>JADMNL010000027.1:211270000-213670000 GCA_016271365.2 Neoceratodus forsteri
AAAAATAAGACCTGTAAGCTCACCAGTATTACCTCTATGAAATATTTCTCTAATATTAAACCATCATAAATCTTTCTTCCTGGTATTGAACATGCCTGAGAACTGTAATAGAAAATCAGCCATTGTAAGTCTATTATGTAACAGTTTTGTAAATATTTTAAAATCTGTATTAAGCAGGGTAATTGGCCTCCAATTTGATAACCTAGTTCTATCTCCTTTTTTATACATAAATACCACTAAACCATCCGACATACTATTTGGTAATAATCCTGTAATCAGAATTTCCCTTAAGACCTCTACAAATTCTTGTAATAATATTGTAAAAATTATTTTATATATCTCATATGGCAAACCATCACTCCCTGGGTCAGTACCTGCCTTTGTTAATGAAAAACTAGCCGCTGCTTCTAAAGATGTTGTATCAACAAGCAACATGTCTCTGCTATGTTTATCAAGCATAGGTGGAATCACTTGAGCTAACCATAAGGAATGTGGGGAACCAGAAACCATAGCATATCTAAATAATTGCTGTATATGATTATCTAAAGCATTCATAATATCTTTCCTGGTCGTACATTTTTTACCTGTAGAGTCACAAACCTCTGCCATATATTTTTGATGTCTTTGTTCAGCACAGAACTGATAGGGGTCCATAAAGGCTTTACCTGCTTGGGAACCAAATCTTCTTTCTACATCTAAGGATTTATATCTACTGTATTGTGTTGAATTTAATAATTTTCGAATTCTATCTAATTCAGATAAGGCTGTATAATCCCCTTGTGCAACTATAAAATGTAAGTCTAAAAACTGAGTTTTTATATATGTTTCTTTATTAAATTTCCCATTAATCTTGCCAATTATTTGGAAATACTGCCTTGTATCTATTTTTGTATCTTCCCACCAATCTCTATACGAAATCATAGAGGCTAACCACTGATTTCCTTGCCTGTAGTACTGCCAAAATTCCTTCAACAGTTGGTAACTTAAGTAATTCCAGGTTAAGACTCCAATATCCTGGTCCTCTATGCATTATTTCATAACTACCTATTTTAATCTCAAGTATCACATGATCAGAAGGTGCAACTGGTATAGTTTGAGCTTTTTGTATTGTTAAAGTATCTGAAATAAACCAGAAATCTATCCTTGTTGCTTTAGTACCTTGAAAAAATGTTTTTTCTGGTTTACCTAATACATCAACCAATCCTGACTGTGTCAATAAATCATTAAGACACTTAGTACCACAAAATAACTTTGTGGATCGATACCTCTATCCGTATAACGGCTACAATTAAAATCTCTACCTAAAAGCACGAATCTAGAAGTGAACAAATAGGGCAATAAAGTCTTAAATAATGCTATTCTCGAGATTTAGCTTCATGGAGCGTAAACATTAATAAATCTACAGTGTAAAACGTTAAGTATCATATCTAACAATAATATGCGACCCGGCAAAACATCTATAAGTTGAACTAGGCGTGCTGTAGGATTATAACTGCTATATCTACCCCTGTGCATAGCTCTTCACCAACAGACCAATAAACAGTACCCCATTTCCATCTTTCAGTGGCTTGTTCTACCTCAAACCTGGTATGTAACCAAGTATCTTGAAAATAAACTACATCATCCTTGCCTCCATCAAATAGTGAATATATCAACATTTGCTTCCTATTTGATTGAATACTATTAACATTTAAGGATGCCAAATTTATCTTCAAAAACAGAGACAAAAGAGGAAGGGGAAAGAAGGGTGTTGTCATAACTCATATCAATGTTCCCTTTTATTTTTATTTCTCTTTTGTAGATTTTCTCGTCCCAGGTTGCCCCCTTTTTTTTTTTTTCCACTGTATCCATATCAGCAGCAGATGGTTCTGGATCAGAAGATCCTTCAGGTTGTGAAGAATGTACTGAGGTGGAATCTGACTCGGTACCTATGTCTTCCTGTAATACCGAAAATGCATTCTGGAGGGGTATCAAACCTTGTTCAGATATAGGTATTTTAGAGGTCCTGGATCTTAAACTACGACATCTAGCAGTAATGAGGTTAAAAGATTCTTCAGGTGGAAGGGGGGGAGGCATAGTATTAGGAATAACCTGGCCCACAACAGAATCTGTAAGAATCACCATTTTAGTAGATATTAAGTTCTCCTCTTCCTGGGAGGGAGTAGTTGATACAAATTCCGATATGTCCGCCCATTCCATACTAGGTATGGTTTCAGGCCTACTTGGGGATGGGGGCGGAGGTACAGGTTTTTGCCTCTGGACCGCATGTACTGCTGTATTTAGGTAAAAATCCTGTACGCAAAAATCTCCATTTGTTTTATTTTGGGCCGCCCAAGGACAGTCAGTAAATACATGGGGTTCTTCTCAAAGTGAGCATTTAGCTGGATGATGACAATCTGACATTGTATGCCCCAATTCTCCACACTGAACACATTTGATGACTTCACAATTCTTGCTAAGGTGTCTACCAGAACCACATTTATAACAGTGACGGGGCTGTCCTGGATAAAAGATAAATCCTTTATCCCTTCCCAAATAAAAGCAACTGGGAAGATGTTGTAAACCTTCTTCGGTTTGGTTTAAATTAACTTTAAATCTCCAACCACCATTCCAAAATCCTTCTGTATCAAGAATGGGCTCTGGGTTTCCTTTCAGGGTACACTTTTTCTCCAACCAATAGGAGATATCCTCCACATTAACGCCTTCATTACGGAATAATACAGTAATAACCTTGAATGTCTGTTTGGTTAATAGTATGGCCTGAAAATGGACCCAAGCAGGATTAGTCTTTAATAATGCGTATTTCATCCAAAATCTGTTTAAGATATCTGGTGTACGAAAACTAATGTCTTGCGTATTGTCCCCTGGTGTATGAATCAAGGCATACACCTCACTGGGTGTAAAACCCAGCATTTGTTTAAGACTTTCCCCACATAGAATCTGTCAGGCATGGTATCAGTGGGTCCCAAAAACCTCAGCCTTACAGCATTTTTCCTTTTAGCCAAGGAAACAGGTTTATGAAAAAGGCTAGCATAGGAGGTAGTTGGGGTTGTAAGACGTGGTAGGGTATTTTGATCAACATCAGGCCCTATATCATTAGTAGCTTTATTTTGGTTGGCATTTTCCTCCAAATCCCCACTTTGGCATTGTTGAGGTGATTTTGATCTTAATTTGGGACTAACTGGCTGGTTGTGGTTAACCACAGCACCCGGATCCATTAAAGGCCTGTTTGTCGGATAATTCTACATTCTGTATTACAGAACCAGGGCCTAAACTACCCTCAGACCTAGCTGCAGGAACACTAGTCTCAGAATTGGGCCCATCTAAAACTGCAAGAGGGGTATGATCCATACCTGGAATTGGTATGGCAGGGTCCGCGATCCACTGACCCGAATCTAACAGCAGCCACCCTGCCCTTTTCAAGGCGATATCTGGGGACCATGTGGGGAAGATTCTACTTCTATATCCCCAGAAATCTTCGGTGAACAAGCTTTTTTTCCTCAGGGCTGTTTGCACCTTTGTGTATTTTCAAGTCGGTACCTGTATGACCTGAGGGTGAATCTACCTCTGGTCTCTTTCGTTTCCGAATCTCTTCTTCAGCAGCAAGCTGAGCAATTTGATAATCCATAGCAGCCTTCTCCCAAAGGCGTTGTTTCTCTTGTAATATAGTGAGAGCTTGTTGATCTTCCGAAGCATCATCAGCTGTCTTGGCATTTAGAAGTCGCACTTCCGGGTTTGGATTTAAAGTCTGTGCGCTCTTGCAATTAAAACTAGACATACTCCTTGTATGTGCTGGACTTGCGGTGCATTTTTCACCTTCCAGCTGAAAACTGTGTTTTGAGGGGTTAGATAAGTTTTGCTGGCCGCCACTCGGGTGCATTCCAGCCATATCATTCCCCTCTGCTCTGGGTAAAGCCTGTGAGCTCTCTTGCATCTGAGCTCCTCCACTGTCGGCCATCCTGAGACTGTTCCTCTCTCCCAACAGTCTCACAGTGCCACCATTGTTCACAAGAGATATTGAAACAGAAAGGGATTCCTTGTCTTCTGTCTGTGTCTCTCCTGTATGCAGTTCTTCTCCACCAGGATCCATGGGAGCCGCCATCTTGGTCTCACAGGAAAATGGGTCCCCCCTGCTTACAGGAAGCAAGAGTAGGGGAATTCCCAGTGTCCTGGCCAAATTTCTCCCATTAACTAAAAATACCAACAGCTTAATTGGGTTCAGTTTCAGTTGCTTACCATCTGTACCCCCCTGCCGGGTCAGCCCTGAAAAAGGGACTTCTAGACCCAGTGGGCTTACCGGGTCAGCAAAATACAATAAATAGTTGGGACATAACAAAGAGACTAGTATGCCAGACACTGAAGAATGGTTGCAGAGGGTGGGGTGAGGGATAGGGGGATTAACCAACCATGACATATTGGGTCAGTCGCTTAGGTAGTCACAAATATGGGCAGACTTGATGGACTATTGGTCTTTCTGCTGACAGTTTCTGTGCTTCCATGTGAGACCTGGTCTGTCACTGCAGTAACAGGCAGGGCTAGAAATAAGAATACAATAAAAAAAAAAAAAAAAATTTGTCTCCTAAGCTGGTCTCCGGGCTTCATAACGTCTGATAGACAGGCTGAATAGGGCCTTTGCACTGGACCCTTCTTCCTTCGACTGGCAGCCTTCAGGATCGCCAGACAGGAGACCCCATAAAAAGGCTAAAAGAAAAGGACACCCTTCCCATCTTCCTCTGGCGGGGGGGCTATCCTATCACCATGTCCACAAGAAAAAGAAATCTGGAGATGGGGGCAGATTGTCAGATGAGGACGGTCTACAGTGCAGAAGCCCTATTCAGTCTGTCTGTCAGACGTTATGAAGCCCGGTGACCAGCCGTCGGAGAAAGAAAATTTACAGGTACCCAAATTTCGGTTCTCTTAATGGATGGCTGTCCAAGGGACACATGCAATATTTATTTTGACCATCCCATAGAATTTGTACCTGGGTCCTAGTGCTGGCTAATGCTTTTTTACTTGGTACCTGTCCCAGGGACAGGCAGACAAATAAAACTAGCCGTTCCTGAGGAAAACTGGGTGTTTGGGACAGGCAGACAGGTGGTTATTTTGACTCCTGAACAGAGGTTAAGGACAAAAGCCATTGTGACTTCAGCTGGCCTGGTGAAGAACAGAGTTCTGACTGAAGAGTGTGGAAAACTAGATCTGGGCAGGGAAATTAAGGGTTCTGTGCTTGCCTGGAACCATGGAAGGGGCCGAATGTCTGCACATAACTGTGGGGACATCTTCAGTTTGCATCTGCCGCAGTTTACAAGGTATGTAAAATTAACCTCCAGAAAGTGCCAAGGCGGATCAGATGCTCCTCGGGTTTTGATCACATTAGTGGGGGCCCACAGCCAGGTCGTATCTTGCAAGCATTACATTGTCTTGGTGTGCTTACAGATTCTGGAAGGAAAGCACGCTGATTTGTCCTGATCTCTGCTTTGCTACATGTGACTGGAGGAAATCATTTGACTCTCTACGATTCTACAAGCCACTTGCAAGAATGGTTTCCCATGAACTTAGAGCTATTGGCTGTTCAAGAAGAACTTTGAAAAACTTATTTGGACACAAAGTAGCTTATATTTCTCATTAGCTCTGTATTTCTTATCCCCATTATGACAAACTGTGTTTAATGCCGTATTGGTCCTAGTAAGAACAAATCCAGAACAGATTGTTTGATGCCTTTTATTGGACCAACATGGATGTTACAAAAAGAACAAGTAAGCATTACTCCACGACGAAGGTGGCATCTAATGGGGAGTTAATGCATGGTTGGGATCGTTATGGCCCAAGGCCGCAGGCAGACTGCCTACAAAGTCCAGCCATGCATTAACTCCCCATTAGATGCCACCTTTGGAGTGGATTAATGCACTTATAACATGGCTTGTCCAATGCAAGTTTCATGTGGATATTGTTTTACTTGTTATGAGACAGAAATCACCCGTAGGAATTCTGTTAATTATGGTTTATATGTCCTTCTTTACAAGGCTCTAAGTGCGACAGTGCGTGTGCATGTTATATTGCCGACATTCGCTAACATACTGTGTGCCAACTTGGTGAGACATTACGAGTTTCCTTTAGGTTGCAACATACAGATAACATAATCTTGTCACTTACAAGCCTTGCACTTGTGATCAGCTGTTTTACTCGTATGCCCCCATTTGCAGCGATACTGCTACCGTGGTGGACTGTGGGAGCTATCTCTTCGCTGCATACTTTACTGTGCCTAAACACTGACAAGAGTTCTGTCACCTGAGTGTGCAGAGCTCCGCTGATGTTTCCGAACCAACAGGTGAAGCTTCTGGAACAGGACGCCAGTTTTTTTTTTTTTTTTGCTATTTTTATCAACCCTGTCTGTCACCATGTTGTGCTTTTGCTATCCCATTCTGCTGGGACTATTGCTGTTTCAATTGGGTACCCTCGTCGACTCCAAACTCTACCATTTAATGTTACTAAGGTATTTTTTGCTGCTGAATTCTCGGCGCTCTACCACTGCATCGCCTGCCTGTACCACACACTGCATTTCCCACCAGTAGGTGGCGCTCTTCACACGAGGACAACTCCACTGACTTACTATATGCTGTGTGCTTTACTTTCCCTCCAGACTACTGCCTTTCACTCCAGTCAGACTACTGATCTTTCGGCTGGGTCGGACGCTGGATACCATCACAGTTGCCATTTGTTTCCTTACTGCCCCCACACACAGATCCCGGATCGGGCTGCACACCGCTGTACTGCTGCCTTCGGACTCCTGTTACATTTCCCGATGTCGTCTTCTTGTGCCACCTGTTGGTGAAACTTCTGCGAATATATCCCTGCTCACTTCTTCACTGGCGCGCTCCTTATTTTTCAGGCTCATCCACGCCCTACTTGTGGTCCAATCCTTTTCTTTTGCGCGGTCCCGATGGCAACATGGCATTATCGTGCCATAATGCCATGTTGCTCTTGTACCACCTGACCCTCTTAGCCCTATACCTTTCTTCCCTACACTCCTTATAATTTTGCCATGTTACAAAGAGCTTTAGCTGTCAGACCCACAAGTCCTTCTTCAGAAGCTTAATGAGTTATTTAGAAAATCCCATATTATCATTTTCATTGGTTTAAAACAGGCCTTCAGAAATAAAGTGACATTGGAGAGCTTGAATATCTAAGATTTTAGCTGCGCTAAACTAAAAGGTCAAAGGCTGTTTAAAGATAACAGTAGGCAGTTACCATGTATCAGTCTAATGGATAAGAAGAAAACAAAAATAACCTTAAGATTCTCTGCTCAGTAAATTACTTTTCAAGTGAAGAAAAACTCCGAGATGCACATTTTACAAGTGAGGCCACAGTAAATCATTCTGCTCAGAGTAGAACCGTTCATAATGAGCTAACCCTCGAGAAACTACTAGCTAAAATGTAACATTACCAAATATAGAAACATAGAATCTGATGGCAGATAAAGACCGCTTGACTCACCTAGTCTGCCCATTTCCCTACCTAAAATGTAATGCAACCAAGTAAAAAAGAATAAAAAAAAAAAATAAATGATGAGCCCCAAAACTACAGCATCAGAAATGATCTTTACATGGCATATAGAATGATGAAAAAGATGTATACCCAGGTGAGTAAGTGTGTCACACTGAAGAAAGTAGTAAAAGCTGGAAATATATTCACAACATACTCTCAACAACCTGTGTTAAGACCTTGTAACATAGAGGATAATTTATGGTCCTCTATCGGTAACCGGTCTGTTAACCGTCGAGAGGTTGCCAGGGCGACCATGTAAACCTCTAGAGCAAAGCGCTAGAGGTTTATGTCGCCATGGCAGCCTCGAGATGGTTAACATTAACTGAAGCGCCGATAGGACCATACATTGTTTTTATAGTGTATGGTCCAAAGAAAGGAAATGGCTCCTTACTTTACGAAATGGTCACCGCCGTGACTGTTCAGTCCTTCCTTACTGCTGCGTGCATCAGTCTGTTCCCGAGAGAGTGTGTGTGTGTGTGTGTGTGTGTGTGTGTGTGTGTTTAAAAAAAAAAAAAAAACCATGCACAGAACGATTCCCCGTCGTTAACCTATCTGTGACGTAGCATCGATAGGTTAACATTACTATGTCACATCGATGGTATAACAACCTTAGGAAATTATTTCTTAAGGTTAACAGTGTTCTACCATACATTATAAGATTTTATACATATCAGTTGTCAGTGTAAGTGCCAGATGAAGAGTGCTAGTCAGGGACCCCCAAGAAACGGACTATGCCGTGTGATATGTACAGATTTCAAGAATGTCAGTGTGTAATCAGAATAATAGATATATAGAAACAGTCTAAGGAATCCGAACCAGAATTTCTAAGAATTATCCCCATCCCGGTGGGGGTACTTAAAATGAAGTATACGTACATGAATCCTAATACACTAGCCTAATAAGTACAGAGTGTAAAAACAACATTGCAATATATACTCAAATTACAGAACTAGCATAAGGGAGTACATATCCACTCTAATATGAGTCGAGTCCTAAGCACTATGACAACATAATGTCATGTACCTGAACATAAGTTTACTTCAGTATCCCCCACAATCTTCACATCCACTGTATTCACATAACCACCCGTCTCAGATATCCATATTAAAAATTCAATGTGAAAATTCAGTTTATCCCCATTATGTATTACTAAGGTCATATGAATGAAAACGAGAGTAGTTCCTTGAGGGTTCATCTACTCCTATTACTACTTCACAACCTATGTCCTAATACTTTGCTTGTGACATCAGTTATTCCCATGGCAGCAGGCTGTGATATCACAAGAGCATTATAATTTCAAGTAGGGAGCAAGCTAAAGGGGCAGATGAACTTTAGGGATTGAGATCCTGTTTCTATGGGAATTTCTTCAGTAATAAATAACTGAGAGGAGAAATCAAGCAAAATTGTGTCCAGCTATTGTGTGTTCCAGTATTTTCCCAGTGGCGTCAGCTACTCTTTAAGTACCCTTCTAAACAAAAAAAGCACAACAATTTCCCTTTTTTATTTTACATTTGAGACCCACAAGAAACTGGGATACCATGACTTTGGCAACCAGTGTCTCAGAGGATGTGGATTCCATTACATCTGTTTTTACTTTTTTTGGCATAGGCTGTGAGTAATTTCACAGTGGGTTAAATTTTGGAGGGATGGAGTGTATTTATTTGAAGATCAGTTTACAACCTTTGAGCCAGAGGCTTACTTCCAAAGGTACCTCGTCACATTGAGGACAGAGACAAGATTTAGGTTACAGCATAAAAAAACTGATTTTTAGAGTTACGCATAAATGGTTTCATACATTTTAAACAATTTACACAGAGTGGGGCTGTGGCGGCATCTGCTTTTGTATTGACTAATTGTTGGTTGTTTACTTATGTTCTAAAAAGCATTTCTGGGTATGTGCTATGACTTGAATATATGGAACTGGCTGCATGATTGCACAGGTGTGTTTTTTGTTTTTTTTTTTTTATTACCCTCTCTTAACCTCTTATTGGTATCTGACTATTTCTTGCTGAGGCTTTGGGACTTTTTATACTGTTTTGTTTGTGTTTTGGGGGTTACGCTGGCAATGGTGCGACTGCTACTTAAAATCTGCATATTACTGTGCTTTTTCATCTTTAGCCACTAGTTTTGGTTTCTTTATAGCAAAGAAGTAATGCATTTAGTAAATAATGGGGTTGCTCTCTTGGGGGCTATTAAGGGGCAGTATGTCACTTTTACCAGTGACTTTGGTTGAAAACTGATACTCAGTGGCTCTAGTATTGTGTGTTGCATGCTGTTTAGAGCCAGTGATTTTAATTTTTCCATTATCAAAAATTTGACAGTCTTAATCTGGTATCTTCCAGTTGTCCATTTTCACCATTCATCACTGGTGGATGTCAGCTGTGAGTGCAGCACCCCATGGGAGCCTTTTCCCCAAGGGTAGGAGCCGGCGCCGACTGACGCCCATGAGGCTGATGCATGGCGTGATGCTTGTGTGTTGGCCAGTAATGGCCGTTGGCTCCTCCTCTGCCTCAGTTATGCTTCTGTCTCTGTTCGGCACCTCGCAACTGCTTTGTGTTTTTTTCCTCTGCGTCAGAAGCCTAGTCTCCAGAGTTCAGGTCCGTGTTTGTCGATGCCGTTCCTCTCTGCTTCACCTTGGTTTTGCCGTCCAAGTTGCTCAGCAGTCTCTGGAATCCCTGGAAGGTTTTTCCTGTGTTTGTTTTTTTTTTTTGGGGGTGTTTGTGTTGTGTTTATTTTTGTGTGTTAAACCTGAATGGCATAGTCTGTACTGTTTGTAAATGTTTTCCACACTCATCATGCCCTGTTTAGGGCACAAAAATCGCTCTTCTAAGGCAGGCTGGCCTCCCATGCGTCTGTGTCTCTGTGGCTGGCATTTTTCCATTACGGACCAGCATGATGTCTGTCTTGCCTGCCTTGGATCCCAGCATGATATGGATCATTGTGATGCCTGCTTCTCAGTAGACTGCCATATTCTCAAGTACTGCGCATTCAAAGTCTGTAGGGCTTTGCCGACTTTCGGAGGCGTCGTTGGTCCAAGTGTAGGTCTCTTCGCTCTTCCTCTGGGTCCCCTCTCAGGCCTATACAGTCTGGTGAGGAGGTAGTCTCCTCTTCCAGCCTTGCTATGAAGGAGGCCTCTACCATGGTGCTAGAGGGCCAGGCTCGTCCCACCCGGAGCCGGGCTGGGAGCACTGCTATGGCAGTCGCTTCCTTTGAGCTGCAGGCTCCCTCATTGTTGGGGCCCATGGTTGCTGGGCCCGATACGGGGTGTTCCTCTGTGCCACCTGCTGGTGTCATTTCGGATCCTGGAGCCATTTGCAGCTCCTGTGATCAGGATGGTGCCGCAAGGGATACTGGGCCTCCCAGATGTGCTTATTGCAGCGCTGGAGTTCTTTTGGATCTCCTCTCTGGAGCTGGGAGATAGAGAGGCCAATCTGAACTGGCATCCTGACTCCTGAGTTGGTGGGCTCTCCGGGGCCCAGGACCCTTAAACCTTCCCAAGTGCCCCCTCCTGCTGCTCTGGTGACTATGGTCGGCGCAGACTCCTGTGCAGGATAACAGTCCCAGGGCTGAGGGTGTGGTCTGGGGCATTGGGGGAACTGGGTCTGTTGCTGTCCCTGATGCTGGGACCGGGACCCCCTCCTCTGTAGCCCTCCCCTGGGGGGGGGCCTGTAGAATTGGGGTGGCACAGGGTGTGAAGAAGGTCTTCAGGCCACTTCAGCGGCCATTGACAGAGCAGCCCTGTGGATCCCCTTGGTGTCCGGGATAGCCTGCTAGGTCTCCTAGCCCTGGCAGAGGCACTTAACTTGCTGTGGTGATTTTTTTTTTCCTCCCTTGTCTCTGCATCCAGCTCCTCTTCTCCCAGGACGTTTTGGTTCTTTGTGATCTTTTACCTGGGAACGGTTCATATCCCAGGCTGCGGATTTCCCCCGCTGTTACTGCTATGGACGAGTAGGGCTTTCACCTGTCTTCTTCCCCCACCGCAGCTGGAGTCTGAATTATTGGGTTCCTCTGCTGCCTCGTCTTCTCTTATCCAGCTGTCCTCTGATGCTGATCAGTCACAGTATCAGTGCCGCCTCGTGAGGCTGGTAGTGGACCTGCACATTTCCTGTATTGCTTGACACAATACTGAGCATACGACACGAGTCTTCTTGGGCGAGTACATTCAAACATATGTATTCTGATTATTGCAGTTAGCCCCAGCTTTTCAACTGCCCTGGAGAACAAAGGGTTAACTTTCTATGCAGAGCATAGAATGCTGAGCTTTAGCTTGGTTGAGGTCTCTGTCTGCAGCCCTTTGAAATCCAACTGTCAGATTCTTTACTCCACCTCACTGAAGTGTCGCTTGGGAGGTTTCTCCTTCAGCTCAGTTCGAAAGTCTGTTAGTGTCGGTAAAAGTTGTTGGTTTTAAGCCAGATTTGTTCCGCTTAGTCTGTTCAGCCTCTGTCTGCGGTACCGTGAGTACTAGATGTTTTTTTTCCCCCCCTAAATTCTGTGTGGAAATTGTAAACTTGTTTGTTCGGTTCGGCTGAACCGATCACCTTTTAGTGAATTTTCTGTTCTTTACTTTAGTGTGGTTACTGGTCCTTATCGGTTTAAAAAAAAAAAAAAAAAAGTTTTTCCAACACCCGTGACACGGTTAGGAACCAACAAGGGAGTCTTGCCTGGCAGTTGCCATAAAAAGGGTAAGTTTGGTTAGGTTGGCCATGTCTGAGAAACGCAAGAAGAAAACCGGGCCCACTGGGTTTCAACACTGCAGTGAGTGTGGGGAGGACTTTGCTAAGGCCGATCCCCATACCACCTGTGTGTTATTATCTGGGGTTTGAACACCTCGATACAGACTGCCAAATTTGTAAAACTTTTTCCTAAATCTACCCTTGAAAGAGATTGGGTAGACGGAGGGAAAAGAAGGCCGATAAGTCCTCTGACCCGGATGGCCAGCCCGGTTCGGTTCCGACCAAACCAGGAGGAGTGCCCTCTGACCAGGGCGATACTTTTTCTGGGCAAGAGGCGAGCCGATCCTGAAGGGTCGGTTCCTACAAAAACAAAAACAAAACACAAAGAGAAATGTACCAGTTCGGATCCAAAGGTTCATGTTCCGACCGCCGAAGTAGCCGCCAGAACGATTCGGATTGTGGAATCGCTTTGCCGGGTTCCGACCGATCCGGCACCGTTTGGCAGGGGTTCCGTTCGGTCGGTTCCCCCGGTTCAAGATTATACCCTTGAAGATTTTTATGAACTGGAGTTTGAGGAGGAGGGGGAGTTCGAGAATGATGGTGACGATGGTGAAAGTCTGGATGTGCCTGTGGGACCGGACATCTCACCAGACGGACCTTCTGGTGTTCTCCTCCTAGGCTTTGAGTCCCCTTCCCACTTTCTGTTTTACAGAAAGGTAGCTGAAACCCTCCAGCTTCTTATGGAGGAGGCCATGGAGGATCAAGAGAAGCCGGATTATGTGGAAATGGACATCCCAGAGTCCAGGAGACTGTCTATTCCCCTCCACAAATCCTTTGGGAAGCAGACACTTGAAAATCAGTTTCCCAATACCGTGTCTCCTGTTGACAGAAGGATGGACAAGAGGTACACACCATCAGGCTTGGATACGGAGTTTTTATACCAACAATGCAACCATATTGGGGTAGTGCAGGCTGCTGCCTGTGACAAGGCAAATATTCTCTTGGCTTCACCCCAGACAAAGACTCCAGGAAGATGGATACCATGGCAAAAAAGCAATACATGGCATCTTCTTGGGACTCTGGCAGGTGAACTACATGGCCTATACAGCCAGGTACCAGAAGTCCAGGTGTGACACTGCACTGGCTAAACAGGCCTCCCCAAGCTAGCCAAGGAGCTGGAGGAGGTGGCTGCTGATGGGATTGAGGCATCAAAAGTACAGTTTCAAGCTGCTGTGTACTCCAGTGATGTCCATCAAGGGTCGTGGCTACACCTGTGGCTCTTCGGAGAATGACTTGGCTCAGATGTACTAGTCTCACAGGACACCCAAGCTAAGGCCATGGATTTTCCTGTAGTGGGTAATTCTTTGTTTGGGGAGCAGACAGAGAATTACATGAAGAAAATGGACGAGTACAGGACCACTTTTTATAGGAGCGCTCAGGCCAAGGAGAGGCAGGCAGCTCCTCAAAGGCAGCAGTCTAGGGGCAGGCCTTTTCATAGGCCTTTTTTACCAAGCACAGCCTCTACTCCCTTTTCACCAAGGGGGTTCTTCAGAGGGAGAGGTAGAAGGGGGATGAGCAGGGCTGCATCCACTCTTCAGCCTAAGGCCCCTGCCAAGCAGGCACCCTGATGGGTCTGCCCAGGTCGAGACTCCTATTCCAGTAGGGGCAGGCTGGCTTACTTTGTCCAGAACTAGCTGTCTATTACCTCAAGACAAGTGGGTCCTGGAAGTAGTAAGCCAGGGACTAGTTCTCGGCTTCAAAAAATTTCCGAAGATGAGAGCCAGATCTTTTCCACTTGCAGGTCTCTCAGAAACCCTTGCCCTAGAGACACAGGTTTCATGTCTTCTGGCCTTAAGAGCCATAGCGAGAGTTCCTATCCTACACTGGGGCAAAGGTCTTTACTCCAGGTACTTCCCTACCCCAAAAAAAGGCGGGAGTGGTGACCCATCCTAGACCTAAGATACCTGAACAAACATCTTTTAAAACCAAAGTTCAAGATGGTAACTCTGGGAATAATTCTTCCCTCTCTAAGGCCAGGGGACTGGCTAGCCTCCCTGGACCTCAAAGATGCCTATTTTCACATTCCCATCAGGTGCTCCCACAGAAAGTACCTCAGGTTCGAGTTGCCCTCAGGCCACTATCAGTTAAAAGCAATGCCCTTTGGTCTAACATCAGCCCCAAGGTTTTCACAAAGTGCCTGGCAGTAGTCGTTGCCTAAGAAGGCAAAAGATTTCCATTTTTTCATATCTGGATGACTGGCTCATAGTGGACCAGTCTCCAGACCAAGTCAAGTCACACCTGCAAGTGCTCACTTCTCTAGGATTTCTTCTCAACCTTCCCAAGTCAGTTCGCAAGTCAGTGCAGCTCCTTACCTTTAGGGGCAGAGCTGGATACTGTCAAGGCAAGAGCCTTTCTTCCCCTGGAAAGGGCAAGAGTTCTTATAGAACTGGTTTCTTCCTTCAACCTTCAGGTGTCCCGACTAGCAAGGCATTTCCTTCAGCTGTTGGGCCACATGGCAGCTTCTACAGCAGTGGTCCAAGGGGCAAGATTCCAGATGAGGGACATTCAATTCCATCTGAGGGCCCTTTGGTCCCAAATGAAGGATCCCCCCTTACCAAACTGATTGTAGTGACTTGGACTCTGATCCAGTCCCTTCAATGGTGGCAAGATCAGGACAATTTAAGGCAAGGGGTCCCATCTGTCACTCAGTCTCTTAAGTGGTCCTTACCATGGATGCTTCTCTTCTGGGTTGGGGAGCCCATCAGGGGGGCCCTCATTGCCCAGGGACTGTGGTCCCCTCAGGAATCCCTTCTCCATATCAGTCTCCTAGAACTCAGGGTAGTTTTTCTGGCCCTGCAAGCTTTCTCTGTCAGTGCAGAACAAGGTGGTTCAGGTCAGAACAGACAACACCACCACCATGTGGTACATCAACAAGCAGGGAGGCACTCTGTCTACAGCCTTGTGCACAGAAGCCATGAAGTTGTGGTCCCTGGCTTATTCACTGCAAACCTTTCTGATAGCAGTCCACCTTCCAGGGAAGGATGATGTGCTAGCAGATGCACTGAGCAGGATCTCACAGCCATCACGAATGGTCCCTGGATCCTTTTGGTATTGAAGGTGATTTTTTTCAAGGTGGGGCACTCCAGAAATAGATCTCTTTGCAGCCCCAGACAATCACCAACTTCCTTTCTTTTGTTGCAGACCCGAGTCTTGGGCTCAGTCCCTCTGGTTGCTCTGATTTTTGAACTGGGAAGGGAAATTTCTGTATGCCTTCCATCCCTTTCCTCTACTGTTCAAAGTTTTAGTCACGATAAGGTCACAACCTTGCATAGTGATTCTGATTGCTCCAGACTGGGTCAGACAGCCGTGGTACCCCCTGTTGCTGTCCCTAGCAGTCCATCTTCCCCTGTCTCTTCCCAGGAATTACAACCTGGTAACCTCCTCTCAGGGGAGGATTTGGTACCCCAGTCTTCAGGCCCTCAATCTCAAGGCATGGCTCTTGAAGAGCTGGAGTATGCAGATTTGCATCTGTCTCGAGGGGATTCTGGATATCCATAAAGCCTGCCACTAGAAAACCTATAACTCCAAATGGAAGAGATTCAGCATTTGGTGTTCCAAGCAACATATTTCCTCAGACACTGCTGAATTGCCTACAGTTCTGGATTATATGGTCCATTTGAATGGCTTAGGCCTCAGACCAGCTACTCTCAAGGTACACTTGCCAGCTGTATCTGCTTTTCTGTCAGTGGGGGAAGTCTTCCTCACTATATCATCCTGTGTTCTGTAAATTTTTTAAGGGATTGCTTCATACCAATCTTCCCTTCAGAGACCCTTCCACTGCCTGGGAATTAAATGTTTGCATTGCTCAACTTATGCAACCTCCCTTTGAACCTGTGTCTTCAGCAGAGCTTAAGTCCTTGACTTGTAAAACTGTTTTTTTTTTTTTTGTTTTGTTTTTTTTTGGTAGCCATTACCTCTGCCAGACATATCAGTGAATTGCAAGCCCTGTCAGTGGAACCTGATTTTATCTCCTTTCAGAGGGAAAGTGGTGCAGATTTCCACTTGAATCAGTCTCTCTTCCGGTCTTTTTTACTGATCATTGTTCTTCAGGAGAGAGGAAGCTACACAGTTTACATGTTAAAAGGGCCCTTAGCTACTACATAGAGCGTACCAAGGGTCACAGGTTTGATTCCCTCCAGTTGTTCCTCACTTATGGAGAAGTGGGAAAGGGAAGGGCAAACCTGCCTCCACGTTCCAGGGGACCTGCCTTTTCTCCCGCAGGGTGAGGCGGAATTGCAGGGTGCTTTCTCTCTTCTCTCCCCCACCGTCTCAGGTCTAGCTGGTCTGTAATGGGTTTCCTCCTGTGTTTTCCCCCACAGGAGGCTGAGGGACATCTGTTCCTCAGGGAAGTGCTGAACCTCCTTTGGGGGTCTCTGTACTCACTCACCAGTAATGGTGAAGATTGACACTGAGAAGATATGAGAACTAGGTAATTCTTCTTGAGTGCGTTTTCACCATTCATCACTGAATCCTGCCCATCTTCCCCTCTGAAGGCCTCAGTCTCTGGACAGCCCTCCACCCTGCTGGCTCTCCTCCCTAGGTCCAATGGAAGGACCTCTTGCCTTCCGGCAGCCCTAGGACCAGTTTTTCCCAAAATAATTTTTTATCAATTTTGCTCTGGTCACAGCTCGTGGGACCTCCTCTTGGGCATCCGGTCCTTTATCCTGCCCGCCTGTGGATCCCTCAATCTGTGTGTGCCTCCTCTTTCTCTCCCCCCCCCCCCCAGCCAGCACCCCCAGGTTCACCCACCCGGGGAGGGTAGCCCTTGCCTCTTGGGCTCTCTCTTGTAAGTCGGGCTATGGCTGCAGGTGGGCCCCATAGGGAGGAACTGGAAGGCCAGCCAAGGAGAACCCGGCAGAGGGCATGGGGGACAGGTGCCATCGCCTGTCCCGCAGAGCTGTTTTTCCTTTGTTCTGCGCTAGTTTCCCCACCCTTGCATGGGCACGCTCTGGTGCACGTCAACCCTGACTGCATCGGCCACGCTGATCTCATGCTGCCCAGCTTGCTGAGACGTCCCCTGGTCTCCACCGGGGGTTGCCAGCACGCCAAGCCAACCGAACCCATTGTTCTGGGGAGGAGAGCACCACAAGGACACTCCTTCCTGAACACGCCCCTGCCAACCCACCAGTGCCGGAGCCCGGCATAGCGTGAGGTGTGGTGTCCACTGCCTCAACCCTCAGCGCCACCGGGCCAGCCCATGACTACATGGTCTTTATCCCTTCGAGTCCATCTGCATCTATAGCTTACTCCCTACTTTGTCATAATCCTCTGTGACATCAGTCTGTTGCCATGAAAGTAACTGTTCTCTGTCCTTAGATTGGTCTCTGGGCTTCATAACTACTGGGAGGGCACCTCCTCTTGCCACGTGACGGGCAGGAATACAAAGCTCTGCAGCCTGGACATCCTCCCTTCCACTTCCTGTGACCGCCAGTTTACTTCATGCCTTTCAAGGAGCAGGTACTCTGCAGCAGAGCTCTGTCACTGGTGAAAACTTCAGGACTAAGTTTTTGGACATCTTTTCTTACGAGAGAGAGAGAGAGAGAGAGAGAGAGACTCTTAGGGGGGGTCCCAGTCTCAGCTGTGCATGCTGGACAGACTGGCCCCTCAGTTGCCCACAGTAATGCGTTCTCTGCTTTCCTCCGTAATACCTTTTCTCAGTTGCCCAGGATAATCTCGGTCGATGTCTCTGTGCCCCTCTCTCTCTCCTTTTTGGGGGTTCCGGTCTCAGCCATGCATGCTGGACAGACTGGCCCCTCTCAGCTTTGCCCCTGCACTGCCGCAGGCTCGGCACGCTTTCTGAACAGCCTGGCTTGCCATTTTCTTTCTCCTGCGCTAATGGACCCAGGGCGTCCCCCCAAACAACGCCAAGACCAGTCGGAGGATAAAATGGGGGAATTGTACATAGCAAATGAGGCTTGCAGGCAGCAGAGGAGCCGCTACACGTGGAGTGCCACTCGCGATTGCAGTCCCAGGGCACAGTTGCACTTTCACTGAGGCAGTCGAGGAGTCAATTGGGGTACTAGCAGGCCGCTCAGCCACACAGTTCGTCCACTAGCACCTAGTGTGACTCAGGGCTCGTTAAAACAGGCCATCAGCTCGGCTACTCAGCTGCTCAGATGCAGTTTATTTACCATCACTTTACCAGGGCAAAAGCTCTGTCAGTGCATTTATTACATCGATGAGCACTTCAAAAAGATTAGCTCGTCAACGGAGACCATACAGGGCACTGCTAGTCTGATGGCAGTCTACCCAAGCCATCGACGAGCTCCTTGAGCTCTTAGCTCATCGAAGGAGGCCTCACTAAACTAGCAGTTCTGTTATCAGGTGCACAGGTCGTCAAGCAGTGGTGTAAAATGCTCGTCCATGGAGGCCACTACCAGGAGGAAATGGGGTAGGCTTCCACAG
Source organism: Neoceratodus forsteri (assembly GCA_016271365.2). Taxonomy (NCBI): domain Eukaryota; kingdom Metazoa; phylum Chordata; order Ceratodontiformes; family Ceratodontidae; genus Neoceratodus; species Neoceratodus forsteri. The sequence continues at coordinate 211,288,684 of JADMNL010000027.1, forward strand.
GCAACTTAAGGGCAGGCTCTCCCTACATTTTCAGCAGTGATGGCTGCAGGATGGAACCTGGGGGGGGGGGGCTGGGGCCCCCCATAAGGAATCACCATCTTGGGCAGTCCTGCTTGGTAGTTAACAATGACCAGAGTTTAAATCTAGGCTCCCATCCCCTTTTTGGAGTTGAGAACCAGTCCACAAGTGCAAATAAAGGAATCAGTTTCTAGATGTGGGTCCTATCCCTAACACGTGGATTATGGGACTGGTATAGGGTGCCCAGCTGTTCCCGCCAGCAACAGGGGACGACATACTCCCCAGTATGTGCCTGGCAAAACTTCTGCCATGGTCCCCCACAGTTGCCCTCCTGCGCTAATCCAGAAAGCATCAGCTTCAAAGTTCACCCCAAGTTCGACAGACATTCAGAAACTGGGGGAGGCCCACCATAGAATGGGTTTTCTGGGTTCGAACCCGGAGCCTCCCAGGACCCAATGGACATACAAGAATAGGTACTTCCAGAACAGACCGTCCAGGCGTCCACAACATCAATCATGGCTGCGATGGCCAATCTTCCTTATTTAGCGCTGTGACCAGTCCTTTCATGTTTTAGTGAGAAGTGAGACCAAAAAAAAAAAAAATTGGCCTGGCAACTAATTCAGCTCATGCAACTAGCCTCTTCTCACTTGGCCATCATGCTTCAGTAAAGCAGCTGTGCAGCAAATTCCAGGCCGTACCACCCTCAGCAGGTGGACACATCTTTAGAAATGCACCATATGAAGGACACCAAAAGTGCAGATCACCCCTCAGAGTGGATAACTGAATTCGAGGAAGTGGAGAAGGTATGCATGCCACATCAAGGGACAAACAAATCCTGATCACCAGGCTCCTGAAAGGATTTTTATGCCAACGACTACAGCAAAGGGCAGAATGAGACTTCTACAGGAAAACTCGTGTGGTTGTCCTCCAGTAACCAGTGTAACTGCAGGGGAGGATGGAGGCACGGGAGGTGGCGGCAACAAAAATTCACAATCAAGATATCGCCTACCCTTGAGTGAAGGGCAAACGGGTTTTTACCAAGACACACAGATGTTCAGAACATAGTGCATCACTGATACCCAAATAAATTCAACTCGGGAGCCACCACTGGCCACACGCAACTCCCCTGTCAATTACTACCAGCAGATTGGCAATGCCCCAAGCAATTAGTCTTGGCAAAGCTCAATTAATTACTAATCACCTTCCAGCAGGGGCTCCTGAGCAGGTTCCCCACAGACTGGGATAGAGTAGTTTCCTCACTCTTCATAATCCCTGAAGGCACAGCAGGGTTCAGGCCAGTCTTGGACCTAAAACTTAGGCACTGCTTTGTGCGCAACAGCTCAGTCAAGATGGAAACGCTATCACCCGCCATCAGGAAACTCCTCCAGGGGGATTGTACTGCCATCTATAGATTGACGAGACTCCTATTTGCATATACCCATCTGGGAGTAGCATAATGTATCAGATGCAGGGTGGGGGAACCTTACATTCAATTCACAACGCTTCCCTTTGAGCCCAGAGGGTTGGACAAGGCTATATAGGGGGTGGTATTTGCTCATACTTACAGTAGTTGCTTGCCTTACACAACCAGGATACAGCTCTTCCCCTGCCTGGTCAACATCCTCCAAGACCCCAAATTTGATCAGGGAATGCCGGCAGTAGTGGAGGTTGTCTGGTGCCTGTCTAGGCACAGATTTATCTTCATCCAGAAAAAGGGTGCTTTATTTCCACCCCAGTCCCTACTCTATGTGGGAGCAGGCCTTGAAACACAAGTCGGGGGTTTCACACACAAAGGAAATCCATGGACCTCCTGACAGCTCACCATTACATAAAGCTCATCTGGGACATGCGCTCCCTTGTAGACATAGTCTCTGGGGCACGGACATGCTGTCCTTCATAGACATACTCTCCTGGGCACTAATTCACAGGCAACCCATCCAGGCAAGCACTCTCAACCTGTGATCTCAATTTAGAGACAGAAAGGGCCAAAGTTCCTAATTCCTCTCCAGGGGAGCATCTCCTTATAGATGGGATCTGAGGACCAATATTGGGAGAGCTCTCATTTTGGGGCACCTCACTGAGCACGAATTACTATTAATAACTGACTAGAGGGCTGGGGAGATCTGTGTTGGGTCTCCGCACTAGGCAAGTGGTCTCTGCTGGAGTCCAGACCCAGCATCATGGACTGCCGAACATAGATAACCTGTACTGATCACCAGGGACGAACAAGGAGCTCAGGGAGGCACAAGGAATTCCTTCTGCTCTTTCAATAGATCGTATGATGCCTGACAAGCCTGTTGGCAAAATATATTCCAGCTCAGAAAACCATACTGGCAGACATGCTAAGCCGAAAGGACTCCCTTCCAGGGGAAGGGGAGCTGAAGGGCAATGTCTTCAACACCCTTCTGGTAGATCTCTTCACCTGTCGACAAAACTCCTATAGGCTTTTTGCCCAATTTCACTACTTTTCAGGGTCCTGCACAAGGTGTATTGTACATGTGCATCTGGCAGAACTGTTTCTGGCTTGTCCATACTAGGTCCAGGCATTCATGGTTCGCATGTCTCATTCACAAATCAGACCGGTCATTCTACTCATGTCCGGTACTGCACCTCAATCTGCACAGGGTGTGTGTGTGTGTGTGTGTGTGTGTGTGTGTGTGTGTGTGTCCCTCTCTGTCTGTCTGTGTCTCTCTCTCTCTCTCTGCGAGGAGGTTGAACAAGAGACTCAAGGAGCTTAGAGTGCTGTCTCCTGGCATTGAAATGCTTCCTCTTCAGCTAAGGGCCACTACAAAATATGGCATCATCTGATGTCTAATACAGAACATGGCACAGATTTCCTACAGAATATGGCATCGAAATGCTTCCTATTCTTCATTTGATGTCTAATACAGTATGTGGAGCAGTTTTCATTTCTGGTTTCACTTGCAGCAAAGGTCGACTAGGCGGTATCGCTATTCATCATCCTTCAGTCCTCCCAAAAAAATTAGAGAGAGAGCTTCAACTAGCCTCCTGGCAAGCACTGATTCTGCATTGGGAGCTCCTTTATTGATAGATGCAGGAGCGTCCTTGTGATCTCATCCCCATTTGAAATGATTTTTGAGGGCAGCAGCCTTCAAATGCCCTCCAGACCAACTGAAGACTCTGCTGGGCCAGAGGCATCCATCATACACCTGACAACTAAAGTCTCATTCCCCATAGCTACCTCTGTAGCCAGTCCCATCAATGAGCCAGGAGATATCTTCCATAAGGATTCTCGTATTATTTCTGTATATAGTCTTTGTGTATACGTTTTCATCAGGACTCTGTGGTCCTCTGAATAGATCCAGCTTTCTTTTACCGAAGGTATTGTTTCTCTGCATCCAGGGGTTGTGCCTTTCTTCCTGCTACCCTTCTCTCAAATATGACCAGGAAAGACCTTCATACTCTGGATCCTAAAAGAACAGTGAAGCACTGTCTCAAATAAGCAGAGTCCATATGTTAAGCTTCCTGCTTACTCGTCCTCACCAAGGACCAAACCATTAAAAGGGACCCCAAAGCTCTATCGACAGATGGATTTATGCATCCATAATCACAGCCTACCAGCTAGTGGGGATGCCTTTACTTGAAACAATTTAAATATGCAAGGCGGCTATTTGGTCACTAGTCAGTCTCCAAATTCTACCAGCTGGATTTGACTGCCTCGTCTGAGGCATCTTTGTTCTTTACATGGTGGTGATCCCTTAAAGGAGGGGCATTTACATTCTCCCACCTGGCAAACCAGGGGATGTACTGCTTTAGTATATCCCAATAGTTATTAAGCCTGGAGACCAGCATAAGGGGGGAGGAGGGGGGGAGACAGAGACAGATTTAAAAACCTGTAAATTCTCTTTCTCCAACTGCTGGGCTTTGGGCTTCTTCCCTCCCAGAATGTAACAAGCTGGCGGCCAGTTGGAATGTTAGAGATGCTGTTTCTTTGTTTCCCAAGTCTGTATCATACTACCAGGTTGGAACTTCTTTGGGAAGAACTGGCGGTCACAGGAAGTGGGAGGGAGGATGTCCAGGCTGCAGAGCTTTGTATTCTTGCCTGTTGCGTGGCAAGAGGAGGTGCCTCCCAGTAGTTATGAAGCCCGGAGACCAGCAGGCGGAGAAAGAGCATTTACAGGTATTCAAATTTCGTTATATCGCAAGCGGTGCATTATGACCTTGGGTAGGGAGAAAGCAACAGAAGTAGACAAATTCTTCAGGAACAAAGATTTTGTTTTAATGCAAATGACCTTAGTAATAAATAATGGGGAGGAGGAAGAATACAGAACTAATGTGAAACACAAGTTGAACTGTCTAAATATTATGGTTTGTTAAAGTTGTCCGGAAGGTGTCAGCTGCTCTTTAAAGCTTAATTGCAGATTACTAGAGTTCCCATGCTGTGGGTTACTATTGAAAATCACTGCATCATCTGCGTAAGAGAGCAGGCTTCTGGGAGTCTGTTAATGAATAGGCCAAAGAGGAACGGGCCTAGTATAGACCCCTGGGGGACCCAGATTGAGGCACACTTGGTGTTTAAAGAACACTCCATCGGTCCTTACTCTGAGACCGCCCAGTGAGGTAGCGCCAAAACCAAGCTACAGTTTCAGAGGAGAGTCCCAGGGCCGAGAGCTTGTCCAGCAGTAGAAGGTGGCTAATGAGGTTGAAGGCTTTCGTCAGGTCTGTGTATGTGGCACCAACCAGGTGCCCTTTGTCGGGGACCTCATGCAGGTGGCTGGTGTATTCAATAAGTCCTGTTCTCTGGCACTGTAGTTTCCTAAAGCTGTGTTGCTATCTACATATCGGGTTATATTTATTTAGGTATGAGACTAGTTGGTCTGAGGCAGTTTTTTCCAGTGCCGGGGGTGGGGGGGGGATAGGCTTTATAGTTGGCTACATTGGATCAGTCTCCACTTTTTAGCACAGGCGTAACTATAGCGGCTTTCCAGATTTCGGGGAACTGAGAGAATTGGAGTAGCGGTTAAAAATCTTCCACAGGGAAATTGCTAGTTCATCAAGTGCAAGGGCTAGTAGCTTCATGTGTATCGTATCCCCACCCGTTCTTGTCTTTCCTAGGATCCTTTTCACCATAATTGATGGTTTCCTTCATGATAACACGTTTTTAAAGTAGAATTCGGGGAGGTTCTTGCCTGGGCAAGGTTGGGTACTTTGTTCAGTTTGGTTTTCATGGTTGTCCTCTGGTGCCTTAAAAGGAAGGTCCCTTCGGCCTTTTTATTCTGTTTATCTGACCTTTGTAGTTTCTAGGCATGAATCTTGCACCCTCCTAATTTCACCAGGATTTAAATGTAAATGAAGTTACATAATTCTGGTGTGAAAACCTGCTTTGACTCCATTGTAGAGGTCATGACCCAATTGAGGTAAGGCATCCTGGAATTTTGATTTATTACTATACTGTATCTGTCACTGCTGTTGCCGTCCTCTGCATTCCCTATGTTTTCATCTTCGGTCATAAAACTTTGAGGTATAGTAAATGCCCTGCTGTTTTTCTGTAGTTTAAAGTGTATGAGTTAGAAAAGCTTTGAGGATACAGAGACTTCACAAAACATGCAACAGAACTGAGATTATAATGTCTGGCTTGTGCAGGTACGTATCAACTCCCATGATGTCTTGGATGAGTGGGGTCGTGACCTTTGCGATGGAGTACAACAGGTTTTCACATCGGTATACTGTTAGGGCGATTTAAATCTTGTCTCAGTGATGGCGACAGCAGGTGTCCGAATGGCATTGTTGCGACCTGTGCTTTTTTATTTTCATTTCGTGTGTTGAGCATTTGGCTGTGTCTGGGACATTAGTGTGGCGTCCTTACGGTGCTCCTGAGTAGTGTAGAGCTAACAGGTGTGTCTGCTTTCTAATTGAAGTGTGATGTTTCTGTGTCCGTAGTCATGGTGCCGCAGCTGTTATGGGTTGAAGCAGCTGAGATAACTGGTGTGGTTTGGCTATGTACTGAGTGGTGTCATTTGGTTTCTGGCTAAGTTTAGGTCTCATTTGTTACCTGTGTGCAACATCTTCAGATTATCATGTCTGTTTAACCTTGCTACAACCTGGGGTTGGTTATAATTATGGAGGGTGCGGTAGACTGAGCCCCCTGCAATATACATAGTATGTGTCTTGTTGGGTGGTGTGTTTGGGGATCTTGTGGAGTGAGTAGGGCACACTTTTTTTTTTTTTTTTGTTTTAGCGCATTTGTTGAGTGGCTGCACTTCTGCCATATTGTCAGGCAAACAAGTTGCCTGTCGTTTCTGTCGTCTGCAGAATGTTTGCACTTTAATTGTTGTCTGCACTTTTAATGTCACACTGACATGGGTGAACCTTCACACCACAGCAGAACAGTGAAGCAGACTTATTTATATTTGAATTAGGGTGACGGAGGGATGGAAGAGGAAATCATTGTTCATACCTACAAACTACTATGGGGATACGTGATGGCTAGGTGTGTGATACAGAATATATATATGAATAAGTAGCAAGTGAGCTCAGGGAGGAATGTAGCAGAACCACGAGCGGTTCCTCACTTGCCACGAGTTCAGATATACATGATGGCTAGGTGTGTGTGATACAGAATATGCCTTTAATACAATAGGATTGTTTTGTGCCTTTCTTTCTCACACCACAGTGATATCTATCTGGAGTTATCATACTGCAGTGAGAGAACAGGTTTTTATCTAATGAGTCATCTGCGCACTCCTGTTGTATAAACAGGTATACCGAAAATAGGTTTGAGGGGACTTTCCCCAAATGGAAGATCATTGGCCCTAGCTGTGCCTTGCTGCTGTTTGTTTGCACTTGAAAAGGTGGTGTTCCATATATGTACTGTGACTACACAAATGAACCAATAAATAAACAATGCTCCTGTAGTCCAGAAGATGGCATGGAGGAAAAGCTTGAAAGAAAGCATTGGGATTTTTTTGGCAATGCGAGCAGAAATTGTAAACTGTAGAATAGAATAAAAATGTTTATATAGTGCTTTTCATGTACTGCATCACAAAGTGATACAAGCAATCTATTTACACGGGATAGCCAAACTAAGGTTTTATTTCATGTGGGGTCCTGATTCTGCTTGGAACAGGTTGACTCTTCCCATTGGGATTTATTTTATAGATTTATTGGCTCTTCTAGCACTGAATGAGAGAAACAAAACAGTTGTGGAGAAGACCTTACTGTCTGTTTCGCGTCTCAATTGCAGCATAGGGATTTAGCGGTGTATTTTTCTCCTTACCATGGCAACCCATTCATCACAATCTTGAGTCGTTCTGCACAATTTTCTGTGCAGAATGACATTTAAAAAACATTTGTCAGAATGGCTGATCAATTTATTTTTGTTGCAGTATACCACCAAGTTATCTGCTTGGAGCGTGGAGTTGATGCAACTTTAGTTCTGGCAGTTTTCCTCATTAAAAATGGGTACATTGAATACTTTGGTACAAGTCTAGAACTTTTAAGACAACCTTTCATATAAGGATGAGGTGTACATAAGGACACCAGACTGGGCCTGAGATTGGGGAAAAAGAGCAGCAATTAGGGGTGAGAAGAAAACCATTCTCATCCACAAGGAACATTTTGTGGTTTTTTTTTTATGCCTTCAGTGTAAATTAAAAATAATAATAAAAAAAAAAAAAACTTTCTGCTTATCTTTAAATCTCTGAAGCATGCTGTTTGTCTGTAGGCAGCAGCAGTATGTTTCTGATAGGTCTGGACTCTTTGCAAATGCTGGTGAGTATGGTATTCATGAAAACAGTGTTTTATATTAAAAAAAAAAGGCAAAAATTGGTAATAACCAGTTTCCTCTTAGCTTTTTTATGCCTTCAGTGTAAATTAAAAATAATAATAAAAAAAAAAAAACTTTCTGCTTATCTTTAAATCTCTGAAGCATGCTGTTTGTCTGTAGGCAGCAGCAGTATGTTTCTGATAGGTCTGGACTCTTTGCAAATGCTGGTGAGTATGGTATTCATGAAAACAAGTTTTTTATATTAAAAAAAAAAGGCAAAAATTGTAATAAAATCAGTTTCCTCTTGCGCTTTTTTTTTTTTTTTTTTTTTTTTGGGGTACACAAATGGAAAGTCCTATTTAAAACCCCAGGAACCCCTCACATATTGCTTAACTGCAATTATTTTTCAAACAACATGAAGTCTTGCTATATTATGACAATTGCAGTTTGTCCCACCATTAGAACTGCTCCGGAGGTGAAATAGTTAACTCCATTCCATGAATGGAACTTTGAGCATGAGCTCTAAAATAGAAGCTCTGTCTGTGGAGATTCAAACCTGAACTGTCGGATTCTTTACTCCGCCTCACTGAACAGTCGCTCCGGAGATTTCTCCTACTGCTTTGTTCATTTCTCGGTTTAAACAGTATTTTCTCGGTAAATTAAACTGCAGTATAATTAATTTTAACGCAAACCGATCGGTTCAAAAGTTCTGTCTGTGGTATTGTAAGCTACAATGAACAGGTTTTATTCTGTGTGGAACTTGTAAATGTTTGCTCGGTTAGGATTCGAACCCGATCAAGTTGGTTAAAACCTAAAAGTAAGCATTTTTAAAGCTTTTAGAGTGCGGTTCGTTCTTATCGTGGTTCTGAAAAACGGATTTCATTACGCTTTTTCCATGACCCGTGACACGGTTGGGAACCGATAAAGGGTGTCTTGCCTAGCACTGCCGTTAAAAGGGCAAGTTTCTTGGTTAGGCTGGCATCATGTCTGAGAAACCCAAAGAAAAACCGAGCCACTGGGTTTCACACTGTAGTGTCTGTGGGGAAGCCTTTGCCAAAGGCTGACCCACACACTACATGTGTTTATGTCTGGGGTTGACCACCTCATTTCAGACTGCCAGATTTGTATTAAAAAAAAAAAAAAAAAAAAAAAAAATTCCCAGCAGCCACCCTGGATAAGAGAGTGGGCAGGCTCAGGGAATGAGAGGCCAAAGTCCACTGACCCGATGGCCAGCCGGTTCGGTGCCAACCGAACCGAGGGAGTGCCCTCTGACCAGGCGAGACTTCCTCGGCAAAAGTAAACTTAAAAAAAAAAAAGAAAATCAGCAGGTATGGAGTCCAAATTCCTTCTCCAACTGCTGCAGAACCTATACAATTGTACAGTCACTTTCTCCGGTTCCGTCCGAACCGCCACTGTCTGGTAAAAGGTTGGTTCGGCCAGTTCCACCAGTTCAGGAATATGATATTGGAGATTTTTATGAACCAAGAGCATGGGGGGGGGGGGCATGATGATGATGATGATGATCAGTGTGAATGTGACGGAGTCTGGTTGTGCCCACTGAACCGGACATCTCCCCAGACTGACCCTTACAATCTCCCCCTATGCTTTCTGAGTCCCCTTCTCTTTTTCTGTTTTATAAAAAGGGTTGCTGAATCCCTCCAGCTCCCATGGGAGGAAGCTGTGGATGAGCAAGAGGAACCTGATTTTGTAGAAATTATGGATATACCAGAGTCTAGGAGATTGTCTATTCCTTTGCATAAATCTTTAGGAAACAAACAATAAAATTTTTAAAAACTCCTAATTCTGTGCCTCCTGTAGATAAAAAGATGGACAGAAGGTACACATTGTCAGGTCCTGATACAGAATTCCTTTCACAGCAATGCAGTCATGTTGGGGTAGTTCAGGCTGCAGCCTGTGATAAAGCTAATATTCCCCTGGCTTCACATCCTCCTGACAAGGATTCCAGGAAGATTAATGCCATGGCAAAAAAAAAAAAACAGTATATGGCAGCCTCCTTTGGACTCAGGCAAGCAAATTATATGGCTTATGTAGCAAGGTATCAGAAATCTAGATGGGATACTGTTATGGAATTAGCCAAACGAGCCCATGGCCAGCTGGCTAGCGAACTAGAACAGGTGGCTGCCGATGGCATTGAAGTTTCTAAGGTGCAGTTTCATGCTGCTGTGGATGTTAATGTTTCCTCTAGAGTCATGGCCACATCTGTAGCTTTTCGTGGGTTGGCCTGGCTCAGGTTTACTAGCCTGTCACAGGATACCCAGACTAAGGCTATGGATTTTCCTGTGGTGGGAATTCTCTGTTTGGGGAGCAGACAGAGAATTACATGAAAAAGATGGATGAATATAGGACTACTTACAAAAGTGCCCAAGCTAAGGAGCGGCAAGCCACTCCCCAGAGGCATACCCCCAGGGGTAGGGGTAGGCCTTTTTATCAGACTCAGGCCTCCTCTGCTTATGCTCAGAGGGGCTTCTTCAGAGGCAGAGGCAGACGGGGTGTGGGCAGGCCTGCTCCCACCCCTCAGCCTAAAGCACCTGCTAAGCAGGCACCCTGATGGGGTGCCCAGGGCCGATTCTCCTTTACCAGTAGGGGCAGGTTGGCTTACTTCAGTCAGAACTGGGCGTCTTTAACCTCAGACAAGTGGGTTCTGGAAGTAGTAAGCCAGGTCTGAGTTCTCAGCTTCAAAAGTTTCCCAAGATGAGAACCAGGTTTTTTCTACCTGCAAGTTCTTCAGAGACCCTTGCTCTAGAAGCAGAGGTCTCAACCCTGTTGGCTGTCAGAGCAGTAGAAAGGGTTCCTCCCCTGCACCAAGGCAGGGGTCTGTATTCCAGATACTTCCTTACCCCAAAAAAGACAGGAGAATGGCGGCCCATCTTAGACCTCAGATATCTGAACAAGCATCTTCAAACAACATGAAGTCTTGCTATATTATAGACATTAGCAGTTTGTTCCAGCTCTAGAACTGCCCCGGAGTGAAATGGTTAAAACCATTCCAAAATAGAATTTTGGCAGGAGAGCAGCTCTCTGTGTCATTTCAAACTTGAACTGTCAGATTCTTTACTCCGCCTCAGTGAACAGTTGCTCCGGAGATTTCTCCTTCTGCTCGGTTCATTTCTCTGTTTAAAAAGTGTTTTCTCGGTTGGATTTAACTGAGAATAGTTTTATTTTAACCGCAAAACCGTTCGGTTCAAGCTCTATCTGTGGTAACCGTAAGTAAATGAAAGTTTTGTCTGTGTGGAACTTGTAGTTATCTGTTCGGTTTTGAACGATCAGTGGGTTTAAAACTCATTTAAAACTAAAGTTACTATTTTAGAGTGCGGTTCCCGGTTCTTATCGGTTCTAAAAAAAAAAAGGATTTATTTATGCCTGTCACCCTGGACACGGTTAGGAACCGATATGGGTGTCTTGCCTGGCACTGCCGATAAAAGGCAAGTTTTGGTTAGGCTGACATTATGTCTGAGAAACCCAAAGAAAAACGGCCCACTGGGTTTCAACACTGTGATGTTTGTGGGAAGTCTTTGCCAAGGCTGACCCACACACCACATGTGTTTGTGTCTGAGGTTTGACCACCTCCAGTCAGACTTCCAGGTATGTAAAATTTCCCTACTAGCCCACCCTGGAAAAAGATTGGGCAGGCTCAGGGGAGAGGCCAAAAGTCCGCTGACCGGATGGCCAAGCCGGGTTCGGTGCCAACCGAACCAGAGAGATGCCCTCTGACCAGGGACAGACTTCCTCGGGCAAAAGAAAAGCTGGTTCTGAGGAACCAATTCCAGTAAAGAAAACAAGAAAATCAGCAGGTCTTGAGTCCAAAATTCCTTCTCCAACTGCTGCAGAGATAGCAAAAGCCATACAAATTGTCCAGTCACTGTCTCGGGGTCCGTTCGAACTACCACTATCTGGTAAAAGGTCGGTTCGTCCGGTCCCAGTGGTTCAGGATTATGATATTGAGGAATTTTATGAACCAGAGGAGGGGGAGGAGGATTATGAACAGTATGAATGTGGCTGGGAAGGTCTGGGTGTGCCCATTGAACCGGACATCTCCCCAGACAGACCTTTAGAATCTCCCCCTATGCTGTCTGAGTCCCCATCTCATTTTATGTTTTATAAAAAAAGTTGCTGAAACCCTCCAGCTTCCCTTAGAAGAGGCTGTGGATGAGCAAGAGGAGCCTGATTTTGTAGAAATGATGGATATTCCAGAGTCTAGGAGATTGTCTATTCCTTTACATAAGTCTTTTAGGAAACAATTAAAATTTTAAACGCTCCTAATTCTGTGCCTCCTGTAGATAAAAAGATGGACAGAAGGTATACATTGTCAGGCCCTAATACAGAATTCCTTCTCAACAATGCAGTCATGTTGGGGTAGTTCAAGCTGCTGCCTGTGATAAAGCTAATATTCCCTTGGCTCACATCCTCCTGACAAGTTCCAGGAAGATTGATGCCATGGCAAAAAAAAATATATGGCAGCCTCTCGGACTTCGGGCAAGCAAATTATATGCTTATGTAGCTAGGTATCAGAAATCTAGATGGGATACTGTTATGCAATTGGCCAAGCAGGCCCATGGCCAGCTGGCTAGTGAACTAGAACAGGTGGCTGCTGATGGCATTGAAGCCTCTAAGGTTCAGTTTCATGCTGCTGTGGATGTTAATGATGTTTCCTCTAGGGTCATGGCCACATCTGTAGCTTTTCGTAGGTTGGCCTGGCTCAGGTGTACTAGTTTGTCACAGGATACTCAGACTAAGGCTATGGATTTTCCTGTGGTGGGAAATTCTCTGTTTGGAGAGCAGACAGAGAATTACATGAAGAAGATGGATGAATATAGGACTACTTACAAGAGTGCCCAGGCTAAGGAGCGGCAAGCCACTCCTCAAAGGCATGCCCCCAGGGGTAGGGGTAGGCCTTTTCACAGGCCTTTCTACCAAACTCGGGCCTCCTCTGCCTATGCTCAGAGGGGCTTCTTCAGAGGCAGGGGCAGACGAGGGGTGGGCAGACCTGCTCCCACCCCCCAGCCTAAAGCTCCTGCGAAACAGGCACCCTGATGGGGTGCCCAGGGCCGATTCTCCTGTACCAGTGGGGGGCAGGCTGGCTTACTTCAGTCAGAATTGGGCTTCTTTAACCTCAGACAAGTGGGTTCTGGAAGTAGTAAGCCAGGGTCTGGTTCTCTGCTTCAAAAAGTTTCCCAAGTTGAGAAGCAGACTTTTTCTACCTGCAAGTGCTTCAGAGACCCTCGCTCTGGAAACAGAGGTCTCATCCCTGTTAGCTCTCAGAGCAGTAGAAAGGGTTCCTCCCCTGCATCAGGGCAGGGGTCTGTATTCCAGATACTTCCTTACCCCAAAAAAGACAGGAGAATGGCGGCCCATTTTAGATCTCAGATATCTGAACAAGTATCTTTTGAAACCAAAGTTCAAAATGGTAACTCTGGCAATGATTTTACCTTCCCTAAGGCCAGGGGACTGGCTAGCCTCCCTGGACCTCAAGGATGCCTATTTCCATGTCCTAATCAGAAGATCCCTCCAGAAAGTACCTCAGTTCGAACTGCCCTCAGGTCATTACCAGTTCAGAGCAATGCCCTTCGACCTTACCTCTGCTCCAAGGGTATTCACAAAGTGTCTAGCAGTGGCAATGGCCCACTTAAGGAGGCAGAGGATTGCTGTTTTCCCTATCTAGACGACTGGCTCATTGTAGGCCAGTCCCCAGGAACAGGTAAAATCTACCTGCAGGTCACCCAGCAGCTTCTCACCTCCTGGGTTTTCTGCTAAACCTACCAAAGTCGGTTCTGGAACCAGTCCAGGTACTCACCTTTATAGGGGCAGAATTGGACACAAAGCTAGCCAGAGCCTTTCTTCCCCCAGAAAAGGTAAGGAATTTAGTGGCTCTGGCCTCTTCCTTCACTCTGCAGGTCTCTCGACCAGCAAGACACTTTCTGCAGCTCCTGGGGCACATGGCTGCATCCACAGCTGTTGTGCAGGGAGCCAGATTTCAGATGAGAGACATTCAGTTTCACTTGAGAACCTTTTGGTCTCAGAGAAGAGACACCCTTCCAAGTTGGTCCCAGTGACTCTAACCTTGATCCTAGCTCTCCAGTGGTGGCAGGATCAGAGCACTTAAGAGTGGGGGTCCCCTTCATTTCCCCTTCTCACGACTTGACTCTCACTACAGATGCTTCCCTTCTGGGTTGGGGAGCCCACATGGGTGACCTTTCCACTCGGAGTTTGGTCCCCCCAGGAATCTCTGCTCCACATCAATTTGCTGGAACTCAGAGCTGTCTTTTTAGCTCTTCAAGCTTTTTCTGCATCTGTCCATGACAAGGTGATACAAGTCAGAACAGACAACACCACAACAATGTGGTACATCAACAAACAGGGGGGCACTCGGTCTTCGGCCTTGTGCACCGAGGCAGTGAAGTTGTGGTCTCTGCCTATTCCCTGAACATCCCTCATAGCAGTTCATCTTCCAGGAAGGATAATGTCCTAGCGGATGCCCTCAGCGAGGATTTCCCAGGGCCATCACGAGATGGTCCCTGGATCCTCAAGTGCTGGGGATAGTTTTTGCCAGGTGGGGCATCCCTCAGATCTTTTGCAGCCCTAGACAATCACAAACTTCCTCTGTTCTGTTGCAGGCCTCCAGTGCTGGGCTCAGTTCCCCTGGATGTTCCTCTCTGGATTGGGAGGGGAAGTTCCTCTATGCTTCCCCCTTTCCTCTCCTATTCAAAGTATTAGTCAAAATCAGATCTCAGCCTTGCAGGGTGATTCTGATTGCCCGGATTAGCCAGAGCAGCCCTGGTACCCACTCCTTCTGTCTCGACAGTCCATCTTCCCTTGCCTCCCAGGAATCACAATCTGTTCACTTGTGCCCAGGGAAGGGTTTGGTATCCGGACCTCAAACCCTCACCTCAAGGCCTGGCTCTTGAGGAGTTAGTTTGCTGATTTACACCTCTCTCAGGGTGTTCTTGAAGAATCCTAAAGGCTTCAGAAAGCCTTCCACTAGAGCTACTTATAGTTCTAAATGGAAAAAGGTTTTCATTTGTGTGCTGGGAAAAATATTTCCCAGAATCTGCTGAATTGCCCATTTTGTTAGATTACATGGTATATCTTACCCTTGGGTCTCAGACCAGCTACCCTGAGGTTCATTTGGCAGCTGTCTGCTTTTCTGTCAGCAGGAAAGTCATCCCCTCTTTCCTCTCATCCTGTGTTTTCCAAGTTTTTTAAGGGATTACTCCATACTAATCCTCCCTTTCGGGAACCGGCCCCTGCTTGGGACCTTAATGTTTGCATTGCCCAGTTAATGCAACCCCCTTTTGAACCTCTGTCTTCTGCAGAGCTTAAGTACCTAACTTGGAAAACTGTTTTTCTAGTGGCTATCACTTCTGCCAGACGCATAAGTGAATTGCAAGCCTTGTCAGTGGAGACCGACTTTATTTCTTTCCACAGGTATGAGGTAGTCCTTAGGACTAATAGGAAGTTTTTGCCTAAGGTGGTTTCAGATTTCCATCTTAATCTATCTTCCTTCCAGTATTTTTCACTGATCACTCCTCTTCGGGTGAGAGGAGGTTGCACAGCCTGAATGTTGAGAGCTCTTAGTTATTATAAAGAGCGTACCAAAGGTCACAGGTTCGAATCCCTCCAACTTTTCCTTACCTATGGTGAAGTTGGGAAAGGCAAACCTGCCTCTAAGAGATCAGTAGCCAGGTGGATTGTCTCTTGTATCCAATTTTATCAGAAAGTGGGCAGAGCCCCCTTTGAGGGCTCATTCTACCAGGGGTACAGCTGCTGCCAGAGATATCCCTTTATTAGAGATTTGCCAGGCTGCTACTTGGAAAACGGTACACACTTTTACCAAGCATTACTCCCTGGATGTCCAGGCCAGGAGAGATGCTCGGTTTGGCACAGCTGTTCTTCAGAGCCTATTCCCTAAGTAGGTTCTGCCCCCCCATGGAGGTACTGCTATGTATTCTGCTAATGTCTATAGTATATAAGACTTCATGTTTTAAAAAAATTACTCACCTTAGTAATGTTGTTTCTTCTAATGAGTCTTCTATATTATAGACCTCCCCCAACCTGCCCCTCTCAGAACCTCTACTTGGTGGTCTGGGCAACTTAGTGTGAGGCACTACTTATGTCCTGTTAGCATTTTGTCCCCTTTTGGGACTTTGGGGGTGTATGTGTGTGCGGCGTGTGTGTGTGTTTTATTATACTTGTGTTCCATTTTCATCATATTAGAATGGTGTTAGTATTTCTGGTCCCCTGACTTGAGTCTTGGGTGTTGGGACCATCAATGGTTGTTATTATTTAGGTAGCCATTTGGCTAGTGTAGGTTACAGCTTCCACACAGACCTTGGTGAGTTTGGCTCATAAAGATCTGACAGTTCAAGTTTGAAATGACACAGATAGAGCTGCTCTCTTTGGAATGGTTTTAACCATTTCACTCCAGGGCAGTTCTAGAGCTGGAACAAACTGCTAATGTCTATAATATAGCAAGACTCCATTAGAAGAAACATTACTAAGGTGAGTAATTTTTTCTTTTGAAACCAAAGTTCAAAATGGTAACTCTGGCAATGATTTTACCCTCTCTAAGGCCAGGGGACTGGTTAGCTTCCCTGGACCTCAAGGATGCCTATTTTCACGTCCTATCAGAAGCTCCCATCGAAAGTACCTCAGATTCGAACTGCCCTCAGGTCACTACCAGTTCAGAGCAATGCCCTTACCTTCCTCTGCCCCAAGGGTATTCACAAAATGTCTGGCAGTAGCAGTGGCTCACTTAAGGAGCAAAGGATTGCTGTTTTCCCTATCTAGACGACTGGCTCATTGTGATGCCAGTCCCAGAACAGGTAAAATCTCACCTGCAAGTCACCCAGCAGCCTTCCCCCTGGGCTTTCTGCTAAATCTACCAAAGTCTGTTCTGGAACCAGTCCAGGTACTCACCTTTATAAGGGGCAGGGTGGACACAAACCCTAGCCAGAGCTTTTCTTCCCTTAGATGGGGTAAAGAATTTAGTAGCTCTGGCCTCCTCCTCCTTCACTCTGCAGGTCTCTCAACCAGCAAGACACTTTCTGCCTCCTGGGTCACATGGTTGCATCCACAGCTGTTTATTGCCCAGGGGCAGATTTCAGGCGAGACATTCAGTTTCCACTTGAGAGCCCTATTGGTCTCAGAGAGAGACCCCCTTCCAAGTTGGTCCCAGTGATCAACCTTGGATCCAGGCCTCCAGTGGTGGCAGGATCAGAACAATTTGAGATTGGGGTCCCCTTCACCCCCTGCTCACACTTTGACTCTCACTACAGATGCCTCCTCCTGGGGTGGGAGCCCACATGGGCGACCTCTCCACCAGGGAGTGTGGTCCCCAGGAATCTCTGCTCCACATCAGTTTGCTGGAGCTTAGAGCTGTCTTTTTAGCTCTTCAAGCGTTTTCTGCATCTGTTCAGAACAAAGTGGTACAAGTCAGAACAGACAACACCACAACAATGTGGTACATCAACGAGCGGGGGAGGCACTCGGTCTTCGGCCTTGTGCACCGAGGCAATGAAGTTATGGTCTCTGGCCTATTCCCTGAACACTCCCCTCATAGCAGTTCACCTTCCTGGAAAGGACAATGTCCTTGCAGGTGCTCTCAGCAGGATTTCCCAGGGCCATCACGAATGGTCCCTGGATCCTTCAAGTATTGGGGATAGTTTTTGCCAGATGGGGCACCCCTCAGATAGATCTTTTTGCAGCCCCAATCACCAACTTCCACTGTTCTGTTGCAGGCCTCCAGTGTTGGGTTCAGTCCCCCTGGACACCCTTCTCCTGGATTGGGAAGGGAAGTTTCTTTATGCTTTTCCCCCCTTCCCTCTCCTATTCAAAGTGTTAGTCAAATCAGATCTCAGCCTTGCAGGGTGATTCTGATTGCCCGGATGGAGGCAGGCAGCCTGGTACCCACTCCTTCTGTTCCTGACAGTCCATCTTCCCTTTCCTCCCAGGAATCGCAACCTATTAACTGTGCCCAGGGGAGGTTGTGTCCGAACCTCAAATCCTCAACCTCAAGGCCTGGCTCTGGAGGAGTTAGTTTGCTGACTTCTCCTCCTCAGGGTGTCCTTTAAATCCTAAAGGCTTCTAGGAAACCTTCCACTAGGGCTACTTATAATTCTAAATGGAAAAGGTTTTCCATTTGGTGTGTTGGAAGCATATTTCCCCAGAATCTGCTGATTTGCCCATTGTGTTAGATTACATGGTCCATCTTAATTCCTGGCACTCAGACCAGCTAACCCTGAGAGTTCATTTGGCAGCTGTTTCTGCTTTTGTTTCCAGCAGGAAAGTCTTCCTCTTTCCGCTCACCCTGTCTTTTCCAAGATTTTTAAGGGATTACTCCATACTAATCCACTTTTTTGAGGATGCGGGCCCCTGCCTAGTGCTTAATGTTTGCATTGCCCAGTTAATGCAACCTCCTTTGAACCTCTGTTTTCTGCAGAGCTGAAGTATCTAACTTGGGAAAACTGTTTTCCTAGTGGCTGTCACTTCGCTAGACGCATAGTTGAGAGTTGCAAGCCTTGTCAGTAGAAGCTGACTTTATTTCTTTCCACAGGGATAAGGTAGTCCTCAGGACTAACAGGAAGTTTTTGCCTAAGGTGGTTTCAGATTTCCATCTTAACCAATCTATCTCCCTTCCAGTAATTTTCTCTGAACACTTCTCTTCTGCTGAGAGGAGATTGCACAGCCTGGATGTTAAGAGGGCTCTTAGTTACTATATAGAACGTACCAAGGGTCACAGGTTCGAATCCCTCCAACTTTTCCTCACTTTTGGTGAGGTTGGGAAAGGGAAAACTGCCACTAGAGATCATTTGCCAGGTGGATTGTCTCTTGTATCCAATTTTGTTATCAGAAACTGGGCAGAGATCCCCCTCTGGCTTGGGGCTCTTTTCTACCAGGAGGCACCAGCAGCGTCTCTAGCTGCTGCCAGAGACATCCCTATATTGAAGAGACAGGCCTGCTACTTGGAAAGCGGTACACTTTCACCAAGCATTACTCCCTGGATGTCCAGGCTAGAGAGATGCTCGGTTTGGCACAGCTGTTCTTCAGAGCCTATTCCCTAAGTAGGTTCTGCCCTCCTCCATGGAGGTACTGCTGTGTAGTCTACAATTGTCATAATATAGCAAGACTTCATGTTGAAGAAAAAATTACTCCCTCTAAGTAATGTTGTTTCTTCTAATGGAGTCTTGCTATATTATAACCTCCCTCCCCCAGCCTGCCCCTCTCAGAACCTCTACTTGGGTAGGGTGTGGGCAACCTAGTGTGGGCACTATTTTATGCCCTTTAAGCGTTTCTCCCCTTTTTGGGGTTTGGGGTGTGGTGTTTTATTATCCTCTCGTTTTATTCTCATTTTGTTAAAATTGTATTAGTAATTCTGGTCCCCTGACTTGAGTATTGGGTGTTGGGACCAGCAATGGATGTTATTTAGGTAGCCAGTTGGCTGAGTGTAGGTTACAGCTTCCACACAGAGCTTAGTGAGTTTTTGCCAGTAAAGATCTGACAGTTCAGGTTTGAATCTCACAGACAGAGCTTCTATTTTTAGAGCTCGTGCTCAAAGTTCCATTCATGGAATGGAGTTAACTATTTCATCCTCCGGAGCAGTTCTTAATGGTGGGACAAACTGCAATTGTCATAATATAGCAAGACTCCATTAGAAGAAAAAACATTACTAAGGTGAGTAATTTTTTCTTCTAGGGACATGGATATGTTGTTCATCCACACTTATTGGCAGGTTCCTTGCCGCTTTAAATCTTGCCGGAAGGTCTTCAAGCTGGCTCCTCCCACCCACCCGGTGGTAAACCTCGCCCGCCTATGACGCCAGAATCTTCCTTAATGCTTGGAAGTTTTTCTGGTTCTCCCTTAACGCAGGCTATGCTTAAGACTGGTTCCTAATTCTTCAAAAAGTTCGAAATTGAAAAGTTTTTGCAAAAGACTTGGCTTCTTCTCCTCGCTGCCATGGACGGACAATCGACTCCAGTTTTCGGAGGTGCCCTTGCGGGCAGAAAGATGCTCCAGGACGGATCCGCACTCCACGTGCGTCTACTGCCTGGGCCTTGAGCACGACCCGCAGGCCTGCGACTTGTGCTCTTCCTTTCAAACACCATGAAGTCTTGCTATATTATAACAATAGCAGTCAGCCACTGCAGCTGAACTCCCCGGAGAAAAGAAGTCAACTCCAGAGGATCCCGCAGTTCTACAGCCAGAGGCTGTGCAAAAGCTCTATCTGGCCAGTTTCAAATGAAACTGTCAATTCTTTACTCGCTTCACTGAACGATAAGCTCCGGAGATCATCCTTCAGCTTCGGTTCAAGCGGTATTTTAGGATTCATTTGAACGGCAAAAATGTTTATTTTACAGCATTCCGGTTAAAAGCTATATCTGGTAAACCGTAAGCACAAAATTAAACTCTGTGTGGAAATTAATTATCTGTTCGGTTTTGAACCCATCAGGTTTACTGATTTTAATGTTTTGAAGTGTTTGGTTGGCTTAGAAGGCGGTTCCGGTTCTTACTCGGTTCTAAAAAACCTGGGTTTAATAGGTTTTCAAATACCACGTGACAATTAGGAACCGATAAGGGTGTCTTGCTGGCACTGCCATCAAAAGGCAAGTTTTGGATAGGCTGGCATTATGTCTGAGAAACCCAAAAGAAAACCGCCCACTCGGTTTCAACACTGTCTCGGGAAGCCTTTTGCCAGGAACAGCCACACCACTGTGTCTAGTGTCAGGGGCTGACCTGACCTCCTGTCAGACTGCCAGGTGTGTAAAATTTCCCTGCAGCCACCCTGGAAAAGAGTGGGCAGCTCAGGACAAGAAGCCAAAATCCGCCCACCCGGATGGCCAACCGATCCTTACTGGACAGAATTGCCCTCTGACCAGGCCCAGCGAGAGACTTCCTCGGGCAAAAGGAAGGCAGTTCAGAGAACAGTCCCAGTTGAAAAAAAGACAATCAGTTTGAGTCAAATTCAACTGCTGCAGAGATAGCTAAAGCCATTCAGATTGTCAGTCACTGTCTCAGGACCTGTCGACACCAACAGACGGTAAAAGTTATTCGTTCAGTTCAATGGTTCAGGGTATGATGTTGAGAATTTTATGAACCAGGAGGGAGGAGAATTTGATCAATTATGTGTGGCTGGGGGTCTGGGCGTGCCCATTGGACATTTCTCCAGACAGACACAAATCTCCTCCTATTCTGTCTGAGTCCCCTTCTCATTTTATGTTTTACAAAAGGTTGCAGAAAACCTCCGGCTTCCTTTAGAGGAGGCTGTGGATGCATAGAGGAGCCTGATTATGTGAAATGATGGATATACCAGAGTCTAGGAGGTTGTCTATTCACTTTGCATAATCATTTAGGAAACAAACAAAAGTTTTAAAATCCTCATTCTGTCCCTCTGTAGATAAAATAAATAAATAAATAAATAAAAATGGACAAGGTATACTGTCGAGCTCTAGTGCGACTATCACTGAAAGTATAGTCATGTGGGTGTGGGACAACTGCAGCCTGTAGTAAATAATATCCCTGGCCTCCCATCCTCTGATAAGTTCAGGAGATTGATGCCATGGCGAAAAACAATATATGGCAGCTTCTTTGGGATCAGGCAGGCAAATTATTGGAACATGTAGCCAGAACATCGAAATCTAGATGGGACACAATATTGCAGTTAGCCAAGCCGGCCCAGTTACACAAGTGAGGATAGAACAAGTGGCTGCGTGGCATTGAAGCTCTAAGTTCAATTTCATACTGCTGTTGATGTTAATGATGTCTCTGGCCACTTCTCTAGCTTTCCATGGAGTTGGAAACCGATACTAATCTGTCCAAGATACCGGTCAAGGCTATGGATTTTTCCTATGATAGGAAATTCTCTGTTTGGGGAACAAACAGAAAACTAATATAAAAGATGGATGAATACAGAACTACCTAAAAGAGTGCCCAGGCTAAGGAGAGGCATGCCACTCCACAAGAGCCATGACTCCCAGAGAATGAGGAGGCAGGCCTTTCCACAGGCCTTTTTTACCAATTTCAAGCCTCCTCTGCTTTAGCAGAGGGTTTCTTCAGAGGCAGGGGTAGGCGAGGAGCGCGGGTAAACGTCCCCCTCCCTCAGCCTAAGGCTGCTGCCAAGAAGCACACACCTGATGGTGCCTAGGGCTGATTCTCCTGTACCAGTGGGGGCAGGTTGGCTTATTTCAGCTAGAACTGGCTGTCACTCAACCCCATTACAGATGGGTTCTGGAGGTAATAAGCCGGTCTGGTTCTCAGCTTCTAAACAGTTTCCAAAGATGAAATGAACATTTTCCTACAAATCCTTCAAACAGAAGTTTCTTCTCTTCTGGACTGCAAAGCAGTGAAAGGTCCCTTCTTGCCATCAGAACGAGAGCTATATTCAAGATACTTTCTTACCCCAAAAAAGACAGGAGAATGGCGGCCCATTCTGGATTTAAGGTACCTGAACAAGCATCTTTTGAAACCAAAGTTCAAAATGTTGACTCTGGCAACGATATGTGCCTTCTCTAAAGCAGGAGACTGGCTAGCTTCCTGGACCTCAAGGATGCCTATTTTCATATTACAGTCAGGCCTTCTCACTGAAAGTACCTGAGGTTGAACTGCCTCAGGCAACTACCAGTTCAGAGGCAATGCCTTCCGCACCTCTGCACAAGGGTATTCACAAATGTCTAGCTGTGGTAGTCACTCATGAAGAGCAAAGGTGTTGCTGTGTTTCCCTACCTGGACGACTGACTCATTGTGGGTCAGTCTCCAGATCAGGTAATCCACTTGCAAGTCACCAGCAGCTTCTCTTCACTAGGATTTCTGCTAAATTACCAAAGTCGTTCCTGGAACCGGTTCAGGTCTAACTTTCATAGGTGCAGGATGAACACAAAGTTAGCCAGGGCATTTCTTCCCTAGGAAAGGGAGACAGACTCATTGCCTGGCATCCTCCTTCATACCCTACAGTCTCGACCAGCAAGGCATTTCTGCAACTCCTGGGCACATGGCTGCTTACAGCTGTAAGTGCAAGGGCAGATTCAGATGGGAGCTGACAGTTTCCATTTGAGGGGCCTATTGGTCTCAAGGACCCCCCCTTTCAGGGTGGTCCCAGTGGCTCAAACTCTGATCCTGGCCCTCCACTGGTGGCAGGACCAAAGCAATCTAAAACAAGGGGTTCCCTTCATTCCCATTCCCCTCCCTCTCACACACCTGCGGATGCCTCCCTGTTAGGGTGGGAGCTCACAAGCGTCTGTCCTCAGGGGTGGTCTCCTCAGAATCTCTGCTCCACATCAATCTTTGGAACTCGACTGTCTTTTTTAGCTCTTCAGGTGTTTTCAGTTTCTGTCAGAACAAAGTGGTTCAAGTCAGGACAGACAACACCACCACAATGTGGTACATCAACCAAACAGGGGCACTCGGTCATCAGCCTTGTGCACGAAGCAATAAGTTGTGGTCTCTGCTTACTCCCTGAACACCTCCCTGATAGCAGTTCACACCTCCCAGGGAGGACAATGTCCTGGCGGATGCCTCAGCAGAAATTTCTCAGGGCCATCACGAATGGGCTCTGAATCCACAGAGTGCTGGGGTCGTCTTTTGCCAGATGGGGCACCCTCAGATGATCTTGCCCAGCCCCAGACAACCACCAACATCCTCTATTTTTGTTGCAGGCCTCCAGTGTGGGCTCAGTCCCCCTGGGCGCCTTTCTGGTGGACTGGAAGGAAGTTCCTGTATGCCTTTCCCCCTTTCCTCTTCTTTTCGGGTACTAGTGAAATCAGATCTCAACCCTGCAAAGTGATTCTGGTGACCCCAGATTGGGCCAGACAGCCCTGGTACCCTCTACTTCTGTCCTTGACAGTCCACCCCTGCCCTGAGCCTGCCCAGAATCACGACTTGCTGGCCTGTGCACAGGAGAGAACAGTGGTATCGGACCTCAGATCCCTCCATCAAAGGCCTGGCTCTTGGGGAGTTAATTGCTGATTTACACCTTTCTCAGGTGTCTGGATGACCCCAAAGGCTTCCAGGAAGCACAAAACCACCACAATTCTAAGTGGAAGAGTTTTCCATCTGGTGCTCTGAGGAGGCAGATTATTCCAGAATCCAGCTGATCTTCCCATTTTACTGGACTATTTGGTCCATTTAAATTCCCTAGGCCTTAGGCCAGCTACATGAAGGTTCATCTGGCAGCTGTCTCTGCTTTTTGTGTCAGCAGGGAAGCCTGCCTCCCTTTCTTCTCACCCTGTGTTTCCAAGTTTTTAAAGGTTACTTCATACTAACCCCCTTTTAGGGAACCAGGCTCCTGCCTGGGACCTGAATGTTACACTGCTCAGTTAATGCAACCTCCTTTGAGCCTCTGTCCTCAAGCAGGCTCAAGTATCTAACGGAAAACTGTTTTCCTAGTGGCTATCACTTCTGCCAGGCAGCATAAGTGAATTACAGGCCCTGTCAGTGGAAGATTTTATTTCTTTCCACAGAGATAAGGTAGTCCTCAGGACTAATAGAAAGTTTTGCCTAATGTGGTTTCAGATTTCCACCTAGAACCAATCCATCTCTCTCCCAGTATTTTCACTGAACATTCTTCCTCAGGTGAGAGGAGACTACACACAGCATGAACGTCAAAGAGCCTTAAGCTACTATTTGGAGCAGCACCAAGGGGTCACAGGTTGAGAATCCCCCAACTCTTCCTTACTTATATCGAGGTTGGCAAAGAAACCTGCCACTAAGAGGACAATTGCAAGGTGGATTGTCTCTTGTATCCAATTTTGTTATCAAAACTAGGTAGAGAACCCCCCTCAGGACTGAGGCCCCTCCCTGGGGGTACAGCTGCGTCTCTAGCGGCTGCTAGAGACATTCCAGTCTGGAAATTTGTCAAGCTGCTACCTGGAAGACAGTTCACACTTTTTACAAGCTTCATTGTTCCCTGGATGTCCAGTCAGGAGAGATGCTACAGTTTAGCACAGCTGTGCTTCAGAGCCTATTTCCTAAATAGGTTCTGACCCTCCTCCATGGAGGTATTGCTGTGTAATCTGCTATTGTTATAATATAGCAAGACTTCATGGTGTTTGAAGAAAAAATTACTCACCTTAGTAATTGCTTTTCTTCTCATGGAGTCTTGCTGTAATCTCTTTCACCCTCTCCTGCCCCTCTCAGAACTTCTACTTGGGTAGGGGTGGCAAATTAGTGCAAGCACTGTGTCATGCCATTGTAGTTTTTCCCTTCCCCCTTTTCTTTTTAGGGTTAGAGAACTAGGTTGTTTCGTTTAGGTAATATATTGGCCCCCTTCCTGGACTTGAGTCTTTGGGGGAAGTGGGGGTTCTAATGGTGTTTGTCAAGGGGGGGAAAACTAATAATACCATTATTCATTGTTATTATGGTTATTGGTGTTTCTACTGTTTTTATTGTTATTACCACTAGTAGGTACCCATTTGGCTAGTGTAGAGCTTTCCACACAGACTTGTTGCTTAGTGTTAGCTTCATAAAGATCTGACAGTTTCATTTGAAACTGGCCAGATAGAGCTTTGGCACAGAGCCCTCGCTGTAGCAGAACTCAGATCACTCTGAGTTGACTCCTTCCTCTCGGGCAGTTCAGCTGCAGTGGCTGACTGCTATTGTTATAATATGTGAGACTCCTGCGGAAGAAATCAATTACTAAGGTGAGCCCAATTTTTTCTTTCGACCCTCATCCCTTGAAGACCGTGCTGCCCGATTACAACTGGGGCGCCCCGAGAGAAAAAGTCCACGGTGAAATCTAAAGAGGCCCGACTGGTGGGTGTCCCGCAGCGGGCTCGGCTGAGCAGATGATGCCCTCGAAGAGGCGTGAGCAACTGCTACCTCGGCTGCAGCATTTGTCCCGCTCTCGGTGCCTCTTACTCTGCTTCTTTAGGAGCTTTGTCACAACCCTCTCGACCAAAGGTGAGGGTCCAACTATCGGACCTTCTTCCAGGTCAAAAGAGCAAAAGTAAGTCTCTCCGTCTGGCGCTCTTGGGGCGGGAAAGATCCCCCTCCCTTGTGGGCAGTCCGCACTGGGTGAGCCCTCTGGCTCGACCACTGGCTTCCGCGGTGTCCCGTCAGGCCAGTTGGCCAAGACCTCCGATCGCCAATCGAAATTTTTTCTCGACCGTTGGAGGACGGGTTGTCGGCTGGAGAAGCTGAGAATCCCCTCTCCCGGTTTGCCCCGTGGGAGTTGAGGATCCCGTCCAGCTCGCTCTGTGCCTCGGTTGGGAGCCTTACGGTGGGATCGTCCGAGCCGGGAGTCGATTCCGACACTTCTCACTTGCCTTCCTCGGCCTGGTCGAGGACTCTCTGTCTCTCTGTCTCGGACATCTCGCCGGTCAACCGATCCGCCGTCATAGGCGGTCTCAGCACCGCAGCAAGTGGCACTGCCGCTCTTCCTCGGACGAAGGGAGGCTTCGGCGCAAGTTGCATCGGAGTACGAAGAACTATGTGGCAAGCTCCTTTTGACCCGGGAATAAGCCGACCCAGTCGCCTTCTCCTGGCCATTATGGATGCCACCGAGCAGGCGAAACAACCCCTCGTTGTAGTTTAGGAGCCTGTTCTCAGGCCGGTTGTTCGGCCAATTCCAGCTGCCCCACCGATTCTGGTGGAACCTCCGCCCCCACAGCCATTAGTTGGGTCTCGGACCAAAAATTCTCGGTCGGCTTTGGGTTTGCCCCATAGGCTGTCGGTCACCCTCACTCCCGATAAACCTCGGCAGGTGGAGGGTGGCTCAGGGCCGAGGCAGCTCTTTGAGGACTCTTCTGAGTCCGATGATGGTTCCTCCCTCTTCTCCAAGCGCATAGACTTGGAGTCCTCGCGAGGACAGTCAATGGGCGATAGTCCTTCGTCCTTCTTAGGGTTGCTTCGACTCATCTCTGGAGTCCACGGGATGAGGCTTCGAACCCGTTTCATGCAGACCAGGTATCCCCTCGGAGATTCTGGACTGAGGGATTCTCCTACGGAGGCCTTTCCGTGGCGAAGCCATAGTGGGTCCGGCCTTGGAACTTTGGCAGCGTCCTGCTTCACCCCTGCGCCTTGACCAGGTTAGCCAGGAAGTTCGGTCCCTACCGGTTCCTGTCCGGTTTTTGAACACCCTCGGCCGAGGGGTTGGTTACCGACAGCGCTTTCCGGCGTGCCGGGAATGCCAGGATAGTGGACAAACCTCCCGACAAAGTCCAAGAATTGGATTATGCGGGTGAAAGTCTATGCTGCATGCCTCTCGACGCCGTCCAGGCCAGTTCGGCCGTCCTCATGGCATTTTTTCCCGGCGCCTCTGTTGGAGCTCCCTGGATGAGGTTGTCCTCATCTTCCCAAGAATCTGCAGACTACCGTCAGGCAGGTGCGGGACCAGGGCAGGCAGTACAACAGGCAGCCCAGACTGGCGTTAGGCATTGGGACTCATGTGCCAGGTCTGTGGCGGCCGCAGTGGCCATAGCGTCGCCGGGCTTGGCTGAGGATATCCACCTTTACTGGATACCCAGCACAAGTTGGCGGATGTTCCTTTTGGGGACTGACCTCTTTGGCCCTGGGGTGGAAGGTCACCTGCAGAGGATCGAGAAGTCCAATGCTACCTTGGACTCTGTCTCTTCGCTCAGAAGGACAAAGGCGCAAGCCACAGCCTAAGCCCTTTGCGTCTTTCGCGCCTAAGCGCGCGCCCCGCCCCAGCAACGCTAGGGGTGCAGCAGGCTCGACCTTGGTATCCTAAGCCCATGCCGTTGGCTTCCTCCAACAGGAAGCAGGGAGGTAAAGGCCTAGGAGGTTCCTCGGCCGGTCCCTCCTCCAAGCCTGCCCAGTGACGGGCTGAGGGGTGTCGCCCCATCCCTGTCACCTCACCCCTGGTTCCCCTCGTGGGGGGACGGCTCAGACACTTCCTTTCCGCCTTGTCCACTGTTACCACGGACAGGTGGGTACTGGAGGTGGTGGGAAAAGGCCTACCTCTGGAGTTCGTGCAGGCCCCGCCCTTCAGAGCCCTCGCACCTCGGGGGGCCTCGGGGTCCACAGCCTCACTGGCGGCTCGCCGAGCCGACATCGCTCTCCTCCTCCAAAAGGAGGTGATCACGGAGGTGGAGGACCCCCCTTCAGACCCGGGGTTCGTGTCCAGGTATTTCCTGGTTCAAGCGGACGAGCTGGCGCCCATTCTCGACCTACACGACCTGAACAAGTTCCTAAGGTCCCAAACCTTCAGAATGGTCACTGTGGCGCAGATAATACCATCTCTGGAACACGGTGTGTGGTTCTGCTCTCTGGACCTACAGGACGCATTCTTTCACATCCCTATCCGTCCATCACATCGGAGATTCCTCCGCTTTCGAGTGGAGGGATCCCTCTTCGAGTTCCGAGCCATGCCCTTCGGCTTATCTCCAGCTCCCAGGGTCTTCACCAAATGCATGGGAGTGGTGACAGCATTCCTGCGGCGCCGAGGGGTCCGGGTGTATCCTTACCTGGACGATTGGCTGATAGCAGCCTCCTCCAGACGGGAGGTGGAGCGGTCCAGAGATCTGGCCCTCCAGGTTTGCTCTCGAGTTGGCCTTCTCATCAACGAGGCCAAGTCGGAACTCGAGAGCAAAGCAGGTGATCCTGTTCATCGGGCAGAGCTCGACTCTCTTAGAGTCAGAGCACGACTCAGCGGACAGGGCTGAGTTCTTACCTCCTTTGCCCAATCATTTCTGGTTGGGCAATGGCTGCCTGGGACTTCCCGCCTTCTGGGTCTCATGGCGGCCTGTACCAGCGTGGTCCGTTGGGCCGCTGGCACATCGCCCCCTTCAGTGGGACTGGCCAGCCAGTGGTCTGCGCTGCGATCCTTTGGACCAGCTAGTGATAGTGACCAGGAGATGTGGGCAGCTCTCCAGTGGTGGACCGTTCCATTCCATTTGCAGGAGGGCATCCCGTTTGTCAGCCCCGAGCCGACGGTCTCTCTATCGACCGATGCCTCTCTGATGGGTTGGGGTGCCCATCTGGGGGAACACAGAGTGCACTGCCTCTGGTCCCCGCAGGAGTCCCGATGCCGCATCAACCTGCTGGAGCTCCGGGCGGTCCGCCTAGCTCTCACCGCCTTTGCTCCGTTTCTCCGGGATCAAGTGGTCAGAGTCCAGACGGACAATACCATGACCATGTACTACCTGAACCACCAGGGCGGGACGCGCTCCATGCTTCTATGCAAGGAAGCTCTCCGCATTTGGTCACTCGTGCGCAGCCTGGAGGTGGATTTCCTAGCCATTCATGTGGCAGGAGCCTCCAACACCCTGGCCGATGCCCTGAGCCGGATAGGGGCTGCATCTCATGAATGGTCTCTCCTGCCGGAGGTAGTACAAGATCTGTTCTCCCACTGGGGCACACCTCAGGTGGACCTGTTTGCCTCAGGAGAATGCGAAGCTGAGGCTGTTACATGCCCGCCCCCCTCAGCAGGGCTCGCTGCAGGGGGATGCCTTCTCGAGGCTGTGGACCCTGGGCCTCTTCTACGCCTTTCCCCCATTTCCCTTGATTCACAAGGTGCTTCTCAAAGCAAGGAGGGACAAGGCGCAGGTGATCCTGATAGCCCCAGACTGGCCCCGCCAGTTCTGGTACCCAGATCTCCTCAGCCTCCGCTCCAGGCTCCCGAGGCAGCTTCCAGCTCGCCCGGACCCGCTTTCAGTCAATCAGGGGAAGGTGTTCCATCCGGACC
The DNA here is from genome assembly GCA_016271365.2 of Neoceratodus forsteri. Taxonomy (NCBI): domain Eukaryota; kingdom Metazoa; phylum Chordata; order Ceratodontiformes; family Ceratodontidae; genus Neoceratodus; species Neoceratodus forsteri. The sequence continues at coordinate 211,318,077 of JADMNL010000027.1, forward strand.
TTCAATCCCTGCACCTGACTGCCTGGTTCCTGAGCGGCTAGAGTTCCAGGCCTTGGGTCTTTCCAACGAGGTCCTCAATGTTGTTGAGGCCGTCCCTTAAGGAGTCGACCAGAAAATGCTACACCTTCAAATAGAAGAGATTCTCCATTTGGTGTCAGGGCAAGGGCTTGGACCCTTTCTCCTGTTCTGTGGCAAGCATTTGGACTATTTATGGTCCCTTTCTAGTCAAGGGCTTAGGTCCAGCGACCCTAAAGGTGCACCTGCAGCCATCCTCTGCTTACAGTAGCGGGCAGGAAGCAGTCGTGATGGGAGAAAGGTGGTTGGGCGCTTTTCAAAGGCCTTGATCACATTTCCCCTCGATCACGAGAACCTCCACCTCCATGGGATTTACTGCTGGTACTGGCAAAGCTCATGGGCAAGCCATTCGAACCAATGCACAGGTGTGATCTCTCTCACCTGTCGTGGAAGACCGCCTTCTTGATGGCTATCACGTCAGCCAGAAGGATGGGAGAGCTCCAGGCGCTTTGCATCGAGTCTCCTTACCTGGTCTTCCACAGGGACAAGGTTGTCCTGCGCCCCCACCTGAAATTCCTTCCGAAGGTGGTGTCGGAGTTTCACCTTAACCAGGTGCTGACTCTGCCGGTGTTCTACCCCAATCACACCTCGGAGGCCGAATATAGGCTCCATACTCTGGACCCTAGAAGGGCGCTCGCTTATTATAAGGAGCGCATGGCTGAAATTCGGGGAGAGGTTCGCCAGCTGTTTGTCACCTACGCTGAAGCCGCACCTGGCAGACCTGCAGCCAAGCAGACGATAGGCAGGTGGGTCACCTCCTGCATAGATCGCTGCTATAAGTTGGCGGGCATGGAGCCTCCCAGAGGGATAAGAGCTCATTCCACCCATCATACTGCTGCATCGGTGGCTGCTTCCAGGGACATCCTATCCAGGAAATCTGCAGGGCTGCTACCTGGAAGTCGACACACCTTTATACCCATTGCCACATCGACCTTGAGTCACGCCCGGGATGCTGGTTTGGGGCCTCTGTTCTCCAGTCCTTATTTCCCAAGTAAGTATTGGGTGTGCGCCTTGCCTCCCTCCTCCCGGAGAACTGCTAGGAGTCTGCCAATAAGTGTGGATGAACAACATATCCATGTCCTAGAAATACAGGTTACTCACCTGTAACAGGAGTTCTAGGAATGTATATGTTCATCCATGACCTCCCAGCTTGACGCGAAACCTGAGCTTTCCAGCGGGCCAGATCTAAGCGCCATGGGCGAGCCGAGTTTTACCACCCGGGTGGGTTGGAAGAGCCAGCTTGAAGACCTTCCGGCAAGATTTAAAGCAGCAAGGAACCTGCCAATAAGTGTGGATGAACAACATATACCATTCCTAGAACTCCTGTTACAGGTGAGTAACCTGTATTTATGGAATGAGCTTCCCCATAGCTTTTAGAATTTTTTTTTTTTTTTTTTTTGCTAATTATGGAATTTAGAATGAAATTCGAACTCTGCTGTGTGGTGCCGTTCACCCCTGCACTTGTGTCAGATTTATTTCTCCGCCTGAAGGAGGCAGTCTCTCTGAAGCAGGGTTTGGCAAATCTAAAAATTAACTACTTGTCCATGGACAAGTGGCTGAACTGAAACTAGTAGTCCCAGTGCTTGAGTTGGTAGTCCAGTTAGGCTAGGATTCCTTTTTTTTTTTTTTTGCTCCAACTATCAGCATCATTTTTACAGCTTTAAAGTGCATTAATTTCTTTTTGTTAAATTTATATTTTATTGCATCTTGGTTGACTTGTACATCTTCTCCTTTATCCCACATATCCTGACCCTACCAGCAGCCATTCCGTACCATTGCCTCACCCACCTCATTTTCTTTCTCTCTGTACTAACTCCCTACCGCTTCTGTTCTCTTTATGATATTTCTGTTTTCATTTTTTTTCTCAGTCACGTGACTTCCTGTTTCTGACTACAGGCAAAGCTTCCTCCTGACCTTTCCTTTGCCAGAGTGATGCTGCGCAGTGCAGTTTTTGGCGGTGCTGCTAACAAAAGAAACTTCCCCACAAGCTTCAACTCTTAACTGCATTACCAAATTGCTTCTTGTGATGCTTCACGTGTTCACCAGCCAGTTTGACTTCCTCCGTACTCAACGCCACTACCTGTAAGGTCCTATGGACTAGGCAGAAAAGTCTGCATCTGGTGGCAGCTGACCATTTGTGGACCACGCATCAGTCAGTTATGCTGGTACTCCAGTTGGCTGCCTGCCCCAGTCCATGCGGTGCCTGTGAGAGCTAAGGTCCCCTTCTCTGCACAACCTTCTAATAAGAACTCATGAAAATAGGATACTATGGCCAAAAAGGTTTATACAACAGCTTCCCTGCTTATTAGACGTGCAGCTTACTTGACACATACAGCCAGTACCAGAAACACAGTGGAATACAGTGCCGGCAGTGGCTGATAAGGCGGAGTGTGATTTGACTGCCACAACAGTCTGTCCTAGATGCCACCAAATATCAGTTCCACATGGCTGTTGACACTAAAAACTGCTTCAAAGGTCTTACTTAGCCCATGTAGTGCCATTCAGGAGATTATCCTGGCTATGGGCAATAAGGGCCATCCTTTTCCCAGGACACTCAGGCCATGGATTTTCAGTTTGAAGGAAATGCCCTTTTTGGTGGGAGGACTGAGGCATATGTGAAATAAAATTTGGGTACCTGTAAATTTTCTTTCTCTGGGCTTTCTTGCACTTGGGCTGTACTTCCTGATGCTGGTCGTCAGGCAGGAAACAAAGCTCTGCAGCAGGGGACATCCAGCCCTCCGCTTCCAACTATCACCAGTAGTTCCAACAGCAGTCCCAATGAGGTAAAACTGAGAACTTGGGAACAAAAACAAAGATCGACAACCCTGGCCCAAAGGCCAGTCAGCTATGTACATTCTGGGAGGGAATCCAGAGATCAGCCATCGAAAAAAATTTTACAGGTACCCAAATTTTGATTTCTCTCTCCTAAGCTAGTCTCCAGGCTTCCTTACACTTGGGATATACAAAAGCAGTACATCCCCAGATGCCCCAGGAGGGAAGAATGTCTATTATCCTTAAGAATCCTCCACTGCCTGAAGCACTCGGCGGCCAAAGATGCCTCTGCCGAGGACATCATGTCCAGCTTGTAAAATTTTGTAAATGTGTGAATGGCTGCCCTGCATAAGTCTGCTGGAGATGCTTCTCTGAAATTCGCCCACAAGGTGGACATAGCTCTGGTGGAATGTGCTCTTACTGGGCCAGGCAGAGATACCCCGGCCTTGTCATAAGCCATGGTGATGACTGATCTGATCCATCTGGCTGAGTCTTTTGATGCACTTTTGCCCCTGTCTTGGCCTGTAGTTAAAATAAACAAGCTTGACATTTTGCATATATTTTCAGTTCTCTTGATATACATCTTTAATGCTCTTCTCGGGTCTAGCGTTTGAAATTCCCTTTCCTTCTAATTTTTGGAGTGTGGACAGAAGGAAGGGAGGATAAGATCATAGTTGCAGTGGAAAGGAGATATGATTTTGGGTTAAAAAAAAAAAAAAAAAAAAACTAGATCTGTACGAGGTAACACTGAGTCCTGATGAAAAAACATGTGGCTCTTTGGTGGACAGCACTCCCAGCTCACTGATCCTCCTTGCTGAAGTAATAGCTACCAAAACAAAAGACCTTCGTTGTGAGATGCATGATGGAAGTTTCCTTAAGAGATTCAAAAGGTGCCTTTGTTAATGCTTTGAGAACCAGGTTAAGTCTCCAAGGTGGAACTGACGGCTTGATATGGGGGGGGGGAGACATTTTAGCGTTGCTGACCTTAGAAACCTGACTGGAGGGTGTGAGTCTACTAGCAAGAGCACCCCCAAGGCTGAGACCCGAACTCTTGGGGTGGCTGGTTGCAGCCCTTTGTCAAACCCCTTTTTGAAGAAACTGCAGTAACACAGGCAATGATATTGGCTGGTCTTGCATATCTTTAGATTGAAGCCAGAACAAGAATTTTCTCCAGATTCTATAATGCACTTTTTAGAAGAGGAGGGACAACGCAAGTTCATAATTATTTCGATTACCAGAGCTGAATAGCCTAGCTCCTTGAATGTTTCCTGTTCAATCTCCACACCGAGAGGGATAGATTTCTCAAATTGGGGTGCAGAACTGGACCCTGATGGAGAAGGTCCGAGCTGGGTTGGAAGGATATATGTGGACCCAGTGACAGTTGAATGAGAAGCGGGAACCAAGGACGGCGAGGCCATAGAGGACAGACTAGGAAGATCTCTGCCCTGTCCCAGGCCACCTTTTGAAGAACTCTGGAAAGCAGTGGAATTTTGGGGGCATACAGAACGCCGACCTGACACCAGTCTAGGGAGGTGTCCTAAGCTACTGCTAGCTCATCCCTGGCCGGGCAGCAGAATTGTTCCACCTTGCAGTTTCACCTGGATGCAAACAGATCTAGCCAGTGATCGCCCCACTTCTGTGTTAGGAGGTGGAAGGCGGTGTTCATCTCCTGTTCCCCCAGTAAGGCATTTTGGCGACTTAGCCAGTCAGCTGTGACATTTTCCTGTCCTGAAATGTACATGGCTCTTGTACTGTCCAGCTGTTGTTCTGCCCATTGAAAGAGAAGCAGCGACTCCTGAAGCATTTTTGAGCTTTTTGTGCCCCCTGATGGTTGATGTAGGCCATTGATGTTTGATTGTCTGTCAGTTAAAATTGGCACATCCTGATTGTGAACTTGTTGACTGAAGTGAATCGGGGCTAGGCGAACTGCCCTCATAGTGTGTTTATGCTGTACCTAGATTCTACCTGGGACCATTTGCCTCGTGTTGACAGCTGATGCAGGTGAGCTCCCCCCCCCAAAATCCCCTGAGGCTTGCATCGGTCGTGATTCTGAGTTGGTATGCATGTCCCAACTTTCGTCCCCTCATTGCATTTGATCTGAAACCACCACCGAAGGGAGGATTTTATCTGTTGTGAAACCAGGATTAGCTGGAGCTGTCTGGACTGAGACCACTGTTTTGAGCAGATGGGCTTGAATGGGCCGCATGTGCACTAGAGCCTAGGGGACCGAATCAGCCAGTGACACTGGAGTCCCAGTTAACTGCATAAAGGTCTGTGCTGGCAGCTTGGTTGCTGTGAGAAATTTCTTGATATTCAGTAGGTCCCAGAATTTCGATTCTGTGGGAGAAATTTTGTTGGTCTGAGTCTTGAAGTCTGCCCCCAGGTGGTTCGGGTTCTGACTCTTGAGTTAAGGAACTCTTCCTCCAGTTGATGACCAGCCTCCATGTGGTGAGAGACACTGGACTACCTCTGTCACTGCCTGTACTGCTTGGTCAAGTTTCGAGGCCTTGATGAGGATATCAGCCAGGTAAGGGAAAAGCTGTATACCCCTATTCTGAAGGTGAGCAATTACTGCTACCAGTACTTTCGAGAATTGTTCTTGGTGCTGACAAGGGGCCAAAAGGGAAGGTTTTGAACTGGAAATGACACCTCCCCAACTTGAATTTGAGATTTTGCCTGTGTACATTCTGGATGGGAATATCAGGTCGATGGATGCTAGAAAGTCCCCTTGCTGTAGTTCTTTGATGAGGTTTCCATCTTGATGGATCTGTAGGAATTTGAGATCCAAGACCAGTCTGAAACCCTCTGTATGCTTGTGTACGAAGAATAGTGTGTATTTAAACCCCCCCCGGCCCGATTGAATTCTGCAGGGGAAACCTTTTAATCGCTCCTGCTTGCAGAAGATCTGCAACTGCCTGTAACGTCACCAACCTTTTGGACAGGTTATTTGGAGATTTGAAGTACACACTATCTTGTTAGATGGCTTGCACTCTGACTCTTATCAGGTAACCCTGTTGATGTCTAGTATCGTTTTTTTTTTTTTTTTTGGAGGAGATATGTTTGTGGTGATATGTTGGAGAGCGCTGAGTGATGGGGCACCGATTTTTTTTTTTTTTTTTTTTTTTTTTTTTTTTTTTTTTTGTCCCTGTCAGCCTCCTGGACCAACTACTCTTTGCAGTCGAGGTGCTTCTGTTGCATGTTTGGGAAATGGTGGAAAGTTCTTGTATTTCCTCCTGAATATGCAATTTGAGATGTGCAGTCTCTGCCTATGCTGCCTGGAGCTAAGCCCTTGGATCTCCAGTGGTCCAGCATGTAGGACAGCATCCTAAATGCTGTATAACTGCCCTTTTGGAAAGTGTCCCACAGTACCTGCAGTTAACAATATCCATTCCAGATGAGTTACTGGGCTTATAACCTGGTCTGATTAATGAGAAGGAGAAAAATGAAAGCAAAAGTTTGATTTTTTTTTTTTGTTTGTTTTGTTTTTTGTATAACTTGTTATGCAAGCAATAATACCTAACAGGGTGGATGGTATTGAGCAATACCGGACCATCCAGGGGTGTAATGAGGCCAGATGAGCCTTATAGCCCCTGGAAGGTCTGGTATTGCCCATATAGCCCACCCTGGAGGGTATTATTGTGCTTAGAAAATGGGCTACCTGTAAAGATTTTTTGTTAATAGTTATGAATTAAACAAAAAAAAAAAAACTTGCTCTAGTCTATTTTATAGTTTCCCTGTTAGTAAAGTAGTCCCTCTACTGGTATTCACAACAGTATTTTCCAGTAGAGGGCAGTGTAGTGTTTGACTGTTTGCTTGCTGCTGTGTACAGTGTGTCCTTTCTTGGCAGTTGAAGTCTGCCCCCGGTCACCTGCGTTCCACTTTCCTTGTTTAAATTTTCATACTGATGCACCGTGGTAGTTCGGTTTCCCTTTTCAGCTTTCACTTTGAGCCGCTGGTGGTCGTCTGAGGCACGATCAGATAGGGAGCACGAAAGTCTGGTGGTGAACTCTGTGACTGGAGAATGTAAAGGAGGTACTTTAATTTCCTCTCCCCCAAAAAAGTGAAAGTTATCCCTGTGGAGTGATTTGTTTGTGGGGGATAGTGAGAGCTGAAGAGTTTTTGTGCACCGGAACGGAGCAGTGTTGACCACGAGTAGCACTGAGCATGTGATGCAGTAGCGCTACTCATTCAGTATTTTTTGTTTTTAGCATGCGAGAACTGAGAGAAAAGTGGTGGTCTGTGTGCCACTTCTGTATATTTTTGTTCAGTTTGCGAGTGATTTTGGGGGGGGGGTGCATCGCTAAGCGAGTGGGAACAAAAGACTGCTAATCTGTTTAGAGGACCGTGGTGCCAGACCAGTATCTCTCGCTTAGTGTGAGAAAATAAATGGTAGCGATTTTTAAATAAAAAATTTGGTTTTGACCAACTGCAGAGCAGGGTGGGCACCAGGATATCTCACTAGGTTGGCATGGCTGGTACCTTTTTACTTGTAGGCTCTCACTGTAAGGTAATGTTCCCCATGCTGGCTAATGAGACTTGTTTATTTGCAAAGCCCAATTTCTAAAACAAGTTAAATTACTTGTGCCCCTGTAAGTGAGGTCACTGTGTGGATACTCCTCTGATCTTCCCCTTCCTGCTTTGCTACAGGAAATGTCAAGACTGTGCTACCCTATAAAAGGAGTGGTGGTTTGGGGATGGAGGTAGGTGGCTGGGCCCTTCTCCTGCCAAAAAAAACGCACCACGAACAAAAGAAACCATCAACCAACAACAAATGCAGTAGCTGTGAAAGCTTGGCCTACTGATAGATAAAACTGTAAAATCTGTAATGAGCACTGCCTGTAATAATTTCGCAGAAGATATACTGTGTGTGTGTGTGTGTGTGTGTGTGTGTGTGTGTGTGTGTGTGTGTGTGTGTGTGTGTGTGTGTGTGTGTGTCAAAAAAAAAAAAAAAATTGCTAGAGAAAAATAAAGCAGTAACAGAAGATATACCTTGCAATAAAACACTTTGAATCTGAGAACATTACAGCAGTAATCTGTAGGCACACTCTGTAATAATGCAGCAGAAAGTACACCCTGCAACAGCAGTTTGAATCCGAGAACAATAAAGCAGTAAAATGTGAGTAACAAACCCTGTGAGTACAAAAGAAAATAACACATGGTAAATCTGCCTAGCCAAACGAAGCCTTAATCTTTTTTCTTGCTCTGATAATGTTCCTTGCTCTGTCCTTACAAGCAAACCTAGAAGAAAAGAGCTCGGGTGAAGCTAGGTGCCTTTGTCAGCAAACCTAGTCTTCACTGCTGCTTCCAAGAGACTGATCACCTTTATTGTCTTTTGAGGGCATATGCCTTCTTCACCTGAACAAACTGACACAACGAGCTTTGGAGAAATGGCCACAGCCATGTATTTATTGATAAAACCAATTGTCCATAAATACAATTGCTAGCATGCTGTGTGCATCTAGGTAGCCTTGGAAGGAATCTAGCTCCCCATGGAGCACTACATCGTTGATGGTCAACCCTCCCTGTCAGGAGAGGGCTGCCTTAGCATCAACCCAGACCTCGCAAGGGACAACAGGCTGTGGGGCATAAGGGATGGCTCTGTGACCTGCTGCGGCTAGCTCCTCCTCCGTCGGAGGATCTGCCGTGCCGCGGGACCCTGCCTGAAGAGGGCGCCCTCCTGATGCCATCAGTCAGGCCCGCCCTCCTGTCTGCCTCAGGGAGATCTGGCTGGTCAAGACACGTGATCCCCTGTTACCCCTTCCACAGCGTTCCAAGACTACTAAGCCATCACAAGGTGTTTCACCACTCACCCCCCTTCCCCACAAGCACCTCACGCCAATACTCTCACCACTGCCCATTGTATGTAATTCAAAAACAAGTCTAATCCTTTCTCTGATAGGTGTACACTGTATCTGTTATACAGACTAGGCTCTTTCCCAGATGCTCCCAGGTGCGCTGCTGTGGACCCCCCAATGGAGTCCATAATTGGTCTTATGGCCACGTTCTACAGCTGGCTCACCGTCTCTATTGTCCTAATGTTCTGGGCGTGCTGCCACTGCTGCCGCTTCACCATATCTGACCAAATTATATGCACCTGGGGTCACCATTGCTTCACTCTTGCCAGGTCCTGCCTAACCATCTCCTTAAGCTCCCTCTCATACATGACCCCTTAAATCATTTCCCCACAAATGAAGGATTAAACATCTGGCTGCCACCTCATCTGGGTTTTTGCTTGCAGTGTTGCGATTAACTTATTACATTGCATCCTGCGCCACCCCAACCAATGCACCTCTGCCCTCTTGGGTGCCAGGAACAGGTTTTTCCCTCCGGGATATTGCCTTGCCCTGTGGGCCGCCCAGTGGATGTATGAGTGGCCACAAATCCAGATCTGCTCAGCCACACCTGTCCAAACAAAGTAAGAGTTATAACATGTGTGGTCTTGCATATCTTTCAAAAGCCTGTAACTTCCATCTATCCAACGCTTGTATTGCCCCATCTGCTAAGCCCTCTGCCCTGCCATGTGATGCTGCTCCAAACCTAAAGGAGTGCGCACTGTGTTCTGCTGGGATGCCCAGCTGTCGCTAGGTCTTTTGCAACACGTGCCTAAACTGGTACACCATTAGGGGGCCACCCCCTCCATGATGGAAGAAGGCCCCCCTCCCATTGCCAGGAGCAGAGTTATATAATCCTGTACCCTTGCTCCCACATCCCACTGGAGCCCATGGGGCACCCCTAGCCGGCGCTGCCACCCGTGGGCAAGTTGGTCGGTCTTGCCTTTCCGGATGCAGAGAAAGACTTCAGACCTTGTGACCTCCACGTCCACCTCTGCCAGCGCTACTGGTCTCCTGGTAGCCTTGCTAGGATGCACGAGCTCAGACACCCAGAATGCCCCGCAAAATGTTACCAAGTATGCTGTCCAGAACAGCCTTGTCTCAGAGCAACTCGTCCCAGATCTGCTTGAACATGGCAGGGCTGATGGGTCATCTGTCAGTACCCCCCAGGGTTGTCCGTGCCCAACCTCCTAGCATCTTCCTAAGGGGAAATGCCCTTGTAGGATCAGAGAAGCCCCTGACTTTATGGAACCATGCAGTGCTAACAATGTGCTGTTCAAATGTTGCCTGGGTGACCCCCACACGTTTTGTGATCTGCAGGTATTCGCACAGCTGTGCAGCTGGGATCAGCCATGTTGTTGCCCACCCGTGAGCATCTTGGACCTCCAGAAAACAGCTGGCTGCCCTCTGGTACGCTATACGCGTCCTAGGTGTGAGGGCCTTCTCAATCAACTCCCAGGCCTCTGAGATATCGGCTCCCATAGGAATGGCGGGACTTCCCTGGGCTGTTGGTCTGCTGCTGCTGGTGCCAGTTCTCGGAACCTCTGCCACTGTAAATGAGAGCGTCAATGATGCCATTTTCAATACCTGGTACATGCACTGCCGTAAAAGTAATATTCAACATCAGACACTTGAGGACAAACACCCACATGAGGTTGCCCATTGGGTCCTTGCCCCCCAACTGTTGGATGGCATACACCACTCCGGTGTTGTATGACTTGAATGTGATGTGCTTGACCCACAGCACATCCAGAACACTTGCTCCCTCGTGTCAGTCTCTTCCCCCAGAAGGAAAGCCTTGTGCCTGGCCCTTTCGTCTTGTCCTGGACTAATGGTGCACACCTCATGGAATGCCGCCATGATATGCACACATTGCCCAAGCCGGCCCTCCAACCCAACAGAAAGTCGTCCACATAATGAACCATGTGGTCGACTTCGGTTTTCTGTGCCGTGGCCCAGTGCAGAAATGTGCTGAACTGCTTAAAAAAAAAAACAAAAAAAAAAACGCACGTGCCACTGCACACCCCATGGCCGTGCAGTTGTCCATATAGTAGTACCCGTCCAATTTCATGCCCAGTAGCTCTGTATCTGTCAGGAACACCAACAACAACCAGAATGCTGGCTATATCCGCCTTCCCCAGCAATGCCCCCTGGCCCACCTGACGCACCACCTCCACTGCCCTGTCTAACAACGTTTAATACACCGCGGTGTCAACTGGGTCGATGTAGGTGTTGACTGACTCCCCTTCTGGGTATGACAGGTGGTTTATCATTCAGAACTCTCCTGACACCTTCTTGGGTACTAGGCCAGTGGGTGACGCCCTGAACCGTGGGCAAAGGGGAGAGGAAAAGGAGGGGCCGCTGATCCGACCTGTGGCCAGCTCTTTCTGCAGCCTGCCCTGCATGACCTCCGGTCGCTCCTTGGCAGAACACAGGTTTTTAGCCTCGTATGCCCTCAGTAAGGTATATGGGACCCCTCCCTGAAACCATCTGCCAAAGAGCGAGCGGCCACCCCGTTTGGGTAGTTGACCAACCGCCCTTCCATATTTTCTGCCTTGTCCGGTGTTGGCAACCTTTCCCTTCCCTTCTGAAAGGGACAAATTGTTTGCCTTCCTTGCCCCTGCCTCTGTCGCCTTCCCACACTGTTGATACAAATGTGGTTTCCTGCACGCCATACCTTCATGCTTGTATCTACAATGCTGTGTCTTGCATGACCCCTGGCTATAGCTGAAACAGTGCCCTTTCCTGCCCCCCCTTTTCCCCATTACCCCATGGATAACCTTTCTTCTGCACCAGCGGGCACCTCACCGGGAAACCACTGTCTGTGTGTTAAACCTTTCGACCTGAGACAAGGAGAAATTAGGAAGAATTCCTCCTGTGCAGCCCTTCTTATGGAGCCTGGCTTCTCCCAGTCCCTGGCCACATGCTCCCTTCCTCCTGGGAACCTGTCCCAGCCCCTTCTAGGCAGACCTACCTGGATCCCTACTGTTCAGGTGTCTCAGGCCCTGCCCACAGACAAAGCCCCACCTGCTGCGATACCTTGCAGGCTCCTCCATAATGTCCAAGATGAGCCTTTCTTTGGAAAGCAACCCATTGCAGACTCCATGGTCATTATGGCGGCCCATGATCAATCCAAGAGTCCAGTTATCTCAGCACTCTGCCTCCAGACAAGGATTCTAAGCAGGTGTACAAGCTCAGCAGAAAGGTCAACTCCTCTGCCACCTGTGCCATTCACTCCCTGAATTTCTTAGCCCACATGGTCTAGTATCAGAACGTCCTGTGGGAGAAGGCCATGGAGCTGGTTCAGGCTCAGCAGGTTAGGCCTCAGAAAGCTGAGCTACTGCTCATTTTGAAATCTGGTTCAGACATGGGTACTCATGTTCTACTTTCCTCCTATGATTCGGCAGCTAGGGCAGTGGCCACCAGCGTCTGCCTTCACCGTTAGTCCTGGCTCTGCATCTTGGGTTTTACCCCCAGACGTCCAAGCGAGCATTATGGATGCCCCTTTTAAGGGCTCAGTCCTCTTTGGCGAGGAATCCAAAAAGATTATAACTTGTCTTCAGGAATACGGCAAGGCTGTCAGATCTGTCCACACCATGTACAGATCTAACCAGAAGCAGAACTGCCACCAGCCATGTTGTCGGTCCTCTGGGTAGCAGCCCCAAGACCAACAGACCAGAAGTGCCTTCAAACGTAAGGCCACTTCTCAGGCCTCAGGATGTTTGAGCCCCAGAGTCCCCAAAACCTCCCAAGCCCCTTTGCCTGTCCCAGGTTCTTTGGCCTGACTCCTTACCCGACTCCCCCCGGCCCGGCAGAATCTCTGGGGGAGGCGGTGGGTCACTTCTCTATCTAGGGGGATGGCACAGAATAATCACGGATCAATGGGTTCTTCAACTGATGGAGAAAGGGCATACTCTAGAGTTGGTGTTGATGCCCCCTGACAATATACCAGTCACCTCCCATTATCCTCAGTCACACCTCCCTCTTTCAGGAGGAGATCAAGTACTTTTGCTGAAGCAGGCCATGGAGCCAGTTCCACCAGATCAGAGGGGAAAGGCTTTTCTTCACATTTTTTTTTCTGGTTCCAAAGGAAACTGGGGACCTATGGCCTATCCTGGATCTCAGCCACCTGAACACGTATATAGAGTACAAATGATTCAGGATGGTCACCCTTCCAGTTCTGCTCCCCCTCCTTCAGCAGGGAGATTGGCTGTGCTCCCTGGATATGCAGGATGCTTAACCTCCACATTTTGGTCTTTCAACCCCACAGGCGGTTCCTTCGTGTACGCTTCCAAGGCAACCACTACCAATTCTGTGCCCTACCATTCAGCCTGTCCTCTGCTCCCAAGTCTTTGCAAAGTGCCTAGTGATAATGGCTGTGGCCTTCCGGAGGAAAGGTCACTGTCTTTCCCTGTCTGGACGATTGACTCTTGGCAGCTCCCTCCAGGATCAGCTGATCAGCATCATGGAAGACACCTTTACCTTGTTTCAAGACCTAGGGATCAATTTCCCAAAGTCCTCCCCCTGACCCAGCCAAAGCATGCAGTACATCAGGGCAGTTCTGGACACCACTGAAGGAGAGGCCTTCCTGCCTCTGGACCAGGAGGAACGCCTTCAGGACAAGGCTCGCCTGGTTTCCTCATTGTGCCAAATCCCAGCCAGAGTATTCCTAAGACTGCTAGGGTGCATGACAGCAGCCATCGCAACTGTCTGTCTTGCAGGCCTGCACATGAGGGTTCCCCAATGTACCCAGAGTCCAGCAGGACCAATGCAAAGAATTGCCTAGAGCGGTCAAAGCTCATTCCACAAGGGGCATGGCTACCTCTGTGGCTTGTTCCGAGGGGTCTCGGTCGCTGACATCTGTGCAGCTGCCACCTAGAGAACCGTCCACACTTGCACCAAGCACTATAGTCTGTATATTGCCTCGAGCCCATGCAGGGCTGTGCTGCAGGGCCTCCTGTCATGGTTGGCCTTCCTCCCAGATTGTCTATTTGAACCTGTAACTGCTTGAGACTTGTTCCTACGGTGTGACCTGATGACTGAGATCCCCGAAGAAGATTAAACAGTTATGTAAGAACTTACAGTAACAGATCTTCGAGGGGATTGCAGTCGTCTGGTCAGCTTTCCCCGCTACCTTCCCTCTTCATGGGACTCTTATTCTGGAACTGACTGACTGTGTCCAGCCTATTATACAGGCCTGGCATCTTCTCTCTCCCCGGTCCCATGGCTGGAGCTGTGCTCCCTCTCGGGGAAAACTGAGGAGGGAGAGGGGCCGCTCACACCTTCATAGGGTTGATGTCGACTGATTCCAACAGCGTGGGCAGCTCCAGTTGTACTGCTGAAATCAAAGTGGATCTACGCTTTACTCGATGTGAAGTTCCTCTGTGATGTGACCTGATGACTGAGATCCCCTCAAAGATCTACTGTTATGGTAAGTTTTTGCGTAACCGTTCTATCTGGGTATCACTTTTACATTAAGTCTGCCCTTTTACTCTGGCTGTTGGAGGGGTGGGGGGGGATTGGCGAGTGCCTTAGTGCAGCTATGATTTGGCCTTATGTGGTTCTGCATGGCTTGGTTACTTCCATGCAGGAGGCATGGAAACTGAATCTGACCTGTTTTCGATACTACTACTACTACTACTGTAAACTGAAAGCATGGTACGTTCGCTTACAAAGCGGGCATATTTTGCAGCTGCACTGATTTTAAAATGGAAGATAACGAAACTGTTAAGGAAAATTTGGGAAGAGCCAGCCCATCAGCACAGATAGTGATACCACTTGTGATGCGTGTGACCTGGGTTCAGGAATAAGCCTGGGTCACTGAGGGCATGCCTTGAGGTGGGAGGGTTGCTGCCTTCACCACAGTACAACAACCTGGGTAGCCACCACTGGCAATGCAGTAGAGGTATTGCATGAAGGCGGATGCTTGGCTGTGTTCAGTACGGGGCGCACTTTACGTGCACTTTGTTGGAGCTCCATTTGTGCCGGCGTCCGGGGGCAGAATGGTACAAACTAAAACCCTTGGCATGTGCAGGATGATCTTGCATGCTTGAGCTCCACCTTTGACCACTGGTCGCATTTCATGTCTCCGTGTCCAGAAGGGGGCAGGCGATGTTGCCTGGCCACAGCCAAGACCCGTCATGGGGGACTGGAGCAGTTAAGTGTTGAGGACAAGAGAGGATGGAGGATAGGCCTGACTGGGGGATCGGGGCAGCACCAGAGACCGTGGTATAAATTGTAACTTATAAAGGAAGAAAAAAATTGAGATGAGATTTACTGAGTACACGAATATGTAACTGTTTGACTATCCTGGACTGTTGTCACTTATTCAATTGCTTAACTATTACAAGAGCAGAACCATTCTTGAGAGTAGTTAATTGCATCTTGTGCACACATGTGAATCTATATAACACCATTTGTGAACAAAACGCTTGCAATTCGTAGAAATCGCCTCTTGATTTTCATTTTTGTTTTGCAGTAAGGGGCTCAAAACCAGGTAAAAATGTCCAGCTCCAAGAAAACGAAATCAGAGGTCTGTGTCTCAAATCCCGTGAAATTTTCCTCAGTCAACCTATCCTTTTAGAACTTGAAGCTCCACTTAAAATCTGTGGTAAGTAGTTTACCAGTATCAGTGTGAGTGTAACGGATGATGAAATGAGTTGTATCATTTAATTTTTCTGAACTTGGTGCAAAATGGGTCATTTTAGTAATGTTTGCAGATGTGTAGCATTCTATGCAGCATTTTTTTCGTTATCGGTTTTAAATTAAATGATTTACAGTAAGAGTAGGGAACACAGTTATTGGCATATACCCATGATTCAGACTGGGCACAGTCCATACTTCAGGCACTCAGTGGTAAGTAAGAAGTACTGGAAAAACAGAAAAAGGAGTGCACTGGATATGCTGTGCAAAATAAATCACTTTATTGAATTAAAAGTGCATATTGCGCTAACGTTCAAATAAACGCACAAAAGCAGTTTACCAGAAGTCGGACAGTCTTGATGGCCCCAGCGCTTCGAGTAGTACTGATTCTTCATCAGGGAGGTGTGATGAGTCAGTACGGTGAATATCTTGTGCAGTGGTTCTTGTGTTTCTTTCCGGGCACAGTTCGTGGGCAGTAAATGCGTAATAACTTTTTATTTTTGTTGAGTGTTAACAAAAGCAAGAATGGATACTATTGGTGGGGAGGGTGCTAGGCAAAAAATCTCTTGCTAGCCACAAATAATTGGTAGTGATGGTTCAGATGAGGAATAATGTACACTTTAAAGGGGAACAGTCGGCACTAAAGGCCCCACACCCAACTGTGGGTCTGGCTCCAATTTGCACTGGATGTGCGCAAAAAGTGCTCCTTACGACTGTATCCAGAAGCTAGAGGGTGGTTGGGGGGTTTATCTGGCAGCAGAGAGGTCACTAGTGGAGTCCCGCAGGGCTTGGTACTAGGGCTATGTTCAGTGTAGTCATCAGTGACGTGGGGATGGCATTGAGGGCAAAATGTGTATTTGTGGATGACACCAAGCTCTGTGGTAGAGTGGACACAGCTGATGGGATACAGGACCTAAAGGGTGATCTGGGAAAGCTCCGGGTGTGATCGGGGATCTGGCAGCTTGGCTTCAGTGCCATGAAATAGAGTTATGCTGCAAAATGGAGCGAAGAATTCCAAGGTGGAGTTACTACCTGGGTGGAGTCCAGGTATCTGCATCAGAAGAGAAGGACCTGGGAGTGATGATCACCTAGTGACCTGAAGCACTCCACACGGTGCAAGAAAGCAGCAGCAAGGGCAAACAAGATGCTGGGATGCATAGCTAGGAGGATCAGTAGTAGGAGAGAAGAGGTTATACTACTCTTGTACAGGTCACTAGTGAGGCCACATATAAAGTGTGGAGTTCAGTACTGGTGTCCACATATCAAAAAGGATATTAATCTGCTGGAGAAGGTCCATAAGAGGGCTGTAAAGATTATTCAAACAACATGAAGTCTTGCTATATTATGACAAATGCAGTTTGTCCCACCACTAGAACTGCTCCGGAGGTGAAAGAGTTAACTTCCATGCAGAGCATGGCGCTTAGAGCGCGAGCTCGGTTAAAGAAGCTCTGTTAGGGTGGTTTCAAACCGAAATCGTCAGATTCTTTACTCCGCCTCACTGAACAGTCGCTCCGGAGATTCCTCCTGTTGCTCGTTCATTTCCTCGGTTTAAAACGCTATTTCTCGGTTGAATTTAACCGCGATTTATTTATTTTAACCGCAAACCGATCGGTTCAAGCTCTATCTGTGGTATTGTAAGTAATAGATAGGTTTTTCTGTGTGGAACTTGTAAATTATCGGTTCGGTTTGAACCGATCGAATTGTACTTAAACTTGGTTTTAAAGCCTTTTAAGGCTTGTTAGAGTGCGGTTCCCGGTTCTAAAAAAACGGATTTCATTACGGTTTTTTCCACGACCCGTGACATGGTTTGGAACCGATAAGGGTGTCTTGCCTGGCACTGCCATTAAAAAGGCAAGTTTGTTGGTTAGGCTGGCATCATGTCTGAGAAACCCAAAAGAAAAACCGGGCCAAATGGGTTTCAGCACTGTAGTGGCTGTGGGGAAGCCTTTGCCAAGGCTGACCCACACACTACATGTGTCTATTGTCTGGGGTTTGACCACCTCAATTCAGACTGCCAGATTTGTAAAAATTTCCCTGCAGCCACCCTGGACAAGAGTGGGCGGGCTCAGGGAACGAGAGGCCAAAAAGTCCGCTAACCCGGATGGCCAGCCTGGTTCGGTGCCAACCGAACCAGAGGGAGTGCCCTCTGACCAGGGTGAGACTTCCTTGGGCCAACGAAGAGCTGGCTCTGAGGAGCCAGTTCCAGCAAAGAAAACTAAAAACAGCAGGTTTGCAGTCCAAAATTCCTTCTCCAACTGCTGCAGAGATAGCCAGGGCAATACAGATTGTCCAGTCTTTGTCCCCGGTTCCCTCCGAACCGCCACTATCTGGCAAGAGGTCGGTTCGGTCGGTTCCACCGGTTCAGGAATATGATATAGAAGGGTTTTATGAACCAGAGGAGGGGGAGGAGGATTATGATCAGTGTGAATGTGACTTTGAAAGTCTGGATGTGCCCATTGAACCGGACATCTCCCCAGACAGACCTTTAGGTGAATCTCCCCCTAGGCTTTCTGAGTCCCCTTCTCATTTTTTGTTTTATAAAAAAAGTTGCTGAGACCCTCCAGCTTCCCTTAGAGGAGGCTTTGGATGAGCAAGAGGAGCCTGACTACGTAGAGATGATGGATATCCCAGAGTCCAGGAAATTGTCCATCCCTTTGCATAAATCTTTTAGGAAACAAACAATAAAAATTTTAAAAGCTCCTAATTCTGTGCCTCCTGTAGATAAAAAGATGGACAGGAGGTACACTTTGTCGGGTCCTGATACAGATTTTCTTTTACAGCAATGCAGTCATGTTGGAGTAGTTCAGGCTGCAGCCTGTGATAAAGCTAATATTCCCCTGGCTTCACATCCTCCTGACAAGGACTCCTGGAAGATTGATGCCATGGCCAAAAAACAATACATGGCAACATCCTTGGGACTCAGACAAGCAAACTTTCAAACACCATGAAGTCTTGCTTATATTAGGACTTATTGCAGTCAGCCTCAGCCTCTGAACTGCCCCGGAGATGAAATGGTTAACTCCAGAGTAATCTGGAGTTCCACAGCGCGAGGGCGCTATTCAAAGCTCTATCTGGATTGTTTGAACCCAAACTGTCAGATTCTTTACTCCGCTTTCACTGAACAGTCGCTCCGGAGACCAGCTCCTTCACCTCGGTTCGTTTTGCGGCTTATTGTATTTTTATCGGTTCTTTGAACCGGCAAAGTGTTTAAAATTACCGCGGTTTTCGGTTTGAAGCTCTATCTGGTAACCGTAAGTAAAAGAAATTAAGTCTGTGTGGAAACTCATTATCGGTTCACTCTGAACCGATCGGTTTGTTTTAAAACTCATTTTCTTTGCATTTAGAGTGAGGTACCCGGTTCTTATCGGTCCTAAAAAAACCTATTATTTTATTGGGTTTTTTCCAATACCCGTGACACGGTTAGGGACCGATAAGGGTGTCTTGTCCTGGCAAGGCCGGAAAAAAGGGCAAGTTTGGATAGGCTGGCATTATGTCTGAGAAACCCAAAAGAAAATCCGGGCCCACTGGGTTTCAACACTGTGATGTCTGTGGGGAAGCCTTTGCCAAGGCTGACCCACACACCACTTGTGTCTATTGTCTGGGGGCTGACCACCTCCTGTCAGACTGCCAGGTGTGTAAGAATTTCCCTGCAGCCACCCTGGAAAAGAGATTGGGCCGGCTCAGGGAACGAGAGGCCAAAAAGTCCGCTGACCCGGATGGCCAGCCCGGTCCAGCTCCGGCTGGACCAGAGGGAGTGCCTCTGACCAGGGCAAGACTTCTGGCAAAGAAAGGCTGGTCCTGAGGAACCAGTCAAAGTAAAAAGACAAAGAAATCAGCTAGTGTGGAGTCCAGTTTTGTCTCTCCTTCTGCTGCAGAAATAGCTAAAGCCATACAGATTGTCCAGTCTTTGTCTCAGGGACTTGTCAACCTCTATGGTTGGAAGAAGGGGTCTCGTTCAGGTCCAGTGGTTCAGGATTATGATGTTGAGGATTTTTATGAACCACAGGAGGGGGAGGAGGATTTGGATGATTGTAATTGTGATTGGGAAGGTCTGGAAGTGCCCATAGAACCGGACATTTCTCCAGACAGACCCTTTGAGTCTCCCTCTTTGTTGTCTGAGTCTCCCTCACATTTCAGATTTTATAAGAAGGTAGAAACTCTCCAGCTCCCCTTAGAAGAGGCTGTGGATGAGCAAGAGGAGCCTGATTATGTGGAAATGATGGATATTCCAGAGTCTAGAAGGTTGTCTATTCCTTTGCATAAGTCATTTTAGGAGGCAAACCACTAAGATTTTAAAAAATCCTTTTTCTGTCCCTCCTGTAGATAAAAAAAAAAATGGACAGAAGGTATACTTTGTCAGGCCCTAATATAGACTTCCTTACTGAGCAGTGTAGTCACGAGGGTGTTGTTCAAGCTGCAGCCTGGACAGGTTAATATTCCCTGGCCTCACATCCTCCTGATAAAGATTCCAGGAAGATTGATGCCATGGCTGAAAAACAGTATGTGGCAGCTTCTTTGGGACTCAGACAAGCTAATTATATGGCTTATGTGGCTAGATATCAGAATCTAGATGGGACACTATATTGCAGTTGGCCAAACAGGCTCAGGGCCAGCTGGCTGGTGAGTTGGAACAGGTGGCTGCTGATGGCATTGAAGCCTCTAAAGTTCAATTTCATGCTGCTGTTGATGTTAATGATGTTTCCTCTAGGGTCATGGCCACTTCTGTAGCTCCAGTAGGGTTGGATGGCTCAGATGCACTAATCTGTGCCAAGATACCCAGTCAAAGGCTATAGATTTTCCTGTCATAGGAAATTCTCTGTTTGGGAACAAACAGAAAATTACATGAAAAAGATGGATGAATACAGAACTACTTACAAAAGTGCCAGCTAAGGAGAGAGGCATGCCACTCCACAAAGGCATGCCCCAGAGGTAGGCAGGCTTTTCCATAGGCCTTTTATCAATTTCAGGCATCCTCTGCTTTCTTAGCAGAGGGATTTTTTCAGAGGCAGAGGCAGACGGGCACAGGCAGGCCTCTCCCTCTCCCCTGCCTAAAGCTGCTCCTGCCACAGGCACCCTGACGGGGTGTCTGGGGCCACTGTCCTGTACCGTGGGGCAGACTGGCTTATTTCAGCCAGAACTGGTTGTCCCTAACCTCGGACAAATGGGTTCTGAGGTGGTAAGCCAAGGCCTGGTTCTCGGCTTCAAACAATTTCCCAAGATGAGAGCCAGACACTTTCCCCTTCAAGTCTTTAAGAAACCCTTGCACTAGAAGCGGAGGTTTCTTCTTTTAGACTGCAAAGCAGTAGAGGGTCCCCTGCCACCAGGGCAAGGGTCTGTACTCAAGGTATTTCCTGACCCCAAAAGAGACAGGAGACTGGCGCCATCTTGGATTTAAGATTTCTGAACAAGCATCTTGTAAAACCAAAGTTCAAAATGCTAACTTTGGCAATGATTTTGCATCCTTGAGACCAGGGACTGGTTAGCTTCCCTGGACCTCAGGGCAGCCTATTCATATCCTAATCAGGGCCTCTCACCGAAAGTACCTCAGGTTCGAACCTGCCCTCTGGCCACTACCAGTTCAGGGCAATGCCCTTCGGACTCACTTCTGCACCAAGAGTGTTCACAAAATGTCTAGCTGTAGTAGTGGCCCACCTAAGAAGACAGGGTAGCTGTGTTTCCCTACTTGGACGACTGGCTCATTATGGGTCAGTCACCAGAGCAGGTAAAATCCCACTTGCAAATCACCCAGGAACTCTCACCTTTCTGGGGTTCCTGTTGAATGTTCCAAAGCAGTTCTCGAACCAGTTCAGGTACTAACTTTTATAGGTGCAGAGCTGAACACAAAGTTAGCCAGGCATTCCTCCTCTCCGAAAGAGTGGACAAAATCATTGCCCTGGCATCTTCCTTCACCCTGCAGGTCTCTCGACCAGCAAGGCACTTTCTACAACTCCTAGGGCACATGGCTGCTTCTACAGCTGTCGTGCCAGGAGCGAGATTTCAGATGAAGGACATTCAGTTCCACTTGAGGTCCTATTGGTCTCAAAGGAGGGACCCCCTTACCAAACTGGTCCCAGTGACCAAGACCTTGATCCTAGCTCTACAATGGTGGCTGGATCAAAGCAACCTGTCCACAGGGGTCCCATTCCTACCTGTTCTTCATTCCCTCACCCTCACCACGGACGCTTCCCTGCTGCTGGGTTGGGGGCTCACCTGGGCGACCTTTCCACTCAGGAGTCTGGTCCCTCAGGAATCTCTGCTTCACATCAATCTACTGGAGCTCAGAGCTGTCTTCCCTAGCTCTCCAGGTTTTTGAGCTGTCCAGAACAAGGTAGTTCAAGTCAGGACAGACAATACCACAACAATGTGGTACATCAACAAGCAAGGGGCACTCGCTCTTCAGCCTTGTGCACGAAGCAATGAAGTTGTGGTCTCTGGCCTACTCCCTGAACACCTCTTGATAGCGGTTCACCTCCCAGGAAGGACAATCACTTAGCGGACGCCTCAGCAGCAGGATTTCTCAGGGCCATCACTTAATGGGCTCTGAACCCGCAAGTACTGGGGTCGGTCTTTGCCAGTTGGGGCACCCTCAGATAGATCTCTTTGCAGCCCCAGACAACCACCAACTTCTCTGTTTTGCTGCAGGCCTCCAGTTCTGGGATCGGTTCCTCTGGATGCTTTTCAACTGAATTGGGAAGGAAAGTTCCTCATGCTTTCCTCCGTCTCCCCTCCTCTTCAGGGTATTGGTGAAAATCAGAACTCGGCCTTGCAGAGTGATTCTGATTGCTCCCGACTGGGCCAGGCAGCCTTGGTACCTCTTCTCCTGTCCCTCTTTTTCACCCTCCTGACCTTGCCCAGGACCCACGACCTGCTGACCTGTGCACAGGGGAGTGTGGTATCTGGACTCAATTCCCTCCACCTCAAGGCCTGGTTCTTGAGGAGCTAGAATTTGCTGATTTACACCTTTCTCAAGGTGTCCTGGATATTTTAAGGCTTCTAGGAAGCCTTCCACTAGAGCCACTTATAATTCTAAATGGAAGAGATTCTCATTTTGGTGTTCTGAGAGGCAGATTATTCCAGAATCTGCTGACCTGCCTATTTTGTTGGACTATTGGTCCACTTAAATTTTTAGGCCTCAAACCAGCTACCTTGAAGGTTCATTTGGCAGCTGTTTCTGTTTTTATTTCCGCAGGGAAACCAGTTTCCCTTTCTTCTCACCCTGTGTTCTCCAAGTTTTTCAAAGGGTTACTTCATACTAACCCTCCCTTTCGGGAACCAACTCCTGCATGGGACCTGAATGTTTGCATTGCCCAGCTAATGCAACCCCCCTTTGAGCCCCTGGTTTCAGCAGACCTCAAGTTTTTAACTTGGAAAACTGTTTTTCTAGTGGCTATCACTTCTGCTAGGCGTGCAAGTGAATTATAAGCTTTGTCAGTGGAAAGGATTTTATTTCTTTCCACAGGGATAAAGTGGTGCTCAGGACTAACAGAAAGTTTTACCTAAAGTGGTTTCAGATTTTCATCTTAACCAATCCATCTCTCTTCAGTATTTTTACTGAGCACTCTTCCTCTGGTGAGAGAAGCTGCACAGTTTGGACGTTAAAAGAGCTCTTAGCTACTATTTGGAACGCACTCAGGGTCACAGGTTTGAATCCTCCAGCTCTTCCTTACCTATGGAGATGTGGGTAAGGGAAGACCTGCTACTAGGAGGACAATTGTTGGTGGTGGATCGCCTCTGTATCCAGTTCTGTTACCAAAAACTGGGTAAGGAACCTCCCTCAGGCTTGAGGGCTCATTCCACCAGGGGTACAGCTGCATCTCTAGCGGCTGCTAGAGATATTCCTATCTTGGAGATCTGTCAAGCTGCTACCTGGAAAACAGTCCACACTTTCACTAAGCATTATTCTCTGGACGTCCAGTCCAGGAGAGATGCTCGTGTTGGCACAGCTGTGCTTCAGAGCCTATTCCCTAAGTAGGTTCTGACCCTCCTCCATGGAGGTACTGCTGTATAATCTGCAATAAGTCCTAATATAAGCAAGACTTCATGGTGTTTGAAGAAAAAATTACTCACCTTAGTAATTGCTTTTCTTCTCATGGAGTCTTGCTATATTAGGACAACCCTTCCTCCTACCCCTCTCAGAATCCCTACTTGGGTATGGGGTTGACAATTGGTGCAAGCACTGTCATGCTCTTTTAGCTTTCTAGTCCCCCTTTTCTTCTTTTGGGTTTAGGAACTAGATAATTTCTGTTTTTGTTATAGTGGTAATGGGCCCTCTTGGACTTGAGTCTTTGGGGAGAGGGGGCCTAGTAGTGATTGTCAAGGGTTATTCTAACAATAATAGGTAATTTTGTTCTTATGTGTTTGTTGTTGTGTTCTGTTGTTCTACTACTAGTAGGTAGCCAATGGCTAGTGTAGGGCTTTTTCCACACAGACTTGCTATATTAGTTTAGCTTCGTAAAGAACCTGACAGTTTGGGTTCAAACAACCCAGATAGAGCTTTGAATAGCGCCCTCGCGCTGTGGAACTCCAGATTACTCTGGAGTTAACCATTTCATCTCCGGGGCAGTTCAGAGGCTGAGGCTGACTGCAATAAGTCCTAATATAGCAAGACTCCATGAGAAGAAAAGCAATTACTAAGGTGAGTAATTTTTTCATATGGCTTATGTTGCGAGATACCAGAAATCTAGATGGGATACTGTCATGGCGTTAGCCAAACAGGTCCCTGGCCAGCTTGCAAAGGAGCTGGAGCAGGTGGCTGTTGATGGTATTGAGGCATCTAAGGTGCAATTCCATGCTGCAGTGGATTCTAATGATGTATCCTCTAGAGTCATGGCTAAATCTGTGGCTTTTCGGAGATTGGCCTGGCTCAGGTGTACTACTTTGTCACAGGATACCCAGTCTAAGGCTGTGGATTTTCCTGGTGGGAAATTCTGTTTGGGAGCAGACAGAGAATTATATGAAGAAAATGGATGAATATAGAACCACTTTATAGGAGTGCACAAGCCAAGGAACGGCAAGCCAATCCTCAGAGGCAGCCCCCCAGGGGTAGGGGCAGGCCTTTTCACAGGCATTTTTACCAGACCCAGGCCTCCTCCTCTTCAGCCTATGCTCAGAGGGGGTTCTTCAGAGGGAGAGGCAGAAGGGGTACGAGCAGGCCTGCTCCCACCCCTCAACCTAAAGCCCCTGCCAAACAGGCACCCTGATGGGATGCCCAGGGTTGGCTCTCCATTACCTGTAGGGGGCAGGCTGGCTTACTTCGTCCAGGACTGGGAGTCTTTAACATCAGACAGGTGGGTCCTGGAAGTAGTGAGCCAGGGTCTGGTTCTCGGCTTCAAAAAATTTCCAAAGATGAGAGCCATATCTTTTCCACCTGCAAACCCTTTGGAGACTGTTGCTTTGGAAACAGAAGTCTCAACCCTCCTGGCTCTCTGAGCTGTAGAAAGGGTTTCTCCCCCACACCAGGGCAAGGGTCTGTACTCCAGGTACTTCCTTACCCCAAAAAAGACAGGAGAGTGGCGGCCTATCCTGGATCTAAGATATCTAAACAAGCACCTTTGAAAACCAAAGTTCAAAATGGTGACACTGGGAATGATTTTACCCTCCCTAAGGCCAGGGGACTGGCTAGCTTCCCTGGACCTCAAGGATGCCTACTTCCATGTTCTTATCAGAAGCTCCCATCGAAAGTACCTCAGATTCAAACTGCCCTCAGGCCATTATCAGTTCAGAGCAGTGCCCTTCGGCCTCACTTCTGCCCCAAGGGTGTTCACAAAATGTCTGGCAGTAGCAGTTGCTCATCTAAGAAGGCATAGATTGCCATTTTTCCCTACCTGGACGACTGGCTCATTGTGGGTCAGTCTCCAGACCAGGTCAGATCACACCTGATAGTTACCCAGCAGCTGCTTCCCTCTCTGGGCTTTCTTCTCAATCTTCCAAAGTCAGTTTTGGAACCTGTCCAGGTACTCACCTTTATAGGCGCAGAACTGGACACAAAGCAGGCCAGAGCCTTCCTTCCCTTGGAAAGGGTAAGGACCTTAGTGGCCCTAGCCTCGTCCTTCACTCTGCAGGTCTCTCGACCAGCAAGGCATTTCTTGCAGCTCCTAGGACACATGGCTGCCTCCACAGCTGTAGTGCAAGGAGCAAGATTTCAGATGAGGGACATTCAGTTCCATTTGAGAGCTTTCTGGTCTCAAAGAAGAGATTCTCTATCCAAGTTAATCCCAGTGACTCGAACCCTGATCCAGGCCCTTCAGTGGTGGCAGGATCAGAGCAATCTGAGACAAGGGGTGCCTTTCATCCCTCTGTCCCACTCCTTGACCCTTA
This sequence comes from Neoceratodus forsteri, assembly GCA_016271365.2. Lineage (NCBI taxonomy): Eukaryota > Metazoa > Chordata > Ceratodontiformes > Ceratodontidae > Neoceratodus > Neoceratodus forsteri. The sequence goes on from JADMNL010000027.1 coordinate 211,343,714, forward strand.
CTACAGATGCATCCCTTGTGGGATGGGGAGCTCACATGGGCGACCTCTCCACCCAGGGGTTATGGTCCCCTCAGGAATCTCTGCTCCACATCAATCTGTTGGAACTCAGAGCTGTTTTTCTAGCACTTCAGGTTTTTTCTGCATCTGTTCAGAACAAGGTGGTACAGGTCAGAACAGACAACACCACTACAATGTGGTACATCAACAAACAAGGGGGCACTCTGTCTTCGGCCTTGTGCACCGAGGTGATGAAGTTGTGGTCTCTGGCTTATTCCCTGAACACTTCCCTCATAGCAGTTCACCTCCCAGGCAAGGACAATGTCCTGGCAGATGCTCTCAGCAGGATTTCCCAGGGCCATCACGAATGGTCACTGGATCCCCTAGTACTGGGGATAGTGTTTGCCAGATGGGGCACTCTTCAGATCTTTTTGCAGCCCCAGACAATCATCAACTTCCACTTTTTTGTTGCAGGCCCCCAGTGTTGGGCTCAGTCCCCCTGGATGCCTTTCTCCTCGATTGGGAAGGGAAGTTTCTTTATGCCTTTCCCCCCTTCCCTCTCCTGTTCAAAGTACTAGTCAAAATCAGGTCTCAGCCCTGCAAGATGATCCTGATTGCTCCAGACTGGGCCAGGCAGCCCTGGTACCACTCCTTCTGTCCTTAGCGGTCCATCTTCCCCTGTGTCTTCCCAGGAACCACAATCTGTTAATCTGTGCTCAGGGGAGAGTTTGGTATCCGAATCTCAAATCCTCAACCTCAAGGCTTGGCTCTTGAGCAGTTAGTTTGCTGATCTACAACTTTCTCAGTGTTCTCGAAATCCTGAAGGCTGCTAGGAAGCCTTCCACCAGGGCTAACCTATAACTCCAAGTGGAAAAGGTTTTCCATATGGTGTTCTGGGAAACGTGTTTCCCCGGAATCTGCTGATCTACCCACTGTATTGGACTATATGGTCCATCTTAATTCTTTGGGACTGAGACCAGCTACCCTGGAAGTGCACTTGGCAGCTGTCTCTGCCTTCATTTCAGCAGGGAAGCCCTCTTCTCTCTCTGCTCACCCTGTATTTTCCAAGTTTTTTAAGGGATTGCTTCATACCAATCCTCCATTTAGGGACCCTGCCCCTGCTTGGGATCTTAATGTATGCATTGCTCAGCTGATGCAACCCCCCCTTTGAGCCTCTGTCTTCGGCAGAGCTTAAGTATTTGACTTGGAAAACTGTATTTCTAGTAGCCATCACTTCTGCCAGGCGCGTAAGTGAGTTACAGGCTTTATCAGTAGAGACTGACTATTTTCTTTCACAGGGATAAAGTAGTCCTCAGGACTAACAGGAAGTTTTTGCCTAAGTGGTTAAGGTGGAAATCTGAAACCACATCTATTTCACTTCCAGTGTTCTTCACTGACCATTCCTCCTCTGGTGAGAGGAGGCTGCACAGCTTAGATGTTGAGGGCCCTAAGTTACTACATAGAGCGTACCAAGGGTCACAGGTTTGACTCCCTCCAACTGTTTCTCACTTATGGTGAGGTTGGGAAAGGGAGACCTGCCACTAAAAGATCCATTGCCAGGTGGATCGTTTCTTGTATCCAATTTTGCTATCAAAAGCTGGGTAAGGTTCCCCCCTCAGGCCTGAGGGCTCACTCTACCAGAGGTACAGCTGCATCTCTAGCTGCTGCTAGAGACATCCCTATCTTGGAGATATGTCAAGCAGCTACTTGGAAAACAGTACACCTTTCACCAAGCATTACTCCTGGATATTCAGGCCAGGAGGGATGCTGGTTGCTTGGCACAGCCGTGCTTCAGAGCCTATTCCCTAAGTAGGTTCTGTCCTCCCTCCATGGAGGTACTGCTGTGTAGTCTGCATTTGTCATAATATAGCAAGACTTCATGTTGTTTGAAGAAAAATTACTCACCTTAGTAATGTTGTTTCTTCTAATGGAGTCCTGCTATATTATGACCTCCCCAGCCTGCCCTCTCAGAACTTCTACTTTGGGTATGGGGTGGGCAGTCCACTGTTGGCATTTGATGCCCTCTTTCATGTTTGGGTGTTGTGTTTATTTAGTTATTTTATCTTATTTTTCTGGTCCACTGACTTGAGTCTTGGTGTTGGGACCAGGAAAATGTGTGAATATGTTAGTAGCCAGTTGGCTAGTGTAGGTTACAGCTTCCACACAGAACCTTGGTGAGTTTTTGCTCGTAAAGATCTGACTGTTTCGGTTTGAAACCACCCTAACAGAGCTTCTTTAACTGAGCTCGCGCTCTAAGCTCCATGCTCTGCATGGAAGTTAACTCTTTCACCTCCGGAGCAGTTCTAGTGGTGGGACAAACTGCATTTGTCATAATATAGCAAGACTCCATTAGAAGAAACAACATTACTAAGGTGAGTAATTTTTTCTTATGGCTCAGCAGTGTAAGGCATATGAGGAGATGTTGAGGGCACCTTGATGAACAGAGAGACTGGGGGACAGACAGGAAGAGAGATAAAGACGGAGACTGAGACAGACTGGGGGAGACTGAGACTGGAGGAGACACAGAGGTAGGGGAGGGTGACACACACACACGGGGAGGGAGAGGGTGACACAGACAGCTTTTATGTATACATGTATATTTCAGGTACTTGAAAGTGATAAGGTGGATAAGGAGGGTCTCTGGATGCAAAGTGGCAGCCATAACATGAGGGGCACAGTCTTAAGCTTTGGGGGTTTAGGTGGGAGGTTAGAAAGCACTTCTTCATGGAGAGGGTGGGGGACACTTGGAATGCGCTGCTGGAAGAGGTGGTATTGTTGAAGACAGTGGGCAGCTTCAAGAGAGCCTGGGATAGGCATGGGAATGGTAAGGATCATGGGTAGGAGGATGGGAGGTGTGTTGGGGGGCAGGGTCAGTAGCTCAAGCTGTGGACCTTGCACTACGAGCAGTCTAGATAGACCAAATGGCCTTTTTCTGCTGCCTTTTTTGTACGTTTGTACCAGACTAATTCTGTTGACTTGTAAGCACATTTTTATGAAACTACAAATCCCAGAAATCCACTGCAGCTGACATCCGAGGAGGGCTGCAGCCATTGAAGACTCCGTAGCCTGTAGTGCATGTTAAAGCTTTTATAAGCTCCAGTCAGAGGTTTGCCTAACTTTTCTCTGGGGCGAAGTACTGTCCTCTGACTGCTGGTCTTGCTGTCTTCCCTGGGCCAAGTACAGTCCCAGAAGATTTGCGTGACCTCTGGAGATCGGTGGGGGGGGGGAGACAGGCAAACATCTAATTGAAGCTTATAAAAGCTCTAGCATGCACTGCAGGTTGTTAAAGCTCACGTGGCGGCTTGAAAGGTCGGTGCAGCCTCATGTTTAGGCCTTCGTCAGGCAAGTTAAACAGTCATCCTGGCACACTTCTCCCATACCCTCTTGGGGTCTTTTGGATGAAGTCCTCCCACAACTCCCTTCGGACATGCAGACCATGGTCAAGCAGGTCCGGGATCGGGGCCAGGCTGTTGCCAAATAGCAGCTTCAGACAGCCCTGGACATTGGGGATTCTTATACCCACTCGATGGCAGCCGCAGTTGCCTCTATTCGTAGGGCTTGGCTGAGACTCTCCTCTTTCCCAGCAGATACTCTCACAAACTAGCTAATGTGCCTTTCAAACAACATGGAGTCTTGCTGTATTCTGACAATTGCAGTGATTCCCAACCTTTGAACTGCCCCGGAGAACAATGAGTTAACTTTCTATGCAGGGCATAGAATGCTGAGCTCGAGCTCGGTTGAAGTCTGTCTGGAGTGTTTCAAACCTAAACCGTCAGATTCTTTACTGTGCCTCACTGGTCGCTTCGGAGATTTCTCCTTCAGCTCGGTTCGAAAGTTGGTTAAAGTTTCAGTTTTCGTCGGTTTTTAAACCGAAAAAGTATCCACATAATCTGTTCAGTCTCTGTCTGTGGTGATGTGAGTACTAGATAGGAATTGTTCTGTTTTTTCTGTGTGGAACTTGTAAACGTGCAGCTCTGTTCGGCTGAACCGGCCATTTGATAATGAAATTTGTGTGTTTACTTAGTGTGTGGCTTATCGGTTCTTAAAATTGTTTTGAAACTTTTTTTTTAACACCCGTGACACGGTTAGGGAGTCTTGCCAGGCAGTTGCCAAAAAAAGGGTAAGTTTGGTTAGGTTGGCCGTGTCTGAGAAACCCAAGAAAAAAACCAGGCCCACTGGGTTTCAGCACTGCAGTGAGTGTGGGGAGGTCTTTGCTAAGGCCGATCCCCACACCACCTGTGTTTGTCTGGGGTTTGACCACCTCGATTCAGACTGACAAATATGTAAAAACGTTCCCAAATCTACCTTTGAGAAGAGATTAGGTAGACTGAGGGAAAAGGAGGCTGAGAAGTCCGCTGACCCAGATGGTCAACCCGGTTCGGTTTCGACCGAACCAGGAGGAGTGCCCTCTGACCAGGGAGATACTACTTTGGGCAAAAGGAGAGCTGGTTCCAACAAACGCAAAGACAAATCGACTGGTTCGGATCAAGAGGTTCATGTTCTGACCGCCTAAGAGATAGCCAGAGCGATTCAGATTGTGGAATCGCTCCATCTGGTTCCGACTGATCCGGCTCCTTCTGGCAGGGGTTCGGTTCGGTTGGTTCCCCCGGTTCAAGATTATACCCTTGAAGATTTTTATGAACCGGAATTTGAAGAGGAAGTGGAATTTGAGGAGGATGATGTAAGTGAGGGTCTGGATGTCTCTGTGGAACCGGACATCTCCCCAGGCAGACCTTCAGGTGTTTCACCTACTAGGTTTTCTGAGTCCCCTTCTCGCTTTGTTTTACAGAAAGGTGGCTGAAACCCTCCAGCTTCCTGTGGAGGAGGCTGTGGAAGATAAAGAGGAGCCCGATTTTATGTAGAGATGATGGACATCCCAGAGTCCAGGAGACTATTTCCCTCCACAAATCTTTTGGGAAACGGACACAAAAAATCCTAAACTCTCCTAACACTATACCTCCTGTGGATAGAAGAATGGACAAGAGGTATACACTTTCAGGCTCAGACACTGAGTGCTTTTATTAGCAATGCAGCCATGTTGGGGTAGTGCAGGCTGCTGCCTGTGACAAGGCAAATATTCCCTTAGCCTCACACCCCCCCTGACAAGGACTTCAGGAAGATTGATGCCATGGCAAAGAAACAGTACATGGCATCTTCTGTGGGACTCAGGCAGGCGAATTACATGGCCTATACAGCCAGGTACCAGAAGTCCAGGTGGGACACTGTACTGGCACTGGCTAAACAGGCCTTCCCCCAGCTAGCCAAGGATCTGGAGGCGGTAGCTGCAGATGGGATTCGGGAATCTGAGGTTCAGTTTCATGGTGCTGTGGACTCCAGTGATGTCATCAAGAGTCATGGCTGCATCTGTGGCTCTTCGGAGGATGGCTTGGCTCAGATGTATTAGTCTCTTGCAGGACACCCAGGCTAAGGCCATGGATTTTCCTGTAGTGGGTAATTCTCTGTTTGGGGAGCAGACAGAGAATTACATGAACAAAATGGATGAGTACAGGACCACTTACAGGAGTGCTCAGGCCAAGGAAAGGCAGGCAGCTCCTCAAAGGGAGCAGTCTAGGGGCAGGTGTTTTCAAAGGCTTTTTTTTTTTTTTTTTACCAAGCACAGGCCTCTTCTTCCTTTTTCTCAGAGGGGGTTCATCAGAGGGAGAGGCAGAAGGGGGATGAGCAGGGCTGCATCCACTCCTCAGCCTAAAGCCCCGGCCAAGCAGACATCCTGATGGACCTGCCCGGGTCAACTCTCCTATTCCAGTAGGGGGCAGGCTGGCTTACTTCGTCCAGGACTGGATGTCTATTACATCAGACAAGTGGGTCCTGGAAATAGTTAGCCAGGGACTGGTTCTCAGCTTCAGAAAATTTCCAAAGATGAGAGCCAGATCTTTTCCACCTGCAAATCTTTCGGAAACCCTTGCCCTAAAGGCAGAGGTTTCTTCTCTCCTAGCTTTAAGAGCCATAGAGAGAGTACCTACCCTACACTGGAGCAAAGGACTGTACTCCAGGTACTTCCTGACCCCCAAAAAGACAAGGGAGTGGCGACCCATCCTAGACCTAAGATATCTAGACAAACAACTCTTAAAAACCAAAGTTCAAGATGGTAACTCTGGGAATAATCCTTCCCTCTCTAAGGCCAGGGGACTGGCTAGCTTCCCTGGACCTCAAAGATGCCTACTTTCACATTCCCATCAGGTGCTCCCACAGATAGTACCTCAGGTTCGAGTTGCCCTCAGGCCATTACCAGTTCAGAGCAATGCCCTTTGGCCTAACCTCAGCCCCAAGGGTTTTCACAAGTTCCAGGCAGTAGTAGTTGCCTTTCTAAGAAGGCAAAAGATTTCCATTTTTCCATATCTGGACGATTGGCTAATAGTGAGTCAGTCTCCAGACCAAGTCAAGTCTCACCTGCAAGTGACCCAGCAAGTGCTCGCTTCTCTAGGATTCATTCTCAACCTTCCCGTGTCTGTTCTCGAACCAGTGCAGCTTCTTACCTTTATAGGGGCAGAACTGGACACACTCTGAGCAAGAGCCTTTCTTCCTCTAGAAAGGGCAAGGGTTCTTATGGAACTAGCTTTTTCTTTCAGCCTTCAGGTATCTTGACCAGCAAGGCAATTCCTGCAGCTCTTGGGCCACATGGCAGTTTCAACAGCAGTGGTCCAAGAGGCAAGATTCCAGATGAGGGATATTCGGTTCCCCCTGAGAGCTTTCTGGTCTCGGAGGAAGGATTCCCTTACCAAATTGATCCCAGTGACTCTGACCTTGATCCAAGCCCTCCAATGGTGGCAGGATCAGGACAATTTAAGACAAGGTGTTCCTTTTGTTACTCAGCCTTGTTCAGTTGTCCTTACTATGGATGCTTCTCTCCTGGGCTGGGGAGCCCATCTGGGGTCCCTCACTGCCCAGGGGCTGTGGTCCCCCAAGAATCCCTTCTCCATCAGTCTCCTAGAGTTCAGGATAGTTTTTCTGGCCCTAAAAGCTTTCTCTGTCAGTACAGAACAAGGTGGTTCAAATTGGAACAAACACCACCATCATGTGGTATATCAACAAGCAGAGAGGCACTCGGTCACGGCCTTGTGCACAGAAGCCATGAAGTTGTGGTCCCTGGCTTATTCCCTGCAAACCTCTCTTGTAGCAGTTCACCTTCCAGGCAAGGACAATTTGCTAGCAGCTGCACTGAGCAGGATCTCTCGGGCCATCACGAATGGTCCCTGGACCCTCAAGTGTTGAAAGTGATCTTTTCAAGGTGGGGCACTCCAGAGATGGATCTCTTTGCAGCCCCAGACAATCACAAACTCCCTCTCTTTTGTTGCAGACTTCCAGTCTTGGGCTCTGAGTCCACTGGGCGGCCAGCTTCCACTGGAGGGGATGCACGTGCCACCGGGCCCAACAGACCACAGAGTTGCAAGCCGCCATGTAACCCAGAAGGTGCAGAAAGTCCCTGGCAGAGTGCAGTTGCCCAACCAGAAATGATTGGGCAAAGGAGGAGAGACCCTCTGCCCTATCCACCAGGAGTCTAGCTCTGGCTTGATGAGAATCAAGCTCTGCCCCGATGAAGCGCATCATCTGGGAAGGCACGAGTTCCGACTTGACCTCATTGATCAGGAGGCAGCCTGAGCCAGCCCCCCATGGGAGGACACAGAGCTGGCGTGACTGGAGAAGGGGTGGCAGCCCCGGCTCCGTCACCGATCAGGCTTAGAGGAGGATGATTCAGGACGTGAACCTCTGCCTCCTTTATGGGCCTAGGAGGGTCTGGGCTTGGGCTGGGGGACGCCAAGCTTGAGCCTGCTGCTGCTGCTGGGCCGCAGGGGAAGAGTGCTGAAAAGGCTTTTTCTGCTGTTTCTTGCTCGAAGAACATTTAGCAGAAGTAGCGTCCAAGGTGGTACTGGACTGCTCAATACGCTGAAGGTGACAAGCCACACCTGGGCTGAAAAGGTCAGTGTCCAGGAAGAAAACATTACCTTAGTAAGGTCTCTACTTCAGGTACTTCCTTACCCCGGAAAAAGACAGGGGAGTGGTGACCCATCCTAGATCTAAGATGCCTGAAAAAAGCAACTTTTAAAACCAAGGTTCAAGAGGGTGACTCTGGGAATAATTCTTCCCTCTCTAAGGCCAGGGGACTGGCTAGCTTCCCTGGACCTCAAAGATGACTATCACATTCCCATCAGGTGCTCCCACAGAAAGTACCTTAAGTTCAAGTTGCTCTTAGGCCATTATCAGTTCAAAGTAATGCCCTTCGGCCTAACATCGGCTCCAAGGGTTTTTACAAAGTGCCTGGCAGTAGTAGTGGCCTTTTTAAGAAGGCAGAAGATTTCCATCTTTCCATATCTGGACGACTGGCTCATAGAGGGTCAGTCTCCAGACCAAGTCAAGTCAGACCTACTAGTGACCCAGCAAATACCATCTTCTCTGGGGTTTCTTCTCAACCTTCCCAAGTCGGTCCTCGAACCAGTACAGCTCCTTACCTTTATAGGGGCAGAGCTAGATGCTGTCAAAGCAAGAGCCTTTCTTCCCCTGGAAAGGGCAAGAGTTCTTGTGGAACTGACTACTGCCTTCAGGTGTCTCGACCAGCAAGGCACTTCCTTCAGTTCTTGGACCACATGGCAGCTGCTACAGCAGTGGTCCTAGGGGCAAGATTTCAGATGAGGGGCATTCAGTTCCATCTGAGGGCTTTTTGGTTCCAAAAGAAGGACCCTCTTACCAAACTGATTCCAGTGACTCTGACACTGATCTAGGCCCTCCAGTGGTGGCAGGATCAGCACAACTTAAGGCAAGGGGTCCCATTTGTCACTGTCTCATTCGGTGGTCCTTACCACGGATGCTTCCCTATTGGGGTGGGGAAGCTCATCTGGGAGCTCTCACAGCCCAGGGACTGTGGTCCCCTCTGGAGTCCCTTCTTCATATCAATCTCCTGGAACTTGGGGCAGTTTTTCTGGCCCTGCAAAGCCTTTTCTGAGACTGTGCAGAACAAGGTGGTTCAGGTCAGAACAGACAATACCACAACCATGTGGTACATCAACAAGCAGGGTGGCACTCTGTCTACGGCCTTGTGTACGGAAGCCATGAAAATGTGGTCTCTGGCTTACTCCTTGCAGACCTCTCTGATAGCAGTCCACCTTCCAGGAAAGGACAATATGCTGGCAGATGCACTGAACAGGCTCTCCCAGGGCCATCACGAATGGTCCCTGGACCCCCTGGTGTTGAAAGTGATTTTTCTCAAAGTGGGGCACTCCAGAGATGGATCTCTTTGCAGCCCCAGACAATCGCCAACTTCCTCTGTTTTGTTGCAGACCAGAGTCTTGTGTTCAGTCTCACTGGATGCTCTGATTCTGAACTGGGAAGGGACATTTCTGCATGCCTTCCCTCCCTTTCATCTTCTGTTCAAAGTTCTAGTCAAAATAAGGTCACAACCTTGCAAGGTGATTGATTGCTCCAGACTGGGCCAGACAGCCTTGGTACCCCCTGTTGCTGTCTCTAGCAGTCCATCTTCCCACCTCTCTTCCCAGGAATTACAACCTGTTAACCTCCTTGGGGGAGGATTTGGTACCTGAATCTTCGATCTCTCAATCTCAGGGCATGGCTCTTGAAGAGTTAAGAGTTTGCAGATTTGCATCTGTCTCGGGAGGTTCTGGATATTCTCAAAGCTTCTCAAACCCTCCACCAGAAAGACTTGTAACTCCAAATGGAAAAGATTCAGCATTTTGTTGTTCCAAGAAGCTTATTTCCACAGACACTGCTGAATTGCCTTCAGTTCTGGATTATATGGTCCATCTTAATGGTCTAGGCCTCAGATCAGCTACCCTCAAGGTACACCTGTCGGCTGTCTCTGCTTTTGTCAGTGGGGAAGTCTTGCTCACTATCATCTCATCCTATGTTCTGTAAATTTTTCAAGGGATTGCTTCATACCAGTCTCCCCTTTAGGAATCCTGCCCCTGCCTTGGTCTTGAATGTTTGCATTGCTCAGCTGATGCAACCTCACTTTTGAGCCTATGTCCTCAGCAGAGCTTAAGTACTTGACTTGGAAAACTGTGTTTTTGGTAGCCGTTGCCTCTGCCAGACGTATCAGTGAGTGTCAAGCCCTGTCAGTGGAACCTGCTTTTTATCTCATTCCATATAGATAAAGTGGTCCATCCTTAGAACCAGTAGAAGGTTCTCACCCAAAGTGGTTTGTCTTCCACTTGAATCAGTTCCTGTCTTCTTCACTGATCATTCTTCCTCAAGAGAGAGGAGGCTACACAGTTTAGATGTTGAAAAGAGCCCTTAGCTACTACATAGAGCGTACCAAGGGTCACAGGTTTGATTCCCTCCAGTTGTTCCTCACTTATGGAGACGTGGGAAATGGCAAACCTGCCACCAAGAGAACTATTGCCAGGTGGGTTGTGTCTTGTACAATTCTGTTATGAGAAACTGGGAAAGATTCCACCCTCAGACCTGAGGGCTCACTCTACAAGAGGTACAGCTGCTTCCCTGGCTGCTGCCAGGGATATCCCTCTCTTAGAAATTTGTCAAGCAGCCACCTGGAAAAAGGTCCATGCCTTTACCAAGCATTACTCTCTGGATATCCAGGCTAGTAGTGATGCTCTGTTTGGCATAGCAGTACTTCAGAGCCTATTCACAAAGTAAGTTCTCTCCCCTCCTCCATGGAGGTACTGCTTGGTAGTCTGCAGATAGTCAGAATACAGCAAGACTTCAAGTTGTTTGAAGGAAAAATGACTCTCCTTAGTAACTGTTTCTTCTAATGGAGTCTTGCTGTATTCTGACCTCCCTCCGAGCCTCCCTTCTCAGAACCTGTTTTTTGGAAAGTGGGTGGGCAGGTGCTTCTGGCACACCCTCCCTTTTTATTTGGGTGTTTTTATTGTATTGTTATCCTCTTGGATTGGTTTTTAGTTTTGGGTTTCCGGACTTGTCTATATGGGGAATCCAAAACTCTCCGCCAGTTGGCGTGGTAAAAAATTTTACAGTTTCCACACATAGTGAGTGTTTGCTCGTAAGAATCTGATGGTTAAGTTTCAAAGGGCTGCAGAGACCTCAGCTGAGCTCAAGCCCAGCATTCTGTGCACTGCATAGAAAGTTAACCCTTTGTTCTCCGGTGCAGTTTAAAGGCTGGAGCTAACTGCAGATGGTCCGAAATACAGCAAGACTCAATTAGAAGAAACACAATTACTAAGGTAAGTAATTTTTTCTTCTGCACCATCTTCATCACAGAACAGACTACAGAGGCTCGCTCTATGTTCCTGTCGACTGTCATATCGTCGACTGAGGCCTCCTGCATGATTCCAGTCAACGGACCACTCGTGCCCCGTCGACAGAGGCCTCCTACATACACTCGTCAATGGGAGGTCCATTCCACATAGACTGAGGCATCCTCCAAGACTATCAATGGTGGCTTCATATAAGAATAAGCCTTTCTCATTGGGTTAGACACCTCCATCAATGAGGCACATTAACTTCATCTGTTTGAGACACATTCCACTGTCAACGGGGCATGCTCCCCTTCTTTCATCGTTGACGGCTGATGACGCACCAGAGACTGATTTCTACTAATCATCATAGATGGCTTTCATTCCACCGTCTACGGGGCTTGGTATTCTTTCTACGCCATTGATGGGGATGATCCCACCATCAGTGGCCAACAGTCCACTGACCATGCCTAGGGAGGGAGAGAGAAGGGGAAGATATTATTTAAAAGGAGACATTTTCCATCAACTGAACATTAACATGGTTACATATTCTTATCAACAGGGTGTACCCCATAGATGAATGTCTCTTGGCTGCCTCCTCTTAACGAGGGTACAGGGCTTTTTCACATTCATTTATTGGGGGGGGGGGGAGACCACCAGTCGACGCCAGTGTATACAACTATGAGACTTAACAATAAAAATGTATGGCATACCCCTACTATTTAAAGGAGCTTATTTCATCATCAACTTCATATTTTACTACAATCGATATATCTGATTCTTTGGCGTTCGCTACTCGGGAGCCAGAACTGCCCAAGAAGGCATCATACTATTGCCTATGCCTTGCGGATAACCTTGCCAGTATTAGAGGCGCACCTCAGGGCGGAAGGTATGATGTTTATTATGTTTATACATACATATATAATAGTGTGTGTGTGTGTGTGTGTGTGTGTGTGTGTGTGTGTGTGTGTGTGTGTGTGTGTGTGTGATGTATTCAGTATGGTATCACTGTTACAGTTCATTGAGGTCACTTCATCGGGATGCCTCTCTACGTGTTGTGCACCGGACCCTCGTGTCCCTCCCATGAACAGGACCCATTACTACACTTCCCTCTCGTGACATGACATCGCCGACACTCAGGCTAGAGCCTCTGCAGTTTGTATTCTTATACACCGTCAGATATGCCTTCAACTCTCAGGGCTAGCACCTGATATTCATCAAGAAGTGGCTAATGCCCCCTTTTTTTTTTCTGGCGACCATCTACGTGGCCCAGGGGCACAAACAATAGACAACTAAAAAGATTACAATATATGTACTACAAACCACGTCCTCGGTATAATTCATACAAAATTGGAAATTACTACAACCAAAAAACTTCAGAGTACGCCCCAGTCTCCTCTTCTAGGCCTCGGGGACTCTTTTTTTCTGGGGGCTTCGATTCGAAATTATACCGAGTCCTTTCCCATGAGGCTTTATACATCTAGCCACTTGAGGTATCCAGGCTACAGGCCAGTACAGCCATTTCATCAAGATGCCCCTCAGCCTGTTGTGCACCGGACCCTCGTCCATCCCACGAACAGAGCCTACTACTACTCACATGCTGAGAAACAATCAATATATCCTAATAACATTATAATATAGATCATAATATTCTTACTAACCTTTTACTGCTACATGCAGTCTTCACCTGGCCATAGATAAAGGCCACATAAACAATGGTGAGTACAGATATAAGCTTTATAAAGTCTACAAGATTACTCAATTTTTGATCCACGCTACTTGTACATAAAAAATTGATTTTTCCCAGATTAACCAGTTTGGAATCTCAAAGATGAGACCTAATGGCTCATAATTGCAATTATCCAGATCATTATTTAAACTTCTGTTCACCTGACAGCATAAATAAAAGTCCCACTATACTAACATTTCAGGTTTACACCTAAAACAGCTGCAGGCCTGGACATGCTGAGGACCCCTTTGTAAATGAGAAGACTAATATACGATGGAACTGACTACATCCCTGTGTTGCATTCCATGGCATTACCCTAAAACTGTTACAATATTGACTACAACACTACTACTGACTTTTAAGAGTAGCTGGATTTCATTATGTGATAGATGCATTTTCATTTCATAACATCTTTGTTTGCTACTTGTGTAGCCTATTCATTCCAAAAATGGATACATTTTCCTAATGCCTTTGCCAGACGTGGCTAAACACTATACTACCCTGCTACATTATAGCAGTACAAAATAATATTGTATTATTTGGGTTACTGTTCAAAACTCAAAACCCAATAGGCTTTGACACATGCTGCCTTTTCCAGTGCATGCCACTTAACATACCAATTACTCCATTGTATGGCTGAATTTGTTCTGATTTATTACAATATCTGATGTGCCATACCCTGATCGGGTTTACATCTGCTTAACCCATCTGACTATGCTCAGTAATAGCCAGTCTGGTTCGTCCTTCAGCCATAACCCTATAATGAATACTATAATGGAGTACTTGCAGATAAAATACAAAAATTCTCTTTATATGCTGATATACTACTTTTAGCACCTTTTGGTTCTAGGATCACACTATATGTATGGCAGAATGCCATATCTGGCCACCCCACTACCACATAAGTGCTTGGAAATCTCCCAGAAGTAACTACTTGCTGCAAGAGACCATTCTGTGGAAGATGGATCAGTTGCACGAAGACTTTTGTCGTAACAGTAGATCTTCTAGAAATGTCTCTTGCATTAAGTAGCTTCCTCCCTTCGGCCCCCCTGCCATTCTGTAACAGGGAAAACGATGATATAGGGTTGGGAGGCTTTGGTACCTCAGTCCCTCTCTTTCCCGAGCTGAAACCGGCTGGGAACAGAGACTACCAGGGACCACCCACTTTTATAGGCACAACCTAGGAAGTGAGGTCATGTGGGTGGTCCCTGGCATGAAGACTGCTAGAAGAAACTTCCATGCTAGAGTGTCTCCTATCGGGAACTCCTAGAAGTAATGACTTACTGCAAGAAACATTCCTAGAAGATCTACTGTTACGACAAAAGTATTTGCATAACTGATCTTTCTAGGAGTGGTATGTTCATCCAGATGGACCCACCCGACCTCCTCGGCTGCAGACGCACAACACCTGGCTTCCAGCGGGCTGAGATCTGGTGTCATGGGGCAGAGCCAAGGGTTATACCACCCAGGTGGGTGGGGGGAGCCAGCTTGAAGACTTCTGGTGATCCTTGAAGTGGAAAGGGACATGCCAATAAGTGGATGAACAACATATACTACTCCTGGAAAGGGGAAATTGTTTAACCAGGAAAGGCACACCAAGCCGGAGCTTGTTTCCAGGTGCGACCTGGGAGCACAAGGAAGTTAAGTGACTTGCTCAGGGTCACACAGTATGGAAGTTAGATCTACTGTTACAGGTGAGTAACCTGTTTTTCTGGCAAGTTCTTGCGTGACTGTTCGTCCTTTGTCTTTTGACCCCTAATTGAAAGGGACAGCCTATCACTAGTATTTCAGCCTAGACTGTAAACTGCCTTTGCCACTGCTATACTATGGCTCAGGTTTATTTTATTGGTAAGGTACACTAGGCAGACATTTGTCTTTAGGCCCAACCTGGCAGAATTACAAGCAAAACATAATACAGATTGGTGACAATGACAGTTGGTTCATGACAATCTGTAGGGCAACGTACAGTAGAGTAGTTGCCACTTCCCTGGCAGACTCTCTGTGCCTATTGGAGAAATCTGCAGAGCTGCAACTTGGAGCACAGAGCTTGCCTTTATCAAGCACTATGGCCAAGATGTCCATGCCAGGCAGCATGCCACCATTGGCAGGATAATTCTGAATGGATTGCTATGCTGAGTGAACCCAGAGCCCCTGCCTCTGTCAAGGGATACTCTCAGAGCGTGGTACTCCTTAGTGGGAATCTATGGAGAAGATTGATTCTTGGAAGATATTACAATTACACACTTGCCATAGTCCTACTAATGGGACAGAGTGGGAATCTGTGAGTATGTAACTTTCATGTCTTCCAGGAATCTATAGAGAAGATTGACTCTTGGAAAATATGAAAGTTACATACTTGCTGTAGCTACTCCTTTCTGAATATCTTCTCTATGGAGTACCATACCCGCCCACTATCCCTCAGACTCGCTCCAGTATTTGTGTTGGTCTTCACACCTTTGTACTTGCTTTGGGCAGTTAAGAACTGTTACTGAGTTGGTGGCCCTTCTTACGCAGGCCACCAGGGCTGTCTTGTCATTGGGTTACTTGTTAGATTTATGCTGCTGACCTCCTTGGTAAAGACTACCGAGACCGTGTGCAGTGACAGTGTCGGACACTCTTGAGTCGTCAGCCCTCCAGAAAAATTCGGCCTCCCGCTGGGTCTCAATTCCAACAGACCCAGCTAAAAAGATATTCAGGAAGATGAATAGTTATGGTAAGTACTCTGTTTTCATTACCATAACGCAGGCTGGAGGGCATGTCCTGGGGATCTCCTCTCCTTCCCCCACTGAAGCCAGTTGGGCTCGCAGGCTCTCGTTCTGAACTTCTAATCCGCCAGGTGGAAAGTGAGCATCTTCCTTTTTCTTTTCTCTTTTTATTTTATTTCTGTAGATTCTGTTTTATCTCCTCTGTGACAGCTAGGGGTGTACTTCCCCATTTCTGCCATGTACGCGGACGCTCCACATCCAGTCTGGTCAGCCTCCACCATGATCGCAGAGCGAGGAGGACCATGGTTTACCCCCTATGGAGGGGCCCTTCCCAGCAGGGGGCAAACTGGGAGAGGAGAACACATCGCCCTTGAGACCCCGCCCCATCTCTGGCTTTGTTTGACTGGGGGGAGTGGTCGTCCAGCAGCAGCTTCCTGCTAGTCGAGTTTTTTTCCCTGTTTTGAGTCCCTAGGGCGTGGACATGCAATGGTGTCCAGTGCACGGCGATTAGCACGCCACGATGTCCATCACCGCCCAAGCCATGTTACTAGGTGCCAACTTCTGCTGCTCCCCCAGTCTCCACTGGGGTCGCTGATATGGCAGGCACATATCACAGCCCTCCCCAGGAGAGGAGAGCAGTCCTTCGGACGCTTGATCTCCCCGCCGACCCCGGCAACCAGAGTCCATTCTCTCAGCGCCACTGGGCTGGCGGAAAGCAAGCATCTTAACCACTCTTCTACCCCAGCAATCCACTGGAAGCAATTTAATGACTAATTCTGTGATGCATTGGAGTGGGTACTTGCGCTTTCTATCCAAGTCCCTAATATTTTTGACTTGTCTGTGGCAGATAAGTATAAAAAGTATTCCATGTTAACGATCCATGCACACTAACTAGTGCAAAGGGGGACCTATTCAGTACCACATAATGTGATCAGCTTCAAAGTCTTCTGTAGATCTAATTATAATTTGGAGAAAACTTTAAAGGAGAACTGCGCTTAACCCAGAAGTCAGTGTGTTTGGTTTTTTGCAGTAGAGGCTGGTTTGTAAATGCTAGTTCTATTTCTGTTCTTTCTATACGGGCCCACTAGTAACCTCAGTAAGTGTTTCTGATACTCTTGTATTCAGTATCCTATAATAACTGCACGATGTAGTTTATGTACTTCCCAACTAGAGTTCTGTAGTAGAACACAGGTGCATTGTGCCAGCAATGGAAGAACTGCGAAAGGGACATAAACAGAGCTGTACAGGTTTTTACTACCTCATTGTAAATCAGAAACACCTGCTAGGACAACAAAAAAGGCCTGTTCAGATGGAATCATAACATTTGAAGCATTTAAAAAAAAAAAAAAAAAAATTAGCTTCTACAGGGGAAAATGACTTGTAAATTCAGTGCAGTTCTCCTTTTACATGAAATTACTGATGACCTGGAGACCTTGGCATCTGCCTCTTGTTCTCACTCTGGCGTGCCATGCTCCCTTGCTTTCTGCTTCTGTGCTGTTCAGCTTGCAGAAGTCTGGAGACTGCTGCTTGCCATCACACCCAACTGTGGGTCAAGTGGCCTTGAACCAAAGTTGCTGAAACTCGCAGCACCCTCCATCGCACTCCCTGTCTCGGTAATATTCATTCTCTTCCTGTCCATTGGGATTGTCATGGATACCTGGAAAATTGCCAGAATCACCCGTCTTTAAAAGAGGTGATCTAGACTCATGGACAACTATTGGTGTCACAATTTTTAAATTACCATATATCAAATTACAATCTCCTGTCCCCCGCCCAACATAGTTTTAGGAAAAACCATAGCACCTTTACAGCCCTAAACAAACGATATCAGGTTATCTATGGACTCTAGACTTCCAACTGGAGCAGTGTTTATTGACTTCTCAAAGGCATTTGACCTGGTCTGTCACTCTTCAAAAACAAACTCTCCTCCCTTGGTGTCTCCTGTCCTGCCAACTCCTGGTTCTCAAACTGTCTGGCAGGAAACTGCAAGTATGCCTTCACTCTGCTACCTCCAGCCTTACTGTTATTACAGTTGGGTCCCCCAGGGCCTCGTCCCATTCCTTTATCTCTGTTTACATCTGTGGTCTCCCTGCTGTTACCTGTAGATGCTGCTTACTGTTGTATGCTGCTGATCTCGTCCTGTACTACAGTGCCCCAAATCTGTTCCTGCCATCCAAAAACCCTTCTAACCTTCAAGTGGTGGCCTCCTAAATGTTCCAAGAGCGAGGTTAAAATCTGCTGGCGACCGAGCCTTTAGTGTCGCCGCTCCTGCTTTTTGGAACTCTTTGCCAGCAGTAGTTAGGGAGGCCCCCGCTTTAACTGCCTTCAAGGTTCGCCTAAAGACCTTCCTATTTATGCAGGTTTTTGGGATGTAATTTTGTTTATTCATATGTTTTTAAACTGTTGTAAATTTTTAAGATTATACGGTATGAAATGCTGTTAAGTTTGTATGGCGCCCAGAGCCTTCGGGATTGGGCATCTTTTTCAAATAAATTGTGACTTGACTTCTCTGGCGCGCTTGAAGTCTCTCTGTCCTGGATATCCACAAACAAGCTCATCCTGATCAGCACAGAGTCCAAATCCATGCTCTTTGGCTCCAAACTGAAACTCTCTAGACTACCATTTTAGAATTCTGCATCACGTGCAAAGATGGCTCCCCACTGGAGGCTGTCAGTAGTTTGATACCTAGGAGTATCAGTTCCATGTCGGAATGGAGACTACATAATGGCAAACATGAAAAGGGCCAGTAGATATTGCAATATTACAGGTTCTGCAATGTCTCTTTGCGGAGGGGTGAGCATCCCCCACACACTTTGTTTACTAATATACTAACTTGGTGAAATTTACAGAGACTTAGCAATTCCCGTTTGCCCTTAATGTTCACCATTATGTAGTCTCATCTTCATGTGATACCGGAGGTATAACTTGACCCCTCACTTGATTTTTTTTTTCTCCCTCCATGTTTCCTCAGTCTGCAGATCAGTAAACGCCAAATTGGGTATGTCTTTTAAGGTCAAACACTGGTTATTCCCTGCTGTCTGGCAGTCCATAGTTCAAGGTGTGTTCCTGACGGGTCTTGTGTGTAAGGCCTGTTGACAGACATACCTGGGTGTAAACAAAATCTTCTTCCTCTCTAGATGGGGCACAACATACGATGTCTGTCGCTTTGCCCTGGCCTCTTCAAAGCTCATGCATCACTGCTTTCTCTACACTGGACTGGGCTGGCCCTCCCCCACTGGCCATTCTTACTTTGGGTCATTTTGTGGACAAACTCCTTCGAAGAAGCTCCCCATCTTTCCTAGCAGGTTATCTGCAGCACCTGTCCCCATCATACTCACTGAGGTCTATGGAGTCAGACTCTCTTGGAGTGGCGATGCCTGATGATGCTTACGGGCTAAACTGGTTGGAGGTAGTGGGTCATGCTGTGTGTCCCCCTGGTAAGAGGCTGTTTTGTGCACTCTTTGGCAATAAAAATCTTTGATTATACAATGGGGTATGAAAATCTTGTAACCTCATTGGCCAAACCAGATCATATGACTGTGGTAAATCCTCCAGTAAACCCACTGTAAAAGTTTTATATCACTATAAAAACAAAAAAATGTTGACCATTGTATAATAGCAATATACCATGACAGGGAGTGGGTATATGGGTGGATTTACCACTTCTGGTGTGATTAAGTCACTCGGCTGCACCTTGTGACTGAACCACACCAGGCGTGGTAAATCCACCAGTATACCCAGGGCCCCTGGCATCCTGCGGCAGAATTTTCTGATTTCTGCAGCATGATTTATTCATTTCTCTGGCAGAATGCAGTCCTGTCATTGGCTAAATAAGATGTAATGTCATCGATGACATCATATGCTGAGCATAGAGGAGGGGCTTCAGGATAAACAAGCTGGGAAAGAAAGCCTGACACTATGAAAAAACAGTATACTTATATGAAAATTCACCAAAAACAATGAATTCTGCGGCACTATATATATTCTGCGGCATGATGCAAATTCTGTGGCAAATTCCGCAATCACAGAATTCCAGGGGCCTTGAGTATACCCATTCCCTGTCATGGTATATTGCTTAATTATACATTTTACTGTCTTTGTGCATGTGTTCTTACGGTGGGTGATCTGGAGTTGTTCCATTTATAGGTGCCTATTAATAGCCCCAGTGGTTTAGAGTGGATCAAGGATTTAAACAAACTTTGGTATGACACCATTAGCCTGCATTTCAGTTCTACTAAGAAAGGATGCAGTTAATGTATTTTTTGTTTGTTTGTTTGAGAAGGGAAGCCTGGGTTTTTGGCTGTAAGTAACATGGTGCAAAAATGGTTGGCAGTGTCCCTTTTCAAGTGCCATTTTAGAACTGCATGATGTAGATTGTCGCTTTCAGCCCGAGTTCTGTAGTAGAATATGGGTGCATAGTGCCAACAGTGGAAGAGCTAAGCAAGGACAAAACTACACTGTACAATTATACAGTGGTACTTGCTTACCTGTGTGTTGACACCCTGTTGGATAACTGAAGTATCTTGTAGAGATTGAACAATAATAGAATTGGAACCAGTATTTAAAAAATGGATTCTGCTGGGGGAACTGACTTACAAATTCAGTACAGTTCTTAGAGGTTTTTTGTTTGTTTTTTAAGCTTTGGCTATCAAACATGCGTTTCAGAGGAAAACAAGATACTATTAGTTGGTAGCCCTCATTAGCATACCCCACGTGGCAGAAGCCTCATGGTGTGTGTGAGATGGACATGGTAGCTTGGCTGACATGACTGTGCTAGAGCTTTGTGATTAAATAACCTATTACAATGATGAAGAAAATGTTACTTTCATGGTAGAAGCTCTAATTGGGCGTTTCTGCAGCAACTGCTGCCATTTAGGTAGTATCCTTTGTTTTCTTTTAAATAACTTCCTTCTCATGAAATAGGTTTCATAATTAGATGGACTCCTGTTGCCGCTATATCATGTGCAATAATCTAATTCCAGTTTCATTTGAAAGGTTCATTATCACAGTGAAAAATATTGTTGCAGTTTAAAAAAATACATAATGCTTTGATTTTATTACAGGTGACATCCATGGTCAGTATTACGACTTGCTTCGACTGTTTGAATATGGGGGGTTTCCACCAGAGAGCAACTACTTGTTTTTGGGTGACTACGTTGATAGAGGGAAGCAATCATTGGAGACTATCTGTCTTCTGTTGGCATACAAAATCAAATATCCAGAGAATTTTTTCCTTCTCAGAGGGAACCATGAATGTGCCAGCATTAATAGAATTTATGGATTTTATGATGAATGTAAGTATGATTTTTATTGGTGTTAATGTATTATGTCATAATTGTTTTATTTATTGAGCGCCTTTCACCTTATCAAGGCACTTCACACTGCACCATAGAGTACAGTTAAAACATAATTAAAATCACAACAGTTAATTATCGGGGAATGCCTTAGTCCATAAAAACGTTTTCAGTGCCTGCTTAAAGCTCCCCACAGTCCTGCACTCCCAAAGCTGACAGGGCAGAGTTCCAGAGGGTTGGGGCAGCAAACATAAAAGCGCGAGCCCCGGATGAATTCAGACTAACCCTGGGAATCCCCATCAACCCCTCGTCAGCCGAGCAGAGCTGTCGCACAGGGGTGTAAGGAGTCGGAAGCTCTTTCAAGTAGTCGGGACCCAGTCCGTGTAGGGCTTTGTAGGTTAACAAACCTACCTTAAAGGTGATCCGCCACTGAATTGGCAGCCATTGCAGATCGCGCAGCACTGGGGTAATGTGAGATCTCCTAGATACCCCAGTCAATAAACGAGCAGCAGCGTTCTGCACTAGCTGCAAGAAGCAGATATCAACCCCAGGAAGCCCCAAGTAAAGGGAGTTGCACTAGTCAAGGCGTGAGGTCACAAAGGCATGGACCAAGATGGGCAAATCGCTGGACAGAACAAGGTGCTTGATCCTGGCAATGTTCCTAAGATGATGAAAGGCTAACTTAACGACTGCCGACACCTGATGACGAAGGGTCAGTCTATCATCCAGTATCGCTCCCAGGTCACGCATCAGTTCGGAGGTAAGGATCTGAGAGCCCCCCCCAAGAATATATCGGAGGGCAAATCAGTCCTCAGCCCCTCTGTCCTGCATCCCGGGTCCACAACCAAAACCTCAGTTTTACCCGTGTTCAACTTTAACCCGCTAGAAATCATCCCATCTTAGATTTCAGCGAGGCAGCTGTTTAATACTGAGAGCGCTAACCTGGTCAGGGGCAAAAGACGGGTAGAGCTGGGTATCATCAGCATAGCAATGAAACCTCAGCCCATACTGTCTTACAATGTCTCTGAGGGGCAGCATATACACTGCAAACAGCATGGGGGACAGCACAGAGCCCTGAGGAAGCCCACAAGGGTGAGAGCAAGATTCGGACTAAAAAATTCCCGGGTCAACTTTGAGTTCTACCGGTGAGGAAAGATGAAAACCATCTGAGCACTGTACCAGTCAGTCCACAGATGGACCTCAGACGTTCAAGTAGAACCCCATGGTCTACAGTGTCGAAGGCTGAGGAGAGATCAAGGAGTACCCAGATGGAGCTGTTTCTCCGATCTCTCGCCATCAGGAGATCATTGAGCACCCGAACCAGAGCAGTCTCAGTACTGTGCCTCTTACGAAAACCAGACTGGAGAGGTTTGTGTATATTATGGATGGTCAAATGGTTCTTCAGTTGAATGGCCACAACTTTCCCTAACCTTTCCCACAAAAGGAAGGTTTGAGATAGGTCTGTAGTTTAGCAAGAGTGTCCGGGTCCAAAGAAGCTTTCTTCATAGATAATAAACTGTTGGTGCTGTTATACTATTGTAGGGACAAGCAGTGTTGGTCAAGCGGTGGCTTGCTTTTCAACAAACTGGCTCTAAAATAGAAAGCCCCCCTATTTACTGCTTTGCAGCATACCCCTGTGCACCCCATACTTGCTCGACACAATATGTTTAGAGCATGTGGGGGGGAATGCCATCTAATAGTGAAGTGGCAGGAATCTGGCTTCTGACTCCAAAGAGGATTATTAGTTGAGGTTGGCCTTGATTTTTACTGAACTGGTTAAGTAAAGTAAGAAAAATGGATGTAAAAAGCAGTCCATGGCTATGCTGCACCCCCAGCTGTCCATGACAAAATATCAGAGTAGGTGCTCAAACTGGGAAGGGATCGGGCAGTTGGCTCTACAGAGCCAAATTGTAATCCCTTCACCCTCCATCAGCTGATCATAAAAATTGGTGGAATAGTACTGATGGACTCCCAGAGAGGTAAGCCGCCTCTAATGACTTTGGGGGTTGGGGGTTAAATTAATAAGGTAACTAGATGGGTGCCTTTTTTTTTTTTTTTTTTTTTTTTGAGGGAAACCAATCTCATTTTCATAAAAATGTCTTCAGTAATAAAACATGTAGGGTCCTGAAGTTCAAATTGTGCAGGGAATTTTGTATAGCTGTGTTGGATGCCAACATCAAGTTTTTTGCTAGAAACGAGGAAAATCTTTAAGGTTGTCTAAAGTTCCATGATTAATGATAAAATCTGTACTTTGTTTGCAGGTAAAAGAAGGTACAACATTAAGTTATGGAAAACCTTTACAGACTGCTTTAACTGCCTGCCAATAGCAGCCATTGTAGATGAGAAGATTTTCTGTTGCCATGGAGGTATGTGGAGATGCCCATTTTTCTGCCTTGGAGCACATCTGAACAACCGTTTTCAAATTGGTTACTTTTTTGTTCCTTGACTTGTAGAAAGAAAGGAATTTTTGTCACTCTGCATTTCTCTGTTAAAACCTGTAGCACAGGGACTTACAGCGTGAGTTAGAAATTTAGTCCGACATTGAGTTTTTAATTTCGAACATGATTTGTGAATGAGATTGACTACTGCTGAGGACCACTTAGAGGTATTGGGGGGGGGGTGTTGGGAAGAGATTGAGGAAAAAATGTGTTATAATTTGTAGTAAAATTGCTACCAGTGTAGTGGGTTGGGTGGCATATCGGTGGAACTTGCCACTGAATACCTTGTGATTTTATTTTGATTTTTTTTATTCTCCTTCAGAAGACTTCACCTGCAAGGTCCTGATCAAAAGAGCAGTCTCTGAAAGAGGGAGCAAGGGACAGGATTCAACAGTGATGTAGGTGGTGGTGTGTGGGTGTGTGTGTGTGTGTGTGTGTGTGTGTGTTTTTTTTTTTGGGGGAGAAAACCAAACTGCTCACTTACCTAACCAATGACTGTCAGTCGGCAACAAACCCTTAACTTAGTGTACATTTTAGACTACTTTTAAAACTTCAGAAACATTAAGATCTTATTAAGCAATAAGCCACGAGGGGTGTGGGTTATCTGAGGGATTCTACATGGTTAGAGTGGTTTGCCACGAAAGCGAGCCAAGTGGGTAAATCCATGCCAGCCATGGTAAATCCCCCGATAACCCACACCCCCGAGTGGCTTATTGCGATTATGCCATCAGTGAAATATTTAATTGATTTAAAAAAAAAAAAGCATCTTTTAAAAAAAAAAAAAAAACTATAAAGCTGTTTTTATTACAAATAACCTTGCACAGTAAAAAAACAAAACAAAAAAATAGTCCAGGCCAAGCTGGTATGAGGAGGACTGCGGAGTTTGAGTTTTGTACTGCTGGTGAAGGTTACCTTCTCGTCGGCTTGGATTCACACGGTGTTGGCAGGCTGAGGGACGGGAGACTCAGGAGCAGTTTGTTGAACTAAGTGCTCTGCGACATGAGTGCTGCTTTGTTCAGTTTTGGGAACAGACCGAGATATTTATTTAATTTTGGCTGGGGCAATCAGCTTGAATGATGAGTCTTACTTTTTTTTTCGTAACTGGGAGGCATGAGCGAGGAGTTGGGAGACCGGAAGCATACTTGTGGTGTAGCGAGAGTGATGGAATTCAGAGGGAGCGAGCATTACAGGAACATTTTTCAAATGGTTTGTCACGTTTTTTAGGCTGCAGTTTCTTTTCAGAGAAATGCAAGCATGGAATTAGTGTTTATGCCAGGCAGTTTTTTTTTAAATGTTTCGTGAGCTGGGGGAGGAGGCTGGGAGGGTGCCGTGCTGATTTGCGCTTAGCAGGCAAACAAGCTGGTGGTCGGCCATCAGTGATTTTTGGGGTCGTTTTTTTTTTTTTTTAAAACATGCGGCAGACTGGCACCTTTTGCGGTGATTATCAGAGGATTTACAATGGTGGTAAGGTGCCAGTCAGCCATTCTGATTTGTTGTTGTGTAAGGTCCATGGTATAATCAAGGATATTTCCTTCTTTAAGCCACATCTTTGGAACTATAACCATCAGCCCTAGGACCATATGGAAACTTTTGCTAGCCAGGGGCTGCCCAGTGTGACATGCCACGCCTGTGTATATAAACATGGGTGGCCCCATCACTACTAGATTCTTTTTCTGTTGTCCATCATCCTCATTGGATTTGCTGAAGGCAACTCCCATCAGCCTCGCCATTTATTCTTTTATTTTACTTAGTGTTTTTATTTTGTCACCTCTGCATGGTGCAGAAGTTGAAAAAGCCTTTTATTTTAGTATTGTAAATGTGGAGATAAAATTTACAAAGAAGATGCACTTAGTTTGTGTGTGTGTGCTGTCTCACAATGTGAGTATTTGAGACTTGCCAGAGATTCAACCAGACTACAAGGCGACACAGTAAGAAAGTTCTAGAAAACTTCTATCTTAAGACACTGAAAGCCATGAAGGAAAAGGAACCGGGCCCAAATTGTCTCCCCCTCACTGCTGGCCAAAAAGCAGCTGCTGAAGTCTAAGGATCAGGACAGGAAACGGTCATCGTTGCAGCCCTCCTACTTGTCCAGACATAAGCACAGACACACAGAGAAAAAGATGAGGTCCTAGTTGCTGTTGATGCAAGGTAAACCTGTATCATAGTCTGCTCTGGCGGCTCTGACTTCAAGCCCGGACCCACCACCCCCCTTCCCCTGACCGTTGATGAGATACTTCAGGTCAGTGTTTCGCTTAGGCACTGCTATACCTACTATGGATGCTGGGATGCTATCATCTGGCCTGTCAGCGTAAGTAGTCCTGGCCCCTTTACAGGGTACCGTGTCATTTTCAGAAATGACTTTCTGCCTGAATTACCAATGCAGGCAGTTACTCTGCTGACTGGGCCTCCTGGTACTCCACCCTCTTTCACGGGTTCCATGAGTATGCCGCAGATTCCTCCCTCTTAGCCTCCACTGGCATTGGCGGTTCGTTCTATGGCTCCTGTCTGTCATGCTGACGAAGAAGTGGAACACAATCCTGACCTCATGAATTTAGAGGGGGATTTTGAGGAGGAATATGAGCAAGAAGTTTTCTAGCACCTTGCTCTAGTTCTGCCTTTCCATCCTGTAGTGAAAACTCTGGTTTATACCCTGAGATCGCCTCTTGAGGATCCACCTTTCCCAGCCATGATGCAGCAAATGCAGTCTGCCATGGCATTTGCTGTATAAGAGGAAGATCTTACTTGGAGGGTATGTCTTGCAGCAGACCACACCTATAGAACTACAGGCACCAAGACTGCACAAACTTTCCTAGCTAGCAGTCTACTGGGGGGGCTGCCCACTCTCTCACGCTGGTGTCTCCCTATCCTATAAAAGGGGTGCTCCCACGCCCTCTATTCTTTTTCCCACCGTCTACCATTGCTATCGGACTTCAGAGATCCTGTCCGTTTCAGTCAACCACCATTTCTTAAGTTTTTATTTTCAATTTCTCTCCCTAGTGTGGCATCACTTTACTTTTAAAGTGATTTCTTCCATTTTGTATGCTGGTCATGCTCGGTCTCAGATTTTAAATAAAAAAAAAACTCTTCAGGACTTGTGCTTGTGGGAAGAAGATACCTGAGAATGATAACACAGCTTGCGTCCGCTGCCTAGGCCACAACACCCAAGACTGTACGATCTGCGACTGCTACCAGGCAGCACCACCAGAAGACCTTGGAAATGTTTCTGTTTCAGCAGCAGTTCACCAGCATAGAGAAGGGGCTGCAGGCCAGGAGTTCTTTGCTGCCCTGTTCTCGGATTCGCACTTCTCCAAGACCCAGGACAAACTAGGCAGGAGGCCCAAACACAAGGTTAAGAATTGTGCCAAGGACTGGTCCTCCCAGACTCTCTCACGGTTGCCGCTTTGTGCTTTGGCTATGGTTGGGCAGTCTTCCTCTTCGGGACGGCCCCATCTGCCTCACACACCCTCTCCCCACAGAGCTACCATTGGCAGCTCCCTCAGCCAACCTCATCTTGGTGGGCATCAGTTCCTCTAGCTTGGATGCCCCACTGACATTTCTACCCCTGCTGTTCTGGCCCTTCTTGAGACAGCGGTCCCCATCAGGGCTGTGATGTACCGCCTGAGGAGGGAATGCAGGGATGGGGAGTGGCCATCTGCTTTAGATCCAGCTTGAACTTCTCCTGCACCCAGTGGGTTCTACCTTGTCGCTTGAATGTGTGTCGGGGGTGCTAGGTGCAGTCTGCAGGATTCTCCTCATTTACCATCCTTGGGAGGTGAGGAGAACCTACAAGAGGTGGAGTCACCTAAATGGTTAATTTTTGGTGACTTCAGTGCCTAGCTAGATGATGAATACTGTACTTTGGAAACTACTCTCCAGACAATGTCCTCTCGGCCTGGCACAGGCTGTTGCTTCCGCAACCCATCAACACAGCTGCATCTTGGACTTTGTATTCTTGCTGGGGCTTACAGTCACGGACCTCAGGACCGATGGGGTCATTTTGGTCTGATCATTGCACAATGGAGTTCATGTTTTTTTTGGGGGGTGGGGCCTAATTGTCCCTCTCCTGTTCAGATGGTCAGCTACTGCCTTTAAAGGCGATTGTCGCCAGAGGGACTATTGGCGGCAGTAGACTTTTCTGGCGTGAGTGCTGCATGTGCGATTGGCACAGGTGAGGCGGTAGCGGCCTATAATGAGGCTGTTCCCAAGGTGCTCAATGTGCATTGCACCAGTCCATATACGACCCAGGTTTTCTTGCTTGAGACCCCATGGTTCGATGGGGCTCTTAAGGAGATGAAGACCAAGGGTCCGAGGTTGGAGCGTTGTTGGCGGAGGACCCAGTCCATTGAGGACAGACTGGCCTTGAGAAATCACTGACTATCAAGGGGCAATTAACCGTAAGGGGACCATAGTTCTTGTCCAGGGAGATTGCTGCAGGGAGGAATGGACAAGCTCAGCTGTTCGGATTGTGGACAGACTGTTGTGTCTAGTCTGTCTCCAGACGAAAAGGGCATTTTCAGTTGCATTATGCGAAGAGTTTGCTCTGTTCTTCTCGGACAGGGTGTCCTCTGTTCTGGCTGGGATCAACCCAGCGGGACGAGATGTCTCGCAGTGGTCAGCCTTGTTGGAGCAGAAGCATTCCTATTGTGTTTTGGGGGGAGTTTTAGCCATTGGAGGTGGTCGAGGTGATTTCAAAGCTGCGGCCGACATTTTGCAAACTGGACCCTGGCCTGACTCGTCTCCTAGTGGGATGTGCTGAGACTATCAGTCCAGAGTTCGCTCTGAGAGGCTTTTTCCTGATGCCTAGAAGGAGGCATTGGTGAGGCCTCTTCTGAAGAAACCACCGCTCGACCCGGACATCCTGGCAAATTAGACCTATCTCCAACCTCCCATTTTTAGGGAAAGCTGTTGAAAGTGGTGGCTCTGTAGCTCGAGTCACACCTTGTTGCCTCTGACATCTGAGCCATTTGTCTGGTATCAGAGCCAGGCATAGGACTGAGACTGCCCTGGTTCAGGTGCAGAATGACCACCTCAGCAGGAGGGATAGAGGAGAACAGTCAATTATCGTTCTCTGCCGCATCAGCATTTGACACAGTGGACCATATCATGCTTTTGGATCGCCTTAGAGGTGTACGGTGGACTCACCAGAACAGTCATCCAGTGGTTTGAGTCCTGTCTCTGACGGGAGGCAGCGAGTAGTTATGGGGAATTCTCCTCCTCCAAGCCCCTGTCATGTGGAGTTCAAGGTCCGATCCTTTAGCCGATGCTGTTAGCAGTGTACATGCTGCCCCTTGGTGAGCTCATTGGACAGTACAGTCTGGGTTTCCACTGCTATGGAGACGATACCCAGCTGTATGTCATTTGCCCCTTGAACAGATGACATTGTCAAAGTGCTGAACAAATGCCTGACAGCAGTTCAGGACTGGATGTCCTCTTAACTGGCTGAGGCTGAACCCTGACGAAACAGTGGTGCTGGTTATTGACCCTGGTTGCGGGTGTGATGGGGTGCCTCTGGAGTGGTGACAGAGCTGCTTCTGGGATCCAGCCCATTGATGGCATCCCCCAAGGTGAAAAATGTGGGCATTGTCCTTGACAACAGGCAGACACTTGAGGCTCAGGTATAGTCTGTGGTCCGAAGTGGCTTCTGCCACATAAGGAACATCGCCCGAATTTAACCCTTGAGTCCATCGGAAGATCTGCCCTCACTGGTACATGTCTTTGTAACATCCAGGCTGGACTACTGTAACGCTTTATACTTTGGGGTCAATGGAGGGATCCTCCGCTGACTGCAACTGGTGCAGAATGCGGCAACCAGGTTGCTGATGAAATTGCCTAGGTCCTGTCATGTAACCTCAGTCCTAAAAGACTTGCATTTGCTGCCTGTCAGGTGGAGGATCATCTTCAAGGTGGGCTTGCTACAGCTAGAGTCCTTAGGCCCGCTACAGCTAGAGTCCTGGTTACCCGTTTGACCTCCTCACTCCAGACATCCCGATATGCCCTCTGTTCCTCCACTGAGGGCCAGGCTGAAAATCTCAGGAGATCGCTCCTTTGAGGCGGCCGGCACGGCCCTCTGGAACTTGCTTCCAAAATCTTTGGGGGAGGCCCCATTGGTGGAGGCATTTAAGAGGCCTGAAGACTTGCCTTTTTTAGGAAAGCATTCTCAAAGTTTTTGGTTGATTTTTAGTAATTCTGAATTTATTATATGTTGCATCAGTGTTCCCCATTCATTGTTTTAGGGCGGTGGGCCACCACCCTATATCTTTTTTGCCACCACCCTATATTTTTTTGCCACCACCCTCTATTTCTATCCATTTTTTTTAATAAAATCCTCCAAAATTATCTCTTACTGACATCCTTTATTGCAATACTACCCATTTAATACCAGCACACGATATGTTACTTAAAAGCTACTTATGCACTTGTACAGTGCATATAGGAGGTCCCGGAAAATAAAGCACCATTTGACCCGATCACCATTGCCACCGCCCTATATTTTCAGAGTGGGGAACCCTGTTGTATATGTCTTATGTTCCTGTAAACCCTGATTTTAATATCTGTAATGGTGCCCAGAGCCTGAGATTGGGCGCCATGTATAAACAAAATTTTCTAGGGACGTGGATATGTTGTTCATCCACACTTGTTGGCAGGTTCCTTGCCGCTTTAAATGTTGCCGGAAGGTCTTCATGCTGGCTGCTCCACTCCATGACACCAGATCTTCCTTACCGCTTGGAAGCTCGGGTTCCCTCCTTTGCGTTCTGCGTTTTAGGCCTGGATCCACACTCTTCAGAATTTCCAAAACTAATTTTAGTTTGCAAGACTACGGTCTTCATCTTCCTTCGCAGCTGCGATGGGCAAATAGACTCCCGGCTTCCGTCGGTGCCCTTGTGGGCAGATATCCCGGACCGATCCGGACTCCACGTGCGTCTACTGCCTAGGGCTTGGACACAATCCGCAGGCCTGTGAATTGTGTAGGTCTCCTCGGCTCGGCTCCTGAAGGACTGCCGCCAGACTACTTTTGAGCACCGAGAAATGGTACCGGCCAGTCAAGTTTAAGGAGACCTGCTAAGTGTGTCCATTAGGAAGCCTGCAGAGCAGTTGGAGCAGATGATGGCCCTCGAGGAGGAGGAGGTGGCCCAGGCCACTTTTTCTTCCTCCTCAGCCGTGGCATTTATACTGCTCTCCTTGGGCTCCTCCTACACTGCTTCTTTTAAGGAGCTTTGTCAGTCCCTCTCCACGAAGGGAGAAGAGCCATCGGGATATTCCAGTCGGTCCAGAAAGAAGGACTCTAAAGGTAAGCCCTCCCCCACGTTCCTGGGAGCGGGAGAGACCCCCTTCACCAGACCGCTCTACTCTACTTCGGTCAAGGTTGAGGCTATGGCCGCTGGCTTCACGGTGTCCCCATCAGGTCAGCCAGCCGAGACATCTGTCAACGCAGCTGAGATTTTTCTCGACCCGTCTGACAGTTTGTCGCCTGGAGATGCTGACAACCCTTCTTCACCGGTGATTACCGAGGACTTGCCTGTGCCTCCTGTGCCGAAGTCCCCGGTTAAGGTCCCTGCACTGAAGGAGGGGCTGGTTTCCCCTGTTCCCTCTTTGACCCACCCTCTGAATCCCTGAAGGTCTCGGTCCTCTTCCAGGTCCAGCCGGTCCCGCCGACATCAGCGGTCTGTCTTGGCACCATGGAAAGCGGCGTCGACGCTTGTCCTCTTCGGAGGATAGGCTCTGGTTCAAGTTTCGTTGGCGCTACAAGGACTTGATATGGCAGCAACTTTTACTGACCAGTAACAAGCAGACTCCCGTCGCCTTCTCTGGCCATTAAGTGGCTGTCACCGGAGCAGCGGAAACACCTCGTGGTAGTCGAGGAGCCGCCCCCAGTGCCGGTTGTTCGGTCGAAACCAGCTGCTCCAGCCATTGTGGTGGAACCTCCGCCTCCACAACAGAGGACTGGGGCCCCGACCAAGGATTCTCGGTCAGGTCAGGGCTTGCCCCATAGGTTGTCTGTCACCCTCACTCCCGATCGACCTCGGCAGGTGGAGGGTGGCTCAGGCGCTCGGCAGCTGTTCGCAGACTCCTTGGAGTCTGACGATGACTCTCTGTTCTCCAGGCTGATTGACCTGGAGTCTACAGGAGGCCGGTCAGTGGACGAGAGCCCATCCTCATTTCTGGGTATGCTTCGACTCATCTCAGTCTACTGGAATGCAGCTCGAACCAGTCCAAAAACAGGGCAAGTATCCCCTTACGGAGATACTGGACCGAGGGGATTCCTGTACGGAGGCCTTTCCGGTGGCCGAAGCCATTGTTGGCCTGGCCCTGGAGTTGTGGCAGCGGCCAGCATCTTGTCCCGCACCTTCAGCCAGGATGGCTAGAAAGTACGCGGTCCCCACCGGTTCACTCTCCGGTTTCTCGGAGCACCCCTCTGCGGTGGGGTTGGTGACTGATAGCGTTTTCCGGTGTTCCGGGAACGCTCGGGACGTGGACAAACCACCCGATAAGGAATCCAAAAAGTTGGATTGCTCGGGGAGGAAGGTTTACGCTGCTTCCTCCCTCGGCCTTCGTCAGGCTAGCTAGGCCGTTCTGATGGCACATTTCTCACACGTCCTTATGGGCTCCCTGGATGAGGTGATTCCTCATCTCCCAGCTGACCTTCAGACTGCGGTCAAGCAGGTGCGGGATCAGGGAAGGGGTGGCGGCTGAACAGCTCCAACCTTCATTGGACATTGGTGATTGTTGTGCTCGGTCAGTAGCGGCCACAGTGGCCATGCGCCGCAGAGCTTGGCTGCAGATCTCCATTTTCACAGCAGACACCCAGCACAAGCTGGCAGATGTTCCCTTCCTGGGCACAGACTTGTTCGGGCACAGAGTGGAAGGCCATCTCCAGAGGATCGAGAAGTCCAATGCCACCTTGGACTCTGTCATGTCTGCCCAGAAGGACAAAGGCCGCCCGCAGCAGGGTAAGCCCTTTCACCCTTCTGCTCCTGTGGCAAGTCCAACCCAGCAACACCACCATAAGGGCCAGCTGGCTCACACTTGGCGCTCTAAGGCCAAGTCTGCCGCTTCTTCTAGTAGAAAGCCTGGAGGCAAAGGTCCAGGAGGTCCCTCAGCGGGCCCTTCCACCAAGCCTGCCCAGTGACTGAGGGGTGTCACCCCCAACTTCTTCACTCCTCCCCCATGTGGGGGACTGCTCCGCCACTTCTTTTCTGCCTGGTCCGCTATCACCACAGACTGCTGGGTGCTAGAAGTGGTCGGCAGGGGTCTGCCTCTGAATTTGAGCAGTCCCCCCCAAATCAAGCCGCACCCCACGGGGGCTATACTGGGTTCCGCAGCCTCTGTTGGCTTGTCGAGCTGACATTGCCTTGCTCCTCCAGAAGGAGGTGATCAGCGAGGTGGCAGACCCCCCTCCAGACCCAGGGTTTGTGTCCAGGTACTTCCTGGTCCCAAAACGGACAGGGGGCTGGCACCCCATTCTCGACCTGCGCAACCTGAACAAGTTCCTAAGGCCTCGCACCTTCAGGATGGTCAGTCTGGCTCAGATCATTCCATCCTTGGAACCAGGCGTGTGGTTCTGTTCTCTGGACCTTCAGGACGTGTTCTTTCACGTCCCAGTCCGTCTGTCTCATCAGTAATTCCTCCGCTTCCGAGCAGAGGGATCTCTCTACGAGTTCCGGGCCATGCCCTTCAGCCTCTCTCCAGCTCCCAGGGTCTTCACCAAATGCATGGCAGTGGTGACAGCATTCCTGCAGCGCCGAGGGGTCAGGGTGTACCCTTACCTGGACGACTGGCTGATTGCAGCCCCCTCCAGATCTGCTCTCAGATTGGCCTCCTCAACGAGGCCAAATAGAAACTCGTGCCATCGCAGGCGATTTCAGTTCATCGGGGCAGAGTACGACTCTCTTCGAGCCAGAGCCCAGCAGACAGGGCCAAGGTCCTTTCCTCCTTTGCCCAGTCATTTCTGGTTGGGCTGTTGCACTCTGCCCGGGACTTCCTGGGCCTCATGGTGGCCTGCACCAGTGTGGTCTGTTGGGCCTGCTGGCATATGCGTCCCCTGCAGTGGGGTCTGGCCAGCCAGTTGTCGCAACGCTCTGGTCCTCTGGACCAGCCAGTGACGGTGACCTAGGAGATGTGGGACAGCCTGCAGTGGTGGCTCGTCCCAGCTCACCTGCAGGAGGGTATCCCATTCGTCCGCCCCGTGCAGACTGTCACTCTGACTGATGCCTCTCTGGGTTGGGGTGCTCTTCTGGGGGAGCTCAGAGCCCACGGCCTCTGGTCCCCTCAGGAGTCTCGATGCCACATCAACGTGCTGGAGCTTCGAGCGGTTCGACTAGCCCTCACCGCCTTCGCTCCATTTGTACAGGGTCAGGTGGTTCAGGTCCAGACGGACAACACCACGACCATGTACTATCTCAACCGTCTGGGCAGGACGCGCTCCTTGCCTCTCTGCAAGGAGGCTCTCCGCATCTGGTTTCTCGTGATCAGCCTGGAGGCGGATCTCCTAGCTATCCATGTGGCAGGAGCCTCCAACAGTCTGGCTGATGCCCTCAGCTGGATAGGTGCTGCTTCTCATGAGTGGTCTGTCCTGCCAGAGGTAGTACAAGACCTGTTTTCCCATTGGGACTACTCTCAGGTGGACCGGTTTGCCTCCCGGGAGAATGCAAAGCTGAGGCTGTTCCATGCCTGTCCCCCAGCAGAGCTCGCTGCAGGGGGATGCCTTCTCAAGGCCGTGGACCCCGGGCCCCTTCTACACCTTCCCTCCATTTCCCTTGATCCACAAGGTGCTTCACAAGGCGAAGAGGGACAAGGCGCAGGTGATTCTGGTAGCCCTAGACTGGCTCCACCAGTTCTGGTACCCAGATCTCCTCTGCCTCAGCTCCAGGCCCCCGAGGCGGCTTCCAGCCCGCCTGGACCTGCTCTGTCGACAAAGGGAAGGTTCTCCACCTGGACCTTCAATCTCTGCACCAGACGGCCTGATTCCTGAGCTGCTAGAGTTCCAGGTCTTGGGTCTTTCTGACGAGGTCCTCACCGTCGTTGAGGCATCCCGTAAGGAGTCGACCAGAAAATGCTGTGCCTTTAAATGGAAGAGATTCTTCATTTGGTGTCAGGACAAAGGGTTGGACCCTTATGCCTGTTCCTTGGCTAGCATTCTGGACTACCTGTGGTCCTTTCTCAGCTAGGGCTTCGGTCGACTATGCTTAAGGTGCACATGGCAGCCATATCTGCTTGCCGGACGTGGGCCAGCAAGCAGTCTGTGACGCAGGAGAAGGTGGTCGGGCGCTTTTTCAAAGGCCTAGACCACATATCCCCTCCAGTGCGAGAACCTCCACCTCCGTGGGATCTACTGCTGGTATTGGCTAAACTCATGGGCAAGCCATTTGAACCGATGCACAGGTGTGACATCTCTCACCTGTCATGGAAGACCGCCTTCTTGGTGGCTATCACATCATCCAGAAGGATGGGAGAGTTCCAGGCGCTTTCCATTGAGTCTCCTTATCTGGTCTTCCACAGGGACAAGGTTGTCCTTCGCCCCCACCCGAAGGTGGTGTCGGAGTTTCACCTTAACCAGGTGTTGACTCTGCCAGTGTTCTACCCCAGTCACACCTCGGAGGCTGAAATATAGGCTCCATACTTTGGACCCTAGAAGAGTGCTCTCTTATTATCTGCTGTTGTCAAGACTTCCTTTTATCATCTTAGGAACATTGCCAGGGTGAAGCATCTTGTTCCGTTTGACTCCCTGCCTGCTTTGGTTCATGCCTTTGTATCCTCACGCTTAGACTACTGCAACGCCCTGTACTTTGGGCTTTCCGGGGTTGAAATCCGTCACCTGCAGCTAGTGCAGAACGCTGCGGCCGGTTCTGACGTGGTGGCAAGTCGCTTTCTGTCACATCACTCCCGTTGCGCTGAACTGCACTGGCTGCCCGTGTGGCGTGATCACCTTAAAGTCATTTTGTTGACTTTAAAGCCCTTCACGACCAGGGTCCAGCCTACCTGAAAGACCTCCTTGTACCTTACTGCCCTGACCGATTGCTCCGCTCAGCCGACATGGGGTTGCTAGAGATCCCGAGAGTGAATCTGAAATCCTCTGGCAGCAGAGCATTTTCATTTGCTGCACCCACTCTTTGGAACTCTCTACCATGTCGGCTTCGGCAGTGCACCTCCGTGGAACTCTTTAAAAAAAGAGCTGAAAACTTATCTGTGGAGCATGGCTTTTTTAGACAATTATTTATTAATGCTCTGGTTTTTATTATCATATATTTTTTTATCTCGTGGTATGTTGATTTTATTTATGTTTGTGTGTGTAATGACTGAATTGTTTAAATTATTCAGCACCTTGATATGTTGAAAGGTGCTATATAAATAAAAATTATTATTATTATTATTATTATTATTAGGAGCGAACGGCTGAAGTTTGGGGAGAGGTTTGCCAGCTGTTTGTCACCTACGCTGAAGCCGCACCTGGCAGACCTGCAGCCAAGCGGACGATAGGCAGGTGGGTCACCTCCTGCATAGATCTCTGCTATAGGTTGGCGGGCATGGAGCCTCCCAAAGGGATAAGAGCTCATTCTACCCACCATACCGCTGCTTTGGTGGCTGCTTCCAGGGACGTCCCTATCCAGGAAATCTGCAGGGCTGCTACCTGGAAGTCGGCACACACCTTCATTTCCCATTACCACATTGACCTAGAGTCATGCCGGGATGCTGGTTTTGGGATCTCTGTTCTCCAGTCCTTATTCCCTAAGTAGGCGGTGCGTGCTTTGCCTCCCTCCTCCCAGAGGACTGCTAGGAGTCTGCCAACAAGTGTGGATTGAACAACATATCCACGTCCCTAGAAATACAGGTTACTCACCTGTAACAGGAGTTCTAGGAGTGGTATATGTTCATCCACACGACCCACCCAACCTCCCCGGCTTTGACGTGCAACCTGGCTTCCAGCGGGCTAGATCTGGTGTCATGGGGTGGAGCCAAGGGTTTTACCACCCGGGTGGGTTGGAGGAGCCAGCTTGAAGACCTTCTGGCAACATTTAAAGCGGCATTGAACCTGCCAACAAGTGTGGATGAACAACATATACCACTCCTAGAACTCCTGTTACAGGTGAGTAACCTGTATTTACTTGTCAGTGGGCCATCGGTCAGGAGGCTCTGCTGGTTTGACTTTGACCGGCACAGGCTCGGCATTCTCAAGGGTTCAGGCCACTCCTGTGATGCTGACCTCTGCAGTTTTGTTGGCCACTATCTCCGCCTCAGGTCCCATGCCATTCCTCGGTTGTCCTTGCCCCCTCAGACTACCCAGGCTGGGGAGACGCCCCAAAGGCCTCTGCCTGCTTGGCCACCCTCCCCGGCTCAGACGCTGGCCCAGATCTTCAGGTGATGCAGATAGGTGTTCTAATGCCAGTCATGGTGGATTTTCAGACCATGTTTCATTCACTGTAGGATTTCATGCAAACTAGGTTTGCTCCTCAACAAGGGTCAGTGTTGCAGTGGCTTATTGTGCCTGCCCTGCACTTCCTTTCCCTGTGGAGCCACGGCATGCACCTCTGGATCGGGTGCCCTCTAACCTCCCTCCGGACCCAGGGGACGAAGATGAGTACTGCCCGGACCTCCTTCACCCTGTTGTGTATGATGGGGATGTTGGAGATGTAGGACGGAGGTGTTATCCCCTCCCACTCCACCTCCACAGTGTCCAATGGCGAGGAAACCTTGGAGTATATCCCAAGGTCCCCCGGATGACTCTTCTTTTGTCTCTGTTCTGAGACAACTGCAGGATGCCATGGGGTTTGATGCAAAAAAGCAGCACCCTATGTGGTGCCGTCTTCCACTTACCCAGGCCTGCCGAATGCCCCTCCTCATTCCTCCTTTGATGCCTTTTGAGGATGCCACTATGGCCGTCTGGCATCTGCCCAGCTTGGTCCCTGCCACGCCTAAGAAGGCGGACAAGTTTTCTGTACCAGGCTACCGCAGGAAAGCTTTTCTTGGCAAGATATGGTCTAGTGTTGTAACTCTGGGCTTAGGCCAGAGAAGCAGCCAAATCCCTCCAAGATGACCCCTTGCGACAGCAGTTGCTTCAGAATATTTGGTCTGGGACCAACATCGGTAAACAGCTTTTACGCTCTGCCTGCAACGCCATTGATTCCTCAGCTCAGGTGGCTGCTGCTGGTATTTGCAAAGACTTTCTTGGCTGTGGGTGTCCAGCTTTGCCCATGATGTGCAACAGTCCATTCTGAATGCCCTCTTTAGAGGGTATAAGTTGTTCGGGGCAGATGTGCAGGATATACTTTATAACCTGCAGGCCTCTGGCCACACGCTGTTGTCGGTCCACTCTATGTACCATACCCAACCTAGAAGTGGTCAGTGGGTGCTCTTTCATTGAGCGGCCCATAGGGCCAAGCCCAGCACCAGGCCTCGGGGTAAATGTGGAGCAGTCACAACCCTGCTTACCCCTATTTCCAGCACTGGAAAAGCTCCCAAGGGAGGCAGTGCAGCCACGGCCGCAGCTTGTACTTCAGCATTACTCCTCTTGAGCAGCCCCCAAAAAAAAAAAAAAAAGCGTGCAGGAGGTGGTCATAGGGGGTAGTTTCTCCTGCAGTTGGACAGGTGGAGAGAGATCACCAGAGATGCCTGGGTCTTGCAGCTCATAGAATTTGGTCACACTCTTGAACTCCTGGAGTGGGGGACTCGTTCAGTCCTTTTTATCCTCCCTGAAGACTCATTCCAGTGCTCTGGTGGAGATTTGCATGCTGTTGCTAAAGGACCATAGAACCATCCCCAAGATTCTGCAGGGCAAGGGGTTTTACTCACTTCTTTCTGGTCCCTAGACGGACCGGGGATCTCAAACCCATCCTGGAGCTTAGACAGCTAAACTTTATTCAGTACAAGAAATTCCAGATGGTAACCCTTCAGGGACTGCTGCCCCTTCTGCATCAAGGGGATTAGATATGTTCCCTTTGACATGCAGGACGCATACCTCCATGTCAAGGTGTATGCTTCCCACAGGCAGTACCTCTGGTTCCCGTTCCAGGGAGTACACTTACAGTTCTGGGCCCTGCTTATCTTCAGCCCCTTAAGTATTCACCAAATGCTCGGCAGTAGTGGTGGCAACCCTCAGGTGGGAGGAACAGTCTTTCTCTACCTGAATGACTGACTGGCTCCTCAAAGCTCAGTTCAGTTCAGGGAGCACCTGTTGCAGACTATGGAATGTGCCATCTAACTGTTCCAGGACCTGGGAATCGTGATCAGTCTTCCCAAATCCGTATTGACCCCCTGTCGGCGCCTTCAGTAAATGGGTGCAGTTCTGAATACGGCTCAGGGTATAGCCTTCTTGCCCCAGGACAGGACGTACTGCCTAATGGCTCAAGCCCAGCTGCTCTACAGCAGCAGATGCGTTTCAGAGAGAACCTTTCAATGGCTCTTGGGCCTGATGGCTGGGGCTATTGTCCTAGTGCCTCTAGCCAGACTGCACGTGAGGATTCCTCAGTGGACAATGAGTGTCCAGTGGGATCAGTGCACTGATGACGTGGAACAGCAGGTCCTAGTTTCCTCTCTGGTCAAAAAGGTATTACTTTGATGGATGGAACTCTGCAACCTGTCGAAAGGTGTTCCTTTCCTCATCCCATCCCTTCAGCACATTCTTGCCACAGATGCTTTGAGATTGGGCTAGGGAGCTCATCTGTGTCCCCACCAAACACAAGGAAAGTGGTCTAAGATGGAGACTGCTCTCCACATCAACGTCCTGGAGATATGGGCAGTCCTATATGCCCTGTAGGCTTTCCAGACTCTGCTGTCCTTGGGCCTTCTGCTAGTCCAGACACATCAGTGTAGTTCACTGCATCAACAAACGGGGGCACTCTCTCGTACCCTCTCTGCTGGGAAACGATGGGAATCTGGTACTGGGCTGTAGACCATGGTCTAGAACTATCAGCCGTCCATGTTCCAGGTGTCCAAAACGTCCTGACAGACAGACTCTGCCAGACGCACTCCAGGATGCACGAGTGGGAACTGTTGACCTCTGTCTTGGAAGACCAGTTTGACAGGTGGGGTTGTCCTGAGTTGAACTTTTCTGTGTCCCCACTCAACACAAACTGCTGCTTTTCTGCTCCCACCAGTTCCTAAAGTTTTCTGGCAAGATGCATAGTCCCTCTCTTGGAAAGGGAGGTTTCTTGATGCCTTCCCTCCCTTTCCCCTGCTTCAGTGGCTCCTGATCAAGCTTCAGATGGAGGGGAGCCCCTGTAATCCTCGTTGCCCGCTTCTGGAGTCGTCTGATCTGGTTCCCTCTACTATAGCAATTGACGGTGGAACCTCCAGTGCCCCTGCCTCTGTGCACTGGTTTGCTGTCCCATGAGTGAGGCACCCTGGTTCATCAGGACCTCGAATCCCTGCAGCTTTATGCCTGGCTCCTGAAGACAGCCATGTCTTGATTGTCCGCCAAGGTGGCGGATGTCCTGGTGGCAGCTAGGAAGTCCTCAGTGTCACTTATTCCATGAAGTGGAAACGCTTTGCTGTGTGGGTTGCCTTGGTCAACTGGATCCTTTCACTTGTCCAGTGAATCAGATTCTGGAGTACTTGCTGTACCTCTCACTCTGGTCTGAAGTACTCCTCTATTAAAGTACACCTGTCTGCCATTTCAGCCATCTTTGTGCCTGTTGACTGCCGTATGGCAGCACAACTGGAGGTGTCATTTACATTTCTGAGGCATTCTTCACTTAATGCCTCCTAGTCGTAGCCAGTCCGGTGGCGCTGAGGTACCGAATACCTTACCTCTCACCACGCTGACGACCCATGTTCAGGAGCAAGCGTGGGACAGCAGGGGTGGAAAAGGGTGAAGTGTGCTCTGACAGGTCTCCTACTCCGGGGTGGGGGTATCCCAGATGTTGGCGCTTGCCTGGCAGCTGGGGGCAGGCACATGGACACTAAAACTACTAGGGGAAGCAGAGGAGCTGCCGGCAGACGCGCGCAGTATGTCCTTCGATGACTGACGTTACACGCTCCTCTGCCCTGAGGGAGAAAACCCGGAAAAAAGGTGGCAACCCGACCGCACGGCTTAATGGCAGGCTGTGCGATCTCCGGCTCCTGCCTTGCCTGAACTGGATCCATACAGGGTGGGGAGCCCCCAACTTGCCCACTATGGGGGGAAAGCCGCAGGAGTTGAAAGGCGAGGCCGGGAGTGTGTAGATGCGGATGGCGGCCAGAGTCCCACACCGGCTACAGAGACATGGGAGCAGATCAGGTGTGCGAGGGGGGGAGAGTTACCAAAAGCCTATTTCAGTCCAAGTCCCACCTGGGACTTTAATTTTGTGTTGGAGAAACTTACTTCAGCTCCTTTTGAGATGCCCATGACTTGTGAGCTGCACTTTCTGTCTAAGTGTTATTTCAGGCTGGCCTGATGGCGCTGAGTGAGGCGCTGGACGCTACACCTTGCGCGATGCCAGCGGCCCGGATTCGGCAAGGGAGAGAGGATTGTGAGTCCTGAGGACTGCTCTCAGGAGGGAGGACTTGCTGTCCTGCTTGTCTAGTACCCTGTGGTGGTAGCCAGGGGGAGATGTGAGCAGGGAGACATGGCATTGACATGTCATCAATGGGGAGGGGGGCAGGGAGGAAAAGGAGCTGGCAGGCTCCATGATGGCTGCACCAACACCCTGTTACGGCTCCCCTGATGTCTGTCTTTTGCTCTGCGGCTGGGGGAGAGCAGACGCCCCTTCACCTTGGCCCTGTCGGGGAGGCCCTGGGGGGGTGTCTGGCAGGGAGCGGTGCAGCCGGAGAACATGTCCCCTCTGAGGGAGGGGCTGTAGCAGCCTACCAGACTCCCCAAGAGGGAAAAACAGCTCTATTGAAAAAAGGAAGGCGTTATTTCTAGGTGCGTGGATATGATTTACTATCCACACTTCTGGCAGAATTCTTTTCCCTTTTAAGACTTGTCGGAAGATCTTCAAGCTGACTCCTCTCACCTACCCAGTGATATCCTCTGCACCACCCCGTGACGTCAGATCTTCCTTTCCGCTGGAAGAGACTGGTTCCCTCCATTGCGCTCTGTGTTTTTGTAGGCCCTACCTTTGTTTTGCCGGGTTTTTTTTTTTTTGATTATCTTGGCTGCTTCAGTTTTTTCATGCTTGTACCATGGATTCCTCTGCTCCGAAGTTGGTGTTGTTTCAGACTTCGTCCATGTGGGCAGAAAATGTCCCGCACAGACTCACGCCATGTGTGTATATTTCCTGGGCCAGGAACATGACCTCCAGGCATGCGGCCTGTGCCCCACTCTGCATACCTCCACCCTGGAGGACCAGTACACTAGACTTTTTCTGGGTTGCCTGGATGAGCGGGATCCTTCTGTTCGCTTCAGGGATGCCCACAAGACTGTCTCAGCGGCTGTGGAGTCCACGAAACAATTGGTGGCTTTTGAAGAAGCTGCCGCCCAGGCGACAGGCTCCACCTTGATGCTGCTGAGCTTTTGCGCCTCTATTAACTGGGGCATTCTGGGACTTGTCAGTCCCATCTACCAGCAGTGAGGGCCCTTCTTGTGGGTCTAAACCCAAGAAGGATTCAAGACCAAACTTAAAAGTCCTGCTGCAGGTCGTGGTATTGCAAGCACTCTCAGGCCTCCCGATTCTTGCGCTCTTGTCTCGTCAACGTTCCTCGACAATTCAGCTTCGACCGAGCTTGCTGTCCAGGCCGCTAGCCGTGTGGTGCCCCCGCCGGGCCTGTTGGCCGAGACATGGGGCAACCAGCCAGTCTAAATTTTCCTTGACCTGTTTGTTGCAGGACAAGGGGGATACCTCCTGATCTTCCTGGACATAAGTCTCCACCACTCATTCACACTAGTGGGATTAGCGCCGGAGGCACTAAGACCCATCGGGAGCAAACTTTTTGCTGGAGGGTCGGCGCGAGAGACGGCGCCGCGAGACACGTGCCGAGAGCAGCTGCTCGAGCGGTAATGACCATTCTCGGCGCATCTACCTCCAACCCGCCTCTCAGTTCCTTTTTTTCCACAGGCTGAGTGCGCTTCAGTGACGACGCCGTCAGTTTGTTGTAGAGTCAAACTTCAAACTAGCGATAGTTTTCAGTTTGTTTTTTGTAACTTTATCTCGATAAGTAGTATCGCTTAATTTTATTCTATTTTCGTAAATTTTTCTAATATTAATTTTACTTGAAGTCTCGTCTACTGACGGAGTCGACCCATGAGCAGGTCAGGTGACGGTAGGGAGACTTCAGATGAAAGCGGTTCAGTCAGCCGGGCTGGATCCGCCAGCCTCCTTCTCTCAGCGGGGTTCCGGCAACGGTCAGTCCGATGCCGGGGATGGCGGTCCTCCGGCTGCATAAAAATAAACGGTCGATTCTTGGCACCGCTCGCCTCGAGCTCTTCGCCCACAGGTCAAAAAGAGAAGGTATCACCGAGGTCGCCTTCTGGTATGTCTGCGCTGCCGACGCCGGTTATCGTTGCTAGTTGCCGTCTCTCTCTTCGGAGTCGCCAACTTCGCACCGCTCGCCCTCGACATCGGAGTCCCTCCCGCCTATAGGTAGGACTCCAGATGAGCAGTTTCATCAGTGGGCTTCCTTATGGAGCAATGGGCTCGGAGGTTGGTTCTTCTGCCTGGCTCGGTTGCCTCGGAGCCCTCGGCCCCTCCGCCGCATCAGGTAGGGTGGTTGACCTTCCCAGTCGCCAGGTGGCGCCTTCTTCGTGCCAGCGACTGCTTAGGTGTTTCCCTCACATGGTTGCGCGCAGGGGCCCTCACCGATGCCCTTATCTCCTGTTTTTTCCTTCTAGCTTTCCAGGTTCCTGGGCTTTTCCGGCGCTTCGGCAGGGTCTGTTGGCTTGTCGGGCGCCGCTTTTCGCAGTTCAGGTCTTGCGGCGCGGCCCACGGCGCCACTGGGTCTCACGCCGGTGGTGCTGCTGATAGGGGCGGCGCTCTAACATGCATCGCCCGCTGCGCCGTC
This sequence comes from Neoceratodus forsteri, assembly GCA_016271365.2. NCBI lineage: Eukaryota > Metazoa > Chordata > Ceratodontiformes > Ceratodontidae > Neoceratodus > Neoceratodus forsteri. Next base: position 211,386,968 of record JADMNL010000027.1, read on the forward strand.
AGCGCGCTTATCGCGCGCCCGGTGCCTGTGGTGCGGCGTTGCCGGCCGCCGGAAGCGATGTCGTTCGCGGGCGCCGCCAGGGGTACTTTGCGGGTCAGGTTTCTCGGGCGCGGCCAGGCGCCTCGGTGCCGGCTTTCAGCCTGCTTTTGCCGCCCGGCGCGTGCAGCCCTTGGGACTCTCCTTGTTTTTTCTGCTATTTCCTCCTTCCTACTTTTCACTCCTTTCCTGTCCAAACAGTCCTTTCTGACCATCAGGAGATGATGTTGAGCTTTGACCCAGACCTTCGGTTGGGTGATGAAGTGAGGAAACAGGATCTTTCTTTGCTACAGAGCCTGTGGTCGAGGACCTGTCCTTAGTCTCTGTTGAAGAACCTGGGATCCACTCTTTCTCCAGACTACAGACATCGATCCTGGAAGATATTAAGACTCCAGTATCTTTCATGCTTCGGAGATCCTTACGGATTTGACTCCTCCGATCCAGCCTTCCTTCGAGACGCTGTCTCAAATGGTATGGAATAATCCTGCTCTTATTCCCTCAGTGGCTAAATCCATTGATAAGAAGTATTCAGCTCCCAAGGATCGTCCCATTTTGGCATCCCAAGCCTTTGTGGATCCTATTGTAGTCCTGGCAGAGAATGACAAGGTCGTTCTTTCCTCAACTACGTACAGCCTCACCTATTAACAAAGAGTCTCGTAGATTGGATACATTAGGTAAGAGAGTCTTTGCTGCCCACTTAGTATGGATTGCCGAAGTTATCAAGGCTATTTTTCTCAGTATGAGTATATCCTGTGGCACTCTATGAAAAGAGTGGTTGAAGCTCTTCCAGATTCGGATTCCAAGTCAGAGCTTCTTCTGACCGCGTATTAGGAGGTATTGAGTCCAGTAACCAACAGGTCAAAGCCGCCATGGACGCTTTTAGACACTGCTTCGCCCAGCAGCCGCTGGATTTTGTACTCGGCGCCATTCCTGGCTGCGCTTCTGGCTTCACATGGTGATGCTCAGCAGCAGGTGATGGCTGCCTTTGATGGGCTCCTTCTTTTTGGCCCTCAGGTGGAGCAAGCTCCTAGAGGCCACTCAGAAGACTAGATCAGCCATTAAGTTGGCAGACTCCGCCTGCCCCCCTCGGGGCATGTGAACAGACGCCAGTTTCATAGTCGCCAGTCCTTTCGAGGCAGAGGCGGGAAGCTCTCCATAAGCCAACCTGCCCAACCTCAAAAGAAGATGAGCAGAAAGCGCAGGGCCTAAAGCTCCCAGCTACCTTATGAGTCGTTGCCTAAGTTCCATCCATCTGCCCGAGGTGGAACTTTCTCCTCCGTGGAGGTCGTCTGATGTACTTCTACAACCAGTGAAGTCCATAACTTCGACAAATGGGTCCTTCGATAATTCATGGTGGGTTGTTCTCTCAATTTCTTTGGAAACCCCCTAATTGTCCTCCCAGACGATAACCCAGGTTGTCTGGCCTCTCAGTCAGACCTCCTCACCACGGAGATCCAGGGCCTTCTGAACAACAGGGCAATAGAACTGGTGCCCTCAGCATCTCAAGTAAACAGGGTTCTTCCTCCCATTACTTTCTGGTTCCAAAGAAATCTGGGGATGCTCCATTCTAGACCTCAGAGTTAAACAAATTCCTCCCCAGGAGAAATTCAAGATGATTTCCTAGGTACCCTGTTATCCTTGCTGCATCAGCACGACTGGCTGGCCTCTCTGGATATGCAGGATGTTACCAGCATATCCCCGCCCACCCGACCCACCGCAGTTCCTCAGGTTTGTAGCTTTGGGTCAGCATTATCAGTTCAGAGTCCTGCGCTTTGCTATCCTTGGCGCAGCTGAGTTTTACAAAGTACAGTGCAGTTCTCGCTGCACATCTCAGGAAAGTGGTCTGCGTGTTTCCTCTACCTGACGATTGGCTTCTAGCAGCCCTTCCGTCCAAGGGACTTTGAAGCCGCGTGCAACGACTTCGCTCTTCTCTCACGCCCATGGAGTTCTGCTGAATTTGAAAAATCTTAACTGCAACCTCCCAGAGGCTCCTTTCATAGGGACGCTCTAGACACCTCTTCAGCTAAGGCTTTCCTTCCAGAGGACAGAAGACTCGACATCCTTCGAATGGCCAGTTACATCAGGGAGAACCAATCTGTTACAGCTCTCTCGATGCAACGCGATGTTGGGTCTCATGCGCCTCCTGTCTTCACTGTCCCCTGGCCCGACTGCACATGAGAACCACCCAATGGATGCTCTCCACTCAGTGGTCCCCACCTCTCACCCCCAGTCTTATCCCATCAAGGTGACGGAGCCCTTCAAGGTCTCACCTGGTGGTCTCAAGAGAGCAATCTCCTGGAAGGATTCCTTGCTCCCCGATCACGATCTCCATCACCACAGACGATCGCTAATGGGATGGGGAGCTCACTGTCTCCCTCCACACTCAAGGTGTATGGACTTAGTTCGAAACTCATCTCCACATAAATGTCCTGGAGATGAGAGCGCTCCTATGCAATCCGAAAGCTCTGAAGGATGTCCTTTGTCACAAGAACATTCTCCTTCAAACGGACAACAAAGCAGTGATGTATTACATCAACAAGCAAGGCGGTGTTATTCTTACCCTTTGTAGGAAGCAGTGAGGGTGGGAGTGGTGTTTGAGCACAAGTCTCGATTCAGCGGTTTATCTGCCAGGTATACAAAACGACTCTAGAGCAGATCACCTGCAGAACGGAGGCAGACCTCATGAGTGGTCTCTCGATCCAGCCATAGCTCGTCCCTGTTCAAAGAGTGGGGACTCAGACCTGGACCTTTTGCATCCCCACTCAACGCAAAACTGCTCTCTTCTGCTCCAGAAATCCAGGGCCTGCATTTTCTGTCAGGATGTTCAGGCTGGTGTGGGACAAACGCTTTACGCCTTTCCACCGCTTCCTCTAATCCAGAGAGTACCCTCAAGTTCGAGTCTCAGGGACCAAGATGATTCTCATTGCTCCTTCCTGGCCTCGCAACTATGGTTTCTACTCAACAGTATGTTGGCAGCCTCCGAGACCACTTCCTTTGCAAATCAGTCTTTGACTCGGGTTCGTTGTCCATCCTAACCTGAAATCACTTCACCTTCATGCTTGGCTCCTGAAGAGATAGAAGTGAATCGTTCAACGCCTCAGAGTCTCAGACATCCTTCTGGCTGCTCGGAAGCCAGCCAATTAAAACGACGCTCAAATGGAAACGTTTTCTCTCTGGTGTGCAAAATCCTCTGGAATCCCTTTTCCTGTCCTCCTGGCAAGGTTCTGGAGTATCTTTTGACCTGTCAAACTTAGGTCTTCAGTATCCACAGTTAAAGTTCACCTTAGTGCCATCTCAGCGCTCCATGAGCCGGTTTCTTCCTTAACTCTGGCTCAGTTACCTATGGTGAAGAGATTTCTTAAGGATTCTCCATACCAGACCCCTGTTAAGCCGTCCAGTTGCAGCCTGGGACATTAACCTGGTGCTGGACATGCTCACTGGAAGCCTTCTAACCCTTAGCTACCTGTGAGCTAAAATTCTTACCTGAAGACTGTTTTCCTGGGGCCATTACCTCAGCCCCGCAGGGTCTCTGAGATACATGTTCTGGTTACGGACCTCCGTGATACTGTATTCCATAAAGACAACGTAGTTCTCCGTACTATCCTAATTTCTTCCCAAGGTTGTGCAATTCCATCTAAACCAACCTCTGGTACTTCACGTTTTCGCTAATTTCCAAAATGAAGGGAACGAGCTCTTCATTCCTTGGATGTTAAAGAGAGCCTTGCGGTTCTATTTAGATAGAACCATGATGTTCGCAGACCCAGCAACTGTTCGCTTCTTTTCAGCGACACCCGGCTGGGTCAACCTGTCGCTATTAGATGCATTCTTCATGGTTAGTGGCATGCCTTCGCCATTGCTATTCCATGGCTCATGTTAAATTAGAAGGTAGAGTGTGCGCCACCTCCACTAGCGGTCGGCCCGCATCCCTCATGAAATTTAATGTTCCAATGCAGATATATGCAACGCCGCCACCTGAGCTCAGTGCACCTTCGTAAGCACTATGCACTGATGTTCATGCTAGGCGACATTCCGCATTCGGCAGAACTATCCTTAATGGGCTTCATCTTGGACGCTGCGGAGCTCTGGCTCTCCTGCCGCCCCTTTTGGGGGATTATCAGCTTGGTACTCTCCCACTAGTGTGATGAGTGGTGGAGACTTATGTCCAGGAAGATAGGAAAATTACGTACTCTACGTAATTTCTTGATCTTCTTGGACGAGTCTCCACCACTCATTCACACGCCTACCCTCCATCCCCCGAGCTCACTGCTGTATTGGTCTTCACTCCTCAAATCTTTTAGGCCATGAGGACTTCTTTGCTGACCCTTCTTACACGGGTCATACGGACTATCTATGTCCGCTTTTTAATGTTGGTTTACTCTTTACGTTAGTTGCGCTGCACCCTTGGTAAAAAGGTACGGAGGCGGTTGAGGGTCGTCGCCGAGATGGTCATTACACGCCGAGCCGCCGCCGCGGGCGCCGCATGTCCGCGGGCGTCTGCTGCCTCACGACCCTCCAGCAAAAGTTTGCTTCTGATGGTCTTAGTGCTCGGGCGCTAATCCCACTAGTGTGAATGAGTGGTGGAGACTCGCTCCAAGAAGATCAAGAATTACGGTAGGTACGTAATTTTCCTATCTTACTTCGAGGGGAAGATCTTGCAGTGGGCTATAACCATTAGGACTAGTGCCACAGGCCTTAGGACCCACCGGAAAATACTTGGGGCAGTCCCTTCTGGGTACTGCTAGCTGACGTCTGTCATGCTATATAAGGGGGCGGACCAATGCTCCACCTCTGTTCTTTCCCGCTGCAGACCCACTCTCGTTGGGAAGTTCTTGGCATGCTTTTCAGCAGTTCCAACAAATTTTAATTTTCTAATCTACAAGTTCTCAGTTTTTCTTCCGTTTTCTTCTGGTTTTGGCAGTTTGTCCTCCTTCGACCTGACCTCACTACCATTGCATGTCATCACCATTGTCTGTCTCCTCCAGTCCCAAGAAGATGAAGTGCACCTGTGGCTGCCAGATACTATCTAAGGACGGCCACGATCTGTCTTCTGCCTGGGACCAGACCACTACCTCAGATCCTGCAAGAGCTTCACTAGCAGAACTCTGATCAGACGCCTGAAAGCCCACCTGCCAAAACAAAAAATGGACATTCTGCAATCTTCTCCTGGGGAAAAGGGCAAGCGCCAGGACAAGTCCTGGGACAAGGACCATAGCCGGTCCCATCATAGTTCCAGATCCCACTCTCCCCACAAAAAGGCTGGCTCGGGCGGGTCCGACTGCTTGAAGCGCACCAGGTACAAGGAGAAGTCTAGGCCAGACACTCTCGCCAAGTCACTGATGTCTGTTCTGTCAGGAGCTCCTACCAGCAAGCCTTCCAAAGCAAAGGTTATGCCATTGCACATCACCTCTGTTCCGGCAGAGACAAGCAAGGCCTCCACTCCAGCCAGTGCCTCGGCCTTGCTGAAGAAGGCCTTGACCATGGTCTTACCAGACGCCGGTAAGCAGTCTGACAAGGACCGGGACCAGAAGGACCCCCCGGTCCTGTCTGTCAAAGCAGGCCAAGTTTGATCCTGCACTGATCAAGACACCAGTGCCAGTCAAAGTGCCTAAGGCCGATGGGACTACCAGTGAACCTGTGCCACTCAAGACACCGACCCAGAGATCCTAATCTCCGGAGGACTCTGGGCTTTTCCCTGAAAGCCAAAGGGGGCGGCAGCATTTTCAGCAAGGAGGAGCTGAAGGCGAGTTTCTCCTTCTGGTGGAGCTAGGTCCACAAATACTACGCTCCACTGCAGCTGCTGAAGGTCTTTCTGTAGGCGGGCTCGCTCCCCTAGCCGGCACTGGTCCGAGGACAGGCGCCCTTCCCTGTTCCATTGTTGGTCCAGGAGCAGACTTCTGTCTCAGGACCGGCATCAGTCTGTGAGTCGGCGACATTCTAGGGAGGGTAGTCCTTTGAGACACAGCTCAAACACTTCACGGTTTAGTAGCAGGTCTTCCTCAGGAATTGGGGGTTCTTCTGACAAAGATCTACCCCGTTCACCTTCAGACGATCCCACTGAGGCACATCCAGGTCTCTAACGAATGGGAGACAGAACTTGGATCCGGAACGCCGGAGACTGGCTCGTTACCAGAGGCAGAAGGAGACCAACCCCTTGGTGGTGCCTCCTGTGGTCAGCACTTTCCAAGACCTTACCAGGACAACTTGGAAACGTCCAGTTTGTGTCCCGGCAGTTCCCAAGAATTCGGACAGGCTATACAGGGTCCCGAGGGATGAGCCTTTACTGGCAGAGAACCCTCAGGTGGACTCTGCAGTGCTTGCGGCTGCTCATGACAAATCTAAGCAGCCGACACATTTAAGCTCTGTTTCCTGACCAGGAGTCCCATTTCTTGGACCAGGTGGGCAAGAACATTTATTCTGCATCCACCTGCTCCATCTGTTACCATAATGCCCCATAATTTCCTTACGCATATGGTCCAGTACCGGAATGTGCTTTGGGAAAAGGGGCAGGAGCTTGCCAATGCCTTGCCAGACTCTGCACAGAAGACTGAGCTTCAAACATGAAGTCTTGATGTATTCGGACTATTGCAGTTAGGTCCTGCCTTTCAACTGCCCTGGAGAACAGTTAACTTTCCATGGCCAGCCTGGAACGTTAAGCTCGAGCTCGGTTGAAGCCCCTGTCTGCTGTTTGTTTAAACTCCAACTGTCCGATTCTTTACTCCGCCTCACTGAACAGTCGCTCCAGAGATTTCTCCTTTGCTCGGTTCAAAAAAGTCGGTTAAAGTGTCATTTTTCGCTCGGCTTCTACCGAATTTCTGCTACCAAATCTAAGTCTGTCTCTATGGTACCATGAGTACTAGATACATGGTCAGGAACCAATAGGGAAGTCTTGCCTGGTGGATTGCCGAAAAAAGGGTATGTTTTGGATAGGATTGGCCATGTCTGAGAAACCAAAGAAAAAAACCGGGCCCACTGGGTTTCAACACTGCAGAGTGTGTGTGTGTGTGTGTGTGTGTGTGTGTGTGTGTGTGTGTGTGTGGAGCCTTTGCTAAGGCTGATCCCCACACCACCTGTTTGTCTGGGGTTTGACCACCTCGATTCAGACTGCCAGATTTGTAAAAAAAAATTTTCCCAAAGCTACCCTGGATAAGAGTAGGTAGACTGAGGGAAAGGGAGGCTGAGAAGTCCGCTGACCCTGATGGCCAGCCTGGTTCGGTTCCTACCGAACCAGGAGGAGTGTCCTCTGACCAGGGCGAAACTTCTTCGAGCAAAAGGAGAGCCAATTCTAAGGAGTCTGTTCCGGTTAAAAGGAAGAGAAGAGAAAAATCCCGTTTGGATCCAGAAATTCTTACTCCGACCGCTGATGAGATGGCCAAAGCGATAAGAATAGTGCAGTCGCTAACTTCGGTTCTGGCCGAACCGGCACCATCTGGCAGGGGCTCGGTTTGGTCGCTTCCGGATTACACTTCAGAAGAATTTTATGAACCGGAGGAGGAGGAAGAGTATGAGGATGATGATGATGGTGATTATGAAAGTCTGGATGTGCCTATTGACCCGGACATCTCCCCAGACAGACCTTCAGGTGTTTCTCCTCTTAGGCTTTGAGTCCCCTTCCCACTTTGTTTTACAGAAAAGTGGCTGAAACTCTCCAGCTTCCAATGGAAGAAGCAGTAGAGGATCAGGAGGAGCCTGATTTTGTTGAAATGATGGACTTCCCAGAATACAGTAGACTGTCTATTCCCCTCCATAAATCTTTTGGGAAACCAACAAATAAAATTCTTAAGACTCCTAACTCCATACCTCCTGTGGACAGACGAATGGACAAGAGGTACACCCTTTCAGGCTCTGACACGGAGTTCCTTTCTCAGCAATGCAGCCATGTTGGAGTAGTGCAGGCTGCTGCCTGTGATGAGGCAAATATTCCCTTGGCATCACACCCCCCAGATAAGGACTCCAGGAGGACTGATGCCATGGCAAAGAAGCAGTACATGGCAGCATCTTTGGGACTCGGGCAGGCTAACTATATGGCCTACACAGCTAGATACCAGAAGTCCAGATGGGACACTGTGCTGGCTCTGGCTAAACAGGCCCCTGGCCAGCTTGCCACGGAGCTGGAGCAGGTGGCTGCAGATGGGATTGAGGCATCCAAGGTGCAATTTCCTGCTGCTGTGGACTCCAATGATTCATCAAGAGTCATGGCTACATCTGTGGCCCTTCGGAGGGTGGCTTGGCTCAGATGTACTAGCCTATTGCAGGATACCCAGGCTAAAGCCATGGATTTCCCCGTCATTGGTAATTCTCTGTTTGGGGAGCAGATGGAGAACTACATGAAAAAGATGGACGAGTACAGGACCACCTACAGGAGTGCTCAGGCCAAAGAAAGGCAAGCCACTTATCAAAGGCAGCAGTCCAGGGGCAGGCCTTTTCAAAGGCCTTTTTACCAAGCCCAGGTCTCCTCCTCTTATGCTCAGAGGGGGTTCTTCAGAGGAAGAGGCAGATGGGGAATGAGCAGGCCTGCTTCCACTCCTCAGCCTAAAGCCCCTGCCAAGCAGACACCCTGATGGGTTGGCCAGGGCCGATTCTCCACTACCTGTAGGGGGCAGACTGGCTTACTTTATCCAGGACTGGGAGTCTAACATCAGACAAGTGGGTCCTGGAAGTAGTAAGCCAGGGACTGGTTCTCAGCTTCAAAAAATTTCCAAAGCTGAGAGCCGGATCCTTTCCACCTGCAAATCCCTCAGAGGCACTTGCCCTAGAGGCAGAGGTTTCTTCCCTCCTGGCTCTGAGCCATAGAGAGGGTTCCTACCCTACACAAGGGCAAAGGATTGCACTCCAGGTACTTCCTAACCCCACCAAAAAACAGGAGAATGGTGGCCCATCCTGGATCCAAGATATCTAAATGAGCTCCTTTTAAAACCAAAGTTCAAAATGGTGACTCTGGGAATAATTCTGCCCTCTCTAAGGCCAGGGGACTGGCTAGCCTCCCTGGACCTCAAAGATGCCTCTTTTCATATTCCCATCAGGTGTTCCCACAGAAAGTACCTCAGGTTCGAGTTGCCCTCAGGCCACTATCAATTCAGAGCAATGCCCTTTGGCCTAACATCAGCCCAAGGGTGTTCACAAAGTGCCTGGCAGTAGTGGTTGCTTTCCTAAGGAGAAAAAAGATCTCCATCTTTCCATACTTGGACGACTGGCTCATAGTGGATCGGTCTCCAGACCAAGTCAAGTCACATCTTCAAATAACTCAGCAAGTGCTCACTTCCTTAGGATACCTCCTCAACCTTCCAAAGTCTGTTCTCGAGCCAGTACAGCTCCTCACCTTTATAGGGGCAGAGCTGGATACAATAAGAGCAAAAGCCTTCCTTCCCCTGGACAGGGCAAGGACCCTTATAGAACTGGCCTCTTCTTTCACCCTTCAGGTGTCTCAACCAGCAATGCACTTCCTGCAGCTCCTGGGCCACATGGCAGCCTCTACAGCAGTGGTCCAGGGGGCAAGAGTCCAGATGAGGGACTTTCAGTTCCACTTAAGTCTTCTGGTCCCAAAGAAAGGATTCCCTTACCAAACTAGTCCCAGTGACTCGAACCTTGATCCAGGCTTTGCAATGGTGGCAGGATCAGGACAATTTAAGACTGAGTTCCTTTTGTCACTCAGTCTCATTCACAGATGCTCACCACAAATGCCTCCCTCTTGGGCTGGGGAGCCCACTTGGGGGATCTTACCACCCAAGGGCTGTGGTCACCTCAAGAGTCTTCTTCACATCAATCTCTTGGAACTCAGAGCAGTGTTTCTGGTACTGCAAGCTTTTTCCAGATCTGTACAGAACAAGGTAGTCCAGATCAGAACAGACAATACCACCACAATGTGGTACATCAACAAGCAAGGAGGCACTTGGTCTACGGCCTTGCGCACAGAAGCGATGAAGTTGTGGTCTCTGGCCTGTTCCCTGCAAACCTCTCTGATAGCAGTTCACCTCCCAGGGAAGGACAATGTGCTAGCAGATGCTCTCAGCAGGATATCTCGGGATCCCCACGAATGGTCCCTAGATCTCCTAATTTTGAAAGTGATTTTTCTCCAGATGGGGCACTCCACAGATTGATCTTTTTACAGCCCCAGACAATCACCAACTCTTCTGTTGCAGACCCCCTGTCTTGGGCTCAGTCCCCCTGGATGCTTTGGTTCTGAACTGGGAAGGGAAGTTCCTGTATGCTCCTCTTCTCCCCCTTCAAAGTGCTAGTCAAGATCAGGTCTCAACCATGCAAAGTGATTCTGATTGCTGCAGACTGGGCCAGACAGCCCTGGTACCCACTGTTGCTGTCCTTTGCAGTCCACCTTCCCCTGTCTCTTCCCAAGAATTACAATCTTTTGACATCCTCTCAGGAAAAGATTTGGTATCCGAACCTCAAATCTCTCAATCTCAAGGCCTGGCTCTTGAAGAGTTAGTTTGCTGATCTCCACCTCTCTCAAGGGGTTCTGGATATCCTTAAGGCTTTTCGAAAGCCTTCCAGCAGAAAGACTTACAACTCCAAATGGAAAAGGTTCTCTATTTGGTGCTCTAATAAGCATATTTCTCCAGAATCTGTTGAGTTGCCCTCAGTCCTGGACTATATGGTTCATCTTAATGGCTTGGGACTTAGACCAGCTACACTTAAAGTGCATCTGGCAGCCGTTTCTGCCTTCTTGTCAGTAGGCAAGCCCTCTCCTCTATCGGCCCATCCTGTATTTTGTAAATTCTTCAAGGGATTGCTGCACACCAATCCTCCCTTTAGGGACCCTGCTCCTGCTTGAGACATTAATGTTTGCATTGCTCAGCTTATGCAACCCCCCTTTGAGCCTTTGTCCTCTGCAGAGCTTAAGTGCTTGACTTGGAAAACTGTGTTTTTGGTAGCCATTACCTCTGCCAGGCCTATCAGTGAATTGCAAGCCCTGTCAGTGGAGCCTGATTTCATCTCTTTCCATAGAGATAAAGTGGTCCTAAGAACTAACAGGAAGTTTTTGCCTAAGGTGGTCTCAGACTTCCACCTTAATCAGTCTGTCTCTCCCTGTTTTCTTCACTGACCATTCCTCCTCTGGAGAGAGGAGGTTGCACAGCCTGGACGTAAAAAGGGCCCTTGGCTACTACATAGAGTGCACCAAGGGTCACAGGTTTGAGTCCCTCCAGTTGTTCCTCACTTATGGAGAGGTCAGTAAGGGCAAAGCTGCCACCAAAAGATCTATTGCCAGGTGGATTGTCTCTTGTATACAATTCTGCTATGAAAAATTGAGTAGAACCCCACCCTCAGGCCTGAGGGCTCACTCTACTAGAGGATACAGCTGCTTCCCTGGCTGTTGCCAGGGATATTCCTAGCTTAGAAATCTGTCAAGCAGCCACCTGGAAAACAGTCCATACCTTCACCAAGCATTACTCTCTGGATATCCAGGCTAGGAGTGATGCTTGGTTTGGCACAGTAGTACTTCAGAGCCTTTTCCCAAAGTAGGTTCTGTCCCTCCTCCATGGAGGCCTGCTTAGTAGTCTGCAATAGTCAGAATACAGCAAGGACTTCATGTTTGAAGAAAAAAATTACTCGCTTTAGTAATGTTGTTTCTTCTAATGGAGTCTTGCTGTATTCTGACCTCTCCCTTCCCCTCTCTGAACCTGTTTTTGGGATGTGGGTGGGCAGTGGCAGTGTTGGCACTCAGTAGGTGCCCCACCTTATTTTCACCCCCTTTTTCTTGGGTGAGTGGGTGGTGTTTTTTCATTTTTTGGGTCTCCTGACTTGAGTCTTTGTTTTGGGACCAAAAAAATCTGTTTTTATGTTTAGTAGCCAGTTGGCTAGTGTAGGTTTACAGCTTCCACACAGGACCTTAGTGAGTTTAGCTCGTAAAGATCTGACTGTTTGAGTTTAAACAGCAACAGACAGAGTCTCAACCGAGCTCGCGTTCCATGCCTGGCATGGAAAGTTAACTTTCATCTCCGGGGCCGTTCGAAGGTTGGGACTCACTGCTATTGTCAGAATACAGCAAGACTCCATTAGAAGAAACAACATTACTAAGGTGAGTAATTTTTTCTCCTGTCCTAATGGTTATAGACTGCTGCAAGAACCCCCCTCTCGAAGTAAGATAGTGCAGTTAAGTGATAACTTACCGTAACACTAGATCTTTGAGAGGAGCTGTTGCAGCAGGCTCTGTTTTCCTGACCTCCATACCCTAGGAGAATTTTTCAGCATGTCTAGGGCGGGCTTTGCCAGGTTCGCTTGCTAGGATCAGTTTGCGGGTCTTTGGTGGGAGAACTGAGGTGGAGCCAGGGTCCGCCCCCTTATATAGCGTGACCAGGGTGGAGCTGACGTCAGGGGGTGGTTCCCGCTGGGTACTGCTAGCTGTTTTTTCCGGTGGGTCCTAAGGCCTGCATCAGTACTCCTAATGGTTGTAGCCTGCTGCAAGAGCTCCTCTCAAAGATCTACTATTACGGTAAATTCTTACATAACTTACTTTCCAGGACTCTGGTCCTGACCTTGCAGTCCCAGGGTGAGTCTGATCAGCCAGCTGATCTGGTCCCTTATCCTAGGGACAATGAGCTTGCGAGGGGGCAATAGGCGCCCCTCGCTACATCCAGTCTGCCATCGCCAAAGTCTATGTTCGCGCTTGCTGCATTTAGGCAAGTTGCATCTCTGCTGCTCCTCCTCTTTGGGGGACGATCGGCTTGACCTGCAGTTGCGGCGGCAATACAAGGAGCTCATGTAACAGTGGCTCCTTTTGGGTACTGGGCCTAAGCCGGTGCAGACTCCTCCTGGCACTCCCTTGGCTGCCACTGCCTGGGTGCAAACTGGTTTTGGCTGGCCAATCTTGGCCTCTCCTACCATTCTGGTGGAACCCATTGAGCCGAAGGAGGGTCCTGTTTCCAAGGACACCTGCACTACCGCTGGGCTTCCTTAGCAGTTATCAGTCACTTGGCCTGATGAGCCCTACAAGGTTAGTGGGGACTCTGGGTCTGCTGGTCTTTGAATCCTTGGAGTCAGAGCACTTCCCCATGCATTCTAGGCAGTTTCCATAGACCATGGTCCCATCTCTTTCGGGACCATGCTCCGCCTCATCTCATAGGCCATGGGGTTCCCACTGGAGCCAGTCCAGAAACAGGCTAAGTATCCTCTCACTGAGCTCTTCGACCAGGGAGACTCCCTGGAGGTCGCCTTTACGGTGTTGGAGACCATACTTGGGCCCGCGTTGGCGCTCTGGCAGCGTCCAGCCTCCTGCCCTACTCTGTCGGCCCGTATAGCTTACACGTATGCGATCCCTACATGTTCCCCCTTTGGATTCATGGACCATCCCTCAGTTGAGGGTTGGGTTGCGGACTCGAATTTACATCGGACGGGCAATGTCGGGGGATGTTAAGCCCCCCTGACAAAGAAGCCAAGAAGTTGGATCATGCAGCCAAGAAGGTATGTGTGGCCTCATCTCTCTGCCTCAGGCAGGCAAGTTCGGCCTTGATGGCCCACTTTACTTATCCCTGTTGGGCAGACTGGATGAGGTGCTCCCTCTGCTCCTGGCTGACTTTCAGATGACTGTCAGGCAGGTCTGGGACCAGGGCCGTGCAGTGGCCAAACAGCAGCTCTAGATAGCCCTGGACATAAGCGATTCCTTGTGCCAGGTCAGTGGCCATGGTTATAGCTATGCACTGACGGGCTTGGCTTCTTATCTCGACCTTTACGGCGGATACCCAGCAAATTGGCAGATGTCCCCTTTCTGGGCATAGTTTGTTCAGGCCCAGGGTGGATGGGCACCTCACTAGAATTGAGAAGTTCAGCGCTGCCTTGGACTCAGTCACCCCAGCCCAAAAGGACAAGGGCTTCAAACCCCAGAAATCCTTTCTGCCCCATTCTACTCCTGCAGCCAAGCCTCCCCGACTGGGCACCAGCAGTCCTCGTGTCCCAAGTCTGTCGCTTCAGTGGTCCAGAAGCCTGGTGGATGGGGCCCAGCAGTGTTCCCTTCTGGCCCTGCCTCCGCCTCCAAGCCTGCTCGGCGATGGGATGGGGGTGCCCCCTCCCTGCCCAGCCTGTCTCCTCTGGATCCTCCCGTGGGGGGCTGGCTCTGCTACTTTCCATCTGGTCCAGTATTACCATGGACAGGTGGGTGCTGGAAGTGGTTGGCCAGGGTTTGCCTCTGGAGTTGGGGCTCTCCCACCCAGCAGAGCCTGGGCCCCTCTGGAGGATGTGGTGTCTGCAGACATGCTATCCAGCCTTTGGGAGACATCACCCAGCTCTTCCAGGTGGTGGTGGTGGTGGTGGTGGTGGTGGTGGTGGTGGTGGTGGTGGTGGTGGTTCATGTCCCAGATCAATCACATAGTCCAGGGTTTATTTTCCAGATACTTTGATTCCCCAAGGGGTGGCTAGCGCCCCATCTTGGAATATCTATGACCTGAACAAGTTTCTGACTTCTGATCTTCAGAATGGTCACTCTAAACCAGATTTTGTCCTTGGAGCAGGACATGTGATTCCACTTCCTGAATCTGCAGGATGCCTTCTTCACATCCCCATCTGTCCATCCCATCAGTGGTTCCTATGGTTCCACGTGGAGGTGACCCTTTGCGAGTTCCAGGCTATGCCCTTCGGCCTCTTCTCTCCCAGGGGCTTCACCAAATACATAGCAGTGGTGACTGCCTTGCCGAGGCACTGAGGGGTTCAGGTGTACCCATACCTGGATGATTGGCTTATTGCAGGCCTCTCCAGGATGGAGGTGGAGTTATCCAGGGACCTGGTCAATGAGGCCAAGTCGGAACTCGTCCCCTCGCAGGTGATTCATTTCATTGGGGTGGAACTCTACCAGCTGCTGGCAGACAGGACGAAGGATTTTTCCACCTTTGCTTGATCATTTCGGGTTGGGCAGTCACGCCCTGCCGGGGACTTCCTGTGCCTGCTGGGCTTCATGGCAGCCTGCACCAGCATGGTCAGTTGGGCCTGCTGGAGAATGCGCTACCTTCAGTGGTGGCTGGCCCGCCAGTTGTTTTGGCATCGGGGCCACCTCAACCAGCCAGTTATGGTGACCCAACTGATGTGTGATGTCATCCAGTGGGGGTTGATCCGAGAACATCTACAAGGAGTCCCATTTGTCTCCCCAGAGCCGACAGTCACACTCACGACTGACTCCAGCACAGGGTCCATGGCCTCTGGTCCCCCGAGGAGTTCCAGTGTCAAATTAACCTGCTAGAGCTTTGGGCTGTTTGCCTGGCCCTGACCGCCTTTGCTCCTCATCTTCAGGGGTCAGGTCATCCAGACAGACAACATGACCATGCAGTACCTCCACAAGCAGGGCAGGACAGACTCCCTACCTCTGTGCAGGGAAACTCTCCGCATCTGGACCCCTGTGTTCAGCCTCAAGGCTGACCTGCTTGCCATTCATTTGGCCGGAGTGATCAGTCTGCTGGCGTACACTCTCAGCCATGTGGGCGAGGAGTCTCATGAGTGGGCTCTTCACCAGGAAGTAGTAGATCTGTTCTCCCAGTAGGGGCACCCCTCAGGTGGACCTGTTTGCCTCCTGAGAGAACGCCAAGCTGAGGCTGTTTTGTACCTGTCGTCACCCCACCCCACAAGTAGAGGATCACTATAATGGGATGCCTTCGCGAGACCCTGGGCCTTTTTTTTTTTTTTTTTTTTTTTAATGCCTTCCCTCCCTTTTCTCTGATCAAAGCTCTGAGGGACAAGGCACGGATGACCCTGGTGGCTCTGGACTGGCAGTGCCGGTTCTGGTACCTTGATCTCGTGAGCCTCAGCAGCAGGCCTCCGTGGCGTGTGCCATTTCACCTGGACCTACTCTTGTGCTTTCGGGGTTAGGTCCTCCACCCAGACCTGCAGTCCCTGCACCTGACAGCGTAGTTCCAGAGCGGCTAGCATTCCAGACTGAGTCTCTCTGACTAGGTCTTCCATGTGGTGGAGGCCTTTCTGAAGGAGTCTACTTGTCTATGCCAAGCCTTCAAATGGAAGATGTTCCATTTGGTGCCAGGGCAAGGAGCTTGACCCCTTGTCCTGTGGCTAGCATCTTCTGCTACCTCTGGTCCCTCTCTCAGTTGGTCCTTCGGTCGATGACCCTCAAGGTGCACCTGGCGGCCATCTCTGCATACCGGTTGTGGGCTGGTATGCCAGTGGTGATGCAGGAGAAAATGGTCGGGCGCTTCAAGGGCCTTGGCCACATTTCCCTTAAGGTGCATAAACCACCACCGCCTTGGGACTTGTTGCTGGTGTTGACACTGCTCCTCGGCAAGCCATTCAGATCAACGTACAGGTGTGAGATGTGTCCCCTGTTGTGGAAGACTGCCTTCTTGGTGGCCATTACTTCCACCAGAAGGATCAGTGAGCTTCAGCTGGTCTCGGTGGAGTCTCCTTACGTGGTCTTCCTCAGGGACAAGGTTGTCTTCACCCCAACCCGAAGTTCCTCCTGAAGGTTGTCTCTGATTTCCACCTTAACCAGGTGATTAATCTCCCGGTTTTCTTCATCAACTACACCTTGGAGTCCAAGCACAGGCACTGCATACTCTGGACCGGAGGCATGCGCTTGCCTGCTATAAAGAACGTACGGTTGGAGTTCGTGGAGGGGTTTGCCAGCTGTTTGTCACCTACGCTGAAGCTGCACCTGGCAGACTGGCAGTGGACGATTGGCAGGTAGATTGTATCCTGCATTGACTTCTGCTGTAGGTTGGCTGGTAGGGAGCCTCCTGTAGGGCTTGGGGCATGTTCCACCAGATATACCGCTGCTTCAGTGGCTGTTTCCAGGGATGTCCCTATCCAGGAGATCTGCAGGGCTGCTATCTGGAAGTCTGCACACGCTTTCATCTCCCATTACCACATCGACTTTGAGTCATGCCAGGATGCTGGTTTTGGGGCCTCAGTTCTCCAATCTCTGTTCCCTAAGTAGGGGATGTGTGCATTGCCCCCTCCTCCCAGAGAACTTCTAGGAGTCTGCCAGAAGTGTGGATAGTGCACCATATCTACGCCCCTAGAAAAACAAGTTACTCGCCTGTAACTACTGTAGATCTTCCATGGAGTGGTCTCTTGCAGTAGGTGTAATACTTTTGAGTATCCAGCAGCAGTCACTGTGGTGCACAGCAGCCTTTCTAGCAGTTTTTCACCAGGAACCGCCCACACATGACATCTGCTTCCTGTTTCCCATAACTGTGGGCGGTCCCTCTTGTCCTCAGTTCATTTTCCTGCCATCTTCTGCTCACACAGCAGCTAGTGCATTTTCTGTGTAGCAGTCGTCGACGAGAAATATGGAGCCAAGACAAATGTCTACAGATTGTTCAAAGACACAAGCTTTATTTCGTTCCTGCCATTGCGGTAGGAAGATAACCACTTTGATAATCTCACTTTGTTTAAAGTGTCTGGGACCCACACACAACACCAATTCCTGTAGTTTGTCAGGAATTTAATCTGGCAACTTGTCTGATGGTTGCATGACATTCAATACCTTTTGATGGAGCAGAAAATGTCATTCTTGGAGAACCAGGGGGCTCGTACCAAGGTCCCCCTCTGCTGGTTCTCGTTCCAGGCAGAAAAAGGAGAAACCCTGCTCACACTCCCTGCCTCGTTGCCCGTCAACTGCCACCGTTTCTGGTGTCCCTCTGTCAACGGGGCATCCTTTAAACACTTCGTCAATGGGGTCTCATATTTATCCTCTCGTCGACGGCGCTTTCCAGCCCTGTGAATGCAGTTCAAATAGTAATTGTTCCATTGACAGAGGCTTATACCATCTTGTCAACAACTCTTTCCAGCGCTCTACATGCAGCTTAAATATACTGCTGCTCTGTTGACGGAGGCCTCTCCCATCGACTGCACCTGACAATTTAAGTGAAAATAACTCCTTTTCCCCTGCGGGCCAGTCGATGAGACCCTGCATTACTCTGGGGGGAATACCTATGGCTTATGCCTTATTTGATTGCCCCTCCGCCTACACAGGTGGCTTCTTATAGGGGGCAGGTGGACAAAGATTGGGACCCTGGTCTTTACCACCCAACGGTGAGACCTGCTCATTCTATGTGTCTCATTCCCTCTCCCACCCCTCATTTCCCAACATGTCCCCTTCTTGCGCCTCCTCCTTCCCAGGAAAGGGATCTCACCAACGTAGTCGGACAGGTCTTGCATGCCATGCAGCATTCTCAGCCTTCTCAAGAGCTGGGTGATCCTACCTGATCTCCTCTCCCTCCTCGTCCTAAGAGATTTCATAGTGACAGGGATACCATGCCACTCTGGTCTCCTCCATTTATAGAGGACTATTTGTCAGATGACCAAGATTTGCTGCCTGATTTCACTGGTGATCTTGAGGATGAAGAGTTTCAAGATTTGGATTTTCCTAATCCTGAATCCCCCTTATTCTGAAATCTCCTCTTTCTGGATGAGGATCTGCCTCTCCCTTCGGCAGCCTCACCCCTAGACGAGACCATCTTCAGTGAGATGATGGCTCAAATCCAAAAGGTCATGAGATTCTCCACTACTGAACATGATGGACAACGTAAGGATATGGCAGAATATCTTGAATTACTTGAGAAGCCTGTCTTAGTGGTTCCCCCACTAATGCCAATTTACCAGAATGCCGTGCTGGCCGCTTGGCATCAGCCTTCAGCTATTACTGCTGTTCCCCGCAAAGTGGATCATTTATATCGGGCTCCTCTGGACCACCCCATTCGGTATAGTATTCCAGAGGGAGATTCTGTGGTCATTACTGTCGCTCATGACCGTACCAAAAAACCCAAGCACCTGAGTTCCTTACCTCCTAATAAGGAATCCTGAAGAACTGACTGGGGGGGAAAGGTCTCTTCCTCAGGTGCTATGAATATCCGAATCCTGAATTATGTGGGTCATATGATTAAATATCAACTGTACTCTTGGGTCCTCTGCCATGGAGCTTATCAATAAACTCCCTCCCTCACAAGACTGGGATAAATTATTGGCTACAGTGACAACTAGTAAAACTGTCTCCCATCACCTTTTCAGGTCAGGATATGATGCCGTAGACACCTTAGCCCGACTATCGGTCACTGGTATCACTCTGCATCGCCATGCCTGGCTCTCGCGTTTCAGGCTTTGCACCTGATATACAACATAAAGTAGCTAATGCCCCCTTTAACAGGTCCAAGCTGTTTGGGCCAGGTAGTCTAACATTTCTGGATGACTTACAGGCATCAGGCAGAACCCTCCGTATGGTCTATGGCATGTATCATACTCCAGCTACAACCCACCGTATGCAACACTCCTCTTATTCCAAAAGAGGCGGAAGATGGAGGTAATAATAAAGCGACTTCTGAGATCGTGCTCAATCCAAGAGACAACACCTCTACTGCCCAGGGCGTCCGCTCCCGCTCTTCAGGTGGAGCTGCACAGCCCGCCTCTCGGTGACGCACTAGGGCTCTTCCCCCCCCCCCCCACCTCCTTGACCAGGCCTCTGAGGCTGTAGGAGGTCGTTTTGCCCTCCATCTGGAGGCATGGCAGGCAATCACTTCTGACAGTTGGGTACTTCAGATTATACAGAAGGGTTTTACTCTCTCCACCCCACTCCCTTGCCCTCCACGGAAGATTCATCATCCTCCAGATCATATACCCATCCTACAGGAGGAATTAACTGCCTTTTGACCAAACAAGCCATTGTACTGGTACCCCTTCTGGAACATCAGATGGGATTTTACTCCCACTTCTTTCTGGTACCCAAACGGGAGACCTCAGACCAATACTGGATCTCCAACAACTGAATCTTTACATTCAGTACAAATGTTTCCACATGATCACTCTACCTGCCATCATGCCAATCCTGAAACAGGGTGATTGGCTTTGCGCCTTAGACATGAAGGATGTTTACCTTCATATTCCCATCCACCCTGCTCATCACACATTTTTGTGCTTCAACCTGCTGGGTCAAAATTACCAGTTTCTAACGCTCCCTTTCAGCCTCTCATCAGCCCCCAAGGTGTTCACCAAGCGCCAAGCGGTAGCAGCAGCCTTACGAAGGGCACTTCATCTTTCCATATCTAGACGATTGGCTAATAAAATCAGACTCCAAAGTAGCTCTGCTTGCTTCTCTAGATGCTACTTTTTAACTGTTGGCAAATCTGGGAATCACTGTCAGTTGGCCAAAGTCCAGTACAAATCTGAGTCTCTCCAGCACATTGGAGCTGTTCTAGATACAGTTACTGCCGGGGCTTACCTCCTGCCTGCCCAGCAGGACACTCTTGTAGCTCTGGCATTACATATACAGACTCTGAGAATAGTCACAGCTAGGCAAATGCTGCACCTTCTGAGTCACATGTCTGCTGCCATCCCTATGGTGGCATTCACCCATCTCCACTTAAGACCTGTTCAGTGGACCCTCCAGAATCAGTGGTCCCAAAAAACAGTACAGTTTGAAGCGAAAATCGGGGTTACTCAGTCTCTGAAGACTACCCTGACATGGTGGACAATCGGAATCTATCTTAGTCAAGGAATGCATTTCCGATTTTCTTTCTCCCCCACCAATGCAAGCGTTGACCACGGATGCTTCCCTACAGGGCTGGGGAGCACATTTCAGTCTTTATCAGACCCAAAGCTAATGGCCCACTTCTCCCCATCAATCTCTTGGAGATGAGAGCAGTCTGTCTAGCCCTCCAGGCATTCCGGACCCACCTCGAGCCAGGATCATTACTGACCCAATCAGACAACACTGCAGTAGTGTTCTACCTCAGCAAGCAAGGGGGTACAAAGTCTCTCACCCTATGCAGAGAAACCCTTGGCAGTTTGGCGCGAAGCCATATGGCAACAATTGACGCAAACAGCTGTCCACCTACTGGGACATTGCAGCCAGTTAGCTGACCGGCTGAGTCGCCAGTCCACAACTCACGAATGGACACTTCACAAGCAAGTGCTCCAAGATATCTTCAACTTACGGGGCACTCCACAGATGGATCTATTTGTCTACCTAGAGAATTACCATCTTCCCAGGTAGTTTTCCATTATCCTGAACAGAAAGGGATAATCTATAGATGCCCTGTCCCAACCCTGGACAGGTCTCTTCTTATATGCTCCCCATCCCTCTCCTGCAACAGACTCTACTGAAAGTACAGTTGGAGCTGGCCACAATGATTCTTATAGCTCCACTGTGGCCTCGCCAGATGTGGTTTCCCCTGCTCTTACAACTGTCGGTACAGGACCCTGTCCCATTGCCGACCAGACCTCTTGACTCTGTCACGGGTGTCTTCTACACCCCAACCTGAAGGCTCTACACCTGATAGAAAAATTGACCCTTGAGCCTTTTGAGCCAGCTGCCACTTGTGAACTCAGTTTTCTTTCATGGAAAACCTATTTCTGGTGACTCACTTCCGCTCAACGCATCTCCGAGCTCCATGCCCTCATGTGTAGGGAACCTTACTAGATTTTCCACAAAGACCAGGTGGTCCTTCGTACCAACCCTTCTTTCCTTCCTAAAGTAGTCTCTAAACATACTTTAAATCAGTCGTTGGAGCTTCCGGTCTACTATCCTGACTACTCCAATCGGGATGAACATCTACTACATACTTTAGATGTCCATCGTATACTATACTACTATACTAATTGGACTCAATCTATTAGAAAGACATCTCAATTGTTCGTCTCTTTTGCCCCGGGTCGCGAGGGCCTCCCAGTTGCAACACGTACTCTCTCAGCCTGGTTGGCGCATTGCTTTTCATTTGTTACAAAAACTACAACAAGCCTTTACTTGGACCTGGTCAAGCCCACTCCACTAGAGCTATGGCTACTCCTGCGGCTTGCTTTAAAGGAGTTTCCATTTCGGATATCTGCAGTGCAGCTACCTGGTCCACAATCCATACATTCACAAGGCACTACAATCTGGATATTGTCTCATGACATAGGACTGCCTTTGGCCATGCAGTCCTACAAGGTTTCCTGTCGTAACTGTCCTCCCACATGGGCATTACTGCTTGGGATTCATCCCAAAAGTATTGCCTACTGCAAGAGACCACTCCATGGAAGATAGTACAGTTAAGTAAAAACTTACTGTAACAGTAGATCTTTGAGGAGTGTCTCTTGCAGTAGGTTTGTTCCCACCCTCCATCCCCCTCCTTCTCCAAGAGAGCAAGTTCTGGTCCAGTGACTAGAGTTGGGACTCCTTTGGTACCTCTTCTTCCCCTCTATCCTCTTTGTAAGCTGAATCCGGCAGGGGAACTGAGGATACCAGGGACCACCCACACTTGTATAGGAAACAGGAAGCTGATATGTGTGGGTGGTCCCTGGTGAAAAACTGCTAGAAGAGCTGCCGTGCACCACAGCAACCACTGCTGGATACCCAAAAGTATTACCTGCTGGATACCCAAAAGTATTACCTGCTGGATAGCCAAAAGTATTACCTATTGGAAGACGCTCCTCAAAGATCTCCTGTTACGGTAAGTTTTTATGTAACTGTACTTTTTAGGAGTGGTATATGGTGTACATCCACACAACCCACCTGACCACCCCTGGCAAGTGGCAGACTGGTCTGGCTTCCAGCGGGTCAGATCTGACATCACGGGACGGTGCTGAGGAAGATGTATACCAGGTGGGTGGGAGGAGCCAGCTTTGAAGACCTTCCGGCAAGTCCAAGTGGAAAGGAATACTGCCAGACATGTGGATGTACACCATATACCACTCCTAGAACTACAGTTGCAGATGAGTAACTTGGTGTTTTTGCTGTTACTTCTGCTGAAAGGATTTCTGAGCTTCAAGCTCTCATGTAAGCCTCTTTGTGGACAAATCCCAAGTTCATAAGGTGATGTCTGAGTTTACTTTAAAACAATCCATCCACCTGCCTGTTTATTACCCAGAGCATGCCAATCCAGGGGAAGCATTGCTCTGTTTGATATGCATAAAATTCTGTGTTACAATAACGCACCGTACAAAGGACTGCAGGAAATCCTCGCAGCTTTTACGTCTGGGAACGAGGGTGTTCCTGTTTCTAAACGGTGCTTGTCCAAATGGTTGTCCAACTATATCACTTCTTGCTACAGGAAGTATGGTAAGGATCTTCCTGGCGTTTGTGCTCATTCCACCAGAGGCATTGCCACTTCTGTTGCCTGTTTTTAGGAATGTTTCAGCTGCAGAGATCTGTGCTGCTGTCACTTGGAGTACTATCCACACCTCCACAAAGTACTACAGTCTGGACATTGCCTCAAAGGTGTAGGGCCAGTTTTGACCTAGCTGTGCTTCAGGGCATACTTTCTTAGACTTTTGGTCTCCAACCACCCAGACTGCTTCTCAGGCTGTCAGAACTGCTTGGGACTGTTCCATAGGTGTGGCCTGCTGCAAGAGATGCCCTCTCTGTAAGATGGTACAGTAACGCAAGAACTCGTGCTCTTCCTCCCTCCTTCCCCTAAGTCTACAGGCCACTCTGTCTCTCCTTCTCCTTAGTGAAGAGCCCTCTGCCTTTCTGTTTATACTTTGGCAAGAACCATCTGCTCTTCCTCTGTTCTCAAGCAGGAGATTGGATGCTTATGGTCTCCAGCAGGAGAATTGAAAAGAGCTCATGTCTGCCCACTCTTATGGTGTGATGTCTGTCAGTGTTTGATGTCTGAGCTGGCAGCCCCCTTGTAGACTGCTAGCTAGAAGTTTCCCTGTGATCCTGGCGGCTGTAGTTCATAGATGTGACCTGCAAGAAATACCCTGTAAGATCTACTGTTACAGTAAAGTAAGTTCTTAGGTAACTGTACTGTTCCACTAAAAGGAATCTCATGGAAGTTTTGGAGGTGCCCTGCTCCCCCTCCATTATAATTCCACCTATTGCATTAGAGAATGCTACTTTTGCTGCATGATGCAGACCAAACTCATTGCCTGCAGTTCCTAGAAAGGCTGATGGCACTCTCCTGCACCATCTGCTAAGCCTTATTATGCTAACCAGCCAGAAATGGACTCTGGTCATCATGGCTGCTTATGATCAGTCTGGGACCCCTAGACATTTGAGTATTTTGCCTCGTGATTAAGAATCTAGGAGGCAGAGTGAGATGTGCAAGCGCATGTATGCCTCCGCATCATTGGGCCTTAGGATTGCAGACTACCAGGCCCACATGATAAAATATCAGAACAGCTTGTGGAAAGCTGCTCAGGCATTGCCTGATGGCTCTGCCAAGAATGATTTACTTAAAACATTCTTCTGGTGCTGAGGATGGCAAACATTTGCTATGCTCAGCTCATGATATCTGTGATGCTGCTTCTGGTATTTGCATGATATATCCTTGGCCAAGAGCTGCTGGTGCTGCCAGTGATGTGCAACAGCCTGCCTTTAAGGTCCCTTTTTAAAGGGACAAAATTGTTTGGCTATGATGCTGAAGAGGCCCTATGTGCCCTTGAAACTTCAAAAATTACTGTAAGGTTGGAAAGTCCCTATGCTAGAGGTTGTGGTCAGAGCTGCTTTTGTCAGCCTGGTGCCACAGGTAACCATGCCTACAGTCAGCAAGTCTGTAGCAGAGGAGGTGGCTCCCTTTCAGATATTCTCCCCGTGGTGTCCATACTGAGGCACCTAAAGGAATACGTTCTGGTGTCACTGCCAGTACTGCAGACTCTCTTCCGTCTCTCCCCTCACCTCAACTGTTGCCTCCAGGAGTATGTGGGGGGCAGCATCTTACCGTCATCTGTTCAGATGGTGGGAGATCACTATGGACGAGTGGGTTCTGGAGATGATTGCAAGGAGATGTGCTCTGGAGCTGTTACGAATCCCTCCAGATCACCCTTGCCTCCTTCCTTTTCTCCTCCGGCCCATTTGTCCATTCTGAAAGAAGTTCAGTCTTTATTTCAAAAACGTACCATAGAACTGGTTCTCTCAGTAGAGAAACAAAGGGTTTTATTCTGGGTACTTCCTAGTCCCAAAATGGACAGGGGATCTGTGTCCTGTGTTGGATCTCTGGGATCTCAACCTGTAATCAAATACAAAATGTTTAATGTGGTATCCCTGCAATCTCTGATATCCCTTCTGCAAACCGAGGACTGGCTCTATTCTATAACTCAATAATAAAAAAAAAAAAAAAGTTTGAGGGGGGGAAAGGTATGCATCCTTCATGTTTATAGTAAGTAAAAACAATTACGTAGATATAAACTGTAGTTTGTAAACATTACGAATAGATTATGAATAATAGGGAAATAAATATGCATTACTTTAATGGTATGTTAGTACAAGTTGATAACTATACATTTTTTGGTTCTATATAATTTAACCATCAGTATTTACCTGAAGTGGTACACAATAAATATTTTGAATCTCGAATGCATTCGTTAAAAAACGTGGGCTAGACTAGTCAGCTCTTAGCCAAGCAAAGAATGGACCCCAAGCCGCATCATATTTATGCAGAGTCTTATTATTTCTGTGACTAATATATTCATTGACAGCAGTTCTAGACAAGGATTTAATCCACTCAAGTGCTGGGGCAGGATTGTCCTTCCAGTGGTTTAAGATTAGCCATTTAAAGCACAAGGAAGCCACCATTAACCGTCTTTTTTTCGAGCAAGGACACTGAGGTTATTAAGTTAGTTTCCCAGTATAAAAATTCCAGGATCAAAAGGAAAGTTAGCATGCCGAATCAGTTTACGTGCTTCCCAAACAGATTCCCAGGCGGGGTGAGTATGGGGCAGCTCCACATTGTGTTTGAGATTAGCACCCATAGATCCACATCTCCAACAATTGCTATCTGTGGAAAGACCCAATTTGTACATTTAATCTGGCGTATAATACCAATTATGTAATACCTTAAATTGAACCAGCCGGCCCTGTAAATCTAAACTAGACTTGTATACATTTTGCCACATAAGCTCCCAAGAAGCATTAGAAATATAATAACCCACGTTGTTTTCCCATGTATCTTTAGTTATGTTTGTTAAATCTGGCCCTGTTTTGGCATCTAGTTGATGTAATTTTCCAGCCCCATCCTTGCTATTAGCTACAGAGTTTACAGTTGTAAACTCTTTGTATGGTGGGATGGCTAAATTATTATCCAAAAATTCTTGTACTGCCTGTCTTACCTGTAGGAAGGAATTGAACTAAGTGTATGGTAATCCAAATTCTTCCTTCAAGTCACTAAAGGACCTAAGAATATCTGTAACAGGGTTTACAGTATCACCCAATGTCGGAATTCCTTTCTTTTCTCATTGTGTTGACCATCATTTTACCATCCTGTTTAATGCCAGGATTCCTCCAAATAGGCAAGTATTGCAGGGGTATTGATTGTGTAGTTAACTTTTTAGCAAAGTCATTTACAGATTTAACCAAATTTTTCAAAAAATTAGAGCGGACATGTGCTGGATATATTTCCCTGATCATGTGATACAGCAGATATGGAGAAACACAAGCTTGCTCATGTTTTATCCATATGGGAATATTTGAAAGAAACCACTGGCAAGTTTGTCTGTATGTAAAAGCTTGCTAATATTGTTGAAAGTCTGGAAGGCCCATCCCACCTTGCTGCCAATGTTTCTTTTTAAGTTTATTTAAACTGAGTCTTGCTGTCCTTCCTTCCCACAGAAAGGATCTGAAAATGAAATGTTGATGTTGATGATGTTTAACCATATCGGGCAAATATGCATTGGGACCATATTTAAAAAGTAAAATGTGTTGGGCGCCAACATCATCTTTAATGCATTTACTTTGCCCCATAAAGATAGATATAGCTTGGCCCATTTGTCTAAACTTTAGTTTCGTTTCTTCCAATATAAGCTTCATATTCGTGGCAACCAAATCATCTGACTTGGGTGGCATTAATATTTCCAAGTAAATGATAGTCACATTTCCATTTCAAGAGAGATTCCATGCACAAATTTTTAAGTGATTCCTTATTGCCATTTAGTGGGAGCATTTCTGATTTTATCCAGTTGATAGGCCAGACAGTACCCTAAAGTCTTCTAGTAGTTTCATAGTATGTTTAAGTGAAGTCCTTGGGTTAGTTATTTAGTTTTTAACGGGGTAAGTGCAATAGCCATAGCAATGACTATTTTCAGGCACGACCCGGGTACTTAACAGGAGAAGGTCGTCCACATAGGCCATTATTTTATGGTTTGTTTTACCCCTGCAATATTACCATAGTTTCTAATTACACATATCAAGGGTTCAATAGCTAAAATGAACAGCAAAGGAGATAGTGGGCATCCCTGTCTTGTTCACCTCTCTAATGGGAACTTTTCCGAGAGAATTCTATTGGTGCATATCCCTGCTGTGGGATCTTGACGCATTATAGCTATCTTTGAAATAAAATAATTCCCCATTCCAAATTGCTTTAAAACTTCATATAAATAACCCCATTTGATGGAGTCAAATGCTTTGTAGCGTCTAAAGATAGTATTATTGAGTCATCTTTTGTTTTTTTGAGGCATCCATATTGTAGACAAAATCCTTCTAATGTTTTCAAAACCTGCCTTCCCTTTAAAGTCGACCTGGTCCCTATGAATGAGATGTTGCAAGACTCTTTGCATTCTGTTTGCTAAAATCTTCGCCCACATTTTATAATCCATGTTTAAAAGAGATATTGGACGATAACTAGCAGGGTCCAAGGGGTCCTTTCCTTCCTTATCCAAGACTGTTATAATAGCTTTAGACATTGAATCCAGAAGACTTTTATTATATGCAGATTCTGTATAGACCTTGTGTAATGCTGGAGCAAGCTCCTCACTCAGCATGACATACAGCTCAGTAGGCAAACCATCAGACCCTGGGGGCGCCTTCGTCTTAGGCATATCATGAATTACTTCTGTAATTTCTTAAAGTGAATTCTGTGTCCAGGTCCTGCTGTTCAGATTTAGAGATTTTTGGTACTTCAGTTTTAGATAAAAACTGGCCAATTGAATCTAATGCACTATTACCATTACTTCTATACAATTCTCTCTAGAATTTTAAGAAGACCTGGTCAATGTCCTTATAGTTGGTATAGGTATTATTTGTCCCATCCTTAATACCCCATGATGTTTCTGTTTTGGATCTGTTTGTCTATAGGCCAATGTCCTGTCAGCCTTGTCCCCTGATTCCCAGTAACTTTGAGTGTTAAATAGGGCAAATTCTGCTTTTCCTGTAAGCATCTTATGTCATATCTTAATATTAGTTTTCTTAGCACATTTTCATTGTCCCTTTTATGTGTTTTGTGTGCCCTCTCTAGCTCCTCTAATTCCCTCTTTTTTTTAACCAAAGATTTTTCTTTTTAAGAGGTATAACTCAAAATTCTACCTGTGATAAAAGCTTTGTATGCCTCCCATAACATAGCTTGAGACATTTCTCCATTGTCATTTATTTCAAAATATTTGTTTTGTCTCTTTAATGATCCAGGGTTTGAAGTTACTATGATTTAGGAGAGCGCAGTTTAATTTCCAGTGCTTTGGTTTTGTGGCGTTTGGGTCCATGCTCAAAATTACTGAGACAGGAGCATGGTCAGAGATGACAGTTGTCGGTGTTTGCCTTAATCATGTTGTTAATCAGACCATTCGATAACAATATGTCGATTATACTATAGATTCTATGTCTACTAGAATAAAAATAATCTTTTCTATCCGGATACATTATTCTCCATGTATCCTCTAAGCCAAGATCCTTCATCCTATCTCCATTATTTTACTAGCCTTACAATTAGTTTTTATCACTTAGGTTACTTCTATCTATCAAATGGTCGAGAACATTAGTCTTCCCCCACTATGAGATTTTTATTTGGGAGATTACTTACTTCATTAAAAAAAATTTGGTAAAGGCACAAGATTCTCCATTAAGAGCATATATATTACAGATGGTGATTCCTACCCCATCTAACCATCTAAAATTTGCAATCTACAGTTTGGAGTCACCTGATGTGGTGATATAGAAAAATTTAGTGATTTTCCTAATTGGTATGGCTAGGCCTTTTTGTTTCCTACTGACAGAATTATGAACTACCTCCCCAACCCAGGATCTCTTTAGTTTAGCCGCCTTGTCACTTAACATATGAGTTTCTTGTAACAAAACTATATCAGCCCTAAGTTTATT
The DNA here is from genome assembly GCA_016271365.2 of Neoceratodus forsteri. Taxonomy (NCBI): domain Eukaryota; kingdom Metazoa; phylum Chordata; order Ceratodontiformes; family Ceratodontidae; genus Neoceratodus; species Neoceratodus forsteri. Next base: position 211,415,940 of record JADMNL010000027.1, read on the forward strand.
AAGGTGTGTGAGTACTTTTTTTCTTTGAATCGGTGACCCAAGTCCATTCACATTCCAAGAAACACATTTAACAATAACTGTTATTTGCCATTATAATCCCTTAGATAGAAGACTATACATAACATATTCTGATAATAAAACTTAACAAAGCAAATGTTTCATTGGAGTTAATGGATTGTCAACATCGAGTCTAAAAATAAAAATCTTTGCAATACAGTAATGCATGAACTAAAACGCCTGTTTCCTAAAGTAATGTACCACATCTCCAGTGGGGAAGTTCCTTGCGTAGAACCTTGAACCTTAAATACATAGGAACCATTGCATAATACATTTCATACTTATCCACTGTAACTATTCTGTGATGATGGCATCTAGCATTATTTCCCATGCTATAACCCACTAAATTAGAACGGATCCATAAACATGTAAACCATAACATTATATTTCGAAAACAATAACTTCTAGCAACAAAATTACTAATGGCTATATCTCCAAAGTATACTATGAACAATCTGGTAAGAGTTATATTAATCTTATCAATAAATAAACTCTATGTAAAAGAGAGAAAAATTGTGTTCTCTCTCTTTTTTAATATAAAGTAGATCGACTCAATCAGTGATCCAACTGACCACGGAATTTTCAACGGTCCGGGAACCCAAATCTGTGTTACAACTCAGCTGAACAACTCCTTTCAGCCCAGAGGAAGACCCCAGCTTATCAGGGTACATAACCCCTAAGTGATAAAATCTTATGACACTTAACTCAAATTTCTCCCTCAAACATAACAAACTTAACACAGAATCGGTAAAATCAGGTAGGGGCTGGCAGGCAAGCTTAGAAGGAAACAGAAAAATGGGGCGCGAAGATAATGAATGTTAACACACACAAAAAAAAAAAAAAAAACACATATCCTTGCACACTGCTCAGTCTTGTGATAAACTAGGCTCCGTTAAGTACTATTTGTACTTTTAACTTTTTATATCAGGGGAGGTTAGAAAGGCAATAGCAAAAGTATATAAGCCAACACTAATCTCTACATACTAAATTAATATAAGACTGCAAGATGTGCAGAGTCATAAAACTCAGGAATATTGAGGGTGTGGCCCCTTTCCTTTAAGCTCCTCCCATAATGTTTTCGAGAGAGCACTATATATTTACCAGCTTAATTGTAGACTGAAATGCCTGCCAAGTGCAACATATTTAGAAGATTGTTAGTAATAGGACCAAGTAAAAAATAAATGAATAAATATGAGACAAGGAAAATTGTAGCAGTACATATTCAAAAGATGACTAGTAAGATTTGGGGGGGGCAGGAACACAAAAGGATAAGGGGATGCAACAATAACAGGGAGATTATATGCAATACCGAAGTTAAAAAGGACTTTCATCTACGGTAACCATAACTGAGCCTGAACAAGCCACTGTTGAGAGGTCCTGCATGCCATTTAAAGTAAGTAACTCCTTGTTATATATTTGAAATAGTTAACATGTACTTGCAATCAGTAATAGGGCTTGTAAATACTGTTAAAACACGCTTGCAGATATGCATAAGTTTAAACGGCTTACCATGGCTAGATCAGTATCACCACTAACCATTCTCTGCTGAAGCAAAGGCTTTGTCAGCTTGTAAATATATAATTAACATTAAACAATTTAGATTAATAAGTTTCAATTCATCCATCAGTCTCAGCAGGTATCGATCGAGGAACAGAGGGGTATTCTGAAACATCTACTAGCAAGGAAGTGCCTAATTGGTCCGTAGTATAACTCCCTTTTATTGGCTGATCTTCTGATGTAATGACTTCCGTTGATTGCTCCATTTGATCAGCTAGAATTGCAAAACGGTTGTCCTGTGTGGCAGAGCTGGCTTTTTCCCCCTGCAGGACCTCTTGATGAAAAAAAAAAAAAAACTGGATTTCTGGCAACCTCTGGTGAGCCTTGCATTTTATATTTGTCCACCAGTCTTTTTTTGGGGATTCAGAGAGTTTGCTGTAATCTTGGAACTTCCTGATGCTAAGGAATTTGCTGTGACCTAGGTTCTACGGGCAGCACGAGCTTATCTGTGCGAGGCTGAAAGGCCATGGAATGATGCGGTGGTTCAAATCTCTGTGTGCTGTTGCAATTCACTTTTAAGTTTTGCAACCATGAAGGACCAGGCTTCCTCAGGTGTTTTAAAAACATGTGCCCCCATTAAAAGTCATGACCAATGTAGTAGGATAATTAATTCTGTATGTGATGCCCATTTTTTTTAAAACCCCTCGAATCTCTGAGTATTTATTTATTTATTTGCTTTTGGTAACTGGGTAAGCACACTAGACAGCTAGTGCCTATTTTCAGGTGCGACCCAGGAGAATTACAAGGTATCCATGAGACAAATACACAGTCAACATTACAAACCAGAGCAACATGCTCCAACAGTGGATAAAAAAACTGTAAGATACATACAGGCTCAGAGAAGCATCATGGGGGGCATAAAACAAGAAGACATGAACAGGGATTTTAAAGCAATAGTACATAGCATAGGAACTGGAATAAATGCACCAACAGTGGGTAACACAGCACAGGGTACATACAGGCTCAAGAGGCATCGTTTGGGTGGGGGGGGTGTATGACAACAAGACATACCCTAGGCATTTAGAGAAACAGTACATAGCATAGCCATTAGAATAAATGCATCACAAAAATAGAGGGGCAGTAGGTGCCTAGCTGGGGTAAGCCTTTCTTTGGGAAACCACCTCCAATGAATAATCTCGAAAGAAAGAAATGTGACCCCCATTCCAAGATATTGTTTTCTTTTCCCTTGCCAGCCTTAAAATATCTTCCTTCACAGAAAATCGTAAGAAGAATGCCACTGTTGGTCTGGGTGGGGAACCTGGTTTGGGTTTAGGGGCCAACTACCTGTGCACCCTCTTTCCAAGGGCCAACCCCAGTTATGTTGAAGCATAGCTGCTATAGTGTTTTGCTGGAATTTAGGCAGGTTAGGACCCTCCGCTCCCTCCGTAATCCCCACAATCCTTAGATTATTTCTCCTGCCCCTAGTTTCAAGATCATCTGGTTTTTGCCAAATCATCTTAAACTGCTGCTGTATATAATTGTTGTCATCCTCCAATTTTTACATTGACTTCTCTGCAACCGCTATTCTCCCCTCGGTTTCAGAAATCCTCATTTATTTTCGGAATTCATCCTAATGACATCTACAACATTTTTAAGTCCTGCAATGTCTTGTTTGATATCTGACTGACTTATGACTATATATTCTGTAACATGGCTTATATAGTAGCCATGTTGGGACTTTGTGGATCAGCTATATGAACCCCCAAATACGTGACAGTCACTGGCCCAGCTGAATTTAATGCTAACATCGTGGCGCCTAATGTAGTGAATGGTATTGTTAAGCTAAGAACTCGCTTTATGAATATATTCTGCTACCGACGTCCATTTGCTGTCAGACTTGCTCTGACTATTCCTCAAGTATTCCAGTTTCTAGTTATATACTTTAAAACAGTTATCGCCGGGATTTATTTTTTTTAACTGGATTTGATGCCACGGTCTTGCTCCCGATCGTACTACGCGGCCATCACTTCAGGAAGCTAGCGTGCGACCACTAAGGATGCATACCTGAATGTAAAGATCAGAAAATCCCACAGAGAATACCTCTACTTTATGCTGGAGGGTGAATATCATCAGTTCACAGTATTTCCCTTGGCTTGTCTTCTGCACCACAGGTCTTTACCAGATGTTTGGCAGTAGTAGCAGCAGCCTTTTGCAGGGAAGGCCTGTATTTGTTTTCCCCTGTCTGGACAACTGGCTCCTGAAGGACCAGCTTCAGTGAAGCTCTGCTACATACTCTGTCAGACACGTCAGTTGTTCAGAGACTTGGGGGTCACAGTGAATGTGCCAGGGTCTGTGTTGATTCCCTGCCAAAGACTAACATATAGAGGGATGTGCTGTCCTGCTACAGGAAAGGGCAGGCTATCTGATTGCCCAGGCACAGTTGGTATACAGGAGCCACTGTGTCTCTGCGAGAACAAGTTTACGTCTCCTGGGTCTCATGGCTACGGCCATAGCGACTGTGCTACTGGCATGCCTTCTATATGTGGATCAGTCAGTAGACGCTCCAAGCACCAGTGGGGTTAGTTGGACGAGCTGGGTCAAATGGTTCTCATCATGTCTTTACTTCACAGGGCATTGTTATAGGGGATGGATCGCAAAAAACTATTGAAGGGCATTCCATTTCTTGTTCAGCTTCTGTACAGATCCTGCCACAGATGGCTCTGGCTCTGGCTGGGGTACTCATCTTGACCCTTACCAGACACAGGGTTCATGGACCAAAGTGGAGTCCGAGCTGCATAAATTGTCCTGGAAATTAGGGCTGTCCTATACAGCCTCCAGACACTTCAAAACCATCTCTGCCTCGGTCCTCTGTTAATTGAGATGGACAGCGGTGTGATGCATTACATCAACAAACAAGGGGTCATGCACTTCTGTCCCATAGGCAGGGAGGCAATGAAAGTATCGTAATGGGCCCGGTCTCCTAGCCTTCAGTTATCAGCCATGCATCTCCCAGGACTCCAAAATGTCCTGGAAGACGGGCTAAGCAGATACTACTTGATTCACGAATGGGAACTGGCAGCCTCCAAGATAAACTACCTCTTCACAAGATAGGCTCACCCAGAGTTGGACCTTTTCAAACAACATGAAGTCTTGCTGTATTCTGACTATTGCAGTTAGCACCAGCGTTTAAACTGCCCTGGAGAACAAAGGGTTAACTTTCTATGCAGAGCATAGAATGCTGAGCTCGAGTTCGGTTGAGGTCTCTGTCTGGAGCCCTTTGAAATCCAACCGTCAGATTCTTTACTTTGCCTCACTGAACTGTCGCTCCAGAGATTTCTCCTTCAGCTCGGTTCGAAAGTCTGTTAAAGTCTCTGTTAAATTGTCTGTTTTTACCAAATTTATTTCCGCATAGTCTGTTCAGTCTTTATCTGTGGTACCCGTGAGTACTAGATAGGTTTTGTTCTGTGTTTCTCTGTGGAAATTGTAAAGTGTTACATTGGTTCGGCTGAACTGATAATTTGTATTGAATCCTTGTGTTTTGCTTTAGAGTGTGGTTACTGGTTCTTATCGGTTCTTTAAAAAAAAAACACGTTCCCAACATCTGTGACACAGTTAGGAACCGATAAGGGAGTCTTGCCTGGCAGGTGCCATAAAAAGGGTAAGTTTGGTTAGGTTGGCCATGTCTGAGAAACCCAAGGGAAACAAAAGGGCCCACTGGGTATCAACACTGCAGTGAGTGTAGGGAGGTCTTTGCTAAGGACACCCCCACACCACCTGTGGTTTGAACACCTCTATTCAGACTGCCAAATTTGTGTTTTTAAAAAAAAAAAAAAAAAAAAAAAAAAAATGACCTAAATCTACCCTTGAAAACAGACTAGGTAGACTGAGGGAAAAGGAGGCAGAGAAGTCCACTGACCCGGATGGCCAGCCCGGTTCGGTTCCGACCGAACCAGGAGTGCCTTCTGACCAGGGTGATACTTCGGGCAAGAGGAGAGCCGATCCCGAGGGGTCGCTTCCTGCAAAAAGGAAATGCAAAGAAAAATCGACCGGGTCAGATCCAAAGGTTCATGTTCCGACCGCTGAGGAAATAGCCAGAGCGATTCAAATTGTGGAATCACTTCGCCTGGTTCCGACCGGTCTGGCACCTTTTCGCAGGGGTTCAGTTCAGTCGGTTCCCCCAGTTCAAGATTATACCCCTGAAGATTTTTATGAACTGGACTTTGTGGAGGAGTGGTAGTTTGAAGGTGGTGGTGGTGGTGGATGAAGAAAGTCTGGATGTGCCTGTGGAACTGGACATCTCCCCAGACAGACCTTCTGGTGTATCCCCTCCTAGGCTTTGAGTCCCCATCCCATTTTTTGTTTTACAGAAAAGTGGCTGAAACCCTCCAGCTTCTTATGGAGGAGGCAATGGAGGATCAGGAAGAGCCTGATTATGTGGAAATGGACATCCCAGAGTCCAGGAGATTGTCTATTCCCCTTCACAAATCCTTTGGAAAACGGACACAAAAACTCCTGAAGTCTCCCAATTCTGTACCCCCTGTTGAGAGAAGGATGGACAAGAGGTACACACCATCAGGCTCAGATAGTTTTTATACCAGCAATGCAGCCATGTTGGGGTAGTGCAGGCTGCTGCCTGTGACAAGCAACCGTTCCTTGGCCCCCAGATAAAGACTCCAGGAAGATTGGTGCCATGGCAAAAAACAGTACATGGCATATTCCTTGGGACTCAGGCAGGCGAATTATATGGCCTGTACAGCCAGGTACCAGAAGTCCAGGTGGGACACTGTACCGGCACTAGCTAAACAGGCCTCCCCCCAGCTAGCCAAGGAGCTGGAGGAGGTGGCTGCAGATGGGATTGAGGCATCAAAAGTTCAGTTTCATGCTGCTGTGGACTCCAGTGATGTCATCAAGAGTTATGGCTACATCTGTGGCTTTTCGGAAATTGGCTTGGCTCAGGTGTACTAGCCTTTCACAGGATACCCAGGCTAAGACCATGGATTTTCCTGTAGTGGGTAATTCTCTGTTTGGGGAGCAGACAGAGAATTACATGAAGAAAATGGATGAGTACAGGACCACTTATAGGAGTGCTCAGGCCAAAGAGAGGCAGGCAACTCCTTAAAGGCAGCAGTCTTGGGGCAGGGGCAGACCTTTTCATAGGTTTTTCTACCAGCCACAGGCCTCTTCTTCCTTTTCACAGAGGGGGCTCTTCAGAGAGAGAGAGAGGCAGGCAGAAGGGGGATGAACAGGGCTGCATCCACTCCTCAGCCTAAGGCCCCTGCCAAGCAGACACCCTGATGGGCCTGCCCGGGTCGAGACTTCTATTCCAGTAGGGGGCAGGCTGACTTACTTCGTCCAGGACTGGATGTCTCTTACATCAGACAAGTCTGTCGTGGAAGTAGTAGGCCAGGGACTGGTTCTCGGCTTCAAAAAATTTCCAAAGAGGAGAGCCAGATATCTTCCACCTGCAGGTCTCTCAGAAACCCTTGCCCTAGAGGCAGAGGTTTCATCTCTGCTGGCTTTGAGAGCCAGAGAGAGAGAACCTACCCTACACTGAGGCAAAGGTCTGTACTCCAGGTGCTTCTTACCCCAAAAAAGACAGGGGAGTGGTGACCTATCCTAGACCTAAGATACCTAAACAAACATTTTAAAACCATAGTTCAAGATGGTAACTCTGGGAATAATCCTGCCCTCTCTAAGGCCAGGGGACTAACTAGCCTTCCTGGACCTCAAAGATGCTTATTTTCCCATTCACATCAGGTGCTCCCACAGAAGGTACCTCAGGTTCGAGTTGCCCTCAGGCCACTATCTGTTCAGAGCAATGCCCTTTGGCCTAACTTCAGCCCCAAGGGTCTTAACAAAGTGCCTGGCAGTAGTAGTTACCTTTCTAAGGAGGCAAAAGATTTCCATTTTTCCATATCTGGACGACTGGCTCATAGTGGGCCAGTCCCCAGACCAAGTCAAGTCAGATCTGAAAGTGACCCAGCAAGTGCTTACTTCTCTAGGATTTCTTCTCAACCTTCCCAAGTCCGTTCTCGAGCCAGTGCAGCTCCGTACCTTTTATAGGAGCAGAGCTGGATACTGTCAAAGCAAGAGCCTTTCTTCCCCTAGAAAGGGCAAGAGTTCTTATAGAACTGGCTTCTTCCTTCAGCCTTCAGGTGTCTCGACCAGCTGGGCATTTCCTCCGGCTCTTGGGCCACATGGCAGCCTCTACAGCAGTGGTCCAAGGGGCAAGATTCTAGATGAGGGACATTCAGTTCCATCTGAGGGCCTTTTGGTCCCAAAAGGACTCCCTTACCAAACTGATCCCAGTGAGTCTGACCCTGATCCAAACCCTTCAGTGGTGGCAGGATCAGGACAATCTAAGGCAAGGGGTCCCATTTGCCACTCTGTTTCATTCAGTGGTCCTTGCCACGAATGCTTCTCTCCTGGGCTGGGGAGCACATCTGGGGGCCCTCACTGCCCAGGGACTGTGGTCCCCTCATGAATCTCTTCTCCATATCAATCTCCTGGAACTCAGGGCAGTTTTTCTGGCCCTGCAGACACAGTGCAGAACAAGGTGGTTCAAGTCAGAACAGACGCCACCACCATGTGGTACATCAACAAGCAGGGAGGCACGCGGTCTACGGCTTTGTGCACAGAAGCCATGAAGTTGTGGTTCCTGGCTTATTACCTGAAAACCTCTCTGATAGCAGTCCACCTTCCAGGGAAGGACAGTGTGCTAGCAGATGCACTGAGCAGGATTTCAGAGGGCCATCACAAATGGTCCCTGGACCCTCTGGTCTTGAAGGTGATTTTTTTCAAGGTGGGGCACTCCAGAGAGAAATCTTTGTAGCCCCAGACAATCACCAACTTCTTCTTTTGTTGCAGACCCCCAGTCTTGGGCACAGTCCCTCTGGATGCTCCGATTCTGAACTAGGAAGAAAAATTTCTGTATGCTTTCCCTCCTTTTCCTCTACTGTTCAAAGTTTTAGTCAAGATAAAGTCACAACCTTGCAGAGTGATTCTGATTGCTCCAGACTGGGCCAGACAGCCTTGGTACCCCCTGTTACTGTCCCTAGCAGTCCATCTTCCACTGTCTCTTCCCAGGAATTACAACCTGTTAACCTCCTCTCAGGGGAGGATTTGGTACCCCAATCTTCAGTCTCTCAATCTCAAGGCATGGCTCTCTAAGAGAGACAGATGCAGATCTGCAAACTAACAAGGGGTTCTGGACATCCTCAAAGCCTCTCGAAAGCCCGCCACTAGAAAGAGCTATAACTCCAAATGGAAGAGTCAGCATTTGGTGTTCTAAGCAGCATATTTCCCCAGACACTGCTGAATTGCCTACAGTTCTGGATTATATGGTCCATCTTAATGGCCTAGGCCTCAGACCAGCTACTCTCAAAGTACACTTGTTAGCTGTCTCTGCTTTTCTGTCAGTGGGGAAGTCTTTCTCACTATCCTCTCATCCTGTGTTCTGTAAAGTTTTCAAAGGATTGCTTCATACCAATCCTCCATTCGGAGACTCTGCCCCTGCCTGGGATTTAAATGTTTGTATTGCTCAATTGATGCAACCTCCCTTTGAGCCTGTATCCTCAGTAGAGCTTAGGTACTTGACTTGGAAAACTGTTTTTTCAGTAGCCATTACCTCTGCCAGACGTATCCGTGAACTGCAAGCCCTGTCAGTGGAACCTGATTTTATCTCCTTTCATTGGGATAAAGTGGTCCTTAGAACCAATAGAAGGTTCTTCCCAAAGTGGTTTCAAATTTTCACCTGAAACAGTCTCTCTTCCTGTTTTCTTCACTGATCATTCCTCTTCAGGAGAGAGGAGGCTACACAGTTTAGATGTTAAAAGGGCCCATAGCTACTATATGGAGCGTACCAAGGGTCACAGGTTTGATTCCCTCCTGCTGTTCCTCACTTATGGAGAAGTGGGGAAGGGCAAACCTGCCACCAAGAGAACTATTGCCAGGTGGATTGTATCTTGTATACAATTTTCCTATGAGAAACTAGGAAAAAGTCCACCCTCAGGCCTGAGGGCTCACTCTACCAGAGGTACAGTAGCTTCCCTGGCTGCTGCCAGGGATATTCCTCTCTTAGAAATTTGTCAAGCAGCCACCTGGAAAACGGTCCATACCTTTACCAGGCATTACTGTCTGGATATCCAGGCTAGGAGTGATGCTCGGTTTGGCACAGCAGTACTTCTGAGCCTATTCCCAAAGTAGGTTCTGTCCCTCCTCCATGGAGGTACTGCTCAGTAGTCTGCAATAGTCGAAATACAGCAAGACTTCATGATTGAAGAAAAAATTATTCACCTTACTAATTGTTTCTTCTAATGGAGTCTTGTTGTATACTGACCTCCCTCCCTGCTTCCCCTCTCAGAACATGTTTTTGGGAAGTGGGTGGGCAGGTGCAGTGTTGCATCTCAGGTGTGCTCCTTTTACACCCTCTTCTTTTTGTTTGGGTGTTTCTCATCTTTATTCTTATTTGGATTGGTTTTTGGTTGCGGGTTTCCTGACTAGAGTCTTCCTTTGGGGATCCAAAACTTTTTGTTGCCAGTTGGCTAGTAAAAATTTTACAGTTTCCACATAGAATAGTTGGTGAGTTTTTGCTCGTAAGAAGCGGACTGTTGAATTTCAAAGGGCTCCAGACAGACCTCAACCAAGTTCGAGCTCAGCATTCTATGCTCTGCATAGAAAGTTAACCCTTTGTTCTCCGGGGCAGTTTAAAGGCTGAGGCTAACTGCAATAGTCTGAATACAGCAAGATTCCATTAGAAGAAACATAATTACTAAGGTGAGTAATCTTTTCTTTGTGTACTGAAGAGTTTATGCTCACTCACATCAGGGCCTGGTGGTTTTATGATGAGACATTATCCCTCTCTTGGAAAGGGAAATTCTAATATGAATTGCTCCCTACTTCTCTAATGCAGAGTTCTGCTCAAACTATGGGTGGAGAGGCCACACTCATCCGTATTGCTCTGTTATGGCCTCTCCAGATGTGGTTTCCACTCCTTTAGTATCTGGCAGTGGAGCCTCCTTTCCCTATACCTCTGTCGAGGTCTGTCATAGGACAAGGGGTCCCTGGTCTATTCGGACCTGAAGTCCCCACATCTGCATGCATGGCTCCTGAAGACATAGCCATTGCATGCCTTAAGGTATCCCTTAAGACTGCTGATTTACTGATTGCAGCTAGAAAGCCTTCTACCACCCTGCTTATTCCTTGAAATGGTAGCTTTTCACTTTGTGGGCTGCTTCCCGGAATTTGGACCTTTTTACGTGTCATGTGAATGCTGTGTTGGAATACTTACTTTCCCTTTCTTATTGGAGCTGGCAGTATTCCTCCCATTTGGCTGCTATATCAGCTTTCCATGCATCTATTGATGGTCGTGCAGTTGCCCAGTTAGGTGTCCTGTACGTTTCTGAGAGGTATTCTTCATATAAACCTCCCTAGCTGTAATTATGTCCTACATTGGGACTTGAAATTTTTGCTTGAGAAATTGAAGTCTCCATTTGAGCCTGCCACAACTTGTGGCTTAAGTTTCATGTCATGAAAAACTTTATTTTTGTGTTGACTGCTGGTCAGAGGATTTCTGAGTCAGGCTGTGTGGGAGCCTCCTTATTTGATTTTTCACAAAGACTGAGTTTCTTTCTGTACAAATCCTAAATTTCTGCCAAAGGTGGAATCTGAGTTGACAGAGTCAAATGTTTCACCTTTCAGTATATTATCCTGAACATGCCAGCCAGGGTGTGGCACTGCTCCATACTCCGGATGTATATAGATACTGTGATACTGTGTCTTGCACCAGGGACTGCAGAAGGTCTTCCCTGATTTTTGTTTTCGTTTTCCCTTGGGGAAACCAGAGTGCGCTTCCATTTCTAAACTGTCTAGCCAAATGGCTGGCACGTTGTATTACATTCTGTTAAAAGGAAGTACAGTATGAAACTTCCTGGTGCTGTTTGTGATCACTTCACACTGAGTATGACCTCTTTTGTTGCCTGTTTCAAAAATGTCTGTGCTGCTGAGAAGTGCTGCAGCCACATGGAGCACTGCCCACACTGTCACTAAACATTAGTCTGTACGTAGTCTTTTTAGATCTGCTGACTTTGGGCTTGCTGTACTGCAAGGCCTTTTGTCCTGATTATACAGCAGACTGTGCCATCCTCCCAGTTTACTGTGTACTGCTTGGAAATCATTCTAAAGGTATGGCTTAATGGAGGAGATCACCAAAGACTGAACAGTTACATAATAACTTACTGTAACAGTAGATCTTTGAGAGAATCTCCATTAGGCCATGCTGTCTTTCCCCCTTTTGCTTTCAGTGAGGGTTCTATCAGATGCTGTACCTAAATCCAGCTCCCTGCATCCTGTATCCAGCCCCGTGTTTCTCTTTGTATGCCTGGTGCTGATCTCATCTTGTGGTTCCCCATGGTTGGAGATCAGAGCTGCCTTTGTTTTATGTATACATAGACTTGGAACGTCATTGTGGGCGGTCCCCAGCTGGCAAAAGTTTCTGTGTGATGCTGGCGCTGATGGCTATAGTTCCGAAGGTGTGGCCTAATGGAGAAGATTCTCTAAGATCTACTGTTAGTTTTTATGTAACTGTTTCATGTGTTTACATTTTTATTTTGTATGCAACAGGCTTGTCACCTGACCTTCAGTCCATGGAGCAGATCAGGCGAATCATGCGCCCCACTGATGTGCCAGACCAGGGTCTTCTCTGTGATCTATTGTGGTCTGATCCAGACAAAGATGTGCTAGGATGGGGGGAGAATGACAGAGGAGTGTCCTTCACATTTGGAGCAGAAGTGGTAGCAAAGTTCCTTCACAAACATGACCTGGACCTAATTTGTAGAGCTCATCAGGTATTTGCTTAAAACTATAAATAGATTATTGTTTATAAGAAATTTGAATGCTACACATGGAAATAATTGGAGAGCCAGTGTTCTCCATTCATTTATATGCGTGTTAAACGCGCCCCCTCCCACTGACGCACACACCTATTCACATTCTCTATTTTTATTTTTTTGTCATTACTCTAATGTGTTTTAATAAAATCATCCCAGAGTTGTCTGTACTTGAGTCCTTTATTGCATTACCTATTTTGATACCTGTATTCTATACTTTACTTGAAACTCTCTGATGCACATTCACAGTGCATACAGAAGCCCAAGAAATAATGCTCCCTGAAAGCTAACAAGTGTTTTCTTGCCACTAGCCCATCGAAGCGGGAGCAATACTGCACTGCCTTCTGGGAGGCCCAGGTTTGGGAGCAGACTGGTGTCATGGTCAGGAATTGGCACGGGGTCAAGCAAAATATGAAGCTGAAACACTAGGAAAAAGGGTATGGGCCAGCAGACCACCTCCTCATACATCCTGCTGGTTAACCATATAGTAAATCTTGTCATCTGCTATGGGGACTTGGCTGGGGATATGATGCACATATGTTTTAATCAGTCAAATATATTCTATGATGTGACACACACCTTAATGAGAAGGGAAATGTCCATCTACCAGCTAGTTCACAGTTTAGCGCTTAAAGTGCTTAATTTTTGTTGCGTACTTGGATTCTGGGGGGTTAGAATCTCACTGATGTCTTTACCAGCAGTTACAGGATATGCAGTACCAGGGGAAGGAAGTGTGTCCAGGTGCTCCAGGGCCAACTATGTGAGCCTGTAACTCTGTGGTTAGAGCACCGGGATAGTATTAAGGGGACCTAGGTTCAGTTTCCAGAAGGTCACATTATTTCTTTCTCCCTACAGTTTGAGATTTAGCAGTGGCTGTTCACACAACATGAAGTCTTGCTGTATTCTGACAAACTGCAGTTAGCTCCAGCCTTTAAACTGCCCTGGAGAACATAGGGTTAAATTTCTATGCAGTGCATAGAATGTTGAGCTCGAGCTCGGTTGAGGTCTCTGTCTGCAGCCGTTTGAAACCCAACCGTCAGATTCTTTACTCCGCCTCACTGAACAGTCGCTCCGGAGATTTCTCCTTCAGCTCGGTTCAGAAGTCTGTTAAAGTGTCTGTTTTAAACCGAAATTGTTCCGAATTTATTCCGCATCATCGGTTCAGGCTCTCTGTGGTACTGTGAGTACTAGATAGTTGTTTCTGATTATTGTGTGGAAATTGTAAGTTTGTTCGATCGGTTCAGCTGAACTGATCCTTTTTATATTGATGTTTTGTACTTTAGTGTGTGGTTACCGGTCCTTATCAGTTCAAAAAAAAAAAAAACTTATTTTAAACTTTTTTCCAATACCTGTGATACGGTTAGGAACAGATAAGGGAGTCTTGCCTAGCGGTTGCCGAAAAAAGGGTTAGTTTGGGTAGGTTGGCCATGTCTGAGAAGCCCAAGAAGAAAACTGGGCCCACTGGGTTTCAACACTGCAGTGAGTGTGGGGAGGTCTTTGCTAAGGCAGATCCCCACACCACCTGTGTTTTATTGTCTGGGGTTTGAACACCTCGATACAGACTGCCAAATTTGCGAACATTTTCCTAAGTCTACCCTGAAAAAGAGATTAGGTAGACTTGGGGAAAAGGAGGCCTAGAAGTCCATTGACCCGGATGGCCAGCCTGGTTCGGTTCTGACCGAACCAGAAGGAGTGCCCTCTGACCAGGGCGATACTTCTTCGGGCAAGAGGAGAGACGATCCTGAGGGATCGGTTCCTACGAAAAGGAAAGAAATCAGCCGGTTCGGACCCAGAGGTTCATGTTCCGACCGCTGATGAGATTGCTGGAGCGATTTGGATTGTTGAATCGCTTCGCCCGGTTCCTTCCGATCTGTCTCTGTTGGCTAGGGGCTCGGTTCGGTCGGTTCCACCAGTTCAGGAATATGCCTCTGAAGATTTTTATGAACCGAAATTTGAGGAGGAGGGGGATTTTTAACAGGATGATGACTGTGATGGAGCAGAAAGTCTGGATGTGCCCATTGAACTGGACATCTCCCCAGACAGACCTTCTGGTGTTCCCCTTCCCTCCTAGGCTCTCTGAGTCCCCTTCCCACTATTTGTTTTACAGGAAACTGGCTGAAACTCTTCAGCTTCCTATGGAGGAAGCTACAGAGGATCAAGAGGAGTCTGATTTTTGTAGAGATGATGGACATCCCAGAGTCCAGGAGGCTCTCTATTCCTTTGCACAAATCTTTTGGGAAACTGACTAAAAACAATTTTAAAGTCTCCTAATTCTGTATCTTCTGTTGATAGAAGAATGGATAGGAGGTACACCTTATCAGGCTCAGTTTTTCTACCAACAATGCAGCCATGTTGGGGTAGTGCAGGCTGCAGCCTGTGACGGAGCTAATGTCCCCTTGGCTTCACACCCCCCAGATAAAGACTCCGGGAGGATGGATGCCTTGGCACAAAAGCAATACATGGCATCCTCTTTGGGACTCAGGCAGGCTAATTATATGGCCTATACAGCTAGGTACCAGAAGCCCAGGTGGGACACTGTACTTGCACTGGCTAAACAGGCCTCCCCCAGCTGGCCAAGGAGCTGGAGGAGGTGGCTGCGGATGGGATTGAGGCATCTAAGGTACAGTTCCATGCTGCTGTGGACTCCAGTGATGTCATCAGAAGTCATGGCTACATCTATGACTCTTCGGAGCATGGCTAGGCTCAGATGTACTAGCCTCTCACAGGACACCCAGGCTAAGGCCATGGATTTCCCTGTGGAAGGTAATTCTCTGTTTGGGGAGCAGACAGAGAATTACATGAAGATGGAGGAGTATAGGACCACTTATAGGAGTGCACAGGCCAAGGAGAGGCAGGCAACTCCTCAAAGGCAGCAGTCTAGGGGCAGGCCTTTTCATAGGCTTTTCTGCCAAGCACAGGCCTCTTCTCCCTTTTCACAGAGGGGGTTCTTCAGAGGGAGAGGCAGAAGGGGGGTGAGCAGGGCTGCATCCACTCCTCAGCCTTAGGCACCTGCCAAGCAGACACCCTGATGGGTCTGCCTGGGTCGACTCTCCTATCCCTGTAGGGGGCAGGCTGGCTTACTTCGTCCAGGACTGGGTGTCTGTTACTTCAGACAAGTGGGTCCTGGAAGTAGTAAGCCAAGGACTGGGTCTCTGCTTCAACAAATTTCCAAAGATGAGAGCCAGATCTTTTCCACCTGCAAGTCTCTCCAAAACCCTTGCCCTAGAGGCAGAGGTTTAGAGTTCCTACCCTACACTGGGGCAAAGGTCTGTACTCCAGATTACCCCAAAAAAGACAGGGGAGTGGTGACCCATCCTAGACCTAAGATACCTGAACAAACATCTTTTAAAACCAAGGTTCAAGATTGTGACTCTGGAAATAATTCTTCCTCCCTCAGGCCAGGGGACTGGCTAGCCTCCCTGGACCTCAAAGATGCCTACTTTCACATTCCCATCAGGCGCTCCCACAGAAAGTACCTCAGGTTCAAGTTGCCCTCAGGCCATTATCACTTCAAAGCAATGCCCTTTGGCCTAACATCAGCCCCAAGAGTTTTTCACAAAGTGCCTGGCAGTAGTAGTGGCCTTTTTAAGAAGGCAGAAGATTTCCATCTTTTCATATCTGGACGATTGGCTCATAGTGGGCCAGTCTCCAGACCAAGTCAAGTCAGACCTGCAAGTGCCATCTTCCCTGGGGTTTCTTCTCAGCCTTCCCAAGTCGGTCCTCAAACCAGTGCAGCTTCTTACCTTTATAGGGGCAGAGCTAGATACTGTCAAAGCAAGAGCCTTTCTTCCCCTGGAAAGGGCAAGAGTTCTTGTGGAGCTGGCTTCTTCCTTCAGCCTTCAGGTGTCCCGACTAGCAAGGCACTTCCTTCAGCTCTTGAGCCACATGGCAGCTTCTACAGCAGTGGTCCAAGGGGCAAGATTTCAGATGAGGGACATTCAGTTCCATCTGAGGGCCTTTTGGTCCCAAAAGTAGGACCCTCTTACCAAACTGATTCCAGTGACTCTGACACTGATCCAAGCCCTTCAGTGGTGGCAGGATTAGGACAATTTAAGGCAAGGGGGCTCATTTGTCACTCGGTCTCATTCGGTGGTCCTTACCATGGATGCTTCCCTTTTGGGATGGAGAGCTCATCTGGGAGCTCTCTCAGCCCACGGGCTATGGTCCCCTCAGGAGTCCCTTCTTTATATCAATCTCCTGGAACTTGGGGCAGTTTTTCTGGCCCTGCAAGCATTCTGTCTGTGCAGAACAAGGTGGTTCAGGTCAGAACAGACACCACCACCATGTGGTACATCAGCAAGCAGGGATGCACTCTGTCTACAGCCTTGTGCACAGAGGCCATGAAATAGTGGTCCCTGGCTTATTCCCTGCAGACCTCTCTGATAGCAGTCCACCTGCTGGGGAAGGACAGTGTGCTAGCAGATGCACTGAGCAGGATCTCCCAGGGCCATCACGAATGGTCCCTGGACCCCTTAGTGTTGAAAGTAATTTTCTCAAGGTGGGGCACTCCAGAGATGGATCTCTTTGCAGCCCCAGACAATCATCAACTTCTTCTGTTTTGTGGCAGACCCCCAGTCTTGAGCTCAGTCCCTCTGGATGCTCTGATGTTGAACTAGGAAGGGAAATTTCTGTATGCCTTTCCTCTACTGTTCAAAGTTCTAGTCAAGATAAGGTCACAACCTTGCAAAGTGATTCTGATTGCACCAGACTGGGCCAGGCAGCCTTGGTACCCTCTGTTGCTGTCTCTAGCAGTCCATATTCCCCTGTCACTTCCCAGGAATTACAACCTGTTAACCTCCTCTCAGTGGAGGATTTGGTGTCTCAATCTCAAGGTATGGCTCTTGAAGAGTTAGTTTGCAGATTTGCATCTGTCTCGGGGGTCTGGATATTCTCAAAGCTTCTTGAAAGTCCTCCACCAGAAAGATTTATAACTCCAAATGGAAAAGATTCAGCATTTGGTGTTCCAAGAAGCATATTTCTCCAGACACTGCTGTATTGCCTACAGTTTTGGGATTTATGGTCCATCTTAATGGCCTAGACCTCAGACCAGCTACTCTCAAGATACACTAGTCAGCTGTTTCTGCTTTTCTGTCAGTGGGGAAGTCTTCCTCACTATCTTCTCCTCCTGTGTTCTGTAAATTTTTCAAGGGATTGCTTCATACCAACCCTCCCTTTAGGGATCCTGCCCCTGCCTGAGACTTAAATGTTTGCATTGCTCAACTTATACAACCTCCTTTTGAGCCTATGTCCTCAGCAAGGCTTAAGTACTTGACTTGGAAAACTGTTTTTGGTAGCCATTACCTCTGCCAGACTGATCGGTGAACTGCAAGCCCTATCGGTGGAATCTGATTTTTATCTCCTTTCATAGGGATAAAGTGATCCTTAGAACCAATAGGAGGTTCTTGCCCGAAGTGGTCTCAGACTTCCACTTGAATTGGTCTATGTCTCTTCCTGTCTTCTTCACTGATCATTCCTCCTCAGGAGAGAGGGAGGCTACACAGTTTAGATGTTAAAAGAGCCCTTAGCTACTACATAGAGCGTACCAAGGGTCACAGGTTTGATTCCTTCCAGTTATTCTTCACTTATGGGGAAGTGGGAAAGGGCAAACCTGCCACCAAGAGAACTATTGCCAAGTGGATTGTGCCTTGTATACAATTCTGCTATGAGAAACTGGGAAAGATTCCCCCCCTCAGGCCTGAGGGCTCACTCTACAAGAGGTACAGCTGCTTCCCTGGTTGCAGCCAGGGATATCCCTTTGTTAGAAATCTGTCAAGCAGCCACCTGGAAAACTGTCCATACGTTTGCCAAGTATTACTCTCTGAATATCCAGGCTAGGAGTGATGCTCTGTTTGGCACAGCAGTACTTCAGAGCCTGTTCCCAAAGTAGGTTCTGTCCTTCCTCCATGGAGGTGCTGCTTGGTAGTCTGCAGTTTGTCAGAATACAGCAAGACTTAATGTTTGAAAAAAAAATTACTCACCTTAGTAATTGTGTTTCTTCTAATGGAGTCTTGCTGTATTCTGATCTCCCTCCCCGTGTCTCCCCTTTCAGAACCTGGTTTTTGGGAAGTGGGTGGGCAGGTGCAGTGCTGCACCCCAGAGGTGCTTCTTGCACGCCTTCCTTTTTATTTGGGTGTTTTGTTGTATTGTTATCCTTATTTTGGATTGGTTTTGGTTTTGGGTTTCCTGACTGGAGTCTTCCTTGGGAATCCAAAACTGTCTGCCAGTTGGCTAGTTTAAAATTTTATAATTTCCACATAGTATAGTTAGTGAGTTTTTGCTTGTAAGAATCTGACGGTTGGGTTTCAAAGGGCTGCAGACAGAGACCTCAACCGAGCTCGAACTCAGCGTTCTATGCACTGCGTAGAAATTTAACCCAATATTCTCTGGGGCAGTTTAAAGGCTGGAGCTAACTGCAGTTTGTCAGAATACAGCAAGACTCCATTAGTAGAAACACAATTACTAAGGTGAATAATTTTTTTCATACTGCACCAAAAACATCTAATTGTCATCTTGATACTTCACTAAAAGCATCATCCTCCCTATAGTGTGTGATACCCCGGAGAGAGAGAATCTTATGCTGATCATAGAACTTTGATTCAAGGTTCTTTCAAATCCTACACTGTGGTCAGGTGCCGCCCCCCACCACCACCGATTGGATCTAACATCAGACCTGTTTCTTCTTCTGAGAGCCCCCCCCCAAGTCCGCTGTGGTCGGATGGGTTTACTCCAATTTTATTTGTTCTCTAAATTTGTGTATGTATGCAGCTACTGTATAAATAAAACCATCTATCTGCATAGTAAGCATCATCACTCATTTTATACACAGTTGCTATGTCATCAGCCAATTTAGAATGTTCAGCCTCAGTAGCAGTACTAATCCTATTCAAATGCAAATAACTTTAAAATGAAAAAAGATAGCATGTTACTGTGAGCACAAATGTTGTCCAGCACAAAAATATCTACAAAATGAGAGGTTTCATTTATAGATACCTTTTTAGTTTTTGTAGAATTAGCAGAAATCAAAGTTAAGGATTTTGTGCACTTTTTTCGACAAATACAAATAACTTTAAAAAGAAAACATAGCATTTGTACATGGAGCACGAAATTTCTTCAGCACAAAATTCTCTACAAAATGAGAGGTTTCATATATAGATGCCTTTTTCAATTTTTTTATAATCGGCAAAAATGGCAGACAATTCAGTTTTTATTTACTTTTCTGATGAACAAATCCCCCAAAAATGTAAAAACAAAAGAATTGTGCATCAGACTTTTTCATTATGTACTGTGCATAATGTACAGTTGAAGCATCCATAGTAACTGCTTAGCAACCACTATGCTAAGCCAGGCTACCCTGGGAAAACTACAAAAGTCCATGTATGTTAACATGAAAACGAAACTCCTTACACAATCCTAAAAAATAATCCCTGTTGCATAAATGAAATGCGTAATGGGGACCTTGTGGAATACATGATTTATTTTCACTCAAGCTGTTTGACCTTGGGCACAGCACTCGTGGCTTACACGACTCGTGAGATTACCCAAGGTCAAACGGCTCTTGTGAAAATAAATCCTGTATTGCACAGGTCCCTGTTGCGTATCCCTTATACATACTGTTAGATATGGTTTCTAGTATTTTTAACATTTTGTTTATTTCACTGTTTGTGGTTATCCGGTTTCTGATCGGTTCCCAGGAACTGGAGGAGGCTGCAGGCCAGGTCAGTTCCTGCCTTTAGGGAACCGCTACTATTTCACGTCAGACGTTTTACAAATTGTTTTAAAACAACTGCTTTTGCCTTTATTCACTGTTTGAATTAGATCAGAGTGGAGCCTTGGATGTGGCCTACCTAGCTTTCAGTAAGGCCTTCAACACCCTTCTACATAGGAGACTCTTAAACGTGCAGTGCAGCCTGGAGGTGGGTCCAAAAATGGAAAACTGGGTTAAAAAAAAAAAAACAATTGGTTGGGAAATGAATAGAGGATGGTGGTAAACGGAGTTTACTTTGAGAAAGGTAGGGTAACCAGCAGGATGCCACAAGGATCAGTACTGGGACTAGTCCTCTTCAATGTCTATTAGTGACATTGCAGAGGGGCTAGAAGGGAAGGTATGCCTTTTTGCAGATGAGGCAAAAATCTGCAACAGCTGACACACCCGGGAGTGTGAAGGGGCTAGTGTCCATGTCCCGTCACTTAATGCCCCTGTCTTTTATCATAGGCCCACTACCTACCCCTCCTCCATAAATACAGAACTGAAGAATTTGTTCAGTATGTCCAATTTTTCTTCTGCACAAGGCACTCCTTCTCTTTCCAGCCATACTGTCCCTCCCTAGATCTTTCTCTCGTCACTTGTGTATCCAAAGAATATTGTCTTTAAATGTCTTCAAAAAAGTGACTTAAAGATGTTGCACATACTCTGCCCCAGCCCCTTCACCCAGTCAGAAGGCTGCTACTGCTGCATCATCCAGCCTTCGCTAGATGGTGACCAAGCAGCAGCTTGTGCTGTGACACACACACACACACACACACACACACACACACACACACACACACACACACACACACACACAGAGACATCAATGGACGCGCAGTCCTCCTCATTCATGCAGTTGGCCCTTGAGCAAGCTATATCTATTCCTGAACCTGGTTTACCACCGTGGCGGCAGGTGAGGTGCCCAGGCCCTTAAAACTCCGCACCACAGGGCCAGCACTACATTTCTGATTTTAAGGAAAAACAGATCCTCTGATTGGAGGATGGTGGGGAGTAGGGAATCATGGCTGCACCTGGAAAGGGATGCGCTACTGGAAAAACAAGACGCGGCACTATCACTGTATATCATGCTGCACAATAATCGTGATTTCAAACACAAAATCTTGCTGTATTCTGACTATTGCAGTTAGCCCCAGCACTCAAAACTGCCCCGGAGAGTAGAGGGTTAATTTTCTGTGCAGAGCATAGAACGTTGAGCTCGAGCTCGGTTCAGACCTCTGTCTGCTGCACTTTGAAGTGCAATTGTCAGATTCTTTACTCCACTTAACTGAACGGCCGCTCCGGAGATTTCTCCTTTGCTCACGGTTCGTAAGTCTGTTAAAGTCCTCAGTTTTACAGATTATTTTTCGCAAGTTTCAGTTCAGATCTCTGTCTGTGGTACAGTAAGTACTAGGTAGTGAACTAAACATAGTAAACTTGTGAAAATTGTAAAAATTGATATTTTTTTGACTGGTTCAGCTGAACCGGCCGTTTAGTGATTTATATATTCTGTCTTTGTTTTTAAACTTAGAGTGTGGTTACTGGTCCTTATCGGTTTAAAAAGAAAAAAAAAACTGCATTTTCTTGTGTGTTTCCTTTTTTTTTTTCCCCAAATACCCGTGACATTGTTAGAAACAGATATGGGTGTCTTGCCTGGTTTTGCCATAAAAAAAGGGTAAGTTTGTAGTTAAGATGGCTGTGTCTGAAGAAACCCAAAAGAAAAACCGGGCCCACTGGGTTTTAACACTGCAGTGTGTGTGGGGAAGTCTTTGCTAAGGCTGATCCCCACACCACCTGTGTTTGTCTGGGGTTTGACCACCTCGATTCAGACTGCAAAATCTGTGTGTTTTTGTTTTTTTTTTTGTTTTGTTTTGTTTTTTTGTTTTGTTTTGTTTTGTTTTTAAATTAAATAAATAAATAAATCCCTAAGTCTACCCTGGAAAAAAGATTAGGTAGGCTCAGGGATAAGGAGGCCATGAAGTCCGCTGACCGGGATGGCCAGCCCAGTTCGGTTCTGACCAAACCTGTGGGAGTGCCCTCTGACCAGGGCTGTACTACTTAGGGCAAGAGGAGAGCCGATCCTGAGGGATTGGTTCCTACAAAAAAAAGAAAAATCTGCCTGTTCGGGTCTAGAGACCCATTTTCCATCCGCCAAAGAGATTGCCAGTGCGATAAGGATTGTAGAATTGTTTCGTCTAGTTCCGTCTGATCCGGCACCTTCTGGCAGGCGCTCAGTCCAGTCACTTCCTCCGGTTCAAGATTATGCCCCTGAAGATTTCTATGAACCAAATTTGGAGGGGGATGAAGATTATGATGACGATGATGTGGGAGGTCTGGTTGAGCCCATTGAACCGGACATCTCCCCAGAAAGGCCTTCTGGTGTTTCCCCTCCTATGTTTTCTGAGCCCCCTTCCCACTACATGTTTTACAGGAAAGTGGCAGAAACCCTCCAGCTCCCTGTGGAAGAAGCTTTAGGGGAACAAGAGGAACCTGATTGTGTGGAGATGATGGACATCCCAGAATCCACGAGACTGTTTACTCCCCTTCATAAGTCTTTTAGGGAAACGCACAAAAGATTTTAAAAACTCCAAATTCAAACATGAAATCTTGCTGTATTCTGACAATAGCAGTGAGTCCCAACCTTCGAACTGCCCCGGAGATGAGTTAACTTTCCATGCCAGGCATGGAACCCTGAGCTCGAGCTCGGTTGAGAGACTGTCTGTTGCTGTTTAAACTCAAACCGTTAGATTCTTTACTCCGCCTTACTGAGCAGTCGCTCCGGAGATTTCTCCTTCTGCTCGGTTCAATTTGTCGGTTAAAGTACCGCTTTTCTCGGTTTTCGACCGAATTTAAACCATAACCTGTCTGTTCAGTCTCTGTCTGTGGTATTTGTGAGTACTAGATAGGTTATATTTTGTTCTATTCTTTGTGGAACTTGTAAACGGTTCATCGGTTCGGTTTGAACCGATCGAGTTGTTTAAAAAATCTTAAATTGTACTTTGAGTGTAGTTACCGGTTCTTATCAGTTCTAAAAAAAACTGATTTTATTACTTTTTTCTCCACGACCCGTGACACGGTCAGGAACCGATAAGAGGGTCTTGCCTGGCGGATTGCCATAAAAGGGTAAGTTTGGTTAGGACTGGCACAATGTCTGAGAAACCCAAAAGAAAAACCAGGCCCACTGGGTTTCAACACTGTAGTGTGTGTTTGGGGAATTCTTTGCCAAGGCTGACCCCCACACCACCTGTGTTTATTGTCGGGGGTTTGACCACCTCAGTGCAAACTGCCAGATTTGTAAAAATTTCCCTGCAGCTGCCATAGAGAAGAGAGTTGGTAGGCTCAGGAAAAGGGAGCCAAAAAGTCAGCTGAACCGGATGGCCAGCCTGGTTCGGTTCAAACCGAACCAGAAGGAGTGCCCTCTGACCAGGGCGAGACTTCGGACAAAAGGAGAGCTGATTGAGGAATCGGTTCCGGCTAAAAGAACTAGAAAAGAAAAATCGGCTGGTGTGGAGCCAAAACTTTCCTCTCCAACCGCTGAAGAAATAGCCAAAGCGATAAAAATTGTATAGTCGCTTTCCCTGGTTCCAACCGAACCGGCACCATCAGGCAGGCGCGGTTCGGCCAGTTCCACTGGTTCAAGAGTATGATTTTTAGAGGAATTTTATGAACCGGAGGAAGAGGAGTATGAGGAAAGTGAATGTGGTTCGAAAGTCTGGATGTGCCCATTGACCTGGACATCTCCCCAGACAGACCTTCAGGAGTGTCTCCTCCTAGGCTTTGAGTCCCCCTCCCATTTCATGTTTTATTTAAAAAAAAAAAAAAAATGGCTGAAACCCTCCAGCTTCCTATGGAAGAAGCTGTGAATGACCAGGAGGAGCCTGACTATGTAGAAATGATGGATATCCCAGAGTCTAGGAGGCTGTCTATTCCCTTGCACAAATCTTTTGGGAAACGGACATTTAAGATTTTAAAGACTCCTAACACTATACCTCCTGTGGATAAAAGAATGGACAAGAGGGCGGCCGGTGGCGCTAAGGGTTGAGGTGCTGGGGCGCCACACCTGCGCACCACGCCCGACCCGGGTTGAACGGACTCTGCTTGCCAGGGGTCGGCAGGGGAAGGAGGATAGAGCGTCCCCACGGATGCTCTCCTCCTTCGGGGAGGGATACCGGGGGTGTTCAATACTCCCGACGCCCGGGAGAGTCGGTGGAAGCACAGACTCTCTGAGCAACGGCGGCTCCTATTGGGGGAGCCGGGGAGGGGAGGACACCATCTGGCACTTGGCAGGCATGCGTAAGCATGTTCCGCCCGAGCCGGCGTCCTCGGTGAGAGGGAGGGGAGGGACAGAAAAAACGGAAAACAACCCGCGGCACTCTGGATGACGGCCGTTCCAGCCACCCAGTCTGCAACCACAGGCAGACCCCGCTGTGCAAGGTGCTCTACGGGAGGAAGGAGGCAGGTAGGAGTCACCAGAGAGGCACTCTGGGGGCAGACTCGGTGGGGACTGGGGGGCATTGAGCTAGCCCGAAGGAGAAGAGTGGCGAGGGCAACTAGGAGGGAAAAAGAGATTTCAAAAAAAAAAAAAAAAAAGAATGGACAAGAGGTCTACATCGTCAGGCTCAGACACGGAGTTCCTTACACAACAATGCAGCCATGTTGGAGTAGTGCAGGCTGCAGCCTGTGATAAGGCAAACATTCCCTTGGCTTCACAACACACACACACACACACACACACACACACACACACACACACACCCCGGACAAGGACTCCAGGAGGATTGATGCCATGGCAAAGAAACAGTACATGGCAGCATCCTTGGGACTCAGACAGGCCAATTATATGGCCTATACTGCTAGGTATCAAAAATCCAGATGGGACACTGTTATGGCTTTAGCAAAACAGGTCCCTGGCCAGCTTACCAAGGAGCTGGAGCAGGTGGCTGCTGATGGTATTGAGGCATCCATGCTGCAGTGAACTCCAGTGATGTCATCTAGAGTCATGGCTACATCTGTGGCACTTCGAAGAATGGCTTGGCTCAGATGTACTAGCCTGTCACAGGATACCCAGACTAAGGCCATGGATTTTCCTATTGTGGGTAATTCTCTGTTTGGGGAGCAGACAGAGAATTACATGAAGAAAATGGACGAGTATAGGACCACCTATAGGAGTGCACAGGCCAAGGAAAGGCAGGCCACTCCTCGGAGGCAGCTTCCCAGGGGCAGGCCCTTTCATAGGCCTTTTTACCAAGCCCAGGCCTCCTCTTCTGCTTATGCCCAGAGGGGGTTCTTTAGAGGGAGAGGCAGACGGGGGTACAAGCAGGCCTGCTTCCACCCCTCAGCCCAAAGCCCCTGCCAAACAGGCACCCTGATGGGGTTGCCAGGGCTGATTCTCTGCTACCTGTAGGGGGCAGGCTGGCTTACTTTGTCCAGGACTGGGAGTCTCTGACATCAGACAAATGGGTCCTGGAAGTAGTAAGCCAGGGACTGGTTCTCAGCTTCAAAAAGTTTCCAAAGATGAGAACCAGATCCTTTCCACCTGCAAATCCTTCAGAGACACTTGCCTTAGAGGCAGAGGTCTCTTCCCTCCTAGCTCTCAGAGCTGTGGAAAGGGTTCCACCCCTACACCAGGGCAAAGGGTTGTACTTCCTTACCCCAAAAAAGACAGGAGAATGGCGGCCCATCCTGGATCTCAGATACTTAAACAAGCACTTTTTAAAACCAAAATTCAAAATGGTGACTCTGGGAATTATTCTACCCCTCTCTAAGGCCAGGGGACTGGCTAGTGTCCCTGGACCTCAAGGATGTCTACTTCCATATTCTCATCAGACGCTCCCATCGAAAGTACCTCAGGTTCGAGCTGCCCTCAGGCCATTACCAGTTCAGAGCAATGCCCTTTGGCCTGACCTCTGCTCCAAGGGTATTCACAAAATGCCTGGCAGTAGTAGTTGCTTCTCTAAGAAGGCAAAGGATTGCCATCTTCCCTTACCTGGACGACTGGCTCATAGTAGGCCAGTCCCCAGACCAAGTCAAGTTACACTTACAGATAACTCGGCAACTGCTCACTTCTTTGGGTTTCCTTCTGAATCTTTCAAAGTCAGTTCTAGAGCCTGTCCAGCTCCTCACCTTCATAGGCGCAGAGCTAGACACAGAAAAGGCCAGAGCTTTCCTTCCCCCTGGACAGGGTAAGGACCCTTGTCTCTCTGGCCTCCTCATTCACCCTGCAGGTGTCTCAACCAGCAAGGCATTTCCTACAGCTCCTGGGGCACATGGCTGCTTCTACAGCAGTAGTGCAGGGAGCAAGATTTCAGATGAGGGACATTCAGTTCCATTTGAGAGCCTTCTGGTCTCAAAGGAAGGACCCTCTGACCAAATTGATCCCAGTAACTCAAACCCTGATCCAGGCTCTACAGTGGTGGCAGGATCAGAACAATCTGAGACAAGGGGTTCCCTTTGTCACTCAGTCTCACTCTTTAATCCTTACTACAGATGCCTCCCTCTTGGGGTGGGGGGCTCACATGGGCCACCTGACTACCCAGGGATTGTGGTCCCCCTCAGGAATCTCTGCTTCACATCAATCTGTTGGAACTCAGAGCAGTATTTCTAGCACTTCAAGCTTTTTCCAAGTCTGTTCAGAACAAAGTTATCCAGGTCAGAACAGACAACACCACCACAATGTGGTACATCAACAAGCAAGGAGGCACTCGGTCTACGGCCTTGTGCACCGAAGCAATGAAGTTGTGGTCTCTGGCTTACTCCCTGAACACCTCCCTCACGGCAGTTCACCTCCCAGGCAAGGACAATGTCCTGGCAGATGCTCTCAGCAGGATATCCCAGGGCCACCACGAATGGTCACTGGACCCCCTGGTCTTGGAGGTGATATGTTCCAGATGGGGCACCCCACAGATGGATCTTTTTGCAGCCCCAGACAATCACCAACTTCCCCTTTTTTGCTGCAGGCCCCCAGTGTTGGGCTCAGTACCCCTGGATGCCTTAGTTCTCAGTTGGGAAGGGAAGTTTCTGTATGTTTTCCCCCCTTTTCCTCTCCTGTTCAGAGTGCTAGTCAAAATCAGATCTCAATCCTGCAGGATGATCCTGATTGCTCCAGACTGGGCCAGACAACCCTGGTATCCACTCCTACTGTCCTTAGCAGTCCATCTTCCCAGGAATTACAACCTGTTTAACCTGTGCTCAGGGGAGGGTTTGGTACCCAAATCTCTCAGTCTCAAGGCCTGGCTCTTGAAGAGTTAGTTTGCTGATTTACACCTCTCCCAAGGTGTAATGGATATTTTGAAGGCTTCTAGGAAACCTTCCACCAGGACTACTTATAATTCTAAGTGGAAAAGATTTTCCATATGGTGCTCTGGAAAGCATATTTCCCCAGAGTCTGCTGATCTGCCCACAGTCCTTGAGTTATATGGTCCATTTAAATAGCTTGGGCTTAGACCAGCTACACTGAAGGTGCATCTGGCAGCTGTTTCTGCTTTTATTTCAGCAGGTAAGCCCTCTTCTCTTTCAGCTCACCCTATGTTCTCTAAGTTTTTCAAGGATTGCTTCATACCAACCCTCCATTCAGGGACCCTGCCCCTGCTTGGGACCTTAATGTTTGCATTGCTCAGCTTATGCAACCCCCTTTTGAGCCTTTGTCTTCAGCAGAGCTTAAGTACTTGGCTTGGAAAACTGTTTCTGGTAGCCATCACTTCTGCCAGACGCATAAGTGAATTACAAGCTTTGTCAGTGGAGCCTGATTTTTATCTCCTTTCATAGAGATAAGGTGGTCCTCAGAACTAACAGGAAGTTCTTGCCTAAGGTGGTTTCAGATTTCCACCTTAATCAGTCTGTCTCTTCCTGTGCACTTCACTGACCATTCCTCCTCTGGCGAGAGGAGGCTGCACAGTTTAGATGTGAAAAGAGCCCTTAGCTACTACATAGAGCGTACCAAGGGTCACAGGTTTGACTCCCTCCAACTGTTCCTCACTTATGGTGAGGTTGGTAAAGGGAAACCTGCCACTAAAAGATCCATTGCCAGGTGGATTGTCTCTTGTATCCAATTTTGCTGTGAAAAACTGGGTAAGGTTCCTCCCTCAGGCCTGAGGGCTCACTCTACCAGAGGTACAGCTGCTTCCTGGCTGCTGCCAGGGACATCCCTATTCTAGAGATATGTCAAGCAGCTACCTGGAAAACAGTTCACATTTTACCAAGCATTACCTCTGGATATCCAGGCTAGGAGTGATGCTTGGTCTTGGCACAAGCTTTAGAGCCTATTTCCTAAGTAGGTTCTGCCCCTCCTCCATGGAGGTACTGCTTTAGTTCTATTGTCAGAATACAGGAAGACTTCATGTTTGAAGAAAAAATTACTCACCTTAGTAATGTTGTTTCTTCTAATGGAGTCTTGCTGTATTCTGACCCCCCCCCCGGCCTGCCCCTCTCAGAACCTCTGGTTTTGGGATGTGGGTGGGCAGTGCAGTGTTGGCACTCAGTAGGTGCCCACCTTGTTGTTTTCACCCCCTTTTTTCTTGGGGTGAGTTGGTGTTGGTTTTTCATTTTTTTGGGTCTCCTGACTAGAGTCTTTGTTTTGGGACCAAAAAATGTGTTATGTTTAGTAGCCAGTTGGCTAATGTAGGTTTACAGCTTCCACACAGGACCTTAGTGAGTTTAGCTCGTAAAGATTTGACAGTTTGAGTTTAAACAGCAACGGACAGAGTCTCAACCGAGCTAGAGCTCAGCGTTTCATGCCTGGCATGGAAAGTTAACTCTCATCTCCGGGGCAGTTTGAAGGTTGGGACTCACTGCTATTGTCAGAATACAGCAAGACTCCATTAGAAGAAACAACATTACTAAGGTGAGTAATTTTTTCTTCTGTACCTCCTGTCGACAGAAGGATGGACAAAAGGTACACCGTATCAGGTTCTGGTACAGAATGCTTGTATCAACAATGCAGCCATGTTGGGGTTGTGCAGGCTGCAGCGTGTGATAAGGCTAATATACCTTTGGCTTCACACCCCCAGATAAAGATTCTAGGAAGCTGGATGCCATGGCAAATAAACAGTACATGGCATCCGCCTTGGGACTCAGGCAGGCTAATTATATGGCCTATGCAACCAGGTACCAGAAGTCCAGGTGTGACAGTGTACTGGCACTGGCTAAGCAGGCCTCCCCCCAGCTAGCCTCTAAGCTGGAAGGGGTGACTACTGATGGGATTGAGGCAGCTAAGGTACAGTTCCATGCTGCTGTGGACTCCAGTGATGTGTCCTCTAGAGTCATGGCTACATCTGTAGCTCTTCGGAGAATGTCTTGGCTCAGATGTACTAGTCTCACAGGACACCCAGGCTAAGGCCATGGAATTTCTTGAGGTGGGTAATTCTCTGTTTGGGGAGCAGACAGAGAATTACATGAAAAAGATGGATGAGTATAGGACCACCTATAGGAGTGCACAGGCCAAGGAAAGGCAGGCAACTCCTCATAGGTAGCAGGCTAGGGGCAGGCCTTTTCATAGGTCTTTCTATCAAGCACAAGCCTCTTCTCCCTTTCCTCAGAGGGGGTTCTTCAGAAGGAGAGGCAGAAGGGGGATGAGCAGGGCTGCATCCATCCCTCAACCTCAGGCTCCTACCAAGCAGACACCCTGATGTGTCAGCCCGGGTCGACTCCTCTATTCCTGTAGGAGGCAGGCTGGTTTACTTCATCCAGGACTGGATGTCTGTTACCTCAGACAGGTGGGTCCTGGAAGTGGTAAGCCAGGGGCTGGTTCTCAGCTTCAAGAAATTGCCAAAGCTGAGGGCCAGATCTTTTCCACCTGCAAGCATCTCCAAAACCATTGCCCTAGAGGCCGAGGTTTAATTTCTGCTGGCTCTAAAGGCTGTAGAGAGAGGTCCTCCATTGCACAGGGGCAAAGGTCTGTACTCCAGGTATTCCTTCCCCCAAAAAAAGACAGGGGAGTGGCGACCCATCCTAGACTTAAGATACCTGAACAAACATCTTTTAAAACCAAAATTCTGGTGACTCTGGGAATAATCCTTCCCTCTCTAAGGGCCTCCCTGGACTTAAAAGATGCCTACTTTCACATTCCCATGAGGTGCTCACATAGAAAGTACCTCAGGTTCGAATTGCCTTCAGGCCATTATCTGTTCAAAGCTATGCCCTTCGGCCCGACATCAGCTCCAAGGGTATTCACAAAATGCCTAGCAGCAGTAGTGGCCTTTTTAAGAAGGAAAAGTATTTCCATACCTGGACGACTGGCTCATTGTGGGTCAGTCCCCAGACCAAGTCAAGTCAGACGTTCAAGTGACTCAGCAATTGCTCACTTCCCTAGGATTCCTTCTCCGTCTTCCCAAGTCAGTTCTCAAGCCTGTACAGCTCCTCACCTTCATGGGGCAGGGTTGGATACAGTCAAAGCAAGAGCTTTTCTTCCCCTGGCAAGGGCTATTGTAGAGCTGGCTTCTTCATTCCACCTTCAAACAACATGAAGTCTTGCTATATTATGACATATGCAGTATAACCCCAGGTTAGAACTGCTCCGGAGGTGAGAGTTAACTTTCCATGCAGGGCATGGAATCTTGAGTGCGAGCTCGGTTGAACACTCTGTCTGTTGAAGCTCAAACTTAAACTGTCAGATTCTTTACTCCGCCTCACTGAACAGTCGCCCGAGATTCCTCCTGCTGCTCGTTTGCTTGTCGGTTTTAAAGTGTAATTCTTGTTTATTTACTCAAATTTAACCGCAATCGTTGGTTCAAGCTCTGTCTGTGGTATTGCAAGTAATAGATAGGCTTTATTATTTTTTCTTCTGTGTGGAACTTGTAAACGTCTTTTTCGGTCTCGGTTTGAACTGATCAGATGGTTTTAAAATTACCTTCTAGTCCTTAGAGTGCGTGTTCTGCGGGTTCTTATATGTTCTAAAAAAAAAAAAAAAAATGACTATTACGCTTTTTTCCACGACTGCGGACACGGTTGGGAACCGATAAGAGTCTTGCTTGGTGGATTGCCATTAACGGGCAGGTTTGGCTAGGCTGCTGGCACTATGTCTGAGAAACCCAAAAGAAAACCGGACCCACTGGGTTTCAGCATCAGGCCTCTGTGGGAAAGCCTTGCTAAGGCTGACCCACACCATTGTGTATATTGTCTGGGTTTAACCACCTCAATGCAGACTGCCAGATTTGTAAGAATTTTCCTGCTGCCACCGTGGAAAAGAGTTGGTAGGCTCGGGAAAAGGAGGCTAAAAGTCCGCTGACCCAGATGGCCAGCCCGGTTCAGTTTCAACCGAACCTGAGGGAGTGCCCTCTGACCAGGGGCGATACTGGCAACGAAGAGCCAGCTCTGAGGAGCCGGTTCCAACAAAAAGGACTAGGTCAGCTAGTTTGGGGCCAAAAGTTCTTTCTCCAACCGCTGAGGAAATAGCCAAAGCTATTCAAATTGTCCAGTCTCTTTCCCCAGTTCTGTCCGAACCGGCACCATTAGGGAAGCGCCCGTTCGGTCAGTTCCCCCGGTTCAGGATTATGAGTTTGAGGATTTTTATGAACCAGGGGGAAGGGGAGGAGGGGTACGAGGAGAGTGAGTGTGATTTTGAAAGTCTGGATGTGCCCATTGAACCGGACATCTCTCCAGACAGACTCTGGAGTGTCCCCTTCCAGGCTATCTGAGTCCCCTTCTCATTTTTTTGTTTTACAAGAAAGTTGCTGAGACTCTGCAACTCCCTGTTGAGGAAGCTGTTGATCAAGAAGAGCCTGATTTTGTGGAAATGATGGATATTCCAGAGTCTAGGAGACTGTCTATTCCCTTGCATAAATCTTTTAGGAAACAGTTAAAAATTCTGAAAACTCCTCATTCTATCCTCCCTGTGGATAAAAGGATGGACAAGAGGTATGCTTTATCAGGCTCTGATACGGAGTTCCTATCCAGCAGTGCAGCCATGTGGGGGTAGTGCAGGCTGCAGCCTGTGACAAGGCTAATATCTCTAGGTTCTCTCACCTCCTGTAAAGTATTCCAGGAGGATGGATGCTACAAAAAAAGCAGTACATGGCAGCATCTTTGGGACTCAGACAGGCAAATTATATGGCTTACAGCTAGGTACCAGAAATCCAGGTGGGATACTGTCCTGGCTCTAGCAAAAGGTGCCTGACCAGCTTGCTAGGAGCTGGAGCAGGTGGCTGCATGGATGATTGAGGATCCAACGGCAGTTTCACACTGCAGTAGACTCTAATGTTGTTTCATCAAGAGTCATGGCTACATCTGTGTCTCTTCAGAATGGCCTGGCTCAGATGTACTGCCCTGTCACAGGATACCCAGTCTAAGGCTATGGATTTTCCTGTTGGGAAATTCTCTGTTTGGGAGCAGACAAAGATTATATGAAGAAAATGGATGAGTATAGGACCACCTATGGGTGCACGGCCAAAGAAGGCAAGTCACTCCTCAAAGGCAGTATATCAGGGGCAGGCCTTTTCATAGGCTGCTTACCAAGCTTCAGGCCTCTCTTTCTGCTTATGCCCAGAGGGGTTCTTTAGAGGAAGGGCAGAAGGGGTTCTAGTAAGCCTGCTTCTACCCTCCACCCAAAGCTCCTGCAAAACAGGCTCCTGATGGGGTAGTCAGATGGGCGATTCTCCACTACTGGTAGGGGGGCAGTCTGGCTTACTTTTGTCCAGGACTGGAAGTCTTTAACATGGCAAGTGGGTCCCTGGAGTAGTGGTAAGCCAGGGACTGGTTTCAGCTTCAAAAAATTCCGAAGATGAGAGCCAGGTCTTTCCACCTGCAAACCCTTCAGATGCACTTGCCCTGAAGCAGAAGTTTCTTCCTCCTGGCTCTCAGAGCCGGGAAAAGGTTCCACCATACACCAGGGCAAAGGTTGTACTCAGATACTTCCTTACTCCAAAAAGACAGGAGAATGGGCGCCCATCCTGGATCTCGGGTATCTAAACAAACACCTTTAAGACCAAAGTTCAAAATGGTGACCCCGGGATTATTTTACCTCTCTAAGGCCAGGGGACTGGCTAGCCTCCCTGGACCTCAAGGATGCCTACTTCCATGTTCTCATCAGGCTCCCGTCAAAAGTACCTCCAGATTGAACTGCCCTCAGGCCATTACCAGTTCAGAGCAATGCCCTTCGGCCTCACCTCGGCCCCATGGGTGATTCACAAATGCCTGGCAGTAGCAGTTGCTCATTTAAGAGGCAAAAGATTGCCATCTTTCCTTATCTGGACGACTGGCTCATTCTAGGCCAGTCTCCAGAGCAGGTCAAACTACATTTACAAGTAACCCAGCAACTGCTTACATCTCTAGGTTTCCTTCTCAATCTTCCAAAGTCAGTTCTGGAGCCTGTCCAGCTTCTCACCTTCATAGGCGAGAACTGAACACAAAAGAAGTAGAGTCTTCCTTCCTCTGGAAAAGAGCAAGGACCCTGGTGTCTCTGCTCTCCTCTTTCACCCTGCAGGTCTCTCGACCAGCAAGGCATTTTCATACTGCCCTGGGGCACATGGCTGCTTCTACAGCAGTTGTGCAGGGAGCTAGATTTCAGATGAGGGACATTCAGTTCCATTTGAGAGCCTTTTGGTCTCAAAGGACAGATCCCCTAACCAAATTGATTCCAGTGACTCTAACTGATCCAGGCCTTCAGTGGTGGCAGGATCAGAACAATCTGAGACAGGGGGTTCCTCACCCCAGTCTCATTCCTTGACCCTACTACAGATGCATCCCTCTGGGGTGGGAGGCTCACATGGCGACCTTTCCACCCAAGGGCTGTGGTCCCCTCAGGAATCCCTGCTCCACATCAATTTGCTGGAACTCGGAGCAGTTTTTCTAGCACTCCAGGTTTTTTCCACATCTGTCCAGAACAAGGTGGTTCAGGTCAGAACAGACAATACCACTGCAATGTGGTACATCAACAAGCAAGGGGGCACTCTGTCTACGGCCTTGTGCACAGAAGCAATGAAGTTGTGGTCTCTGGCTTATTCTCTGAACGCCTCCCTTATGGCAGTTCACCTCCCAGGCAGGGACAATGTCCTAGCGGATGCTCTCAGCAGAATTTCCCAGGGCCATCACGAATGGGCACTGGATCCCCTAGTACTGGAGGTAGTATTTGCCAGATGGGGCACCCTGCAAATAGATCTCTTTGCAGCCCCAAACAATCACCAACTCCCTTTTTTGCTGCAGGCCTCCAGTGTTGGGCTCAGTCCCTCTGGATGCCTTCCTCCTCAGTTGGGAAGGGAAGTTTCTCTATGCTTCCCCTTCCCCTTCTTTTCAAATTGCTAGTCAGAATCAGATCTCAATCCTGCAAAATGATCCTGATTGCTCCAGATTGGGCCAGGCAGCCCTGGTACCCACTCCTCATGTCCTTAGTCCACCCTCCCCTATGTCTTCCCAGGAATCACAACCTGTTAACCTGTGCCCAGGGGAGACTTTGGTATCCGAACCTCAGATCTCTCAATCTCAAAGCTTGGCTCTTGAAGAGTTAGTTTGCTGACCTACACCTGTCTCAAGGTGTATTGGATATTTTGAAGGCCTCTAGGAAGCCTTCCACCAGGGCTACCTATAATTCAAAATGGAAGAGATTTTCCATATGGTGTGCTAGAAAGCATATTTCCCCAGAATCTGCTGGCATGCCCACGATCTTGGATTATTTGGTGCATTTGAATTCTTGGGGCTGAGACCAGCTACCTAAAGTGCACTTGCAGCTGTCTGTCTTCTTATCAGCAGTAAGCCCTTCTTATCAGCTCACCCTGTGTTCTCCAGTTTTTTAAAGGGTTGCTTCACACCAACCCTCCGTTCAGGGACCGTGCCCCTGCTTGGGATCTTAATATTTGCATCGCTCAGCTTATGCAACCCCCTTTTGAGCCATTGTCTTCAGCAGAGCTTAAGTACTTAACTTGGAAAACTGTGTTTCTGGTAGCCATCACCTCTGCCAGGCGCATAAGTGAGCTACAAGCCTTGTCAGTGGAGCCTGATTTTATCTCCTTTCATAGAGATAAGGTGGTCCTCAGGACTAACAGGAAGTTTTTGCCTAAGGTGGTTCAGACTTTCACCTTAATCAATCCATGTCTCTTCCTGTGTACTTCCTGACCATTCCTCCTCTGGTGAGAGGAGATTACACAGTTTAGATGTCAAAAGAGCCCTTAGTTACTATATAGAACGTACCAAGGGTCACAGGTTCGAATCCCTCCAATTGTTCCTCACTTATGGTGAGGTTGGTAAAGGGAAACCTGCCACTAAAAGATCCATTGCCAGGTGGATTGTCTCTTGTATCCAATTCTGTTATGAAAAACTGGGTAAGGTTCCTCCCTCAGGCCTGAGGGCTCACTCTACCAGAGGTGCTGCTGCCAGGGACATTCCTATCCTAGAGATATGTCAAGCAGCTACCTGGAAAACAGTTCACACTTTTACTAAGCATTACTCCTTGGATATGCAGGCTAGGAGTGATGCTCGATTTGGCACAGCTGTGCTTCAGAGCCTATTTCCCAAGTAGGTTCTGTCCCTCCTCCATGGAGGTACTGCTGTGTAGTCTGCATATGTCATAATATAGCAAGACTTCATGTTGTTTGAAGAAAAAATTACTCGCCTTAGTAATGTTGTTTCTTCTAATGGAGTCTTGCTATATTATGACCCCCCAGCCTGCCCCTCTCAGAACCTCTGTTTTTTTGGGATGTGGGTGGGCAGTGCAATGTTGGTACTTCACTGATGCCCACTTTATTTCACCCTTCTGGGTGCTTAGGTGTTATACTTAATTTTTCTTTCTTGAATCCCCCGACTTGAGTCTTTGCTTTGGGATCAAGAACAAAAAGGTGTTTTTGTAGTTGGTAGCCAGTGGCTAGTGTAGGTTTACGGCTTCCACACAGAACCTTAGTGAGTTTTTGCTCGTAAAGATCTGACAGTTTGTTTGAGCTTCAACAGACAAAGTGTTCAACCGAGCTCACGCTCAAGATTCCATGCCCTGCATGGAAAGTTAACTTTCACCTCCAGAGCAGTTCTAACCTGGGGTTATACTGCATATGTCACAATATAGCAAGACTCCATTAGAAGAAACAACATTACTAAGGTGAGTAATTTTTTCTTCTGGTCTCTCGGACAGCAGGGCACTTCCTTCAACTTCTGGGCCACATGGCAGTTTCTACAGCAGTGGTCCAAGGGGCCAGATTTCAGATGAAGGACATTCAGTTTCACCTGAGGGTCTTTCGGTCTCAGAAGAAAGATTCTCTAACCAAACTAGTTCCAGTGACCCGGACTCTGATCCAGGCTCTCCAATGGTGGCAGGATCAGGGCAACCTCAGGCAAGGAGTCCCATTTGTCACTCAGTCTCACTCTGTGGTCCTAAGCACGGATGCTTCTCTATTGTTGTGGGGAGCACATCTTGAGACTCTCTCAGCCCAGGGACTGTGGTCCTCTCAGGAATCCCTTCTTCATATCAATCTCTTGGAACTCACGGCGGTCTTTCTGGCCCTGCAAGCTTTCTCTGTCAGTGCAGAACAAGGTGGTTCAGGTCAGGACAGACACCACCACCATGTGGTACATCAACAAGCAGGGAGGCACTCGGTCCATGGCCTTGTGCACAGAAGCCATGAAATTGTGGTCCTTGGCTTATTCTCTGCAGACCTGTCTGATAGCAGTCCACTTTCCAGGGATGGACAGTGTGCTAGCAGATACATTGAGCAGGATCTCCCAGGGCCATCATGAAGGGTCCCTGGACCCTCTGGTGTTGAAAGTGATTCTTTTCAAGGTGGAGCACTCTAGAGATGGATCTCTTTGCAGCCCCAGACATTCGCCAGCTTCCTCTGGTTTGTTGCAGACCCCCAGTATTGACCTCAGTCCCTCTGGATGCTATGATTTTGAACTGGGAAGGGAAATTTCTATATGCCTTTCCTCTACTGTTCAAGATTCTGGTAAAGGTAAAGTCACAACCTTGCAAAGTGATTCTGATTGCTCCAGACTGGGCCAGGCAGCCTTGGTACCCCCTGTTGCTGTCCCTAGCAGTCAATCTTCTCCTGTCTCTTCCCAGGAATTACAACCTGTTAACCTCCTCAAGGGAGGATTTAGTACCCCAATCTTCGGTCTCTCCATCTCAAGGCATGGCTCTTGAAGAGTTAGAATATGCAGATTTGCATCTGTCCCAAGGGGTTCTGATATTCTCAAAGCCTCTCGAAAGCCTGCCACCAGAAAAACTTAAACCTCCAAATGGAAAAGATTCAGCATTTGGTGTTCCAAGAAGCATATATCCGCAGACACTGATGAACTGTCTACAGTTCTGGATTATATGGTTCATCTTAAAGGCCTAGGCCTCAGACCAGCTACTATCAAAGTACATTTGTCAGCGGTCTCTGCTTTTCAGTCAGCGGGAAGCCTTCCTCACGGTCATCTCACCCTGTATCTGTAAATTTTTCAAGGGATTGCTTCATACTAATCCCCCCTTTAGGGATCCTACCCCTGCTTGGGATCTTATTGTTTTTACATTGCTCAACTTATGCAACCCCCTTTTTGAGCTTTTGTCTTCAGCAGAGCGTAAGTACTTGACTTGGAAAACTGTGTTCCTGGTAGCTATTACCACTGCCAGGCGTATCAGTGAATTGCAAACTGTCAGTGGAGCCTGATTTTATCTCATTCCGTAGAGATAAGTTGGTCCTTAGAACTAATAGGAGGTTTTTACCTAAAGTGGTTTCAGATTTTCATCTGAACCAATCTGTCTCTCCCTGTGTTCTTCACTGATCATTCTTCTTCAGGAGCAAGAAGTTTACACAGTTTGGATGTTAAGAGCCCTTAATTACTACATTGAGCATACTAAGGCTCACAGGTTTGACTCCCTTCAGTTGTTTCTCACTTATGGGGAAGTGGGTAAGGGCAAACCTGCCACTAAGAACTATTGTCAGGTGGATTGTCTCTTGTATTCAATTCTGCTATGAGAAGCTAGGCAAAATACCTCCATCAGGCCTGAGGGCTCATTTCGACTAGAGGTACAGCTGCTTCCCTGGCTGTGGCCAGGGATATTCCTTTGCTAGAGATATGTAAAGCAGCCACCTTGAAAAACGGTCCATACATTTACCAAACATTACTCCCTGGACACCCAGGCTAGGAGTGATGCTTGGTTTGATACAGCAGTACCTCAGAGCCTATTCCCAAGGTAGATTCGATTCCCTCCTCCATGGAGGTACTGCTTGGTAGTCTGCAATAGTCAGAATACAGCAAGACTTCATGTGGTTTGAAGAAAAAATTGTTCACCTTAGTAATTATGTTTCTTCTAATTGAGTCTTGCTGTATTCTGACCTCCCTTCCCTCTCAGAACCTGTTTATGGGTAGTGGGCTGGCAGGTGCAGTGTTGCACCCCAGGGGTGCATGTGGGTACTCCCTCCTTTTAGAGAGGGGGAGTGGGTCATATTATTAAAGTCTTAAGTTGTTCACTACCTGGTTTTTGATTTTGGATTTCCTTACTTGAGTCTTTTGGGGATCCAAAATATTTTGGTTGCCATTTGGCTAGTAAACATTTTACAATTTCCACATAGTTAGTATTGGCTCATAAGAATCTAACGGTTGCACTCCTTAAGTGCAGCAGACAGAGGTTTGAACTGAGCTCAACGTTCTGTGCTCTGCATAAAAATTAACCCTCTACTCTCCGGGGCAGTTAAAAGTGCTGGGGCTAACTTCAATAGTCAGAATACAGCAAGGCTCCATTAAAAGAAACATAATTACTAAGGTTAGTATTCCCCCCCTTACCTTTGGAGAGGTGGGGAAAGGAAAACCTGCCACAAAGCAATCCATTGCCAGATGGATTGTAGCTTGTATCCAGTTCTGTTATAGCATGGTAGGTAAAGAACCACCTGCAGGTCTCTGGGCCCATTCAACTAGGAGTACTGCAGCCTCTCTAGCAGCTGCTAGAGATATCCCCCTAGTAGATATCTGCAAAGCTGCAACTTGGAAGATAGTCCACACATTCACAAAGCAGCATTGTTTGGACGTCCAGGCCAGAGGTGTTGCCAGGTGTGGCACAGCAGTCCTGCAGAGCTTGTTTGCTAAATAAGTTGTAGGCATGCCTCAAAAGGCACTGCTTGGTAATCTGCATAAGTCAGAATACAGTAAGATTTCCTGGGGGTTTAAAGAAAAAATTACACTCCTTACTAATCTTGTTTCTTCTAAGGGAATCTTACTGTATTCTGAGCTCCCTCCCTTCCTTCCTCCCCTGCTAGAACCTATGGTCACTGCATTACAGCTGTGCCAAAGTTGTTGCAAACCTGGGGAGTATATACGGTTTTTATACTAGGCATCTGTGACTTGAATCTTCAAGGTTGCCCGGTTTTTGGAGTATTTGAAAGAAGGGTAATTCCCCAATATTTTTTTCTCCTGCCATTTCTGGTTTAGGGAGGGT
Source organism: Neoceratodus forsteri (assembly GCA_016271365.2). Taxonomy (NCBI): domain Eukaryota; kingdom Metazoa; phylum Chordata; order Ceratodontiformes; family Ceratodontidae; genus Neoceratodus; species Neoceratodus forsteri. The sequence continues at coordinate 211,455,448 of JADMNL010000027.1, forward strand.
TCTATGGTTGTTACGATTATGGTGGTGGTGGTGGTGGTGGTGGTGGTGGTGGTGTCCTTCCATTAGTTGGAAACTGCTTAGTGCATGCTTCGTAAGAATCTGACGGTTTGGAGTGGTTTACTAGGGGCAGTGGTTTGAAAGCAGAGCTCGAGCCTAGCATTCCATGATTTGCATAGGTTCTATTAACCATTTCGGCTCCGGGGCAGTCCTATGTTGAGACCATACTGCATAAGTCTGAATATAGTAAGATTCCCTTACAAGAAACAAGATTACTAAGGTGAGTAATTTTTAATTCCCGACACTGTGCCTTGGCCCAAATGTGCTTACCTGGTGAACAAGGTGATTAAAAAAAAAAAAAAAAAAAAAAAGAACAGAACACATACATGACAGACATGTTGCACACAGACTGCACCGCCCATGTCGCCATCCTCTAGCACTAGTCCTAACACTGCCAGGCATAAGTGGGTGCCCCAGCACCCAGTGGACACCATGGCAGTGTGTCCATGCAGCACACACCTCCTGTTCCCCCACTGAGGTACACTAACACAATCCAACAGACGCATGCTGCACTGGGGGTCTGGACTGTGTTGAAGGGAGGGTGTACAGGTGGCCAGGCTGTGCCACATAGTAGGTGCTACCACATGGCTGGGGCCATCCACACAGTGCACATATTTGTTCCACTGACAGGACTGCTTCTGACAGCAGAGTGCCAGTATGGTGGTATGTGTGCACGCCGCCGGGGCATATACCCTACATCTGTCTGGGATCCACACACAGACTGCCATGTTTATGGTAGTATAGGGATCCCATGCCACTGGTGCAGCACATGAGGGTTACAGGACAGTATGACACTAGTGTCCCTGTCAGACCACACCTTCCAGCTGTGCTTGTCACTGTGTGGATAACACCAGTCACTGTTGCCTGACACACTGTAGGCATTGCTGTGCACCTCACAGTATCGCCTACTATGGTACTGTACTGTCTGATAAATTGTGGCAGGAACAATGATTTGCCTCTGACATGCAGCACGACCACCCATTCCTATAGTGCTACTCCCTTGGGCCACATTAGACTTTGCACCTGTGTCAAAACAGACTGCAGCTCATGCTCTGTGAGCTGTAAGCACACAGTGAATGTGGCAACGAACTTGTAATACCAGTCGGACCTACAGGTGAAGCTGTGTGCACCATGTCATAGTGCAGGGCAATCCACATGTAAAGTAGGCTGTAATGAGATGCTAATGTGGCTATTTGCCTCTGGGCTGCAGGAGTAGTCTCATTTGCATTGCAGTTTTGAATACAGCAAACTTTAGCACCGGGCAAATGGGATTACGCCAGGCAAACGTTGGTGCCAAACAATACCGTAATGTTCCATTACATGTAGAAAAAAGCAGCACGGCTAGTTGTCACCATATGGGATCCAAAAAAACGATTCAAAACTGGCTATAGGCAAAATATTTTAACTTTGCACCTAAAAACACGCTAGCACACACATACGTAGTGTCCCTCCCCAAACAGCCAAATGTTTTCGCACTCACTCTCAGGCTTTCTCATGGCTGAGGTAGGTTTGACATCACCATTCTTTTAAACCATACAAGTTAAAGTGACAGTGCAGTAAAAACAGTGATTTCATGATATGAATCCAACATACTACCTAATAAATATAGACCCACAATACTGCAAAAAAGAACATATACACAGTGTAACAAGAATTTTTTACCTTACGAACTTCTATCATATAATCTCCATAAATATTTTAATTTTTACTTATTTAGCTTTTTAAAAATAGTTTAACTTTTTTGTTTATTTAACTTTTCTAGGGTAATATTATAAATAGGGGGATAATTGAAAAAAATCATTAAGCCCTGGTTTCAAAAAAGATTTTTATATTGCCAAAAAGATTCTTTGTCTCAATTTTTTATCAATATCTCCCCCACGAATTCAGTTTGATCACTTAGTGTCTGCGACCCCTCCATTGTTTGTAACCTCTGGGACTCCTGTAATACTGTATTTCTTCCACGGCCCATTGTTTTTTTTTTTTTGTAGTTTTCCCTCTGGGTCCCCTTCTTGTACATCAGCTCGAAATCCCGCTATCCTTGGGCTTGTAACAGTAAAAATATAGTCTGTGTTGCTACTTGTTGTTGTGACAGTTTCTACATAGGTAAATTGTGCAAAAATTAAAATCAATAATCTGACAACATATTAGAAGTATCTGTAATTTGGGTGATGCAAGTGATTTGGCACAGCATGTGAAGGTCAACGGTCATGCACATATTTTCCCTTTCAAATGCTTGAGAAGGTACATGAACATATTCGTGAGGGAGGTATTGATATAAAAAATTGAGACAGAATCTTTTTGGCAATATAAAACTAACACTTTTTTTGAAACCAGGGCTTAATGATTTTTTTCAGTCATCCCCCTATTTATATTACCACCCTAGAAAAATTAGATAAGCATAAAAATGTTAAACTACTTTTGAAAAGCTAAGTAAAAATTAAAATATTTATGGAGGTTACATGATAGAAGTTCATACCTTCACATGAATTCTTGTTACACTATGTGCATATGTTCTTTTTTGCAGTATTGTGGAAGTCTGTATTTGGTAGTATGTTTCATTCATATCATGAAATCACTGTTTTTTACTGCACTGTCACTAACTGGTATGGTTTAAACGAATGGTGATGTCAAACCTACCTCAGCCTTGAGAAAACACAAGAGTGAGCGTGAAAACGTTTGGCTGTTTGGGGAGGGACACTATGTATGTGTGTGCCAGCGTATATTCAGGTGCAAAATTAAATTAAAAATATTTTGTCTATAGCCTGTTTTGAATCGTTCTTTTGGATCCCATACGGTGACACGTAGCCGTGCTGCTTTTTCCTACATGTGAGTACCTTTCTGCATTTGCCACTGTCTTTGCTTTTAGCCACCTGCTTGTTTTGCGTTCCATTATATGGTTCTTCAGTATTTGGCCTGCACTCTTGTTTCTTGCTGTTGTGCTCCACTACTTTGCTAGCACACCTGTTGCCTACATTGTTCAACTTTGCCTCACTCCACCTCTGTGTGCACTGGGCCGCCGTTGCAGTTTGCACTGCTCTTTGTTGCTGTATTCAGTGTGGTCTTAATTGCTGTGCTATTGCTGCATTGCACTCAGCGCTGTTTGCACACCTTCATTTGCATGCTGTATTCAACTCATTTAGCCCCAGGGCTATTCCTTTGAATATAGTGTACAAATGATTCCGGACTAATTTTGCCCGCCATGCAGTACAAATTTTGCAACAGGGCAAAGTTTTGAATATCTGGCCCTAGGTTGGCTGAGTTGGCTACTGCATAGAAACTCGCAGTGTTTCAAAACAGCAGTACCTCTCCCACCCCCATTTACAGGGAGGTGGAATAATTGTTTTGAAGTACCATCCTGAGAAATCACCTCAATTAAATGACAGGTGTGAATGATCACAGCCTTCCACCACATCAGAAAATTATTCAGTCTGCAAACTTCACCAGTGAAAACAGGAATTCTAGGGACATGGATATGTTGTTCATCCACACTGTCTGGCAGGTTCCTTGCCGCGTTAAATCTGGCCGGAAGGTCTTCAAGCTGGCTCCTCCCACCCACCCGGGTGGTAAAATTCTCTTCTCCGCCCCATGACACCAGATCTTCCTTACCGCTTGGAAGCTCAGGTTCCCTCCTTAACGCTCTGCGTGTAGACCGGATCCTAATTCTTCGGTTCGCCCGAAACTTATTTTAAAATTTTCAGGACTTCGGTCAAGTTTCTCCCTCGCGGCTGCGATGGTCAAATAGACTCCCGAATTTCAGCGGTGCCTTGTGGGCAGAAAATGTCCAGGACGGATCCGCACTCCACGTGCGTCTGCCTCGGCCTAGACCATGACCCGCAGGCCTGCGAGTTATGCCGTTTGTTTCGGCCAATGTCACGAAGACCTTACTGTCTGATTACAGCTTGGGCGCCGAGAAGCACTACCTGCGGTGAAGTCGAAGGAGGCCTGTTGGGCAGTTACCGCGGCGCTGGCTCGGCTGAGCAACTCTAGCAAGCATTTATCCGTGTCTCTCTCTGTCTCTCTGTCTCTCTGTCTCTCTGTCTCTGTCTCTGTCTCTGTGTCTCTCTCTCTCTCTCTCTCTCTCAGCACCTCATATTCAGCTTCTTTCAAGGAGCTTTGCCAATCCTTTTCCACGAAGGGAGTAGAGCCATCGGGACATTCCTCTCGGTCCAAAAAGGACTCAAAAGGTAAGTCGCACCGTCTGCATTCGTGGGAGAGGTCCCCTTCCCCGGACAGTCGACACTCTACTTTGGTCGAGGTTGCGGCTAAGGCCACTAGCTTCACAGTGTCCCCGTCAGGTCAGCCAGCCAAGACGCCCGTCGACGCAGTTGAGATTTTTCTTGATCTGTCGGACGGGCTGTTGACTGGTGAACCCAAAAACCCTTCTTCACCGGTTCCCCTGGTGGAGACAGGGGACCTGCCTGTGCCCCCGGTGCTGCAGTCCCCGGTCAAGGCTTCTGAGCCGAGGGAAGAGCCGGGGTTCTCTGTCTCGGACATCCTCTCGGTCCAGCCAACATCGGCGGTCTCTGTCTCGGCACTGAAGTAAGCAGCACCGGCGCTCGTCCTCATCTTCCTCCTCGGAAGAGGAGAGGCCTCGGCGCAAACTGCGTCGACACTACGAGGACCTGATGTGGCAGCAGTTACTTCTGTCTGGGAACAAGCCGACGCCATCGCCTTCCCCGGCCATCAAGTGGCTGTCACCCAAGCGGCCAAAACAACCCCTCGCTGTAGCTGAGGTGCCCAAGCCTGGGCCGGTTGTTTGGCCAAAACCAGCTGCCCCACCGATTTGTGGTGGAACCTCCACAACCGAAATCGGGGGCGCCGACCAAAGACTCTTGGTCGGGTCAGGGCCTGCCCCACAGGTTGTCAGTCACCCTCACTCCCGACTGTCCTCGGCAGGTGGAGGATGGCTCAGGCCCCAGGCAGCTCTTCACGGACTCCTCGGAGTCGGACAACTCCTCCGTGTTCTCCAGGCCCATTGACCTGGAGTCCTCCGGGGGGGCCAGTCGATGGACGAAAACCCATCGTCCTTCATGGGTCTGCTTCGGCTCATTATTGGAGTCCACCAGGATGCAGCTCGAGCACGTATCCAAGCAGGCCAAGTATCCCCTGACGGAGATACGGGACCGAGGAGATTCACCCACGGAGGCCTTTCCAGTGGCTGAAACCATTGTTGGCCCAGCCTTGGAGCTCTGGCAGCTGCCTGCTTCCTGTGCCTTCGGCCAGGATGGCCAGGAAGTACGCGGTCCCTACCGGCTGTTTGCCCGGTTTTTCGGAACACCCTTCCGCCAAGGGGTTGGTCACCGACAGCGTTTTCCGGTGTTCCGGGAACACTAGGGATGTGGACAAGCCCCCGACAAGGAGTCAAAAAGCTGGACTATGCCAGGTGCAAGGTGTACGCTGCGTCCTCCCTTGGCCTCCGCCAGGCCAGCTCGGCCGTGCTGATGGCACACTTCTCCCGCACCCTCATGGGCTCCCTGGACGAGGTTATCCCTCATCTCCCGGCTGACCTGCAGACCACGGTCCGGCAGGTATGGGACCAGGGAAGGGCGGTGGCTAAACAGCAGCTCCAAACGGCTCTGGACATTGGAGACTCCTGTGCCAGATCAATTGCAGCCACGGTGGCCATGCGCCGCAGCGCATGGCTGAGGATAGCCACCTTCACGGCGGATACCCAGCACAAACTGGCAGACGTCCCCTGCCTGGGGACCAACCTCTTCGGCCCTGGAGTGGAAGGCCACCTCCAGCGGATCGAAAAGTCCAGTGCCACTCTGGACTTGGTCACCTCCGCCCAGAATGACAAGGGCCGCCGACAACAGCAGCATAAGTCCTTTCGTCCTTCTGCGCCTGCGGCACGTCCGGCCCAACAGCACCAGGGCCAGCAGGCTCGCGCTTGGCATCCCAACCCAAGCCTGTGGCTTCCTCCAATAGCAAGCAGGGAGGTAAAGGCCCATGAGGTCCCTCGGCCGGTCCCTCCTTTAAGCCTGCCCAGTGACAGGTTGAGGGGTATTGCCCCCAGCCTCGTCACTCCCCCCGGGTTCCCCCCCTCAGGGGATGGCTCCGCCACTTCCTTTCCGCCTGGTCCGTTATCACGGACCGTTGGGTGTTGGAGGTGGTAGGAAAGGGCCTGCCCCTGGAGTTCGAGCAGGCCCCACCCATCCAAGCAGTCTCCCCTCGGGGGGGCTATGGGGTCCGCAGCCTCTTTGTCGGCTCGCTGAGCCGATATCACCCTGCTCCTCAAAAAAGAGGTGATCAGGAAGGTGGTGGATCCTCCCCCAGACCCGGGGTTTGTGTCCAGGTACTTCCTGGTCCCAAAACGGATGGGGGGCTGGCGCCCCATTCTCGACCTGCACGACCTGAACAGGTTCCTAAGGTCTCGGACCTTCAGGATAGTCACTCTGGCTCAGATAATCCCATCCTTTGAACGAGGCATTTGGCTCTGTTCTCTGGACCTTCAGGATGCGTTCTTTCATGTCCCAATCTGTCCATCCCACCAGAGATTCCTCCGCTTCAGGGCAGAGGGATCCCTCAACGAGTTCTGGGCCATGCCCTTTGGCCTTTCCCTAGCTCCCAGGGTCTTCACCAAATGCATGGCAGTGGTGACAGCATTCCTGCGGCGCCGAAGGGTCCAGGTGACCCTATCTGGCTGACTGGCTGATTGCAGCCCCCCTCCAGAACGGAGGTGGAGCGGTCCAGAGATCTGGCCCTCCAGGTTTGCGCTCAGGTTAGCCTCCTCATCAACGAGGCCAAGTCAGAACTCGTGCCAAAGCAGGTGATACAATTCATCGGGGCAGAGCTCGACTCTGTACGAGCCAGAGCACGGCTCCCGGCGGACAGGGCTGAGGTTCTTTCCTCCTTTGCCCAATCATTTCAGGTTGGGCAATTGCGCCCTGCCCAGGACTTCCTGCGCCTCCTTGGCCTCATGGCGGCCTGCACCAGCGTGGTCCATTGGGCCCATTGGTACATGCGTCCCCTTCAATGGGGGCTGGCCAGCCAATGGTCACAGCTCTTCGATTTTCTGGATCAGCTAGCGACAGTGACCCATGAAGGTGTAGTACAGGCTGCACCTTGAGAAAGACTACAACATAAAGGCACCAAAATAGAGTACACATTTGTCAGCCTCTTTTTTTTTTTTTTACAAAACCTGAAACGCAGTTTTTATATCAGTTTTTTGAATGCTGCTGCCTGTTTTGCGTGTGAAAACTATTGCACATGAACTTCAACCTTTGAAGAAACCAGTTCTATAAGCTTGCTGATGGGGAAAACTAGACTCTGAGTTCTGGAGATGACATCAGTAGCTGTTCACTGAAACTGGCTTTTTTGAACGGGCAGTGAATTTAGGGTTGTAAAATGACTTGTAATTTTTAAACAAAGTAGCGCTATGCTGATCCAAATTCTGAAATGTATTGATGCCAGCAATTTTAACTAGTCCCTTTTTAATACAGAAAAATGGCCAGTTGGAGATTAATGAAAGCCCTTGTTAGTTGAGCGGTGGCCTTCATTCATTTATTTATTTTATTTATTTATTTATTAATCGGTAGGTGCACCAGCCATAAAATGACTATTTTCAGGCACAACCTGGGAGAGTACAAAAAGAGAACAGTTGAACAGCAACATGGGTACAATAATACAAATAGAGGAACAGTACAGAAGTGCTACAAAAATACAGTTGGTAGAAACAACAAAAAATAATGGCAAGCATTATACAGATAATGGCGGTAAGATGTATCATAAGTGCAGAAACCACAGACCCGACCTGTGGAGTGAAAGGGTTAATAAGATAGCAAGGTTATAGAGAGAAGAATGTTCAAACATAACAAGAAAGACTGACGGAAGGAAGGTCAGGGGTGGTAATTGGCAAAACAGCGGATGGTCCGCAACAAGGTTCGAGAAGGAAGAGAGCTAGTTAGTCAAGAAGTTATTTACAAAAAGAAGGAAAAATATGGGGAGGGGAAGAGGAGACCATCTTGGAGCTGGATCAGAGCAGGGCTGACATTACTGGTAAGTCTCAGGAGCTTCAGGTTGGGTGAAAGCTTGCACAAGCATCAGCTAAGGATAGATAATGACGATACTCACTTTTAAATCCAAAGTGAGACTGAGACAGCCGGAGGTTGAGTGGAAGAGTATTCCATAGCCTGGCAGCAGAGAATTGGAAGGCCCCTGTGCCTTTAGTCGTCCGACATCTCGGAACATAGAGCAAGGATTTGTCAGCTGATCACAGGCCATGGGAGGATGGTTGAGGGACCAGCAACGCCACCAGCTGGGATGTCCCCCCAGGTGATAGAGTCCATTAGTGATGCAAGGTAGTATTGTCTACTGGCAGAGGATGAGCCAATTCAGATCCTTAAAGTTAATCTTCATTTGGCCATTATTATGTATTACAATGCAATTAAATTTGGCCCTGTTGATTTCAGTGGAGTGCGCCTCTGCGTTCTTCCTGGTCACACATCATTCTGTGCCTGAGTGTGGGGCTGTGACAGAACAGTCTGCAAGTAGAAGGAATCTGCTGCCCACCTTGTTGGGGCCAAACTACAGTTCCTTCCAGGCAATTGAAGACTGCAAATAAAATTTTGAAACTGCCATAAAATGGCTTTTGCCGGCATTAGTTAACACAAAATGTAAGTAGTAGCCAAATCCTAGTGAATCACTTTAAAGCCTGAAATGTATAGCCTATTGAATCTCCCATAACTGTATAGCCTATCTAATCTCCCATGACCACTTCAGATGGTAATGTCATTTGCAGAGGACTGTAGGATGCTACCCTGTGACTTTTTATTTACATTGGGAGGGGAGGTGGAGAGAGCTGGAAGGATAATTACAGAAAGCGAGTACATCTATGAAGCATTAAAAGTGCTAATCTGGGCAGACATTCCCTTTAACATAAATGTAAAGATTAGATGCCATACATGTGTAAAGTTGATCAACAAAACCAGAATTTGTATTCATATTTCTTCCACATTTTCTGTTTTCTTAATGCAGAATTGTTTGACCAGCCCTTTTGTTTTTAGGCATAGTGCTGATTGCCCTAATATTAATTCCACGTTAAGAATAATGACGCATGATGGACTTCATTGCGTGACTTCTTTTTTTCCTCCTTGAAGGTGGTAGAAGACGGTTATGAATTCTTTGCAAAGAGACAGTTGGTGACTTTATTTTCTGCCCCAAATTACTGTGGAGAGTTTGATAATGCAGGCGCAATGATGAGTGTGGATGAAACGCTGATGTGCTCTTTTCAGGTAGGTTTACATAAAACCCATTTTCATTATCTTTCAAAGTTCTTCATCTCCCACAAGTGTGTAATGAGGTTATTCTATAGAAAAGTAGTGTGAATTTAAAATGGGAGGATTTGCTTATATACTGAGTGTTCAATGCTTTTCCTCGTTTACATGTGGGATTTTAGGTGGAGGAGTTTAGAGACCTCAGATTGTACGATGGTTATTATGTGTAACCCCAAGATATGCAACTGTCAAGGTTTTGACCTTACTGTTTTCATGAGACTGGAGTTTGTTGCCATTAATTGCTTGTACTTGTTCAGATGTCTTTGACACAGACTACATTTTATACTTATTGCTGTGGTTTTCTTTCTCTTCAAAACTCCAGGAATCCCTCACTTGCATGTTTAACAGCAGTCATTCCCCTGGAATGAGCTGCCCCGGAGCTTTAGAATTTTATAGAAATTATGGAATTTTGGAATGCAGTTAAAACTCTGTGTGGTCACGCTCACCCCTGCCTTATAACACCAGATTTATTTCTTCACCTAAAGAGAGCAGTCGCCCCAAATTCTTCCCTATCCTTCTGGGCAGTCTGTGGTTTATTGCTGTAAACTTTTTTTAGCGTCTTAAGTATTTTAGTTATTATTCTGTGTTTATTTAAGGTGTTTGTGTAAGTTTTGGATATGATCCAGTCCAAGGAACTGTAGAAGACTGTTCTCGGCACTGTTCCCGCTTTGAGGGAACAGCTGTTTAACATCTTAAAATTGAATTAAAAATTGTTTTTCAGGGCATGGATATGGTTCATTTATTCACACGCTCACAGTTCCACTGGAATGGTCTGATTGACAGGATGTCTTCAAGCTAAACTCCTCCCACCACCAGGGCAGTATATCCCTGACTCCGCCCTGTGACATCAGATATTTCTTTCCACTGGAAGGACAGGTTACCTCCTTCGAGGCTATTTAGGTTTTCAAGTTTGCCATTGGCAAACGTTTTTCAAAGTTTTCAAATTACTTAATGTGGTTCTCCAGGTTCCTTCGACTCTTGGAGGATGGATGGATGGAACAACTGAAGCTAGGATTAAAATTTTGTGTGGTACTGGCAGAAGATGTCTGTCACTGACCTGCACAGCATGTGTCTCCCCGTCGACAGAGCTCTCCTTGTCAGTGGGTAGGCTTCCCCCATCAATGAGCATGTTTTCTCCTTCCCTCAGACAGGAGCGTTTACCCTGTCGACAGACATGCTGCTCACTCTCGTCTACTGATGCTCTTCCCCCATCGACTGAGCACTCCTAATCGACAGGGCTGCTCCCCGCCCCTTTGGGGCATCCCCATTTCCATTCCTCGTCGATGGGGCTGGTTTCCCCCATCACAGATGGGCTCCGCACCTCTGGCATCCCCAGTACGGGGGTCCCCTTCCCTGCCCGTCCTGGCACCAGCGTCCTGTTCCTGTGTCCCTGGGAGTACCCCTCGGGCGCCCCTTCCTTTGTGCCCTCTAACGGGGTTCCTTGGTCTCGCCCCATTGTTCATCGCCCCTACGGTTGCCAACTTGCTGGAGTCCAAATCGCCTGCTCGCCTTTCCTGGTGTCATCCGATTCGGCTCTCGCTGTCTGGTTCCCTCTCCTCCTCCTGTTTCTGGGGTTAACTTGCTTGGGGCTTTCTGCCCATGCCTGGGCTTGGGTGTCCCCTCCCTACCCCTCCATCATGCCCCGTGTGGGCCTCCCGATTGTGCAGCACCCTTCCAGACCTTCCTTCTGTACCACCGCTCTTGCAGCTGCCTTGGGAGGGGACTTCTCATGGGATCCTGCTCAGTCCACATGTACCGCCACGCCTGTTCCTGTTTGCCGGATGTGCGTCCCAGCACCTGGTATGCTTTGGCGTGTGGGTTTGCTCTCTTGTGCCTTGCTGCTTCACGGCCTTTTTTATGTGGGCCGCGTGGTCTGGTGCCTCTGCGCCTCGTGTGTTTCTGGTTTGCTGTCTGCTGTCCGGTCATGCCCGACACTCAATCTGGGATATCTCCCTTGTCCCCCGGTTCCCATCATCTTCCTCAACTGCCGGGATGTCCCGTTCCTGTCCCCCTCCCCAGGGTACTGCTCGGGTCTCCAGTGGGGCCTCTTGTGGGGCAGCCATGTCTGCCCATCCTCCTGGCAGGGCCGGGCCTGCCCCTCCTCCTTGACCCTTCTACAGGGCTTGCTCCCTGCCTCCTTTCAAATGCCTCGGAGGTGCCCGGGTGTCCCTTCGCCCTTTTCTTCAGAGGCCTGCTTCCTCCTCCTGGTCGCTTTCTTCCTCTCCAGTCCTTTTGGAGCTCCTGCTGTTCTCCCTCCTGGAGTCCCCTCAGTTGTTCTTTGCTGTGGCCTGCCCGGTGCTCCTTGCCCCAGTGCTCTCCCCTCCTTGCACACGCACTGTGTGCTTGGCATGCTCTCCTGGATTTGATGTTTTCTTGCCATGGCCTTTCGATCCCTGCTTCATCAAGTTGCATCGCTGTGCATGGCCTCCTGCATCTATATGTTTTGCATCGACATGTCTCCGCCAGTCTCTTGACAGTGCTTTGGATGCCCTGCTGGACTTGCTGTATGCCATTGCCTTTTGCACTCCTGCTTGGTGGGTTGAATTATTGGCATGGCCCTGTTTCTACTCTCCCTTTGTGGAGTACTCTCTTCCTCGCACACCTTTGGCTCATCCACCTGCCCGGGTGTTTGAGATGTCTTGACTTGGACTTTGTATGATGCCGTCCCTTTCTGGGATCACACGGCCGTCTTTTGGCTTGTTCCGTGGCTCCTTCATGACTTCCACCTAGTTCCTATTTGCTGCCTCTTTTTCTGCTGTTACGGATGTGTCTTCTGGGCTCGGCTTGTTGCCGTGGCCTATATCCCGGCTTCATGCTCCGCCTGTCCTCCCTTTTTGTATAACTGCTTGGTACTCTACCAAGAGTAATAACCTACTGCAGGAAACCTGTCCGTAGAAGATGGTATCGTTACGTAAGAACTTACCATAACAGTAGATCTTTGAGGTACGATCTTGCAGTAGGTACAATCCTGCTCTCCATCTCCTTGGCCCCCGGTCCTTGGATTTCAGGACATAGGGATGTTTTTTGTTTTTTTCTTGGTCCCCGTCCTCAGCCTTTGCGTGCTGTTGCTGCTGGCGGGGAAGTGTGTACCTGGGGCTGTCCCTTTTATTCAGAGCCAGAGGAAGTGATGTATTGGGGGCTTATAGAAGATTGCTGGAAGAAGCTATCGTGTGACAGCTCCACCTAGCGGACTCCCAAGAGTAATAACTTACTGCAAGAAACTGTACATCGAAGATCTACTGTTGCAGTAAGTTCTTGCTTAACGATACTTTCTAGGAGTGGTGTATATAGTGCTAATCCACACGGACCCACCTGACCTCCCTGGCCTAGACTCTCAACCTAGCTTCCAGTGGGCACGATCTGGCGTCATGGGGCTGAGCAGATGGTTATACCACCCAGGTGGGTGGGAGGAGCCAGCTTGAAGACCTTCCAGCAAGATCTTAAAGGGAAAGGGACATGCCAAATAGTGTGGATGAAGAAGGTTCTATGTTATAACGGTGACACCTGAAGGGTGATCGCTGTTACGGCGAAGTCGCATCACCAGAAATCTTCTTTCAGCGATGTAACTCCCCAGAGCATGGCAAAACGGTGCTCGGGACTTGCAGTTTTAACGCTTTATGGGGTGAGTGCCCTGCACTCTTTACTTAAGAATTCTCAACTTGGGGGTCAGCCAGGTACAACAAAACGCACTCTGCAGTCAGACCCAAACCCAGCACCCTGTCCACCCAAGCCGCAGAACCCCCCCCCCACGCCATGGGGCCAGCTTGGCAGCCCACCGCTGCACCACCCCTCAGAAACCCTCCTGCCCCTCGCTGAGCATGCCCTCTTCCACTCGTGTACATATGACAACATCCTGTTGCTATATGTGCAAACCCACCCCCATCTGGTCGTCGTACCTCTTTAGTAGCCCCCATGACATGCACTGCGACTGAGTTACCGTTTTTTGGTTTTGCTCAATCGCGGTCGCGCATGTCCCGTGCTACCATGAACAAATATATGCCCCATCCTAGGACTACTGTTACAGGTGAGTAACCTGTTTTTGCTGTGGTGTCTGAGTCGCAGTCAGGCTAGCTATGCCATGACGATGCCCAGCTCCCTGAATGGAGATTTTGACTTAGTCCTCCCTCAACTCTCTGTTTAACAGTTGGCAGTGCAGCTCATCAGAGACCAGGGTCTGTTGCTGGCTAAACACTAGCTCTAGACAGACTTGGACGTGGGTGACTCCTGTGCCCATACTGTAGTAGTTGCTGTCTCCATGTGTCACAAGGACTGGCTGCATTTGTTCACCTTCACGGTAGACAACTAGCATGAGTTGGCTGATGTCCCTGCTTTGTGCACTGACTTGTTCGACCTTAGGGTGGAAGGTCATCTCACCTACATTGAGCAGTCCAGTGCCACCCTGGATTCTGTGGTATCGTCCCAAAAGAACACTAAAAACAAGCCTAAGAAACGGGCTTTCTAGTACCTGTCCTTTCAAACAACATGAAGTCTTGCTGTATTCAGATGTAATGCAGTTAGTCCTAGCACTTGAACTGCCCGTAGAGGAAAGAGTTAACTCTGTGCAGAAGCATAGAACATTGAGCTCGAGCTCTGTTTTCAAACCTGTCTGTGGTACTTCTCAGTGTAACTGTCAGATTCTTTACTCCGCCTAACAGTGAAGTCTTTCCGGAGATTTCCTCTGCTCGGTTCGGTAAAAAAGAAAGCGTTCAGTTTAAACCATATCTTTAATTTTCGGATTTCCAGCCTCTGTCTGCGGTACAGATAGTGTAGATAGGTAGTGACTGTGTTTTATTCTGTGAAAAAGTTGGAAATTGTTTTCTTTGGTTTCTTTCCGCTCGGTCCGGTTTGGAACTGACCCATTCTGTTTAAATTTATTTCTGGGATTAGAGTGGTGTTCGGTACCGACCGTTTTCAAAAGAAACAAGGCTTTTTGCCGGTTCTTTTAAAAAGCCCGTGGTATGGTTTGTAACCGATCGGTTATTGTATTACCTGACTTGAAAGCTGCAATAGGGTGATTTGTTAGGTTGGCCATGTCTGAGAAACCCAAGAAGAAAACCAGTCCCACTAGGTTTCAGCACTGTACTGAGTGTGGGGAGGCCTTTGCTAAGGCTGACCCCCACCTCCTCTGTTTGTCTGGGGTTTGACCACCTCAAGTCAGACTGCCAAATCTGTAAAAACTTTACTAAATCCACTTTAGATAAAAGACTGAGTAGGCTGAAGGAAAGGGAGGCCGAGAAGTCCGTAGATCCGGATGGCCAGCCCGGTTCGGTTGCGGCCGAACCTGAGGAGGTGCCTACTGACCTAGGCGATATCTCCTCAGGCAAAAGGAGAGCCGATCCCGAGGGGTCCGTTTCATCAAAAAAGAAGCGCAAGTCTGCCAGTTCGGATCCGGTATTGCACTCTCCAACCGTGGACGAGATAGCCAAAGCGATCAGCATTAAGTCGCTTAGACCGGTTCCGTCCGAACCGGCACCGCCGGTTAGGCAATAATTTTGGTCTGATCCGTCTCCTCCAGATTATGATCCAGACACTTTATGAGGAATGGGAAGGAGACTGAGACTATCCTGATGATGATGACTATGACCAGAGGGGTCTGGATGTGCCCATTGAACCGGACATCTCCCCAGACAGGCCCTCGGGTGTCTCTCCTCCCAGGCTCTGAGTCCCCTTCATATTTTTTGTTCTACAAAAAGGTGGCAGACACCCTGCAGCTTCCCTTGGTTGAAGCTGCAGAGGAGGAGGATGAAGAGCCTGAATTTTTTTTTTTTTTTTTGTGTGGAAATTATGGACATCCCAGAGTCCAAAACACTGTCTATCCCTCTTCATAAATGCTTGGGGAAACAGACGCACAAAATTTTACAAACCCCTAATTCAGTATCTCCTGTGGATAAGAGAATGGACAGGAGGTATTTGTTATCGGACTCGGCTGCAGAGTTCCTTTATAGTCATTGCAGCCATGTTGGAGTAGTGCAGGCTGCAGCCTGTGACAGGGCTAACATTCCTTTGGCTTCACACCCCCGGATAAGGACTCCAGGAAAGTGGATGCCATGGCCACAAAACAGTATTTGGCATCCTCTTTGGGACTCAGGCAGGCTACTTATATGGCCTATACAGCCAGGTACCAGAAATCCAGATGGGATATTGTTCTGGAACTGGCTAAATAGGCCTCTCCCCAGCTAGCCGAGGAGGTGGCTGCTGATGGAATTGAGGCATCCAAAATGCAGTTTCATGCTGCTGTGGACTCCAGTGGTGTGGCATCTAGAGTCATAGCTACATCTGTGTCTCTCAGAAGACACGTTTGGCTCGGATGTACTAGCCCTTCACAGGATACCCAGACTAAGGCTATGGATTTTCCTGTATTAGGTAACTCTCTGTTTGGGAAGCAGACAGAGGCTTACATGAAGAAAATGGATGAATACAGGACCACGTACAGGAGTGCACAGACCAAAGAAAGGCAAGCCACTCTGCACAAGCAGCAGTCTAGGGGCAGGCCCTTTCAAAGGCCTTTTTACCAAGCCCAGGCCTCCTCTCCCTTGCCACAGAGGGGGTTCTTCAGAGGGAGGGGCAGGAGGGGGGATGAGCAGGGCTGCTCCCTCCTGCTCTCAGTGTAAGGCTCCTGCCAAGCAGACACCCTGATGTCGGCCCAGGTCGACTCCCCATTTCCAGTAGGAGGCAGGCTGGCTTACTACTTCCAGGCCTGGAAGTCTGTGACCTCAGACAAGTGGGTCCTGGAAGTAGTAAGCCAGGGACTGGCCCTCAGCTTCAAAAAAGAGGGTCAAGTCTTTTCCACCTGCATCACTCTCAGAAACCATTGCCCTAGAGGCAGAGGTTTCCTCTCTTCTAGCTCTGAGCTATAAAGAAGGTTGCTGCTCAGCACAAGGGAAAAGGACTGTACCCCAGGTACTTCCTTACTCCAAAGAAAACAGATGAGTGGTGACCCATCCTAGACCCAAGGTATTTGAACAAACACATTTCAAAGCCTAAATTCAAAATGGTAACTCTGGGAATAATAAATTCCTCTCTAAGGCCAGGGGATTGGCTAGCATCTCTGGACTTCAAGGATGCCTACTTCCATATTCCTATCGGGTGCTCCCACAAAAAATACCTCTCGTTCAAGTTGCTTCAGGCCATTACCAATTCAGAGCTATGCCATTCGGCCTAACATCAGCTCCAAGGGTGTTCACAAAGTGCCTTGCAGTAGTGGTGGCTTACCTCAGAAGACAGGGTATCGCCATCTTCCCGTATCTGGACGGCTGGCTCTTAGTGGGTCAGTCACCTTTTACAGGTCAAGTCAGGTCTTCAAACTACCCAGGACCTACTCGGCTCCTTGGGGTTTCTTCTCAGTCTTCCAAAGTCTGTCCTTGAACCAGTTCAACTTCTCACCTTTATAGGCATAGAGTTGGACACTGTACAAGCAAAAGCCTTCCTTCCCCTGGCAAGGGTGATTACCCTGGTGGATCTCTCCTCCTCCTTTCGACCTCAGTTCTCCCACCCAGCAAGACTGTTCCTCCAGCTCCTGGGCCACATGGCAGTGGTGCAGGGAGCAAGGTTCCAGATGGAGGGATATTCAGTTTCATCTAAGGTCTTTTTGGCCTCAAAAAAAGGATTCACTTACCAAACTGATCCCAGTGACTCAGACTCTGGTCCAAGCTCTCCAGTGGTGGCTGGACCAGGACAACCTCAGACAAGGGGTTCCATTTCTCCCTCAAGTCCCATCAGTAGTTCTAACTACAGATGCTTCTCTCCTAGGGTGGGGAGCCCACCTGGGAGCCCTGACAGCTCAAGGAGTCTGGTCCCCACAAGAGTCTCTCCTTCATATCAATCTCCTGGAACTCAGGGCAATTTTCCTAGCCCTACAGAGCTTCTTGGATTCAGTCAAGGGCAAGGTGGTCCAAGTCAGAACGGACACCACCACCACAATGTGGTACATCAGCAAGTAGGGAGGCACTCTATCCTCGGCCTTGTGCATAGAAGCCATGAAGCTGTGGTCTCTGGCCTGTTCTCTTCAGACTTTTCTGGTAGCAGTTCACCTTCCTGGGAAGGACAACTTACTAGCAGATGCTCTGAGCAGAATATCGCAGGGACACCACTAATGGTCCTGGATCCTCACATACTGAAGGTCATTTTCTCCAGGTGGGGCACTCGAGAGATCTCTCTTTGCAGCACCAGACAATCATCAATTTCCTCTGTTTTGTTGCAGACCTCCAGTCCTGGGGACGGTTCCCCAGGATGCTCTCATTTTGGACTGGAAGGGCAGGTTTCTCTATGCCTTCCCTCCCTTCCCTCTGCTGTTCAGAGTTCTGATCAAGATCAGGACTCAACCCTGCACAGTGATACTGGTGGCTCCAGATTGGTCCAGACAGACGTGGTATCCTCTACTGCTGTCCTTGTCAGTGTCACGTCCCCTGTCTCTGCCCAGGACATACAATCGCCTGTCCTCCTCCCTGGGGCGGATCTGGTACCCCAGTCTCTCAATCTCGAGGCCTGGCTCTTGAAGAGTTAGAATATGCAGCACTACATCTTTCTCAGGGAGTTCTGGATAGTCTGAAGGTCTTCAGGAAACCTTCCACTAGAAAAACTTACAACTCCAAATGGAAAAGGTTCAGTATCTGGTGCTCTCAGAAAGGCATCCTGCCTGATTCTGCAGACATTTCCACAACCTTAGAACAATCTAGTTCATCTGAATGGTCTAGGCCTTAGGCCTGCCACTCTGAAGGTTCATCTAGCAGCTGTCTCTGCATTCCTCTCAGCAGGGAAGGGCTCATCACTGGCATCTCATCCTGTTTTCAGAAAGTTTTTCAAAGGACTGGTTCACGTTAACCCTCCCTTTAGGGAACCCACTCCGCCTTGGGATCTTAATGTCTGCATAGCTTAGCTTATACAGCCACCCTTTGAACCTCTGGCTTCAGCCAAATTGAAGTACTTGACCTGGAAAACTGTGTTCTTGGTAGCTATTACTTCTGCCAGGTGGATTAGTGAGTTAGCTCTGTCAGTTGAACCTGACTTCATCTCCTTCCATAGGGACAAAGTGGTCCTAAGAACCAATAGGAGGTTCTTGCCCAAAGTGGTATCTGATTTTCATCTGAACCAGTCTGTATCTCTCCCTGTGTTTTTTACTGATCATTCTTCTTCAGGTGAAAGAAGGTAACACAGTCTGGACGTTAAGAGGGCCATTAGCTACTTCATTGAGCATACTAAGGCACATAGAAATGACTGTCTTCAATTGTTTCTCACTAATGGTGAAGTGGGGAAAAGTAAGCCTGCCACTAAAAGAACTATTGCCAGGTGGATTGTTTCTTGTATACAATTCTGTTACTACAAGTTGGGTAGAACGCCCCCTTCAGGCCTGAGGGCTCATTCGACTAGGGGTACAGCTGCTTCTCTAGCTGCAGCCAGAGATATACCTTTGTTAGAGATCTGTAAAGCAGCCACCTGGAAAATAGTACATACTTTTACCAAACATTACTCCCTGGACATCCAGGCTAGGAGTGATGCTAGGTTTGGCACAGCAGTACTGCAGAGCTTCTTCCCAAAGTAGGTTCTGCATTCTCTCCTCCATAGGGAACTGCTTGGTAGTCTGCATTATGTCTGAACACAGCAAGACTTCATGTTTGAAAAAAAATTACTCACCATAGTAATGTTTCTTCTAATGGAGTCTTGCTGTATTCAGACCTCCCCCCTCAGAACCTGGGTTTTTGAGAAGCGGGTTGGTAGGTACAGTGTTGCACCTCAGGGGTGTACCTTGTACCCTCCCTCTTGGGTGGGGTGGATGTTATTTTTCTGGTGTTTTTATATTTAAATATTGTCAATACCTTTCCTTCTTGGGTTCTCGACTTGAGTCTTTTGGGCCCAAACAGAATTTTTTGCCCTTTGGCTATATGTTGAACAATTTTCATGCTATAGTATGTTAGTGTGCTCGTAAGAATCTGATGGATGCACTGAGAAGTACCACAGACAGAGTTTTGAAAACAGAGCTCAAGCTCAACGTGCTATGCTTCTGCATAGTTAACTCTTTCCTCTCCAGGGCAGTTCAAGTGCTGGGGCTAACTGCACTGTCTGAATACAGCAAGACTCTATTAGAAAAAACATTACTATGGTGAGTAATTTTTTTCTTTGCCGCAGACTCCTTGGCAGCATCCCAAGCAGGGACCATACCAGGCCTGACGTCCGAAGGGGGGGGGGCAGGGGTAGAGGTGCCCCTCCATCAGCAGCAGCAGCACCGGTGTCCCTGCAAAAAGTGGCAAGTTCCGGGTGTCGTCCGCCACCCACCCATCCTGTCCTTTCCTGCTCTCCCAGTCAGAGGCTGGCTACGTAACTTATTGACACATTGGTCTGCTATCCTGTCACAATGGACAAGTGGGTGCTGGACACAGTGGGCAGAGGATTGGTTCTCGACTTTGAGGTTTTTCCACCTTACTGCCTCCAGGCACCTAGAGTCCAGGGTGTCCTGGACACGCTAATTCACCCAAAGGGTGGATACTGCTCAGCTGTTCACAAAAGAGGCGATATTCTGTGTCCCAGGCACTTCCTGGCCCTGAAATAGAAGGGGGGACTGGGGCCACATACTGAATCTACATGATTTGAACCAGTTCATTTGGAAATGCAAGCTCTTACTTTGAGAGGAAGCTCTTGCAGCAGGTCACACATGTAGGACTAGAGCCGCCTGGCGACAGGACCCCACGGCAAACTTTTCCAGCAGTAGTTAGCAGGGACCACCCATCCTGTCTGCCTGCCCCGTCGTCCCACATGGTATATAAGGGGAGGTGGTCCCAGCATGCTCCAGTTCTTTCCTGCCGTCGACTCATAAAAGTTTGTTCCATGGCGCGCTCTCGCCAGTTCGACCGTTAGAATTTTTTTTGCTCCAGTACAGTCTCTTTCGGACGTTTTTTCTTCTTTCAAACATCTACATGTCGACTACCCCATCCAGGCGCACAAATAAATGTGCCTGTGGAAAAGAAATCCCTTCCAACGCGGCTTGCATTTTCTGCCTGGGCCCGGACTACAACACTGGACACTGTCCTGTCCTCACTGTCAGGCTTTCAATAGTCATACACACATCCACCAAGTCCCTTCAGGCTTTTCTTGCTGAGCAGCAACTGGTGGCCATACAGAGGGACTCGTCCTCTGAAGGGTATTCTACCCACCATACCCACAAATCTTCAGGGAAACACCACACTAAGCTGAAGGACAGGCACAGAGACTGGGACAGGGAGAGGTCCTCTTCCGGATCCCACATCACCTCCAGATCTGGATAGTCGGGCCATGACTCCCACCTTACGGTGGTCGAGGCCACTGCCTCATCCAGAGGCCCTGCTGCCAAGGAGAAGTCTTTGGGGGCATTCAGCTACTCTCCAGCCCCTCAAAATCGAGCCTTGTTGAGCTGCTCGTCCGACCCAGGTAAGTCTCACTCCCCACCCCCCCATCGGGAGAAGGCAAAATCTTCAGGCCCGTCGGCGGTGAGGTCGTCTTCCCTCCCACCAAAACATGCCCACAGGTCCTCCAACAAGCACCACACCCCATCGACTGACACATGTCAGGTCCAGTCATCTGACAAGCATCCCTTGGACAAACTGACCACGCCTGCGTCAGATCCTCTTTGACACAAGGCATCCAGCCCTTCAAAGGCCCCTTTGCCTCCTCTGGCAAAGTCCCTGTCGCCCCTGGTGTCTTCTTCAGTCCACCAGGATGGACGACGCTGGCAGATTAGACGCCGGTCCATGGTATCCCTTCGGGTCTCTGACTCCCCTGTCAACCAGGACACACTGGTGTCACTGCTAGTCAGAGCACCAGTGCCAGACAGGACTGATGTCGGTACCGGCACCGGAGCTCCAGAACCACCGCTGGACCTAGTGCTGGGTTCTCCGAAGCACAGCCTCAGTCAGGTGACTGACTTATTCTCCCATTGGTGGTAGACTACTAGGCCGGATATACTTCCGGTTGCGCTACACATGTTACTCCGGCAGATCCTGAACCGGTACCAACCTCAAGTGAGGAAATTCAGGCACCCATTGAAGAAGTACCTCTTCAACCCTGCTCAGATGAGGAAAGGGAAAAACCTGGGGAGGGAGAGAGACAGACCTCAGAAACTGGCGGAGAAAAGATGAAGGGGCCGCAGATTGCGCTCCAGGAGCTCGAGCATCTCTAGCCCTGATCGGCGCAGGCACAAGTGAAGGAGACACAGATCTCCCTCAATCTCAACTAACCCCTATCACAGGACTGCCTCCTCTGTGACTTTCTATGAGGACCCTCCGTCTGAGGACCTGCCAAAATCACCTCCAGACAACCCGTCATTCATAAAGGTTATGAGGCATGTACAAGCAAACATGGGGTGGGATACCAAGGACTTGGACTCCAAACGCATGATTGCCAAGTACCTCCGGCAAAAAGACCCCAAGCCCGTTATCACTGTCATGGTGGATACTTCAGGACGTCGCACAGGCCACTTGGCAGCACCCCCACTCATCCATTGCTGTCCTGAAAAAGGCGGATCGGTTGTACCGGGCACCCAAGGAACACCCCTTTTTGACTGTACAACCTACTGCTGACTCAGTGGTTATATCAGCAGCTCACGATCGTTCGCAGAGGCCCAAACACGTGAGCACCCAGCCTCCAGACAGGGAGTCCAAACGGCTGGATTCTATGGGCAGAAGGTATACACATCTGCCACCTGCAGCACCAGGAGCATAAACTTCCCAACACACATGGTCCAGTTCCAAAACGTCCTCTGGGAACAAGGCCTGGACATATTGCAAGGCGTGCCTGACTGCCTTCAGAAGGCAGAACTTGCAAAACTACTACAGACGGGACAGGTGTTGGCACGCATGTGTCACGGTCTGCATACGACTCTGTGGGCAGTGGCTATGGGCATCTGCCTCCACGCCATTCCTGGCTCAGAGTTTCAGGGTTTGCACTTGATGTTCAGTCCAACATCTTGGACACACCCTTTAAGGGCTCCATTCTCCTCGGGGAAGAAACTGAGCGGATCAACAACAGATTACAGGACTCCGGTAAGGCCATCCGTACCATGCAGTCTATGAATCACCCGAAGCAGAGACCGTTTCGGAGGTTTTGCTTTCGTGGCAGAGGGGGCCGGCAGTCTCAGCAACCCCATGCTCAGCGAGGTGGCTTTGGTCGATGTGGCTGTCCCAGGGGATCCTCTGCCGCCACCTCTCGACAGGCTAAGTCCACCCAAACCGCTTTCCCTCCCCCTCCAACAGCATGACTTCCAGCCAAACCCACCTCTCTGACGTTCCATCAGGAAAGATGGTGGGAGGTTGCTTCTGTCTTTATCCAGAAGCCTAGAGACAAGTGACCTCCGAGCTGTGGGTTCACGAGCTTATAGAACTTGGGCACTCTATAGAGTTCGTGTCTACCCTTCTGGACAGGCCCCCTCCCATCACTCAGTGGGACATGCTGTCCGCCACAGAAAAGATGCACTGGGTTCTATTCCCATTTCTTCCTGGTCCTGAAGGAGTCTAGAGACATGAGACCACTCCTTGACCTCAGCGACCTGAACTTGTCAGTTGCATACAAACGTTTCAGGATGGTCACATTGCACAACCTGATTCCTGTGAGGCAAGGAGATTGGCTTGTATCCCTGGATATGCAGGATGCCTACCTCACATTCTCATAGCCGAAAGTCATCGAAAATATTTTTGATTTGCATTCCAGGGGGAACACTTCCAGTTCAGGTCCCTGCCCTTCGGTCTATCCTCTGCACCAAGGGTGTTTACGAAGTGCCTAGTGGTGGTGGCTGCAGCACTTCACAGGATAGAGCACTGCGTGTTCCCATACCTGGATGACTGGCTACTCGTAGTTCACTCCGGTGCCCAACTTCAGGCAGCCATCAGAGACACATGCAGCCTATTCCGGAGCCTGGAGATTACCACCAACCCAGCCAAGTCGTCACTCAGCCCAGCACAATTCCTACCATTCATCAGAGTGTTCCTAGACACTGTTCAGGGGCGGGCCTTGCTACCTCTAGACCGGGCAGAGCGCATTCGGGTTCTCGCCAAGCAGATTTATTCTGTCTCCACTGTATCGGCCAGCTTGCTCCTCCGGCTGTTGGGTCACATGGCAGCTGCCATCGTTACCGTTCCCTTTTCCAGACTCCGTATGAGGACTATTCATTGGACTCTTCGGGTACAGTGGGACCAGAGGTGGGATGACCTGGACTTGCCCGTCTCCATAACTGAGCCAGTATGCAAGGAACTCCTCTGGTGGAAGACATCCCCAATCCTACAGGAGGGGATCCCCTTTCAGAAGGAAGCTCCCTGACTGGTCCGGACCACAGATGCTTCAAATTTGGGATGAGGTGCACACCTAGGGGCACACAAGACACACGGGTCTTAGTCTCCAACCGAGGAATCTCTCCACATCAACATGCTGGAGCTGAGAGCAGTCCTCTATGCTCTCCTACCCCTGGAATTTTCATTCACACCCAGGCACCTTCTGGTCCAGAAAGACAACACTGCGGTGGTCTTCTACCTGAACAAACTGGGAGGCACACTCTTACCCCCTGTGCAGGGAGGCAATGGGAGTGGGCCATAGCCCACCAGTTGACCATCACAGCGGTGCACATTCCAGGTGCACAAAACACACTCGCAGACGCACTCAGCAGGACAAAGTCCCATGTCTACGAGTGGTCCCTTCTGCAGTCCGTCATAGACTGCCTCTTAGCAAGATGGGGGACACCAGAGTTGGACCTCTTTGCATCCTCTGCCAATGCAAAGCTGCTCATTTTTTTGCTCGCTAGATCCCGGGCCTGGTGTTTTCTGACAAGACGCATTGTCCCTCTTCTGGAAGGGGAGATTCCTCTACGCCTTTCCTCCGTTCCTGCTCATTCAGAGTGTTCTTCTCAAGGCACAAGCAGAGGCAATCACCATGATCCTCATAGCACCGCTGTGGCCTCACCAGCTTTGGTTTCCTTTACTACAGCAACTGGCAGTATAGTGCAGTGGTTTAAGGCTCTGAGCTGCAAATCTGGAGACCTGGGTTTGAATCGCACAGTCCCAACTTGCATATACTGTGTGACCCTGAGCAAGTCACTTAACTTCCCTGTGCTCCCAGGTCACACCTGTAAACAAGCTTTCAGCTTAGTCTGCTATTCCTGGTTAAACAAATGGGGGTGTCACTTCTTCTCCAACTTCGCTCACTCTCTCTGAACAGTGGGACACCTGTACCTGGTCCCTTCACCTTTATGCTTGGCTCCTCAAGACTTGGCCAAACTGCAGTTCGGGGTGTCTGACATGATAGCCGAAGTCCTGGTGGAGGCGAGGAAGCCCTCCGTGAGAGCCACTTATTCAACGAAGTGGAAGTAGTTCTGCCTCTGGGCTACAGCGCGTCGCATAGATCCTTTGGCCTGTCCAGTTAACACTTTACTGGAATACATTTTATGCCTGTCTGAATCGGGGCTGAGTTACTTCTCCATAAACGTACACCTGGCTGCTCTTTCTGACTACCATGCCCCTATCCAGGGCAGAACAGTGGCTCGATTGGAGGTTACCCGTGCCTTCCTCAGAGGCATCCTTCACATAAAGCCCCCTGTCAGGGACCCTGTGCCCCCTAGGGACCTTCCGTTCATCCTAGAGAAGCTTACCCTCCCACCTTTCGAACCCTCCAGTTTGTGAGCCCTGTTTTCTTTCCTGGAAAACATTATTTCTAGGGACGTGGATATGTTGTTCAATCCACACTTATTGGCAGGTTCCTTGCCGCTTTTCCAATACTAAATGTTGCCGGAAGGTCTTCAAGCTGGCTCCTCCCACCCACCCGGGTGGTAAAACCCTCGTCTCCACCCCATGACGCCAGATCTTCCTTACCGCTTGGAAGCTCAGGTTCCCTCCTTAGCGCTGTGCATTTTAGGCCTGGATCCACACTCTTCGGTTTACCCGAAACTAATTCTGAAATTTACAAGACTCCAGTCTTAGTCTTCCCTCGCAGCTGCGATGGACAAATTGACTCCCGGCTTTCGTCGGTGCCCCTGTGGGCAGAAGGTGTCCCGGACTGATCCGCACTCCACGTGCATCTACTGCCTGGGGCTCGGCCACAATTCGCAGGCTTGCGAGTTGTGCAGCTCCTTCTCAGCTTCGGTCTTGGAGGACCGTGCTGTGACTTCACTATTTGGGCGCCCTGAGAAAGTGCCCATGGGTCCAAATCGAATGAGGCCCATTGGGCAGTGTCCGAGGAAGCAGGCTCCGCGGGACAGTTGGAGCAGATCGCCCTCGAGGAGGAGGCAGCCCAGGCCACCGCTTCTTCCTCCTCAGTCGCGGCATTCATCCCGCTTTCCTTGGGCTCCTCCTATACAGCCTCTTTTAAAGAACTTTGTCAGTCCCTCTCCACCAAGGGAGAAGGACCATCGGGACATTCTGGTCGGTCCAAGAGGAAGGACTCAAAAAGTAAGTCCCACCATCGAAGTTTGTGGGAGTAGGAAAGATCCCCTTCACCGGACCTTCGACTTCGGTTGAGGTTGCGGCCAAGGCCGCTGGCTTCACGGTGTCCCCGTCGGGTCAGCCGGCCGAGACACCAGTCGATGCGGTCGAGATTTTTTTCGACCCGTCAGACGGTTTGTCACCTGGAGATGCAGACAACCCTACTTCACCGGTTCCCCCCGGTGGAAACCGAGGACTTGCCTGTGCCGGAGTCCCTGGTTAAGGTCCCTGTACCGAGGGAGCAGCGGGTTTCCCCTGTCCCCTCTCAGACCCACCCTCAGAATCCCTGAAGGTCTCTGTCCTCTTCCAGGTCCAGCTGATCCCACAGACGTCGGCGGTCTCAGCACCATGGAAAGTGGTGTCGCCGCTCATCCTCTTAGGAGGATAGGCTCTGGTGCAGGTTGCGTCGGTGCTACGAGGTCTTGATATGGCAGCAGCTCTTACTGTCCGGTAACAAGCAGACTCGATCGCCTTCTCCGGCCATTAAGCGGCTGTCACTGGAGCGGCCGAAACAACACCTCGTAGTAGTTGAGGAACCGCCACCTCCGCCGGTGGTTCTGCCAAAACCGGCTACTCCACCCATTGTGGTGGAACCTCCCCCTTCAAAACCAAAGACTGGGACCACGACCAAGGATTCTCGGTCGGGTCAGAGCTTGCCCCATAGGTTGTCGGGTCACCCTCACTCCCAAGCGACCTTGGCACGTGGAGGGTGGCTCAGGCACTCTGCAGCTGTTCGCAGACTCCTCAGAGTCTGACGACGACGACTCCTTGTTCTGTCGGTGGACGAGAGCCCATCCTTGTTTTTGGGAATTCTTCGCCTCCTCTGTCTACTGGGATGAAGCTCGACCCCGTTTCTAAACGGGTTAAGTATCCCCTCACGGAGATACTGGACTGAGGGGATTCCTCTACGGAGGCCTTTCCTGTTGCCGAAGCCATTGTTGGCACGGCCCTGGAGTTGTGGCAGCAGCCAGCATCTTGTCCCGCACCTTTGGCCAGGATGGCTCAAAGTATACGGTCTCTACCAGTTCACTGTCCGGTTTCTCGGAATACCCCTCTGCGGAGGGGTTAGTGACCGATTAGCGTTTTCTGGCGTAGCGGAAACGCTCGGGATGTGGACAAACTGCTCAATAAGGAATCCAAAAAGTTGGACTACTCAGGGCAGAAGGTATACGCTGCTTCCTCCCTAGGCCTTCGTCAGGCTAGTTCAGCCGTTCTGCTGGCACACTTCACACACCCTTTTGGGCTCCCTGGATGAGGTGATTCCTCATCTCCCGACTGACCTTCAGACGACGGTCAAGCAGGTCCGGGATCAGGGAAGGGCAGTGGCAAAACAGAAGCTCCAGACTTCATTGGACATTGCTGATTCGTGTGCCCGGTCAGTAGCAGCTGCAGTGGCCATGCGCCGCAGAGCTTGGCTGCGGATCTCCACCTTCACGGCAGATACCCAGAACAAGCTGACAGACATTCCCTTCCTGGGTACCGACTTATTCGGGCCTGGGGTGGAGGGTTCTCTCCAAAGGATCAAGAAGTCCAATGCCACCTTGGACTCTGTCACGTCTGCCCAGAAGGACAAAGGCTGCCAGCAGCGTAAGCAGTTTCGTCCTTCAGCCTCTGCGGCACGTCCAGCCCAGCAACACTGGCATCAGGGCCAGCAGGCTCACGCTTGGCGCCCCAAAGCCAAGTCTGCTGCTTCTTCCAGCAGGAAGCCTGGAGAAAAAGGCCCAGGAGGTTCCTCGGCCGGCCCTTCCTCCAAGCCTATCCTGTGACGGGTTGAGGGGTTTCGCCCCCAAACTTGTGGCTCCTCCCCGGGTTCCCCCTGTGGGGAGACGGCTCTGCCACTTCCTTTCCGCCTGGTCCGATATCACTATGGACCGCTGGGTGTTGGAAGTGGTAGGCAGGGGTCTGCCTCTGGAATTCGAGCAGTCCCCCCTCCCCCATTCGAGCAGTCACCCCATGGGAGGCTACGGGTTCCGCAGCCTCTGTTGGCTCATCGAGCCGACATTGTCTTGCTCCTCCAGAAGGAGGTGATCAGCGAAGTGGCGGACCCTCCTCCAGACCCAGGGTTTGTGTCCAGGTACTTCCTGGTCCCAAAACGGACTGGGGGCTGGTGCCCCATTCTTTACCTACATGACCTGAATAAGTTCCTACAGTCTCGCACCTTCAGGATGGTCACTCTGGCTCAGATCATTCCATCCTTGGAGCCAGGCGTGTGGTTCTGTTCTCTGGACCTTCAGGACGTGTGTTTTCACGTCCCAATCCGTCCGTCTCATCAGCGGTTCCTCCGCTTCAGAGCAGAGGGATCTCTTTACGAGTTCTGGGCCATGTCCTTCCGCCTCTCTTCAGCTCCAAAGGTCTTCACCAAATGCATGGCAGTGGTAACAGCATTCCTGCGGTGCCGAGGGTTCTGGGTGTACCCTTAACCTGGATGACTGACTGGCTCATTGCAGCCCCCTCCAGGTTGGAGGTGGAGTGGTCCAAGGATCTGGCCCTCCAGGTCTGCGCTCAGATTGGCCTCCTCATCAAGGCCAAGTCAGAACTTGTGCCATCGCAGGTGATTCAGTTCATCGGGGCAGAGCTCGGCTCCCGGTTGACAGGGCCGAGGTCCTTTTCTCCTTTGCCCAATCATTTCTGGTTGGGCAATTGCACCCCGGCCGGGACTTCCTGCGCCTTCTGGGCCTCGTGGCGGCCTGCGCCAGCATGGTCCGTTGGACCTGCTGGCATGTGCGTCCCCTACAGTGGGGGCTGGCTCGCCAATGGTCACAGCGCTCCGGTCCTTTGGACCAGCCAGTGACGGCGACCCGGGAGATGTGGAATGGCCTACAGTGGGGGCTCATTCCAGCTCATCTGCAGGAGGGTATCCCGTTTGTCCGCTCTGAGCCGACTGTCACTCTGATGACCAACACGTCTCTGAAGGGTTGGGGTGCCCATCTGGGGTGCTCAGACCACGGCCTCTGATCCCCTCAGGAGTCTCGATGCCACATCAACTTGCTTTAGCGTTGAGCGGTCCGACTAGCCCTTGCCGCCTTCGCTCTGTTTGTACGGGATCAAGTGCTCCAGGTTCAGACGGACAACACCACGACCATGTACTACCTGCACAGACGAGGCGGGACACACTCCTTGCCCCTGTGCAAGGAAGCTCTCCACACTTGGTCTCTCATGATTAGCCTGGAGGTGGATCTCCTAGCCATCCATGTGGCAGGAGCCTCCAACAGTCTGGCCGATGCCCCAGCCGGATAGGCGCTGCATCTCACGAGTGGTCTGTCCTGCCGGGGTAATACTAGATCTGTTCTCCCATTGGGGCACCTCTCAGGTGGACCTGTTCGCCTCGGGGAGAATCTGCAGAAGCTGAGGCTGTTTCATGCCCCAAGCAGGGCTCACCTGCAGGGGGATGCCTTCTTGAAGCCGTGGACCCTGGGCCTCTTCTACGCCTTCCTTCCATTTCCCTTGATCCACAAGGTGCTTCTCAAGGCAAAGAGGGACAAGGCGCAGGTGATTCTGGTAGCCCCAGACTGGCCCCGCCAGTACTGGTACCCAGATCTCCTCACCCTCAGCTCCAGGCTCCCGAGGCAGCTTCCAGCCCGCCCGGACCTGCCCTCAGTTGACATGGGGAAGGTTCTCTAGCCGGACCTTCAATCCCTGCCCTGACTGCCTGGTTTCTGAGCGGCTAGAGTTCCAGGCCTTGGGTCTTTCCGACTAGGTCGTCAGCGTTGTTGAGGCGTCCCGTAAGGAGTCTACCAGAAAATGCTATGCCTTCAAATGGAAGAGATTCTCCATTTGGTGTCAGGACAAGGGGTTGGACCTCTCTTCCTGTTCCTTGGCTAGCATTCTGGACTACCTGTGGTCCCTTTCTCAGCTAGGGCTTCAGTTGACGACCCTAAAGGTGCACCTGGCAGCCATCTCTGCTTACTGGGCGCGGGCCGGAAAGCAGTCTGTGGCGCAGGAGAAGGTGGTCTGGTGTTTTTTTTTAAAGGCCTTGATCGCATATCCCCTCCGGTGTGAGAACCTCCACCTCCGTGGGATCTACTGCTGGTATTGGCTAAGCTCATGGGCAAGCCATTCGAACCAATGCACAGGTGTGACATCTCTCACCTGTCGTGAAAGACTGCCTTCTTGGTGGCTATTACGTCAGCCAGAAGGATGGGAAAGCTCTAGGCGCTTTCCATAGAGTCTTATCTGGTCTTCCATAGGGACAAGGTTGTCCTGCGCCCCTACCCAAAATTCCTTCTGAAGGTGGTGTCTGAGTTCCACCTTAACCAGGTGTTGACTCTGCTGGTGTTCTACCCCAGTCACACCTTGGAGGCCAAATATAGGCTCCATACTTTGGACACTAGAAGAGCACTCTTATTATAAGGAGCGGACGGCTGAAGTTCGGGGAGGGGTTTGCCAGCTGTTTGTCACCTACGTAGAAGCCGCACCTGGCAGACCTGCAGCCAAGCGGATGATAGGCAGGTGGATCACCTCCTGCATAGATCTCTGCTATAGGTTGGCGGGCATGGAGCCTCCCAAAGGGATAAGGGCTCATTCTACCCACCATACCGCTGCTTCGGTGGCTGCTTCTAGGGACGTCCCTATCCAGGAAATCTGCAAGGCTGCTACCTGGAAGTCAGCACACACCTTTATTTCCCATTACCACATTGACCTAGAGTCACGCCGGAATGCTGGTTTTGGGACCTCTGTTCTCAAGTCCTTATTTCCTATGTAGGGGGTGTGCGCCTTGCCTCCCTCCTCCCGGAGAACTGCTAGGAGTCTGCCAATAAGTGTGGATTGAACAACATATCCCCGTCCCTAGAAATACAGGTTACTCACCTGTAACAGGAGTTCTAGGAATGCTATATGTTGTTCATCCACACAACCCACCCGACCTCCCTGGCTTCCAGCGGGCTAGATCTGGTGTCATGGGGTGGGAGGAGCCAGCTTGAAGACTGTCAGGCAACATTTAAAGTGGCAAGGAACCTGCCAATAAGTGTAGATGAACAACATATACTACTCCTAGAACTCCTGTTACAGGTGATTAACCTGTATTTCTAGGAGCATGGATATATTGTTCATCCACACTCTGTGGCATGTCCCTTTCCCCTTTAAATCTCGCTGGAAAGTCTTCAAGCTGGCTTCTCCCACCCACCTGGGTGGTAAATACCTTGGCTAGCCCCATGACACCAGATCTTCCTTTCCGCTGGAAGATTCAGGTTCCCTCGTGCTACCTTAGTAGTTCGTAGGCCCTGGATTCTTAATGTCAGTTTTCACTGCCAATTTCTTTAAAACTGTTTACGACTCTGATCCTAGCGCATCGAACATGGAGGAAAAATCGACCCCTGGATTTCGGCGGTGTCCCTGCGGCCAGAAAATATCACTTTTGATCCCACCTCTCGTGTCTATTGCTTGGTGTCGTAACATGACACCACCTCCTGCACCATCTGTCTGGCCTTCCATCCCAATGTTCTGGATGACGCAAGGCGTGTAAAGTGGGGAGACCGGACTTACATGATCACCGGTATGAAATTGAAAGGAGGCAAGGTGGGCAGTTTCCCGGCGACCGTGGGATCCACTGAACAGCTGGAACAGGTGGCGGCTTTCAAGGAGGAAACTGCTCAACCTTCGGCCAGCAGAAGTTTTTTCGTACCTCTCAACCTTGGCTCTACTTTTACTGGGTTCTTTCAGGAGTTGTGCCAGTCTCTCCCCACCAGGGATGTGGCGCCCTCGGGCTCTCACTCCTCCCGGCCTTGGAAGAGGGATAAGGACCCCAAGTCGTCTTCCTCCAGAAGGAGATGTTCCTGGGACCGAGAGAGGTCCGACTCACGGCAACTTGCGGTCTCTACTTCGATAGAGATCGCTTCCTCGGCCGCCGGCTTTTCAGACCTTCCGTCCAGCCAAGGCACCGAGACCAAGGAAACTGCTGAACCGGCCAAGATCACTCTCTACCCAATCGAGCCTTTGTCGCCAACTCCGGTCAACTACTCCTTAGAAAGGACGCCTGTCCTTTTCTTCCCCGATGAGGAGACCCTGCCCTTGGATGTCCCGATCGAGGGAAAGGTGCCGGTACCTCGGTTCTCTCAGACTCCAACATCTCCCGATTGAACAAGCCGACCCCGTCTTTCTCGATCGAGGACCAGGACCCTTTTGGTCGAAAAACCAAAGAAAGGTCACAAGCACTCCAGAAAGAGGTGTCTCCATCGATCCTCATCCTCCTCTGATGAGGAGAGACTTCGACGAAAACTCCGTCGACGTTATGAGGATCTCGTGTGGCAACAGCAGATTCTGACCAGTCAGAAGCCAGCTGCACCAGCTATTACTTGGCCCCCGCCTCTCAGGCCGATGCCGACCCCTCCGGAACCGAAGGCTTCAATTCCCCCATCTGTGGGGCCGGCACGTATTCCAGCTCTGCCTATTTCGGTCTCCCCACCGATTTTGGTGGAACCACCACCTAAGCAGCCTCGGGGAGGGGCTCCCTCGAAAGAGGACTGGACAGACACCGGACTGCCCCGTCGTCTGTCCATCACTGTTGTCCCCGATCACCCTTGGCGCATCGAGGGAGACATAGGCAGGAGACAATTATATCCTGACTCTTTGGACTCCGATGCCACTGGTTTGCATTCGCATCTGGGGGATGACGAGTCATCAGTGGCAGGTTTGGAGAAAAGTCCTTCTTCTTTTCAGGGCATCCTCCACCTGCATTCCAAATCTACTGGAATGCCCTTGGAGCCTAGCCAGAAGAAGGTGGAATACCCCCTTATGGATATCCTCAAGAGGGGGGATACCCCGACAGAGGCCTTTTCAGTGGCCGAAGCCATTGTTGGCCCAGCCCTTGAGCTATGGCAGCGCCCTGCATCCTGTCCAGCTCAGTCTGCCCGCATGGCCCGCAAGTATATGGTACCCATGGGGTCCCTGGCGGAGTTCACAGAGCATCCCTCGGCTGAAAGCCTTGTGACTGCTTCTGTGTTCAGACGCACTGGTAGCTCAGCAGACACTGACAGCCCTCCGGACAAGGAGTCGGACTATGGACCATTCTGCCTGGAAGGTCTGTGCGGCCTCATCCTTAGGCCTTCATCAGGCCAGCTCAGCTGTGATCATTGCACACTTCTCTCATGCCCTGTTAAGGTCATGAGATGAAGTCCTCCCTCATCACCCAACGGACATGCAGACCACGGTGAAGCAAGTCCGTGACCAGGGCCGTGCTGTTGCGAAACAGCAGCTCCAGACGGCCCTTGACATTGGAGATTGCTGTGCCCGCTCCTTAGCAGCCGTAGTGGCCACTCGTCACAGGGCCTTGCTGAGGTTATCCTCCTTTCCAGCGGATACTCGGCGCAAGTTAGCTGCCGTGCCCTTCCTAGGCACTGACCTCTTCGGTCCGGGAGTGGCTGGTCACCTCCAGCGCATAGAGCATTCCATTGCCACCTTGGATGCTCCCTCTGCAAAAGGTTCTTCAGGCAATAACCAGCAGAAGCGCAAGAAGCCTTGTCAGAACTCTTCCCCTGTGGTTAGGCAGTACTCTTTTCGAGTAGGCCAGCAGCAGCAGGCTCAAGCTTGGCGCCCCCGGCCCAAGTAGGGTCCTCAACAGCCCTGTAAAGGAGGCCGAGATGCTGGTCCAGGAGCCTTCTCCTCTAAGCCTGCTCAGTGATGGGTCAGGGGTGGCCACCCCTACACCCGTCACGCCAGCTCTGGGTCCTCCCGTGGGGGGCCGGCTCCTTCACTTTCTTTCCGCCTGGTCCGACATCAGTTTGGACAGGTGGGTTCTGGAAGTGGTCGGCCAGGGAGTGCCTCTGGAATTCAAGCAGTAGCCTCCCAGCCGAGCCTGCGCCTCTCGGGAGGAAAGGATCTCAACTTGCACTCAGTCGGCCCTTCAGGATGACATTGCTCAGCTCCTCCGCAAGGAGGCGGTAGCTCCAGTGCTGGATCCTTCTTCAGACCCAGGCTTCGTGTCCAGGTACTTCCTGGTGCCCAGGTGGACGGGGGGGGTTGGCACCCCATCCTAGATCTCCACGACCTGAATCAATATCTCGGGTCTCGCACCTTCCGGATGGTAACTCTGAACCAGATCATACCATCTCTGGAACGAAACATGTGGTTCTGTTCACTGGATCTGCAGGATGTGTTTTCACGTCCCAATCCATCCGTCTCACCAGCGGTTCCTCCACGTCAGAGTCGAGAGGACCCTGTACGAGTTCCGAGCCATGCCGTTCGGCCTGTCATCGGCCCCACAGGTCTTCACCAGGTGCATTGCAGTGGTAGCAGGCCATCTTCGACGTCTGAGTTCAGATATACCCTTATATCGACTGGCTCTTGGCAGGTTCCTCCCTTCAGGAGGTGGAGAGGTCCAGGGATCTGGCCCTCCGAACCTACTCCCAACTCTGCCTCCTTATCAACGAGGCCAAGTCGGAACTTGTGCCCTCAGATGATGGGCTTCATTGGTGCAGAGCTCAACTCTCGTCAAGCCACAGCTCGGCTCCCGTCGGACAGGGCAGAGGTTCTTTCCTCCTTTGCCTGATCATTTCTGGTTGGGCACTTGCGCCCTGCCGGGACTTTCTGCGCCTTCTGGGTTACATGGCGGTGTGTACCTCAGTGGTCCATTGGGCCAGGTGACACATGCGCCCCCTTCAGTGGGAGCTGGCCACCCAGTGGACTCAGCGCCAGGGTCATTTCGACCAGCTGATCACTGTAACCCAGAAGATGTGGGACATTCTCCAATGGTGGACCACCCCAGAACGGTTGCAGGAAGGGATCCCGTTTGTCCACCCAGACCAGACGGTCGTCCCGATGACCTATGCCTCTCTCATGGGCTGGGGAGCCCACATGGGGGGGGGGGACAACAGGGCCCACGGGTTCTGCACCCCTGAGGAGTCCTGATGCCACAGCAACCTGTTGGAGCTCAGAGCAGTCAGACTGGCACTGTCAGCTTTCACTCCTCTGCTCCGGGGTCAAGTGGTTCAAGTCCAGACGAACAATACCACAACCAAGTACTACCTCAAACAGGGCGGCACACACTCCCGTCTGCTATGCAAGGAGACGCTCCGAATCTGGACCCTCGTCAGCCGGTTGAAGGCACATTTCCTAGCCATCCATGTGGCAGGAGTCTCGAACCAACTGGAGGATGCTCTCAGCCGCTTAGGCCAGACATCCCATGAGTGGTCTCTCCATCCAGAGGTAGCTTACAATCCGTTCTCCCATTGGGGCAAGCTGTTGGTGGACCTGTTTGCCTCCAGGGAGAACACCAAGCTGAGTCTGTACCATGCCCAACCCCCCTCAGCAGGACTCGCTGCAGGGGGATGCCTTCTTGAGGCCGTGGACCCCATGCCTACGCTGCGCCTTCCCTCCATTTACTTTGATCCACAAGGTGTTACTCAAGGTGAGGAGGAACAAGGCGAAGGTGATCCTGGTAGCCCCAGATTTGTCCTGCCAGTTCTGGTATCCAGAGCTCCTCAGCCTCAGCTGCAGGGTTCCGGAACAGCTTTGTACACACCCGGACCTGATATCATTGAACCAGGGGGCGGTATTCCATCCGGACCTTCAATCCCTGCACCTCACAGCCTGGTACCTGAGCGGCTAGAGATCTTCCTGGACATAAGTCTCCGCCACTCATTCACACTATTGGGATCTGCGCCGGAGGCACTAGTACCCATCGGGAGCAAACTTTTTGCTGGAGGGTCGGCGCCAGAGATGGCGCTGTGAGCCCTAGCTCGTGCGGTAACGACTATTTCGCGTCGCACCCTCCAGCCGTTTGTTCTTTTTCCCGCCGCCGAAGTGCACTTCAGTGACTGTCGCCGCTTGTCGGGAGTCAAACTCAAACCAGCAGCATAGTTTTCAGTTTTATTATTTTATAGTATTATCTTGATACAGTATCGCTTAAATTTATTCTTATTTTTAAAATAAATACAATAAAGAAGTCTCAACCTACCTTGACAGGTGAGCCATGAAACAGGTCAGGTGTCGGTAGGGAGACTTCGTGTAAACTGTTCAGTCAGTCGGGCTGGGTCCGGTCCGCCTTCTCCAGAGGAGGGTCTGACAACGGTCAGTCCAATGCCCGGGATGGGCGACCCCCGGAAGCATAAAATATAGCGGTCACACTCTCGCGGCACCGTTCTGCCTCGAGCTCTTCTTGACCCGCAGGTCTAAAAAGAGAAGGCATCACTCGAGGTCGCCCTCTGATGTGTCTGCGCGTAGACGCTTGGTTATCGGAGCTAGTTGCCAGTCTCCTCCTTTGGAGTCGTCCAAACTCTGCTTCTGGTAGCCGACGGCTTCGACATCGGAGCCCTACCCCGCCCGCAGGTAGGTCTTTAGATGAGCAGTTTCATCAGTGGGCCGCTCTTATGGAGCAGTGGGCTCGGAGGTTGGTTCGGCTACCTGGCTCGGTCACTCGTGGGCCTTCAGGCTCTCTGGGTGACCGAGAAGCGGTTGGACCTTCCTGGTCGCTGCACCTCTTCTCGGTACACGACTCCGCGCTAGGTGCCCCCACATGGCTGGCAAGCAGGGGCCACACCGATGCCCTTATCTCCTGTTCTTCTTCCTTCAAAACCTGTTTTTCGGAGTCTGGGAGTGTTTTCGGTGCCGCGTGGCCTCGCGGCATCGTTCTTGGTGCCGTGCGCCTCCTCAGTGCCGGCGGCTCTCGGGGCTCCTCTTTTCACTTGTTTCTTTCTGCCTCCTCTTCTGAATTTCATTCCTTTCCTGTCCATACAGTCCCTCCTGGACTGTCAGGAGATGACGCTGAGCCTGACCCAGACCTTCGGTTGGGTGATGAAGTGGACGAAGCAGGATCTATTACTGCTACAGAGCCTGTGGTCGAGGACCTATCCTTTAAGTCTCTGTTGAAAAATCTGAGTTCCACACTTTCTCTCCAGACTACAGACAACGATCCTGGGAAATTGTTGAGACTCCAATATCTTCATGCCTCAAGAGATCCCTACGGATTTGACTCCTCCGATTCGGCCTTCTTCAAACAACATGAAGTCTTGCTATATTATGACAATTGCAGTTTGTCCCACCATTAGAACTGCCCCGGAGGTGAAATAGTTAACTTCCATGCCAGGCATGGAACTTGGAGCGCGAGCTCGATTAGAGAAGCTCTGTCTGTGTAACTTCAAACTGAAACTGTGAGATTCTTTACTCCGCCTCACTGAACAGTCGCTCCGGAGATTTCTCCTACTGCTCGGTTCATTTCTCGGTTTAAACAGTGTTTTCTCGGTTAAATTCAACCGCGAGTATTATATTAACCGCAAACTGATCTGTTCAAGCTCTGTCTGTTTTAGAAGAGTTTTATGAACCAGAGGAGGGGGAGGATGATTATGAACAGTATGAATGTGACTTTGAGAGTCTGGGTGTGCCCATTGAACCGGACATCTCCCCAGACAGACCTTTAGAATCTCCCCCTACGCTTTCTGAGTCCCCTTCTCACTTTGTTTTATAAAAAGATTGCTGAAACCCTCCAGCTCCCATTGGAGGAAGCTGTAGATGAGCAAGAGGAACCTGATTTTGTAGAAAGGATGGATATCCCAGAGTCTAGGAGATTGTCTATCCCCTTACATAAGTCATTTAGGAAACCAACAATAAAAATGTTAAAAGCTCCTAATTCTGTGCCTCCTGTGGACAAGAAGATGGACAGGAGGTACACTTTGTCAGGTCCTGATACAGAATTCCTTTCACAGCAATGCAGTCATGTTGGAGTAGTTCAGGCTGCAGCCTGTGATAAGGCTAATATTCCCTTAGCTTCACATCCTCCTGACAAGGACTCCAGGAAGATTGATGCCATGGCTAAAAAACAATACATGGCAGCGTCGTTGGGACTCGGGGAAGCAAATTACATGGCTTATGTGGCAAGATACCAAAAATCTAGATGGGACATTGTCATGGCTTTGGCCAAACAGGCCCCTGGCCAGCTTGCTAAGGAGCTGGAACAGGTGGCTGCTGATGGTATTGAGGCATCCAAGGTGCATTTCCATGCTGCTGTGGATTTTAATGATGTATCCTCTAGAGTCATGGCTACATCTGTGGCTTTTCAGTAGGTTGGCTTGGCTCAGGTGTACTAGCTTGTCACAGGATACCCAGACTAAGGCTATGGATTTTCCTGTGGTAGGAAATTCTCTGTTTGGGGAGCAGACAGAGAATTATATGAAGAAAATGGATGAATACAGGACAACCTATAAGAGTGCTCAGGCCAAGGAGCGGCAAGCCACTCCTCAGAGGCAGACCCGCAGGGGTAGAGGTAGGCCTTTTCACAGAGGGGGTTCTTCAGAGGGAGAGGCAGACTGGGTGCAAGCAGGCCTGCTCCCACCCCTCAGCCTAAAGCCCCTGCCAAACAGGCACCCTGATGGGGTGCCCAGGGCAGATTCTCCATTACCTGTAGGGGGCAGGTTGGCTTACTTCGTTCAGAACTGGGAGTCTCTAACATCAGACAAGTGGGTCCTGGAAGTAGTAAGCCGAGGTCTGGTTCTCGGCTTCAAAAAATTTCCAAAGATGAGAATCAGATCTTTTCCACCTGCAAACCCTCTAGAGACCTTTGCCTTAGAAACAGAAGTCTCAACCCTCCTGGCTCTCAGAGCTGTAGAAAGGGTTTCTCCCCTATACCAGGGCAAGGGTCTGTACTCCAGGTACTTCCTTACCCCAAAAAAGACAGGAGAATGGCGGCCCATCTTGGACCTAAGATATCTAAACAAGCACCTTTTGAAACCAAAATTCAAAATGGTGACTCTGGCAATGATTTTACCTTCTCTAAGGCCAGGGGACTGGCTAGCTTCCCTGGACCTCAAGGATGCCTATTTCCATGTTTTCATCAGAAGCTCCCACCGAAAGTACCTCAGATTCGAACTGCCCTCAGGCCATTACCAGTTCAGAGCAGTGCCCTTCGGCCTTACCTCTGCCCCAAGGGTATTCACAAAATGTCTAGCAGTAGCAGTTGCTCATTTAAGAAGGCAAAAGATTGCCATCTTTCCCTACCTAGACGACTGGCTCATTGTAGGTCAGTCTCCAGACCAGTCAAATCACACCTGCAAGTTACCCAGCAGCTGCTCACCTCTCTGGGTTTTCTTCTCAACCTTCCAAAGTCAGTTCTGGAACCTGTCCAGGTACTCACCTTTATAGGTGCAGAATTGGACACAAAGCAGGCCAGAGCCTTCCTGCCGCTAGAAAGGGTAAGGAACCTAGTGGCCCTGGCCTCCTCCTTCACTCTGCAGATCTCTCGACCAGCAAGGCACTTCTTACAGCTACTAGGACACATGGCTGCTTCCACAGCTGTAGTGCAAGGAGCAAGGTTTCAGATGAGGGACGTTCAGTTTCATTTGAGAGCCTTCTGGTCCCAAAGGAAAGATCCCCTTTCCAAGTTGATCCCAGTGACTCGAACCCTGATCCAGGCCCTTCAGTGGTGGCAGGATCAGGCAATTGAGACTAGGGGTCCCCTTCATCCCCTATCTCACTCCTTGACCCTTACTACAGATCGTCCCTTCTGGGTTGGGGAGCTCACATGGGCGACCTCTCCACCCAGGGAGTGTGGTCCCCTCAGGAATCTCTGCTCCACATCAATTTGCTGGAACTCGGAGCTGTTTTTCTAGCACTTCAGGTGTTTTCTGCATCTGTTCAGAACAAAGTGGTACAAGTCAGAACAGACAACACCACTACAATGTGGTACATCAACAAACAAGGGGGCACTCGGTCTTCGGCCTTGTGCACCGAGGCAATGAAGTTGTGGTCTCTGGCTTATTCCCTGAGCACTTCCCTCATAGCAGTTCACCTCCCAGGAAAGGACAATGTCCTGGCAGATGCTCTCAGCAGAATTTCCCAGGGCCATCACGAATGGTCTCTGGATCCCCAAGTACTGGGGATAGTATTTGCCAGATGGGGCACCCCTCAGATAGATCTTTTCGCAGCCCCAGACAATCACCAACTTCCACTGTTTTGTTGCAGGCCCCCAGTGATGGGCTCAGTCCCCCTGGATGCCTTTCTCCTAGATTGGGAAGGAAGTTTCTATCCGCCTTTTCCCCCTCTCCTATTCAAGGTGCTAGTCAAAATCGGATCCCAGCCTTGCAGGATGATTCTGATTGCTCCAGATTGGGCCAGGCAGCCCTGGTACCCACTCCTTCTGTCTTTAGCAGTCCATCTTCCCCTGTGTCTCCCCAGGAATCACAACCTGTTAACCTGTGCCCAGGGGAGAGTTTGGTATCCGAATCTCAAATCCCTCAACCTCAAGGCCTGGCTCTTGAGGAGTTAGAATTTGCTGACCTACACCTTTCTCAAGGTGTTCTTGAAATCCTGAAGGCTTCTAGGAAGCCTTCCACTAAACTACTTATAACTCTAAATGGAAGCGTTTTCCATCTGGTGTTCTGGAAACATATTTCCCCGGAATCTGCTGACTTGCCCATTGTTTTGGACTATATGGTCCATCTTAATTCTTTGTGTCTGAGACCAGCTACCCTGAAAGTACATTTGGCAGCTGTCTCTGCCTTTATTTCAGCAGGAAAGCCCTCCTCTCTTTCCACTCACCCTGTATTTTCCAAGTTTTTTAAAGGATTACTTCATACTAATCCACCTTTCAGGGACCCGGCCCCTGCCTGGGATCTTAATGTTTGCATTGCTTAGTTGATGCAACCCCCCTTTGAACCTCTGTCTTCTGCAGAGCTTAAGTACTTGACTTGGAAAACTGTTTTCCTAGTAGCCATCACTTCTGCCAGGCACATAAGTGAGTTACAAGCTTTGTCAGTAGAGACTGACTTTATTTCCTTCCACAGGGATAAGGTAGTCCTTAGGACTAACAGGAAATTTTTGCCTAAGGTGGTTTCAGATTTCCATCTTAATCTATCTCCCTTCCAGTGTTCTTCACTGACCATTCCTCCTCTGGTGAGAGGAGGTTGCATAGTTTAGATGTTAAGAGGGCCTAAGTTACTATATAGGCGTACCAAGGGTCACAGGTTGAATCCTCCAACTTTTTCTCACTTATGGTGAGGTTGGGAAAGGAAACCTGCCACTAAGAGATCCATTGCCAGGTGGATTGTCTCTTGTATCCAATTTTATCAAAACTGGGAAAGTTCCCTTCAGGCCTGAGGGCTCACTCTACCAGAGGTACAGCTGCCTCTCTAGCTGCTGCCAGAGACATCCCTATCTTAGAGATATGTCAAGCAGCTACTTGGAAAGCAGTACCGTCTCACCAAGCATTACTCCCTGGATGTCCAGGCCAGGAGGATGCTCGGTTTAACTACCCGTGCTTCAGAGCCTATTCCTAAGTAGGTTCTCCCTCCTCCATGGAGGTACTGCTGTGTAGTCTGCAATTGTCATAATATAGCAAGACTTCATGTTTGAAGAAAAATTACTCACCTTAGTAATGTTGTTTCTTCTAATGGAGTCTTGCTATAATTGACCTCCTCCTGCCCTCTCAGAACTTCTACTTGGGTATGGGGTGGGCAGTCCAGTGTGGGCACTTGTTTATGCCCATTTTAT
The DNA here is from genome assembly GCA_016271365.2 of Neoceratodus forsteri. NCBI lineage: Eukaryota > Metazoa > Chordata > Ceratodontiformes > Ceratodontidae > Neoceratodus > Neoceratodus forsteri. The sequence goes on from JADMNL010000027.1 coordinate 211,496,618, forward strand.
GTTTTTTCCACCCCCTTTTTTCTTGGGTTTTTGGGGTGTTGTGTTTTTTTTATTTTTTCTTATCTTATTTTCTGGCCCCTGACTTGAGTCTTTGTGTTGGGACCAGGAATATGTGTTTAATATTTAGATAGCCAGTTGGCTAGTGTAGGTTACAGCTTCCACAAGAACCTTAGTGAGTTTTGCTCGTAAAGATCTGACCGTTTCAGTTTGAAATTACACAGACAGAGCTTCTCTACTTGACTCGCTCCAAGTTCCATGCCTGGCATGGAGTTAACTATTTCACCTCGGGGCAGTTCTAATGGTGGGACAAACTGCAATTGTCATAATAGCAAGACTCCATTAGAAAAACAACATTACTAAGGTGAGTAATTTTTTCATTAGAGCTGTCTCAAATGGTATGGAATAATCCTGCTCTTACCCTGGTGGCTAAATCCATTGATAGGAAATATTCAGCCCCCAAGGATCGTCCCATTTTGGCATCTCAAGCCTTTGCGGATCCTATTGTAGTCCTGGCAGAGAATAAGGTCGTTCTTCCTCAAGCTACTACAGCTCGACCTATTAAAGAATCTCATAAGATAGACACCTTAGGTAAGAGAGTCTTTGCTGCTTCTACTCTAAGTATGCGTATTGCCAGTTACCAAGGCTATTTTTCTCAGTATGAGTATATCCTGTGGCATTCTATTAAACAGATGGTTGAAGCCCTACCGAGTCGGATTCAAAGCCAGAGCTTTTGAAACCATTACCAGAGGTATTGAATCTAATAACCAGCGAGTTAAAGCAGCCATGGATGCTTTGACACTGCTTCCGCTCAGCGGCTGCTGGTATTTGCACCGGCGTCATTCTGGCTGCGCACTTTGCGCTTTACAAATGACGCGCAGCAGCAGGTGATGGCATTGCCCTTTGACGGTGCATATCTTTTTGGTCCTCAGGTAGCACAAGCTCTAGAAGCTACACAAAAGACTAGGTCAGCCATTAAGTTGGCTCGGCCCCCTCCTGCCCCCTCTCGAGGGCATGCCAGCAAACAGTTTCATAATCGCCAGTCCTTTCGAGGCAGAGGAAGTTTCCATAAGAACCAACCTGCCCAGCCTCAAAAGAAGGCGCAACAGAAAGCGCAAGGGCCCAAAGCGCCCAGCGCTACCTTATGAATTGCCGGCCCAAGTTCCATCTCAGCTGCCCGAGGTGGACTTTTCCTCTCCGGTGGGAGGTCGTCTGATGCACTTCTACAACCAGTGGAAGTCCATAACCTCAGACAAATGGGTCCTTCGGATAATTCGCGAGGGGTATTCACTCAACCTTGTGGAGACTCCTCCGGATCATTCCCCCAAACGACAGCCCAGGCTGTCAACCCTTCAGTCAGACCTTCTCGCCGCCGAGATTCAGGGCCTTCTGAACAACAGGGCAGTAGAAGTGGTGCCACTGCACCAACGAAACACGGGGTTCTACTCCCATTACTTTCTGGTTCCAAAGAAGTCTGGCGGAATGCGCCCCATTCTAGATCTCAGAAGCTAAACAAATTTCTCCCAAGGAGAAATTCAGAATATTCTCTGGGAACCCTGTTACCTCTGCTCCACCAACACGACTGGTTAGCCTCCTAGATATGCAGGACGCTTACCAGCACATTCCTGTTCACCGAGGCATCACAAATTCCTGAGGTTTGTGGCTCTGGGACAGCACTGTCAGTTCAGAGTCCTGCCCTTTAGACTATCCTCGAGCTGCGGTTTTTACAAAATGTTGTGCAGTTCTCATGAGCCTCCTCAGAAGGTCGGAATTCAGGTGTTTCCTTATCTGGAAGATTGGCTTCTAGCAAGTCCTTCCAGGCAAGGGACTCTGGATGCCGTGGAGATGGCCTCGCGCTTCCTTACGTCCATGGGAGTTCTGCTCAACCTCAAGAAATCGCAACTGCAGCCCTCCCAGAGGCTCCTTTTTATAGGGCCTCTTCTGGACACCTCCTGTGCGAAGGCTTTTCTTCCAGAAGACAGGAGGAACGATATCCTTCAGATGGCCCGTCACATCGGGGAAAACAGCTGTCACAGCTCTCTCGATGCAACGGATGCTAGGCCTCATGGCATCCTCGGTGTTCACTGTACCCCTAGCATGTCTGCACATGAGAACCACCCAGTGGATGCTCAGTACTCAGTGGTCCCCAACCACTCACCCGCAATCCTATCTCATCAAGGTGACAGAACCTTTAAGGAGGTCACTCACCTGGTGGTCTCAAGAGAGCAATCTCCTGGAGGGGTATCCCTTTGCTCCTCTGGACCATCAGATCTCCATTACCACGGACGCATCCCTAATGGGGTGGGGAGCTCACTGTCAGGCTCTCCACACTCAAGGTGCGTGGACTCAAGTAGAGTCCCAGCTCCACATAAACGTCCTAGAAATGAGAGCCGTCCTTTATGCGGTCCGAGCTTTGAAGGACATTCTGTGTCATAAGAACATTCTCCTTCAAACGGACAACAAAGCAGTGATGTATTACATCAACAAACTGGGCGGGGCTCACTCTTACCCCTTATGCAGAGAAGCAGTGAGGGTATGGGAATGGTGCTTGGAGCACGAGGCTCTAATTCAAGCGGTGTACCTGTCGGGTGTTCAGAATGAACTGGCAGACCGTCTCAGCAGAACAGAGACAGACCCTCACGAGTGGTCTCTCGACTCAGCCATAGTTCAGTCACTATTCGAAGAGTGGGGAACTCCAGACCTGGACCTTTTTGCATCCCCACTCAACGTAAAACTGCCTCTCTTCTGCTCCAGAAATCCAGGGCCTGGCATTTTCTGTCAGGATGCGTTCAGGCTGCGGTGGACAAAACGCTTTCTTTACGCCTTTCCGCCTCTTCCTCTAATTCAGAGGGTACTCCTCAAGTTCGAATCCCAGGGGGACAAAATGATTTTCATTGCTCCCTTTTGGCCTCGGCAGCTGTGGTTTCCACTTCTCAACAATATGTTGGCAGTTCCTCCGAGACCACTCCCCCTGCAGACGAACCTTTTGACTCTGGGACCAGTGGTCCATCCCAATCTGAGATCACTTCACCTTCATGCTTGGCTCCTGAAGAGGTCGAAGTAAACTGGTTAAGTGTCTCTCGAAGAGTTTGATATTCTTCTGGCTGCACGGAAGCCAGCCACTCGGAAAACTTACACAGCCAAGTGGAAGCGTTTTTCGCTCTGGTGTGCAAAGTCCTCTTTGAATCCCTTTTCCTGTCCACCAGATAAGGTTTTGGAGTACCTTTTGGACCTCTCAAATTCGGGTTTGCAGTACTCTACAGTCAAAGTTCATCTTAGTGCCACTTCAGCGTATCATGAACCTCGTATTTCCTTAACTCTGGCTCACTTACCTATGTTTAAGAGATTTCTTAAGGGGATTCTGCATACCAGACCTCCTCCAGTCGCAGCCTGGGACATTAATCTTGTGCTAGACATGCTCACTCGGAAACCTTTCAAACCTTTGGCTACCTGTGAGCTAAAATTTCTCACCTGGAAGTCTGCCTTCCTAGTGGCCATTACCTCAACCCGCAGGGTCTCTGAGATACATGCCCTGGTCACAGACCCTCCGTATACTGTGTTCCATAAGGACAAAGTAGTTCTTCGTACTCATCCTAAATTTCTTCCTAAGGTTGTGTCAGAATTTCATCTAAACCAACCTTTGGTCCTTCCCTCTTATTTTGCGGACTTCCAAAATGAAGGGAAATGTTCTCTTCATTCTTTGGATGTGAAGAGGGCCTTGCGTTTCTAACTAGATAGAACCAAGGATTTTCGCAAAGCTCAGCAACTGTTCGTTTCCTTCAGTGAGACCCGGCTGGGTCAACCTGTCGCTATCAGATGTATCTCATCATGGCTAGTGGCATGCCTTCGTCACTGCTATTCCATGGCGCAGGTTAAGTTGGAGGGTAAAGTTTACGCTCACTCTACCAGAGCGGTCGCGGCATCCCTAGCGGAAATCCGCAACGTGCCCATTGCAGACATCTGCAATGCGGCCACCTGGGAGCTCAGTGCATACTTTCGTTAAACATTATGCACTAGATGTCCATGCCAGACGACATTCTTCCTTTGGCAGAGCCATCCTCAGTGGACTTCTGTCCTAGAAACGTGAGCTCTTGGTCTCTCCTGCCGCCCTCTCGGGGGATTATTAGCTCGGTACTCTCCCAATAGTGTGAATGAGTGGTGGAGACTTATGTCCAGGAAGATATGAAAATTACGTACCTACCGTAATTCTTGATCTTCTTGGACGAGTCTCCACCACTCATTCACACACCCACCCTCCATCCCCCGAGCTCACCTTTCTTGTAGGTCTTCAGTCCCTCAAATCTTTAGGCAGTGAAGACTTCTTTGTTGACCCTTCTTACACGGGTCGCCCGGACTATCTTATGTCCGGTTTTTAGGTTAGGCTACCCTTCTAGGTTAGTTACGCTGCACCTCCTTGGTAAAAAAGGTACTGAGGTGGTTGGAGGGTCAACGCCAAGATAGTCGTTACCGCACGAGCTAGGGCTTGCGGCGCCATCTCTGGCGCTGACCCTCCAGCAAAATGTTTGCTCCCGATGGGTCCTAGTGCCTCCGGCGCAGATCCCAATAGTGTGAATGAGTGTTGGAGACTCATCCAAGAAGATCAAGAATTACGGTAGGTACGTAATTTTCATTTCCCAGGCTCTGGGTCTTTCCGAGGATGTCTACACCGTGGTGGAGGCATCTCGTAAGGAATCGACCAGGAAGTGTTATGCCTTCAAATGGAAAATGTTTTCAATCTGGTGTCAGGGTAGGGGTCTGGACCCCTTATCCTGCTCTGTGGCTAACATTTTAGACTACCTTTGGTCTCTCTCCAAAGGGGGTCTATGGTCATCGACCCTTCGGGTGCACCTGACAGCCATTTCTGCTTACTGGGCGCTGGCCGGTCAGCCGATAGTGGCACAGGAGACTGTGGTCGGGCACTTGTTTTTTTTTTTTTTTTTTTTCAAAGGCCTGGATCACATATTCCCTCCGGTTCATGAACCTCCACCTCTGTGGGATCTCTTGCTGGTTTTGGCAAAGCTCATGGGCAAGCCATTTGAACCCATGCACAAGTGTGAGCTCTCACACTTACCGTGGAAGACTGCCTTTCTGGTGGCTATCATGTCAGCCAGAAGGTCAGGAGAGCGCCAGGCACTTCGGTGGACTTCCCTTATCTGGTCTTCCACAGGGACAAAGTTGTCCTACGCCCCCACCCGAAATTCCTTCCAAAGGTGGTTTCAGAGTTTCATCTTAAGCAGGTGTTGACTCTGCTGGTATACTACCCTAACTACACCTCTGACGCAGAGTACAGGCTCCATACTCTGGACCCAAGACATGCTCTCTCCTATTATAAGGAGCGGACGGCGGAAATTTGGGGAGAGGTTTACCAACTGTTTGTCACCTACGCTGAAGCCGCTTCTGGCAGACCTGCAGCTAAATGGACCATTGCGAGATGAATTACATCATGCATAGATCTGTGCTATGAGTTGGCGGGCAGGGAGCCTCTCAGAGGGTTAAGAGCTCATTCTACCCGCCATACGGCTGCATCAGTGGCTGCTTCCAGGGACATCCCTATCCAGGAGATCTGTCGGGCTTCTACCTGGAAGTTAGCAAACACCTTCATTACCCACTACCACATCGACCTTGAGTCACGCCGGGATGCTGGTTTTGGGGCCTCGGTTCTCCAGTCTGTTTCCTAAATAGGGGTGTGCGCCTTGCTTCCCTTCTCCTGGAGAACTGCTTGGAGTCTGCCAGAGTGTGTGGATGAACAACATATATCCACACTCCTAGAACAGGTTACTCACCTGTAACAGTAGTTCTAGGAGTGGTCTATGTTGTTCATCCACACTCACCCACCCGACCGCCCCGGCTTTAGGCGCACCACCTTGCTTCCAGCGGGCTAAGATCTAGTGTCATGGGGCGGAGCCGAGGTATTTACCACCCGGGTGGGTGGGAGGAGCCAGCTTGAAGACTTTCCAATGAGATTTAAAGGGGAAAGGGACATGCCAGAGTATGTGAACAACATATACCACTCCTAGGACTACTGTTACAGGTAAGTAATCTGTTCTTTTAGTTGCTTTACTTCCTCTAAGGATTTCCGAGCTGCAGGCCCTGATGTGCAAGAAGCCTTATTTGATTTTTCACAAAGACAGGGTAGCTTTGCGCACCAATCCTAAGATCTTACTTCGAGTGGGAGCTCTTGCAGCAGGCTATAACCATTAGGACTAACGCTGCAGGCCTTGGGACCCACCAGAAAAATTCTTAGCTAGCAGTACCCAGCAGGGACCGCTACCTGATGTCAGCTCCACCCCGACGTTGGTCATGATACATAAGGGGGCAGACCCTGGCTCCACCCCAGTTCTTTTCCTGCCACGACCCGCTTACGTTGGGGAAGTTCTTTGCTGACAGAGTAGTTTCCAGCCAAATTGGATTTTTTTCTTGGATTTTGGCTGTTCTTTTCCTTTTCGACTTAAGTGCATATGTCGTCCCCGTTGTCGGTATCCTCCACTGGTCCGAAGAGGAACAAGTGCAGTTGTGTCCTCCAGATACCATCCAAAGACGGCCACTTCAAGAGCATCTTCTGCCTGGGTCCAGACCACGATAGCGTGGCCTGCAGCATTTGTAGAGGTTTCACCAGCAGGATGAGAATTTGACGGCTGGAGGCCTTAAACCTACCTCCTAGAAGAGAAAATGGATGTCCTGCACACCTTGGGAACGACGTGGGTAAACACCAGGACAAGCCCGAAGCGCTCAAGGAACAAAGACCGTAGCCAGTACCATCATCTGTCGCCGTGTGTTTCTCCCCCAGAAGTCTCTTCAACCTCTGGCTCAGGAGAACATCGCAAGGACCTTAAGAAGCAGAGTCCTCCTGCCAAAAAAAAGACACTGGTCAAGGCGGGACCATCCGGTGAAAAACAAGTGAAGGTGGCGTCGGTTTACGTGACCAAGGCCTCTTCGGCACACGCCTTGGCCATGCCAAAGAAGGCCTCAACTCCGCCAGCGTCAAACAAGCCGCTGGGTGACGCCCAGAAATCGCCTCTGGTGAAACAGACACCGGTCCCAACGCCGGTGGAGGTTCCTCCTGTGGAGGGCCCTGGGGGAAAGGTCCGCTAACTTTCCAGCAACCCCCAGATCTTCCACTCAGCAGGGCTCTTCAGGGGACTCCCCCACTCATGCCCTACCACATCCTCCGGCTTCCCCGGGTCCTTTCCCGGGAACAGCAGCCGCTGTATTTAGCAAAGAAGAGCTGCAAGAGCTCTTCTCTTTTTTTTGTGGAGTCAGGTGAAGAAAGGGGAGACTCTACCGAAGCCGGACCCGACATAGATTCCTGACAGGCCGGACAACCTTGAACCTGAGGGCCTTCCTGCTCCTTCTCCTCAGAACACCCCTGAGCGACCACTACCTCGCCCACCCTCAAAGGCTCGTTCCCAGTCCCGGTCTGAAGGCGGTCATCGGCACCCATCTTGATCGGGCAGCCATTCTGTCCCAGTCTCAGCCCAGGAGCCGATCCACTCTCCCAAGCGGGCCCGCTCCCGACTCCTGTACCCAGGTTGACGTCAGTCGTTGCTCCATCGGTCCAGTAGCTACCGACGCTCGAGTGGGGGGAGTCATAGATGCAGCTCAGGCTATTCTAAGCCCAGTTGCTGGTGCGTCCTATCCTTCTACTTCCTCATCCTTCTCGGGGGTTGGGGTTCCTTGGGGAGGAGGACCAACCCCGCTCGTCTCCTGACGATCCAACTTTTATGGATGTCATGAGGCACATCCAGGCCTCCAGTGAATGGGAGATGACCTGGATCCGGAATGCCGTCGACTGGCCCATTACCAGAGGCAAAAGAAGCCCAAGCCTCTGGTTGTGCCTCCTTTAGTGGGCACCTTCCAAGATCTTACCAGGATAACTTGGAAGTATCCAGTCTCAGTCCCGGCTGTTCCGAAGAAGTCTGGCTGTATAGAGCCCCAAGGGATGAGCTTTTCCTGGCGGAACCCCCTCAGGCTGACTCATCGGTCGTTATGGCTGCTCGCGACAAGTCTAAGCACCTAAGATCCCAGCCTCCTGACCCGGAATCCCGCTACTTGGACCAGGTGGGCAAGAAGGTCTACTCTGCCTCCACTTGCTCCATTAGATCCCTTAACATTCTCACGCGTATGGTCCAGTACCAGATTGCACTGTGGGAGAGCGGGCAGGAGCTAGCCAATGCCTTGCCAGACTCCAAACAAAAGACTGAGCTTCTGGACATATTAAAATCGGGCTTGTTCTCCGTGCCTCGTACGACACTGCAGATACGGCGGCCAGTGCATCAGCGTTGGGTGTCTGCCTCCGGTGCCATGCCTGGTTGAGAGTCTCAGGTTTTCACCAGGATTTGCATTCCGGAATCCGGGACCTCTCTTATCCAGGAGTCTGGCAAATCTATCTGGTCCATCAGGCGGATGTACAGAGGGGACCAGAAACTAGCGAGACGATGGCAATTTCATAAGCACGCAGGTGCTCAAGCCCGTGGAAAGCAACAGGGCCAGAGAGGTGGATTCAAAAGGAAGCCAGCAAGCTGGAGGCGCCCTTTCGAGGCCCCAAGTATTCCTAAGCCTCTCTGCCCACTCCTAGCCCGCCCATAACTCCTTCCCGACTTGCACCGGAGGAGATACCAGAGGCAGGGGTTGCTTCTCCCTTCATTTGAAGGGTTGGAGCTCTATTACAGTGGACCCTAGACATTGTAAGGAGGGGAGATAAGCTGGGATTCACCGAAATCCCCCCAGACACTCCACCAAGGTCTCCAAGATATCCTCCTTCTCACATACCCCTTATAGAAGGAGAGATTCAGGCCCTTTTGCAAAAAAGGGCGATAGAATCGGTTCCTCTGCAGCAGTGAGGAAAGGGATATTACTCCCACTTTTTCCTAGTTCCAAAAAACACGCAAGCTCTTCGGCCCATCCTGGACCTCAGCTCCTTAAACAATTATATAGAGTACCGAAGGCTCAGGATGGTGACCCTTCCAGGTCTTATTCCTCTGCTGCACCAGGGAGACTGGCTACTGGCTCTGCTCCCTAGACATGCAAGATGTGTACATGCAGATCGGGCCCCCCCCCCCCCAAACAGGAAGTACCTGAGGTTCGACTTCCAGAGGGAACATCATCAGTTTTGGGTTCCTCCGTCCGGACGCTCCTCGAATCTTCACCAAATGCTTGACAGTGGTAGCTGCGGCTCTAAGGCACCAGGGGCATTATGTCTTCCCTTACCTCGACGATTGGCTGTTTGCGGCCCCGTCAAGGACGCACCTCCTTCAGGCTCTTGGAGACACCTATACTCTGTTCCGAGAGGTGGGGATCAACCTGAACCTTCCAAAGTCTTCCCCGGAGCCCAGCTAAAGACTCTTTCTTCATAGGGGCGGTCCTGGACTCAATCCAGGGCATGGCTTTTCTGCCTCCAGAGAGGGGCGATCGCCTGTGAGAGATAGCCGGATTGGTCCTAGTAACCCCTCTGATCCAGGCCAGGACCTTCCTCAGACTTCTGGGGCACATGGCGGTGGCGAACCCTGTCACTCCTTTGGCCCGCCTCCACATGAGAATCCCTCAGTGGATGCTCAGGGTGCAGTGGGATCAATGCTCAGACGACTTAGACCACATGGTCAGAGTCACAGAGCCGGTCAAGAGGACACTACTTTGGTGGCTGGACCCTTTGAATCTAGAGAAAGGGGTACCTTTCCGTCAGGAGCCCCCAAATCAGACCCTAACGACGGATGTGTCAGATTTGGGATGGGGGGCTCACCTAGGGGCTGGCCAAACATAAGGGGTCTGGACCCCAGAGGAGCGCAACCTCCACATTAATGTCCTGGGGATGGGAGCAGTCCTCAGTGCGCTGCATGCCTTCCAAGAGGACCTTGTCCCAGGCTCTCTCCTAGTTCAGACTGACAACATGGTGGTCGTCTTTTACATCAACAAACAAGGGGGAACACACTCCTACTCCTATGCAGGGAGGCGATGAGAGTCTGTTACTGGGTGCTGGAGCGTCACATCTGTCTGCAGTGCACGTTCCAGGCATCCTAAATGACTTGGTTGAGAGCCTAAGCAGCTCTCAGTCCAAGACGCACGAGTGGGAGTTACTACAGTCAGTAGCAGACCAGCTCTTCAACACATGGGGTTGTCCAAAGCTGGAGCTCTTTGCATCCCCACGCAATGCCAAACTGCCAACTTTCTGCTCCCGCCTGGTGCTTTCCGGCCAGACGCATTGTCCCTTTGTTGGGTAGGGAGGTTTCTTTACGCCTTCCTTCCCTGCCCTCTCATTCAGAGTGTACTGTTGAAGATGCTGGCTGAGGGGGCTCGGATGATTCTAATCGCCCCATTATGGCCTCAGCAGATTTGGTACCCACTACTTCAGTGGTTGTCCTCGGAACCTCCAATTCTGTCGCCAGTATGCATGCAGTTGCTGTCCCAGGATTGGGGCACGCTGGTCCATCCAGATCTTAGGTCTTTGCGCCTTCATGCTGGGCTCCTGCAGACGTAGCAAAATCCAGGTATGGGGTCTCCCAGGAGTGGCGGACATCCTCGTCTCATCAAGGAAGCCCTCTACTCGCTCCATTTATGCTATGAAGTGGAAGCATTTCTGTTTATGGGTGTTCTCACCTTCTGGACTCCCTTACCTGTCCGGTGAACTCAGCATTGCAGTATCTCCTCTTCTTATACCGATAAGGCTCGAGTTACTCTTCGATAAAGGTACACATGTGGGCCATTTCTGCATATAATGTCCTCTTGAGGCATAGAACCTTGGCCCAACTGGATGTGGCTCGCACCTTTTTACGGGGTATTCTGCATATGAGACCTCCCATTGGGGATCCTATCCCTCCCTGGGACCTCCTGTTTGTGTTGGAGAAGCTCACTCTCCTCCCTTTTGAGCCAGCGGCTGATTGTGATCTGCATTACCTTTCCTGGAAGATTTGTTTTTTAGTTGTTACCTCAGCTCGAACAGTTTCTGCGCTCCAGGCTCTGATGTGTAAAGAGCCTTATTTGTTTCACAGGGAAAGGGTTTCCCTTCAAACAAATCCTAAGTTCCTTCCTAAAGTGGTCTCCGAGTTTACCCTCAACCAGTCAGTTGACCTTCCAGTTTATTTTTCTCCTTTCCAATAGGGGAGAAGCTCTCCTTCACACACTGGATGTTCACAGGGCGCTGAGGCACTACCTCAGGTGCACAGCTACACACCGTAACTCGGAGCAACTGTTTGTGGCCTTCGAGCCACAACACATGGGCAAACTGGTTTCCAAACAATCTATTTCTAAGTGGCTTGTCCACTGCATTGTGTGTTGCTATGAGAAGCGTAACGAACCCCTTCTGGGCCCAATTAGGGTTCACTCTACCAGGGGAGTCTCTGCTTCTTTTGCCACCTTGAAGAATGTCTCTAAGAGACATCTGTGTGGCAGCCACCTGGAATTCTGTGCACACATTTGTGAAACACTATAGCCTGGACATTGCATCCATACGCCATGCCGGTTTTGGCTTGGCAGTCCTTCAGTGACTCCTGTCCTGAGTTGCTGTGTTGCCAGCATTATTCCATCCTTCCTCCTCTCAGGGTTAAGCACCTCCATGGCGTGGGACTGCTTGGAATTCAGTCCTAATGGTTATAGCCTGCTGCAAGAGCTCCCACTTGAAGTAAGATAGTACAGTTATGCAAGAACTTACCATAACAGTAGGTCTTCAAAAGGAGCTCTTGCAGCCAGCGCTCTCCAGCCCTCCATCCCCAAGTGATGCATTCCAGCACATATATGGGCTTAAGCTACTTTCTCGTCGGGAACTGGGGTGGGCAGGATCCACCCTCTTATGTACAGTGACAGATGCTGGGGTGGAGCAGACGTCAGAGGGCGGTCCCTGCTGGGTACGGCTAGCTAAGAATTTTTCCGGTGAGTCCTAAGGCATGCGGCGTTGGTCCTAATGGTTATAGCCTGCTGCAAGAGCTCCTCTCGAAGATCTACTGTTACAGTAAGTTCTTGCGTAACTGTGTACTTTTCTGTCCTCAAAGGTGTTGGAAATAACACTGAACCAGGATGTTCAACTCCCAGTTTACTACCCTGAACACACACTAATCGGGGCTTCTCCACTCAGTGAACATCCTTCGCATTGCAATTTTACTTAGCTGGGACCAGGGGGCCAGATCGTACGATCAGTTGTTTCCTTCGCCCCACATTCCTTGGGCAGCAGAGTTTCCAAATAGACCCTCTCTAGGTGGCTGGTACACTGCATCACATTCTGCTACCAAAAGCATAACAAACCCCTGTCAGGCCTGATCAGGGGTCATTCTGCCAGAGTGGTGGCAGCCTCTTTCGCAGCCCTCAAAAGGGTCTCCACTTCGGACATCTGTGCGGCAGCCACATGGCACTCGGTCCACACTCATCAAGCACAACAGCCTTGTCATCGCATCCAGATGCAGAACTGGTTTTGGCCTGGCAGTTCTGTAGGGTCTGATCTCCTGAGGTCTTGCCTCTCTTCTTTCCTCTGTTCCTCTCCTACCTCCCTTAGCAGTTGCCTTAAGTTTATACTGCTTGGGACTCTGTCTTATATGTGTTACCTGCTGGAAGAGCTTCCTCTCGAAGTAAGATAATACAGTTACATAAGAACTTACCGTAACAGTAGAGCTTAGAGAGAAACTCTTGCAGCAGGTATACTTCTCTCCCACCTCCGGGGGATCTCGCTCTGCATCAACCGAGCATATTTTTTAGCTTGCTGCTGAACTAGTATGTGCCATTTTCCTGTTGTCTGTTCCCGTTCTCATCACGGGTTCCTCTCTTGGTGCTTCTGGCGGTACAAGAACTGAAGCACGCTGGGACCACCTCCACTTACATACCACATGGGATGTCGGGGGCAGGCCAATGTCTGAATGGGCAGTCCTCGCTAGCTACTGCTGGAAAAGTTTGCCATGGGATCCTGTCGCCAGTCGGCTCCAGTCCTATGTGTTACCAGCTGCAAGAGCTTCTCTAAGATCTACTGTTATAAAATCTCCCCTTGTCAATCTTCACCATTCATTACTGCTTGGCTAGTGCGGGCGCGCACCCTCAGATTTATTTTTTTCGAATCTGGTTCCAACTGTGCCACCACGAGCGACGCCAAGCAACATGTGCAAAAGAGGGCCAAGTGAGTTGCCAGACCCTCCCCTCCATCTAAGTTCTGTTTCTCCCGCTGTCGGCTGCACCTGCTGCGCGGTTAGGATTTTCAGTACTAGGCCTAGTTGTCGTTTGTCAACGCCGTATTAAGACTTCTCCTTCATCCTGCCTTTTTCTCGACGTCGTCACTGGTAAGAAGGTTCTATTTTCTTCTCTATTATTCGACAACACTGAGAGCTGTGCTTTGTTTTTGCCTTAATTGTTTCGCATCGTGTCAGGTTCGGGGGCAAAACGTAAGTCAAAGGCGGGCTGCGCCCTTGTCGGTGCTTCTGTGGCTGGCATTTTTCTGTCACGGATCAGCATGATGTTTGTCTCCGTTGCCTGGGACCCAACCGTAATATGGATACGTGTGACGCCTGTTCCTCAATGGACCGTTGCGTCCTGGAAGTCCGTACATTCAAGATCGGATTCCCAGGTAAGGTCTCTAGACCCTTCCTCCGGGTCCCCTCTCATGCCTGTACGGTCTGGAGAGGAGGAGGAGGCCTCCTCATCTTCTCTTGCCGAAGAGGAGACCTCTTTTGCGGTGTCGGAGTAACGTCGGGGTCCCTCCCGGGGCCACGGAGGAGACACCGCCTCGGCAGTCACCTCCTCGGAGGTGCAGGCTCCCCCAGTGTCAAGGCCCAGGTCTGCTGGGCCCGGCATCGGTGGACCCTCGACACCACCTGCAGGCGCCATTTCAGATCGCGGTGCTGGTGATAGAGACGGTGCAGTCTGGCTCGGCACTGCCAGCGGTGCCCATGGGTCTGCCTGGTCCCGCGCCGTCACAGAGCCGGGCCGGGTTTCGCCAGGGGGTTCAGGCTCACGCCGCTGGCACTGGCCATTCGTGGTGCCATTTCACTGGAGACCCCGTGGCCAGTATTGTGGTCCAGCTGGTTTCTTCCTCCTCAGGAGGAGGATGATTCAGATGTGGACCCGTCCTGGTACCCTGACTCTTTGGAGTCAGGGTCTCCTGTGAGACGAGGTGCTAGGGTGGCCCAGCGTGCCTATTCCTCTGTCCTCCCCTGAGGCCTCCCAGGCTGGGGGTGGTCTGGGGTCCCTGGAGGGATGGCGTGGAGGCGGAGGGGGCTGTCCCTCTTGGGCGGGGGGTTGTGGCAGCTGCCCGATCAGTGCTGCCTGCACTCCTCGGGTGGGGTGTCGCTGGGGTCGGGAGAAAGGTGTTTTGGAGTCCTGGAGTCGGAGACTGGGTTCAGGCACCTCAGTCTTTACCTGCCACCCGGGCGGGTAGGAGCCGTAGAGCTGGGCCCAGTCTTTCCCTCTCGAGCCCCAGGGTCCCTTCTGGTGGCGTTGCTGTGGGCTGCCCTTCTGGACCCATGCAGCCCCAGGTTAGTCACAGGGGAGGATCCACTACTAGGCTCTTCCAGGCTTTGCATCCCCAGGGTTCCGTTCTGCAACCTGGTTTGTTGTCCGGGATCCCGCCAGCTCAGGTCCAGTTTACCAGATTTCAGAGCCTCAGCAAAGGACAGTTGCCTCGCCGTAAATGCCCCTCTCCCATTCCTATGCAGCCACCCCCCCTCTCTCCCAGGCCGTGTCGGTCCTACAGGCCCGTTATCCTGGGAGACGTTCAGAGGCTCTGCGGCAGCCTTCCCCCTCATACGTTAGTTGTATGCATGAGCGGGTCTTTCGCCTATCCCCACCGCCGCAGGAGTCCTCTGGGCATTCGAGCTCTCCATTATCCTCGTCTCCCTCCTCGGAGGGAGAGGACTCCACTGCTCATCTCTCCAACAATGCTGATTTCACTGAATATCAGTGATTCCTTTCGAGGATGGTGAGGGTCTTCGTATCTCCTTTGTTAGGCGAGACAGTACCGAACGGGAGACACGTGAATTCCTCACTGAATTCAGTGCCCAGCATTTGGCGGTACTGTCCTGGCCTGTTCTCTTCCAGGAGGCGTCTATCTGTTCCTGGCAGTCGCCAGCCGCCTTTTCTCCAGCCCCGGCAGACTGCAGAAGAAGGTATTGTGCCCCATCGGAATCTCTAGGTACTCTTCCCCAACCCGCCTTCGGGATTGGCATACCTAGAAACCCCCTCCGGGCGGCGCCGCTGCCTGGCACACGACCGTCCACCAGACTCTGATTCCCTACATTTTGACCGGTGGGGGCGAAGAGTGTTCTCTTCCTCTCGTGCGATGTTATGCATTGCATCACATCAGGTTCACCATGCTGCCTACAGTAGGCATTTGTGGTCGATGCTCTCCCAAATCTTAGCATCAGTGCCTGATATGGAGCAAACCAGACAAGCTGTTGCCCCCTCTGCTATAGGCCTGGAGCTGGCAAGACACCAAGCAAGGGCATCTTATGATGCCAGTGAGGTGGCTTCCAGGCTTGCAGGGACAGCAATCTATATTAGACGGACGACATGGCTTTGTCTATCAAGGTTGTCACCCCTGGCCCAGCGTAGGGTGATTCGTTCCACTTTCCGGGGGACCCATCTTTTTTTCCTCCAGAGCTAGGAGATTTCTGCAGGAGCTTCCTCCGTCTCCCCGTCCTCGGGTAACACCTCCCAGCTCTCCTCCACCATAGGCTTCTCACCTGATTAGCCCAGGGTCTTCCCTTCCTGTTTGCCACCAACAGGAGGCTGGGGGTCTTGTTCCCTCAGGGTTTCTTGGGGGGAGCTTGGTACTCACCCAAGCAGTAATGAATGGTGAAGATTGACAAGTGAAGAGATGAAAATTACGTACCTACCGTAATTCTTGATCTCTTGTATCTTCACCATTCATTACTGATATCCACCCACCTTCCCCTCAGTGGCCTCCTACTGCGGCATCTCCCCCTCCCTTCTCATTCCTCTCCTTTCCTTTGGCCTTTATGCACCCCAAAAAAACCTATCCTGGTTTCCGTTCTTCTTGGACGGATCTTTTTTCCTCAAGGTAAAGGGGAACAAGTAGGACTTTTTTCCTATCCTGAGGGAACGCTTTCTGACTGCCCCTAAGGGTGACCTCTGGGCTCCGTAGCCACATTGTTCAGTTCACAGCTGAAGAGACCGTCCCTCTATGGCTCTGCCTCAAAATTCAGGTTCCCCCTGGCAGGCATTATTTGTCAGCTTCTTCTGGTTGGTGCTTCTGCACTTCTTAACCTTGAACTGCTGTCCTTGCCTTGCCTTCAGGGAGTCCGATTGAGTTCCCACTCTATCCTTCATACAAAGCTGCCTTTTGTAGGGCCTAACCCCTACCCACACACTTTGGTGTTAGCACTTAACAAGGTGCTAAGGGGCTTACCCCCCTCTCATAGTTGGGCACTTTCCTTATGGAACAGATTTCTGTCTGGGCAGTCTGTGAGCTCTCAGCTAGAGTGTGTAGGGGGTTGGGATGATGAGAAGATGGAGAATCTGCCCTTTGTGTGCAATCTATACAAGTGGTTCAGTTGAACCTTTTCTCAGTCCTATCAGGAGGGATTCTTGCTCCCTTGGTTTTGGTTCCGAGCTTATAACCCTCTCAACCAGTGTGTCTATGGGTAGTGTTCTCCCCTCTCAGCATCCCTTCTTTCTCTTTCTTCTCCCCCTCCTACATCGTCTGTTCCTCCCTTAGAGCGGTCCCTTAAGGTAGGTATTCTCCCTCTTCTGTCTGCCCTCTACAGGCTTATTCCTTCTTCGGTTTATATCCTTTCCTTTTTCTGTCCCTCGGCTCTCTTGCCTCGCTCTCCCCTTTTTTCCTTTACCCTTTATTTCGCCTCTCCGGCTACCAGAACTGAGATGGAGGAAAGGAGTCTGTAGCACCTAACGGCCGCCTCCTCGCATGACGCAGTGCACGCTTCCTCATGGGTGCCGCCCGCTGGAGCAGACTCAAAAAATCTCCAGAAGCCGTGCTCATTTCTCCGCATCTACCCAAGCAGTAATGAATGGTGAAGATGTGCCATCATCAAGAATTATGGTAGGTATGTAATTTTCATTTCTTGTGTAACTGTACTTTCCAGATGGTCACTTTGAATCGGGTTATTCCATCACTGAAGCAGAATATATGATTCTGCTCCATAGACCTCCAGGATGCGTTTTTCCACATTGCCATCCGTCCATCCCACCGCTGCGAAGGGGTCATGTGCCATGTCCATATCATACCTTCGGCCACTCCTCTGTGCACAGGGTCTTCACCAAATGCATGGCAGTGGTGGAGACCCACCTGTGGCACCTCTGTCAGAGTGCATCTCTGCCTGGATGATTGGCTGTTAGCTTGTCCATCCAAGTGGCCATGGAGAGGTACAGAGATCTGGCTTTCTAGACTTGCCGAGGCTTGTGCTTGACGATCAACCTGGACAAGTCCGTACTGGTAGTGAAGCAGTTGATAAAGTTCATTGGGGCGAACTAGACTTGCTACATGCCAGAGTCTGCCTCCCTATGGACTGGGCACTGGATCATGCTTCCATCGCTCGATCATTTCATGCTGGGCTCTTGTGCCCTGCCCAGTATTTCTTGAGGCTGCTGGGATATATGGCATCCTACACCAGTGTCGTCCATTTGGCCTGCTGGCTGATGCGCCACCTGCAGTGGGAGTTGGGCTTTCAGTGGTCTCAGTGCTTGGGCTACTTGGCCCAGCCAATGTGGGATGCCATCCAGTGGTGGCTTATCTCGGAACATCTGGAGAAAGGAGTCTCATTTGTCTGCCCAGAACTGACCATGTTTACGATGGACACGTCTTTGAAGTGGGGGGACACATGGGAGACCGCAGAGCCCTTAAGTTCTGGTCACCCTGGGAGACCTGTCACCATAAACCTGGTAGATCTTAGTGCAGTGTGTTTGGCTGTGATGGAATTCCCTTCATCAGGGATCAGGTCATGCAGGTCTAGATCGACAACACCATGACCATGTACTACCTGAACAGACAGGGTAGAACTCCCTCCCCTTGTGTCCGTAGCCTCTCCACACTCGGACACTTGCACAACATGGGTTAAGATCTCCTGGCAATGCATTTCGCAGGAGAAAACAGTCAGCTGGCGGATGCAGTCAGCGGGCTAGGAGAGACGTCGCATGAATGGTCCCGCATCAGGAAATGGTGAACCACCTGCTGTCCCGATGGGGCACACCCTTGGTGGATGAGTTTGCCTCCTGGGACAACATCAAATTGAGGTTGTTTTGTGACCGCATCCTCCCCAGTCAGGAACACTGCTGGGGATGCCTTTGTGTAACCCTGGGCCTCCTATACGCTTTATCTCCTTTCCTCTTGATCCACAAAGTGGCAGTTAGGGTCTTAAAGGACAAGGTGCAGATGATCCTGATCGCTCCAGATTGGCCACGGCAGTTCTGGTACCTGGATCCCCTCAGCAGCAAGCCTCTATGGAGACTGCTTTTCCGCCTGGACCTGCTGACCAGACTGGGTGGGGTGGGGTCCTGCACCCGACGGTTCCTGAGCAACTAGAATTCCAGGCTTTGGGTCTGTCAAAGGATTTCCCCTCACATTGTGGAAACCTTCGGGAAACTGTCAACTCCCAGATGCTGTGCCTTTAAACGGAAGAGATTTTCCATTTGGTGTTGGGCAAGGGGCTTGATCCCCTTGTCTGCCCTGTGGCTGCTTGCATCCTGAACTACCTCTGGTCCCTCTCCTAGCTGGGATTGCGGGCGATGACCCTCATGGTGCATCTGGTAGCCATCTCTGATAACTGGGTGTGGGCTGGTAGGCAGACGTTGGCCTAGGAGAAGGTGACCAGGTGCTTTTTCAGAGGCTTGGACCTCCTGTCCCCTCCAATGCGTGAACCACCTCCACCGTGGAACTTACTGCTGGTATTGGCAGTGCTCATGGGAAAG
The DNA here is from genome assembly GCA_016271365.2 of Neoceratodus forsteri. Lineage (NCBI taxonomy): Eukaryota > Metazoa > Chordata > Ceratodontiformes > Ceratodontidae > Neoceratodus > Neoceratodus forsteri. The sequence continues at coordinate 211,515,461 of JADMNL010000027.1, forward strand.
CCTTTTGAGCCAGTGCACAGGTGTGAGATGTCCGGTCTTGGAAGATGGCCTTCCTGGTGGCCATTAAGTCAGTCAGAAGGATTTGGGAGCACCAGGCACTCTTGTTAGAGTTTTTTTTTTTTAAACCTGGTCTTCCATAGGGACAGTCATCCTTCGCCTCAACCGGAAGTTCCTCCCGAAGGTGGTATTGGAGTTTCACCTTAAGCAAGTGATTAACTTGGGTGTATTCTACCAGCCCATTTGTTTGGAGGGCGCACAGGCTCAATACCCTGGACCTGCAGAGGGTGTTTTTCTTGCAACGTAGAGTGCACAGCTGGAGTCTGGGGACAGGCTCGCCAGCTCTTTGGCACTTCACTGAAGCCCTGTCAGTCAGAGCAGACTAATGCCAGGTGGATCACATCCTGTATCAACCTCTGCTATAGGTTGTATGATAGGGAGCCTACTGTAGGGTTAGGATTTATTCCACTAGACATACTGCTGCCTTGGTGTCTGCTTTCAGCAATGTCCCTGCCCAAGAAATCTTCGGGGTTGCTACCTGAATGTCCGCACACACCTTCATTTCCCACTATTGCATAGACTTTGACTCGCACCAGGATGTTGATTTTGGGACCTTGGTTCTCCAGCCTCTGTTTGCCAAGTAAGGGTGCACACCTTGCCCCCTCTTCCCAGGGAACTGCCAGGGTGTGGATAAGGGAACCATATCCACACCCTTAGAAAAATTAGGTTTCTCAGTTGTAGTTCTAGGAGTGGTATATGGTTCTTATCAACACATCCTGCCTGGCTGCCCCTGGCGCACAGATTCCTCCTTCCAGCGTGCAAGATCTGACATCATGGGAGGGGAGAACAAGGAATGTAACGCCCGGTAGTGGGAGAAGCTTAGCTTGAAGACATCCAGCCAGTCAAACAGTTCAAGTGAAACTGCCAAGGTGTGGTTGTGAACCACATACCATTGCTAGAACTACGTTTACAGGCGAGTAGCCTTTTCCCCCATAACCCCTTTGTGGTTTTACTTTAAATTGCTCTCAGTTCCAAGCTTTGGGAATAGACTGTCTTCTGTTGCATTTTGATTAGCAAACCTCCTTTGAGGTAACTTTTAAATTTGCAGTTCACTTTTGAGGAACCATCCTACGTTTTTTATTCAGAAGCCCTTTTTAACATTATTTGGTCTTTTGGGGTGTGGTTATGGTACACTATCACCACTCTGGCGGTTCCACTGGAAGGGTGTTTAGGCAGAACATTAGCAAGGTAATTTCCTCCCATCACCTGGGCAGAGATGTCCCCCGACTCTGCCCCATGATGTCAGATCGATCTTTCTGCTGGAAGAGCGAGCAGGTAATCTCCTTCATGCTCTGCTTTAGAGTTTCTCTGTATCATTGGCGAACCAGTATTTTGAAATTTTCTAAGCCTTTGTTTGAGTCAGCGGTTTCCTAGATTTCAACTCATCTCCACAATGGATTGCAAGAAGCGAGGATTTAAGTTTCGTGTTTGGTGCCGCAAAAAAAACTGTCACAGATTTGCATGATGTGTATGTGTACTGCTTGGGCAGCCAGCACGACGTGGCTGGGTGTGAACTTTGCCTCTCTTTGCTTCCCAAGTCCCTCAAGTATAGGAAGCTTCGACTTGCTAGGGCTGGCCTTCAGAATGGTATCCAAAGGACTGCTCGAATGGCAGCATAAAGGCCTTGGCGGATGCTGGGTCGGCAGCTCACCTTGACACCCTTGCAGTGGACATGGTGGCAGCTGCTGCGGGCACTTCAGCCATGGCACTGTTCCTGGCTGGGTCCAGCATCGGAGGGGCCTTCCCAGGCAGTTGTGAATTGCTAGTCCTTCCAGACGATGGGAGAGGGCCCTGCCCTCCATGGCTCCCAGTCAGAGACCAAGTCCAAAAAATCTTCACACCACCATTGCTGGTGGTGGGATGAGGAGAGATCTCTGTCCTCCCGGTCTTTCAACTCACCTGACTGCTCAGTGGAGGTCGAACACCCTTCAGTTGAGGGGCAGGTCGAGGACTCTTCACCCCTATTGATGAGTCAGTCGACCTAGACTCCAGTTGACCAGCCAGCCAGGATTTTTCTTGATGCGGTTGGTCTGTTTGACGAGGCTGCGGAATCTGGCTCAGACCTCAGAGTTCCCATTCCTCACCAAAGAGGACATGGCTCGATTTGGTATCCCCAGTCGACCTTGTTTGGGACAAGCCTCCTGCTGAGGTCTGGTCTTCCACACCCAGGCTTTTGAATGTGGGCTGGCATGTATTTATGGACAGCTGTAGGACCACCCTGCCCACTGTCGACTGGGTGGTTGGTAAAGTTTGTGGTCAAGGCGTTCTCCATCTCGCTTGACTGGAAGGTGCCACCTTCGGCGATCCTCATCTTTGGATGAGAAGTGGCACTGGTGCTGCGAAGAGTTCCTCTGGCAGCAGTGGACCATCACAAGGCAGGGTAGGGTCTACTTCAAGGTCCCATGCTCCTGTGGCACCCTCTAGTGGTTACCCTGCTGGCCCAGATCCCGTGGGTGCTGTATGCACGCGTCTCTCTGATCACAGTGAAGCTGCCACCCTGACGGCCATCAACCGGTGCTCTGTCCAAGGAGGCCTGCCATTTGGCCCCAGGCTTGCCAGGCTGGCTGTCCATGAGAATCACCCTGGATGAGGAGTCACAGGTGGTTTGTGGCAGTTTGCTGCCAGAGGTAGTCTTAGAGGAGTCTTCTGTCAACTCTGACCAGGAGTCCATGTCCTCCTGTGGTGCTTCTCTCATCGACTGGAACCCAGTTGGCAAGCCTTCCACTGACCAAGGGCTGGTGTCATTTGGGGCGCTACTTCGCCTCTTATCCAAGTCCACAGGCATCCAGTTAGAACCTGTCCAGAAGAGGGCCATGTAGCCTCTTAAGGACATCTTGGATTGTGACACATCTCCAGGGTTGTCTTCTCAGTGGCTGAGCCATCTGGGCACCGGCTCTGGAGCTTTGGCAGCTTCCAGCATCCTGCCCAGCACACTCTGCCTGTATGGTATGCAAGTATACGGTTTCTACTGGCTCCTTTTCAGTTTTCAGACCACCGCTCCATGGAGGGGCTTGTTACAGACTGTTACATAAGTCTGGATACCAGGGGAACGTGGATAGGCCCCAGGACAAATGAGTCCCATAAGGTTAACCACGCCGTAAAAAAGGGTGTACGCTGCAGCTACTTTGGGTCTCCAGCAGGCTAGCTATGCCGTTGTTATGGCCATGCCATGATGAACATGTTTGACCTGGTCCTCCACACCTACACCCTGAACAGAGGTTAGCGGTGGAGCTCATCTGGGACCACTGTCGATCGCTGGCTAAGCACCAGCTTTAGATAGCCTTGGAAATGGGTAACTTGTGCATCTGTGCAGTGGCAGTGGCTTTTGTGTCGCAGGGCCTGGCTGCACTTGTCCACCTTCACAGTGGACATCCAACAGAGGCTAGCGGATGTTCCCTTTCTGGGCACAGACCTCTTTGGTCCTGCAGTGGAAGGACATCTCACAACGATCGAAGTGCTGTATCTCCCTAGACTCTGACTTGGTCCCAGAGAGACCTGAAGAAAAAGTCAAAGAAACCAGCTTTCTAGGGACATGGATATGTTCTATTCACACTTATCGGCAGTGTCCTTTCCCTTTAAGTCTTGCTGGAAAGTCTTCAAACTGGCTCCTCCCACCCACGCGGGTGGTATAACCCTCGGCTCCGCCCCATGACGCCATATATCCTTTCTGCTGGAAGCAGGTTCCCTTCCTCCTTACTGCTCCCGCATTGAGTAAGCCCTGGCACTCAAGTCTTCGGATTTACTTCCAAAACTTAAACTCGTTAGAGTTCCATCTTCAGCACGATCTTCAATCACGACCGTGATGGAGGAAAAATCCTCGCCCGGATTTCATCGGTGCCCATGCGGGCAGATATCATGCACCAGTCCACATGCCACGTGCATTTACTGCCTGGGCCATGAGCATGATCCCCAGGCCTGTGACATTTGCCAGTTGTTTCAGCCATCTGTCCTTGAGGACCACCTTGCCCACCTGAAGTTGGGCCGCCGCCCAGAGAAACAATCAGCTGGTCAAATCCAAGGATGTCTTGTGGGTGTTCTCTGCAGCCATAGGATCCGCCAAGCAGTTGGAACAACTTAAGGCCTTCGAGGAGGAGGCGACTCGGGCCTCCATGCAATTCTCTTCGGCTTTGGCATTTGTTCTACTCAAATTGAGCTCCAATTTTTCAGGCTCCTTCAAGGAGCTGTGCCAGTCTCTCCCGACCAAGGGAGAGGACCCTTCGGTTTCTCACAGCTCGCACTCCTGCAAGGAGTCTTCTAGACACGACAGGACTCCTCGACTTTCTTGGGATTGAAAGCGATCTGTCTCCGGAAACCCCGGTTTTGACCACGGTCGAAACGGTGACCTTGGCTGCTGGCTTTGTGGTGCCCCCGTTAGGCCAGCCAGCTGAGACGTGGCCAAGATTTTTCTCTACCCTGTCGACCCGTTGTCGCTAGATGAGGCAGACAATTCTCTATTCAGGACTCTGGTCCTGCCGATGACCACCAAAGGGGCAGATCGGCCCACTGAGCTGGACCCTCTTGTCACAGACCCAGACCAGGAGGAGCTGCAGCACTCCACAGCTCCTTCAGAGGTCCCCCGTCGGCACCACCGGTGGCAGAGGTCTAGGTCTTCCTCGTCCAGTGGGTTGAGCAGATGCTGCCATCGGCGGTCCCGCTCTTGATGCCACAGGAAGCACCGTCAATATTCATCATCTTCATTCTCCTGCTGAGGAGAGGCTTTGGCGCAAGGTGCGATGACACTGCAAAGACCTCATGTGGCAACAGTTAGTGTTGTCTGGTCCGAAGCCAGCTCCGGCTCCCACACTGGTCTTCACATGGCTGTCGCCTACAGGCCCGATACAGACTCCCTCAGAAGGGCCAGTCGACACTGTTCCTCTGCCTGCGGAGCCGGTTCAGGCCACCTTAGTTTGGCCAAAGTTGGCCTCTTCACAGATTGTGGTGGAGCTGCCACCCCAGCAGCCACAGACCGGGGCTTCTACCAAGGAGTCTCAACCGGCTAAGGGTCTTCCCCATTGACTGTCTTTCACATGCCCGACCATCCGCAGCAGGTCGAGAGTGACGTGGGTGGTCAGCTGCTTTATGCGGACTCCTCACTGCACTCCAATCCGGTCGACATGGGGGGGGGTGTCTCTCAATGGAGGAAGGACCCACGTCCTTTATGGGCATCCTCCATCTCATCTGAGTCTACGGGGATGCTTCTGGAGCCCATTCAGAAGTGGACTCGCTATCTCCTCAGATTCTGGATAAAGGGGACTCTCCGAAGGCCTTCCTGATGGCTGAGGCCATTGTTGGCCTGGCCTTGGAGCTTTGGCAGCAGCCTGCCCAGTGCCATCGACCCGGATGGCCCGCAGATGTGATATCCATTGGTTCCCCCTTGGTGTTCATGGAACACCCCTCGACCTAGGGGTTGGTGGCCAATTCAGTGTTTCGGCGCTTGGGCAACACAGATGATATCGACAGGCCGCTGGACAAAGAGTCCCAAGAAATTGAACCATACGGCCAAAAAGCTCTATGCTGCCTCCTTGCTCGGCCTCCACCAGGCGAGCTCGGCCATCCTGGTGGCACACTTCTTTCATGCTCTCTTGGGGTCTCTGGATGGTGTGATTCCTCATATCCCTACGGGCCTCCAGGCCACAGCGAAGCAGGTCTGACCAGGGCCGGGCTGTGGCCAAACAGCAACTCCAGACGGCTCTGGACATTGGGGATTCCTGTGCCTGCTCAGTGGTGGCTGCATTCACCATGCACTGTAGGGCTTGGCTGAGGATCTTTACCTTCACAGCAGACACTCTGCACAAGCTGGCAGACATCCCTTTCTTAGGCTGACCTGTTCAGGGCTGATGTGGAGGGTCACCTCCAGCGTATTGAGAAGTCCAATGCCACCTTGGATTCAGTTGCGTCTGCCCAGAAGGATCCCAAGGGCTCCAAGCAGCAGAAGCACAAGCCCTTTCTGTCTCTCACTCCTGCGGCAAAACCAACATAGCAGGCTCCACCTTGGCGCCATAGGCCCAAGTCGGTGGCTTTTGTGGTCAGAAAGCCAGGAGGGAAGGGACCCAGTGGCTCCTTAGCCGGGTCCTCCTCCAAGCCTGCCCATTGATGGGATGGGAGCTACCACCCTCTTGCTTGTCATGCCTCTCTTGGGTCCTCCTGTGGGGGGCCCACTCCGCCACTTCCTTTCCACTTGGCCTGCTGTTACCACAGACAAGGCGAGTTCTAGAAGTGGTAGGCCAGGGTTAGCCTCTGGAGTTCAAGCAGTACCCTCCCAGCCAAGCCCCATAGGAGGACTGGTATCTGCAGACACTTGGTTGGCTGTTCAAGACGACATAGCCCAGCTCCTCCACATGGAGATCATGGTCGGGGTAGTGGATCCTCTGGAACACCCAGGGTTTGTCTCCAGGTACCTCCTGGTGCCAAAGCGGATGGGGGACTGGCGCCCCATTCTAGATCTGCACGACCTGAACGAATTCCTCAGGTCTCACACCTTCCGGATGGTAACTCTGTCCCAGATAATACCATCTTGCGAGTAGGACATGTGGTTTTGCTCTCTGGATCTACAGGATGTGTTCTTTCATGTCTCTGTCTGTTCCACCAAAGTTTCCTCTGCTTCTGAGCTGAGGGAACCCTCTGCGAGTTCAAGGCCATGCCATTCGGCCTCTCCTCTGCCCCCACAGACTTCACCAAATGCATAGCATTGGTGGCAGCCTACCTGCAGCGTTAAGGGGTCTGGGTATACCTCTACCCAGACAACTGGCTGATGATAGGTTCCTCCAGGCAGGAGCTGGAGTGGTCCAGGGATCTGGTCCTCCAGACCTGCATCCAACTTCGTCTCCTAGTCAACGAGGCCAGGTCAGAACTCGTGTCCTCGCAGGTGATCGGCTTCTTTGGGGCACAACTCGACTCTTGCCGAGCCAGGCTTCTGGTGGACAGGGCAGAGATTCTCTCCTCTTTTGCCCGATCATTTCAGGTTGGGCACTTGTGCCCTGCCCGGGACTTCCTGCGCCTTCTGGGTTACATGGCCTGCACCACTGTGGTCCGATGGGTCCGTTGACATATGTATTCCCTGCAGTGGAAGCTGGCCAGCTAGTGGTCTCAGCGCAGCGGTCACTTCGACCAGCTGAACACTGACCCAGAGGATGTGGGACACCCTCCAGTGGTGGCTTGTCCCAGAGCATCTGCAGGAAGGGATCCAGTTTGTCCACCCTGAGCTGACTGTCATCCTGATGACCACCCTCTCATGGGCTGGGGTGCCCACATGGGGGAATAATGTCCACGGGCTCTGGACCCCCAAGGAGTCCCGGTACCACATCAACCTGCTGGAGATCCAGGTGGTTCAGCTGGCGCTGACTGCATTCGCTCCATTTGTTTGTTTGGGGTCAAGTGGTCCAAGTCCAGACGGACAACACCACTACCATGTACTACCTCAACAAGCAAGGCGGGACGCACTCCCTGCCCCTGTGCAAGGAAGCTCTCTGCATCTGGACTCTCGTGCACAGCCTGGAGGCAGATCTCATAGCCATCCATGTGGCAGAAGCTTCCAGTCTGCTGGCGGATGCCCTCAGTCGGGTGGGTGAAGTGTCTCACGAGTGGTCTCTCCATCTGAGGTAGTTCAGTCTGTTCTCCCAGTGGGGCACCCCTCAGGTGGACCTGTTCGGCTTCAGGGAGAACACAAAGCTGAGGCTGTGCCTGCCCCTCTCAGCAGGGCTTGCTCCAAGGGGATGCCTTCTCGAGGCAGTGGACCCCAGGCCTCTTCTATGCCTTCCTTCCACTTCCCTTGATCTACAAGGTGCTACTCAAGATCAGGAGGCAGAAAGCACAGATGATCCTTGTGGCTCCAGACTGGCCCTACCAGTTTTGGTACCCCGATCTCTTCAACCTTGGCAACAGGCTTCTGCGGCATCTGCCCATTCGCCCGGATCTGCTCTCCAATCGGGAAGGTACTCCACGTGGGCCTTCAGTCCCTGCACCTGACAGCCTGGTTCCTGAGCGGCTAGAGTTCCAGGCTTTGGGTCTCTCCGAAGATGTCCTTACTGTAGTTGAGGCATCTAGAAAGGATTCAACCAGAAAATGCTATGCCTTCAGATGGAAGAGATTCTCCATTTGGTACCGGGGCAAGGGGCTGGACCCTTCATCCTGTCCAGTGGCTAGCATTTTGGACTAACTGTGGTTTCTCTCCCAAGGGGTACTTCAGTCAATGACCCTTAAGGTGCACCTGGCAGCCGTCTCTGCTTACCGGGTGTGGGCTGGTCAGTCTGCACAGGAGAAGGTGGTCTGGCGCTTTTTCAAGGGCCTAGATCACATTCCCCTCCGGCACGTGAACTACCACCACCGTGGGACTTGTTGCTAGTTTTGGCAAAACTCATGGGCAAGCCATTCAAACCAGTGCACAGGTGTGACATGTCTCACTTGTCATGGAAGACCGCCTTCTTAGTGGCTATCATGTCAGCCAGAAGGATCAGTGAGCTCCAGGCGCTTTCGGTGGAGTCTCCATACCTGGCCTTCCACAGGGACAAAGTTGTCCTGTGCCTCAACCCATAGTTCCTCCCAAAGATTGTGTTGGAATTTCACCTGAACCAGGTGGTGATGACTCCAGTGTTTTGTTTTTTTGTTTGTTCCCCGAATCACACCTCTGAGGCTGAACACGGGCTTCATACTCTGGACCTGGGTGAGCGCTCACTTGTTACAAAGAGTGCACAGCTGGAGTTCAGGGAGAGGTTCGCCAGCTGTTCGTTATCTACGCTGAAGCTGCACCTAGCAGACCTGCAGCCAAGCAGACGATTGGCAGGTGGATCACATCCTGCATTGATCTATGCTATAGGATGGCAGGTAGGAAGCTTCCCGGAGGGCTAAGGGCTCATTCCACCTGCCATACCGCTGTGACAGTGGCTGCTTCTAGGGATGTCCCTAACCAGGAAATCTGCAGGCTGCTACCTGGAAGTCGGCACACACCTTCATTTCCCATTACCACACTGACTTAGTCACACAGGGATGCTGGTTTTGGGGCCTCAGTTCTCCAATCCTTATTTCCCAAGTAGGAGGTGTGCACCTTGCCTCCTCCCTCCCAGAGAACTAAGAGTCTGTGAGATAATGTGGATAGAAGAACATATCCATGTCCCTAGAAACACAGGATCTTACTTCGAGTGGGAGCTCTTGCAGCAGGCTATAACCTTCAGGACTATGCCACAGGCACTAGGACCATCCTGAAAACTTCTCAGCCAGCAGTATACAGCAGGGACCACCCCCGAACATCGGCCCTGGTACAAAAGGGGGCGGACCCAGCTCCACCTCAGTTCTTTTCCCGCCGCGTCCCGCACGTGAAGAGATCTACAATCAGCTTGCCAGAAACAGCAAGAATTTTCTACAAACCCACTTTCTTACCATTTTTTCAACTTTCCTTTTCTCGTTTACCGACGTCCGTTTCCAACTGTTTTTGAAGTTTCCCGACTGATGTCTTCACCATCGTCTGCCTCGCCTGAACACCACCAAAATAAGTGCAAGTGTGGGAGGCAGATCCCGGCCAAGGATGGCCATCGACGCTGCCTATTCTGCCTCGGGCTGGACCACGACACTGCTGCCTGCTCCGCCTGCCAGGCTTTTACTAGCAGGACCCGCATCCATCGTCTCAAGGCCCTGAAGGCTTTCCTTCTGGAGTGGAAGATGGATCTGCACTCCGAGGGGAAACACAAAGAGAAGAAGCGTCACGGTAAAGATCGTAGTCGGTCCCGGTCTCGCTCGCGCCCCTCTCCCAAGAAGACCCGCCCTTCAGGATCAGGAGAGCGTCCAAAGTCATCTCAGGCCAAGGCCGGCCCTTTGGGGGAGAAGCCGGCCAAGCCGAAGGTAACCCCACTAAGGGTTACCACCAAGCCCTTAGAGGTGAAAGATGCGGCCCCACCTCCAAAGGCACCGGCGCCGCCTGCTGAAAGCATGCCTCTGGAGCTCAAGGACTCTCTGGCACCCCATCGTCGGTACCACCACAGACACCAGTCGAAGGGGCCAAGGGTGAGGGATCTGCCGTGGAGGAGCAGACGTCCCTGTCGCCCAAGTCTTCCTCTTCCCTGGTCCTCCAGGAGGGCTGTCCTTCGCGTGTCGACGTCCCGGATACTCCCTTTCCGGGTCGGGCGGCAGAACTTTTTTCGAAGGAGGAGCTGCAGGAGCTGTTCTCCTTTTTGGTGGGGGCAGGTCCAGAAGTGGACCCCCAACCCCCGTCGCTGGCCCAGACACTGGTACCGGACCCGGCGGGCAAACCACAGCCGGGAGGTGAGCCTTCCCCGCGGAAGTCTTCGGAGCGACAGCCTACACCTTCTTCTAGGGCTCGTTCCTGCACCCATTCTGGAGACCGACGTCACTCCAGGGATTCTGGAGACCGTCTGTCTAGGTCACATTCTGAGTCTTTCTCAGTCTTCCAGACGAGAACGTTCCCGATGTCTGTCCTCTGACCGGAGTCGGTCTTCGGACCAACGTCGGTCCCCCAGTTACTGACGACAGCGGGAGTCTGTTCATAAGGAGAGGTCAGACTATTTGAGATCTTGTAGTCTATCTCCCTCATCCTCTTCTGCGTCATCTTCCTCTCTCAGCTTGCAGCGGTCCCCGGGAGAGAAGGACCAGCCTCGCTCGCCTCCAGACGATCCAGACTTCATGGATGTCATGAGGCATATCCAGGCCTCCGAGTTGGAGACGGAGGACCTGGATCCGGAACACCGGAGACTGGCAGAGTACCTGAGGCAGAAGGAGACGAAACCACTGGTGATCCCTCCTTTGGTGGATACTTTCCAGGACCTTACCCAAACTACCTGGAAGCATCCAGCTTCAGTCCCGGCTGTTCCGAAGAAGTCTGATAGGCTGTACAAGGCCCCGAGGGCAGCATCTTTCCTAGCTGAACACCCTCAGGCGGACTCCTCAGTGATCACGGCTGCCCAGGATAAATCCAGACAGCTGAAGCACCTCAGCTCACAGCCTCCCGACCCAGAGTCTCGCTGTTTGGACCAGGTGGGTAAGAAGGTCTATTCTGCCTTCACCTGCTCCATACGGTCCCTCAGTTTCTTGACGCATATGGTCCAGTACCAGAATGCGTTATGGGAATGAGGACAAGAGCTTTTGAAGGCCATTCCAGATTCTGATCACAAGACTGAGCTTCTGGACATTTTGAAATCGGGCTCAGACGTAGGCTCCCATGTCCTGAGAGCCTCGTATGACACCACAGATACGGCAGCCAGGGCAGCCGCTTCCGGGGGTGTGCCTACGGCGCCACACCTGGTTGAGAGTCTGGGGCTTTCACCTGGATCTGCAGGCCGGTATCGGGGACTTACCCTTCCAGGGTACCGTGCTTTTTGGGCAGGAGACGGAAGCTTCGATTTCTCGTCTCCAGGAGTTGGGCAAGTCTATCTGGTCGGTCCGCCAGATGTACCGCGGCGACCAGTGAAGACAACACAAGCAGCCATTTCGCAAGCCCTCAGGTAGCCAAGGTCATGCCTGTGGTAACCAGCAGGGGCAGAGAGGTGGCTTCCATAGGAGATCCGGTAACCAGCAGCCTGGAGGCACTCCTACTCGTGGGCCCAAGTCCTCCCAGGTGCCTCTGCCTACACCCCGCTCAGCCAAACGACTCCCTTCCGCACCCCCCTCTTCCACAGGAAGACCCAGGGGAGACGGTCAGGGGGCTGCTTCTCCCTTCATCTCGAAGGGTGGAAGTCGATTACTGTGGACCAATGGGTCCTAGATATCATAAGGAGAGGACACACGCTGGAGTTCAGAGTTTTCCCCCAAATACTCCACCAAAGTACTCCTGTTATCCTCCTTCTCACATCCCACTAATAGAAGGAGAGATTCAGACCCTCTTGCAGAAAAGGGCAATAGAGGTAGTCCCCTGGCATCAGCGGGGAAAGGGGTTTTACTCCCATTTCTTCTTGGTCCCAAAAAAGACAGGATCTTTGTCCCATTCTGGACCTCGGCTCTCTAAATCTCTTTATAGAGTACAAAAGGTTCAGGATGGTGACCCTCCCGGGTCTACTTCCTTTGCTGCACCAAGGGGACTGGCTCTGCTTCCTAGACATGCAAGATGCATATATGCATTATCGGGGTCTTCCCTCCCCACAGGAGGTTTGAGGTTCCACTTCCAAGGGGAGCACTACCAGTTTCGAGTTCTTCCGCTCAGCCTCTTCCGCTCCACGAGTCTTTACAAAATGCTTGGCAGTAGTGGCTGTGGCTCTAAGAAGCATGGGACACTACGTTTTTCCATACCTAGACGATTGGCTGCTTACAGCCCCATCAAGGGCAGGCCTACTTCACGCCCTCTGAGACACGTATACTCTATTCAGAGAGCTGGGGATCACCCTGAATTTGCAAATATCATCCCCAGAGCCCAGTCAAAAGCTCGTTTTCATTGGAGCGGTACTGGATTCTATCCAGGGCATGGCCTTCCTCCCCCAGGACAGGGGCGATCACCTGTGAGAGATTGCCGGAGAGATCTCAACTCCTCAAGTTCAAGCACAGAACTTCCTCAGGCTACTGGGGCACATGGCGGCGGCCATTCCAGTCACTCCCTTGGCCCGCGTCCACATGCGGATCCCACAATGGATGCTCGGGATACAGTGGGACCAAGGCTACGACTATCTAGACTTCATGGTCAGGATCACCAAGCCAGTCAGAACTTTACGTTGGTGGATGGACCCCTGGAACTTGGAGAAAGGGGTCAGCTTTCATCCGGAGCCACCAGGTCAGACTCTTACAACAGATGCATCAGACCTGGGATAGGGGGGCACACCTGGGTGCTCATCAAACGCAAGGGATTTGGTCACCCAAAGAGCAGTCCCTTCATATCAGTGTACTGGAGATGCAAGCGGTTCTCTATGCCTTACAGGCCTTTCAAGAGGACCTGGTGCCAGGCTGTCTTCTGGTTCAAACAGACAATAGGGCTGTCCTCTTCTACATCAACAAACAAGGGGGCACTCATTCGTAACCCCTCTGCAGGGAGGCGATGAGAGTCTGGCACTGGGTGCTGGAGCGGCGCATTCTGCTGTCCACAGTGTATGTTCCAGGCATCCTAAATGATCTGACTGACAGCCTAAGCAGGTCTCAATCCAGAGCACATGAGTGGGAGCTGCTGCAGTCTGTGGCAGATCAGCTCTTCGACAAGTGGGGGTAATCCAGAGCTGGACCTCTTTGCGTCACCACACAACACCAAACTGCCAATGTTTTGCTCGCGAGAGCACGTGCCTGGAGTTTTCTGGCCAGACGCGTTATCCCTTTGCTGGGCAGAGAGGTTTCTGTATGCCTTCCCGCCCTTCCCTCTCATTCAGAGTCTCCTACTAAAGTTACAGGCAGAAGGGGACCGAATGATTCTTGTAGCACCCAGATGGCCTCTGCAGATTTGGTTCCCACTCCTGCAGTGGTTATCCACAGAGCCTCCAGTTCTGCCCATATGCTCGCAGTTGCTGTCCCAGGAACAGGGATCGCTGGTCCATCCGGACCTTCGGTCCTTATACCTACATGCTTGGCTCCTTCAGGCGTAGCTCAACACAGATACGGGGTTTCCCCAGAAGTGGCGGCAGTCCTAGTTTTGGCGAGAGAGCCCTCCACCCGCTCCGCTTACGCTATGAAGTGGAAGCGTTTTTGTCTGTGGGCCTCGTCACAGCATTTGGACCCCGTCACTCGTCCAGTGAACTCAGCGTTGCAGTATCTCCTCTCCTTGTATCAAAATGGCCCGAGTTACTCCTTTATCAAGGTGCGTATGTGGGCTGTCTCCGCCTGTCATGCTGTCATTGGAGATAGGGCGTTGGCACAATTGGATGTTGCCCGCACCTTTTTAAGAGGAATTTTGCATATGAGACCTCCCATTCGGGACTCTATCCCACCCTGGGATCTCCTTTGTGTTGGAGAAGCTCACCCTCCCTCCCTTTGAAGCGGCAGTGGATTGTAAGCTGCGTTACCTTTCTTGGAAGGTTTGTTTTTTGGTTGCTATTACTTCAGCTTGAAGAGTTTCTGAGCTTCAGGCTCTGATGTGTAAAGAACCGTATTTGATTTTCCACAGGGAAAGGGTTTCCCTTGGAACAAACCCCAAGTTTCTTCCGAAAGTGGTCTCGGAGTTGACCCTCAACCAGTCGGTTGACCTTCCAGTTTATTTTCCTTCACACACTGGATGTCCACAGGACTTTGAGGTATTACCTCAAGCGGACGGCTGCACACCGTCAATCGGAGCAACATTTTGTGGCCTTTGCGCCACACTGCTTGGGTAAACCGGTGACCAAGCAGACAATATCGAAGTGGATAGTCCTCTGCGTTTCCTTGTGCTATGAGAAACACACTAAGCCCCTACCAGGCCCAGTTAGGGGTCACTCTACCAGAGGAGCGTCTGCTTCATTCGCCGCCCTGAGAAGTGTCTCTGTCAGGGACATATGTGCGGCCGCTACCTGGAACTCAGTGCATACCTTTGTCAAGCATTACAGCTTGGATATAGTCTTCAGACACCTAGCTAGCTTCGGCTTGGCTGTTTTGCAAGGACTTCTGTCCTGAGGTCTCTGGAGTCAGCATATTCCACCTCCTGGGGTTGTCTACCTCTTTGGCGTGGACTGCTTGGTATTCAGTCCTGAAGGTTATAGCCTGCTGTAAGAGCTCCCACTCTAAGTAAGATAGTACAGTTATATAAGAACTTACTGTAACAGTAGATCTTCGAGAGGAGCTCTTGCAGCAGGCGTTGCGTTCCCACCTGCCTTCCCCCTCGAGGTGTGCAGATCCATCTTCATTTACATCTCCTATATTTGCTTCATCTCCTTCTCTTGTCAGGGCTTGTTGCGGGCCTTGGCGGGAGAACTGAGGTGGAGCTGGGTCCGCCCTCCTTTCTACCGGGGCCGATGGGGGTGGTCCCTGCTGTATACTGCTGGCTGAGAAGTTTTCTGGATGGTCCTAGTGCCTGCGGCATAGTCCTGAAGGTTATAGTCTGCTGCAAGGCTCCTCTCGAAGATCTACTGTTATGGTAAGTTCTTACTTAACACATGGTTTACTCACCTGTGACAGTAGATCTTGCTTTGGTGGGAGCTCTTGTAGCGAAACTGTCTAATGAGACTATTCCATGAGCATTCAAACTTCTCAACTTAACAAGGGTTCACTTGATGTTGGCTTCAGCCCTGGCGTCAGCCCCTGTAATTATGTAAAAGGGGGCGGACCCAAGCTCCACCCCAGTTCTTGTCCCGCACACCTGAAGAGTTAATCAGTCTTGGCTTGCCAGTACCAGCTAAAAAACTTCAGGTTTTTTAGCCTTTTCACAAAATTCTTCAACTTTTTCGACTGTTTTTAGTCACCGAAGTAGGTCTTCACAGTCCTCTGTCTCCTTATCGGGACCCCACGTCAATAAGTGCGGTTGCAGCCGCTAGATATCATCCAAGGACTGCCACAAGAAGTGCATCTTTTGCCTGGGGCCTGAACACGACACCGTGGCCTGTTCGTCCCGCCAGAAATTTATCAGCCGGACCCGGATCCGCCATCTGAAGGGCCTGAAGGTGTACCTTATTGAGAAGAAGATGGATCTACACACCTCAGGGGAGAAGGTGAAATGCAAGGAAAGAAACAAGCGGTCCCGCGAAAAAGACCGTAGTCGGTCCTGACACCAGTCCAGGTCCCGGTCTCGCTTCCGCTCGTGACCCTCTCCCAAGAAAGCCTGTGGTTCGACTTACTCAGGTGAGCGTCCAAACTCCAAAGATCAGGCTAAGGCTGAGCCTTCAGGGGAGAGGCCAGCGAAGCCTAAGGTGACTCTGTTAAGGGTCACCGTTAAGTCCTTAGGCACAAGCTTGGCCCGCCTTCCAAGGCCTTGGCGCCGCCATCAAGCGTGCCCTGGGAGTCAAAGGACACTCTGGCGCGGCGCGCGCCCCCCCCGGTGGTACCCCATCGTCTGTCCCTTTACCGATGCCAGGTGATGGGGCGACTGATCTAGGCGCAGCCAGCGAAGGGGCTGCATCTTGATCCCCCCCCCGGGCTCTGCAGGGGGCTCTCCTTCCAGGGCTGACGTTCTGGATATTCCCTTTCCGGGGAAAGCGGCCTCCGTCTTTACGAAGGACGAGCTCCAATATCTGTTCTTTCTGGTGGAGGCAGGTCCAGATGCTGGACTTGCTTCGAGAGGGCTCTTGCAGTAGGTAATTACATATAGGACTGACGTCGGCAGGTGGCAGGACCCCACGGAAAAATTTCTAGCTAGCAGTCTCTGGCAAGGACCACCCCGTCAGGTGACGGAGTCGGGAGGCGTCGGTATAAAGGGGTGGTCGCCATCCCTTCAGTTCTTTCCAGCGTTCGCTTATGCCAGCGCCCTGCGCGAAAGGTTCCCTGCTCGTCAGGCTCCTTGATATTTTAACCAAGTATTTTCAATTTTTTTTTTTTTTTTAATCAGCCTTCGTCAGGTATCCATCAGTGTATGTCGTTCCCTACACCCTCCGAGCACAAAAACAAGTGCGACTCGTGCGGTGCCCAACTCCCGCACAAGGATGGCCATTCCCTGTGCCTTTTTTGCCTAGTGTCCGACCATCCAGAGGAGAAGTGCCAGCACTGCCTCAGCTTTAACACGGCCACCTGGAGAAGGCGGCAGCAGTCCCTGGAAGCCCACATTTGGAAAAAAAAAAACCAAAAACAAGGAAAGGCACTGGGACCAGGGCTCCTCTCCCATCGAGTCTCTCTGGAGTCGCCGTGAAACTGCTCCACGACTGCCACCTTAGAGGCTTCTAAGGTGACGTCGGCCCACCCGTCTGACTCTCGCTTGGGCCCTCCGGGCTTGCGGAGGCCTCCACTCCCAGTAAAGCCGTGGTTTTGCGGCCTACTAGTGCGCGCGGCTCTAAGCCAGACGTCGGCTCTTCCGACGCCTGCACGGAGAGGGTCTGTAAGTCATCCGACCTTCGGGGGCACGGCCCCCATTCTGCCCGACCAGGCCGCCTCTCCATCGCGGCCTGCCTCCAAAGGGTCCATTAAGTCGGGCGCCGGCCCCTCTAGCGCCCTCCCAGATCCCGCTGCTAAGCCGCAAGTTGGTTCGTCAGACGTCCGCACAGCGGATGAGCAGACGCCGGCTCCCTGCAGCCTTCGCTGCCCTCCGGGGACCCTGAGTCTCCTCAGCCTGACCCCGAGGATTCTCCCCCAGAGGCGACACTGAGGTTTCTGTTCCACCTCCGTCAGACTGTCCACCTTCTGGTCCGACCGATCTGACATCAGTTCCCCGGACACCAGCTCTTCGGCCGTTGGCGCCAACGCTGGACGACATCTCGCCCCCGATGCCCGGCCCTCGGCTCCAGAACCGCCCGTGGGGCCTCCGGCCGGGCCGTCTGCTCCGGCAGCTCCTCCGGCTCCCAGGTACCTGGCCCCGTTGTATCAGACGCCACCATATCCAGGACCACAGTATCCAGCACCTCATTACCCGGCGCCGACATATATCCGACGCTGCAGTACCCGGCTCCTCAATACCAGACGCCTGGCTTCCCGCCGTCAGGTTATGGATACGTGCCTTTTGGGTATAGTCCATACCCGTATCCCCCTCCACTGCTCCCTCAGCTGCCTGTGGACTTGCAGGAGACTCTGGCCTCCTGGTGGGCTGAGGCCAAGACTCAGCTCACCAGAGAGGTGGAGAGTCTTCAGACGACGGTGCCGGTTCCCATACGTCCATGACGACACATTCCCTCCCCACCTCCGGACACCAGGGCTAAACCCTCTGGGTCCAGAGAGGGGCAGGACACACTTCCACGAGGGATTCCCAAGGGGTCTGTTCCTCTCCCTCATCAGGAGAGGGAGTCTACCTCTTCCTCATCTTCTTCTTCCTCGGATCCTTCAGACGGTTGTTCTGAGCAAGACAAGCCACGCTCTCCGTCCATGCCCCGGCCAAGGACTCCTCCAGAGGATCCTTCCTTCACGGTGTTGCTACGGAAGATCCAGGAAGTATATAAGTGGCGATCTTTGGAGCCAGACCCCCAGCGTTAATAAAAAAAAAAAAGGCATCTGGATCTGCCCGTGACAGCTCCCACTTTGGTGCCACCCTGGATCGAGCCTCATGCCGTCCTTATTACCACCATATGGAAACAACTGTCGGCCTTAGCCCCACTTCCCAGGAAGTCAAACAGGCTATACCATGCTCCCGAGGGTGTTGACTTTTTAGACTCCCACCCTCGAGCTGACTCTGTTGTGATTAGTGCCGCTCATGGCCAGTCAGTTCAACCCAAACATCTTAGCTAGTCTCCACCTGACAAGGAATCCCGCCTTCTGGACCAGTATGGCAAGAGGATTTTTGCTTCTTCCACTCTGGGTATTAGGGCCCTGAACTACATCGGCCACATGGGGGATTACCAGAAGGCGATTCTTAGTGAGGTGGAATCGAAATTGGACTCCCTTCCGGACTCTCAGGACAAGCAGGAAGTGGCTGACCTTGTCCGCTCTGCACGTTTGGCCAGTCGGCACATTCTTCGTGAGACCTACGATGCAGTGGAAACTGCGGGTAGGAGCTCAGCTTTCACCGTAGGTTTATGGCATCGCGCTTGGCTCAGAGTGTCAAGGTTGGTCCCAGAAGTGCAGTCCTGTATCCAGGAAGCTCCCTTCCATGGTTCGGTGCTGTTCGGGGGTGATGTCAAGGACATCATCACCAACCTGCAGGAGAAAGGGGATGGCACTAACGTCTGTGGACTCAGTGTATCATTCCCATCAATCGCAGCACCGTCCCTTTCTCAGACGGAATCTGCCCAAAACGAGACCACAGGGAAAGAGGGCCACTACACGCCAGGGCCCCCCCTCCACGCAAAAAAGCAGTGGGAGCTTCAGTTGTGGCGATGCCCCACACCACCTGACTCCTTCCCTCTCCCATTACCTCGGGGCTTCCCGGAGGAACCGGTAGGAGGGAGGTTTTCCCTCCACCTTTCGGGCTGGGAGAGGAGAACATCAGATTCATAGGTGTTCCAGCTAATCGCAGAAGGACGCTTAATAGAGTTTCTGCAGAAACAATCTCGTCAGCTTCCCCCAAGGTCATCGTACTCTTGGGAACATCATCTTCTGGTCCAGGAAGAAATTTCAGCACTTTTGCTGAAAGAGCGATAAACCTGCCCCGAAGGAAGGTTACTATTCCACTTCTTCCTGGTCCCGAAGAAGACAGGAGATGCAAGACCTATTCTAGATCTCTGTTCCCTGAACATTTTCGTGGAGTACAAGAGGTTCAGGATGCTCTCACTGCAGAGCCTTCTGCCCCTCCTCCGCTCGGGCCAGTAGCTGTGCGCTCTGGATATGCAGGAGGCTTACCTGCACATATGTATCTGCCCGTCTCACCGTAAATATCTCCGTTCTGCCTTCCAGGAGGGCCACTACCAGTTCAAGGCACTTCCATTTGGCCTTTCCTCAGCCCCTCGAGTATTTACCAAATGCCTTGTGGCGGCGGCCTACCTGCGTACCCGAGGGGGTACAGGCTTTCCCGTACCTGGACGATTGGCTCCTGGCGGCCTCGTCCAGGGAGGAACTCCTGCACTGCCTCTCCCTCACCCAGCAGGTCTTTGCCTGTCTGGGTATTACCATCAACCACTCCAAGTCTCACTTGATCCCATCCCAGAGGCTTCAGTTTATTGGGGCGATACTGGACATGACCCTAGGCAGGGCCTTCCTGCCACTGGACAGGGTGGCCACACTCCAGACTCGGATAAGCCTGTTGTCCGGCAGCAGGCGGGTCAGTGCAAGGTCAGTTCTTTGCCTCCTCGGGCTTATGGCGGCTGCTATCCCGACAGTTCCTCGCGCTCTGCTCCACATGAGGGTCTCTCAGTGGACGCTTCATTCTCAATGGGATCAGTTGGTAGACGACTTGGACCTATTGGTCCTAGTCTCCTCTCCCATGATTCAAGACTTGCAGTGGTGGATGGTTCGAGAGAACCTTTTTCGGGTAGTTCCATTCTTTCTTCCTTCCTTCCTTCCTCCTCCCTCCCAGACTCTGACCACAGACGCCTCGGGCGAAGGTTGGGGAGCCCATCTCTGTCCACACCGGACCCAGGGCTGTTGGTCCAAGCTCGAACAATCGCTGCACATCAGTGTGTTCGAGCTTCAGGCAGTGCTCCACGCTCTCCAGGCCCTCCACTTGCATCTTCTTCCAGGCCACCTAGCCGTCCAGACGGACAATATGTGTGTGGTATGGTACATCAACAAACTGGGCAGGACTCTGTCCTACCCTCTTTGCAGGGAAGTGATGAGAGTCTGGGATTGGGCAGCACAACACGACCTTCACCTCATGGCAGTTCATGTTCCGGGGGTTGAGAACTCCTTAGCAGACAAACTAAGTCGCTCGTCTTTTCAAGCTCACGAGTAGGAGCTGGATCAGGGGGTTCTAGACTATCTTCCTACATTGGGGACACCTCAGTGGACCTGTTCGCTTCACCTCTAAACGCAAAGCTTCCCGACTTCTGCTTGCTTGTTCTAGAGCAAGGTATTTTCTGGAGAGACGCTCTGTCTCTAGATTGGAGGGACAGATTCGTCTGTGCCTCCCCCCCAACCCCAATTCCTCTGAACCCGCGTGTCTTGCAGAAACTCTGCTCAGCAGGGGCGCGAATGATTCTGATCGCTTCTTTCTGGCCCAGGCAAGTTTGGTTCTTTTTTCTGCAACAATACTCAGAGGAGCCTCCTCTTCCTCTTCCGTTGTCACGAATTTTATTGACCCAGGATCAGGGGACCCTGGTTCATCCAGGTCTCAAGTCCCTTCAACTGCATGCATGGCTCCTGCAGACACAGCTCAAGCCCACTTTGGGGTTTCTCCCCAGATGGCTGAGATCTTGGTGGAGGCTAGGAAATCCTCCACTAGGTCTGCTTATGCCATGAAGTGGAAACTGTTCTCAGTCTAGGCCACTTCAAAAGGCTTCGAGCCTTTCTCCTGCTCAGTTGGGCGACTGCTGGAGTACATGCCTTGTATATATGTAAATATGTGTACATCTATCTCACTCATAAATGATTGTATTTGTGCTTATTCAATATCATGTTTTTGTATACAATCTGTAACCTTTTTTGTTATGACCACTCAGGTCCATCTTGTAAATGAGCTATGCTCAATGATGTTCGCCTGAATAAATAAAGATTTTGATTGATTGATAACATGTGCCACCTCGTCAACCTGGGTCTTAGTCACTCGTCTCTGAAGGTACACATGGTGGCCATTTTGGCCTACCATATTCCCTTTGCAGATAGGACGTTTGCTCAACTGGATGTCTCTTAAGACTTTCCTCAGAGTGGTTCTTCACTTGAGACCCCCTATCAGAGTTCCTGCCCCTCCTTGGGATTTGAACTTCGTTCTTGAGAAACTTACTTTGCCTCCTTTTGAACTGGCGGCCTCTGCAGACATGAAGTTCCTTTCATGGAAGACGCTCTTCCTAGTGGCCATTACCTCTGCTCGGAGGATTTCCCAGCTCCAGGCCCTGATGTGTAAAATCCCATACCCGATTTTTTTGCAAGGAACGTGTGGCTCTGTGCACCAATCCTAAGTTTCTCCCCAAGGTGGTAGCGGAATCTACATTGATCCAGTCCATAGAATTACCCGCCTTCTTTACGCAGTACTCCAATCAGGGGGAGTATCTACTTCACTCTATGGACATTCACTGGATTCTTGATACTACACTAACAGAACAAAGGATCTCAGAAAGACTGATCAACTTTTTGTCTCATTTGCCCCCAAAAGAGAGGGCACTGCTGTTTCCAAGCAATGCCTGTCTAAATGGTTGGCTCATGTCATCACCTTCTGTTATGACAAGTACAACAAGACCCTTCCGGGTCAAATAAGAGATCACTTCACCAGAGGGGTTGCTGCCTCAGAGGCATGTTTCAAGAATGTGTCAGCAGCAGACATTTGTGCTGCCGCCACTTGGACTTCTGTCCATACGTTTGCAAAACATTATAGTTTGGATATTGCCTCTCACCGTAGAGCAGGCTTCGGGCTCGCTGTTCTGCAAGGCCTCCTTTCTTAGGGCCTTCACAGCTAGAGGATCTGCTTTGAGCAGCTTTCCTCCTCCCGTGTGCTTCTTCTTGTTCTCGACTGCTTGGGACTCGGTCCTGTATATAATTACCTACTGCAAGAGCCCTCTCGAAGTATGATAGTACAGTTACGTAAGAACTTACCGTAACAGTAGATCTTTGAGGGAGGCTCTTGCAGTAGGTAATACCTTCCTGCTCTCCATCCCCCTAAGCTTTTTCAGCTCCTTTTCCATTGAGGGAAATATCCGCTTCTCTCTCATCCAGCCTCTTGTGGCCTGTGGTGGGGAAAGAACTGGAAGGTGGGCATGAGGGACCGCCCCTTTATGCCGATGTCTCCTGACGTGGGGGTGGTTCCTCGCCAGACACTGCTAGCTAGAAATTTTTCCGTGGGGTCCTGCCGCCTGCCGACGTCAGTCCTATATGTAATTACCTACTGCAAGAGCCTCTCTCGAAGATCTACTGTTACGGTAAGTTCTTGCGTAACTGTACTTTTTCTGGCTAGACGCGTTGTCCCTTTGTTGGGCAGGGAGGTTTCTTTATGCCTTCCCTCCCTTTCTTCTCGTTCAGAGAGGTCTATTGAAGTTACAGGCCAAGGGGGCTCGAATGATTCTGATCGCCCCGCTGTGGTCTCGGCAGATTTGGTTCCCACTACTTCAGCGGCTATCCATGGTACCTCCAATCCCGCTGCCAATATGCTCACAGTTGCTGTTCCAGCATCAGGGCTCGTTGGCCCATCCCGATCTCCGATCCTTACACCTTCATGCTTGGCTCCTTCGTACGTAGCAAAATACAGGTATGGGGTATCCCCAGAGGTGGCAGATGTTCTTGTCGGCAAGAAAGCCCTCCACGCACTCCACTTATGCTATGAAGTGGAAGCAGTTCTGCTTGTGGGCCTCGTCTCACCATCTGGATCCCATTACCTGTCCAGTGAACTCTGCTCTACAGTATCTCCTCTCCTTATACCAGCAAGGCTTGAGCTACTCCTCTATAAAGGTGCACATGTGGGCCATCTCGGCTTATCACGCCCTTTCGGGAGACAGGGCCTTAGCACAGTTGGATGTGGCCCACACCTTTTAACGGGGGATTCTTCACATGAGACCTCCCATTCAGGATCCTATCCCACCCTGGGACCTCCTTTTTCTGTTGGAGACTGTGAGCTGTGATATCTTTCCTAGAAGGTTTGCTTTTTAGTTGCCATTACGTCAGCTCGAAGAGTTTCCGAGCTTCAGGCTCTGGCGTGTAAAGAGCCGTATTTAATTTTCCACAGGGAAAGGGTTTCCCTGAGGACAGACCCTAAGTTTCTTCCAAAAGTGGTCTCGGAATTGACCCTCGACCAGTCAGTTGACCTCCCAGTTAATTTCCCTTTCCCTCTCTAACGGGAGAAGCTGTCCTTCACACTTTGGACGTCCACAGGACGCTAAGGTTTTACCTTACACGAACGGCTTAACGTCAGTCAGAGCAACTGTTTGTGGCATTCGCACCACAACACTTGGGTAAACCGGTGTCCAAACAGACCATTTCTAAATGGATTGTTCACTGTGTTTCTTTCTGTTACGAGAAGCACAACAATCCCCTTCCGGGCCTGGTTAGGGGTCACTCAACCAAGGAAGTGTCTGCTTCCTTCGCCACGCTGTGGAACGTCTCGATTAGGGACATATGCGCAGCTGCTACCTGGAATTCAGTGCATACTTTCGTAAAGTACTAGAGCTTGGACATTGCCTCCAGACGCTGTGCCAGCTTCAGCCGGGCAGTCCTTCAGGGACTCCTGTCTTGAGCTTCTGTGTTCAGCTTTCTCCTCTTGCACCTCCTGGGGTCGATTACCTCCTTGGCGAGAGATTACTTGGGATTCAGTCCTTACTGTGATAGCTTGCTGCAAGAGCTTCCACTCGAAGTAAGATGGTACAGTTACATAAGAACTTACCATAACAGTAGATCTTCGAGGGGAGCTATTGCAGCAGGCGTTACTTTCCAACTCTCCATCCCCCTCTTGAGGTGTGCAGATCATCATCTTCGAGCTTCGCCTCGTTCTCCTGTCAAGGCTCGTTCACGGGATTTGGCGGTGGAATTTGGGTGGAACTGGGTCTGCCCCCTTTTTATACCAGGGCTGATGGGGCAGAGCTGACGTCAGGGGCGGTTCCTGCTGGGTACTGCTGGCTGAGAAGTTTTCCAGAGGGTCCTAGTGCCTGTGGCATAGTCCTTATTGTGATAGCGTGCTGCAAGAGTGCCTCTCTAAGATCTGTTACGGTAAGTTCTTGTGCAACTGTACTTTCTAGGAGTGGTATATGTTCATCCACACTGACTCACCCAACCTCCCCTGGCTCTGGCGCACAACACTGCTTCCAGCGGCAAGATCTGGCGACGTTGGGCGGAGCCAAGGGTTATACCATCCAGGTGGGTGGGAGGAACCAGTTTGATTTCTGGCAAGATTTAAAGGGGAAAGGACAACACCAGATAGTGTGGTGGATGAACAACCTATACCACTCCTAGAACTGCTGTTACAGGTGAGTAAACTGTGTTAATTTTGGTGACCAGGTAAGTGCACTACTTTGACCTGAGAGGTTACAATATGGTAAAAGGAGTGGAATAACTGTATTAACAAGCAAGTTGAGAAGCTTTACAAAAACTACTACATAAGAGCAACACTTTCCAGGAAGTACAAGTAAGGCAACAATAAAATACTGGATATACTTGGAATAAACACCTTTAGGTCCAGAGAATAATTTGAACAGGACAAAAAAGTCGGGTGATGGGTATGATTAGTCACAGGAGCAGGAATTTCCCGGTGATAACCCAACTATGACATCTCTCGAGGTGTAATTCCATAAAATGACTACTGCCTTGGATCACTGTAGAGCAGAATTAGATCTGTGTGTGTTGGCCCCTATTAATGATCAATATTTTTTTATAAATTGGTAAGTGGGAGAGGCATGCTGAGCCAAGGTTCATTTCCAGGTGCAACCTGGGGGGAGGGAATAAACTGTGGGAGAGGAAGTACAATAACAGGAGTTGAAACAAAAAGCAGTCCCATTGTTAATGAGAGGAGTGCGCGATATAAATTCAGTCCAAGCATAAGTGGCAGTAAGCAGAAGCAGCAGAAATGCAGAACCCAGTATTGGAATGGCCAAGAACCAGCAGACCATTGTATTATGAAGTCCGATGGAGTGGCCTTTCCTCCTCCAACACGTTATCTCCAGATATCTTTATTTCATCTCTGTGGACTGCTGTAAACTATCTAAAAGTGATACTGGGGACGCACTGTTCATGAACCTTAACTTTTGATAGTAATGTTTGAATTGCTTTGGATGTTACCTTTTAAAAAAAAAAAAAGGATTTTGATTGAAGTATTTTCTAAGTTTTATTATGTTTTATACAGTGACAACTACAAAATTTGCATCCTTCATAAAGTTGAATAACTGTATAATTGGGTTGTAATGAAAATCTTTCTTCCACCCCCCCCTTCAGATTTTAAAACCAGCAGAGAAGAAGAAGCCTAATGCAAGCAGACCAGTTACGCCACCCAAGGGCATGATCACAAAACAGGCCAAGAAATAGGACACATCCGGCACTGCCTAGTTGGACTTGTATTATAGTATATAACCTCCATTTTTAACATTTCCTTTTTGTGTACTGTGTATTGGTCGGCTTGCTTGAAATAGATTACTACATGTCTTGTGGTTTCTCTGCTGTGGTTTTAATGAACCGCCTTTGCTGCTTGCAACAGCAACTAGACGGTTCTGAAGAAAAAGGAAGAATGAACATTGAAACAGAATTCTGTATTGCTGAAAATTTGACCGGTTACCTGCTGCAGAAGTTCAAACATACACTCCACTGCAGTTGATCGTCCGTCTTCATTATGATTTTACAGTTGACTGAACATTGATTTTTGCATTTTGTACAATCCACGAAAGCATTGGAAACTTTTTTAAGTTATGAGGATCTAGGAGGGAACTAGTATGCTGGTGAGACATCT
Source organism: Neoceratodus forsteri (assembly GCA_016271365.2). NCBI lineage: Eukaryota > Metazoa > Chordata > Ceratodontiformes > Ceratodontidae > Neoceratodus > Neoceratodus forsteri. Next base: position 211,541,418 of record JADMNL010000027.1, read on the forward strand.
TTGAAATTTCTGTCACTGTTGGAACTTGCATACTGTTTCTACAAACCACTGTGAAAGTAATTTAGAATACAGGCTTTGCTTTTTTATTTTAAAGGGATTGCTTTTTCCTCTTGTCTGTACACTCTTATTTCATAGTTGTCATAATAGAAAGAATCCTCTTTCAGTCTTGCCAGCATCACTGGACTTGATGTATATTTGAGTAAGCACATTTCCCGTACTGTATACTTTAAATGACAATTAAAGCCATTATTTTACTTGTGTTTTTTCCACTCTTGGTGGATTGTGAGTTACAGAATGAAGTAAAATGTGTTTTTACGGTGTTTAGGAGTATTTCAGTACTGTATCCCAGAACTAAATAGCCTAATAATTAACCTGCCAATCGCACACTGGTTTGCACGTGGTTTGGCACACATCAGATGACAGACCACTCTTTGTATCTGGGTGGGAGGCTCCTGTCAGTGCACTGCATTATTGAGAGAGTACATCAAACACACACAACTAACTTATAGTACTTACGCCCCTGTTAAAGCTCAAGGAGCTGAGCACCAGGGTTATAAAGCTGCATTTGCATTGCTATGTGTTGTACAGGCAGCAGGAGTGACAGAACTGCAATACAGAGACCAGACATCTCACCTACTGCATTGATCCCGTCCATCCCCTACAGCCGAGCTTGTTTTAAAAGTTTACCAAGTTTGGTGTGGCTCAGATAGCATCAATGCAGCCAGAAGCACTAATTACATCCCTCACCCCACTCTCCTGACCTAATCCACTGATGCTCACACTCCCCTTGACTGGGGACATTGTGGAGTTAACCCATGGTGTTGGATTGTGAGTCAGCAGTTCTAATTACCCCATCCAGCCTAACTCACCAGTGCTCCCCCTCACCTTGGCTGGCGCACACATACATCCTGAGGCACGCATAATCTATACCTGGTTTCAACAGCAGTCGGTGCCACTACCAAATTTCTGCCATTCCCTGTCTGTCCAGCTTCATCCTACTTGGTGCTGGCTTCTCAGAGTGCCAATTTCCTGAACTATGACACATTGTTGGGAAGCAGACTGACACTGGCGGAGGCAAACTCGACTGATCAGACCAGGCATTGTCTAACAACACCCAGTCAGTGCTGCATCTGCACTGTCTTATGCCATCCTCTGCTTGCGGGGGCCCCCAAAATAACATGTCTCACCTGCCTCCCAACTCGACTGAGAATAACCAACTAACCAAACAAAAAAATGTCTAGTGCGCAGTCCTGAGTGGGCCTGGAATCACACTCGCACTTATTGAGCACCCAGCCCTTAGTGAAAATGTGCATCTGTTTTGACGCACACACTCCGCTGGAGCATGCCTAAAATAAATTTTGTGTGGTTATTTTTCCCCTTTGGCGCATTTTACTGCGGTCACTGGGTGTGAGATGTCGCACTTGTGGAAGACAGCCTTCTTGGTAACCAGATTGGCGATCTCCAGGCACTGTAAATAGCATCTCCATATCTGGTCTTCCACAAGTATAGTCATCCTTTGCCCCCACCTGAAGTCTTCTCCCCAGGTTGTATAGAAGTTCCATCTTGACCAGGGGATGAACCTTTCGAGTCTTTTCCCAACCCTTCAGAGGCCAGCTGCAAGCTGCATACTTTGGACATGTGAAGAGTGCTCTCTTTTTATAAGCACACGGCTGAAGTTTAGGGTGAGGCATGCCAGTTGTTTCAAACCACAGGAATCCCTCCCTATACTTACGTATGCAGTTGACCTGGGAGGTTGAGCTGCCCTGAAGAGTGTGGAATGTATGCAAATAATGGAACTTGGAACGCACTTTCAAACCTCTACCTCATGGTGGTGCTATGTTCCACTCACTAATGTCCAGTTTATTTCTCCGCCTGAGAAAGCAAGTCACCCGGAAGGGCTCTCCAAGAGAATCTTGCTTTGCTGCTTTATTTTCCGGTATTCAAGTATTTGTTTTATTTCTTTCATAACTCTGCATTTTAATGTTATCATGGGTTTGTGCTTGAATTTACTTTTTAACATCTATTTTTTCCTCTAGTTCCTCAGCAGTTTCCATGAACCAGAGAATCAGACTTTACTTAAGCAGTTTGTTTTAACCACAGTTTTTAATACATATTTTTGCTTATTTCTTTTTTTTGGTGAACTGTGCTTGGTTTGGGTAGTTAAGAACTCGTTTCTTGGAACCCAGATGATGTTTCCTTTATTTATACTTATGAGGGAAGTTTTTCTAAATGGAGAGTTCGTTTTTTTGGGGGGAGTATTGTTTTTGAGCTTCTTTCTTTCGCAGTTCGTTCATTTAGGGATCCAAACCGCAAACTACATTTTTTTCCCATCTGGGAACTGCTCTTCCTACATAGGGTCTGCTATTTTGGCATGTCAGACAGACCCAAAAAGAAAACTGGACCTACAGCTTCAATATTGTATAAATGCTTAAACTTCTTGGCCAAGGCTGACTGCCACAAGTTGTGCTTGAGGTGCCTAGGTCCTGAACATCTAACTGTTTGAGAGATTTGCAGCAAGTTTTGCCCTAAAACTGTAAGAGGGCTAAAACATTTAATTATGGCTTCTCATTCTGCCTCTATATAACTAAATCACAATGTCAGCCAGGATTGGCACGCTGCAGGTGCTCTTATCTGGTTTTCCACAAGGATGGGATCATCCTTCGCCTCCACCTAAAGTTCCTCCTGAAGTTTGTATCAGAGTTTCTCCTTAACCAGGTAATGAACCTTCCAGTATATTTTACCAGCCCTCCGTTGGAGGCTGGCCACAGGCTCCGTACTCTGGATGTACGGATGGCACTCTTACCATAAGTAGTGCATGGCTGGAGTTCAGTGTGAGGCTGTCTCAGTGGCGTCGCTGGTTAGCGCAATAGAAACAGTATTCCCGGTGGCCTGGGTTCAAGTCCCAGCTGAGGCGCTTGCTACTTTCTCATCTCTGTATGTGTTCCATAAATACGTACACCGCTCTCCTGTGTGATTGAGGCTCACCAGCTGTTTGTTACATACGCTGAAACCATGCCTAGCAGACTGGTAGCAAAGCAGACGGATTGGTAGGTGGAGAACATCCTTCATTGACCTCTGCTATAGCTTGCTTTCATCCAGCTATGGATGGAGGCAGTCCAGAGGAGGGCAGCTACAGTGCTGCAGGGTCTGCACCGGAAGCCATACGAAGAGAGGCTAAAAAAAGCTTGACTTCTTACCTAGGAGTCCTTTAGCGTCAGTAACTTTTTTGCACTTAGCTGGCTAGGTGCAAGTGCCCTGGAGGTGTGCCTTTAAGAGAGATTTAATGAGTGTAGGGCCAAGCCAATCAAAAGACGGGAGAGGGTGTGAACTGAGTGAGAGCTGTTGACTGCTTCAGAATTTTTTTTCTCCGCTGGACTGAGCAATATTGCCTCTGAGTTGTCTCCCAACTTTCCTTGTTGACAGCCTCCTAGTGCTTATCTGGGTAAAGTTTTCCTCATAAATTACTTCCTTTAGTGTGCCAAGTAAAAAAAAAAAAAATTGTACTTTTTCATTAGCACTGCGCAAATTTTTTATTTTTAGCGCAACTGCGCTATTTAGACTATTTTTACCATGACTGTTTACTTTAGTCTAATTTTAGCACGGGTGTTTATTTTCGACGGTTTCCTTAATTTTTGGCTAAATTCTTATGGGAACAGTCGAATTAGGGACAGTTGCCTTGTTTTTTTTACCTCTGGCTTCGCAGGGATTTCATCGCAAGGCACCTGCAGTAGATTTGAAACTTAAACAGTGCCTTTTGGGGTCGCCCCTCGCCCCTCTAGGTTGGAAATTACGAGAAAACCTTTTGTTTAATTACTGGACCTTTGGTATCATCTGTGTCAGGACTGTCTGTAAGGGTCCAGCAGCCACCTGTGCGCAGTTGAGTATTGCTGGCTTTCTTTTAAGATTGGCACTGGTATAGATCCTAGTTTTACAACCAAAAAAAAAAAGCACTGGTAATGGACAGTTTATTAACTGGGGCAGGACTGTCCGGTGACATTTTCACAGAAACCTGCACTCAGTTTGTAGGTCCAGAACTGGTTTGCATTGCTTAATATGGTGAACATAGCAGACAAACCTTCGATAATTATGGCCAAGGATAAATGAAAGGCTTCCGATGAGGGGCCATTCAAAAGTACTAATACCAAAAGCAGAGGTGCTGAAGAACCCTCCAGATCCCAGTCAAAAAATAAAGCTTCCAAAGATGAAGTTCCTCACAAATTGAAAAATAAGAGTGAAAAAAGGAAGCTTGATCAAGCCTCTGATGAAGTAGCTAAAAAGAAACTGTCAGGACAGATATGCTCCTGTTGCTCCTGGGAAAGCAAATAGTAAGACCGTGGGCAGCTTAAAGCATACAGAAAAAACAAAACACTTAACAAACTATGCAGGTTCTTCCATCAGTGCAAGATATGGAAAAAGCATGGCAACTGTTTCAGACCCTTCAAAAGATGGGTCCTCAATTTACTGGGGCTGGCAAGCACTCTTCCACAGTTCTCTGGTCTGTAGACTGTGAGGGTGACGCAGATTATCAATTCAAACAACATGAAGTCTTGCTATATTATGACATATGCAGTGAGTCCCAACCTTCGAACTGCTCCGGAGGTGAAAGAGTTAACTTGCCAGGCATGGAACGCAGAGCTCTAGCTCGGTTGAAACTGTCTGCTGTTCTTCAAACTCAAACCGTCATTCTTTACTCCGCCTCACTGAACAGTCGCTCCGGAGATTTCTCCTTCTGCTCGGTTTATTTTGTCGGTTAAAGTATTGTTTTCTCTGTTTTCGACCCAAATTAAACCGCAACCGGTCGGTTCAGACTCTGTGGTACTGTGAGTACTAGATAGGTTTTACATTTATTTCTATTCTGTGTGGAACTTGTAAACGGTTTATCTGTTCGGTTTGAACCAATCAAGTTGTTTAAAATATATTAATCTGTCATTTAGAGTGTGGTTACCGGTTCTTATCGGTTCTAAAAAAAAAAAAAACGGATTTTATTACGTCTTTTTCCATGACCCGTGACACGGTTGGGAACCGATAAGAGGGTCTTACCTGGCGGATTGCCATAAACGGGTAAGTTTGGTTAGGACTGGCACTATGTCTGAGAAACCAAAAAGAAAAACCGGGCCCACTGGGTTTCAACACTGCAGTGTCTGTGGGGAAGTCTTTGCCAAGGCTGACCCCCACACCACCTGTGTTTATTGTCTGGGGTTTGACCACCTCAATGCAGACTGCCAGATTTGTAAAAATGTTCCTGCAGCTACCCTAGAAGAGAGTTGGTAGGCTCAGGGAAAGGGAGGCCAAAAAGTCCGCTGAACCGGATGGCCAGCCCGGTTCGGTTCCAACCGAATCGGAGGGAGTGCCCTCTGACCAGGGCGAGACTTCCTCAGGCAAAAGAAGATCCGACTCCGAGGAGTCTGTTCCAGCAAAAAGGACTAGGAAATCAGCTGATGTGGAGCCAAAACTTTCCTCTCCAACCGCTGAAGAAATAGCCAAAGCGATTAAAATTGTCCAGTCGCTTTCCCCGGTTCCGACCGAACCGGCACCATCAGGTAAGCATCCGGTTTGGCCGGTTCCACCGGTTCAAGAGTATGATGTAGAGGAATATTATGAACGGAGGAGGGAGAGGAGTAGGAGAGAGAGTGAATGTGGATTTGAAAGTCTGGATGTGCCCATTGACCCGGACATCTCCCCAGACAGACCTTCAGGAGTGTCTCCTCCTAGGCTTTGAGTCCCCTTCTCATTTTATGTTTTATAAGAAAGTGGCTGAAACCCTCCAGCTCCCTATGGAGGAAGCTGTGGATGATCAAGAGGAGCCTGACTATGTGGAAATGATGGATATCCCAGAGTCAAAGAGGCTGTCTATTCCTTTGCATAAATCTTTTGGGAAACAGACAGTTAAAATTCTAAAAACTCCTCACACTATACCTCCGGTTGATAAGAGAATGGACAAGAGGTACACATTGTCAGGCTCTGATATGGAGCTCCTTACACAACAATGCAGCCATGTTGGGGTAATGCAGGCTGCAGCCTGTGACAAGGCAAATATTTCCTTGGCTTCACACCCCCCCGGACAAGGACTCCAGGAGTATTGATGCCTTGGCAAAGAAACAGTACATGGCAGCATCCTTGGGACTCAGACAGGCAAATTATATGGCTTATGTTACTAGATATCAGAAATCCAGATGGGATACTGTTATGGCCCTAGCAAAACGGGTCCCTGGCCAGCTTGCCAAGGAGCTGGAGCAGGTGGCTGCTGATGGTATTGAGGCATCCAAGGTGCAATTCCATGCTGCAGTGGACTCTAATGATGTGTCAAGAGTCATGGCTACATTTGTGGCACTTCGCAGAATGACTTGGCTCAGATGTACTAGCCTGTCACAGGATACCCAGACTAAGGCCATGGATTTTCCTATTGTGGGTAATTCTCTGTTTGGGGAGCAGACGGAGAATTACATGAAGAAAATGGATGAGTATAGGACCACCTATAGGAGGGCACAGGCCAAGGAAAGGCAGGCCACTCCTCAAAGGCAGCTTTCCAGGGGCAGGGGCAGGCCCTTTCATAGGCCTTTTTACCAAGCCCAGGCCTCCTCTTCTGCTTATGCCCAGAGGGGGTTCTTTAGAGGGAGAGGCAGACAGGGTACAAGCAGGCCTGCTTCCACCCCAAAGCCCCTGCCAAGCAGGCACCCTGATGGGGTTGCCAGGGCCGATTCTCAGCTACCCATAGGGGGCAGGTTGGCTTACTTTGTCCAGGACTGGAAGTCTCTAACATCAGACAAGTGGGTCCTGGAAGTAGTAAGCCAGGGACTGGTTCTCGGCTTCAAAAAATTTCCAAAGATGAGAACCAGATCCTTTCCACCTGCAAATCCATCAGAGGCACTTGCCCTAGAGGCAGAGGTCTCTTCCCTCCTGGCTCTCAGAGCTGTGGAAAGGGTTCCACCCCTACACCAGGGCAAAGGGTTGTACTCCAGGTACTTCCTTACCCCAAAAAAGACAGGAGAATGGCGGCCCATCCTGGATCTCTGATATTTAAACAAGCACCTTTTAAAACCAAAATTCAAAATGGTGACTCGGGGAATTATTCTACCCTCTCTAAGACCAGGGAACTGGCTAGCGTCCCTGGACCTCAAGGATGGCTTCTTCCATATTCTCATCAGAAGCTCCCATCGAAAGTACCTCATGTTCGAGCTGCCCTCAGGCCATTACCAGTTCAGAGCAATGCCCTTTGGCCTCACCTCTGCTCCAAGGGTATTCACAAAATGCCTGGCAGTAGCAGTTGCTGCCCTAAGAAGGCAAAAAATTGCCATCTTCCCTTACCTGGACGACTGGCTTATAGTAGGCCAGTCTCCAGACCAAGTCAAGTTACATTTACAGATAACTCAGCAACTGCTCACCTCTCTAGGTTTCCTTCTGAATCTTTCAGAGTCTGTTCTAGAACCTGTCCAGCTCCTCACCTTCATAGGCGCAGAGCTGAACACAGAGGAAGCCAGAGCCTTCCTTCCTTTGAACAGGGCAAGGACCCTGGTCTCTCTGGCCTCCTCCTTCACCCTGCAGGTCTCTCGACCAGCAAGGCATTTTCTACAGCTCCTGGGGCACATGGCTGCTTCTACAGCAGTAGTGCAGGGAGCAAGATTTCAGATGAGGGACATCCAGTTCCATTTGAGAGCCTTTTGGTCTCAAAGGAAAGACCCTCTAACCAAATTGATCCCAGTAACTCGAACCCTGATCCAGGCCCTACAGTGGTGGCAGGATCAGAGCAATCTGAGACAAGGGGTTCCCTTTGTCACTCAGTCTCACTCCTTAATCCTTACTACAGATGCATCCCTCTTGGGGTGGGGAGCTCACATGGGTGACCTCACTACCCAGGTATAGTGGTCCCCTCAGGAATCTCTGCTCCACATCAATCTGTTGGAACTCGGAGCAGTTTTTCTAGCACTTTAAGTTTTTTCCAAATCTGTTCAGAACAAAGTTGTACAGGTCAGAACAGACACCACCACCACAATGTGGTACATCAACAAGCAAGGGGGCACTCGGTCTACGGCCTTGTGCACCGAAGCAATGAAGTTGTGGTCTCTGGCTTACTCCCTGAACTCGTCCCTTACGGCAGTTCACCTCCCAGGAAAGGACAATGTCCTAGCAGATGCTCTCAGCAGGATTTCCCAGGCCATCACGAATGGTCACTGGACCCCCTGGTCCTGGAGGTGATATTTGCCAGATGGGGCACCCTGCAGATAGATCTTTTTGCAGCCCCAGACAATCACCAACTTCTCCTTTTTTGCTGCAGGCCCCCAGTGTTGGGCTCAGTCCCTCTGGATGCCTTAGTTCTCAATTGGGAAGGGAAGTTTCTCTATGCTTCTCCCCCTTCCCTCTCCTGTTCAAAGTTAGTCAAAATCAGATCTCAATCCTGCAAGATGATCCTGATTGCTCCAGATTGGGCCAGACAACCCTGTTATCCACTCCTACTGTCCTTAGCAGTCCATCTTCACCTGTGTCTTCCCAGGAATCACAACCTGTTAACCTGTGCTCAGGGGAGGGTTTGGTACCCGAACCTCAAATCTCTCAATCTCGAGGCCTGGCTCTTGAAGAGTTAGTCTGCTGATCTACACACCTCCCAAGGTGTAATGGATATACTAAAGGTTCCTAGAAGCCTTCCACCAGGGCTACCTATAATTCCAAATGGAAGAGGTTTTCCATATGGTGCTCTGGGAAGCATATTTCCCCAGAATCTGTTGATTTACCCACAGTCCTGGATTATATGGTCCATTTAAATACCTTGGGGCTTAGACCAGGTACCCTAAAAGTACATTTGGCAGGTGTCTGCTTTTATTTCAGCAGGTAAACCCTCTTCTCTTTCAGCTCATCCTGTATTCTCAAAGTTTTTTAAGGGATTGCTTTACACCAACCCTCCATTCAGGGACCTTGCCCCTGCCTGGGATCTTAATGTTTGCATTGCTCAGCTTATGCAACCACCCTTTGAGCCTTTGTCTTCAGCAGAGCTGAAGTTCTTGACTTGGAAGACTGTTTCTGATAGCCATCACTTCTGCCAGACGCACAAGTGAATTACAAGCTTTGTCAGTGGAGCCTGACTTTATCTCCTTTCATAGAGATAAGGTGGTCCTTAGGACTAACAGGAAGTTCTTGCCTAAGGTGGTTTCAGATTTCCACCTTAATCAATCTATATCTCTTCCAGTGTACTTCACTGACCATTCCTCCTCTGGCGAGAGGAGGCTGCACAGCTTAGATGTGAAGAGAGCCCTTAGTTACTACATAGTGTACAAAGGGTCACAGGTTTGACTCCCTCCAACTGTTCCTCACTTATGGTGAGGTTGGTAAAGGGAAACCTGCCACTAAAAGATCCATTGTCAGGTGGATTGTCTCTTGTATCCAATTCTGTTGTGAAAAGCTGGGTAAGGTTCCTCCCTCAGGCCTGAGGGCGGGCTCTACCAGAGGTACAGCTGCTTCCCTGGCTGCTGCCAGGGACATCCCTATTCTAGAGATATGACAAGCAGCTACCTGGAAAACAGTTCACACTTTTACCAGGCATTACTCCCTGGACATCCAGGCTAGGAGTGATGCTTGGTTTGGCACAGCTGTGCTTCAGAGCCTATTTCCTAAGTAGGTTCTGTCCCCCCTCCATGGAGGTACTGCTGTGTAGTCTGCATGTGTCATAATATAGCAAGACTTCATGTTGTTTGAAGAAAAAATTACTCACCTTAGTAATGTTGTTTCTTCTAATGGAGTCTTGCTGTATTTTGACCTCCCCCCTGCCTGCCCCTCTCACAACCTCTGTTTTTGGGATGTGGGTGGGCAGTGCAGTGTTGGCACTTAGTAGATGCCCACCTTGTTTTCACCCCTCTTTCTTTGGGGTGACTTGGTGTTTTATTTTTTGGGTCTTCTGACTTGAGTCTTTGTTTTGGGACAAAAAAATGTGTTTTTATGTTTAGTAGCCAGTTGGCTAGTGTATGTTTACAGCTTCCACACAGGACCTCAGTGAGTTTAGCTCATAGAGATCTGACGGTTTGAGTTTGAAGAACAGACAGAGTTTCAACCGAGCTCGAGCTCTGCATTCCATGCCTGGCATGGAAAGTTAACTCTTTCACCTCCGGAGCAGTTCGAAGGTTGGGGACTCACTGCATGTGTCATAATATAGCAAGACTCCATTAGAAGAAACAACATTACTAAGGTGAGTAATTTTTTTCTTTTATGATGCCCCTGACATGGATTTTGAGGGTGTTGAGCCCTAGGAGTCCTCGAACCCTCGCCTTGGGGATCCCATGGTTGACGAGGATCCATCCTCTGTTTACAGTTATATAAAATATGCTGGATACCTTGGCCCTCCCCTGCACAGGAGCCCAATCAGGATGTTGAAGATGATGATTATAGGGAGATGAAGGGTATTTCATCCTCAAAAACCCTGGTTGTCCCTATTTATAATGCATTTAGAAAAAATACCATGAAGGTGCTTCAACACCCCACTTCAGTACTAGGGGTTGATAAGCGGCTTGAGAGAAAATGTAAATTGACTAAAAATGGTACGAAGTTCCTGTCGGCACACCCTGGCCACGAGAGTATAGTACAGCAGGCGGCTTGTGAGAAAGCTGGAGTCTCCTTATCGCCCTCTTCCCCCTTACAAGGATTCCAAGAAAATTGGCATACATTTTCAAACATGAAGTCTTGCTGTATTCTGACTATTGCAGTTAGGTCCTGCCTTTCAGCTGCCCCAGAGAACAGTGTTAACTTTCCATGGCCAGCATGGAACATTCAGCGCGAGCTCGGCTGAAGCCCCTGTCTGCTGTTGTTTAAACTCCAACCGTCAGATTCTTTATTCTGCCTCACTGAACAGTCGCTCCGGAGATTTCTCCTTTGCTCTGTTCGAAAAAGTCAGTGTCGTTTTTTTTGCTTTTTTTCTCTACCAAATTTCTGCTACCGAATCTGGTTTAAGTCTCTGTGGTACCATGAGTACTAGATAGGTTTTACATTTAGTTTCTGTGTGGAACTTGTAAATTACGGATCGGTTCGGTTTGAACAGATCAGATTGGTCTTAAAAAGTTTTGAGTTTATTAGTGTGTGGTAACCGGTCTGTATCGGTTCTGAAAAAAAAAAAAAAGAAAAAAACGGATTTAATTACGTTTTTTTCCAAGACCGTAACACGGTCAGGAACCGATAGGGGTGTCTTGCCTGGCGGATTGCCGAAAAAAGGGCAAGTTTTGGATAGGATTGGCAATGTCTGAGAAACCCAAGAATAAAACCGTGCCCACTGGGTTTCAACACTGCAGTGTGTGTGTGTGTGTGTGTGTGTGTGTGTGTGTGTGTGTGTGTGTGTGTGTGTGTGCCTTTGCTAAGGCTGATCCCCACACCACCTGTGTTTATTGTCTGGGGTTTGACCACCTCGATTCAGACTGCCAAATTTGTAAAAGTTTTCCCAAAGCTACCCTGGATAAGAGAGTAGGTAGACTGAGGGAAAGGGAGGCCGAGAAGTCCGCTGACCTGGATGGCCAGCCCGGTTCGGTTCTGACCAAACCAGGAGTGCCCTCTGACCAGGGCAAAAGGAGAGCCGATTCTGAGAAGTTGGTTCCGGTTAAAAGAAAGAGGAGAAAAATAATCTGGTTCGGATCCACGAAGTCTTTCTCAGACCGCTGATGAAATGGCCAAAGCGATAAGGATAGTTCAATCACTAACTTTGGTTCCGGCTGAACCGGCACCATCTGGCAGGGGCTTGGTTCGGTCGGTTCCCCCCGGTTCCGGATTATGCTTTAGAAGAATTTTATGAACCGGAGGAAGAGGGAGAGTATGAGGATAATGATGATGGTGATTATGAAAGTCTGGATGTGCTTATTGACTCTGACATCTCCCCAGACTGACCTTCAGGTATTTCTTCTCCTAGGCTTTGAGTCCCCTTCCCACTTTGTTTAACAAGAAAGTGGCTGAAACCCTCCAGCTTCCAGTGGAAGAAGCAGTAGAGGATCAGGAGGAGCCTGATTTTGTTGAAATGCTGGACATCCCAGAGTCCAGGAGACTGTCTATTCCCCTCCATAAATCTTTTGGGAAACGCATTTAAAATTCTAAAGACTCCTCTAACTCCATACCTCCTGTGGACAGACGAATGGACAAGAGGTATACCCTTTCAGGCTCGGACACTGAGTTCTTTCTTAGCAATACAGCCATGTTGGGGTAGTGTAGGCTGCTGCCTGTGATGAGGCTAATATTCCCTTGGCATCACCACCCCACCCCCCCGATAAGGACTCCAGGAGGATTGATGCCATGGCAAAGAAGCAGCACATGGCAGCATCTTTGGGACTCGGGCAGGCTAACTATATGGCCTACACAGCTAGATACCAGAAGTCCAGGTGGGACACTGTGCTGGCTCTAGCTAAACAGGCCCCTGACCAGCTTGCCAAGGAGCTGGAGCAGGTGGCTGCGGATGGGATTGAGGCATCCAAGGTGCAATTTCATGCTGCTGTGGACTCCAATGATGTTTCATCTAGAGTCATGGATACATCTGTGGCCCTTCGGAGAGTGGCTTGGCTCAGATGTACTAGCCTATCACTGGATACCCAGGCTAAGGCCATGGATTTTCCTGTCATTGGTAATTCTGTGTTTTGGGAGCAGACAGAGAATTACATGAAGAAGATGGACGAGTACAGGACCACCTACAGGAGTGCTCAGGCCAAAGAAAGGCAAGCCACTCCTCAGAGGCAGCACTTCAGGGGCAGGCTCTTTCAAAGGCCTTTTTACCAAGCCCAGGCCTCCTCTTCTGCTTATGCTCCGAGGGGGTTCTTCAGAGGGAGAGGCAGCATAGGAATGAGCAGGCCCTACCCCTCAGCCTAAAGCCCCTGCCAAGCAGACACCCTAATGGGTCTGCCCAGGCCGATTCTCCAATACCTGTAGGGGGCAGGCTGGCTTACTTTGTGCAGGACTGGAAGTCTCTGACATCAGGCAAGTGAGCCCTGGAAGTAGTAAGCCAGGGACTGGTTCTCAGCTTCAAAAAATTTCCCAAGATGAGAACCAGATCCTTTCCACCTGCAAATCCATCAGAGACCCTTGCCCTAGAGGCAGAGGTTTCTTCCTCCTGGCTCAGAGCTACAGAGAGGGTTCCTACCCCACACAAGGCAGCAAAGGATTGTACCCATGTACTTCCTAACCCTCAACAAAACAGGAGAATGGCGGCCCATCCTGGACCTAAGATACCTGAACAAGCACCTTTTAAAACCAAAGTTCAGAATGGTGACTCTGGGAATAATTCTGCCCTCTCTAAGGCCAGGGGACTGGCTAGTCTCCCTGGACCTCAAAGATGCCTACTTTCACATTCCCATCAGGTGCTCCCACAAAGTACCTCAGGTTCAAGTTGCCCTCAGGCCACTATCAATTCGGAGCAATGCCCTTTGGCCTAACATCAGCCCCAAGGGTCTTCACAAAGTGCCTGGCAGTAGTGGTTGCTTTCCTAAGGAGAAAAGATCTCCATCTTTCCATACTTGGATGACTGGCTCATAGTGGGTCAGTCTCCAGACCAAGTCAAGTCACATCTGCAAATAACTCTGCAAGTGTTCACTTCCTTAGGATTCCTCCTCAACCTTCCAAAGTCTGTTCTCGAGCCAGTACAGCTCCTCACCTTCATAGGGGCGGAGCTGGATACAATAAGGGCTAGAGCCTTTCTTCCCCTGGACAGGGCAAGGACCCTTATGGAACTGGCCTTTTCATTCACCCTTCAGGTGTCTCGACCAGTAAGGCATTTCCTGCAGCTCCTGGGCCACATGGCAGCCTCTACAGCAGTGGTCCAGGGAGCAAGATTTCAGTTGAGGGACATTCAGTTCCACTTAAGAGCCTTCTGGTCACAAAGAAAGGATTCCTTTACCAAACTGGTCCCAGTGACTCAAACCCTGATCCAGGCTTTGCACTGGTGGCAGGATCAGGACAATTTGAGACAAGGAGTTCCTTTTGTCACTCTCTCATTCAGTGATACTCACCACAGATGCCTCCCTGCTGGACTGGGGAGCCCACTTGGGGGATCTTACCACGCAAGGGCTGTGGTCACCTCAAGAATCTCTGCTTCACATCAGTCTCTTGGAACTCAGAGCAGTGTTTCTGGCACTGCAAGCCTTTTTCAAATCTGTACAGAACAAGGTGGTCCAGATCAGAACAGACAATACCACCACAATGTGGTACATCAACAAGCAAGAAGGCACTCTGTGTATGGCCTTGTGCACAGAAGCAGTGGTCCCTGGCCCATTCTCTGCAAACCTCTCTGATGATAGTTCACCTCCCAGGGAAGGACAATGTGCTAGCAGATGCTTTCAGCAGGATATCCCAGGGCCATCACGAATGGACCCTAGATCCCCTAGTTTTGAAAGTGATTTTCTCGAGATGGGGCACTCCACAGATCTTTTTGCAGCCCCAGACAATCACCAACTTCCTCTCTCTTGTTGCAGTCCCCCTGGATGCTCTGATTCTGAATTGGGAAGGGGAAATTTCTGTATGCCTTTCCCCCTTCCCTCTCCTGTTCAAAGTGTTAGTCAAGATCAGGTCTCAACCATGCAAAGTGATTCTGATTGCTCCAGACTGGGCCAGACAGCCCTGGTACCCACTGTTGCTGTCCTTAGCAGTCCACCTTCCCCTGTCTCTTCCCAGGAATTACAACCTGTTGACATCCTCTCAGGGGAGGATTTGGTATACGAACCTCAGATCTCTCTATCTCAAGGCATGGCTCTTGAAGAGTTAGTTTGCTGATCTACACCTTTCTCAAGGGGTTCTGGATATCCTTAAGGCTTCTCGAAAGCCTTCCATCAGAAAGACTGACAACTCCAAATGGAAAAGGTTCACTATTTGGTGCTCTAATAAGCATATTTCTCCAGAATCTGCTGGGTTGCCTACAGTCCTGGACTATATGGTTCCTCTTAATGGCTTAGGACTTAGGCCAGCTACACTTATAGTGCATCTGGCAGCGGTTTCTGCCTTCTTGTCAGTAGGCAAGCCCTCTCCTCTGTCAGCCCATCCTGTGTTTGGTAAGTTCTTCAAGGGATTGCTGCACACCAGTCCCCCTTTAGGGACCCTGCTCCTGCTTGGGACCTTAATGTTTGCATTGCTCAGCTTATGCAACCACCCTTTGAGCCTTTGTCCTCTGCAGAGCTTAAGTACTTGACTTTGAAAACTGTTTTTGGTAGCTATTACCTCTGCCAGGCGTATCAGTGAATTAATTGCAAGCCCTGTCAGTGAAGCCTGATTTCATCTCTTTCCATAGAGATAAAGTGGTCCTAAGAACTAACAGGAAGTTCTAGGGACATGGATATGTTGTTCATCCACACTCATTGGCAGGTATCCTTGCCGCTTTAAATCTTGCCGGAAGGTCTTCAAGCTTGCTCCTCCCACCCACCCGGGTGGTATAACTCTCGGCTCCGCCCCATGACGCCAGATCTTCCTTACCGCTTGGAAGCTCAGGTTCCCTCCTTAACGCTCTGCGTTTGAGACTGGTTCCTATTTCTCCGCTTATGGATTTAAAATAAATTTTGGAAAAGACTTCAGTCTTCATCCTCGCGGGCTGCGATGGACAAATCGACTCGATTTTGAGATGCCCATGCGGGCAGAAGATGTCTCGGACGGATCCACACTCCACGTGGTGTCTACTGCTTAGGCCTTGAGCACGACCCGCAGGCTTGCGACCTGTGCTCATCTTTCTCGGCCCTCGTCCTCTGGAACCGTGCTGCCCGATTGCAACTGGGCGCTCCGAAGCGCTTCCCTCCGGTGAAGTCCAAGGGCCCGGTTATCGGTGTCCGCGGCGGCGGGCTCGGGGATCAGCTCGGCGGATGGTCGCCTCGAAGAGGAGGCGGCGCGGTCAGAGTCTTCTCGGCCGCGCATTTATCCCGCCTTCTCTGTTCTTCTTCCACACGGCTTCTTTTTGGAGCTTGTCCCTCTCCACTAAGGGAGAAGGGCTCTGCGCCTGCTGGACCTTATTCTCGGTCCAAAAAGAGGGACGGTAAGTCCTCCGTCGCCGCCTTTGGAGCCGGGAAAGGTCCCTTCCCGGGCCGCCGACCGACCGGCTTCGGGTCGACCGGGCCGCTTCGCCACTGGCCTCACGGTGTCCCCTGCCAGGTCAGTTGACCGACCCCACCGATGAAGTCGACATATTTTCTCGACCCATTGGACGGGCTGTCGCCTTTAGCAGCCGAGATTCTCTCCTCCGGTTCCCCGGGAGTTGAGGATCCCGTGGCTCGCCTGTGCCTCCGGTTCCGGAGCCCTCGGATGGACCATCCAGCTGGGGGAGTGCCGTCTGCCGACAATTCTCCTCAAGACTGACTCGAAATTCTGGGACTCTCGGTCTCGGTCTCAGACCTCTAGCGGTCCAGCCGATCCCACCGCCATAGGCGGTCTCTGTCTCGCACCGCTGATGGGCGGCGTCGCTGCCCTCCTCCTCGGATGAGGGGAGGCCCGCGAATTACGCCGACGGTATGAGGACCTTATGTTGCAACAGCTTCTCCTGGCGGGAGTAAGCCGACCCTGCCGCCTTCCCGCCATTATGGCTGTCACCGAGCGGCCGACACAACCCTCGACTTATCCAGGAGCTCTATACCCAGGCCGGTTGTTCGCCAAAACCAGCTGCTCCACTGATTCTGTGGAACCTCCGCCTCCACAGCCACCACTGGGGCTCCGACCAAGGATTCTCGGTCGGCCATATTCACCCCATCGCTGTCAAGTCACCCTCACCTCGACCGACCTCGGCAGGTGAAGGGTGGCTCAGGCCAGAGGTAGTTTCTCGAGGACTCTTCCAGTCCAAGATGATTCCTCCTTTCTCCAAGCGACTGACTTGGAGTCTTCAGGAGGTCAGTCAATGGACGATAGCCCGCCGTCCTTCCTAGGACTGCTTCGGCTCATCTCGGAGTCCACCGGGATGGAGCTCGAACCTGCTTCCAAACGGGCTAGGTATCCCTCACGGAGATTCTGGACCGAGGATTCTCCGACGGAGGCCTTCCGTGGCCGAGGCCATAGTGGGTCCGCACTGGAGCTTTGGCAGCGCCTGCTTCCTGCCCTGCGCCTTCGGCCAGGATGGCCAGGAAGTATATGTCCCTACCGTTCCTTGTCCGGTTTTCGGAACACCCTCTGCTGAGGGGTTGGTTACCGACAGCATTTTCGCGCCGGCAACGCCAGGATGTGGACAAACCTCCTGACAAGGAGTCCAAGAAATTGGACTATGTCGGGCAAAAGTCTACGCTTCCTCTCTCGGCTCTGCCAGGCCAGTTCGCCGCCCTCATGGCACATTTTTCTCATGCCCTGTTGGGCTCCTGGATGAGGTCATCCTCATCTTCCGCACGATCTGCAGACTACGGTTAGCAGGTGCGGGACCAGGGCAGGGCAGTGGCCAAACAGCAGCTCCAGACTGCTTTGGATATAGGGGACTCATGTGCCAGATCGGTGGCGGCCGCAGTGGCTATGCATCGGCGGGCTTGGCTGAGGATATCCACCTTTACTTCGGATACCCAGCACAAGTTGGCGGATGTTCCCTTTTTTGGGACTGACCTCTTCGGCCCTGGGGTGAAAGGTCACCTGCAGAGGATCGAGAAGTCCAATGCTACCTTGGACTCGGTCTCTTCCCTCAGAAGGACAAAGGTCGAAACCACAGCCTAAGCCCTTCGCCCTTCTGTGCCTCGGCGCGCCTGCCCAGCAATGTCGGGGCCAGCAGGCTCGGCCCCGGCATCCCAAACTCAAGCCGCCGGCTTCCTCTAACAGGAGGCAGGAGGAAAAGGCCCAGGAGGTCCCTCGCCGTCCCTCCTCCAAGCCTGCCCAGTGACGGGCTGAGGGTGTCGCCCCATTCCGCCACCCTTACTCCCTGGGTCCCCCTGTGGGGACGGCCTGCACTTCCGTTCCGCCTGGTCCGCTGTTTCCCCACGGACAGGTGGGTCTTGGAGGTGGTGGGAAGAGGCCTGCCTCTGGAATTCGGCAGGCACCACCCTTCAGCCATCGCCTCGGGGCTTCGGATCCCCAGCCTCACTGGCGGCTCGCCGAGCCGACATCGCTCTCCTCCTCCAGAAGGAGGTGATAAGAGAGGTGGTGGACCCTCCTTCAGACCCAGGGTTTGTGTCCAGGTACTTCCTGGTTCCGAGCGGACGGGGCTGGCGCCCATTCTCTACTCCACACGACCTAAACAAGTTCCTAAGGTCTCGAACCTTCAGGATGGTCACCTGGCTCAGATAATACCATCCTTGGAACGGGCGGTGGTTCTGCTCTCTGGACTTGCAGGGCTTTTCCACGTCCCTATCCGTCCGTCTCACCAGAGATTCCTTCGCTTCCGAGCGGAAGGATCCCTCTTCGAGTTCCAAGCCATGCCCTTCGGCTTGTCTCCAGCTCCCAGGGTCTTCACCAAATGCATGGCAGTGGTGACAGCATTCCTTCGGCGCCGAGGGGTCCGGGTGTACCCTTACCTGGACGACTGGCTGATAGCAGCTCCCTCCAGGAAGGAGGCGGAGTGGTCCAGAGATCTGGCCCTCCAGGTCTGCTCTCAACTGGGCCTCCTTATCAACGAGGCCAAGTCGGAACTCGAGCCGAAGCAGGTGATTCTATTCATCGGGGCGCAGCTCGACTCTCTTCGAGCCAGAGCGCTGCTCCCGGCGGACAGGGCCGAGGTTCTTCCTCCTGTCCCGATCATTTCTGGTTGGGCAATTAGCCTGCCTGGGACTTCCTGGTCTCATGGCGGCCTGCACCAGCGTGGTCCGTTGGGCCCGCTGGAACATCGGCCCTTCAGTGGGGACTGGCCAGCCAGTCGTCACAACGCCATGCATCCTTGGACCAGCTAGGTCGGTGACACAGGGATGTGGAACGCTCCAGTGGTGGACCGCTCCAGATCATTTGCAGGAGGGCATCCTGCTGTCCGCCGAGCCGACGGTCTCTATCGACCGATGCCTCTCTGATGGGTTGGGGTGCCCATCTGGGGAACACCGGGCTCATGGCCTCTGGTCCCCGCGGGAGTCCCGATGCCACATCAACCTGCTGGAGCTCTGAGCGGTCCGCTTAGCTCTCACCGCCTTTGCTCCGTTCCTCCGGGGTCAAGTGGTCCGAGTCCAGACGGACAATACCACGACCATGTACTATCTAAACCGCCAGGGCGGGACACGCTCCATGCTTCTATGCAAGGAAGCTCTCCGCATTTGGTCACTCGTGCGCAGCCTGGAGGCGGATCTCCTAGCCATTCACGTGGCAGGAGCCTCCAACACCCTGGCCGTTGCCCTGAGCCGGATAGGGGCTGCATCCCACGAGAGGTCTCTCCTGCCGGAGGTAGTACAGCATCTGTTCTCCCATTGGGGCACACCTCAGGTGGACCTGTTTACCTCCAGGGAGAACGCGAGGCTGAGTCTGTTCCATGCCCGCCCCCCTCAGCAGGGCTCGCTGCAGGGGGATGCCTTCTCGAGGCAGTGGACCCCGGGCCTCTTTTACGCCTTTCCCCCATTTCCCTTGATCCACAAGGTGCTTCTCAGGTGAGGAGGACAAGGCGCAGGTGATTCTGATAGCCCCAGACTGGCCTCGCCAGTTCTGGTACCCAGATCTCCTCAGTCTCAGCTCCAGGACTCTGGCAGCTTCCAGCTCGCCCGGACCTGCTCTCAGTCAATCAGGGGAAGGTGTTCCATCCGGACCTTCAATCCCTGCACCGGACGGCCTGGTTCCTGAGCGGCTAGAGTTCCAGGCCTTGGGTCTTTCCGACGAGGTCCTCAATGTAGTTGAGGCGTCCCGTAAGGAGTCGACCAGAAATGCTATGCCTTCAAATGGAAAAGGTTTTCCATTTGGTGTCAGGGCAAGGGCTTGGACCCTTCCTCCTGTTCCTTGGCAAGCATCTTGGACTATTTATGGTCCCTTTCTAGTCAAGGGCTTAGGTCGACGACCCTAAGGGTGCACCTGGCAGCCATCTCTGCTTACCGGGCGCGGGCCGGGAAGCAGTCGGTGTCGCAGGAGAAGGTGGTCTGGCGCTTTTTCAAAGGCCTTGATCACATTTCCCCTCCAGTGCGGGAACCCCCACCTCCGTGGGATCTACTGCTGGTATTGGCAAAGCTCATGGGCAAGCCATTCGAACCTATGCACAGGTGTGCTCTCTCTCACCTGTCGTGGAAGACCGCCTTCTTGGTGGCTATCACGTCAGCCAGAAGGATGGGAGAGCTCCAGGCGCTTTCCATCGAGTCTCCTTACCTGGTCTTCCACAGGGACAAGGTTGTCCTGCGCCCCCACCCAAATTCCTTCCGAAGGTGGTGTCGAGTTTCACCCTAACCAGGGTTGACTCTGCCGTGTTCTACCCCAATCACACCCTCGAGGCTTCTAATATAGCTCCATACTCTGACTTCTAGAAGGCGCCGCTTATTATAAGGAGCGACGTTGAAATTGGGAGAGGTTCGCCAGCTGTTTGTCACCCACGCTGAAGCCGCATCTGGCAGACCTGCAGCCAAGCGGACGATAAGCAGGTGGGTAACCTCCTGCATAGATCTCTGCTATAAGTTGGCGGGCATGGAGCCTCCCAGAGGGATAAGAGCTCATTCTACCCGCCATACTGCTGCAACGGTGGCTGCTTCCAGGGACGCCCTATCCAGGAAATCTGCAGGGCTGCTACCTGGAAGTCAGCAAACACCTTCATTACCCATTACCACATCGACCTTGAGTCACGCCTGGATGCTGGTTTGGGGCCTCGGTTCTCCAGTCTCTTTCCCAAGTAAGTATTGGGTGTCACTCCCTCCTCCCGGAGAACTGCTAGGAGTCTGCCAATGAGTGTGGATGAACAACATATCCATGTCCCTAGAAATACAGGTTACTCACCTGTAACAGGAGTTCTAGGAATGGTATATGTTGTTCATCCACACGACCCACCCGACCTCCCTGGCTTCGACGCACAACCTGAGCTTCCAGCGGGCCAGATCTGGCGTCATGGGGCGGAGCCGAGAGTTATACCACCCGGGTGGGTGGGAGGAGCAAGCTTGAAGACCTTCCGGCAAGATTTAAAGCGGCAAGGATACCTGCCAATGAGTGTGGATGAACAACATATACCATTCCTAGAACTCCTGTTACAGGTGAGTAACCTGTATTTTTTGCCTAAGGTGGTTTCAGATTTCCTCCTTAATCAGTCTCTTCCTGTTTTCTTCACTGACCATTCCTCCTCTGGAGAGAGGAGGCTGCACAGCTTGGATGTTAAGAGGGCCTTCAGCTACTACATAGAGTGCACCAAGGGTCACAGGTTGAGTTCCTTCAGTTGTTCCTCACATATGGAGAGGTCGGTAAGGGCAAACCTGCTACTAAGAGATCTATTGCCTGGTGGATTGTCTCTTGTATAAAATTCTGCTATGAAAAGCTGGGTAGAACCCCCACCCTCAGGCCTCACTCTACTAGAGGTACAACTACTTCCCTGGCTGCTGCCAGGGATATTCCTATCTTAGAAATTTGTCAAGCAGCCACCTGGAAAACGGTCCATACATTCACCAAGCATTACTCTCTGGATATCCAGGCTAGGAGTGATGCCCCGTTTGGCACAGCAGTACTTCAGAGCCTATTCCCAAAGTAGGTTCTGTCCCTCCTCCATGGAGGTACTGCTTGGTAGTCTGCAATAGTCAGAATACAGCAAGACTTCATGTTTGAAGAAAAAATTACTCACCTTAGTACTGTTGTTTCTTCTAATGGAGTCTTGCTGTATTCTGACCACCTCCCTGCCTTCCCTCTCAGAACCTGGTTTTTGGGATGTGGCTGGGCAGGAGCAGTGTTGGCACCCTAGAGGTGCCCCTTTTTTACCCTCCTTTACTTTGGGTATATTGTGTTTTTCCTGACTTGAGTCTTTGCTTTTAAACCAAAAAACCTTTTTTTTAATAAATTTAGTTGCCAGTTGGCTAGTGTGAGTTTTACAGTTTCCACACAGAACTTCTAGTGAGTATTGCTCGTAAAGATCTGACGGTTGGAGTTTAAACAGCAGCAGACAGGGGCTTCAACCGAGCTTGAGCTGTACGTTCCATGCTGGCCATGGAAAGTTAACTCTTTGTTCTCCGGGGCAGTTGAAAGGCAGGACCTAACTGCAATAGTCAGAATACAGCAAGACTCCATTAGAAGAAACATTACTAAGGTGAGTAATTTTTTCTTTGCTGTAAAGTTACAGCTTTCTCAGGCTTTCTTCTTACATGGCATTCACAGCCAAATATCAGAAAGCCTTTTGGAAATCTGTCCAGACTATCACCCGCAACGGATCAGATTCTATGGTGCAGGAGCTGGTGTATATGTCAAAAACTGCCTTGGAAGCTACTGTGTACCAATTTCACATGGCAGATGACAATAATGATGCAGCCTCTAGGGCGATGGCCCATGCCATGTCTCTGAGACGCTTCCCCTGGCTTAGAACAACCAGTCTGACCACAGATACTCAGAACAAGGCCATGGATTTTTAAACAACATGAAGTCTTGCTATATTATGACATATGCAGTTTGTCCCAGCCTTAGAACTGCTCCAAGGCTGGGACAAACTGCATATGTCATAATATAGCAAGACTCCATTAGAAGA
This sequence comes from Neoceratodus forsteri, assembly GCA_016271365.2. Classification (NCBI taxonomy): domain Eukaryota; kingdom Metazoa; phylum Chordata; order Ceratodontiformes; family Ceratodontidae; genus Neoceratodus; species Neoceratodus forsteri. The sequence continues at coordinate 211,563,904 of JADMNL010000027.1, forward strand.
AACATTACTAAGATGAGTAATTTTTTCTTCCCTGTGATCAAAATATGTTTGATTACAGAACCACTGACTACATGAAAAAGGTCTGAGTACAAGGTCTTCTGGCAGAACCATTCATACATGCCTCAGAGATCCTGTCCCAGGGGTGGTAGGGGCAGAAGTTTTGTTCCCAGGCCTTACAGTCCCTATCCCCAATCTGACTTTAGCCAGTACAGGTGGTCTTTCCGAGGCAGGGGCAAAGAAGTCCTGATATGAGTGTCCAGGTCGCCTCCCCGTTTCCGGTTGGGGGCAGACTGTCTCACTATCTTCAGCACTGGTGCCTCCTCATGTCGGACAAGTGGGTGCTGGAGATAGTGGAGAAGGGGCTGTCATTACAGTTCAAGCAGCTGCTAGACCTCAAGTGTACCCAGGTGTCAAGACCTCTGTCACCATCACAGATACTGCTGTTGGAAATGGGGGTACAAAACCTTCTGACTTTACTAGCAGTGGAGAGGGTCCCCACCCACAAGAAGGACAAGGGCACCTCTACTCCAGGTATTTTCTGACACAAAAGAAAACGGGGGAGTGGTGCCCTATCTTAGATCTCGGATATTTAAACAAACATCTGAAAAACCCAAATTCAAAATGGTCACTCAGTCACTGGTCATACAGTCCTTACAGCAGGGTGATTGGCTAGCCTCCCTTGACTTAAAAGATGCCTACTTCCACATACCAATAAGGAGATTTCACAGGAAGTTTCTCAGGTTCAAACTTCGGGTCACTATCAGTTCTCCGCAATGCCCTTCGGTCTGTCCTCGGCCCCAAGAGTCTTTACTGAGTGTCTCGCAGTGGTAACAACACATCTCAGGAGACTGGATGTCGCTCTCTCGCCCTATCTGGGTGACTGGCTCATAGTAGCAAAGTCTCCTTGCCAAGTCAAGGAATTTCTTTCCCTCACAGAATGCACGCTGGAGTCTCTGGGTTTCCTGGTAAATCTCAAGATATCACACCTGGAACTCCTCCAGCTGCTCACTTTCATAGGGGCCCAGCTGGACACTCGGAAGGGATATGCTTTTCTCCCACAGGAAAGAATTCAGAGTTTCCTTTCAGTGGCAGATTCCTTTGCCCAGGGACAGCTAAAACCAGCCAGACATTCCTCAAACTTCTGGGACATATGGCCTCTATGACTGCAGTAGTCGGGTACAGGATGAGACTCCTGCAAGCCTACCTCAGAGCTTGCTGGTCCCAGAGAAGCAACACATTTCAAAGTTAATACTGGTGTCCGAGCAGTTCCTCCAAAACTTGTTGTGGAAGGATCCTGCAAATTTGCAGGCAGGGGTTACCTTTCAAGCTCCTCTTCCCACAAAGGTGATCACCACAGATGCCTCCCTGTTGGGCTGGGGAGCTCATCTAGACAGTGCCTCAGTAAGCGGCAACTGAACTCCTGAAGAGTCATAGTTGCACATAAATCTTTTGGAACTCTGAGCAGTCTTACTAGCTCTCAAAGCTTTTTCTCCCAGCATAGAAGGGCAGGTGGTTCAAATTCGAACTGACGGCACCACTGCAATGTTCTGCATAAACAAGCAGGGTGGTACCAGATCAGGAATACTCTGTTTGGAAGCTCTGGTCTCTAGCTTTCTCCCTGGGAGTCAGCCTCTCAGCTAGTCACCTCCCAGCAAACTCAGTACTCTGGCGGATGCTCTAAGCCGCATCAGTCACGGTCAGAGCGATGGACACTGAACGAGCAAGTACTAGCCCGTGTTCAGGCAGTGGGGCACCAGATGTGGATCTGTTTGCCTTGCCTCTCAATTTTCAGCTTCCTCAGTACTGTTGCAGGCCCCCAGTTCCAGGAACACTTCCTCTGGATGCCCTGATCTTGGACTGGTCAGGGAGGTTACTATATGCTTTTTCTACCTTTCCCCTGATATTCGAGGTTTTGATGAAACTCCGGCAGCAACCTGCATCCATGATCCTAGTGGATCCGGACTGACCCAGGCAAGCTTGGTACCCTCTCCTTCTCTCGATGTTCTGCAACAAGCCCATTTGCTTGCCCCTGACTCGCTCCCTGCTGACCTTTCCTCAGACGGGTGTGCAGTACCCCGACATACTCTCTTCACCTCAAAGCCTGGTTCTTGGAGTTGAGTTTCCATCCTCAGAGTACTCTGAACAGGTTTTAAAGATACTGAGGATGGTTAAAAAACTGAACACTAAGAAGACTTATGCAGCCAAATGGAAAAGGTTTTCCCTCTGGTGCAGAAGTGAAAAGGTCAAACCCCTATCAGCTTCAGACCCTCATCTGCTAGACTACTTAGTATACCTACAGGCATCCGGCTTGAAACCATCTTCACTCAAGCTACACCTGGCGGCAATTTCCATCTACCTTTTGGTGGAAAAGAAGAAATCATTTTTTTCCCCACAACATTTTTGAACAGTTTTTCAAAGGCCTCTTGCACCTCCAGCCTCTAACCAGGGAGCCCATTCCTCCTTGGAGCCTGAACCTTTGTATAGATGGGCTTATGAATCCACCTCTTGAGCCTGTATCCACAGCCCACATCAAGTTTGTAACTTGGAAGACTGTGTTCCTGGTAGCCATTACATCTGCCAGGAGGATTTCAGAGCTACAGGCCCTGTGCTCTGAGCTGAATTACATCATCCCTCACCACGATAAAGTTGAGCTCAGGGCAAATAGGAAATTTCTGCCAAAGGTGGTTTGAGTTTCACTTGAACCAGTCCATTACTCTGCCTGTTTTCTTTACTGAGCCATCCACTCTTGGCGAGCAGAAGCTCCACAGCTTGGATGTCAAAAGAGCTATCTTTCACTACCTAGAGCATACTACACAGTCCAGAGGCTCTTCCACTCTGTTGTTCCTCACCTACAGGAATGTAGGCAGAGGAAGACCAGCTACCAAGAGAACTATTTCTTGTTCGTTGGTTTCTTGTATTAGATTCTGCTAAGAGAAAGCTGGTCAGCAACCTCCAGTGGGGCTCAGGGGCCCATTCCACCAGGGGTGCTGCAGCCTTGCTTGCAGCAGCAAGGGGGCATTCCCTTATTGGATGTCTGCAAAGCAGTTACCTGGAAATCTGTGCACACCTTTGTGAAACACTACAGTTTGGATGTGCAGACCAGATCTGATGCCAAATTTTGCAAGACAGGTCTGCAGAGCTTCTTTCCTAAGTAGGTTCTCTGCCTGCCTCCCACTTGGTACTGCTTGGTAGTCTGCAAAAAAGTTACTGATGCTAAAGGACTCTTGAGGTAAGAAGAAAAAATTACCACAGTCATCTTCTTTCTTCCACAGTGTCCATTGGCATCAGTAAACTCCCACCCTTCCTCCCTGGTTCACCTGTCTGAGAAGGACTCTTGCGTCGCCTTTTACCAAATTTGGCGGTTCTTGTTGAGTTTTTACCTCGTGTTGCTGTTGTTTCTATTTCCACTTTTGGACATTTGCATGTCCCCGAATACTGTTAATTCTTTTTTGGGGTATTTGCCCTTGAAGAAATTCTGAAGCAGTCAGCAGCTCTCACTCAGTTCACACCTCTTGTCTTTTGATTGGCTTGGCCCTCCGCTCATTAAATTTCTCTCAAAGGGGCACTGTCAGCTTTGCTCGTCATTTTTTTGTCAGCTTGCTTAAGTCTGACTCTGTGCACCTATATATAACTTATCCCCTAAATAAACTCCCCATGTGTGCCACAACAGTGATCGCTTACCATATTTTTCAATTTTTGGACGTTTCTACATTCCAGTGGCCCGATCGAAAATACCTTGTCCCCCGGAAGCAGTAGTATGACTAGAGCGTGCCTATGGCAGAGTGCTGGCACTAACGTTAATTTTTAACATGGCCACACTAGAGTTACTTGCAGCATGTCTTGTAGTATCCTGAATTAAAGTTGCTGTGTTTTGAATAAAACCGAGCGCTGGTAATGACAACAAAAACATTTAAACACTGCCGCCGAAACCCCGCGCCTGCGTGAATGTGGGCTGTTCCTGTGCATGCACAGGATCTGTGTTCTGTCCCGCTACCGCGCATGCGCGGATTTCGCACATGGAGGGTCCACATTCACGCAGGCGGCCGCTGCAGTGTTTAAATGTTTTTATTGTCATTACCAGCGCCGGTTTTACTCAAACACAGCAACTTTAATTCAGGATACTACAAGACATGCCGTAAGTAACTCTCTAGTGTGGCCATGTTAAAAATTAATGTTAGTGCCGGCACTCTGTGTCACAGGCATGTTCTAGGCATACTACTGCTTCCGGGGGACAACGTAATTTCGATCGGGCCACTGCAATGTAGAAATGTCCAAAAATTGAAAAATATGGTAAGCGATCACTGTTGTGGCATACATGGGGAGTTTATTTAGGGGATAAGTTATATATAGGTGCACAGAATCGGACTTAAGCAAGCTGACAAACAAACGAGGAGCAAAGCTGACAGTGCCCCTTTAAACACCTCTGGGACAATTGCACCTAGCCAGCTAAGTGCAAAAAAGTTACTGATGCTAAAGAACCCCATGGAAGAAAGAAGATTACTGCAGTGAGTAATTTTTTCAAGTATACTCTCGAGGAAAGAGGGGTTAATGATAGAAACTTTCAAGTACCTCAACTGGATCAACAAAGTCCAAGAGTGTAGTATCTATCAGAAAGACATGCGCAAGAACAATCTGAAGGTGGCGGGGGGCAATGTGAGGAAGTATTTTTTTCATGGAGAGGGTGGTGGACACATGGAATGGCCTTCCTAAGAAGGTTGTGGGGTCAAAAATGGTCTAATTCAAGAATGCATGGGACAAACATAAGGCAATTCGGGGGAGGGTAGAAGTAGGAGGAAGTAGGCTGTTGGTTAACTAGGATCTGCAGCCTGTCCAGTAGGTAGGGAAATGGGAAGACTGGGTGAACCAAACTGTCCTTATCTGCTGCCAAAGTCTGTTTATATGATGCCTGGTAGGCAGCCTCCTGTAGGGCTTAAGGCTCATTTCACCAGACATACTGCTGCCCTGGTGGCTGCTGCCTGGGATCTCCTTATCTAGGAGATCTGCAGGGCTGCCACCTGGCAATCTGCACACACCTTCATCTTCCATTACAACATAGACATAGGTTCTCGCTGAGATGCAGCTTTTTGGACCTTTGTGCTGTAGTTTGTTTGCCAAATACAGATATGTGCCTTGTCCCCTTCTCCCGGAGAACTGCTGGAAGTCTGCCAGTGTGTGGATAGTGAACTATATCCATGCCCCTAGGGGGGAAAAAAAAAAACGGATACACTCCTGTTGTAGATGGCTATCTTCTCCATTAGTTACATTTTTACATTTTATTTTTCACCTGTGTTAATTTGTTCTGTATCTTGCTCTAGTTAGTACCTGTATGTTCAAACAACATGAAGTCTTGCTATATTATGACTATTGCAGTTTGTCCCACCATTATAACTGCTCTGGAGGTGAAAGAGTTAACTTCATTCTAAGAATGGAACTTAGAACTCGAGCTCTATTAGAGAAGCTCTGTCTTGGTTATTTCAAACTCAAACTGTCAGATTCTTTACTCCGCCTCACTGAACAGTCGCTCCGGAGATTTCTCCTACTGCTCGGTTCATTTCGTTTAAATAGTATTTTCTCGTTAAATTCAACCATAGTATTATTATTTTTTAACGCAAACCGATCGGTTCAAGCTCTGTCTGTGGTATTGTAAGTAATAGACAGGTTTTATTTCTGTGTGGAACTTGTAAATGTTTATCGGTTCGGTTTGAACCGATCAGGTTGGTTAAAACTTTAAAGAGTAAGCATTTTAAAGCTTTTGGAGTGCGGTTCCCGGTTCTTATTGGTTCTAAAAAAAACAGATTTCATTACGGTTTTTTCCATGACCCGTGACACGGTTGGGAACCGATAAGGGTGTCTTGCCTGGCACTGCTGTTAAAAAGGCAAGTTTCTTGGTTAGGCTGGCATCATGTCTGAGAAACCCAAAAGAAAAAACGGGCCCACTGGGTTTCAACACTGTAGTGTCTGTGGGGAAGCCTTTGCCAAGGCTGACCCACACACTACATGTGTTTTTGTCTGGGGTTGACCACCTCAATTCAGACTGCCAGATTGGTAAAAATTTTCCTGCAGCCACCCTGGATAAGAGTGGGCAGGCTCAGGGAACGAGAGGCCAAAAGTCCGCTGACCCGGATGGCCAGCCCAGTTCGGTGCCAACCGGAGGGAGTGCCCTCTGACCAGGGTGAGACTTCCTTGGGCAAATGTAAAGCTGGCTCTGAGGAGCCAGTTCCAGCTAAGAGAACTAAAAAATCAGCAGGTAGGGAGTCCAAAATTCCTTCCCCAACTGCTGCAGAAATAGCAAAAGCTATACAAATTGTACAGTCACTTTCTCCGGTTCTGTCCGAACCGCCTCTGTCTGGTAAAAGGTTGGTTCAGCCGGTTCCACCGGTTCAAGAATATGATATTGGAGATTTTTATGAACCAGAGGAGGATTATGAACAGTGTGAATGTGACTTTGAGAGTCTGGATGTGCCCATTGAACCGGACATCTCCCCCAGACTGACCCTTAGAATCTCCCCCTATGCTTTCTGAGTCCCCGTCTCATTTTTTGTTTTATAAAAAGGTTGCTGAATCCCTCCAGCTCCCATTGGAGGAAGCTGTGGATGAGCAAGAGGAACCTGATTTTGTAGAAAGGATGGATATTCCAGAGTCTAGGAGATTGTCTGTTCCCTTGCATAATTCATTAGGAAACAATAAAAACATTTTAAAAGCTCCTAATTCTGTGCCTCCTGTGGACAAAAAGATGGACAGGAGGTACACACTGTCAGGTCCTGATACAGAATTCCTTTCACAGCATTGCAGTCATGTTGGTGGTTCAGGCTGCAGCCTGTGATAAAGCTAATATTCCTTATTTCATCCTCCTGACAAGGATTCCAGGAGGATTGATGCCATGGCAAAAAAAATACATACATGGCAGCGTCCTTGGGACTCAGGCAAGCAAATTACATGGCTTATGTAGCAAGGTTTCAGAAATCTAGATGGGACACTGTCATGGCTTTGGCCAAACAGGCCTCTGGCCAGCTTGCTAATGAGCTGGAGCAGGTGGCTGCTGATGGCATTAAGGCATCCAATGCTGCTGTGGATTTTAATGATGTATCCTCTTGAGTCATGGCTACATCTGTAGCTTTTATGGTTGGCCTGGCTCAGGTGTGCCTAGCTTGTCACAGGATACCCAGACTAAGGCTATGGATTTTCCTGTGGTAGGGGATTCTCTGTTTGGGGAGCAGACAGAGAATTATATGAAGGAAATGGATGAATATAGGACTACCTATAAGAGTGCTCAGGCCAAGGAGCAGCAAGCCACTCCTCAGAGGCAGACCCTCAGGGGTAGGGCTAGGCCTTTTTACAGGCCTTTTTGCCAAACCCAGGCCTCCTCTGCTTATGTTCAGAGGGGGTTCGTCAGAGGGAGAGGCAGCTGGGGTGTGAGCAGGTCTGCTCCCACCCCTCAGCCTAAAGCACCTGCCAAACAGGCACCCTGTTGGGGTGCCCAGGGCCGATTCTCCTTTACCTGTAGAGGGCAGGTTGGCTTACTTCGTTCGGAACTGGGAGTCTCTAACTTCAGATAAGTGGGTCCTGGAAGTAGTAGGTCAGGGTCTGGTTCTCAGCTTCAAAAAATTTCCAAAGATGAGAATCAGATCTTTCCCACCTGCAAACCCTTTAGAGACCTTTTCTTTAGAAACAGAAGTCTCATCCCTCCTGGCTCTCAGAGCTGTAGAAAGGGTTTCTCCCCTACATCAGGGCAAGGGTCTGTACTCCAGATATTTCCTTACCCCAAAAAAGACAGGAGAATGGCGGCCCATTTTAGGCCTGAGATATCTGAACAAGCACCTTTTGAAACCAAAGTTCAAAATGGTAACTCTGGCAATGATTTTACCCTTTCTAGGCCAGGGGACTGGCTAGCCTCCCTGGACCTCAAGGATGCCTATTTTTCATGTCCTAATCAGAAGCTCCCACCGAAAGTACCTCAGATTCGAACTGCCCTCAGGTCACTACCAGTTCAGAGCAATGCCCTTCGGCCTCTCCTCTGCCTCAAGGGTATTCACAAAATGTCTGGCAGTAGCAGTTGCTCATTTAAGAAGGCAAAGGATTGCCTTCCTTTCCCTACCTGGACAGCTGGCTCATTGTAGGCCAGTCCCCAGAACAGGTCAAATCTCACCTGCAAGTTACCCAGCAGCTGCTCACCTCTCTGGGCTTATTGCTCAATCTTCCAAAGTCAGTTCTGGAACCTGTTCAGGTGCTCATCTTCATAGGTGCAGAATTGGACACAAAGCAGGCCAGAGCCTTCCTGCCTTAGAGAGGGTAAGGAACCTGGTGGCTCTGGCCTCCTCCTTCACTCTGCAGGTCTCGACCAGCAAGATACTTCTTGCAGCTCCTGGAGCACATGGCTGCATCCACAGCTGTAGTGCAAGGAACAAGATTTCAGATGAGGGACATTCAGTTTCATTGAGAGCCTTTTGGTCTCAGAGAAGAGACCCCTTTCAAGTTGGTCCCAGTGACCGAACCCTGATCCAGGCCCTCCAGTGGTGGCAGGATCAGAGCAATTTAAGGCTGGGGTCCCTTTCATTCCTCTGTCTCACTCCTTGACCCTCACTACGGATGCATCCCTCCTGGGGTGGGGAGCCCACATGGGCGACCTCTCCACTCAGGGAGTGTGGTCCCCTCAGGAATCTCTGCTCCACATCAATTTGCTGGAGCTCAGAGATGTCTTTCTAGCACTTCAAGTGTTTTCTGTGTCTGTTCAGAACAAAGTGGTACAAGTCAGAATGGACAACACCACAACAATGTGGTACATCAACAAGCAAGGGGGCACTCGGTCTTCGGCCTTGTGCACCGAGGCACTGAAGTTGTGGTCTCTGGCCTATTCCCTGAACACTTCCCGCATAGCAGTTCACCTTCCAGGAAAGGACAATGTCCTGGCAGATGCTCTCAGCAGGATTTCCCAGGGCCATCACGAATGGTCTCTGGATCCTCAAATACTGGGGATAGTTTCTGTCAGATGGGGCACCCCTCAGATAGATCTTTTTGCAGCCCCAGACAATCACCAACTTCCACTGTTCTGTTGCAGGCCCCCAGTGTTGGGCTTAGTCCCCCTGGATGCCTTTCTCCTAGATTGGGAAGGGAAGTTTCTTTACGCCTTCCCTCTCCTATTCAAGGTGCTAGTCAAAATCAGATCCCAGCCTTGCAGGGTGATTCTGATTGCCCCAGATTGGGCCAGGCAGCCCTAGTACCCACTCCTTCTGTCCCTAGCAGTCCATCTTCCCCTGTGTCTCCCCAGGAATCACAACCTGTTAACCTGTGCCCAGGGGAGAGTTTGGTATCCGAACCTCAAATCCTCAACCTCAAGGCCCGGCTCTTGAGCTAGAATTTGATAACCTACACCTTTCTCAAGGTGTTCTTGAAATCCTAAAGGCTTCTAGGAAGCCTTCCACTAGGGCTACTTATAATTCGAAGTGGAAAAGTTTTTCCATCTGGTGTTCTGGGAAACATATTTCCCCGGAATCTGCTGATTTGCCCATTGTTTTGGACTATATGGGCCATCTTAATTCTTTGGGCCTGAGACCAGCTACCCTGAAAGTACATTTGGCAGCGCTGTCTGTTTTTGTTTCAGCAGGAAAGCCCTCCTCTCTTTCCGCTCACCCTGTATTTTCCACGTTTTTTAAAGGATTACTTCATACTAATCCACCTTTTAGGGATCCGGCCCCTGCCTGGGATCTTAATGTTTGCATTGCTCAGTTAATGCAACCCCCTTTTGAACCTCTGTCTTCTGCAGAGCTTAGGTACTTAACTTGGAAAACTGTTTTCCTAGTGGCTATCACTTCTGCCAGGCGCATAAGTGAGTTACAAGCCTTGTCAGTAGAAACTGACTTGATTTCTTTCCACAAGGATAAGGTAGTCCTCAGGACTAACAGGAAGTTTTTGCCTAAGGTGGTTTCAGATTTCCATCTTAACCAATCTATCTCCTTCCAGTGTTTTCACTGATCATTTCTCTCTGGGAGAGGGAGATTGCACAGTTTAGATGTTAAGAGGGCCCTAGTTACTATATAGAACTACCAAGGGTCACAGGTTCAATCCTCCAACTTTTTCTCACTTATGGTGAGGTCGGAAAGGGAGACCTGCCACTAAGTGATCAGTTGCCAGGTGGATTGTCTCTTGTATCCAATTTTGTTATCAAAAACTGGGGAAGGTTCCCCCTTCAGGCCTGAGGGCTCGCTCTACCAGAGGTACAGCGGCATCTATAGCTGCTGCTAGAGACATCCCTATTTTAGAAATATGTCAAGCAGCTACCTGGAAAACGGTACACACTTTCACCAAGCATTACTCTCTGGATGTCCAGGCCAGGAGAAATGCTCGGTTTGGCACAGCTGTGCTTCAGAGCCTATTCCCTAAGTAGGTTCTGTCCCTCCTCCATGGAGGTACTGCTGTGTAGTCTGCAATAGTCATAATATAGCAAGACTTCATGTTGTTTGAAGAAAAAATTACTCACCTTAGTAATGTGTCTTCTAATGGAGTCTTGCTATATTATGACCTCCCCCCCATCCTGCCCCTCTCAGAACTTCTACTTGGGTATGGGGTGGGCAGCCTAGTGTGGGCACTAGTTATGCCCATTATATATTTTCCACCCCTTTTTGGGGTGTGGTGTTTTTATTTTCTTATATTACTTCTCATATTATTATATTATACTATTACTTTTGGTCCCTTGACTTGAGTTTTTGTGTTGGGACCAGCATTGGGTGTTAATATTTAGGTAGCCAGTTGGCTAGTGTAGGTTACAGCTTCCACACAGACCTTAGTGAGTTTTTGCTCGTAAAGATCTGACAGTTTGAGTTTGAAATAACCAAGACAGAGCTTCTCTAATAGACCTCGAGTTCTAAGTTCCATTCTTAGAATGGAGTTAACTCTTTCACCTCCGGAGCAGTTCTAATGGTGGGACAAACTGCAATAGTCATAATATAGCAAGACTCCATTAGAAGAAACAACATTACTAAGGTGAGTAATTTTTTCTTGCTATTCCTTTGTATACCCTGTCTCTGGGTCTCACCTGGAAAGGAGCTTTGGCTCAGCGTGCCTTTCCTGGTTACCAGCACTTTAAATATATAAATTTAGTTTAAAGTTCACACCTTTTGGAATTATAACAGCCAGGCATTAGGACTACACAAACCTTTGCTAGCCCGGGGTCACCCACTGTCTATATAAAAGTGGGTGGCCCTGTCACTCCGCAGTTCTTTTCCTGCTGTCGAGCATCCTCTTCGGACCTGCTAAGGAAATCATGCAGTTTATTCTCTTGCTTTTATTATAAGTGTATTGCGTTGTCTCTGTATGACACTGAAAGACCCTTTATTTCGGTACCGTAAATGCAGAGAGCATTTACAAAGACCACCCACACAGTCTGTGTGCGCTGCTTGGGCCTTTCTCGCAATGTGAGGACTTGAGATTTACCAGAGCTTCAACCAGGCTACAAGGCAAGAAAGCTCTAGAAAATTACATTCTCATTTAAAACTTAACAGCTATGGAAAAAGAATAAGGCCCCAAATCAATAGCTCCCCTACCATCTGAGAAACTGCTGCCGAAGTCCTGGGACAGCGAATGGCTATTGTCTCGGCCTTCCTCCTTGGGCCATGAGCACAAGTATAGGGACAAAGAGAGATCCTGGTTGCCAAGGTCCCAGTCACAATTGAGACAAGGTAATTCAGTTGGGGTCACTGCTCACTCCAGTGGCATTGATGACAGACCCACTGGCAGTAGATGAGACAGTAGGGTCAAGGTTTGGCTCGGGTGCTGCCTTGCTTTCTCTAGATGGTATGATGCCATCCAAGGCCGGCTGATGCACATAGTCCCAGCCCATTTATTTTGAGCTGTCAACTCTCAGGCTGTGTGAGGGTCATTTTGAGAAATGATGCAGCACATTTCTACCTGATCTACCATTACGGGCAGTTGCGTTGTCAATGGGGCCTCTTGCTGCTCAGCCCTGGTTGACTGCTGCCTCCAGCACAGCGCAGATTCATGCCTCAGTTGCCAGTGTCACCTGTGCATTCTGCTGGGCCCATCAGTCAAGACAGAGGTTAAATATAATCCTGAGCTCATAGTGTTAGGGGAATATGAGGGTGAACAATATGTGGCACCATGTTCTAGTTCTGCCCTCTCATCCTGCAGTGAGGACTCTGTGGTTACACCCCAAGGATCCAACTTTTCAAGCCATGATGCAGACTGCCATGGGCTTTGCTGTAGAAGAGGAAGATTCTACAGAAATAAATTTGATGGAATTTTTGTAGGGCCCTTGCACACCCTCCATAATAATTCCACCTATATACCTTGCATTAGAGGATGCTGCCTTTGCTGCATAGTACAGACCAAACTCACTGCCTGCAGTTCCCAGAAAGGCTTCTTAGTACTGTGCTCCATCTGCTAAGTCTTATTATGCCAATGAGCCACAAAATGACTCTGCAGTAGTTATGGCTGCTCATGATGGATACAGAGCACCTAAACATACAAGTACTTTGCCTCCTGATAAAATATCTGGGAGGCTGGATGTGATGGGCAAGCATACGTGTGCAATTCTAAGGTCTGCAGATGCAAAGTATCAGGCCCCTGTACAGTCAAGGCTTTGCTGGATGGTGCTGCCAAGAATGAGTTACTTACACCCTTAACCTCTGGTGCTGAGGTCGGCAGGTGTTTGCCATGTTCAACATATGATGTCAGGAACAAAACTGGCTATGGTTTTGAAGAAGCCTTAAGAGTTCTTCAGAACTCAATGACCCTAAGATCAGTCGGATCCCTGTATCCCACTCTCCCGTGGGAAGGGGATACTTTGTCAGCCTGCTGTTGGAGGTGACCTATTGCTGGGACCTCTCCTTCCAGGTGCACATACAAAAGCAGCCAGAACAGTTTGTACTTTTGGCACTGCCACCACCAGCTCTGCATGTCTGCTCCCACCTCCACTGTTCACTCCAGTGGGTTTGTGGGGGCAGAATCTCCCTTCAGCTGAAATAGTGGCTGAAGATCACAACAGACAGGTAGGTTGTACCAGAGATAATTGCAAGGGGGCATGCTCTGGAGCTGCTAGAGATCCCTCCAGACCATCTTTCCCCTCCCAAGTTATTCTTGGGACCATTTGTACCTTATGAAGGAAGAGGTTGTCATTAGTCCAGAACCTGGCGATGGAACTGGTTCCTCCCAGAGAAACGAGGGTTTCTATTCCAGATGCTTCCTGGTCCCAAAATGGACCAGAGGATCTCACTTTGAGAGAAAGTTCTTGCAGCAGGCAATAACCATCAAGACTATGCTGCCTGGCAAGAGGACCACACAGAAAAATTCAAGCTAGCAGTCTATGGTGGGAGAATGCCCCCCTGATGTTGGCCCCGCCTCTGTCGCCTATGGCATAAAGAATGATCCCCCAGCACCATCACAGGTTTTTTTTTCTTCCTGCCATCAACCCATGCATTTCTGCTCCACGGACACCTCCTGCTTCCAGTTGACTGCCATTTTTCGCACCTCGCACACTATATTTTTTTTTGTCTTATTTTCACAACCTAGTGTGTTTTCCCTATAAACTTCATCAACAGAGCGGTGGAAATCTTAAGTGCATGCGTGGCAAGCCAATCCCAGTGAAAGACGGACATTCGGGCCTGTCGTCTGTGCCTGGGGTCCCGATCACAAGCCGGACTGCCCGCATTGCCTTGGCTTTGTCACACCTGCATCAGCCACCTGAAGACCTTGAAAGACTATCTTCTGGAATAAGTGGCCGCCATGCAGAACCCACTCTGGAATACAGCTCATCTTCCTTGGCCAGAGAGAAGAAATCTAGTGGGAAGCACCATCACTGACTCAAGGACATGTCCAGGTCAGAATCTCTCTCCAGGTCCCTGCAGAAATCTTCACAAGAGTATCACCTTTGGTGTGAGGTTGGACTACGCCCCTCCGGTTTTCCCTTGCTTTCTCTGGGTTAACATCGAGGAAACCTCCCGCCTCTACCCAGACAGCAGGCGGGGAGTCTTCAGGGAAAGGGTCTTCATCCCCCTGACTATCTGCTCCCACAAACACTCGCATGGGCCTGAGTCAGGCAGATCAGCCCACTCTGAGTCAGGCAGCGGGTCGGAGTCCACCAACCACAAGGCTGTAATCTCTAGATCATCGATCAAGACGACAGGGCCTAACAACACTTAAGAGGTGTGTCGAGCAAGAGTGCCAGAAGAGATCTTGCTCACCTTCTAAGCCATTGTCAGCTGGGACTCCGGACTGACATTGGGCCACTTCAGCCACACTCTAACTCCACGGAGCCAGAGCAGACGACACCCTCTAAACAATCACCTGACTGGCAGGGCTTGAAGAAGTCTGTCCTCGGAGCAGACGACAGAGCATCTGACGCCAGGCTCCCTAGAATCCAAGAACACAGTGCCACATACTCTGTCATTGCCTCCCCCTTGGGCGCCAGAGGGGACACCAACCAGCCTGGCAACCGATGCAGTGGCATTGTTGGATCTCACGGCAGGGGGAACTAAACCTATGGGTCCGCCACCAGGGCCTAGGAATGTTCCTACCCAGATGCCAGACCCCCCACACACACACACACCCCCATGGTACCTCTCGCAGGAACTCTGAGTTGGTGGAGCACATAAAAGGGGATCTGCTACCCAGACCACTGGCGCCGACCCTGATACTGGCTCCACCTACGCAGCCCTGTCCACTTCCACATAAGTTGCCTTTTCCAACCCCAACACCAGTCTGATTTTCTCCAGGTGGCTTAGTCCAGGGATCCCCCAGACGACGGAGGCACAGACGTCACCAGTCATCCCGATCCTCCTCCAGACACTGGTGCCACTCTAGCGGATGCCGGTCCAGACATTCTAAGTCTTCAGAGGGGTCCAGCAGGGATTCCTCCTCCTGTGACTCTTCGGATGAAAGATTGTCGCTTCCATCTCTGGATCCCAGGAAGGATTCACCAAGATCTCCTCCTGATGATCCCACCTTTTTAGATGTGATGAGGCACATCTTATTTCTAAATCCATGGGTGACAGAGGATATAGACACCATCTGGCGAAGTTCTTGGGGGCAAGTGACCCAAAGCCTTTGGTCATTCTGCCATTAGTGGAGCCCTTCCAGGATGTTAAAAAAACTAGCCTGGAAGCGTACCTCAGTGGTACCCAAGAAAGCTTGACTGCCTGTATCTCACACCTAGAGAGAAACCACATTTGAGTGAACAGCTGAAGGCAGACTCCATGGTCCTTACTGTGGCATATGGTCTGACCCAACCCAACAACTAAAACATGAGCTCTCAACCTCCAGATAAAGAATCAAAATAGACATCAATTTGGCTGCAAGGTCTACTCCTCTGCCACTTGCACTGTAAGGTCACTCAGCTTACTGGCACACATGCTCATGTATCAGAAGCCCCTATCCAACAAAACTATGGACCTGGCTAAGTCCCAGCCTGACTCCCCATCTAAGATGGAGCTCTTGCCCATCTTTCAGTCTGGTGCTGATGTGAGGAAAAGTCCTCCGGTGTTCAAAAAAATCATTAGACACTGCAGCCAGGGAAACTGCCACAGGGGTCTGCCTCCGGCGTTATTCTTAGTTGAGGGTATCGAGATTCCGACAGGATTTGCAGGATGCTAATCCTGGATGTCCCCTTTCAAGGTTCGGGTCTTTTCGGTCAAGAGACAGAAAAGATGATCACTGGGTTGCAGGACTCTTAACAGCTGTTTCAGATGTCCACAAAATGTACAAGTCCAAGCCGGCCCCATCCAGGTGTCTGCCCTTTTGTAGACAGCAAGGTCAGCAAGCAAGCAAGGAGGCAGCAACAGTAAGAGGGATACAAAATAAAAGCACCCTGTTTGGCCTATCGGCACCTTGGGTGTTTACCAAGTGCCTGGCGGTGGTGGCTGTGGCTCTCGGGAG
Organism: Neoceratodus forsteri; assembly: GCA_016271365.2. Classification (NCBI taxonomy): domain Eukaryota; kingdom Metazoa; phylum Chordata; order Ceratodontiformes; family Ceratodontidae; genus Neoceratodus; species Neoceratodus forsteri. Next base: position 211,579,786 of record JADMNL010000027.1, read on the forward strand.
GCAAGGGTGTACTACATCTGCCCTACCTTGACGACTGGTTCATGACAGTTCCCACAAGGGACCAGCTGCTTCACATACTGGAAGGGACTTTTTGTCTATTCCAAGACCTGGGGATCACTTTAAATCCTCCCCTTGGCCCAGTCAGAGACTACACTACATAGGGGCCCTCTTGGACACCATCCAGGGGAGAGCCTTCCTTCCCTCACAGGGCACATAGTCTCCAGTCACTGGCTCGAAAGATCACCTCATTGAGCCAGGTTCTGGTCCGTATGGTCCTACAGGTGTTCTGCCACATGGTAGCTGCTATTGTGACTGTTCCCTTAGCTCGGCTCCACATGAGGATTCTTCAGTGGAACCTCAAGGTGCACTGGGACCAGCGTACAGACTATCTAGAACAGCAAGTTTGTATCTCCCAACGCAGTGCGTCAGACCTTGGAGTGGTGGCTGACTCCAGTCTGGAGAATGAGGCCCCTTTTCGGAGGCCCAGTCCTCAACAGGTACCGACAACGGATGCCTCAGGACTGGGGTGGGGTGTGCATTTCAAAGACAACCAGATGATGGGGGCACTGTTGAGCATTTCTGCTGGCAAGACAACCTCCTACTTGAAAGAGGATGTATTCTGGTGGAAGCAGCGCTAAACATCCACCAGCTGTAGAAACCCAGGCCACGACTTGCCAGGCCCGAGTCCCCATGCAGAGCTTTTCAAGCTTCAGTGCAAGTGATCACCTTAAAAGTTGTCAATCTTACATTTTGCAGACCAAGATGCCAGACTAGAGGTGGTTTCCCAGACTGTGACATCAGCCGAAAAGACCACCATACAGGCCCTTTCAGCTACATCCAAACTGGTGCAAGACTTCGTTATAGGCCCTAGAGAATGCCAATCGGGCCTTCCGTGTGAGAATTCTAAGACTACCTGAAGGCTGTGAAAGGACCGACCTACTGGGGTTTCTTCAGGAGTGGCTCCCTGTTGCTCTGAACCTACTTTGGGATACAGTTGCTGGCCAGATGTGTAAAGCTTACTGCATTACGCTGAGAGCAGCGGGACCAAGAGGGGAGCTTCTTCGTACTATTAAAGATGCAATACTTGAAGCAACATCCCGTTGTGTTAGTGGGAAAAGGAAGTGCACAAGAAGAAGGAAACCACTTTGGTTCTCAAACACAGTAGCAGATTAGGTCAGAGCCAAAAGGCTGGCATTCAGGAACTATAAGGGAACACAGCAGGATGAAGATGGGCATACCAATCTTCCCTAAGGGAAGGCAGGCAAAGGCCTAAACAGGAAACACTAGCACGAACAGTAAAAGAAGGTGACAAGACTTTCTATTTCTATGTTAGTGAAAGGAGAAAGTCCAGAGGGGGTATTGCTAAGAACAAAGGGGATAAGGGTGTGTGAGAGAGAGAGAGAGAGAGAGAGGAGGAGGACCATGTAAAAGCATATATCCTAAATGGATACGTTTGCTCAGTATTTACTGAAGAGAAGGTAAGGCAGGGCCCACAACTCTGCACCATGGACACAGGGCAGGGAGGTGTGCACTAAAGAAAGGGTCCTACAAGAGCTTGAAAAGCTCAGGGTGGACAAGGCAATGGGACTTCAAAGCATACATTCCAGGGTACTAAAGGAGCTAAGGGTGGAACTAGCAGAGTCATTATCAGAACTGTTTAATGAGTCTCTGAGCACAGGAGAGGTCCCAGAAGACTGGAGAAGGGCTCATGTGATCCCGCTCCACAAGAGTGGTAGCAGGGAGGAGGCAGAGAACTACAGATCAGTCAGTCTTACCTCAGTAGTGGGCAAGATTATGGAGACACTCCTTAAGGAAAGGATAGTGCAACGCCTGGGATCCATAGGAGCACAGGATCCAAGACAGCATGGGTTTACAAAAGGAAGGTCCTGTCAAACTAATCTCAGATTTCTTTGACTAGATAACCAGAGTGGTGGACCAAGGGGGAGCAGTTGATGTTGCCTAACTTGACTTCAGCAAAGCTTTAGATACTGTTCCACATAGAAGATTGATTAATAAGCTGCTTGGGGTGGGTCAGATGGGTGGCAAACTGGCTGATGGGCTGAAAACAGAGAGTGGTGGTAAATGGTATACAGTCAGAAGAGATGCAAGTCACAAGTGGGGTTCCTCGGGGATCTGTCCTGAGGCCAGTCCTCTTCAATATCTTCATCAGTGACATTGCAGATGGACTGGAGGGTAAGGTTTGTCTGTTTGCAGATGACACCAAGATCTGCAACAGAGTAAATGATCCAGATGGGGTGGGCAGAATGAGAAGAAATCTGGATAAACTAGCAAAATGGTCAGAAGAGTTGCAACTAGGGTTTAACACAAGTGCAAGATCATGCACATAGGGAAGAGAAACCCTGAAGCCACCTATAGGCTGGGAGGGGAGTTGGCAGTCACAAGGGAAGAAAGAGACTTGGGTGTCATCATCACTGATGACCTGAAATCATCTAAGCAGACCTCTAAAGCAGTAAGTAAGGCTAGAGGGATGTTGGGGTGTATTAGTAAGGGTATCACAAGTCTGAAGAGGGAAGTAATAATCCTTTACAAGACACTGGTTAGGCCCTATCTGGAGTACTTCGTGCAGTACTGGAGGCCACACCTTCACAAAATTGCTTTTCCTCCCACAGCTCTTCCAAAGGATTAGGTGTGTATGTGGGGGGTGGAGCTGGCAAACTGTCAGTAATTTCCAACAGAAAGAAGGGTTAAAAAGTCAGGTTAGTTGATATCTTGGAGGTAGAAGACTTGGTTTGCTGGCCAAGGCACCTAGCTTCACCTGAGCTCTTTCCTTCTAAGACTGCTTGAAAGGCAGAGTAGAGAAACTTACCAGAGCAAGGAAAAGGATTAAGACTTAGTTTGGCTAAGCAGATTTACTGTGTGGTGGTGTTTTTATTTTTTACTCACAGGATTGCTACTGTTTGTTGCTAACATTTCATTGCTTTATTTTTTCTCTGATTCAAATTGTTGTTGCTGGTATACCTTCTTCTGCATTATTACAAGGTGTGCCTACAGGTGTGTACTAACAGATTACTGCTGTAATCTTCTGATTCAAATTGTCTTTTGCAAGGTTTATCTTCTGTTACTGCTTTATTTTTCTCTGGAGCAAAGTGTTTGTTACAGCATATATCTTCTCTGAAATTATTACAGGTGGTGCTTTACAGGTTTTACAGTTTTATCTAACATTAGGATAAGCTTTCAGGGTTACTGCATTTGTTGTTGACTGATTGTTTCTGCTCTACCTCCTTGTGCTTTTGTCTGTGGTTCTTCTTTTAGGCAGGGAAGGCCCAGCCACCCACCCCCATCCCCAACCACCCCACACCTACACTCCTTTATAGGGTACCACAGTTGTGACATTTCCTGTGGCAGAGCAGGAAGGGGCGGATCAGTGGGGCCTCCACAAGGTGATCTCATTTACAGGGGCACTAGTAATTTAACTTGTTATAACAAGTTGCACAATTAAACCATTACTTGCATTTTTTTTTCCTTCTAATTACTCTGACTAGGTTACAAACCCAGCAACTTATTTGGAATGGATTTCATTAACTGCAGGTACTGTGGAACAATTTTCAGAAGGACAGTCTTACAGGATTTAGGACACTGTCCTACTTGCTGGACCTTTGGAGATCTTAGGGCTCAGCTCCGGGCAGCATGGGCAGAGATTGCACGCTTCAAATTTCATATTGAAGAGGAAATACATATAAGAACCACCCACCATTTCCCCAGCATCCAACAGAAAAACCTCCGACCGAGAGGGTAGTTGGTCCAGGAGGTTGGCAGGTGGTTAGGAGGAGCAAACAGGTGCCCCATCACTCTCTGCTCTCCAACACATTACCTCCAAACCATATAAACTCTACAAACAGGTATCTGTCTCTATCTCTGAAATCAAATAAAGAGGCAGAAGACACTGCAGAGCAGGACACATGTGCACAGGAGCTAGCACAACAAAACTCACCCAAATCAGGAAACAAAACAAAACAAGCACAAAGGAAATCCAAAACTCTTGATCATAGGAGACTCCATGATTTGGGAGTTGATACCCATCTCCAGCTAGGGTGATGGTCAGATGTCTCCCAGGTACATCAGCATGGAGAGACACTGACCGCATTGCTAAAATTGTTCACAAAGCAGGGAAACATTGATGTCCTAGTACACATAGGGACTAATGATCTCACCAGCCGGTCAGTTGTGGAGACCAAGGAACACCTGACTAGGCTGGGTGACAACTATCATCTGTTTAGTCTGCATCTCCTTCTCTGAGATCCTGCCAGTCTGGGAGAGGGAGCAGATGGACGGAAGGTCAGAGAAGGGAGATAGGGAGCTAAACACGTGGCTCAGGGCTGGTGCCAGGAAAAGGGACACAGATTTGTAGGGAACTGGCAACAGTTCTGGGAGCGAAAGTTCTTTACATTTGATGGACTGCATCTGACTAAAGAGGGAGTCAGTGCATTGGGGCAGAAGTTTGACGTCTTTGCAGAATATTTAAACTAGCAAATGGGGAGAGGGGTGCAACACCCCATACATCGAATGGGAAGAACACCTCTCCCCTCAGCTAGTGGTCAAACAGGAATTCAGCATGTTTGCCGTTCATTTGCATCACCAGGTAAGAAAAAAGGTTTGTCTCCCCATACGACTATAGGGCTAATGCCAAACTTCACCCAACAACTAACACACACAAAATCTGGCCAATGGAAAATCATGTACACAATGCTCACAGCCTGGGAAATAAGATCCCAGACCTGCAGGCAATAATGTCAGAGGCTAAACTGGACATAGTAGCAATTAGTGAGACGGGTTTACCAGTAACCACACTTGGAGACTTCAGTACCTGGCTATGTATTGTTCAGAAGAGACCGAGGTGCAAAAAGGGAGGAGGAGTGGCCCTGTATGTTAATGAAAATATCAAAGCTACAGAAATTCAGAATACACATAAGGAGCCAGAAGAACTGTGGGTCACCCTGAAACAGGAAATGGGACAGCCATAAGAACTGGGGTTGTCTACAGGCCCCAGACCAGAGGGAGGACATAGACACATAACTGTTAGAAGATATACAAAACATGACAGCTAAAGGGAGGTTCCGATAATGGGAGACTTCAACATGCCGGATACAGATTGGTCAATACCAGCAGGAACATCTGCCAGAACTAGACTCATAGTGGATTCCTGCAGGAGGGCTCAAACAACTGGTACAGCAACCCACAAGAGACAGGGCTATCCTAGATCTAGTACTGACTAACAAAGAAGGGATCACAGATCTCCAGGTAGAAGGTCACCTGGGGCCAGTGACCATCACATGGTATGGTTCAATTTGATACTACATCTAAATCATCCCATTCCAAGGCAAAAATATGGGACTTCAGAGGAGCTGACTTTGATAAGATGGCCAACAGAGTTAAGCTAGCCCTGGCAAAAAGAAACACAGGTGAGGGGTACAGGCAAAGTGGGCAAGCATTAAGGATGCAATACTTGAAGCAACATCCCATTGTGTTAGACAGAAAAGGAAGTGCAAAGAAGAAGGAAACCACTTTGGTTCTCAAATACAGTAGCAGAAAAGGTCAGAGCCAAAGGCTGGCCTTCAGGAAATATAAGGGAACACAGCGGATGAAGATAGGGAGGCATACCAAACTACCCTAAGGGAAGCAGGTAAGGCAGTAAGGCAGGCAAAGTCCCAAACTGAGGAAACACTAGCACGAACAGTAAAGAAGGTGACAAGACTTCTATAGATACATTAGTGAAAGGAGAAAGTCCAGAGGGGTATTGCTAAGCTTAATGGAGAAAAGGGAGCATGTGAGGAGGAGGACCCTGTAAAGGCATCTATCCTAAATAGATACTTTTGCTCAGTATTTACTGAAGAGAAGGTAGGGCAGGGCCCACAGCTCAGCATCATGGACACAGGAGGAGGGAGGTGAGCACTACTCCCTTCACAAAAGAAAGGGTCCTACAAGAGCTTGCTAAGCTCAGGGTGGATAAGGCAATGGGACCTGATGGCATACATCCCAGGGTACTTAAGGAGCTAAAGGAGGAACTAGCAGAGCCATTAGCAGAATTGTTTAGTGAGTCTCTGAGCACAGGAGAGGTCCCAGAAGACTGGAGAAGGGCTTATGTGATCCCGCCCACAAGAGTGGTAGCAGGGAGGAGGCGGGAACTACAGACCGTCAGTCTTACCTCAGTAGTGGGCAAGATTATGGAGGCACTCCTTAAGGAAAGGATAGTGCAACACCTGGAATCCATAGGGGCACAGGATCCAAGACAGCATGGGTTTACAAAGGAAGGTCCTGTCAAACTAATCTCATAGATTTCTTTGACTGGGTAACCAGAGTGGTGGACCAAGGGGAGCAGTTGATGTCGCCTACCTTGACTTCAGCAAAGCTTTTGACACTGTTCCACATAGAAGATTGATAAATAAGCTGGGTAGGCTCGGGGTGGGTCAGACGTTGGTCAATTGGGTGGCAAACTGGTTGACGGGCAGAAAACAGAGAGTGGTGGTAAATGGTATACAGTCAGCAGAGATGCAAGTCACAAGTGGGGTACCTCAGGGATCAGTCCTGGGCCAGTCCTCTTCAACATCTTCATTAGTGACCTTGCAGATGGACTAGAGGGTAAGGCTTGTCTGTTTGCAGATGACACCAAGATCTGCAACAGAGTAGATGACCCAGATGGGGTGGGCAGAATGAGAAGAGATCTGGATAAACTAGCAGAATGGTCAGAAGAGTGGCAACTGGGATTTAATGCAAAGAAGTACAAAATCATGCACATAGGGAAGAGAAACCCTGAAGCCACCTATAGGCTGGGAGGGAGTTGCTAGCAGTCACAAAGGAAGAAAGAGACTTGGGCATCATCATCACTGATGACCTAAAATCATCCAAGCAGACCTCTAAAGCAGTAGGTAAGGCTAGGGGGTGTTAGGTGTGTATTAGTAGGGTATCACAAGTCGTAAGAGGGAGGTAATAATCCCTCTTTACAAGACACTGGTTAGGCCCCATCTGGAGTACTGCGTGCAGTGTTGGAGGCCACACCTTCACAAGGACATTAACCAAATTGAGGCAGTCCAGAGAAGGGCAACCAAAATGGTCAGGGACTGCATCAGAAGACATATGAGGACAGATTAACGGAGCTCAATATGTATACCCTTGAACAAAGGAGGGAGAGAGGTGATATGATCGAGGCATTCAAACACCTTAAGGGCATAAACAAGGTGAAAGAGTCTAACATGTTTAAATATAAGAAAAGTAGCAGGACAAGAGGACACAGCATGAGATTAGAGGAGGCCGATTAAGGGGGAATGAGGAAATTCTTTTTCACAGAAAGGGTGGTGGATGCATGGAATGGCTTACCACAAGAAGTGGTGGCTATGAATACAGTGCAGGGCTTCAAACAGGCATGGATAGGCATAAGGGAGCAATACAAATGACTATGAATAGATAGGCCACTGACAGAGCAAAGGCCATGGCACATTTATAAGGTAGAAAAGAAATGGGCAGACTGGATGGGCCTTATGGTCCTTATCTGCCATCAACTTCTATGTTTCTAAGACATTAACCGAATTGAGGCAGTGCAGAGAAGGGCAACCAAAATGATGCAGGGACTGCATCAGAAAACATACGAGGACAGATTAACTGAACTCAATATGTATACCTTAGAGCAAAGGAGGGAGAGAGGTGATAATGATTGAAACATTCAAACACCTTAAGGGTATTAACAAGGTGAAAGTCTTAACATGTTTCAATACAAGAAAAATATCAGGACAAGAGGACACAGCATGAGATTAGAGGGAGGCCGCTTAAGGGGTAATGTGAGGAAGTTCTTTTTCACAGAAAGGGTGGTGGATGCATGGAACGGCCTACCTCAGGAAGTGGTGGATATGAATACAGTACAGGGCTTCAAACAGGCATGGGATAGGCATAAGGGAGCAATACAGATGATTATGAATAGATAGGCCATTGGCAGAGCAAAGGCCTATGGCACATTCATAAGGTAGAAAAAGAAATGGGCGGACTGGATGGGCCTTACGGTCCTTGTCTGCCATCAACTTCTATGTATCTTACTGGTCACAGTCAACTCAGCGGTAAGAGACGTCCTGCTGCAAATGGCCAGATCAGAGGGCTTAAATTATGATGGATCTACCTTACATTTGTTTCTAGATCTCCCTTTTGCCACTGGAGTGCACCGCAAAATATTTGATGCAGTCAGGGCAAGACTCCAAAGTTTGGAGGTTAATCACTCCCTTTTGATGCCAGCGCGCTTGTGCATTCATTATGGGGGCCGCACCTTCCAATTTACTGACCCTGTAGAGGCAGGGAAGAAGGCTGAAGCCATTGCTAGAGAATTCAAATTGGTGGAGGTGCAGCCTGAATCTGACGAGACCTGAAATGGGGACATTTACTGTAAATACAGAACTGTAAGGTACTCCATATTTGTTTTCCTTTTTCCTCTGTTAATAGAGGGGTTTATTAAGTGCCTTAATGTGTTGTGGGGTTAGCTGGTTTATAATACTCTGTGTTTATGAAAACGGTAACTATTTTTTTGTGTTAAACTTGATTGAATTCTATACATTATAGATTTGGGGTCATATCAACACCACGTGCTGATTTAACATTTTCTGGACTTTCTCCATTTTGGTTTTTGACTGCCAAAAGCCTTTGTAGGATGCAGCTATTCAAACTCATATTGACTTATTTTCTTAATTGAGATTTCCCCCTTATTTCTGATACTGGACTTTAAAGGTTATCATTTCCTGTTTCATTGGATGTATATGGTGATATATATGATGCCTTGCAGGTGTTGTACTAAATGTATTTGCATATTCAAACTTGCAATAAACAAAGTTCAAAGACAACCAGACAAAAGGGACATGGACCTCTTCGGAACGAAGTCTTCACATAAATGTGTTGGAGATGAGAGCTGTCCTTTATGCCTTACAGGCGGTTCTCCTTCAGGTCCCTACTGATCCAGACAGACATATCAGTAGTATTTTACATCAACAAGCCGGGGGAGAAAGGCATACTCCTATCCCCTTTGCAGAGAGGCTATGAGAGTCTGGCACTGGGCAGTGGAACACAATCAGGAGCTCACCACAATCCATGTTCCAGGAGTCCAAAACACCTTGGCTGGCAGCCTAAGCCGCTCTCAGGCTCACAAGTAGGAACTTCTACAGCCCATCGCAGACAACCTTTTCGAAAGATGGGGACTTCCAGAGCTGGACCTCTTTGCATCCCCGCTCAACGCCAAACTGCCCAGTTTCTGCTCGCTAGATCCAGGGCCTGGTATTTTATGAACATACGAAATTTGCCAGCAGGTAAATGCCTAGTGTCTATCAAGTCTGCTTGAATGCACAGCTAGCACCCCTTATGCTGCAGCTGCCCTTCCCTTGACCCTCCCCCTTGCCCTGTCCCAGCCCCTTTTGAAGCAGTCCACTGTTCTACTGGATACCACTTCTGCCGGTAACGCATTCCACCCAGCTACCACCCTCTCTGTAAAAAAGTGTCTCCTGAATCTTCCTCCCTCCAGTCTCATATCATGGCCCCTGAGTGTCCCTCCCCTCCCTTACTTTGAACAGCCCCTCTGTACCTGTCTTGTTTATTCCTTTCATGTACTTGAAGGTTTCAATCATATCCTCCCTGTCCCTCCTCTCCTCCAGCGAGTACTTGTTCCAACTCCCTCAGCCTCCTCTCATATGGTAAGTCCCCCAGCCCCTTGATCATCCTTGACACCCTGCGCTGCACCCCCTCCAGTAACTTAATGTCCCTCTTCAGATACGGGCGCCAGTACTGCACTCAGTACTCCAGCTGCAGTCCAATACAGTGGCAGAATCACCCCCCCCCGAGGATATACCCCTTGCAGTGCAACCCAGCATTTTGTTGGCCTTTGCAGCTGCCTTCCTACATTGTGCCGAGTTGTTCATTGACCTGTAATGAGCACCTCCAGATCCTTCTCCTCTGTCTTGGCTAGCTGCACTCCTCTCTCCCCAAGCTGGTAACTCCTCCTTGGGTTTTTCACCCCAAAATGCAGCACCTTGCACTTTTTGACACTGAACCCCAGTTGCCAGGTGTCTGACAAGGTTTCCAGTTTTGCCAGATCATCCTGCCATCCCCCTATGTCATCCACCACTGCTCCCATTTTGGTGTCATCAGCAAACAGACTGATCTTGCTTTTTATGTCCAATGATATGTCTGCAATGAATATCTCAAACACTGGTCCCAACACCGAGCCCTACGGAACACCGCTTATCACTACCCTTGGAGATGAGAGCTCCCCACCTACTACCACTCTGTTGCCTTCCCTGAAGCCAGTACCCTACGCATCTCACCAACTTTGCACCTGCCTCTGTGCCTTCTAACTTACTTCCCAGCCTCCTGTGCAGCACTGAGTCTAATGCCTTACTGAAGTCCAGGTATAGGACATCCACTGCATGGCCCCCATCCAGTTGCCTAGTTACCCAGTCATAGAACTTCACCAGGTTGGTTTGGCAGGATCTGGCAAGATGTGTTGTCCCTCTCTTGGACAGGGAAGTTTCTCTCTCTGCCGTTCATTCCCACTACTTGAGAGGGTGCTGCTCAAGCTACAGGCGGAACAAGCAGGCATGATTCTGATTGCTCCTTTCTGGCCTTAACAGATTTGGTTTCCATTGCTCCAACAGCTGGTGATAGAGCCTCCAATACCTCTGCCCCTCTCCTCATACTTGCGCTCCCAGGAGCAGGGGACACTGGTGTACCCGGATCTCAAATCCCTGCACCTGCATGCATGGCTCCTGCAGACTTAGGAGCCAGTACAAAGTTTCTTTAAGGGTAGCAGACATTCTCGTGGCAGCCAGGAAACCTTTGACGAGGGCCACATATTCCATGAAATGGAAACCTTTCTGCCTATGGGCTTCCACCCATCATCTGGACCCTTTCACCTGTCCAGTGAGCTCTGTCCTGGAGTACCTTCTTTCCCTGTCTGACTCGGGTCTAGACCACTCTTCAATAAAGGTGCACCTTTCTGCAGTATCAGCCTATTATGTGCCAGTGGACGGCAGAATCCTGGTACAGTTGGATCTATCTCATACCTTCCTGAGAGGTATGCATACTAAGCCACCCATGCAAGACCGTAGTCCCCCATGGGATCTTTTGTTTACATTAGAGAAGCTTATGTTGCCTCCGTTTGAACCAGCTGCAACTTGTGAACTATGCTTCCTGTCTTGGAAAGCATTTTTAGTTGCCATTACTTCAGCCCAGAGGATTTCTGAGCTTCAGGCTTGGATGTGTAAAAATTCCTATTTAATTTTCCACGGGGACAGGGTGTCCCTGCGTACTAATCCTAAGTTTCTTTCGAAGGTGGTGTCTAAGTTTACCAGGACATTCATGTACCCAGAGTACTCTAATCAAAGGGAGGCCCTGTTACATACTCAGGATGTCCACAGAGATCTTCCCATTGTCGATCTTCACCATTCATTAAGTGGGAGACATGCTCTTTCCTGAGCGAGTTCAGTGTGAACCACCTTGTGGTTCCTTCCAGGCCTGTTCCTTTCCAGGAAGCGTCAATCCACACCTGGCAGTCACCAGCCGCCTCACCCCCAGCGGACTGCAGGAGGAGGTACTGCGCACCCCAGGAGTCTCTTGGTTCTCTGCCTTGCCCACCTTTGGGGCTGACAGCCCTAGACACTCCTTCCAGGCTACAGCACCCGGCGCATGACAGACCACCAGATCCTGACTCTGTAGAGTTTGAGTGGTGGGAAAGAAGGGTATTCTCTTCCTCTCATGTGCTACTCTATCATATCACATCAGGCCAACCATGCTGCCTACAACAGGCTTTTGTGGTCAATGGTAGCACAGGTGTTAGTGTTGTTGCCTGATACAGAGGAATCTAGACAGGCCATCGCCCTCTCTGCACAGGGTCTGGAGCTTGCAAGGCACCAGGCAAGGGCATCGTATGATGCTAGTGAGGTGGCTTCCAGGCTAGTAGGGACAGCGATCTGCATTAGGCAGATGGCATGGCTTCACCTGTCAAGATTCAAACAACAAGAAATCCTACTTCGAGGGGGAGCTCTTGCAGCAGGCTATAACCATTAGGACTAATGCCACAGGCCTTAGGACCCACTGGAAAAACTCTTAGCTAGCAATACCGAGCAGGGACCACCCCCAATTTCGGTCACGGTATAAAAGGAGGTGGACCCAGCTCTACCCCAGTTCTTTTCCTGCCATGACCTGTTCACGCTGGGGAAGTTCTGGCTACTCTAGCCCAGCAGAAACTTAAAAAAAAATTTGCATTTTCTTCGAGGATTTTCATCCGTCAGTCATCAGTCTTCTGTTTCTCCACTTCCGGTTCCTCCGACTCCAGTCAGACGTATGTCATCACCTTCGTCGGTCTCCTCTGGGCCCAAGAGGAACAAGTGCCGCTGCGTCCGCCAAATTCCCTCTAAAAACGGCCACATTGAATGCATCTTCTGTTTGGGCCCGGACCATGACAGCGCGACCTGCACCATTTGCCAAGGCTTCACCAGCAGGACCAGAATTGGGTGTCTGAAGGCTCTCAAGGCCCACCTTCTGGAGAAGAAAATGAATATCCTGCATGCCTCGGGAGACAAGGGCAAGCATCGGGACAAGTCCCGCAAGCGCTCCCACAACAAAAACCGTAGCCGGTCCCACTATCACTCCAGATCTCGGTCCCACTCTTGCTCTTCCCCCAAGAAGTCCTCGAGCTCAGGGGACTGCTGCGAAGCGCCCATAAGGCTCCAAGGTGCCGAGCCCTCCTGCTAAGAAACTGGTGCCAGCCAAGGCAAGAACACTGGGGAGAAACCGGTCAAACCTAAGGTGGCTCCTCTTGGCATTACGCCCAACTTCTTCGGCATAGGCTATGGTGCCTAAGAAGGTCTTGGCCTCACCCACTTTGGACAAACCACTGGGCGATAAGGTTACCCTGGCACCGACACCCGTCAAGCCGACGTCTGACCCCATACCAATGCCGGTAGAGGCAATTGTGGTGGAAGTACCCCCAAATCCTCCACCTCACAGGGTTGTGTGGGTGGTTCAGCTTCACCACCCCCCCTTTCCAGGTTCAACAGCTACGGTCTTCAACAAGGATGAACTGCAGGAGCTTTTTTCATCCTGGTGGAGTCAGGTGAGAAAGCAGTCTCCGCCGAAGCCGGACCCGATGCCAGACCCTAACTGGCTGGACAACAGGGAACCCGCTGTGCCTGCCCTCCAAGGTTCAGTCCAGGTCTCAGACCCGTCGTTGCCACCCCTCTCGATCGGGTGGCCGTCGCCGGTCTCTGTCCCGGTCCAGGAGCCATTCCCGCTCTTATAGGTGAGCCCACTCCCACTCCCGTCTGTCCCAAGACTGTCGTCAGCCGTTGCTCCATCGTTTGTCCCACAGCCATTGCCGGTCCGCGGACCGATGTCGGTCTGGTAGCTACCGATGCTCGAGCGGGGAGAGTCCAAGACGCAGCTCAGGCCATTCAAGGCCCAGTAGCAGGTCGTCCACTCCTTCTACCTCATCCCTCTTGGGGGTTCCCCAGGGTAAAGGACCAACCCTGCTCGCCTCCTGACAATCCGACCTTCATGAACGTCATGAGGCACATCCAGGCCTCCAAAGAATGGGAGACGGAGGATCTGTTTCCGGAACGCCGATGACTGGCCAAGTACCTAAGGCAAAAGAAGCCCAAACCTCTAGTGGTGCCTCCCTTGGTGGATACCTTTCCAGGACCTTACCAGGATTACTTGGAAGCATCCAGCTTCAGTCCTGAAAAAATCAGACAGGCTGTATAGAGACCCGAGGGACGAGCCCTTTCCGGCGGAACACCATCAGGCGGACTCTTCGGTGATTACGGCTGCCCACGATAATCCAAAGCAGCCTAAACACCTAAGCTCCCAGCCTCCTGACCCAGAATCCCGCTACTTGGATCAGGTGGGCAAGAAGATTTATTCTGCCTCCACCTGTTCCATTAGGTCGCTCAACTTCCTCATGCATATGGTCCAGTATCAGAATGCACTGTGGGAGAGAGGACAGGAGATAACCAATGCCTTGCCAGACTCTGCGCAAAAGACGGAGCTTCTGGATATATTAGCCTGGTGCGGACGTGGGCACGCATGTTCTCCGTGCCTCATACGATACTACGGATACAGCGGCCAGAGCGGCAGCATCAGGTGTCTGCCTCCAGCGCCATGCCTGGTTGAGGGCCTCTGGCTTTCACCAGGATCTGCAGTCTGGAATCCGGGACTTCCCATTCCAGGGTTCCGTCCCTTTTGGGCAGGAGACGGTCTCTGATCTCTCGTCTCCAGGAGTCGGGCAAGTCTATCTGGTCCGTCAGGCAAATGTACAGAGGGGACCAGAGACGAGCAAAATTACAGCCTTTTCCCAAGCCCTCAGGTGCTCAAACCCGAGGAAACCAACAAAGCCAGAAAGGCAGCTTCCAAAGGAGAGCCAGCAACCAGCAACCTGGAGGCGCTCCTTTTCGAGGCCCCAAGTCCTCCCAAGCCTCTCTCCCCACTCCCAGCTCTGCCCAATGACTCCCTCCCGACCCCTCCGGAGGAAGAAGAGGCAGTAGAGGGTCGCTTCTCCCTTCATCTGAAGGTTTGGAGCTCCATTACAGCGGACCAATGGGCTCTAGACATTTTAAAGAGGGGACACATGCTAGAGTTCACCGAAATTCCTCCAGATACTCCACCAAGGTCCTCAAGATAACCTCCTTCTCACATATCACTCATAGAAGGAGAAATCCAGGCCCTCTTGCAAAAAAGGGCAATAGAACCAGTTCCTCTGCAGCAGCAGAGAAAGGGATTTTACTCCCATTTTTTTCCTAGTTCCAGAGAAGACGCAGGATCTTCGGCCCATCCCGGACTTCGGCTCTTTGAACAACTACATACAGTACCGAAGGTTTAGGATGGTGACCCTTCAAAGTCTTATTCCTCTGCTGCACCAGGGAGACTGGCTGTGCTCCCTAGACATGCAAGATGTGTACATGCACATCGGGATCTTCCCCTCCTCACAGGAAGTTTTTGAGGTTACACTTCTGGGGGAGCATTATCAGTTTCATGTTCTTCTGTTCGGCCTCTCCTCCGTAAATTGAGTCTTCACCAAATGTTTGGCAGTGGTCGCTGCGGCTCTAAGGTGCCAGGGACATTACGTCTTCTCTTACCTCGATGATTGGCTGCTTGCGGCCCCATCCAGGGCGTACCTACTTCAAGCTCTCGGAGACACCCATACTGTGTTCCAAGAGGTTGGGATCACCCCGAACCTTCCAAAGTCATCCCCAGAGCAAGATTCATCTTAATAGGGTGATCCTGGACTCGATCAAAGGCATGGCTTTTCTGCCTCCAGAAAGGGGCGATTGCCTACGGGAAATAGCTGGTTCAGTCCTAGTAATCCCTCAGGTCCCAGCCAGGACCTTCCTCAGACTTCTGGGACACATGACAGCGGCCATCTCTGTTACTCCTTTGGCCCATCTCCACATGAGTCCCACAATGGATTCTCAGGGAGCAGTGGGATCAATGCTCAGACGACTTAGACCAAGTGATCAGAGACACAGAGCCAGTCAAGAGGACACTTCTTTGGTGGCTGGACCCTCTCAATTTAGAGAATGGGGTCCCTTTCCATCAGGAGCCTCCAAATTGGACCTTAATGACAGATGCGTCAGATTTGGGACGGGGGGGCACTAGGGACCCGCCAAACATAAGGGGTCTGGACCCTAGAGGAGCATGACCTCCACATCAATGTACTGGAGATGCGAGTGGTCCTTAATGCGCTGCTTGCTTTTCAAGAGGATCTTGTCCCAGGCTCTCTCCTTGTTCAGACGGACAACATGGCGGTCGTCTTTTACATCAACAAGCAAGGGGGAACACACTCCTACCCCCTATGTAGGGAGGCAATGAGAGTCTGGTACTGGGCGCTGGAGCGTCACATTTACCTGTCCACAGTGCACGTTCCTGGCATCCAAAATGCCTTGGCAGACCGCCTAAGCAGGTCTCAGTCCAAGGCGCATGAGTGGAAGTTGCTGCAGTCAGTAGTGGACCAGCTCTTCGACACATGGGGTCATCCATTGCTGGACTTCTTTGCGCCCCCATGCAACGACAAACTGACAGTTTTCTGCTCGTGAGAGCACGCGCCTGGTGTTTTCTGGCCAGACGCATTGTCCCTTTGTTGGGCAGGGAAGTTTCTTTACACCGTCCCTCCCTTTCCTCTCATTCAGAAAGTCCTTTTGAAGATACAGGCCGAGGGAGCTCGAATGATTTTAATTGCCCCATTGTGGCCTCGGCAGATTTAGTTCCCACTACTTCAGCGGTTGTCCTCGGAACCTTCTATTCTGCTCCCAGTATGCTCGCAGTTGCTGTCCCAGGATCAGGGCACGCTGGTCAGTCCGTACCTCAGGTCTCTGCACCTTCATGCTTGGCTCCTGCAGACGTAGTAAGGTCAAGGTATGGGGTCTCCCAGGAGGTGCCAGACGTCCTCGTCTCGGCGAGAAAGCCCTCTACTCGCTCCACTTATGCTATGAAGTGGAAGCGTTTTTGTCTCTGGGCTTCATCTCACCATCTGGACCCCCCTACCTGTCCGGTGAACTCAGCATTACAGTATCTCCTTTTCTTATACCAGCAAGGCTTAAACTACTCTTCAACAAAGGTGCACATGTGGGCCATCTCTGCATATCATGTCCTCTTGGGAGATAGAACCTTGGCCCATCTGGACGTGGCCCGCACCTTTTTACGAGGGATTCTGCACATGAGATCTCCCATCAGGGATCCTATCCCTCCCTGGGAACTTCTGTTTGTGTTGGAGAAGCTCACGCTCCCCCTGTTTGAACCAGTGGCTGAGTGTGAGCTGTGTTACCTTTCCTGGAAGGTTTGTTTTTTAGTTGCTGTTACTTCGGCTCAAAGAGTTTCCAAGCTCCAGGTTCTGATGTATAAAGAGCCTTGTTTAGTTTTTCACAGGGAGAGAGTTTCCCTCAGAACAAATCCTAAATTTCTTCCTAAAGTGGTCTCGGAGTTGACCCTCAACCAGTTGGTTGACCTTCCAGTTTATTTTCCTTCTCTGTCTAATAGGGGAGAAGCTCTCCTTCACACTCTGGATGTTCACAGGGCGCTGAGGTACTACCTCAAGTGCACAGCTGCACACCATAAATCAGAGCAACTGTTTGTGGCCTTTGTGCCACAACATTAGTGCACCCGGTGTCCAAGCAGACTATTTCGAAGTGGCTTGTCCACTGTATCATGTTTTGCTATGAAAAACACAATAAACCCCTTCCAGGTCCGGTTAGGGGTCACTCCACCAGAGGAGTTTCAACTTTTCGCCACATTGAAGAATGTCTCTGTAAGAGACATATGCTCGGCTGCCACCTGAAATTCTGTACACACTTTCGTGGAGCACTATAGCCTGGACATTGCATCCAGGCACTGTACCGGTTTTGGCTTGGCAGTCCTTCAGGGACTTCTTTCCTGACTGGCTGAGCGGTCAGCATTGTTTCACCCTTCCTCCTGGGATAGGCTCCTCCTTGGTGTGGGACTGCTTGGGATTCAGTCCTAATGGTTGTAGCCTGCTACAAGAGCTCCCCCTCTAAGTAAGATAGTACAGTTACGTAAGAACTTACCATAACAGCAGATCTTCGAGAGGAGCTCTTGCAGCAGGCACTGCTTTCCCACCCTCAGTCCCCCGAGTGAGGTATTCAGGACATCTTCAGGCTTCGCCTCTTTTTCTTATTGGGGCCTATTCATGGGTCTTAGCGGAGGAACTGGGCTGGAGCTGGGTCCGCCCCTTTTTATACCATGACGGACATCGGGGTGCGGTCCCTGCTGGGTATTGCTAGCTAAGAGTTTTTCTGGTGGGGCCTAAGGCCTGCGGCGTTAGTCCTAATGGTTATAGCCTGCTGCAAGAGCTCCTCTCTTGGAAATACTGTTACGGTAAGTTCTTACGTAACTGTACTGTACTAATGTAGTCTGACATATGCAGTAAGACCTTGCTGTTGTACTGCCCCGGAGATGAAAGAGTTAAAGGCTACATTCTAAGTAGGCACGCGCTCTGTTTCAAATCACTGTCTCCTGGTACATTCTATTCAACCGTCAGATTCTTTACTCTGCCTTACTGTGAAGATGCCACAGAGATTCTCTTTAGCATCTCGTCGATTAAAGTGGTATTTATCGCCTCAGTTTATCCGATTAAAAAAAAAAAAATATATATATATACATATATACACACATTAAGCGTTTCTAGTTTATTTTCGCTGTCCATCAGTACAAGTACAATTGTCTCTAGCTTTTTGTCTACTTGGGGGTAAGTCTCGGTCCATTAGCGGTTGCCGTCCAACCATTAGGGTACTGAGTTTTGTTTCTGTCACTCTCTCTCTCTATTTTCTGTCAAATTTAACAGTGGCTAGCTCTAGTTAATAAAAAAACAAGTTTGTCATTTTTATTTTTTCCCAGACCGCTAATACCGGACTATTAACTAGAACTATTTTGGTACTTATCTGGCCTAACCACCTTTGGGATAAGTTTAAGATGGAGTCACAGAAATCTAAAAAGAAAACCGGGCCTACCGGTTTTCAACAGTGTGAGTGTGGGGACATTTTTGCCAAGGCCGATCCCCACACTACTTGTGTTTTTTGCCTGCAGTCAGACTGACATATGCAAAAATTTCCCTTAGTCGACGCTTAACAGGTGCCTTAACCGACTGAATTAGAAATTGGCGGAAAAATCCACTAACCCAGATGGCCGAGCCAGTTCAGGTTCAAACGAACCTGAGGGGGTTCCTTCTAACCAAGGCGATACCCTTCCTCCTAAACGGATCGTGGATTCAGCCCTTGAACCGGCTCCCGCTAAGAGAAAAATATATCGAACCGGCTACTAAGTCACGTGTGGTTGCGGTTCCGACAGCAGCAGAGATTGCTAATGCTATATGCATTATACAGTCCTTGCAGATAACCAAACTGGTGATCCCTCTGGTGATTCCTCAGCCGGTTCCAATTCCTCCAGATCCCTCGGAATGTGATTATTCCTGTGAGCAGGATGATGAAGAGGACCTTTATGGCCCAATTGAACCGGAGGTTTCTCCTGAACATGAAGGAGACATTTCTCCACCTAAACAGTCGGAGGATGCTCACTCATTTTTCATTCATGAAAAAGGTGGCTGAAACTCTCCAGTTACTAGTTCTTGAATCTGTAGATGAGGAGGAAGAACCAGATTATGTGGAGATGATGATGTCCCTGCCTCTAAAAGGCTGGTGAAACCCATTCATAAGTCTCTGAAGAGACAGATTTTAAAAATTTTGAGTACCCTTACTTCTGCTCCTCCTGTGGATGAGGACAGAGTGGAAGTACCCACTGGCCAGAGATGGCACAGAATTTCTGTCAGGGCACCCCAGTCATGACGGGGTGGTTCAGGCTGCTGCCTGTGAAAAGGCAAACATCCTACTAACTTCCCACCCTCCAGAAAAAGACTCTAGGAGGATTGACTCCATGGCTAAAAAGTCTTATCTGGGGTCTTCCCTCATTGTCAGATAGGCCTCTTATCTTGTTTATGTGGCAAGATATCAAAAGAAACTGGGGAAAGCAGTGTCCTCTCTGGCAGCCAAATTCCCAGCTGAGGCAGCTGCTGATCTGGGTGAAATGGCAAGGAGTGGAATAGAAGTTTCTAAGCAGCAATTCCACATGGCAGTGGATGCCAATGATTCGGCATCCAGAATTTTGGCTACCGCCATTTCCCTGAGAAGGTTTTCGTGGCTTAGAACCACAAACCACTCTCAGGACACTCAAACCAAGGCCTTGGATTTTCCTCTGGTCCAGAACTCCCTTTTTGGAGAGCAAACTGAGACCTATATAAGGAAAATGGATGAATATAGAACCTCATATAGGAGTGCTGCTGACAAGGAAAAAGCTGCCACCCCTCAAACAACAGAGTTGGGGAGGCAGGGGCAGGTCTTACCAGAGACACTTCTACCAGGCCTTCCCTGTTTATCAACAACAGCATGGCTATTTTAGAGGAAGGGGCAGGAGAGGTGCCACTTGTTCAAGCCCAGCATCCCAGCCCAGGACTCTACCGAAACAGACTCTCTGAGTCTTGGGTCGCCTCCTCACTTTAGTAGGGGGCAGGCTTGCCCACTGCCTCCAAAATTGGCAATCTATAACATCAGACAAATGGGTTCTGGAGGTGGTGGTGGGAGGCCTTGCTCCACATTTCAATTTCCCAAATTGAGAGCAAGGCTGTTCAAACCTGCATCCACAACAGAAATCTCCCTGCTGGAAATGGAGGTTACAACCATCCTTCAGGACTGGGCAGTGGAACATGTCCCTTTGTCCCAAAGAGGGAAAGGATTGTATTCAAGGTACTCCTGACCTTGAAGAAAAATGGGGATTGGCGACCCATTCTGGATTTAAGGTTTCTGAACAAACATTTAACAAAACCAAAATTCAAGATGGTCAATTTGGCAATTATACTGCCCACTCTCAGGCAAGGAGACTGGCTAGCATCCCTATACCTCAAGGATGCTTATTTCCATATTCCTATCAGACAGTCACACAGAAAATACCTAAGATTGACTGCCATTGAGTCACTACCAATTCAGGTCCCTTCCCTTCAGTCTGACCTCAGCTCCCAGAGTGTTTACAAAATGCCTGGCAATGGTAGTGGCACACTTAAGGCGTTTAGGAATTTCAGTGTTTCCCTACCTGGACAACTGACTGTTGGTGGGTCAGTCTCCACAGCAAGTAGTAGAGCCCCTGGCAGTCACTCGGACTACTCTTCACTCATTGGGCTTCTTAATAAATACAAAAAAGTCTGTCCAGGAGCCAGTCCAGCTTCTGCAATTCATAGGGGCAGAGCTGCACAGTTCTTGGAAAAAGCAAGACTCCCACCAGACAGGGTGGAACGCCTTGTGCAACTAGCAGTCTTTCAAACTCCATTCTCCAAAGCCAGCCAGGTACTTTCTGCGGTTGCTGGGGATTATGGCAGCTACAATAGCAGTGGTACCAGAGGCAAGGTTTCAGATGAGATATTCAGTTCCATCTGAAGTCCTTTTGGTCCCAGAGCAGAGATTCCTTGTCCAAACTGATTCCAGTAACTTCCACACTTCTCCTAGCCCTGCAGTGGTGACAGGACAGAGACAACCTCAGGGTGGG
Source organism: Neoceratodus forsteri (assembly GCA_016271365.2). Lineage (NCBI taxonomy): Eukaryota > Metazoa > Chordata > Ceratodontiformes > Ceratodontidae > Neoceratodus > Neoceratodus forsteri. The sequence continues at coordinate 211,600,858 of JADMNL010000027.1, forward strand.
TATTCCTTTTCTTCAGGAAAACACCACCATAGTACTCACCATAGATGCATCCCTCTTGGGTTGGGGGGCGCGCACCTGGGGGAGCGTATAGCTCAGGGTACTTGGTCTCCTCAAGAATCTCTCCTGCACATAAACCTCTTGGAACTCAGAGCAGTGTTGCTGGCTCTCCAGTCCTTTTCTCCCATGGTTCAAGGGAAGGTGTTGCAAGTCAGGACAGATGACACCATAACATAGAAGATAATGCCTGATGTACAGGTGATAACCATAGTCTAATCATCTCGAGTGGTTGCTAGGGCATCAGCAAACCTTGAGAGCACAGCTCGAGAGGTTTACCATTGCCCTAGCAACCACGAGAGGTGATTACACCGTGGTTATTACCTGTATATCAGGCATTGTCATTTTCAAACAACATGAAGTCTTGCTGTATTCTGACAATCTGCAGTTAGCCCCAGCCTTTAAACTGCCCCGGAGAGCAGAGGGTTAATTTTCTATGCAGTGCATAGAACGTTAAGCTCGAGCTCAGTTGAGGTCTCTGTCTGTAGCACTTTGACACCCAACCGTCAGATTCTTTACTCTGCCTCACTGAACAGTCACTCCGGAGATTTCTCCTTCTGCTCGGTTCAAAGTCGGCTAAAGTTGTCGGTTTCATTCCGAAATTATTTCCGCATTGTCAGTTCAGGCTCTGTCTGCGGTACTGTGAGTACTTTAGATAGTTTTTCTGTTCTTTGTGGAAATTGTAAAACTTGTAGTTTCGATCGGTTCGGCTGAACTGATCCAATATATTGAACTCTTGTGTTTTTATTTGGAGTATGGTTACTGGTTCTTATCGGTTTTAAAAAAAACATGTTTTAACAGTTTTTTCCAATACCCGTAACACGGTTAGAAACCGATAAGGCAGTCTTGCCTGGCGGTTACCGAAAAAAAGGGTAAGTTTGGTTAGGTTGGCCATGTCTGAGAAACCCAAGAAAAAAAACAGACTCACCGGGTTTCAACACTGCAGTGAGTGTGGGGAGGTCTTTGCTAAGGCCGATCCCCACACCACCTGTGTTTATTGTCTGGGGTTTGACCACCTCAATACAGACTGCCAAATTTGTAAAATCTTTCCTACGTCTACCCTGGAAAAAAGATTAGGTAGACTTAGGGAAAAGGAGGCCGAGAAGTCCACTGACCTGGATGGCCAGCTCGGTTCGGTTCCGATCGACCCAGAAGGAGTGCCCTCTGACCAGGGCGATACTTCTTTGGGCAAGAGGAAAGCCGATCCTGAGGGATCAGTTCCTACAGAAAGAAAACGCAAAGAGAAATCGACCAGTTCGGATCCAGAGGTTCATGTTCCAACCACCGAGGAAATAGCCCTAGCGATTCGAATTGTTGAATCGCTTCATCCGGTTCTGACCGATCCGGCGCCTTTTGGCAGGGGTTCGGTTCGGTCGGTTCCCTCAGTTCAAGATTATACCCCTGAAGGCTTTTATGAACCGGAGTTTGAAGAGGAGGGGGATTTTGAAGATGATGGTGATGATGGTGAAAGTCTGGATGTGCCTGTAGAACCGGACATCTCCCCAGACAGAACTTCTGGTGTTTCCCCTCCTAGGCTCTCTGAGTCCCCTTCCCACTATCTGTTTTACAGAAAAGTGGCTGAAACCCTCCAGCTTCCTATGGAGGAGGCTGTGGAGGATCAAGAGAAGCCTGATTTTGTGGAAATGATGGACATCCCAGAGTCCAGGAGACTGTCTATTCCCCTTCATAAGTCCTTTGGGAAGCAGATACAAAAAATCCTAAAGTCTCCTAATTCTGTACCTCCTGTTGACAAAAGGATGGACAAGAGGTACACTTTATCAGGCTCAGATACAACGTTTTTCTACCAGCAATGCAGCCATGTTGTGGTAGTGTAGGCTGCAGCCTGTGACAAGGCAAATATTTCCTTGGCTTCACACCCCCCAGACAAAGACTCCAGGAAGATTGATGCCATGGTAAAGAAACAGTACATGGCATCCTCCTTGGGACTCAGGCAGGCTAACTATATGGCCTATACAGCCAGGTACCAGAAGTCCAGGTGGGACACTGTACTGGCACTGGCTAAATAGGCCTCCCCCCAGCTGGCCAAGGAGCTGGAGGAGGTGGCTGCTGATGGGATTGAGGCATCAAAGGTAAAATTTCATGCTGCTGCTGTGGACTCCAATGATGTGTCATCAAGAGTCATGGCTACATCTGTGGCTCTTTGGAGGATGGCTTGGTTCAGATGTACTACCCTCTCACAGGACACCCAGGCTAAGGCCATGGATTTCCCTGTGGTGGGTAATTCTCTGTTTGGGGAGCAGACAGAGAATTACATGAAGAAAACGGATGAGTACAGGACCACTTATAGGAGTGCTCAGGTTAAGGAGAGGCAGGCAACTCCTCAAAGGCAGCAATCTAGGGGCAGGCCTTTTCATAGGCCTTTCTACCAAGCACTGGCCTCTTCTCCCTTTTCACAGAGGGAGAGGCAGAAGGGGGATGAGCAGGGCTACATCCACTCCTCAGCCTAAGGCCCCTGCCAGGCAGACACCCTGATGGGACTGCCCGGGTCGACTCTCCTGTCCCTGTAGGGGGCAGGCTGGCTTACTTCAGCCAGGACTGGATGTCTGTTACTTCAGACAAGTGGGTCCTGGAAGTAGTAAGCCAGGTACTGGTTCTCAGCTTCAAAAAATTTCCGAAGATGAGAGCCAGATCTTTTCCACCTGCAGGTCTCTCCGAAACCCTTGCCCTAAAGGCAGAGGTTTAATCTCTTCTGGCCTTAAGAGCCATAGAGAGAGTTCCTACCCTACACCGGGGCAAAGGTCTGTACTTCAGGTACTTCCTTACCCCCAAAAAGACAGGGGAGTGGTGACCCATCCTTAATCTAAGATACCTGAACAAACATCTTTTAAAACCAAGGTTCAAGATGGCGACTCTGGGAATAATTCTTCCCTGTCTAAGGCCAGGGGACTGGCTAGCCTCCCTGGACCTCAGAGGTGCCTATTTTCACATCCCCCATCAGGTGCTCCCACAGAAAGTACCTCAGGTTCAAGTTGCCCTCAGGCCATTATCAGTTCAAAGCAACTGCCCTTTGGTCTAACATTAGCTCCAAGGGTTTTCACAAAGTGCCTGGCAGTAGTGGTTGCCTTTTTAAGAAGGCAAAAGATTTCCATTTTTCCATATCTGGACAACTGGCTCATAGTGGGTCAGTCTCCAGACCGAGTCAAGTCAGACCTGCAAGTGACCCAGCAAGTGCTCACTTCCCTGGGATTTCTTCTCAACCTCCCCAAGTCAGTTCTCGAACCGGTGCAGCTCCTTACCTTTATAGGGGCAGAGCTAGGTACTGTCAAAGCAAGAGCCTTTCTTCCCCTGGAAAGGGCAAGAGTTCTTATTGAACTGGCTTCTTCCTTCAGCCTTGAGGTGTCCCAACCAGCAAGACATTTCCTTCAGCTCTTGGGCCACATGGCAGCTTCTACAGCAGTGGTCCAAGGGGCAAGATTCCAGATGAGGGACATTTAGTTTCATCTGAGGGCCTTTTGGTCCCAAAGGAAGGATCCTCTTACCAAACTGATTCCAGTGACTCAGACACTGATCCAAGCTCATCAATGGTGGCAGGATCAGGACAATTTAAGGCAAGGGGTCCCATTTGTTACTCAGTCTCATTCAGTGGTGCTTACCAAGGATGCTTCCCTTTTGGGGTGGGGAGCCCATCTGGGGGCTCTCACAGCCCAGGGACTGTGGTCCCCTCAGGAATCCCTTCTTCATATCAATCTCCTGGAACTCAGGGCAGTTTTTCTGGCCCTGCAAGCTTTCTCTCAGTCAGTGCAGAACAAGGTGGTTCAGGTCAGAACAGACAACACCACCACCATGTGGTACATCAACAAGCAGGGAGGCACTCAGTCCATGGCCTTGTGAACAGAAGCCATGAAATTGTGGTCCCTGGCTTATTCTCTGCAGACCTCTTTGATAGCAGTCCACCTTCCAGGGAAGGACAATGTGCTAGCAGATGCACTAAGCAGGATCTCCCAGGGCCATCACAAATGGTCCCTGGATCCTCTGGTCTTAAAAGTGATTTTTTCAAGGTGGGGCACTCCAGAGATAGATTTCTTTGCAGCCCCAGACAATCACCAACTTCCTCTGTTTTGTTGCAGACCCCCAGTCTTGGGCTCAGTACCTCTGGATGCTCTTATGTTGAACTGGGAAGGGAAATTTCTGCCTTCCCTCCCTTTCCTCTACTGTTCAAGATTCTGGTAAAAGTGAGGTCACAACCCTGCAAAGTGATTCTGATTGCTCCAGATTGGGCTAGGCAGCCCTGGTACCCCCTCTTACTGTCCCTAGCAGTCCATCTTCCCCTGTCTCTTCCCAGGAATTACAATCTGTTAATCTCCTCTCAGAGGAGGATTTGGTACCCCAATCTTCGGTCCCTCAATCTCAAAGCATGGCTCTTGAAGAGCTAGAGTATGCAGATTTGTTTCTGTCCTGAGGGGTTCTGGATATTCTCAAAGCCTCTCGAAAGCCTGCCACCAGAAAGACTTATGACTCCAAATGGAAAAGATTCAGCATTTGGTGTTCCAAGAAGCATATATCTCCAGACACTGCTGAATTGCCTACAGTTCTGTATTATATGGTCCATCTTAATGGTCTAGCTCTCAGACCAGCTACTGTCAATGTATGCTTGTCAACTGTTTCTGCTTTTCTGTCAGTGGGAAAGCCTTCCTTACTGTCATCACCCTGTATTCGGAAAGTTTTTCAAGGGATTGCTTCATACCAATCCTCCCTTTAGGGATCCTGCCCCTGCCTGGGACTTAAATGTTTGCATTGCTCAACATATGCGACCCCCATTTGAGCCTATGTCCTCAGCAGAGTTTAAGTACTTGACTTGGAAAACTGTGTTTTTGGTAATCATTACCTCTGCCAGACATATCAGTGAATTGCAAGCCCTGTCAGTGGAACCTGATTTTATCTCTTTCCATGGAGATAAAGTGGTCCATAGAACCAATAGGAGGTTCTTGCCCAAAGTGGTTTCAGACTTCCATTTGAATCAGTCCATGTCTCTCCCTGTTTTCTTCACTGATCATTCTTCCTCGGAGGAGAGGAGGCTACTCAGTTCAGATGTTAAAAGAGCCCTTAGCTACTACATAGAGCGTACCAAGGGTCACAGGTTTGATTCCCTCCAGTTGTTCCTTACTTATGGGGAAGTGGGAAAGGGCAAACCTACCACCAAAAGAACTGCTGCCAGGTGGATTGTTTCTTGTATACAATTCTGCTATGAGAACTGGGAAAAATTCCACCCTCAGGCCTGAGGGCTCATTCCACAAGAGGTACAGCTGCTTCCCTGGCTGCTGCCAGGGATATCCCTCTGTTAGAAATTTGTCAAGCAGCCACCTGGAAAACAGTCCATACCTTTACCAAGCATTACTCTCTGGATATCCCGGCTAGGAGTGATGCTCGGTTTGGCACAGCAGTACTTCAGAGCCTATTCCCAAAGTAGGTTCTGTCCCTCCTCCATGGAGGTACTGCTTGGTAGTCTGCAGATTGTCAGAATACAGCAAGACTTCATGTTGTTTGAAGAAAAAATTACTCACCTTAGTAATTGTGTTTCTTCTAATGGAGTCTTGCTGTATTCTGACCTCCCCTCCCTGCCTCCCCTCTCAGAACCTGGTTTTGGGAAGTGGGTGGGCAGGTGCAGTGTTGCACCCCAGGGGTGGCTTCAGCACACCCTCCATTTTATTTGGGTGCTTTGTATTATAATCTTGTTTTTGGATAGGATTTGGTTTTGGGTTTCCTGACCTGAGTCTTCCTTTGGGAATCCAAAACTTTCTGTTGCCAGTTGGCTAGTTAAAAAATTTTACAATTTCCACAGTGAGTGTTTACTCGTAAGAATCTGACGGTTGGGTTTCAAAGTGCTGCAGACAGAGACCTCAACTGAGCTCAAGCTCAACTTCCTATGCACTGCATAGAAAATTAACCCTCTACTCTCCGGAGCAGTTTAAAGGCTGGGGCTAACTGCAGATTGTCAGAATACAGCAAGACTCCGTTAGAAGAAACACAATTACTAAGGTGAGTAATTTTTTCTTATAGTGTATGGGACTTGACATTAGAAGTTACCCCCCCGAATACAAGTAATATAGCCTTACCTTATTAATGAATCTGCACTACAGCCATTTGATTGTGTAAGAAAACAATTTATTAGGATACACGGACTGAATGACAGCAGGCCAAAATAGCACCAGAGTTAAAATCTCTATCATAAATGGAGAGTTCGCTAGACTCAATAACAGTAACCTGTGACAATGGGAATGTTATTTGAATACTGTACTGAGACTAACAGTCACATTCTTTGTGTGTAAAATACTGAATAACACTGGCATTCCGTTTTGGAAACTCACTGCTGTGACATAGGTGAGAGAGGTTTACAAGGTTCTGATATCACAACAGTGGGATTACATAGAGGATAATGGCTGGGGATCGGGTGATAACCACGCTGTAATCACCTTGAGTGGTTGCTAGGGCAACATGGTAAACCTCGCGAGCACAGCTTCAGAGGTTTACTGTAGCCCTAGCAACCACGAGAGGCGATTTCAGTGTGGTTGTCACCCGATCTCCAGCCATCATTTTTTACAGTGTATGGTCAAAAAAACATTGTTTGCATTCTATGTGTGAGAATTATGGAACTCTGGTGCATTCTTTTTTGTTATGCCACTGTTTGGAAGTTCCGAAGTGTGGTTAACAACTTTTAAAATTCTAAACAGTGCATAACAAAGCTGTGTGACTGCTGATTATGGTGGTTAATAGGCATTTACCATACATTATAAGGTTGTAAACGGCTTGCTTTCGGTGGGTAATAAGGGCTACCCATACATTATAATGTTTTACACAAATAAGCAGGGTGGCACAAGATCCACACTGTTGTGCACAGAAGCCATGAAGATATGGAATTTGGCTTATTCTCGGGAGGTGACTCTGCCAGCAGTTCACCTTCCTGGGAAGGACAGTGTTCTGGTAGACTCTAAACAGGATCAACCAGAACCCCCACAAGTGGTCTCTGAATCACTTAGTTCTCATGAGCATCTTCAAGCTGTGGGGCACTCCAGAGATAGACCTCTCTGCAGCCCCAGTCACCCCAGTATTGCTGCAGGCCTCCAGTTCTGGGCACAGTCCCAGTGAACGCATTTCTGCTGAACTGGTCAGGGAAATTTCTTTATGCCCCCCCCCCCATTTCCCTTGTTACTCAGGGTACTAATCAGACTCAGGGGTCAGTCTGCGATGATGATCCTGATAGCCCCCAACTGGGCCAGGCAGCCTTGGTACTCAATTCTGGTGAATCTGGTATCAACAAGCCCAATTTGCCTCCCCATGAGGTATAACCTGCTGACCTCATCCCAAGGGAGGATCATGTACCCCAGCTTGGGGTCCCTCAGACTGAAGGCTTGGCTCTTGCAGAGTTAAGAGTATGCTGGATTGCATCTCTCTGACTCTCATGGATATTCCAAGGGTTTCCAGGAAACCAGCTACTAGGAAAACCTATTCATCCAAATGGAAGAGGTTCACTGGTGCAATCAGCTAAGTGTGGAACCACAGGAGACGGGCATTCCACTGATACTAGATTATTTGGCTTATCTGCATTCTCTGAACCTTAGGCCTGCCACCCTAAGGGTACATTTGACTGCAGTTTCTGCTTACTGGTCAGCAGAGAACTCCTCTTCCCTGGCTTCTGACCCTATATTCAAAAGATTTTTTAAAGGCCATTGCATTTACACCCTCCTCATGGGGAGCCTACCCCTTCATGGGATCTAAATATTTGTATAGCTCAGTTTATGCAGCCCCCCCCCTTAGAACCTATGTTCTCAGCAGAGTTAAAGTATGTGACATGTAAAACTGTTTCTAGTAGCTATCACTTCAGCAAGATCTATCAGTGAACTACAGGCCTCATCAGTGGAACCCAATTATGTCTCTTTTCACAATGATAAAGTGTTTCTTAGAACACATAGGACGTTTCTTCCCAAGGTGGTATCAGAATTCCACCTTAACCAGTCCATGAACTTGCCTGTCTTTTTTCACTGAATACTCCAGTTCAGGGGAACATAGCCTTCATAGCCTGGATGTGAAAAGTGCTATCCACTACCATCTAGATCTCACCAGAGGGCATAGGGGTAACTCTAGCCAGTTGCTCCTTACCTATGGAGAAGTGGGCAGGTGTAAACCTGCCACTACAAGGACCACTATAAGATGGGTTAGTGTCTTGCATTCAGTTTTGCTATCGGAAACTAAGGAATGATCTCTCTGTAGGCCTCAGGGCTCATTCTGCTAGGGGCACAGCTGCCACTATAGCAGCTACAAGAGATTCCCTTGTCAGAAATCTGTAAGGCAGCTACCTGGAAAACTGTACATACATTTACCTAGCATTACAGCCTGGATGTGAAGGCAAGAAGTGATGCCAGGTTTTGGAACAGCAGTATTGGAGAGCCTCTTTCCTAAGTAGGTTCTGTGCCATCCTCCAAGGGAACTGCTTGGTAGTCTGCATATGTCAGAATACATTAGGACTTCTTGTTTGAAGAAAAAATTGTTTACCACGGTAATGTTTCTTCTAAAGGAATCCAATGTATTCTGACCTCCCACCCTTCCTCCCCTGCCAGAACCTGGGGTCTCTGCACTCCAGCTTATGCATTATTTTACTGGAAGCTAGTTTTGTTAGAGGGCATCTGTGACTTGTCTTTTAGCCCATTTTGGGGTTGGTAGGGTCTTGGATGAGTTCCTATTTAAATGCTGTAAGCATTTTCAAATTGTTTTAAATCTATTATAGGTCTCTTTGGGTTGCTAGTAAGAATCTGATGGTTGAATAGAATGCACCAGGGGACAGTGATTTGAAACAGAGTGCGTGCCTACTTAGAAAGTAGGCTTTAACTTCTTCCTCTCCAGGGCAGTACAACAGCAAGGTCTTACTGCATATGTCAGAATACATTAGGACTCCTTTAGAAGAAATAACATTATTGTGGTAAGTAATTTTTTCTTATCACCCATGGCTCGGCGTAGGGTGATTTCCTCCACCTTCCAGGGGACCTGTCTCTTTTCTCACAGGACAAGGAGAAATTTGCAGGGGTGTCTTCCGTCCCCCCCCCCGGTCATAGGGAACACTGCCTCGCCCTGAACAGCCTTGAGCCTTGTATGGACTAGGATGGCTAGAAGGGTCTGCCCCACAGGAGGCTGAGGGAAGCTGTTCCCTCAGGGGATTGCCAGGTCCCCTCCAGGGGGGGGCTTGGTACTCACCCAGCAGTAATGAATGGGGAAGATATGTAAATTACATACCTACCGTAATTCTTGATCTTCCCTTGTATCTTCACCATTCATTAGATTCCCACCCACATTCCTCTTGGGCCTCAGCCTCTGAGCAACGCCTCCACCCTGCTTGCCCTCCCTCTCTATGAGGCCAAGTCCCCCTGGTACCTCAGTGCCCTCTGCTTCCTTCTCTAAGTCACAGAAGATCCAACCGGAGGGATACAGCGAGTAGAGGCTTTGCCCTGGCCTTGAAGGGAACTCCCTGGGGTTGTCAGTTGGGTGCACCGTGGGCAAGGCCCCGGTTTTTCTGCAGCAATTTGGATCTAAATTCTGTGGCAAGTCCCCCTGTTGCCGCAGAACTTTGGCATTAGTTTCCAAATTCTGCGGCGGCTGTTGGGGGCTTCAGTAACAGTCAGTAACACACACACCCCCAAAAGTACCCAGTTAGGGGAAAAATTTTAAGTTTTTGGGCTGAGATCTACAAACCAGAGAAGGTTGTCTAACTCCTGCGTACTTCGTATTAGAAAGTAAAGAATCCATCTCAGCCCCATGACCCTCCCCGTCCCAGCCTGAGATTCCCTAGGCCCATCAGATTTGAATGAGTAATATTTTTAGCAGCTACCACATTACAGTGATACTCATACTTCTGGTTTTGCCGCTTGACCAGCATGCTGTGCTTAAAACACTTCTGGGACGAAAAACCAAAATTCAGGCTCGGCTGGGAAATTAGAAAGATGAGGATTGCTGCACAGTATGGGACCTGGATAAACATACTTCTACTTCAAATAAAGCGACTCCAGGAGGGTCTCAGTGTGGGATAGGGAGGGTGGTGGGGCTGAGCTGGGTGGAGGGGATTTACCTGTTTTGATTTTTAAGGTAAAGTCCTAGCAGACAAACTAATGGGCAAGGGCTGTTCCAAAATGCTTTTCAGATTTTTATTTTTAAATTCCACAGAATTCCAAAAAGCATCTGCATAATTTGATATAAACTGTGGAAAAGTTTTCTGGGGTTTATATGATCTATGGAATAATTTTCTTTTGTCAGTAAGTGTAAACTGCAGATTTATTTTACTCAGTTTATACTGACTCTTGATATTTTTTTTTATTTCTTGTTCTTTATCTCATCTGCCAGCGCCAATTGGTCTGATCTACACATGCTCAGCCCCATCACAGACCCTGGGACTTACCTCAGTCCTTAACATCCCCAGCGTAACCCTGGGGGGAGCCCTGTGGACCCTTTCCCCCGATGGAGATGGAGATGGAATGGTAGACTGGTCTTTGGCGTGTGGTTTCTAGCGTGGGTGCAGACATCATCGTGCGGTGGCTGAACCTCCATTTTCCTGATCTTATCTGTGTCAGTCTTCACCATTCAACACCTTTGGGTACTTGGCCGGAGGTCATGACTCTGTGGGAGCTTTTTTTTTTTGGATGGGTGGAGTCGATGCACCATCGGCGCCGCCCTCAAAGTCAACGCACTGTGTGGTGCTAGCGGCTTGGCCGTTAGGTATTGTCGACTCCACCCTCCCACCAGTTCTGCATCTCCCGGCGTCAAAGTCACCTTGTGGGATGCTTTGCTTTGAAGAATATTTGAGGCCTACCTCTTCTACGCAGTTCAAATTTTTCACCTTTCTCGACTCCATGCCGCAGTCCGTCGGTCCCCTGTCTCCTGCTGGTTCTGTTAGCCTAATTGACGTTGCCTGGTAAGATTGTTCCATTATTTTACTTTGTGATGTTGAGTCTAATTTGGTGTTTCTTTCTCATGGATCATGTCTAGGTCCGAGGGCAAGAAAAATTCCAAGATGGGACGGCCCCCCATGCGACGGTGCCCTTGCAGCCGTAAGTACTCCATCACCGACCAGCACAACCGTTGCATTGCTTGTTTTGGCCCGCTTCACGACATGGATTCGTGCAATGCCTGTTTCTCCATGGACTGCCGGGTCATCGAGCAACACGTGTGGAAAGTGGGGTGAGCTCCGCCAACTTTCCGGGGTCAGGCATGCACTCATCGGGCCAAGCTGCGCTCTCTCGGCCTTTCCTCCGGGTCCCCTCCTGGTTCTATATGGACCAAGGAGGAGGGGGCCTCTGTCTCTTGTAGCCTAGTCATGGCAGAGGCCCCTTCCATGGTGCAGGAGGCCTCCCGGTTTTGTACCCATGGCTCAGAAGGCCTGGGTCGGTGGCATCCTCGATGCCATCTGTCGCCGCTGTCTTGGGCCACGGCTCCGTGGGCCCTGACGGCACCGTCATTGGCACCGGTCCGTCACTCTGTGCTGTTGCTGCTGTCTGCACCGTTCATGGCACTGATGGTGCTATTGGTGCCGTGGGAGGCTCCATGGCGCCATCCCTGACTGTTTCTTGCTGCTACACCGTGTCCAGTTCTGGAGCCATGCATGGACACGGTGCCATGGGGGTTTCAGAGCTCAGCACCAAGAGCACTGTCAGGGCCATCATCGGTGCTGTCTCTGTCCTTAGTGCCGCTTGCAGCACCATGGGAGGGTTGGCACCGTGGGGGTCTCTGGCCTCAGCGCCAAGAGCGTGGTTGGAGCCATCATTGGCGCCGTTACTGGTCTCGATGCCGCTTGCAGCGCCATGGGTCGGGACAGCGCTGTGACAGGCTCTGGCTCCGAGTCTGCTGCCCTTGTTGAGGCCGTGTCCTCTTCTGGGACCATTCGCGGTGTGGTGGGGGCACCGGCGTCGACTCTGGTACAGTCTCTTGTTCTGTTGCCCTGTACAGTAGGGATGGCAGTGGGCATCCATGCACTGTTTGGCACAGGACTTCGATCTCCACCTCTTCGGAGGAGGAACTGGACTCTGACTCGAATGGGCAGTCTGGCTTTCTGGAGTTGGCTGCTGGCGTGGACACCCTAGTAGTGTTCTCGACAGGCTGGAGTCAGCCCCCCCCCCCGAGGAGCGGAACTAAAGGACACTCTGGGACACTGTGCTGGAGATTACAAAATCTGTGCCAGCACCAATGGCAGCGGACCTGGAGGAAGCTGCCAAGAGAGGGGTAGAGGCCTCCAAGGTCCAGTTCAGAATGGCAGTGGATAGCAATGACACTGCAGCCAATCAGATAGCTTCCTTGGTGTCTTTCAGGAGATTTGCTTGGCTACAGACTACCAGTCTTACACAAGATACCCAGTCCAAAGTCATGGACTTCCCATGTGAGCCTTCGTCTCTGTTCGGACAGCAGACTGAGGCTTACATGAGGAAGATGGATGAATACAAAGCAGCATACCAAAGAGCTGCTGCTAAGGATAAGGCTCCTACCCCCCAAAAGCAGCATGCCAGGGGTCATAGGGGCAGACCTTACAGGCCATTCTTCCAGCCTCAAGCCTATCCAGAATATCATCAGTAGTGAGGCTACTTCAGAGGCAGAGGCAGGAGAGACACCAACCGAACTAGCCCCAGCACCCAGTCAGCACCTCAAAATAAGCAGACACCCTGAGGGATCTGCTCAGGTCGCCTTCCCTGGTCAAGTAGGGCGCAGCCTGACCCACTATCTCCAGGAATGGCAATCCATCACCGTGGATCGGTGGGTCCTGGAGGTAGTGGGTCAGGTCCTTGCACTCAGTTTCAAACTCAGATCTAGACTGAGGGCAAGAGTTTTTCAACCTTCCTCCCCCTCAGAGACACTCATACTTGAAAAGGAGGTGTTACACCTGCTTTCATTAGGAGCAGTGGAGCCAGTTCCTCTCTTACAGAAAGGAAAGGGCCTTTATTCAAGATACTTCCTCACAACCAAGAAAACAGGGGAGCGGTGACCCATATTGGATCTCAGATACCTGAACAGGCATTTACTGAAACCAAAATTAAAAATGGTCACCTTAAAAATGATTCTGCCAACTTTTAGGCAAGGAGCCTGGCTGGCATCTCTGGATTTAAAAGATGCCTACTTCCATATCCTAATAAGGCAGTCTCACAGAAAGTTCCTCAGGTTCAGACTTCCATCAGGTCACTACCAGTTCAGAGCAATGCCTTTCAGCATTACTTCTGCTCCAAGGGTGTTCACAAAATGTTTGGCTGTGATTGTGGCACACTACGAAGGCAGGGAGTGGCAGTTTTTCCATACCTGGATGACTGGCTCTTAGTGGGGCAGTCTCCTCAGCAGGTCAAGCAGTCTCTGGCCTTAACACAGGAACTGTTACAGTCCCTGGGTTTCTTGGTAAACCAACAGAAGTCAGTGCTGCAGCCAGTACAGCTCCTGGAGTTTATAGGAGAACTGGATTCAGTTAGGGGAAGGGCCTTTTTTCCTCAGCTGAGGACAGACTCTCTCAGGCAGCTGGTAGGATCCTTCAAGCCTCACAGCCTCAGGCCGGCCAGGCACTTTCTCCAGTTGTTAGGCCACATGGCAGGAGCAAGATTTCAGATGAGGGATGTTCAATATCACCTCAAGCATTACTGGCATCAGAAAAAAGAAAGGTTATCAAAGCTGGTCCCAGCCACTCAAACATTCGTGCAGGCACTCCAGTGGTGGCGGGATCTGGAAAACCTCAGACAGGGGGTTCCATTCCTCCAAAAGCAACCATCTCTGGTGCTCACTACAGATGCTTCCCATCAACAAACAGGGATGCACAAGGTCCACACCCCTGGGCACAGAAGCTATGCAAATATGGACCCTGGCCTATTCCCTGAACATTTTGCTGTCAGTAATCCATCTTCCAGGGAAGGACAGTGTGCTGGCAGATGCACTGAGCAGAATAAATCAGAACCATCATGAATGGTCCTTAAGCAAGTACTGCAGTTGGTGTTCAGAAGGTGGGGCACTCCAGAGGCAGACCTCTTTGCTTCCCCAGACAACTACTCTCTGTACTGTTGCAGACCCCCACTGAAGGGCACAGTACCACTGGACGCATTGACCCTGGATTGGATAGGGAAGTTCCTGTATGCCTTCCCTCCCTTCCCATTGTTGCTGAGAGTCCTGAACAAGCTCAGGTCCCAGCCAGCCACAATGATCCTCATTGGACCAGATTGGGCCAGACAGCCATGGTATTCTCTAGTTCTGTCCCTCTCGGTAGCCAAGCCAATCAGCCTACCCAGGAGGCACAATTTGCTGACCTCCTCCCAGGGCAGGATCCTCTACCCCAACCTTCGATCCCTCAGACTCCAAGCCTGATTCTTAGGGCCTACAGTATGCAAATTTGAATCTCTCAGAAGGGGTAATGGAGGTCCTTAGGGTATCCAGAAAGACTGCTACCACAAAAATCTAGTCTTCTAAGTGGAAAAGATTTTCTTTCTGGTGCAGGAACAAAAGCTTAGCCCATACCCAGGCTGGCTTATCAGGAGTTCTTGACTCTCACCCATCTTCATTCCCTAGGCCTCAGGACCTCTACTTTGAAGGTGCATTTGGCTGCAGTGTCTGCTTACCTGTCAGCAGGTAAGCCATCCTCTTTGGCCTCTAATGCAGTGTTCTGAAAGTTTTTTAAGGGGCTATGGCATTTGCACCCTCCTCATAGAGTCACTACCCCTGTGTGGGACTTAAACATTTGCATAGCACAGCTTATGCAGCCTCCTTTGAGCCAATGTCATCAGCTGACTTTAAGTATGTTACTTGGAAGGCTGTGGCTTTAGTGGCCATTACTTCTGCCAGAAGGATTAGTGAGAGTCAGGCTTTGACCATGGTGCCCAATTACATGGCCTTCCATAGGGACAAGGTGATACTCAGGACAAATAATAAATTTCTCCCTAAAGTGGTGTCTGACTTTCACATTAATCAGTCCATCACCCTGCCAGTCTTTTTTACTGATCATTCCTCCTTAGGTGAGCGTAGACTACATAGCTTGGATGTCAAGAGGGCTCCTAGTTACTACCTAGAGCACATGAAAGGTCACAAAGGGGATAGAACCCAGCTCTTTCTGACCTATGGAGAGGTTGGCAAGGGTAAACCTGCCACAAAGAGATCCATAGCAAGATGGATTGTCTCATGTTTCCAATTCTGTTGTGACAAAGTGGGTAAGCAGCCCCCACAAGGGCTTAGGGCCCATTCTACTAGAAATGCTGCTGCATCTATAACAGCTAACAGAGACATTCCTCTTCTGGAAATCTGTAAGGCAGCTACCTGGAAAACAGTTCACACATTTACCAAGAACTACTGCCTGGTCACCGAGGCCAGGAGTGATGCCAGGTTTGGCACAGCAGTTCTGCAGAGACTGTTTCCTAAAGCGTCCTCTGCCCGCCTCCAAAGGCACTGCTTGGGTAGTCTGCATTTGTCAGAATACAGTAAGATTTCCTGGGGTTTGAAGGAAATGTTACTTACCATAATAATCTTGTTTCTTCTAAGGGAATCTAACTGTATTCTGAGCTCCCACCCTTCCACCCCTGCTAGGACCTACAGGGCTCTGCTCACTCCTGTATCACTAATGTTGGAAACCTGTGGGTACCTATTAGTTTTTTGGGCATCTGTTGACTTGAGTCTTAGAGATGCCTCCTGTTGTTTGACATTTCTGTTCCCCTAATAGGGGTATTTAGGGGTAGTAAACTTAGTTTGGATAGTTAGTATTTAGCTTCTGCATGCTTCGTAAGAATCTGACGGTTGCAGGAAATGCAACCATGGACAGTGATTTGAAAACCAAGCTTGAGCCTAACATTCCACTATATTAGCATAGGTTCTATTAACCATTTCAGCTCTGGGGCAGTCCTATGGTGAGACCATACTGAATTTGTCAGAATACAGTAAGACTCCCTTAGAAGAAACAAGATTACTATGGTAAGTAATGCTTTCTTCAGGGCTAATTGTTCTGATATAGTGACACTGTCACCATGGCTTATCGGAGACATCTAGTTTAAAAAAATATGTAAGACCTGCAGAAGGATAATGCGGCCCTCTCCACTGGGTTCCTATTCCCCCCCCATTGTGTTACTCAAGCTAATATGTCTATCATGGTGCCTCCTCCCAGTCAGAACTTGGCGGGGCGGCACCTAGTGTACTGGCTGGCAGTGGCAAAGCAGAATTACGAAAATCTTTGTTGTTGCTCTTAGGTAAGCTTTTGAGCCCTGCTGTTCTACAGAACATACCTTTCAACACATCTGAACCCAAACCAGGCCTGGGGGACCCTGCACACAGGCACATCCAGGTGCATCACAGCAGGACAAGTCTACTAACATAGATCTGCAGGCAGACCCTGACCTTGACCAGGCAGAGGGTCAGGAGGATGATACCAAGGATCTTGGGGGAAAATCCTGACCTTGTGTTACTTGATGAGGACAACCTTTCTGATGATGATGATGAGGCGGAAGGGGAGTGAACGGAGCCCAAAAGGATTCCAACACCCCCCCCCCGCTGCAAATTTAGTCTTTACAATTGAGGCTTGTAGGACACTGCAGTTGAAGGAGGTGCAAACCATGGAGGCTTTGGATGTGTAATCCAATACTATCCACTTCCTCTTCCACTCTGAAGAGTTTTCTAAACTTTACAGAGAAAATATCTGCCAAAACCCAGGGCACAGTGTTTTATGGAAGTAAATACACACAAGTCGGAAGCTCCACCCCTGGCAGATAAGGCTGTACATAATTCTGTACGGCACATGACTATTCCAATTGAGGGATCTGCTGCCCTAACAGATACACACGATAAACGGAGTGGATGCTTTGTGCAGAAGAGCCTCCACCTCCAACTGAGCAAACCTCCACACCTCTAAATCCTTTATTGTCACCAGAGGATTTTTGTGTTACGACACTGAGTAGTTTCGTTACCCTAGATTCTGAGGGGCAAGTATCTTATAGCTGGCATCCATGACCTCCACCTTTCTAGGGCATGCTACAGTGGAGAACTTATGGATGTTGGCTCACTCCATTTATCGCATTGTGTCTGCCATGCAGGGTGTATGGCTGTGGCATTGGGTCATGGGCCAAGCTGTTTAATTTAGCTTTTGAGGGAGGCTTGTTTTCTAGGGACGTGGATATGATGTTCGATCCGCACATCTGGCAGTGTCCTTTGCCCTTTAAGACTTGCCGGATAGTCTTCAAGCTGGCTCCTCCCAGCCAGGTAGTAACTCCCTCGGCACTGCCCTGTGACGTCAGATCTTCCTTTCCACTGGAAGAAGAATCCTTCCTTACTGCTCTCGTGCTGAAGAGGCCTTTTGCTTTATTCTTCTACTTCGATAAAAAAAAAAACGTACTTCAGACTCTCTGCTTCTTGCTGCCAAAATGGACAACGTGAAGTCCACTCAGGGGTTCCAGAAATGCGGTTGCGGGCAGATGTCCCAAATGGATCTGTACACCTCGTGCATATACTGCCTGGGTCACGAGCACGATACCCAGGCCTGTGCCTTTGCCACACTTTCCATCCCTCCATCTTGGAGGATCGCTTAGCCCACTTACTCCTCAGTCATCTGGATGATCGGGACCCGCCAGTAAAATCCAAGGACGCTGTCTGGTGGTCTCCATGGCAGAACAGTCTGCTGAACAACCCGCAGCAGTTGAGACAGCAGCACAGGCTTCCTTGGCTTTGGCCTTTTTGCCGCTCTCACTGCCTCTTTTTCTGGGGCATTTAAGGAACTGTGCCAGGCCCTTCCCACCCTTGGGCAGGGTCCACTGAGCACTAAATCTAAAAATGAGAGAACGAGAAAGACCAAGAAGTGGTCTCATCGGACATAGGATCGGAAGTGCACTCAGGCCTCTGATTCCCATGTTTCGCCTGAGTTGCCGACTATGGTCAGTGCTTCGTCTCTGACTGCTGACCCCCACGGTCTCCCTGTCAGGCCAACTGATTGAGACTCAAGTCAGTGCCCCCAAGATCTTTCTTGAACCAGTCAACCCATTGTCTATTGAGGAGGTAGATACCTTCCTCTCCAGAACTCTGGTCCTACCACTTTTCGCACAGAGGGACGGACCAGGGTACTGCTCTGCCCCCTCTCTGCTTGGAGCATCTGGACCAAGAGAGGCCTTGGTTTTTGGCAGTCCCCCTCAGCGGTCAAGGTCGAGATCCTACTCTTGGATCCCTGACTCTGGCAGCTCACACTGTCAGCGCTCGGGCAAGCAGCGCCACAGCTATTCCTCCAGTAAGGAGAGGCACCGGCGTGAGTTGCATTGGCGCTACGAGGCTCTCGTGGCAACAGCTTTGGTTTACCTGGGCGAAGCCAGTCCCAGTTAATTCAGCCTTTCCTTGGCTACTGATGCCCAGAGCCGCAGCCGACCCCACCTCGGCAGGAGTCAATTCATTCGGTCCTGGTGCGGCCCCCTCCAGCCTCCACCAATCCTGGTGAAGCCGCCTCCCAAGCAGCCACTATCTGGCACTCTGACTAAGGATTTTCATCCAGGCAAGGGTTTACCCCATCAGCTGTCAGTCGCCGTCACCCTCGTAGGGTGACTGGGGACTCAGGTGGTCGACTGCTCTTCCATGATTCTTCAGAATCTGAGTTCTCCCTGCATTCTTGCCCGCTGGATGTGGAGTCGGGGGACCTCTCGACGGATCAAGGGCCCGCGTTCTTTATGGGCCTTTTCAATCTTATTTCAGAATCTATGGGTCTCCAGTTGGAGCCCGTTCAGAAGCAGAAACGGTACCCACTGACAGAGATCCTCAACCGGCACAGTTCTCCTGTGGAAGCCTTCCCGGTTTAGAATGCTATCCTTGGTACTGCCCTGGAACTGTGGAAGCACCCGGCCTCCTACCCTGTGCCATCGGCCCAGATGACCCACAAGTATGCGGTCCCTACTAGCTCCTTGTTGGGATTCACAGAACACCCCTTGGCTGAGGGTCTTGTGGCTGACTCAGTGTTTCAGTGCACTGGCAACGTGGGGGACATTGACCAATCCCCCAAGGAGTCCAAGAAATTGGACCATATGGCCAAGAAGGTGTATGCTGCCGCCTCCTTTGGCAGGCGAGCTCGGCCCTCCTCATGGCCCATTTTTCACATGCCCTGATGGGTTCTCTGAACGAGGTAATTCCCCATCTCTCCACAGACCACTGTCAAACCGGTCAGGACCAAGGCCAGGCGGTAGCAAAACAGCAGTTCCAGACTGCCATGGACCTCTGCGATACTTGTGCCGGTCTGTGGCAGCGGCAGCTGCCATGCGCCGCCGGGCTTGGCTGCGTATCTCCACCTTTACGGTTGACACACAGCGCAAGTTGGCAGATGTTCCCTTCTGGGCACCAACTTGTTTGGGCCTGGTCTGGAAGGGCACATCACCCATACTGAGAAGTCCAATGCCATGTTGGACTCAGTGACTTCTGCCCGGAAGGACCCCAAGGACTCTAAGCCTCAAAAGAAGAAACCTTTTCAGCCTGCCTCTGCCTGCCGGCTAAACCTGTCCAGTCCCCAGCTAGATAGCAACAGGCTTGGCTTTCCCAGCTGAAATTAGTGGCCTCAGTCATCAAGAAGCCAGGAGGTAGAGATCCCGGTGGCTTCTCCACCAGTTCCTCCTTCACTTCCAAACCTGCCCAGTGACAGGATGGGGGGTGCCTCCCCATACCTGTCCTCAGCCCCCCCCCCGGTCCTCCTGTGGAGGGTTGGCTCTGGCACTTTCTTTCTGCCTGGTCCACTGTTACCATGGACAGGTGGGTTCTCAAAGTGGTCGGTCAGAGTCTGCCTCTGGAGTTCAAGGCATACCCCCGCCCTGCCAAGCCTGCATCCCACAGGACGGCATTGTGTCTGTCAACATCCTGTCAGCCCTTTGGGACAACGTAGCCCAGCTCCTCTGCAAAGAGGTCATGTTTCCTGTCTCAGACCCTCCGGAACACCCAGGGTTTGTCTCTAGGTACTTCCTGGTGCCAAAATGGACAGGCCTCATCTTAGATCTGCACGCCCTGAACAAGTTCATCAGTCTGTGCACCTTCAGGATGGTCACTCTGTCTCAGATCATACCATCTCTCGAGCAAAACATGTGGTTCTGCTCTCTGGATCTTCAGGACACATTCTTTCATGTCCCAATCCATCCGTCCCACCACCAGTTCCTCCAGTTCCGAGTGGAGGGGATCCTGTATGAGTCTCAGGCCATGCCATTCGGCCTGTCCTCGGCTCCCAGGATCTTCACCAAGTGCATTGCAGTGGTGGCAGCCTTCCTGAGATGTCAGGGGGTCTGGGTTTACTCCTACCTGGATGACTGGCTGATTGTTGGTCCCTCCAGGCAGGAGGTGGAGCAGTCTAGGGACCTGGCCCTCCAGACCTGCATGTCTCTTGGCCTCCTGGTCAGTAAGGCCAAGTTGGAACTAGTGCCCTCACAGATGATCAAGTTTCATTGGGGCAGAGCTCGACTCTTACACAGCCAGAACTCGGCTCCCAGCAGACAGGGCAGAGGCTCTCTCCTTTGCCCGAGCACTTCAGGTTGGGCAGTTGTGCCCTGCTCGGGACTTCCTGCACCTCTTGGGATTCATGGCAGCCTACACCAGTGTGGTCCTTTGCACCCACTGTGGGAGCTGGCATGCCAGTGGTCTCAGTGCAAGGGCCACTTCGACTAGCCAGTCACTGTGACACAGCTGATGTGGGACACCCTCCAGTGGTGGCTGATCCCAGAACATCTGCAGGAAGGTAGCCAGTTTGTCCTCCCAGAGTCGACTGTTATCCTGGCAACCACCTCTCTCATGAGCTGGAGTGTCCACCTGGGGAAGCAGAGTCCATGTGCTCTGGACCCCGGAAGAGTCCTGGTGTCACATCAACCTGCTGGAGCTTTGGGCAGTTCAGCTGGTACGGACTGCTTTTGCTCTGCACAGTCAGAGTCAGGTGGTCCAGGTCCAAACGGACACCACCACAAACATGTACTACCTCAACAAGCAGGGTGGGACACACTCCCTTACTCTGTACAGGGAAGCTGTCCGTGTGTGGACCCTTGTGCGCAGCCTGGAGGCCGATCTCCTGGCTATCCATGTGGCCGGTGTCTCCAACCAGCTGGCAGACACTCTCAGCCGGGTGGGTGAGGCATCTCAAATGGTCTCTCCACCCAGAGGTAGTGCACAGTCTGTTCCCCCAGTGGGGCACCCCTCTGGTGGACCTGTTTGCCTCCAGGAAGAATGCAAAGCTAAGGCTGTACTGTGCCCGCCCCCTCAGCAGGGAACGCTGCAGGGGGATGCCTTCTTGAGGTCCTGAACACCAGGCCTCCTCTATGCCTTCCCTGTTACCCTTGATACACAAGGTGTTGCTCAAGGCAAGGAGGGACAAGGCATGGGTGATCTTGGTGGCTCCAGACTGGCCACACCAGTTTTGGTACCCCGGTCTCCTCCGCAGTTGGCTCCTAAGGCATCTCCCTCTATGCCTGGACCTGCTCTCCATCAATCAGGGGAAGGTTCTCCACCTGGACCTTGAGCTCCTGCACCTGACAGCCTGGTTCCTGAGCGGCTAGAGTTCCAGGCTTTGGGTCTCTCCGAAAATGTCCCCAATGCAGTCAAGATTTCTCGTAAGGAGTCGACCAGGAAATGCTATGCCTTCAAATGGAAGAGGTTCTCCATTTGGTGCCAGGGTAAGGGGCTGGACCTCGCATACTTCATTAC
The DNA here is from genome assembly GCA_016271365.2 of Neoceratodus forsteri. NCBI lineage: Eukaryota > Metazoa > Chordata > Ceratodontiformes > Ceratodontidae > Neoceratodus > Neoceratodus forsteri. The sequence continues at coordinate 211,622,539 of JADMNL010000027.1, forward strand.
TATACTGATCGGACGAAGTCCCTTCGCAAAACCTCACAACTGCTTGTCACCTTTGCCCCACGTTGTGAGGGTCTTACAGTTGCAAAACACACACTCTCTTGCTGGCTAGCCCATTGCATTACCTTTTGTTACAAAAATTACAATGAGCCCTTACCAGGTCGTGTCCAAGCCCATTCTACTAGGGCCGTAGCGGCCACAGCGGCTTGTTTCAAGGGTGCCTCCATTACTGATATTTGCAATGCAGCCACCTGGTCTACTATCCATACCTTTACCAGGCATTACAATCTGGATATTGCCTCAAGATGCAGAACGGCCTTTAGCTGAGCCGTCCTAGAGCACATCCTGTCATAACTGTCCTCCCACATGGACGTAACTGCTGGGAACTCTCCCAAGAATAATAACCTACTGCAAGAGACCATTCCATAGAAAACAGTGTGATTATGTAAGAACTTACCGTAACAGTAGATCTTTGAGGAATGTCTCTTGCAGTAGGTACAATCCCGCCCTCCGTCTCCCTGCCTTCTCTAACATGGAAAATCCTGATCTAAGGACTTAGGGTTGGGGCTCCCTGGTACCTCCGTTTCCCTCGGACCTCGCTTTTGCGAGCCGAAACTGGTGGGGAAAAGAGGATATCAGGGACCGCCCACACTTATATAGGGAGCAAGGAAGTGATGTCATGTGGGCGGTCCCTGGTAAAGGACTGCTGAAGAAGCTGCCATGTGACAGTGCCCTCTGCTGGAACCTCCCAAGAGTAATAGCCTAGTGCAAGAGACATTCCTCAAAGAAATACTGTTACGGCAAGTTCTTACATAACCGCACTTTCTAGGAGTGGTATATGATGTTCATCCACATGAACTCACCCGACCTTCCCTAGCAAGTGGCACAGTGATTTTGCTTCCAGTGGGCAAAATCTGACATTGCAGGGTATTGCCGAGGGAGTTGCCACCTGGGTGGGAGGAACCAGCTTGAAGACGTTCCAGCGAGTCTTAAAGGGGAAAGGACACTGCCAAACAGGTGGATGAACATCATGTACCACTCTTAGAACTACTGTTACAGGTGAGTAACCTGTTTATTTGGATCAGGCCTTGAGGACATTTTGAGAGATATCCAGGAGAAAAGGGGACATCTTCTGGTATCAGAACAGCAAAAGGCCAACTCAACTTCCAAAGGTCAAGGAGATGGCTGACAGAGGCAGTATCGGGGGGGGGGTTCGTCCCTTTAGGAACATCAGAAACAAGAGGAGCAAAGGCTCCTACTCTGAGTTCAAGGACAATAGTGGGAGAGGAGTCTTTGCCTGAAAACTTAGTGGAGGTCCAGGGCGAAGAGGTAGCTTATCACAATGAGAGTATGTAGGCCCTTCTCTGCCCCTTTCTCCCTTAGTGGAAGACTGCAGAATTTTTTTTTTGCCCAAGATTGGCCCAGATGATGCTTGGGTCCTAGAGATTCTCACCATCAAGCTATGCAGTAGAGTTTACAACCATTCCCTCAAAGGGATGTTTTGTACTGTCCCCAGTACCAAAGGACCCGGTGAAGAGACGAGCAATGTCTCAAACATTAGATCACCTCAAACAGATCAAGGCGATTGTTCTGGTGTCTCCTGACAGAGAAGGCCAGTGATTGTACTCTATTTATTCTGTGGTTTCAGACCTATTCTGGACCTGAAACACCTAAATAAGTTTATTTGCCACATGTCCTTCAAGATGGATGCCACACCTCATGCCACGCCGGCGATCTGGGTTCAGGAACGAGCCTGGTCACCGGGGTTCAGCAGGGGAGAGAGAGGATCGAGCATCCAGAGGACTGCTCTCCTGTCTCAGGGAGGGATCCAGGGTCAGCCCGGCATCACAGTGGCCCCTGGTGGAGACCGGCAGCACTGCGATGCACAGGGGCCTGCACGCAGGGGAAGACATTGGGTGGCTGCCCTCCAGACATGGGTGGGAGCATCCACATCATGGGCTGGGCGGCATTGCACGTCCCACATCTGGGGCGTGACACAAGATAACCCCTCCAGCCCAGATAGGCGACGGCTCTCGGTGCTCACAGCCACACGCCCTACGCTGGATCTCCGCCTCCGCCCCTTCGATCTCCTCACGGACCGGTGAGGTGAAAGTAATACCCTTGAGGAGGTGGGATCACAGTGGGTGGTAGAAACTACGGGTCATCCGAGTAGCCCGAGAGAGTTCTGGTGTCTGGAGGCGATAAAAAGGATCGCAAAAAAAAAAAAAAAAATAGAATCATAAAGGTCAGTCTGGGCTGTCCAGCTGGGAGATTATTTTGCATCCATAGATCTGAGGGATGCATATCTCCACATTCCCATTTATCACCCTCATCAGAGGTTCCTCAGGTTCATGGTTTTAAGGCAACACTTCCAGTACAAGGTCCTTCTTTTTGGGCTGGCAACAGGCCCCAGTGTATTCTTGAAGGTGCTTATAGTCCTGGTAGCACAACTTTGGCAGGAGGCATACACCATCTGCCTCACTGGCGAGAGACTCCATGACCAGGTCCCTGGAGTCCCACAGTTGGGTAGTCAATCAGGAGGAAAGGTCTCTCAACCCATCTTAGACCCTGGAGGACCTGGGAGCAGTGCAGGATGAATGAGGGGAAGGTCTTCCTCTCGGCAGCCAGGAAGGAGACCTTGATACGAGTGGCTCAGTGGTTGAGGAGGTAATCGTCTGCTTGAGTTCATAGTCTACTTCGGATTCTGGGTCTCATGACGGCAACAACAGAACTAATTCCATGGGCTCACTTACACGTGACCGGCTAGAGACAGAGTTGCTGGCAGCCTAGGACCAGACCTTGGAGGACTGTCAGGCCATGATCCCAATTTCTACACCCCTTCGACAGTCACTGAACTAGTTGGTGAGTTTAGAGAATCTAAGCAAGGGGGTCCCCCCTTTGAAGTCCCCCCAGAGTTGATCCTGGCAACCGTTGTCAGTTTGTCAGGCTGGGGTGCAGTTCTGGGCAGTGTAGAAACAGCACCTGCACATTAACATCCTGGAGATGAGAGCTGTACGCCTTGCTGCTCTTCATTTCTGCAATCTGGTACAGTAGAAGAAGTGAAAATAAGGTCAGACAATGCTGTCATGGTGGTGTACATAAACAGTCAAGGAGGTGCAGAGAGACGCAGACGATCTACCGTGGGCAAAGGAGAACCTTCTGTCTCTTTTGGCAGTTCACTTGGTGAGGGAGTGAACATTCAGGCCAGCTGGCTAAGCTGTGAGAATGTCCACCCAGGGGAGTGGATGCTGAGCCCAGAGGTGTATGACCTTTTTTGCAGAAGGTTTGGTCATCCACAAATAGTCTGTTTGCCTCCAGCCAGAATGCTAAAGTGCAGCAGTTCTTTAGCCGATACTGGTGTCCACTAGTGGAGGTAGTGGACACACTGTCACAGACTTGGAATTTCTGCAGAGCATATGCCTTCCCTTCTCTGTTTCTGTTGCTCAAGGTCATATGCAAAATAAGATGCTCAAAATGGAGTTTTGCTCCTGATAGCTCCAGAAGGCCATGGTTCTATGACCTAGTGAATCTAGCTCAACACACACCATTTCGTCTCCCAATTCGGAGGGGCTCTCTCTCCCAAGGTCCCATTCTGCATCCAAAGCCAGGGCGATGCAGCTTGCAGCCTGGCCTCGCTGAGAGGAGAAGACTCCTGAAACAGTGTTTTCCAGAAAGGTAGTGGATCCCTTATGGCGAACAGAAAGTATTCTACATCTGCAGGCATGGACCACTTTGCGGCTTGGGCCAGGGAAAAAAAAAACAGCCTTCTAAAGCCACAGTTCTGCAGATTTTTTGCAGGCAGTGGTAGACAAAGGTTTGGCCTTGACACTGTGACATTGTCACTTGGAGCCTCCTTGGGCTCATCTTTAGGGACTAACTGGGAGGTTATCAGATTCCTGTGAGCTGTCAGCAGACTCTGATCCCCTGTCCCTCCATGGGATCTGAATCTGGTTTTGAATGCTCTTTCTAAATTGTATGAACCTCTTTTGTCAGTAGCACTGGATGTTCTGTCCTACAATGTGTGTTTTTTTTTTGTTAGTTGCTATGTGCTCCACCAGGAGGATTGGTGAACTCCAGGCCTTGTCCCACAAAGAACCTTACCTTATTCACAAAGACAGGATGGTTCTGAGAATGGTTCCCTCTTTCATTCTGAAGGTTCTTACGTTCTTTCACATGAATCAGGAAATCTTCCATCCTTCTGTCTGCAGCTGACACATCCAAGAGAGAAAGAGCTGCACAAGTTAGATTTGTGCAGGGCATTAGGACATATCTTAGATGAATTGTGAAGTTCAGAAAAATCAGGTTGTTTTTACTTTTTGGAGCAGCCGAAAAAAGAGCAAAAAGCCTCCAAGGTCACCCGGGAAAGGTGGATGAAGGCATCCATTACCAAAGTTTGTGTTGTAGTAAAGAAAACTGCTTTGGCTCTCATGAAGGCTCATTTCACTACAGTTATGACCACCTCCTTGCCAAAGAAAGGTGAGGCATCTGTGTTAGAACTGTACAGGGCAGCAACATGGTCCTCTGTCCATGCATTCACTAAGCACTAGAGATTGGATATTCGAAGCTACACCAATGCGGCCTCTGGGTGCAGAGTTGTGCAGGTGGCAGGTAAATTACTTTTCCTTTTTTGCAGTTTGCATATGGGACAGTATTCTCCCCCACCCAGTTAGATAATGAGTACTGCTTGTTAGAACCCATATTTACTAACTAGCCATTGACAGTGTGGAGTGCTACAGAAAGAATAAATGTCTTTGTTCTTACCATAATTTCCCTTTTTTTTGGTAAAATGTATTTATTGATTTTTGCAAGGAAAACAATACATAGGAGTATAACATAAGTTACTTAAAAAGAATTTCTGTTTGACACCTCCCCTAGAGCTATGACATTTTGGGAGGAGGGGAATAGAGGAGAACCTATTCAAAGCTTCACTAGTACATAGAATTCCTAACGATGGGGGTCAGTAAGAGGATTAAATGCATACTATAGCCTTGTGACGAATATAAATCTGTAGTCAAAAAGATTCCCCCAAAGCAGCAGTATTATATAGGTGTCAAATTCCCCCCAAAGCATCAGTATTTTATAGGTATCAGACATATCTCCCAACTTCCAGGAAGAAAATCTGCATTAGACTGACACTGTATATCAGAAACTGCAAACTGGTAAACGTTAACAATATAATAATAGACTGGCATTATGCATATTTTTTAAACTTATTTTTACAAATAAAAACAACTGCATTACATCCAGAATTTGATACATAAAAAGAAGGACATCATCATGCAATGTTAGGATTTGATACAGTTCTGGATTGTTACATTCTATGGGGCAGGTAATACCTTATATAGTTCAGAAGAAAACTGTCAGGATGAGCTTACACTGCCAAGAACGAGGATTGTCCCTGAGATGAGAACTATACTGAATATATTCTGTCCATGCAATGAACTGAATGTCCTCTATTGAGCATATTAGTGAAAAACAGACATTTTAAGCATGTACAATCCAAACCAGGAATATCTAAAACAATCAAAATTACTGTATTAATTCTTTAATGTTTCTGGGCATATTAATATTGCAGTTTAACAAAAAACTGGCCGATTTTACTGGCTGGCAATATACAACCCACAGTTAGAAAAATGGCCCCAGATGGGAACAACGCATTCAGTAAAAAAGAAAGAGACTTGCTGATCGATGATCTCATGGTAGCAAAAATGAGGGCTGTCAATCTGAGGTGCTGCGATCAGGATTATAGATGGGAAGGTGCCATTTTACATTAGAACAAAACAACGATATTGCAACACTGGACTGTCCCCAGTATAAATAACTGTTTACTGGTTATCAGATAGGCTACAGGAACCTTATTTTTCTTGTGAACTCAATGTATTAAAAGTTCTGTATCAGTAATCAGTCCTTTGGCCCTTCCCTACCAAAAACCAAATTCTAAATTCTTACCAACCCTTATAGTAGAATCCAGATTTTATCTCCTAGGAATTCTCTGCCAGTTCGAATCCTCTAGCTGCAAATTCACGGCCAATTTGGACCACGAGTTTACCCGCATCCTGGAATAGGAAAGATGCAAGTCTTGCCTCCATACGCAATCTTTAGTCTAGCAGGGAGCATCAAGACATGTTGGACCCACAATGCTCGCAGCTGCTGTCTTACGCCGAAGGCCTTCCATCTTGACCGAGTAGAGTAGCTGAGGTCTGGAAAAAGGTGAATGACTTTGCCTTGCCATTCCAAATTTTCGGCTCATCTAGCGGCATGCAACATTTCGTTGCATTTGACATCATTGGCCAGGACAATCATTACAGTCCGTGGAGGAGGCTCATTGCCCAGAGCTCGTTGGGGAGTAATTCTATACAGTTTCTTAATGGTAAAGTCTTGAAAATGCAAGTGATCCATTAACTATTGGATTATGAATGCTTTAAAGTCTTCATCTCCAACATTCTCTGGCATCCGATCATTCGAACATGTGTAGCTCTGACCTGGTTTTCTAAATGCTCCAGGCACAAATTAAGCACTGAATTTTCCTTCACGAGGCCCTCGGCTGTTGTCATGGCCTTGGTAGCATTATTGGATATGTTCTTTACGTCTCCTTGGACTGCATCCAATGTAGTCACTTTGCCTACTAGAGCCCCCAACTTAGCGTCCATCAACTGGATCGTTTTGAGTAAAGCAGCATTTGTAGGTTGCCCAGTATTGGCTGTCAAGGTGGAAGTTGATGGCGCTGAACTATCAAGGGCCTTATCGACTTTCAATCGTGCTCCTTCGGTCAGTTGACCACCTCGAGTATGTCTCCCCATTGTGCCAATTTTAGTATTGATTTGTTCAGCTTCACTCAGTGCACACTAGTCAGTCGATTTAACCTAAAGCTTTTTAAGTTTTAACATACTTTTTGACTGGAAATTGCTGGTTAGATCTGGAACTCCAAACACATACATGCTTTCAGTTTGGCAGTTGGCTCTGCCCCTGCATTATGCATATTTAAATTTAAATTGTAAAATGTGTTGAAAAAGGCCCTCATTCACCCAAGAGTAAAATAATGTAGTAAAGTGGAAATAGAATGTATATCAAACCTACCAGCATTGGAGGAGGAGGCATGGCCAGCAGCCAGACATCACAGACGCACCTTACAAGAGCTTCTCCAGATTACATTTTAAAAACAAGTTTAACTCAGAAATGTACTTTCTTTTTGTGACTAAATGGAACGCTAGTGCTGGTATAGAGAGCTGGTGCATAATTTTGTCAACAAAAAAAATGGAAAAAACTCGCCAGACGACACACGCTGATCCTAACAAAGTGAGACTGCATACAGAAATGCCATGTGGCAGCGGCCTACCAGCGGAAGGAGGCAAGGCCTCTGAACCCCCTAATAATGTTGTTCTTCAAGCCATAAGGGAACTGGATAGAAAAGTTGACAGTCTGGGCACTCGTTTCACTACATTGGAATCCCGCATGGATATTGTGGCCACGGATGTTAAAATAGCGGTGGATCCTCTCAATACTTCGGCAACTGCTGTAGCGGGGATAATAGCTGAAAAAAAATCCACGCGACTCAGGCTTGAAACCCTGGAAAACAACATCCGTTGCGAATAATCTAAGGTTGCTGGGGATCCCGGAAACCGCAGAAGATGAATCTCTACAAGATTATGTCCAGAATTTGCTCCTGAAGCTGCTTAAGCTAGATCTACATGGGCAACTCATCAAAACCTATCATTTGAATCCTCGTAGGAAAGCATCAGTTGAGACTCCTCGTACAATCATGATTATAACTGCTGGGGCACATATTAGGGACACTGTAATGGATGCAGCTAAAGCTTTGGGCCCACTTAAGTTAGAATCTGGTGAACATATCTACTTTTGGATCCATTCACAGATCTGGACTGTGTGTGAATGCAGTCTGGGCTGCATGCATTAACTCAGCTGTGGACCAATGGTACAATACCTCCTGGTGTCAAGTGGCGGGCGGTGGGGTGGCAGGCGGGTGGGGTGCTGCCACCGCTGCTGACTCAGGGGTGGGGCAGTGGGGCTCCAGTGGGCGGGTGGGGAGGGGTACAGCTGGACCACCAGGGATATTGAACGTATTATTTTCATACTAAAGCCCGCGATCGGGCTGCAAGCGGTCCACTGGACCACCAGGGATATAGGACGGTATAATTCCATACTATAGCCCGCGATCGGGCTATGAGTGGTCCACTGGACCACCAGGGATATTGGACATTTGTAATTTAACATATGCCCATGATTGGGCTGCAAGCGGTCCACTGGACTACCAGAAATATTGGACGTTTGTAATTTAACATATGCTCGGAATCTGTCCACTGGACCACCAGGGATATGGGCCGATTATTTAAATCTACATCTGCCCGCGATCGGGCAGATGGAGGCTGATACCACGCTGTGCAGAAGCGTCGGTCCCTGATAAGCGGCTGCCTGGCGGGCACCAAGAAGAGGCGGGGATCGGCGGCACCTGCATGCAAATGGGAGCCATAATGACATGCAAATGACTCCATTTGCACCTTGCATACATTATGGCCCAATTTGCATATGTACTTTAGATAATATAACCAAATTATTACGCGCAGCACAAGCGGAACTTGCGCTAAGCGCATCCCTGCTCCACTCTGGCCACTTGCACTGGCGCAGTGCCACTGCGCCATGCGCACTGCGGGTGGTCAGGGTGCGATATTCAATGATGCTGTGCCGTGGTGCAGCTCCATTGAATATTGCCCAGTCAACGCCCCTGCACAGCCAAGTTGTGCTACACCCAGGCTTGCACCACAGCCCAGCGCAGTCTGAATTTCCGGGCCTATTTGTATATTTATATAACGGTAAAGAGTATTAAGACCCCTCATTATGTGGTAACTACAGTGATAGTGCAAAAATCCTGTATTGGTATTACTGTAAAGAACCTATTTGAGTTTACTCTCACTCGAGTGTAAAGTTCTCTTGTGATGTACACAATGGAAAAAGATAAAAAAAAAAAAAAAACTACCGGCATAAGAGAGTATCTACTTCCCAAAAACAGTAAGACAGAAGTAACCCCTAAATAGACTGGCTAACATCAGACCATACCAGTCCAGAACTTGAGTCTGAGATCTGAAACAAACGTGCTTCCTCAAAACCAGAGTCAGACTCTCAGTGGCATCGAAGTTCAGCAGCACAGAGATGTGATAGTGTGACAGTTCGAAATAAAGGAATGGATGAAGACAGAGGTGGGAACACCATTTTAATTTAGCCTGGTAGAGAAGGACCGACTCCAATCATGTCACTTCTGTCGACAGTCAGGTTGTAGCTCCAAATCCAAATATAGGAACATTTTAGGAGGAAGCAACTTAAGTGAAACATGTACACATAAGGCACAAAGTGAACCCGATAATAAGCCCAAGTCCTGGTTCCCAAACTTACAGATCTGACTTTAGGGGTATCTCTTGTGGCAGGTCACACCTATGGAACTAGAGCCACCAGGCACTAGGACCACACAAAAACTTTTATAGCTAGCAGTCTACCAGTAGCCACCCACCCTGACATCAGATGTCACCACATGCTGTAAGAGTGGGCAACCCCTGCGCCCTCCTCAGTTCTTTTCCCACCGCCAACCAATGCACATTGGACATCTTGGATCACTGCAGCGTCAGTCGACCACCATTTGCCTTAACTTCTGTTCTTGTTTTCTCTCCTCAGTTTTGTATCACTGTTCAGTGATTTTACTTTTTGTTTGTCTTCTCAGCCTTCTTTATCTTCCAACTGTACGACCAAGTGTGCCTGTGGAAGGCAACTCCCGAAGAAAGATGGCCATTCTTCCTGTGTTCTCTGCCTAGGCCCAGACCATGACTTTGATGCCTGCTCCATCTGCCGTGGCTTCAACCAGACAACCTGTCGCCATCACCAGTGGACCTTGGAAAACTTTCTGCTTCAACAAAAAGTCACCAGCGTGGAGAATGAGTTGCAGACCAGGAGTTCCTCGGTCTCTCTGTTCCTTTTCTCAGGCTCCTAGTCATTGAAGTCCTGGGAAAAAAATCCTCAGGCAAACACAAGCACAGGGATGAGGACCGTGCTAAACCCAGGTCCTCCTCCATCCTGGTCCCTCCATCGCTTGGTGACCACAGCAGGGCCATCCCCAGCTGTGGGGGTGGCAACACCCTATCTTCCACAGAGCTACCATTGGCAGCACCTCCGGCCAACCTTACTTTGGCAGGTGGAGGTCCTTTGGGGCTGGGCTCGCTCCTAGCCCCTGCTGTTCCAGCCCTTGTTTTCGGCATGCTCACAGTCAGGAGACGCGGCCTCTGGATCTTCTGTGCCTATCCAACAACCACCCGCTAGCTACTGTGACATCGGCCCCTCCAGCCTTGGATCCTCTGCCTTCCATAGGTATATGATAGGGTGATGCAAGGAGGTTTCAGGGGGGCTACATCAGTTGAGAGTAACAAGGATAAGAAGGTGGAAGGGGATGGGGTCTTGGAGGTAGATAATCGTCTAGAATTGGTAGCTATTAGGGGGATTGTGGGGGATAAGGTGGGAAATGCAGTAGCCATGGGAGTGGGGAGTAATAATATTCTAAGGGGGAGGTGATACATGCCATGGGTGAAGAGGTAACTATCAGAGAGGTAAAATCAGTGGAGCAAGGAAACATGAATAATGACAAGGATGGGGACTTGGAGGTAGATAATCTTCTGGAACTGGTAGCTGTTGGGGGATTTTGGAGGGGAATGCAGTAGCTATGGGAGAGTGGGGTAATAATGTACTAATGGAGGAGGCGTTACATGCAGTGGATGAAGAGGGAACTATCAGAGAGGTAAAATCAGTGGGGCAAGGAGAAATGAACAAGGACATTGATGGGGTAGTAAAGTTCAGACAAAACGGGGATTATGAGGTCATAATATTTGGTGATTCTATTATTAAGGGTATCAGATGGAAGGAATGGGAACAGGAAGAGCTCAGTATGGGTGCATTGCTTTCCAGGGATGAGGGCGCATAGAGTGAGACATATCAACCCTGCAGGGGATAGGAGATGGGTGGAAACGTCATTTCGTAGAACATCTAGGCACAAATGACTTAACGAATAACAGTCTTATGGAAGTCATAGCATGGTTTAAGGAACTGGCAAGGGTGTATGGTAATGAAGCAAGGTCCATTGCCTTCTCGGAGGTACTGCCTGTGCCTAGAGCTAATTTACATGTTAAGCAGAAAATCAGTGATTTTAATGAATGGTTGAGGAGATGGTGTAAATCTATGGGATTTGGGTTGGTAGGGAATTGGAAGACATGGGTAAATAGTCTGTATGCCCCAGACAGGCTGCATCTCAGTAAAGAGGGAACAGCAGTTCTTAAAAACAAATCTGAGGCATTTCTGACATTTTATTTTGGTTTAAACTAGTGAGGGGGGAATACATCAAGCATTTGGAGGCCAGGGCCAGTGGTGGGCCATTGCCTACCCCACTGGGGGATGTAGGGCATACGGATGGTACTGGTGGGGGTATGAGGAAAGAATTAGAGAGGACGAGAGTCATGGGAAAGGATGGGTGGTTGTCTCCATGAATGCGAGGAGCCTAGTTAATAAGATGCCAGTGGTCCAAGCACTTCTGGTTGGGGGGGGGGGGTAGATATTGCTGCCATCACTGAAATGTGGGCAAATCAGGATAAAGAATGGGACTTAATAATACCAGGCTTTACGTTGTTTAGGAGGGATAGGGAAACTGGTAGGGGAGGAGGGGTGGCTGTCTACATAAGGGAAGGAATGGATTGTTATAGGGAGGAAGGGGATAAGGAATTGCTGTGCATTACTTTATGTAAGTCAAAACCAAGAGGGTTAAGCTAGGGGTGGTGTATAGACCACCATCCTAGACGGAGGAGAAGGAGAAGAACAAGGAGTTAGTGTTATACAGCAGAATTGTAGAAGGGCCAGCACAGTGGTGGTTGGGATTGGGCCACCATGTCATCTAATAGCAGCAGGGAACAGGTTATTCAGGATGCATTTCAGGATGTGTTCCTGTCCCAGCTGCTAAGGGATCCTACAAGAGAGGGCAATATATTGGACCTTGTATTGTCAAATGACGATCAAGTAAGGGAAGTGATGGTGGAGTGATCAGAGCCCTATATGGTTTGCACTTAAGTTAGACAGTCAGGAGACAAATACAGCCACAAAGGTTATTGATTTTAGGAGGGCTGATTACAGTAGGATGGCAGAAGTACTAGGGAAGCATGTGGCTAGTATAAAACCTGACATGGATGCTACGCAAAAATGGGACATCATAAGGTTGGGACTGGTGGAGGCCACTAACTCTTGTACTGTGTGGAAATGTAAGAAGGCAAGGTCTACTAAACCACGCTGGTGGACCAGGGAAGTACATGTGAGAGAGGGGGAAAAAAGGGAGACTTTTAAAAAACTATAAGAGGACTGGTGAGGATTATATTAGTAGTTCCAGGGAGGTGACAAGGATAGTAAGGGCTGCCAAGGCAGAGAAGGAAATAAGGGCTGCTCAAGGGATTAGGCAGGGTGAAAAAGGGTTCTTCAAGTACATCAGGGAGAGAAGGAAGTACAGGGAGCAGATCTCTAGAATTAAGACAGATGAGGGATGGGTAGATAAGGGGCATGAATAAGCAGAGGTATTTAATGAATATTTCTGTTCACTTTTTACAAGGGAGAGGGGATTACCTAGTCATCCTGGGCAGAGAAGTTAGTGAAATGTTAAGGGAGCAAGGATGGTGGATGAGGAGGTCAACAGGCAGAGGGTACTGCAGGGTCTAAGGGCTCTGAGAATGGATAAAGCACCGGGACCAAATGGGATACACCCGAGGGTTCTGAGAGAACTTGTGGAGGTGCTGGCAGAGCCTCTGACAGACATTTTCAACACGTCTATTCAATCAGGTTGTGTGCCCCAGGATTGAAGGATTGTGCATGAGGTGCCCATCCGCAAAGGAGGCTCTTGGGATGATCCAGGGAACTACAGGCCGGTTAGTCTCACGTCAGTTGTGGGTAAAATATTGGAGACTATCCTGAGGGGAAAAATTATGGCATTTCTGGAGGAGAATTGTCTCTTAAACGAAAGGCAGCATGGGTTCACACAGGGAAGGTCTTGTCAGACCAACCTTGTGGATTTTTATGACTGGGTGACTAAGGCTCTGGATGAGGGTAAAGCAGTAGATGTTCTGTACTTGGATTTCAGCAAGGCTTTTGACTTGGTGCCACACAAGGGGACTGATAGGCAAGCTGAGGGATCTGGGTGTTAGTGATAGGGTATTTAGCTGGATTAGTCACTGGCTGGAAAAGAGGTAGCAGAGGGTGGTGGAAGTAGGGTCCCACAGGGCTCGGTGCTGGGACTGATGTTATTCAACATCTATGTAGCCGATATGTCAGTTGGGATTCAGAGTCGGATAAGTAAGTTTGCTGATGATACTGAATTGGGTGCAGTGGTGGATGGGGGGGATGGGTGCTGCAGAGGGACCTAGAAACCTTGGAGAGGTGGTTAAGTACCTGGCAGTTGGGCTTCAATGATAAAAAGTGCAGGGTTATGCACTTTGGAAACAGGAATCCAGATTTAGCTATGAGCTGGGAGGCGTGCAGTTATTGGTATCCATTGAGGAGAAAGATCTGGGTGCGCGAGTCACAGGCCATATGAATCACTCTGCACAGTGAAGGAAAGCAGCAGCGAAGGCTTATAGGATGCTGGGGTGTATAGCAAAGGGAGTCACCTCAAGGAGTGAGAATGTGATCCTGCCGCTGTACAGGGCATTGGTGCAACCTCACTTGGAGTACTGTGTGCAGTTCTGGCATCCATACTTAGAAAAGGACATCAGACTATTGGAGGGGGTTCAGAGGACAGCAATCAAGATGTTGAGTGGGTTGAGGGAAAAGCCCTATGAGGAGAGGCTATAGATGCTCAGTATGTACTCTCGAGGACAGAAGGGACGAGGGATATGATTGAGACATTTAAATACTTGACGGGCATTAATAGGGTAAGTCATGAGGGTCAGTTTAAAATTAAAAAGGAATGAATTACAAGAGGGCATAGTCTAAAATTGAAGGAGGAGGTTCAGAAGGGAGATGAGGCACTTTCTCACTGAGAGGGTGGTGACAGCATGGAATGCTCTGCCAGAGGAACTGGTTTGGAAGGCATTAGTAGGTGGATTTATTGGGTGGATAAACTTAAGGACAAAATCAAAATGGGGAGGGGGAAGGGTAAAACAGTGGGATCAGGGGAGGGGGAAGCATCAGTGCACAGCACTGACAGCTGCACACTCTAGCAGACTTGATAGGCAGTTAGGCTTTTATCTGCTGGCTTTATTATATGTTCCCCGGTGTCGCCCCAGGCCCCCTTCTGGCCCTCTTCCCCATCCATTAGGGGGACTCAGGCCTCAAACTCCTCGGGGCCTCGGCCTATCTGCTGCCGACACCAGCCCCTCCGACGCCTGCACTGGTCCCTCCTCAGCCGGCATTGCCGGGTTACCTGACGCTAGTCACGGTTGACTTTCCTTCATTTCTTTCTTCCCTATGGGACATCACGCAGGACTACTTGGCTGTCCTGTAGGGCCTACCCTCTAGGGAACCCCCATAGCTGGTCCACGCCTCCAGCGGGCCCACATTTGTCTCCACACAGTTGGACCCCCCCACTCTCCCTCTAGACATTCGGGAGAAGGGGATGAATATCATCCGGACCATATGAGGATGAGGACTGTGGAGGGGGCTACCCCTTCTTATTCTACTTCCATGGTTTCGACAGATGGGGAGGAGACCCTGAAATATATTGGATGCAGGTGGCAATGGGTTTTGACATGGAGGAGCAAGACCCCAGCAGACGTCAGTTAGCTACTTACCTACGTCTGAGAGAGGCCCCCCTTGTGGCTCCTTCTGTGATTGAACCCTTTGAGAACGCCAGCCTGTCAGCACCCTAACCTAGTCCCCGATATGCTGAGGAAGGCGGACAAACTTTACCATGCCCCAGTGGGGAAGCCATTCTTTGCCGAGCAGGCATAGGTTGACTCGGTCATTAACGTGGCCCACAACCACACCAGAAAGCCAAAACATTTAAGTTCACTCCCCCTGGACAAAGAATCCCAGAGACTGGACTTTCTGGGCAAGAGGACCTTCAACTCTGCCACCCTGGCCATGAGGGTTCTGAACTACATGGCCCATGTGGTCCAGTTCCTCAACGTTCATTTGGACCAAGCCCAGGAATTGGCCAATTCCCTTCTCGATGATCAGAAGCAGCAGCAGCTCTTGCAGTCCCTTCAGTCAAGAGCCAACGTCAATCTGCATCTCCTCTGCTCAGCCTACGACACTGTTGATGCCTTAGCCAGGGTGGCCATGGCTGGCATCTGCCTATGCCGACACTTCTGGTTTAGGGTGTTGGGGTTCACCCAGGATGTTCAGTTATCTATCCTGAATGCCCCCTTCAGTGGATACAAATTGTTTGCTGCAGATGTGCAAACGATCCTTGATGCCCTGCAATCCTCTGGGCATACTCAGATCTGTCCACTCTATGTATCACACTCAAGCTAAGAGTGGACAGCGTGTGCCTTTTCTGTTGGGCAACCAACAGGTTCATACCCTCTGACAGACCTCAGAGCAAGCACTGGGGAGGGGGGGGTTCTGCCTCTTTGCCTACTCCTGCTGCCACAGCCAGCAAGGCTTCCAGAGGCGGTGGAGCCACCGCCACTGTGGCCTCCTCCACCTTTACCTGACTCCTTGCCTGCCCCCCCCCCAACAAATCAGGAGGCTGTTGTGGGGGATCACTTCTCCTTACACCTGGACAGATGGAGGGAGATAACCCACAACGGTTGGGTGCTACAGCTCACAGAGCATGGCCACCCTCTGGAGCTTCTAGAGTGGCCTCCAGAAAAACCTCTGGTTCTGTCCTTTTACCCTCCAGTCTACATACCGGTGCTCTGGGCAGAAATCTGCTCTCTGCTGCAAAAGAATGCTGTGGAAACCCATCCCAGTGGATCAGCAGGGCAGGGGGTTCTACTCTCATTTCTCTCTGGTCCCCAAATGTACAGGAGACATCATGCCAATTCTAGACCTCTTGAGAGCTCAATCTGTTCATTCAGTACAAAAAGTTCCAGATGGTGACACTTCAGGTTCTGTTGCCCCCTCTGCACTAGGGCGATTTGATTTGCTCCCCCGATATGAAAGGTGCCTACCTGCATATCAAGGTTCACCCATCTCACAGGCAGTACCTGAGGATCTCACTTAGAGGGAGAGCTCCTGCAGCAGGTTACACCCATAAGGACTGAAGCCGGAAGGCACCAGGACCCCACGGAAAACTTCTAGCTAGCAGTATACAGCAGGGGACTGTCCTCGATGTCATGTACAGTACAAAAGGGGCCTTCCCCCAGCACCACCTCAGTTCTTTTCCCACCGTCGACCAGTGCACATGGTCTCCACGGACCCCTTCTGCCCTAGTTCGACCACCATTTTGACCACGTTTTAACAACGCTTTATTTTATTTCTGTAGGTTTTCGGCCTTTTTATTTCGCTGCATGCCTACTTCCCCGTTGCCTCCTATCGAGTGGTGCCAGTACAAGTGTGCCTGCGGCAAGCAAATTCTGTTGAAAGACAGTCATTCCACCTGCCTCCTCTGGCTGGGCCCAGACCACAACACCGAGGCCTGCAAGCATTGCGTGAAATTCAACAGCAGGACCGGGATTCACTGCCAGAAAGCTCCAGCATCCTTCTTGCTAGAAAAACAGCTAGCTGCTCTGCAGATGGAGACCCAGGGAGAGAGTTCCTCATCTTCCTCATCTCAGGGGCTTCGGCTGCTTCTGACCACCACAAGGACAAGAAATCATCGGGGAAGCATCACCATAAGAAGAAGCATAAGGACAAGTCCTCCATGTGCTCCCGGTCCCCGCACAAGTCAAGCACCAATTCCAGGCCTGCTTCCCATGGGTGCTTGGACTCCATTTCCCAGTCAGCTCTCTCTTCCTCTGGGCTAACTCTGGTAAAGCATCCTGCCCTGGTATGGACGTTGAGTAGAGGTTCTTCAGGGTCACGGGCTTCATTCTCGGCTCTTCAGCCCCTGAAGCTTTGGCCTCTCTCTCATACTTCGAGCCCACAGCCAGGTGACTCTGCTGGATCCCCTCTGAGTGGTGGGTCCCTACCCTTCGCTCATCCGGCTAAGACGTCATCCAAGTCAGCCACCACCTCCAGCGTTAGCTCCCTGGACCGATGCCGGGGATTGGAGCTCGCCTCCTCCAGGAGGGTAACTCCTCTGTCCCCCTCGGGACTTAGTACCCCTCATCGGGCATCTCTGATGCAAATGCCGGCTGCCACCCCACACTGATATCGGCAGACACCTGTTTCTTCAACTCTGGTTTCCACGGCGTCTGTCCTAGTGACCTCTAACCCTGCATCGCCAACCGACGAACAAGCAGATCCTACACCAGAGCCAGCAACACCGTCATCTGACCAACCAATGATACTGAACAACAGTACCTTAGTACCACCAATACCGTCTGATCCTATTCCACAGGCACCAGCATCATGCCAGGGCCGTTGTTTCCTCCAACACAAGATGCTCCACAGGAGCCTAGGATTCCAATGTCTGACTTAAAGGATCTCTTTTCATCCTTGTGGAACACCATCAAAGATGACCTTATTCCGACAAGATCTGCCTCTCCTCCTAAGGAGCCAGCCTACCCCTCAACCTAAGGAGCCCACTCCTCAGCTGAGGGATGTCACCCCTCAACTGGCTAACCCACACAGGGTCACACTGGCCACAGGGAATGGAGAGGTCACTCCTCTTCCAGATCATCTGACAGGCATGGGCATCGCTCCAGGGGACGCCACCACCGATGTTTCTATTCTAGATCTACATCCTTGGAGGACTCGAGCCGCAGCTCTTCCTCCTCTTCAGAGTCCTCCTCCTCAAGGGGTGCTCCTTCCCTTCCAGAACCCAAGGACTCCCCCAGGTCTCCACCCGACGATCCATCGTTTATGGACGTCATGCGCCATATCCAAGCCAACATGGGGTGGGATACAGAGGATTTGGACCCAGAGAGATGCCGCCTAGCTAAGTACCTCCGCCAAAAGTACCCTAAACCTGTAGTGGTGCCACCCCTAGTCAACACCTTCCAGGATGTCACCAGGGCCACCTGGAAGCACCCTTCTACTTCTTCAGCTATACCCAAGAAATCAGATTGCCTTTACAGGGCCCCCCGAAAAGAACCCTTTCTGGGTGAACACCCCCTGGCAGACTCTATGTTGGTCACAGCTGCCCACGACAGGTCAAAAGGACCCAGGCATCTGAACACTCAACCTCTGGATAAGGAGTCTAAACAAATGGACCAGCTTGGCAGGAAGGTGTATGCCTCTGCCAACCATATGCTCCCTAAATTTCCTCATGCACATGGTGCAATTTCAAAATGCCCTCTGGGAGCAGGGCCTGGAACTAGCCCAGGCCCTGCCCAACATATCCCAGAAGGCAAAATTACTTAACCTTCTGAAAAACAGGATTGGACGTTGGCACTCGCGTCCTGAGGTCCTTTTATGATTCAGCAGACAACACAGCATGAGCGGCAGCTATGGGGGTTTGCATCAGAAGATACTCCTGGCTCCGAGTTTTGGGTTTCCCCAGGAAGACCAAGCTGGTATCATTTTTTATTTATTTATTTTATTTTTTTATTTATTTTTGAAAGTCGGATTTACAACCTTTAAGTCAGGGACTCATTTACAAAGGCACCTTGTCGCAGGGAGGGTAGACATGGTTACATCCTGCTCAATGCCAGAAAGAATCTCTGCCCTCAAATACATACTGCCAACCAGACACCACTGGAGCAAGTGGACTCTTACAAATACCTGGGTGTTACCCTTGACCCTGCCCTTACCTTCCACCAACATATCCACCTTCTGTGTAATGCCCTTAATGTATGGATTGGATTCCTGTATCGCCTCAAACACTGCTTTACCCCTAACGCAATGAGACCAGCTGTCTCCTCCTCTGTACTATCCCTGCTTGACTATGGCTTAATCATTTATGGGGCTGCAAACACCTCAGCCCTGCAAAGACTTTGTGTCTCCCTAAATAAAGCCCGCCCTCACACTGGGAAAAAGCGACTGTCTAACTCACATTTGCTCCCATAATGACACCAACTGGCTGAACCTTGACAACAGGATAATGTTCCACACCTGTCTCATGGCAAAAAAATTGCCCTGGGCTCTCCCCCACAGGACTTACCCCTCTAAGTTCGACCGGCCCCGACACAAGACAACCCCGTGGCTCTGGAGAAGCAACTCCTCTCGGTCCCCCTACGATTGCATGCCTCCCAATTTCCAAAGATCCTTTAGCTATAGAGCCCCGTCTGGTTAAACAGCCTACCCACTCCACTTGCTAAAGAGATAAGACTTGGACCCTTCAAAACCTCGCTTAAGGACCTGTTACAGTCCTCAAACCACTGCGACTGCCTTTGAATCACCCCCACTATTTGGTATGACTAGGTTGCTGGCCGGCTTCTCCGACCCTATCCCCCCCAAATCTATGTCCGACTAGCCTAGTCTTTGTTCGTGTCCTATATGTTGGTGTGATCTGAGTTTTCTCACTGTTAGCCTCACAATCTGCTACTGTAACAACCTGACTATGTACTAATGTACTGCTATACTGTAACAACCTGACTATGTACTGATGTACTGCTATATATCCTGTATGTCTCTGTATGTAAACTATGTGATGTGGAACCTTTGTAAAGGAGTCTCTGACTCAAAGGTATTTCCGAACATTCAATAAACAGTGTGAGATACAACAGTAGTAATATACAGGTGCAATACAGATAACAAAAGAACACAATATAACAGTGGTTTACGGAATAAAGTTACATGCAGTAAATAGCAATCGTATAAGTATAACAATAGTATAAGTCACAACCCTGGTCATACCTGGGAAATACGTATGTGGAAGGGTGGGGGGGGAACAGGGGTGAGGAAAAGAAAAAAAAGAGGGGGAGCAGTCCAATGGACATTGTCAAGGCTATGGGCCAGAAACCAGGAGGGACCTCAACATTAGGTTGATTAAGGGCAACTACAGCTTCGGGCGCCAAAGAGGTAGTTACGGAAAGCGACTTTAAAGGGATGAATTTTGGTAGACTTAGTGACAGAGGGCGGGAGGGAGTTGAACCATGTGGGGGTGCAGTAGTGGAAGGACCTGTGGGCTAGGGAGGTCTTGGTACGGGGCACCAGAAAGGTGGCCTTAACTGAGCTACTGGTGGCAACAGATGGGGATGCAAGCAACAGGGACGCGGTGACCCCTGGGGGGAGCATCCTAGCAGGGTTTTTTTGGCAAGTAAGCAGGTTTGGTAGTGCAGGCGCTCCTCCAAGGTGAGCAGGTTGGTGGTGAAATAGAGCAGGCAGGTATGGGTGCGGACGGATGTGCCGGTCAGGAGCCTGCATGCCTTGTTTATCGAGGTCTGGATTCTGGTGAGGACAGTATTGTCGGCCGCAGCGTAGATAGGCAGACCATAGTCCACTAGCGACAGGACGGAGGAGTTGATGGCCAGTCGGAGGGCGGTTTGAGGGAGGCAATCTCTGTGGCGAAAGAGAAGACCAATCCGAGAGTTTATGGCTGAGGACAGGGTATTGATGTGGGTGTGGAATGTAAAAGCCGAGTCGAAGGTGATACCCAGGTACTTGTAGAACGGCACCTGCTCGAGAGGGTGAGCATTACTGGGGAGAATGCAGAGGGGGGCATTTTTGGCCTTATTCTGGTGATGCAAAAAAAGCATAGATTTGTTTTTCTTGAGGTTAATGACCAGCTGGTGGTCAAGGAACCACTTTTTTGGGTTGGTTGAATGTGCGCTGCAGGGATTCCTGTAGAGATGCGGGGTTAGGGTAGGAGGCAAGGAGAACCGCATCATCGGCATAGAGTAGCATATTGCCCGAGCAGGAACTGGGGAGGGTGTTGAGAAATAGGCTGAACAGAATGGGGCCCAGGATGGAACCCTGGAGGACCCCTGAGCAAACAGGCAGGGTATTGGACAGGGTGCCATTTACCTTCACGCACTGTGATCTGGTAGAGAGGTAACTGGTGAAGCAAGCCAGTGGGCTGGGGAGAAGCCAAGTTGGTGGAGGGAGTCAAGTAGGATGGGTGACAGACAGTGTCAAAGGCCTTGGAGAGGTCAACAAACACTGCACCTGCAACATGACCAGAGTCGAGAGCAGAGTGAAGGTGCTGGGAGAACTCCTGGAGGGCTGTAGTGATGCTGTGTCCTGGGTGGAATCCATGTTCCGGACACAGCAGGTCGTATTTGGCCAGATACTCGGAGAGCTGAATGGCCACTATTTTTTCTAGTGCTTTGGAGAGAGGGGGGAGAATGAGGATGGGCCTGAAATTGTTAGGGGAGGTTCTATCTCCACTCTTATGGATAGGGGTGATTTCTGCAATTTTCCAGGCACTGGGAAATTGACCAAGACATAGTGACCGGTTTAAAAGGTTGGTGAAAGGGGCTAGTACAGTATCTAGGACTAATTGGAGAATCCTGGAGTCCAAGGGATCACAGCTGGGGTTGTTGCTAGCTAAGACTTTTGCAGATGAGGCCTGGCTTCAAGAGGTGATATGGCACGCAGGTAGAAAGGCGATCCAAGGTGGGGGTGGAGGCAGGGATAGGGTCAGAAAAGTAGTTGGGGAGGACAGAGCTTAGATCTGAGAAAGCCATATTGAAGCACTCAGCTATGCGGGAGGATCAGTAGTGACGGTACCGTCTATGGAGAGTAGTGATGGTGGGGGGGGGGGGAGCGGGTCTTTCCATTGAGCTCTTTCATACTGTCCCGGAAGGCACGGGATTAGCCCCAAGTGGATTGAAGGGTGGATTGATAATATTCGGCCTTAGCCTGCCTTATAGCCCAGGTGCATTTGCTACATGCTGCATTAAAGGCTTGTCTGTCAGTCATTTTGCCTGTCTTGACAGCAGTATGCCAGAGATTATCTCTTTGTTTCAGTGTTTGGATGAGGGATGGGGAGATCCATGGGGTGTTGTGTTTCTTGGTACGGATTCTGGTCAGGGGGGCAAAAAGGTTGCAGGCCTTGCTGAAGGCACTGAGAAGTAGGCTAGGGCAAAGTCAGTATCCATTGCGAGTAGGATTGAGGACCAGTCAAGCTGGGCTAGGTGTGTTTTTAGCTTTCTGAGACCCCCAGGGGCGAAGACGCTAGCGTGAGGTGACTGGGACACTGGTTTTGGTGTGGGGGATGACCAGTGACAGAGGACAGGAGAGTAGTCACTAAGAGAGTCTGGTAGTACATTAATATCCCTGATTTTACGGGGGTGGTTTGAGAGAATTACATCTAGGAGGGTGCTGGATCCGCCTGACCGGTTAAATCTAGTGGGTGAGGAAGCTAGTTGGGTCATATCTAGGGCAGCGAAGGAGTCCCTGATATGGGGGGCAGTGGTACTCAGCCAATTGACATTAAGGTCACCTAGGATGAGCTGCTCTGCCTTGTGTGGGAGTGTGGTGAGGTAATCAATGAGGGAGTGGACAGCTGGTCCCTGGTCCCTCGGGGGTATGTAAGAGACTGTGAGAAAAAGAGGGCCCCTGGCTGGGTCAGGGGTAACCTTAAGGGTGAGGGCTTGGGCACTAAAATCGAGCTTGGGAGCAGAGAGAGCATGGCCTAAAAGTGTGTCACGCATAAAGTCTGCGCACCCGCCACCACGTTTGCCTATATGGTCTTCCCTGAACAGAGAGTAGCCAGGGAGGGAGAGAACTGAGTAGGGAGTTTTTCTTGAGAGCCAGGTCTCGACTAGTGCTATAACATCAGGATGGTGCTGTACAGCCCAGCACTGGAGAGTGGCGGATTTTTTCAGGAGGCTGAAAATATTCATGGATGCAATGCTGAGGGCAGTACCAGAGTGGGGTGTGGGGTAGCTAGTTGACAATGGCCCGGGGTTGGGGTGTATGTTCCCGGAGAGCAGTAGTAGTGCAATTAATCAGATGAGTGATCTGTGGTGACCAGGACCCTTAGCCAGGTACCGATGTGAGGTCCTACTAGTGAGGGTACAAGGGATGGGTAGGGAGCGGAGGGTAGGTATGGCAAGGAAGGGGTGGGCCCAGGTTGTCCCGGGGGGAGACAGCATTGGTTGGAGGTGGATGCCTTGGAGTAATAGGGTGTCCAGGGTGGGGGTGGTTGGCTGCTGTGGGGTGGTAGAGAGGGTGGGGGCTCAGGGTGGAGGTAGGGGGCAGGATGGGACATGGGCAGAGCAAGAAAGGTAACCATGAGAAGGCTGAGTGTGATAGCCGTGGTACCCATTGCTATTTCTTATGGGGGGGGGATAAGGGGAATAACTGACCTTCAGTGAGGGTGACTGCCGCTGTGGAGTATTTTTTTTTTTCTTCCGAGTACAATATGCTAAAAGTGAGAACAAGGCAGGAGATAACAGTGAATAGAACTGGGAAAAAGGCAGAGGCAAGGTTGGAGGATTAATAGGAAAAATAAAATACCTCTAGTGGCAGATCAGTATAAACTGCAAATGGGAAAATGGGCAGTCTTCCCCTTTCAAACGCTTGGTCTTTCTGGAGAGAAGTCTGAGATGATTATCACTTGTCTCCAAGACTCCGGCAAGGCTATCCAGTCCATACAGACTATATACCGGTCCAATCAGAAGCCCCTTTGACGCTCCGCTGGCCAGCAGCCCAGAGGTCAGCAGCAGCGAGTGCTTTTAAGCATAAAACCTCCTCTTAGAAACCCGGAGGTTCTGCTCCCAGAGCCGCCAAATCCTCCCAGGCCATTCTGCCCACCCCCAACACCCCCAACACCTCCGCCTGACTCCTTGCTCAACCCCCTGACCACAGCCGAAGCCCTTGGAGAGGTGGTGGGGGGGTCGCTTCTCCCTCTACCTAGAGGGATGCAGCAGAATCACGTCCAACCAATGGGTCCTACAGCTGATAAAATCACGGCACACAATAGAGTTTCTGGAGGTACAACCGGACAACCCCCCAGTATCCTCCCGCTATTCCCCATTCCATGCAGCCCTCATCCAAGAGAAGATC
The DNA here is from genome assembly GCA_016271365.2 of Neoceratodus forsteri. Classification (NCBI taxonomy): domain Eukaryota; kingdom Metazoa; phylum Chordata; order Ceratodontiformes; family Ceratodontidae; genus Neoceratodus; species Neoceratodus forsteri. The sequence continues at coordinate 211,646,500 of JADMNL010000027.1, forward strand.
CAGGCCCTACTGGACAAACGGACAATAGAACCAGTGCTAGCTTCCCAGTGGAGAAAGGGTTATTATTTCCACTTTTTCCCTGGTTCCCTAGAAAACCGTGAATCTACGCCCCATCTTGGACCTCAGCAATCTAAACAAATACGTGGAGTACAAATGGTTCAGCATGGTAACCCTTCCAGGACTAATTCCTCTGTTGCACCTAGGGGACTGGCTTTCGTCACTGGACATGCAGGATGCATACCTTCACATCCTGATCACCCAGCCTCACTACAGGTTCCTTCATTTCCTCTTTTCAAGGGCACCGCTTCCAGTTCCGAGCCCTACCATTCAGGCTGTCTTTGGCACCTCGAGTCTTTACAAAGTGCCTCGTGGTTGTGGCAGTGGCCCTCTGGGCAAGAGGCCACTATGTCTTTGCATACCTGGACAACTGGCTTCTCACGGCCCACTCCAGGGAAAGGCTGCTACAAACCATGGAAGACACCTTTTCCCTATTCCAAGACTTGGGAATCACACTGAACCTTCCAAAGTCCTCCTCCTGGCCCAGCCAGAAGCCTTCAGTTTATAGGAGTTCTTCTGGACACTGTCCAAGGCAAGGCTTTCCTCCCTGTGGACAGAGCAGATCACCTTCAGACTCATGCCCGAGAAGTCTCCTCTGCCAGTATGGTCCTAGCCAGAATGGTTCTCAGGCTCCTGGGACACATGGCACCAGCTATAGCAACCGTGCTGTTGGCACGCCTTCACATCCAAGTGACCCAGTGGCACTTGCAAGTACAATGGGACCAGCGCACAGATGACTTAGACCAAGTCCGTCAGACTCTCCAATGGTGGCTTACCCCCTCCAACCTCTCCAATGGCATGCCCTTTCGGAGGTTGCCCCCCACACAGTCCCTGACCATGGATGCCTCCGGCATGGTCTGGGGAGTTCACCTCACAGACCGACAGATGCAAGGACCATGGTCTGCATTGGAGAAATCTCTCCATAGCAACATATTGGAAATGAGGATGATCCTCCTCACTATGTAAGCTCTGCAGACGGACCTGGCCCCGGGCCACCTACTCATCCAGACGGACAACATGTCAGTGGTATTTTATATCAATAAGCAGGGGGAACTCATTTGTGCTGTCTCTGCAGGGAAGTCTTGAGGGTATGGTACTCGGCCATCGCGCATCAGCTGGAACTCTCAGCCATTTACGTTCCAGGTTTTACTAAACACCCTGGCCGATGACCTCAGTTGGTCTCAGTCCAAAGCCCACGAGTGGGAGCTCCTACAATCTGCTGCAGAAGACCAACAAATGGGGCCATCCCAAACTGGACCTCTTTGCATCCCCATTCAATGCAAAACTGCCTAGTTTCTGCTCACTAGATGCAGGGCCTGGTGTCTTCTGGCAAGACACATTGTCCCTTTGCTGGAAAGGGAGATTTCTATATGCTTTTCCTCCCTTTCCACTGATCCAGAGCAGTAGTAGTAATTCTTTATTGTATGACAAACAACATTGTCATTACAAAACATACATAGTAAAAACTATTATTTATGAAAAATGTACTCATACATAGTCTAAACTATAATTCAATATCCTAATTAATTTTACACAGACCAATGTTGTTATAAAAGTCTAAGTTACTTGGCATATTTCATATTGCACAATTGTTCAGAAAAATATATGTCTTATTACTAGATTGCACATCACTCTAACACCTTCATATTATATAGAAATTACTTTCTTGCTTCAATATTTGCACAATTATCCATACGCATCAATTATCAGTCATATTTCCAGATTACACCTTCACACCGTACTGATTATTTCCGTCCAATATTCTCTTTAACCTTTACAATGTGCAGTTTTTTCTTTTCAATATTTTGAAGAAATTGTACTAAATTAACCAGGTGATCATCCCTAGTTGATTTCAATAGGCTATTCATCTGGTATCTAGGTTCCATGCCCAAGTTGGCCAATATATTCCCCAAATATAATCTGCGTTCATAATTATATAAGGGACACATTATCAACAAATGGAAAAGGTTATCCATCCCCAGTTTGCAACCACATGTCTGTTCCTCTTGCTTGGCATACATTCCTCTAAAATTTTGTGAATGAAAGTATTCAAAACGAAACCTTGCAACACTTTTCCCTTTTTTTTTTTTTTTTTTTTTATCTTTTAGGATGTTTAAATATGGCTCCATTGCCAAATTTCTTTTTTTATGTGCCAGTCAATTGCTTATTTTTACATTGCTGCTCGTTTCTGTTTCGGTTTGAATATGAACGTCCCCGATTTTGTTTTTTATATTAGCTTCTATATCCTCTAAAGGTGTAATGAAACTTTCCGCCAAGCTATCCAGAAGGCCATATGGTTTTAGTATATTTTCCAAAATATGTACAATGGGGTATGTATATCCATTTTGCATGTACATTATGGTTTCTTCTAAACATAATCGAGGTAGTCTTGATTCTTTCATTCCACAAACCTTTAACCAATAAATAGCTAACCTTTCTTCTACAGAACACCTTACTGGGAGTGTCCTAGCTCCAGTCTGGTTAAAGAAGAAGACACCAGCATAGGTAGACCTAGGAGTCTTTTATAAAATATGTTCATTATAACCCTTAGTGAATCTGTTTTACTCATGCCCCATATTTCAGCCCTGTATAATATTTTACTTTTTAACTTTGCCTTTAAAGACCTTATACATCATCTTATAGAATGACCACCAAACTTGTATGATAATCTCTCTACTGTTGGAATAAACCTTTTAACATTATTAATTATACATTTTCTGTGATTATTCCATTTCAAATCATATGAGAAAAAAAATACCTAAATAAAAGTTCTGGACTCTTTCAATATTATTACCATTGCACCTTAGCTTCAGGTCTTTTCCCTTTGTCATTCTTGTTCTATTACAGACCGTGTTTTTTGGTTTTCATAATTTATTTCAAGAGCTGCTTCATAGCAACCTATCTGGAATTTTTGAATACTTCTCTTTATTCTAATATAGCTAGTGGAAATTAACACCACGTCATTGGCAAAAGCCAAATATGGGCAATGCTTTCCACTTATTTTTGGCATATGGACCTCTGAATCATATAGTTCTGCTAAAATTCAGTATAAGTAAAGGTTAAATAAAATAGGGGACAATACACATCCTTGTCTGAAACCTGTGTTAGTGACAAATTTTGCGGTTTTATCTCCCTCCCTATTATATCTTACACTGGTTGTCTTTGAAGTGTACAGGGTTATCATGATATTAAAAAGGGTTTGCTCTAACCCATACCCTTCTAAGACTTACCACAATTTATCTCTTCTTACTCTATCAAACGCAGCCCTCAGGTCAACAAACACACAATATAGTTTTTGCTTTTTTATATTGATGTATTTGTAGATTAAATGTGTTAAGACATAACATTGATCAACGGTCAAAGTTCTGACATAAAGCCCACCTGAGCCTCATCTATTATTTGTAATTCCAAAATCCATTGCATAATTCTTATCTTTATAATTTCTGTAAATAGTTTCTGTGAGGTATCCAAAAGACTAATTGGTCTATAATCCTTTGGGTTAGCTTTGTCCCCTTTTTTAAAAATGGTGATGATTATATTTTCCCTCCAAGTTGGTACTATTTGTCTGTTTTTAACTGTACAATCATACACTTTTTTCAATAATGGTATCCATAATTCAGTGTCGTTCAATATTATGTCTATCGGGATGCCATCAGGGCCTGGGGCTTTATGTCTTTTGGCATGTTTAAGGGATTTTAAGATTTCTTCTTTTGTAATCTCTTCCTTGAGTGGAACCCATTTCTCTAATCTTTTTCCTTGGTCACAGATTTCTGGGTAAAAAAAATACTTTTGTAATAGTCTTCCCATATGTGGGCTTCTATGTAGCACTTGATTTCCTCGGTGTGTGAATCCCAACCCTTAGCTACCATTCTCCAATATTTCTTATGGTCTTTATTCCACACTGCTACTTCAAATTCTTCTCACAAAGAGTTTCTATATTTTTCCTTTTTATTTGTCAACAGTTTTTTATAGTCTTTTCTTTTTTAGTTAACTGACTTTTATATTCATCTGGTCTTTTTCTCACAAGTTTTGCTAGTCTATTAATTTCCTTTTTTGCTGCCTTACATTCATTGTCATACCACCTACTCCCTTTAATTTACGAACATACGAACATATGAAATTTGCCAGCAGATAAAGGCCTAGAGGACTATCAAGTCTGCTCGAATGTGCAGCTAGCACCCCGTATTCTGCAGCTGCCCCTCCCTTCCACCCTTCCCCTTCATTGACCCTCCCCCTTGTCCTGTCCCAACCCCTTTTGAAGCAATCCACTGTTCTACTGGATACCACCTCTGCAGGTAACACATTCCACCCAGCCACCACCCTCTCTGTAAAAATGTGTCTCCTCATCTCCCTCCTGAACCTTCCTCCCTCCAGTCTCATATCATGGCCCCTGGTGTCCCTCCCCTCCCTTACTTTGAACAGCCCCTCTGTACCTGTCTTGTTTATTCCTTTCATGTACTTAGTGTTTCAGTCATGTCCCCTGTCCCTCCTCTCCTCCAGTGAGTACATGTTCAACTCCCTCAGCCTCCTCTCGTATGATAAGTCCCCCAACCCCTTGATCATCTTTGTCACCCTGCGCTGCACCCCTTCCAGTAACTTAATGTCCCTCTTCAGATACGGGCACCAGTACTTCACGCAGTACTCCAGGTGTGGTCTAACTAACGATCTATATAGTGGCAGAATCACCTCCTCCCTCCTCGAGGATATACCCCTTGCAGTACAACCCAGCCTTTTGTTGGCCTTTGCAGTTGCCTTCCTACATTGTGCCGAGTTGTTCGTTAACCCTGTAATGAACACCCCCAGATCCTTCTCCTCCTCTGTCTGGGCTAGCTGCACTCCCCCCAGCTGGTAACTCCTCCTTGGGTTCTTCATCCCAAAATGCAGCACCTTGCACTTTTTGACATTAAACCCCAGTTGCCAGGTGTCTGACCAGGTTTCAAGCTTTGCCAGATCATCCTGCAACCCCTGCCATCACCCTAGGTCATCCACCACTGCTCCTACCTTGGTATCATCAGCAAACAGACTGATCTTGCTCTTGATGTCCAATGATATGTCTGCAATGAATATCCCAAACAACACTGGTCCCAACACTGAGCCCTGTGGAACACCGCTCGTCACTACCCTTGGGTGTGAGAGCTCACCACCCTCCACCACCCTCTGTTGTCTTCCCTGAAGCCAGTTCCCTATCCATCTCACCAGCTTTGCATCTGTCCCTGTGCCTACTAACTTACTTCCCAGCCTTCCATGCGGCACCGAGTAGAATGCCTTACTGAAGTCCAGATACAGGACATCCACTGCATGGCCCCTGTCCAGTTGCCTAGTTACCCAGTCACAGAACTCCACCAGGTTGGTTTGGCAGGATCTGCCCCATATGAAGCCATGCTGTCTGCTGTCCTGTAGTCCTTTGGCATCTAGGAGGGCCACCAGCCTTTCCTTCAGGATAGTCTCCATTAGCTTACCCACGATGGATGTGAGGCTCACTGGTCTGTAGTTTATCGGTTCATCCTTGGGGCCACTCTTGTGGAGGGGCACCACATGAGCCATCCTCCAGTCCTGAGTTACATACCCCGAATGTAGTGAGGCATTAAATAGGTCTGCCAAAGGTCCTGCAAGGACCTCTGCTAACCTTCGTACTCCTGGGGTGGATGCTATCTGGGCCTGGCACCTTATCCCCTCGTTGCCTTCAAACCCTCCCGAACTCTGCCTCCATGATTTCCCCATCTGTCACCCCCTCCCCTGTGTCTGCCATTTCTCCCCTTGGGTGTCACCCCTCTTCTCTTTAGTAAATACTGAGCAGAAGTACTATTTAGTGCTTCTGCCTTATTGCACCCTGCTTCCACCCAACCCCCCTCCTTCCTAATCCATACTATGTGATCCTTACAGCTCCTTTTCTTCCTGATGTACCTAAAGAAGTCGTTCTCCCCCTTCTTAATGCCTTGTGCCAGCTTGAGTTCCGTAGATGCCTTGGCTCCCCTTACTGCCCTTGTCACCTCCTTCGATTCCGTCAAGTACTCCTTCCTGGCCTCTCCCTCCCTGTTTTCTTGTACTTCCTAAAGGCAACTCTTTTCCTCCTTACCTTTTCCATGACCTTCTTGCTCAGCCAGCTCGGTTTCTTAGCCCTAGCCTTCTTGCTCTGGGCCTTGCAGCAGGTTTTGGTTGCCTCCACTATCCCCAGCTTTATGAGCTCCCACCTCTGGTTAGTGTCCATACTAGATTGAATTCTGGCCAGGTACCCTTTTACTACTTCCCCCATCCTCCCAAAGTCGGCCCTCCTGAAGTCCAGCACTCTTGTGCCAGATTCCACTCCTTCCTTGCCCATATGCAATGTGAGCCATACTGAGTGGTGGTCACTCCCTGACAGCGTATGAGGCTTTTATTATTATCCCTTTCACGTATGAGGCTTTTATTATTAAATGTGCTGTTTGTTTCATAATCTCTCCAAATTCTCTTATAATATTATCATCTTTTTTACTGATAAGATTTAAAATGTGTGCCCTCATTCCACTTTCTATTATTAACTGACTGGATGCGAAATTATCTATCACGTCCCATATTACTCCTACTTTTGTCCTAATTAATTCAACTCTCTTTTCCTTTACTTTTTTATTATTTCATATGTCTACCTTAACCTCAACTGGGTTATGTTCACTTTCGGCTCTTTCACCTACCTGTAAAACTTTAAGCAAGAGTATCAAATTTAAATTTATCCAACATAAATCTATTATTGAAGCTCCTTTATTTCCCACATATATGTATTCCCCCATATAATCACTTTTAGTCCTACCATTAACCAGTGTGAAATTCCATTCTTTTAACATATGACAGATTTTCTTACCTCTCCTAGAGGTTTTATCATCTTTTGCAATTCTGTCTGGAAATAGGCATTCATGGTTCATGGCTTCACATAACTTCTTTATTTCAGGAGTTATTTTTCTACACTGTTCCACCCTAGCATTGAAATCTCCCACTAATAGTATCCCTACGCCTGGGTCCTTTTGCATCCATAAGTCAATTACCTCTTCCAAAATTTCCCCAGTACATTTTTATCTGCATATCTTGAATTAACTGGAAATATATATATATATATTTTAAGAATTATTGCTATCAAATTTTTACCTGTTATTCTTATTCCTGAGATGTGTTCTGAGTCAGCTGGAATTTCATCTACCTCATACTCCTTTAACATTTTAAACCAGATAATCAATCCCCCCGATAGTCTACCATATTTGTTATCTTTTTTTTGCATATCTACCAAAATATTTGAATCCATTAATATTGCTAATCTGGGCACTCCATGGCCAGGGTATTCAAAGGTGTCGCGCCTGACGCAAGAGAGTTGTGCCGGCGCAACCCCACAATGCACCCCAGCGGGATATTCAAAAGGCTGCCAGGTGCAGCACAAGTCCCACTGCACTGGGGCACAATGGTAATGTATGCGGCATAAATGCAAGGGACATGTCCATGCATATGCAGCACATCCTGATATTCAGCCCGGGATGTGTGGTGCATATGCTGGCACAACCCTGATGTGTACCACTTACGGGGGCGCAAGGTTGAGCCTGTAAAACGTAGGAACAAATCCAGGCCACCCACAGGCAGGCTGCTGCATTGCAGGGTGCAACACAGCACCTGCCAGCCATGGGTGGCCACCCGCCCTGCAGGAACACAGTCCACAAGCATCCACACCCTCCCCGGTGGTCCACTGCACTCCCCACCCTCCTGCTATGCCCAATCATGGGCAATCATGCCCAGTACAATATCTGTTGGACCAGTGGCATCCCCCTCCTCCCTCTGTCATGCCTGATCACAGGCAGTAGTGACATATAATAACACCTGGTGGTCCAATGGTATGCCCCCTCCCTCCCGTATTGCCCGATCATGGGCATGTGACATACATATGCTACCTGGTGGCCCACTGGACCACCATCCCATCCCACCCACAGAGGACGCAACCACCCAGCTCCCCCCCCCCGTCATCGGTGGGCGGCTGCACTCCGACAGCATACCACCCGACGAATGACAGTGTATAGTATGTGCTGTATGCCTATTGGTCCACATTGAGGGCCAATGGTCATGCAGACCGTACTGTACTACACAGGCATGATTATGTGAATGAACGTAGAAGCTGCTAGGGTGAAAACATAAGAAACACTGACAGCTTTTTAAGAGCTAGGCTATATAGGGCAGTATAAGTGCAGATGGGGTAGGGGGATAGAGAAAGAAGAGAGTCAGGGAGGGAGAGAGAGGGGGAGGCAGGTGGGCAAGGAGGGGGTCAGTAGCAGGTGCAGCTAGGTGTAAGGTAATTGTGCACAGCAGAGGTAAGAGAATAAAGGGAGGAGGAGTAGCAGATTTGTGGAGGAAGTGCATTCCACATTTTAGGCAGGTGGCAAGAGAAGACTTTTTGGCCAGAGGATGTAGCTCTTCAGGGGACTGAGAGGGTTTGTGTGTCAGCATGGAATCTCAGGGAATAAAGGGAGGGAGTAGGAGTGCCAAGAGAGGAGGAGGTATAGGAAGGGAGCTATCCAAGCCAGAATTTAGAGATGAACTTAGCACCATGTAGCGCATGTCGGGAGTGGAGGGGAAGGAAGCTGAGGTAGTGGTAGAGATCACAATGATGGGTGCAGTGAGGGGCATCAAGAGTGAAACGACAGAAGGAATTGAAGAGAGAGTCCAGTCTGGATAGGTAGGACTGTGGGGCAACACCATAGACTGTGTCGCAGTAGTCAAAAATGGGCATGATCATCTTCTGTACCAGCTCATGCCCGGCGGCGGGCAGGGTGCAGCTACGGTTTCTGTAAAGGGCCCCGAACTTGGGCCTTCGTTTTTTCAGAACGGCATTGATATGTACAGAGAAGTCAAGGTATCTGTCCAGCCAGACACCGAGATACCTGAATGAGGGGGAGTCCTCAAGAACAGTCCCATCAAGGGTGTGAAAGGTGGGGAGGTGACTTAGCCTATTCTCATCTGCTTCCATCAAGTTATTTACTTCAGTTAATACTTCCTTATTTTGCTTTGCCTCTTATTTTCCTCTTCTTTATCAACATTTTTATCAATCTCTTTAATATCCCCTTTTACCTTCTGCTTTTTTTAATTTATTTTCTTTATCTTATTCTTCTCCCTTTTTCCTCCTCCTTTGTTTTGATTTTTTGTTGTTCTTAACTTTTCTGACTACCTTCCTTTTCATATTTCTCATTTTCTGTCTTTCTTTGTTGCATGGAGTACATTCTATTTTTCGTACATCGTTACCTGTAGTATTTTCCCTTTGCACCTTCTCTTTACTTTCCATATCTTTTCTTCTTCTCATACCTTACCTTTACCTTTATCCAAACTTTCCAATCTCTCCAAATTCTCTAGTTGTTTCCTTGAAGCTTTGTTTTTCTGTTTTTTATTTTCCACTCGCTTTTGTTTAGATTTGTTCTTTTTTTCTTTATATTTTTGTTTTACTTTCTCCTCCTGTTTTAATCCTTTCTCCCAAATATCTGTTAATTGCTTTGAGTTCCACTACAACACTATGCTGCCTCCAGTTCTCATTAGGTAGCATCATCAGCTCAGAGTCTTCCTCTAATTCTGAGTCAAAACCTACAATGTCAAAATCTTTGTCATTATGTCCCCTTACAGGGGTTTTTGTTAAGTCTATTAACTCTCAATTGCCATTCTATTGAAATGCTGCACTATTTCCTCATTTATGAATTGTAAACTCTGAGATGTGTTAGTCTCCTTAATTAATTCTTAATTTCTGTCTTTATCCATCCTATTTCTTTGCAAAATATATTTTCTATTTTCAAGGCATACACCTTTCATAAAAAAAAGATCTTGTTTAATCAATATTGTAACATGGCACTGCATAGAGGTGTCAAATACAGCCAAGCCATTGGCTGAAAGGGGTCAGGTGACAGTAGCTGAGCAGTGATTAAGCCACAGGTAACGCCCGCTCGGCTAGTACCACCTGTGGCCACCACAGCAGCAGAGGGGACCAGCCCGCTAGGTCACCACCTCCTCACGCCAGCCGCAGCGCTTGTGAGGCACAGTGAGGTGGTGACCGCTGAGCACATAGCTGACCATCAGCAGTCCGCAACACAAGCACACCACAGAAGCAGTCCAAGTGGCCATCTGAGTGATCGTAGTGCAAGCAAAGGTATGGCACGGTGAAACATGGACCGCTGCTTAGCCATGGTTAGTTTCTGTGGCGTCAGAGGCATACCGCGATGGGTAGATGAGGAGTTTGGCCCCAGTCCCACAGATCGACGCAGCAGCTGCACGGCAACTGTCTCTCCCATCAGCGAGACAGAGAAGGCAAAAGGTAGTAGCTCATGGGAGCTCTGCCCCTGGCTCGACAAACTCTTCTGCAAGTCCACAGCACTGTGGACCGTAAGAGCCTGCAGCAGTGTTACCAGTAGCTGAACTCGCCTCACCAGAGGGCACTGCACGGTGAGCCAGAGCTGTGGAGGAGACCTGCGGGCAGCGTGGACCGTGCGCCGTGACTCCACGAGATGGGAGGTCGCTGATTGTGGCAGCCAGGGGTGCACAGAGCATCCTTTTTGGGCAGGAGATCCATCCCAGGGATGGTAGAGAGGCAGCAGAGAGAAACACAGAGCAGAGCACCTCCAGTGAGAGAGCAAACCTGGGAAGCCCTGCGGCCAGCAGTACCTGCAGCAATCCCAGCACAGCAAGCAGCAGCTCTGGGGGGGACTGCAGCACACAGGACACACGCCATGCCCTGGTCAGTGAGGACCAGCTGGACAGCCTAGAGAGTAGAAGGGTGGAGGCAAACACTCATAAAAATACTGCGTGGGCCTCCAATGTCTTCACGGAGTGGCTCAGAGCCACAGGAAAGCAGGTGGACCTTAAAACAGTTTCCCCACCTGAGCTGGCAGCCATGCTATGCCAGTTCTACACCTCAGTCTGGATGGAGCAGAGGGAGCAATACAGCCTCAGCTCCTTTGTTGGACTCTGTGCAGGACTGCAGCGCTACCTAACTGGCCCCCAGATAAAAAGGGTTCTGAACATTATCACAGACGGGGAGTTTGTGGCTGCAAACAACGTGTTCGTTGCTGTCCTAAAGGACTACAGGCATGCTGGCCAAGACACAGCCACCCACCACCCCAGTATCAGCCCCAGCGATCTGGCGAAGATACGCGCCTGCGAGAAGCTCAGCCCCGAGACCCCATATGGCCTGGTCCGCAGGCTATGGTTTGAAATACAGCAGGGGCTTGCTCGCAGGGGTCGAGAGGGGCAGAGAGAGCTGTGCCACAACTCATTCACAGTCCAGGTGGATGAGGAGGGTAACGAGTTCATCGCCCTGGCCTTCAATGAGAAGATCAAGAACCACGGGCAGCTGGGGGACACGACACGCCAGACTCTGAGGGAAGTACTGTACAGCACCCCTGGCAGCAGAGACTGTGTTGTGGGGATGTACCGTGAGTACATACAGCGCTGCCCACCCAGTGCCCCCACCTTGTACTTGCACCCTCGCAGAGTGGACCAGCTGGGACCCAGGGAGTGAGACTGCTGGTACAGTAGACAACCGATGGGGAAGAACTACCTGGGTGCTCTCATGCCCCAGATATTGGACGACGCCCACCTCTCCATCCGGTACACCAATCACAGCATCCGGAGCACAGTGGTGACCATGTTGTCCCAGGTGGGTCTGGCGGGCAGAGAAATCATGTCTGTAACTGGCCATCGCTGCAAGACCAGCTTGAGCAGCTACTGGTCCCCCTCAGCAACCGATTGGAAGAGGTAGTCATCCGTGCTCTCCAGCACCCACAGACCAATGTCAGGCAGCCGTCCCCCCCGGAGCCCAGCAACCCATGCACAGTCCAGCCTGAGCCCTCATCCTCTGCCACAGTGCATGACAGTGCCAGAGAATCACACAGCAGTGGGGACCTGCTCTCCCCACCCCCTGACCAGCAGCCAGCCAGCACCCTGCAGCCCCCTGCACCTCCTGGAGACCTCCCAGCTGTGCCCCCGAGGAGATGCCCTGAGGATAGCGCCAGCCGACCTCGCACAGGTAAAGCACAGAGCGCCGAGATCCACCCCGACAACGCATCATGGCTCACCCACCAGCCGTCTGCAGCCCAGTGCTTCCACTTCAAGAACGTGATGGTGAATGGCCCGGTGACGTTCTCGTGCCTCTCGCAGGACAGCCAGCCACAGTAACCTACTGAACAAGATGACGTCATTTGCAGAGCGTCGCATGCCTGCACGGCCCTGGAGATCCACCCACCAGCCAGAGATCTGCATAGGAGGCACCTGACTGCTGCACGCACCAGGAATCGTTGCACTGCACAGCCTCCCGCTACCTTGCACCGTTGTCGCCGCACCGATGTTACCGGGACTCTCCCTGCACCGCGATCGTTGACGGATGTTGGACTTACCCCGAGAACTGATTTTGTGCACTTCTCTCACTGTAAATTTAATAAAGCCTTGCCACTCTGCAAACTGTCTCCATCTGCATCTGTCCATAGGGTCCCTAGTAGCACCGGACACACACCGGTAACATAGGCTCGTCGCCACCACAACGAGCCTATGTTACAAGCGCATTAATCACCTCCAGCATCGGGCCTGCCAGTGATTAATGCCCGCTGGGTGAAGTTGACCTCGGCTGCGCCCGAGCACCAACCCCTAGTGGGCATTAATCCACCGGCAGAGCCCTCCTCTGTCGGTGATTAATGCTTACATAGTTGCTCATATATCATTGCATTGGCCAATAAAGGGTCCCTTAATGCATATATTACTTTGTTAGATTATCTAACAACAGAGTGTCTGGTTCTGTAGGGCTCATTATTTGTATCTGCCCAACAGAGGGCCAGCTATTCCTTGTATCCATTTTCCTTTTTGTATTTCCATTATCTCCCTCTATCTTGGATTCTTCAAATATAAATACTGAACCATTCATGCTTTGCTTAATTTCTCTTATTTTTTGTTCTATTCTTTTCTTTCCACAGTTTCCCTAATCTCTTCTACTGCTTTATTCACTTCTTTATTCACTACCTCCAAGATGTCAAAATTCTATAATTCTACTTATTCTATAATTCTACTTGTACAGGATCCTGAATTTCTATTCCGGCTGAGGACAGTCTCTTACTATCCATCCTTGTAACTGGGTTAGATTTAATTGTATTTTTTAAGAAAATATCCTTGATTGATGGTTGTATCAGTTATTCCTTTATGTTTAATCAGCGGGTCAAAGTAGCATCTAAGTGTCCCCCAGGTTATTTTCTGAGTACCAATAGACTATTACTTTCACCTATCCCCATCTTTCTTTATTCCTTTAACTTTAATGACTCTACTTTTTTTACTCATAGCCCCTTTAGTTAAATTGAATTCAGCCTGCTTTGTGTGACCAGTTGATTTGCTAGATGACTACCTTCGGCTAAATCTTTGCCACTTTGTTACCACTGGCATTCCTTTCTATTCCGGTCTTATTCTTTCAAGATCAGTAATAGGTCAGGGTAAGTCACTAGCAATAAATAGATCTACTGTAACAGTGTCACTACCCCAAGTTAAATAAGAGATAACAGAGTTCCTTCAGTAAAAGCCACAATAATCAGTCCTAGTTATTAAACTCAACTTATTTAACTTAATAGCAAAATTAGCAATCTGGGAAATATTAAATATGCTAATAATGTGCTAATGATATGCAAACTAATGCTAGTATTCTGCCAGTATTGTGCAAACGATATGCTAATAATGTGCAAATAACATGAAGATAGTGTACAATAAGGCACCTATAATATGAAAGTAATAATATACAGGGATTTATACAAACATCTGCGATCACAGTTTTATAAGGGAAAATTTAGAATTTCTATATTTGTGTAATCGCTAACAGTCACTTTTCTTGATCTTTTAGGCTCTTTTTCCTTTATGAGATCTTTTTCAGAATTCCCCTTCTTTATATTCTCAAATAAAATGGTCGACAAAAAGTTTAAAAAGGTCCCTTCTTATTGTATCTCACCACACTGTCCCAAGATCTTTGTGAGGACAAGCAGCTTCACAGAAACGTATTGGTACTGGTTTTGGATGGTTTTGTGGTGGATCACCATCAAGGTTGGTTTGCTGACCTACAAAGCCCTACACAGACAGGTACCAAGCTATCTGCAAGAGCTCCTACATCCCTATTGCCCCCTCCGACCACTCCGCTCTACTGATGAAGGATTGCTGGAGATTCCCAGGGTCCGTTTAAAGACCTCTGGAGCCCGAGTTTTTGCATTTGTGGCTCCTACCCAGTGGAATTCTCTACCTCATCGGATAAGGGGTGCCGGACTGTGGAGAGCTGTAAATCAGCACTTAAAATATACAGTACTTATTCTCGCTTGCCTATCCTGAGAATTAAGCTATGGATGTCTGTTATGTTGGTTTTAAATATTTACAGTTTTTAAGGTTTTATTCCGTAAAAGTGCTTTGGCACATGTTTGAATTGCGCTAAAAATAAATAAAGATTATTATTATTAAAGAGTTACTCCCACCTTCTTAAGTAGTATTCTACATCTGAAGCCCCTGTTATGCCACCAGGACTCAATTAGCGACCGTGTCCCTCCATGGGACCTTTTGTTTGTTTTTGGAGAACATTACTTTTGCCTTCTTTTGAACCAGCTGCAGATTGTGAGATGCGATTCTGTTGTGGAAGCTTAGTTTTAGTTGCAATTATTTCTGCTCGGAAGATTTTCGAGCTTCTGGATCTGATATGCAAAGCCCTACCTAGTTTTCCACAAGGACATTGTCCGAATTCACCCTTAATCAGGACATTTACCTTCCTGTTTACTATCTAGAGCACTCTAATCGAGGGAGGCGCCCTTCACACTCTGAATGTTCACTGGGCCTCCATTACTATCGGACTCGCTCCTGGGATTCCAGAAAGTCTGATCAGTTATTTGTTTCATTCACCTTAGAACTTTAGGGCACCTGTTTCTAAGCAAACTTTATCTAAGTGGTTGGTTCACTGTATTTACTATTACCAGAAATATGACAAGCCTTTAACGGGCTCGGTTAAAGGCCATTCCACCAGGGGAGTTGCTTCTTCCTTTGCATCTCTGTGAAATGTGTCAGCAGCAGGTATCTGCACAGCTGCCACCTGGAGTTCAGTCCATACCTTCATTAAAGATTATAGTTTGGACGTTGCTTCCAGGTGTAGGACAAGCTTCAGCCTTGCTGTCCTTCAGGGCCTTCTGTCATGAGGAACCCAGGTTTTTAGCCTCCTTTCCTCCACCCTTCTGTCAGGATTTGTCCTTGTACTGCTTGGGACTCAGTCCTTATGGTGTAACCTGCTGCAAGAGCTTCCCCCTCAAAGTAAGATAGTACAGTTACATAAGAACTTACCGTAACAGTAGATCTTCAAGAGGAACTCTTGCAGCAGGTGCTGCTTTCCCTCCCTCCTTCCCCCTGGTCTCTTCTTCTGCATCGTCAGCTATTCCATCCTACCTCCTCGGCTTGAAGAGCCTCCTCGGTTCTCCGTTCTTTAACTGTGCCAGGGTCTCCAGTGGGAGAACTGAGGTGGTGCTGGGGGACTGCCCCTTTTGTACCATACATGACATCAGGGGCGGTACCCCACTGTATACTGCTAGCTAGAAGTTTTCTGTTGGGTCCTGGTGCCTCGGCTCAGTCCTTATGGTGTAACCTGCTGCAAGAGCTCCTCTCAAAGATCTACTGTTATGGTAAGTTCTTACGTAACTGTACTTTTCAGTTCCAGGGGAATACATCCAATTCAGGGCCTTGCACTCTGGTTTGTCCTCAGCCCTCGGTATTTACCAAATGCCTGGCAGTGGTAGCAGCTGCCCTCAGGTGGGAGGACCGTTATATCTTCCCTTCCTGGATGATCGGCTTCAAGGCCCAGTCCAGGGACCGCCTTGCAGACACTGGAACATGCCACCCACCCATGCCAGGATCTGGGATAACTGTGAACCTGCCCAGATCAGTTCTGATTCCATGTCAACGCCGCCAGTATACTGGGGGGGGGGGGTGCTGGACCAGCTCAGGGCATGGCCTTCCTGCCCCAGGACAGGGCAGTGCACCTGATCTCCCAGGCCCGTCTGTTATACAACAGCCGCTGTTTCATCCAGGACCTTTCTCTGGCTCCTGGGCCTGATGGCTGCAGCTGTAGCCGCAATGCCTCTTGCCAGACTGCACATGAGGGTTCCCCAATAAGAGTCCAGTGGGACCAGCGTACCAACAACCTAGAACAGCACATCCTGGTCTTCTCTCCAATGAAAAAGGTTCTCCTTTGGTGGATGGAACTCAGCCACCTTCCTTTCCTCATTCCCTCCCCTCAGCAATTTGTCACCACAGATGTTTTGGTGTTGGTGGGTGGGGTCCATCTGGGACCCCACCAAACCCAGGGACCTGTCCACACTGGAGCCTCACTCCACATCAGTGTTTTGGAGATGAGGGTGGTACTCTATGTCCTGCAGGCCTTCCAGACTCTGCTGTCCCCAGGCCTTCTGCTAGTGTAGATGGACATCAATGTAGTCCATTACATCAGCAAACGGGCACTCACTTCTACCCTCTCTGTCAGGAGGCAATGCAAGTCTGGTACTGGGCACTGGATCACAGTCTAGAACTCTCGGCTGTCCATGTTCCCAGTGCCCAGAATGTCTTCGCAGACAGCCTAAGCAGGTCACAGTCACAGACACATGAGTGGGAGCTGCTGACCTGAGTTGCAGAAGATCTGTTCAACAAGTGGGGTCATCCAGTGTTGGACAGTTTTGTGTCCCCACTCAGTGCAAAGCTGCCACTTTTTTACTTGCTCAATCCTGGGCTTGGAGTTTTCTGGTCAGACACATTGTCCTTCTCTTACATAGGAAGGTTTTTGTATGCCTTCCCTCCCTTCGCCCTGCTCCAGAGTGTACTAATATAGAAGGGGCCACAGTGATACTCAGCGTCTCATCAGGTCTGGCTCCTCTTCCCCTGTGCACTGGCTTGCTCTCCCAGAACTGGGACACCCTGGTCGATCCGAACCTCAAATACCTGCATCTGCATGCTTGGCTCTTGAAGAGACAGCAGTGACTCAGTTCAGGGTACCTCCTAGGGTGGTTAATGTCCTAATGGTGGCTCAGAACCCTTCCATTCAGGCCACTTATTCTACGAAGTGGAAGCGTTTTTCACCATGGGGTGCTTCATGCCAGCTGGATCCCTTCACTTGTCCAGTGAACCAGATTCTGGAGTATTTTTCATCCCTCTCAGACCTCAGTTTGAAGTACTCCTCTCTTAAAGTGCACATCTGTGATCTCTGCCTTCCATGTGCCTATTGAGGGGTGTGCGGTGGCACAACTGGAGATGCCCTGTACATTTCTGAGAGGCATTCTCCACCTGAAGCCTCCTGTCCACAATCCAGTCCCACCCCGGGACCTGAGTTTTATGTTAGAAAAGCTTATGTTGGTTCCTTTTGAGCTGGCTGCAACAACATGCAAGTTATGCTTTCAGTCATGAAAAGCATTATTATAGTTGCTATTACTTCTGTGTGAAGAATTTCAGAGCTACAGGCGCTTGTGTGCGAGCTGTTATTTGATCTTCCACAAAGTCCGGGTATCTTTGTTTACTAATCCTCAGTTTCTTCCTAAGGTAGTGTCCGAGTTCACTTTAAATCAGTCCATCCACCTTCCTGTTTATTACTCAGAGCATGCCAATCCAGGGGAAGCATAGCTCCATACTTTAGATGTGCACAGAATTCTGCGTTACTATAACCATCATACGAAGTCCAAACAGCTGTTGATTTCTTTCACCCCTGGGAGAAAGGGCATTCCTGTTTCAAAACTGCTTGTCCAAATGGTTGGCCAACTGTATCACTTATTGCTACAGGAAGTATGAGAAGGACCTTCCTGGTGTTGTCCGTGGTCATTCCACCAGAGGCATGGCACTTCTACTGCCTTCTTCAGGAATGTGTCAGCTGCATCTGTGATGCTGCCACTCGGAGCACTGTCCACATCTTTATCAAGCATTACAGTCTGGACATTGCCTCTCGGTGTAGGGCCAATTTCGGCCTAGCTGTTCCACAGGGCCTACTGTCTTAGGCGCTTGGTTTCCTACTGCCCAGACTGCATTTCTTGCTGTCAGAAACTGCTTGGGACTTGTTCCATAGGTGTGGCCTCCTGCAAGGGATACCCCTGAAGTCAGATAGTACAGTTACGTAAGAACTTACCATAATGGTAGATCTTACTTTTTTTTTTTTAACCTTGTGTTTATACTCCTTATCTGCCTCCTCCCTCCACTCTCTCCGACATCCTCTGTCGACCCCCCAGACCCTGTCATGATCTGCCCCAGAGCGCCTCGTCCACACACACTCCCCTGAAGACCCCCGGTATACCCCCCACAGGTAGGGTGGAGAGGGGATCCCTGCACTTACCTCTCTCCAAACCAGCATTCTGTATGTGTACGTGGATCCAGCGCAGTGGAGTCTGCCCGACGAGCCCTGGAGATGTCCAGTGGAGGCGTCTTCGCCTACGAGGAAGCGAGGTGTTTTTCCTGATTCCTTCCCCCCTGATGTCAACATGCAATGAGGGGCTATGAGCTAGGAGGCACGCTGAGATGTACCTCCTGCTCCTCCCCCTGCCGACCGTCACCCAATCTGCTTGATGCTGCTCCCTCCACCTACCGCGCAATCCACCCGTGCTCCCCCAGGTGGCGGCATTGCAGCGGGAGCCTGCAGTTACCCTCCCCAGAGAAGGAGAGCTGCCGTTGGGTGCTCTATTCTTCTCTGCCCCGGCCAACCACCGATGACCCGTGCTCATTCCTGAACCCGGGTTGCCAGCGTGGTGTGAGGTGTGGCGTCCAGTGTCTCAACCCTCAGTGCCACTGGGCCGGCTGTAGATCTTACTTTGAGGAAGCTTTTGCAGCAGGCCAACACTGGTAGGACTTGGCCGCCAGGCACCAGTTTATTTTGTGACTGTCACAGAATGCTTATGCACATATGATGAACACAGCACTTTTTTCTCTGCATGCGTGCCCCTCCCCATCTCTGCTACCAATCAGCTCCCTCAGTGCTAGTAAGATGATTGCAGCTGCTTGTGAGTCTTTCTCTGCACCGTCCCCTATGACTGGCTGGTCAATTGCAGCTCACATTAGCAATGTGAATGTGACTGGAATACTGCATGGCCGCTGCCCACAATTCACACTATCAGCTAGCACTTGAGGAAGATGGAGCACGGTGGCAGGCTCAGAGACGACATCTCCAGGACAGCAAAAAGAAATAGAGGACCTCGACTTATAATGTTATCAGTCACTGGCAGGTAAATTTTGCTGGCCACTATTGCCGAAGATGTGTCCCTTAATAACTGTATATCAAGGGATAGGCTCTGCAGTTGGGCAAGGGAGCAGTTCGGGTGGGTAGGCTGAAGATTTAGAAATAAATTATTTAAATCCTCCTCTATACAAAATGCAAAATTGTCATGTTTCATATGCCCATTTTAACTTTTCATAAGCAAAAGAGGTACCACAGTGGAAAGGCAATGCAGGTGTTTGGAAGGGTCTGGTTGGGATCTACACCGCCACCTTACTAACTGTACTGTTCAGAGAGGTCTTTACTGTGGTCCCATCTTTATTGACATTCAGGTCCACTTTTGTCTGTGTCATCTGTGTCAGATGCTGTTAAAACAAATAAGTTGTGAGAAGTGTTTTCTCCAGATGACCATATATGTCAGTAGAATGACATGTGTTGCTACAGTTCAGTGGTATGAAAATACCCACTATACTTTTGGAAGCATGGTGGGGGTTGGGGAGGAATTTAGGAGATGGTAACTTTGCACTGGGAATCACCACTACTGTCAAATTACCTTTCCCCCCACTCCCTTTGTCATAGAAACATAGACTTTGATGACAGATAAGGATCACTTGGCCCACCTAGTCTGACCATATCCCTACCTACAGGATAAGCTGCAGATCCTAGTTAACCAACAGCCTATTTCTTCCTACCCCCCACAAAAATTGCCTTATGTCTGTCCCATGCATTCTTGAATTCTCCTACAGTTTTAGACTCCATGACCTCCTCAGGAAGGCTGTTCCATGCATCCACCACCCTCTCTGTGAAAGAATACTTTCTCATAGCCCCTGAACCGCCCCTCAATCTTTAAATTGTGTCCCCTTGTTCTTGCACATCTTTTTTTCTGAAAGATGCTACCCTCTTGGACTTTGTTGATTCCACTGAGGTACTTGAAAGTTTCTATCATGTCCCCTCTCCTCCTTTCCTCAAGGGTATACATATTAAGCTCTTTAGTCTCTCCTCGTATGGTTTCTCTTGCAGACCCTGCACCACTTTAGTTGCCCTCCTCTGGACTGCCTCTATCCTGTCTATGTCCTTGCGGAGATGGGGTCTCCAGAACTGGACGCAGTACTCCAGATGGGTTCTCACCAACTGTCTGTACAGAGGGATAGCAACTTCTGTTTTCTGCTGTTGATGCCTCTCCCTATACATCCCAGTATCCCACCAGCCCTCCCTGCTGCCTTCTCACATTGCTTGCTAACCTTAAGGTCATCTGATATGATTACCCCCAGGTCCCTTTCCACTTTTGTTGTTGTTACTACCCCCCCCGTGTAATCTTCCCCTGGGTTTTTGTTTCCCAGGTGCATTATTTTGCACTTCTTTGCATTGAATCCAAGCTGCCATACTTCTGACCATTCCTCCAACTTAGCCAAGTCCCTTCTCATCCTTTCCGCACCTCCTTGCATATCAACCCTGTTGCAGATCTTTATGTCATCTGCAAAGAGGCATACTTTTCCTTCCAGTCCCTCTGCAATGTCACTTATAAAGACATTAAAAAGGACTGGACCCAGTACTGAACCCTGCGGTACCCCACTAGTAACCCCTCTTTCTTCACAGTGGAATCCATTTACAATTACCTTTTGTGTGCTGTTGTCCAACCAATGTTTTACCCAGGCTACCACCCTGGGACCCACTCCTAGGCTGGTTAATTTGACTATTAATCTTTTGTGTGGGACTGTGTCAAATGCCTTGCTAAAGTCTAGGTAGGCCATGTCCACAACCCCTCCCTGGTCTACTACTTTGGTCACCCAGTCAAAGAAATCAATTAGATTCGTCTGACATGACCGTTCCACTGTGAACCCTTGCTGCCTTGGATCCTGTGCCCCACTGGCCTCTAGGTACTCAACAATTCTTTCCTTCAGAAGTGATTCCATCACTTTTCCTACCACAGAGGTCAAACTGACAGGACTGTAGTTTCCTGCCTCTGTCTTGGTCCCACTTTTGAGAAGGGGAATCACATCCGCCTTCCTCCAGTCCTCAGGTACCACACTATCCTCCCATGATTTGTTAAAAAGGGTAGTCAGTGGTTTCATTAGTTCTCCTTAATTCTTTTAGAATTCTGGGGTGAATCTCATTCAGGCCCTCATTGCTTTGTCCATCTTCGGTTTTAAGAGTTCTTTCAGAACCCTTTCTTCTGTGAAAGGACTGGGATCACCCCCATCCAGAGTGCTTCTTTTAATTGGATTAGGCATCTCCCTCCTCCTCTTTTGTGAATACCACATTGGAGAATGGAGTGGGGCAACAAATGTAGTACCCAATATTGAACTAAGAATTATGTTACAGATTTTTTTCCAAGCAGGGTGTCTGTATAGAAACATAAAACCATAGACAATGACGGCAGAAAAGACAGAGGTCCATCCAGTCTGCCCAAGTTCCCTATAATCCTGGAACCTACTGTTCCTCCAGGGTACTAACCCTCCCCCCCATCCTCTCTGTATTCTCCTCCTTGGTCCTGTCACCCCTAGTAACCACTATTCCCTTCATTATGTCCCAGCCTGCTTGAATCCTCTGGTTGTTTTTGCACCCACCAATTCAGCTGACAGACTGTTCCAAAGTCCCACCACCCTATCCATAAAGTAGTACTTCCTCACATCTCTCCTGAACCTACCTCCTGTTAATTTCCATTCGCGTCCATGTGACCGCGAATTGGTACACAAGCTTTATAAATAATACCCCGCAGTTCACTTTAATTCCTTTAAGGAATTGGAAGGTCTCTATCACATCTCCTTCTGGTCTCCAGTGAGTACCTATTTAGTGCCTTGAGGCACTCCTCGTAGGATCTGCCTTGCTGTCCCTGAATCATTTTAGTTATTCTGTGCTGCACTGACTCCAACCTATCCTTATCCTTTCTAAGGTGAGGACTCCAGAACTGGGCACAGTACTTCAGGTGAGGCCTCACAAGGGATCTGTGGAGGGAAGTATTACCCTTTCTTCTGCCATCGATACCCCAGTCGATACATCCAGCATCCCGTTAGCCTTGCTGTAGGCCATACTGCACTGACTCAATTGCTTAAATGGTATGTTGAGTTGGGGAGGGTGGGGTTACAGTAAGGGTATAGGAGCTCAGATATGAGTTATATAGACTTAAAATAAGTCACAACAGAGCATACTGTAGCCTATGGTTTCTGGGAGCCTATCAGCCCCAGACCCCTGCCCTAGAAGCAAGCCAGCACTGCAGTAAGTTAGTAGTGTACAATACCCAGCCAAAACCAGCTACAGACTCCACATTGAGGTTCAGTGTATATACGTATACACACACACACACAAAATCTGTGCCACCCAGATAGTAATAATTGTTCTTAGAGTAGGAGGTGGAGGGCAGCTCACAGATGAGTGGTTTTGGTTTAAAATAAGCCACACAATGAGCCACAGAGCATCTAGTACCACAGAGCGTCTGGGGGCCTGGCAGCCCCCAGACCCTGCACTCACACACCAGTAGATACAGCTACAGATATTAAAAGTGATAACATATGTGAGACAATGCCTTAGGTATATTAGTAGCATCTTGCTGCCCTCCAGTACTGAGTACCTATATGTATTCACCCTGCAGCCAGCCAGATAATAATTTTGCTTAGAGCAAGGGGTGGGAGATCTCAGATAGGACTTCTTTAGCTTCAAAATAAGCCACAAAATGCACCACACAGCATCTAGGACCCCATGGCTTCTGGGTCCCAACGGCCCTAAGACCCACAGCTTTTTAAAAGGTTGCAGACTGAGCCGGGCCCAGCAGCACAGAAGGGCTGAGGTGCTGGCACCTGCCTTCTGCCTTTACACGCGACTGGGTTGGGAATGACCCGGTCACCGGGGTGGCGGTCTCGGAGAGGCTGGAGCGGGATTGAGCCATGGCTCTCTCCTCCAAAGGGGTGGATGCCCGCCCATCCATAGTCTTGCTCCCACTGGGTGGAGGTCTGGTGAGCGAGTAGGCGGTACGGGCGGTGACAAATGTCAGGAAGGGTGGAAGGGGCCACTGGATACTGGCGCGTGCATGCGTCTCCATGCATGTGTACACCCTACACCGTGTCCGGGGTTGTTAGGGAACAAGACAGGAAAAACGAAAAATGTATATGAAAAAAAAAATTTAAAAAGTTGCAGACTGCATACAAAGAACCTCTCGTAAAAATCCTGGCAACGGCCCTGTCGTGACTGATATTCTCAACATATGTGGCAATAACGTTGACAGTATACTGAAACAACTTTACCAAAAGACATCAAATCAAAATCCTGTAAAACTATAACACGTTTCCCTATCATACCTCTCAACCTCTTATGTTATAAATCAGGGGACAAGGCATAAAAAAATCAGGGACAAAGACCCCAAATCAGGGACACATCTTAAAAATGAGTAAAGTGGAAGAAGCATTTTTCTGAAGAACAAGAAGTTTGTAATTTTAATGTTTAACATTATTTTATGCTTACAGTCCCCACTGTTTGGTCACAAAAACAGAAATTTTACAAGGGCCAGATAAACATTTTGAGGCAAAATCAGGGACGTCCCTGAAAATCTGAGAGGTTTGTTCACTATGCCTAATGGCCTTTAATCCTCGTGCGAACTGTCATTCACGCGCCCAACGCATGCAAAGCGTGCTGGATTACGTAGCTGTTTTTTTGACGGTACCAGTGGAAAGGCAAAAGTGTGATGGCTCGGTCGCTCCTTTGACGAAAAAGTAGCATTAATAATCTGCAAGCGCTAGGCAACGTTTTTAAAGGAATAGCTCACTAACACAACTAATCGATATGCCTAACGTCGTAGAACCAGCAGAAGGTAACACACCAGAAGTTTAAGATATTTAATAATCCGAGGCTTAGTTATCTGTCCCTAGTTTTAGCTGATTCTTCTAGGGGTCGGAGTCAGAACAGTAGTCGCTCTGCGCCCTAAGGCAGAAAAACCTTTGATTAAAAAAGGATAGATAATGGGGCACAGAATAAATGAGATTGTTGACTGCCTCGTAAAATGCATTGCAGCACTATAAAGATTTAGGAGATTAAAAAAAGAGAAGGGTGAGACGCCCAGTAATTGCTATGCTCTTTGGTCTTGCTCTGAAACTGTGAAATTTAGGTCACTTGACAGCAGTGCCTTATTTCCCGCCTAGTAGCTGCAATGTAAACAGATTAGCATTACTGCATACTGATTTAAGCTCCTCAACCAGTAGCTATTCATTAATTGTAACATGCTGAATTAATTAAGCAAGGCATGGCAGGGGGTGTATAATGTTCGGATTAGGCTCTTCTGAGGCAGTGGTGGTGGTGGAGCATACTGAAAAGTGGGGGTCAGAAGTACATAGGCCAGGGGAATGAGGGGATGGATTAGTGCAACATCTCGGCCCAGGACACAGTGAAAATAATTACCTCTTGAATATACTTCTGTTAACCTATCATGTTTATTATAATCCACATATTAATATGGACAATCCGTAATTTATTAACAGAAATGTATAGATCATTTGTGATCATCACAGTACAACAGGGTTAGGATTTGCAATTTTTAGACCATTTTAATAGGGAAAACAAAGCCCAAATAACTATACAGTGTAACCCACGCAATAGTAAAACAAAATGTAACGTAAAGCTTTTTCCCAAAATGTACTTTGTTGTCTGGATTCTCATTACACATTGTATATAAAAAATTAACAGCAGGTTGCCTGCTGTCCTTGGGGAATGTACACTAGCCTCATTAGTAGTTAGTACTGCTCCACTGGCTGAAATTTGGAGAAGGGAGGGGTCACAAGGCATTGGCCGCCCCGTAGCTAACAAAGTGGGTTCAGCTGACCTCCTGGCTCCTCTGCCTATGCTCTCAGGTGGGTTGAAGTATGCAGCGAAGCCAGAAGGGCAATCAGCCCACCATTACGCACCCCCGGAGTGGCTTATTGTGATTATGAAATGGGTCTACTGTAGTAAGCTGTACGTGTTTTAAAAATGCTTATCAGTATTATTATAATGTAAAACACTTTTTTAATTATTAGAATTTTTTTTTACATACCAAAAAAAATGGTCCCGTTTGAACAGAAGTGTTGATGTTAGCCTGTCAGTAGATGGCACTATTGTGGCATATAAGCAGCAGGAGTACTATAGTCAGAATCTGCAAAAGCATATGTTGTGCAGAGTGTTTTGGTTTGTGTGTGTAGTCCTAGGGCAGGATATTCAGACTGTGCCAGGCTGTGACGCAAGCCTGGGCACAGCGCAACTTGGCTGCGCAGGGGCGTTGACAGGGTGATATTCAACGGAGCTGCGCCATGGCACAGCATCGTTGAATATCGCACCTTGGCCACCCGCAGTCTGCTTGGCGCAGTGGCACTGCGCCAGTGCAAGTGGCCAGAGTGGAGCAGGGAGATGCGCTAGCGCAAGTTCTGCTGCGCTAGGCACAACAACCGCGATATTCAAAAGTGCACATGCAAATGGGGCAATAATGTATGCAAGGGGCAAATGGGGCCATTTGCATGTCATTATGGCCCCATTTGCATGCAGGTGCGCTGATCCCTGGTGACTTGCGCCTGGCGTCCTGCCAGGCTGCAGCCGTCGTGGACTGCCGCCCCCTGCACATCGTGGCAAAGTGCCCCAATGCCCGATCACGGGCATGTGTAAATGTTAAAATACGTCCAATATCCCTGGTGGTCCAGTGGACCGCTTGCAGCCCGATCGCGGGCATATGTTGTAATAAACTTAGTTCTATATTCCTGGTGGTCCAGTGGACCGCTCGCAGCCCGATCACGGGCATATGTTGTAATAAAATGTGTCCTATATCCCTGGTGTTCTAGTGGACCGCTCGCAGCCCGATCGCGGGCGTCAGTAAAATCTAATGCCACACCAATCCAACCTGATGGTCTAGCAGTACCCCCTCCCCACCCCCAGTCAGCAGCGGGCAGCTCCCCACCTGCTTGCAGCCTGCGCCCACCGACTGACCTATGCGGTAGGGCTGTACGCCTGTTGGTCCACAGTGTGAGCCAGTGGGCGTGCAGCCCGTACCGTACTACGTCCAGATAAGTGAATGGATTCATTCACATATCTGGATTGTGTAGATGGTGGGCTGCACGCCCATTGGCTCACGCTGTGGACCAGTGGGCGACAGCCCTACCATACAGTGTCGTGTCGGGCGGCAAGCGGGTGGGAGCTCACCACCGCTGACCGGGTGGGGAGCAGGGCTCAGTGGGCGGGTGGTGAGGGGGCACGCTAGACCACCAGGTTGGATTGGTGTGGCATTAGTGGTTTACTGGACGCCCGCGATCGGGCTGCGAGCGGTCCATTGGACCACCAGGGATATAGGACTATCCTAGTTCACGTATGCCGTGATCAGGCATGGGGGCGCCGCCACGAAGGTGCAGCCAGAGGCAGTGGCCACCCATAGGTGGCAGCTGCCGTGTTGCATCCTGCAGTACGGCAGTTCACCTGTGGGTGGCCAGCTGTTGCTCCTTTTTTTGGTTCACCTGTGTGCAGCGCAGGTACTAGTTGCACATGCATGGGCTCAGCACATCCCGGGTTGAATATCGGGATGTGCGGAGTATGCATGGGCACACCCCCCCCCCACCCGTGCCTTACATTACTGATGCGCTCCGGCGCATCGGGATTTATGCCAGGCTCAATCCCCTTTTGAATATCACGCCGGTGCGCAACCTTTCTGGATATCCCGCCCCAAGTGTGTCCTTCCCTTTGGCTGCTATTAGGGTTTTTGTAACCAGTGACCCATGACAGGGTGTGTGGTTACTGGGGATTAATCAACACCCTGGGTGCACCGTGAGGCATGAGGTGAAGCCGAGTGCCCTTACAACACCCAGGGTGTTAATTAATCCCCAGTAACCACACACCCTGGAATGGGCTATTGTGCTTATAACATGCTGCTGTTCTTTTATTGTGCTGCAGGAAAGGCCTAGTGGAACTCTAGGCAAACTGGGCAGACTATGTGGGACTGGCGGTCCTTTTCTGCCGTCACATTCCTATGTTCCTACACACTGCAAGATTTACAGATTTATTATCGCAGCCATGATTCACGATATCTCTACATTTGAATAGTTTTGGAGCACTACTGCATACTTTCTCTGCGGGTTCTCCATTAGGGAGCTTTTCGCCGTGCCACTCATTCAAAGACAAATGGCCAAATATTTTAAATCCGTAAGCCATTATGCGTAGTGCAGATGGTAAAAAACAGAAATTGCTATTCCAGACCGCTTAGCACTTCACACAGAATATACGACTGGTGAATCTGACTTTCAGCTAATCGAAGAGGTATTTTCTATTTTTACTCACTGTCATTTATAGCTGTATCTGTTAGATTGGAGCAAGTAGCACAGATTTCATCTGGGTGGGTCGGTGGGAAACAGCAAAACTACCTCATGTTATCGACTGATGCACAGAGAAACTGCTGGTAATGGCTCCTTTGCATAACTAAGCGTCAGTGTGAAAAAGATCGGACTCGGTGAAAGTTAGAAGTATTGATTTCAGTAACAGACTGTTCACCCTCTATGTGCGTATAACATAGATTAATCAACTGTCAGGTGACAGTTCTTAACCAATCAATTTACTTGCTGAAAATCCCCATGTTATAATCTAAATTAGTCTGCTTGTTTTACAGTAGTTTTATGTCCCCTGGGGAGCTCCATCTTTGCATGGTTTATTGCTCTTCTTGTTACTACTATGCCTCCTGTCCCATGAGGCAGTGATACATTTGGGACCATGGATTATAGCTTTGATGATCTGGGGTGATTTGATGCTTTTATGGCTGTGTGTTGTTTTGATTAAATCGAAAGTTTTAAAACCAAAACATTTACTCCTGCTGGCTAGATCTGACACGCACATAAAACAAACATATTGAATTAGAGCTATTTAGTGGAGGCCAGAACATCACGTTCATATTTTCAGTACTTGCTGAATCACTGGTCCCAGATGCATCACTTTCACATGGGACAGGAGACATTATAGAAAAGAAGAGCAATAAAGTTGCTAAGATGGAGATCCGTAGGGACCATAAAACTACCATACAACTAGCAGGCTAATTTAGAAAAACTCTTTAATAGCAAATAAAGGAAAGGACACACCAGGACGACACACACAAATCAAAACACTGCACAGCATATGTTTTTGTAGATCTTGACTGTAGTACTCCTTTAAATAAGGGCAGGGTGAGGACAGGCAGTGGCTTACGACAGAAGCGTAGCGTCGGGAGAGAGGAGGCCACTAGTTGGATCAGAGCCCCAAGTTAGCCTTGGGCAT
Source organism: Neoceratodus forsteri (assembly GCA_016271365.2). NCBI lineage: Eukaryota > Metazoa > Chordata > Ceratodontiformes > Ceratodontidae > Neoceratodus > Neoceratodus forsteri. Next base: position 211,675,007 of record JADMNL010000027.1, read on the forward strand.
TGGGGTATCGTAGGCTGCATTTCACACTGCTGAATAAAGCAGGCTGCCGGTCAGATCAGGGAAGCTCTGAGTTGTTTCCACAATCGAGAGGCAGCAAGTCTTTTTTTTTGTTTTATTTTATTATTTTATTTAAAAAAAAAAAAAAGTATTTTGCGGTTCGTCTCAAGGTGGTACAGTATTTGAGACGGAGCCACAAAGCGATCGTGGTGAGAGAATACCATGTTTAAAAAGAAAAAAAAAAATGAAAGCAATCATGTTGCCAAGTGGGATCAAGATGACTTGTATCGAACATATAAGGTAGGGTCTGTGTGTGGGATGAGCAGCTGTATTTGTATTGGGAGTTCGCTCTTGGAAAAGAGCATAAGGTTATTTGTTATGTGCTTAGTCCTGATTGCCAGGAGCTACTTTCACCAGGTCTGTTGTGTTGGGATAATGGCCTGGGTGAAAGTAGCTCTGTCTTGACCAATCAGGAGCCAGCATTCTTTAACTCATGTCATAATTTACATTCAGAGCTTCCTTCTCCATAATGTGATGAAGTGTTCCACAGTTTGTCTGTACTTTTGACATGTTAAACAATCCTAAATATGGTGACCATGCTCATTATTTTAAGGTAACCTTGTTTCGATATCTAGTGGAATGTATTGGGTCATGAGTGTCTGTCCCTTATTTAACACTGCTTCCTCATATTAAATTAAAACTAGTTAAAACGAGTCCGAGGGGGGGAGAAGGACTTCTTTAGGTATGTGCGTGAAAGAAGGAATATGAACGATGGCATAGTTAGACTGAAGCAAGGGGGGGGAGACTGGGTAGAGAGTAGTGTTGATAAAGTGGAAGTTTTCAGCTCAGTACTCACGAGAGAGAGAGAGAGAGAGGGAGAGGGAGAGGGAGAGGGAGAGAGAGAGATAGATCAGTGCCACAGGGAATAATGGGAACACGAAAAGAGAGTGGGGTGGAAACGGATGGGATTATTCAGGTGGATACAGTTCTAAATGAACTCTGAGTTGTAAAGGCGGATAAGGCGCTGGGGCCAGACAGCATGCACCCGACAGTCAGACATTCTAGCCGGACCCGTTTAATGCTTTCCTTGAGACAGGGTGCGTGCTACAGGGCTGGAGAATGGCACTTGTGCCTCTACACAAGAGTGGACCCAGGGATGACCCTAGTAACTACATACCAGTCAGTCTTACCGCCATTGTAGGTAGGTTGATGGAGTCTATCCTAAAGGAGAGACTGGTGGACTTTTTGGAGGTGAATGGTCTTCAGGACCCCAAGCAACATGGGTTTGTTTCGGGAGATCCTGCCTGAATCTGGTAGACTTTTGACTGGGTCACCAGAACTGTGGACAGAGGCCAGGCAATTGATGTCCTGTAGTTGGATTTCAGTAAGGCCTTTGACTCCATGCCACAAAAGGCTGCTTAGCAAGCTGGAAGGTAGTGGGTTGGAGGGACTGGTAAGGTGGATCATGAGCTGACTCCAGGATAGAAGTCAGAGGGTGGTAGTGGGTGGCGAACTCTCAAAGCCTAGACCAGTAACCAGTGGAGTATCACTTGGCTCTGTACCTGGCTCAGTGTCATTTAATGTCTTTATTGGCGACATAGCAGAAGGAATAAAAGGTAAAATCTGCCTGTTCACGGATGATACAAAGCTCTGTTGAAGAGTGGACACAGAGGAGGGGAGAAAGGATTTCTGGGAGGATCTGGCTAGGCTTGAAAAGTGGTCAGGTATCTGGCAGCTGGCCTTTAGCACCAATAAGTATAAGGTTATGCACCTGGGAGCCAAGAACCCAGGGGCAGAGTACTGGCTAGGTGGGGTACAGGTGACTAGGACAGAGGAGGAGAAAGATCTTGAGGTGGTCATCACCAAAAACCTGAAGCATTCTGCTCAGTGCAGTAAAGCTGCAGCCAAAGCCACCAAGATGCTGGGGTATATTGCTAGAGGGATCACCTCCAGGAGATGGGAGGTCCTTCTGCTGTTGTACAGTTAGCTGGTGAGACTACAGCTGGAGTACTGTGTACAGTTCCAGTGACTACACCTGAGGAAGGACATTAACTTATTGGAGGGGGTGCAGTGAACAGCAACAAAGATAATACAGGGCCTACAGGACAAACCCTATCAGGAGAGGCTAAAGGAGCTAAACATGTACTCCCCGGAGGAGAAAAGGGAGAGGGGACATGATCTAAACCTTTAAGTACATAAATTGTATCAACAAGTTTAACACAGAAGTCATCTTCAGCATCAGGAGAAACGGGACAACTATGGGGCACTCATTTAAACTGGAGGAGGAAGGTTTAGAAGGAGATAAGGAGAACTTTTCAATGAAAGAGTGGTGACTGGGTGGAACAGGCTCCTGAGGAGGTGGTATTGTCAAAGACAATGGAAAGCTTTAAGAAGGGCTGGGACATGGTGAAAGGGAGGTTCTCTCTCCTAAGCTGGTCTCCGGGCTCATAACTAGTGGGAGGTCCTTCTTGTACCACGTGACAGGCAGGAAAAAGATCTTTACAGGGGACCAGATCCTCCCTCTGCATCCTGTAGCTCCCAGTTTACTTCCTGCCTGTCAAGATGCAGGTTCTCTGTAGGGGCTTTGCCACTGTTGTGGCAGAGCTGAAGACATCAAACTGTAAGTGCAGTTTACTTTTCTACTCCAAAGAGGATTTTCAAGGGGAAGCTTAACCAGCGTTGCTTGCAGATTCTGTAGGTCCCCAGTCTCAGCCATGCATACTGAACAGACTGCCCTTCTCTCCTACTTCTTCCCGTGTTTTGAGGCACGATCCCCAAACGGTCACCTTATTTGGAGGGAGGCACAGGATCGTCGACAGGATTCCTCTTTTCAAAAATCACACAGGATCCCAGCCTCAGCCCCTGCGTGCTGCACAGTCTGGCTCTCATCTCTGCTCACAAATGTTCGCTGTCCCTCACCTCCTGCTGCCAGCACCCTAGTCTGGAAGGATGCAGGAATCGGGGCCCCTTGTGCTGCAAACTTATTTTCGACTCCAGAGAGTTGCGCTCTACTTTTCCTCGTCGACGGCCACTGCTGTTCAGGGCTGTCGATGCTGCGCACCTTCTCACGAGCCCCTGGTCCTCAGGCTCAGCCGCCGACAGCCATGGGTGAAGCCTCAGGAGCGATCATGCCCTGCAGCAGCAGGAGTCTTGGGAAAGCCTCTAAGAGTGATCACGCCCCATGGCACCAGGAATTTTCTTCAGCTCAGGCAGAGCCAAGCTTCTCCTCCTCGTCGACGCCACCGAGCTGCTTTCCGTCGATGAGCCCCCAGCCTCAGGCTGCTGATGATTGGGGAAGGCATACTCTGCAGCGGTAGCACTCACAGCAGCAGGAGCTTCATTTCGGCTCAGTATGAGCCACGCTACAGCCCCTCATCAGTGGCCAGGAGGGCACAGGAAGCGGCTTTCCGCCGATGAGACCCGGTCCTTTGGCTTGCCGACAGTTGGCGGCGGAATACTCTTGAGCGGTAGCGTCACAGCAGCAGGAGCTTCATCTCGGATCAGGAAGAGCCACGCTACATCCCCTCATTGACGGCCAGGAGGGCACAGGCAGTCGACTCTGGGGCCTATTACAGAGTCTCCTACCCATCAGGTTCTTTGATGCATGAAGGGGGAAACTGGTCAGAGCGATAGCGCTCCCCGTACAATCCAGCTTGCTGTTGTCTACTGCTCTCAACAAGTTCCACCAAGGGCGATTGAACAGTGGGAAGGGCGCAGCTCACAACGTGTTGACGCGCCTATGCTCCTTCGGATCGTCAACGTCTTTGAAGCCCATTCAAACAGATAGGCCCTGGCTCCAGGTGGCAGTGCTAATAGGACTCAAAATAGGGACTCATGCCACCCTCCAGTACAAAAGGTCTGCAAGGGCTGTCGGGAGCATAGCACAGATTCTCATGGGGTGGAAAGTGCCACAGATGTAGATTCCCCCTTAGGTCACCTTCTCCGGCTTGCTATGCCTAAGTGATGCAGCTACAAGGTCAGAGGCGGTCCGAGACATCCTGCTGTCACAGGAGCGCCAATCCCGGCAGCGCAGACCCATCAGCCCTCTCCTCCTCCTCCTCCAAGGGCAGTGTTGTTTGCCATCAGACTTAGCCCTTGATGTAATAGGCAAGCCTAACAGGGCCTCTCACCTCAACCCATCATGCCTTGATTTCCTGCATAGATCGAGGGTCCACAGGAAGCCCACCCTAATGCCCCCTCCCATCTTCGGACCGAGGGACATCCTCCTCTCTCGCACCATAGGAGAGGAAGAGGTCACAAACTAGAGCAGATTCGAGGATGTCCACAGTGGAAAACGTCCAACGGGACAGAGCCCCAAGTCCGTCAGAGGTCAGTTAGTCCCCCCAGAAGAAGCGTGCTACCGGGCGATATTCTGTTTTGGATGGCTCTTCATCCAGAAACTTGGTCTTGGATTACCTAGATTTCTTCATTAGGGCAGGTGATTGAGGAGTTTCAGTTGAGGTCCCCTTGTCAGTTCCTAAACCCCCAACGAGTGGTTAGACAGAGAGAATATGTATATATATGTGTGTGTATGTATATATATAGGTATACATATGTGTGTGTGTGTGTATATATATATATATATATATATATATATGTATATATGTGTGTGTGTGTGTGTGTGTATATATATATATATATATATGTATATATGTATATATATATATATATATATATATATATATATATATCAAACCCTCAAACAGCACTCAGACTTGCATCAGCTACCAACAGAGAGAGTGTGTGTGTGTGTGTGTGTGTGTGTGTGTGTGTGTATGTATGTATATATATAAATATAAAGATGTGGGGTGGGCCTCTGGTGGGACCCAGGGGATACGAAGGTGGATGCATCCCTCAAAAAAGGTGCTTTAGTCCTCCGCAACCTCCCTTAAAGCAGCTGCAGCCAACCTGTTCTCAGCATGAGCTGCACCACCATGGGCCACTGACCTGGCATTCCAGCATGCTGACGAGCCAGATATAAACGAGCCCACCCCGCAGCAACTACAGCTCGGGACTATTCTCTGCATTCTCAGCTGATGTCTCGAAGGAGGCTGCCTGATGCGCAGCAAGGGCCATGCTTTAACTCACCTCGCCTCAACATACCTAAGGCTGCAGGTGGACAGGTTGTCAAGGCACACTTGGTGAATGCCCCCTACGAGGGAGATCTCCGGTTTGGATCATCTCTAAACGGGACGGTAGAAGAATCCAGGGAAATGGCGAAAACTTAAGTACCACAATCCAGGAGCAGGTACAGACCCTGGTTGTTGGGATCCAGTCAGAATGTTCAAGCCCATAAATACTCAAAGGACAAATTAAATACTCAGAGGACAAACTAAGTCTGCCTTCGGAAGATGATCCTGGGTCATCTCTTGCATCCAGCAGAGGAAGAAGCATCTGAGATGCCAGAAAGGTCATAGTAAAGACCCCAGACCCATCCTCAAGTAGGGGGCAAGCTTTCCAGTTTTCTTGAGGAAAGGGTCTGCACCTCTGCAATCAAGGGGATGCCAGACATAGTGCGCAGCGGTTCCCCTCATAGAGCTCTAAGCAGGGTCCCCCCACTTCATGTGGTACTCTCACCCTTATCTGCACAGAATATGTCGACTCTCCAAACACTCATGGACCACTTACAGGCTGGAACAAGCAGTGAATGCCTAGCGCAGAAAGGTACTTGGACATTTACTGTCTATTCCTCATAGTCCTAAAACGTTCGGGAATTTTCAGGTCTTGATAGTCCTAAATGTCTGTTCGAATTTGTCCACCACAGGACATTCTAGATGAGAACCCTTGCATCCATCTTTAGGGAAATTCCATCAGGCAGATTAGTTGGTCTCAGCAGATTTGCAGGTGCATCTTTGCATATCCTATCTGGGCGTCACTCTGGTCAATGCCCCACAGTATGAGCAAACAACTCTGGCAGTGACTGAGGTCACCTAATGCCTCTTCCCCCATAGGATTCCTGATCACTAAAAGAGCTCTCTTCTGCCATCCAAGCATCTGAATCATTGAGGAGTAATCTTCTGAACATCCCAAATTAAAGACTTTCCCTACAGATGCTAAGTTCAGGGACCTCAGAGTCCTTTTCAGCAAAGACCAAGTGGCCTAATGCCTCTTCAGACCACACTCTCAAGCAGCTTATGGGGATGACGGTCTCCCTGGCAGTCTCCGTTCCATGGGCTCTGGTTCTCATGCATTCCTGGCAGTCGAACCTACTACATCAAGAGTTCCAGTCAAAGGTCAGTCCGGGCCAGCAGATTCAAGCATATGGCCAGTCAAACCTGCTCCATCAGGGGACCAGCCATGGGTCAATCTGAGCCAGCGGAGCCAAGGCTATTGCCAGGTGGAAGCATCCCTGTATTGGGGACCCAAGGCTCCAACTTCATGAAGGATCTCAAGCGGGGCATCCTCACCAGGAGAATTATTACCGATACCAGCCTCGGGCTGGCAAGTAGTCGAGGTCAGAGACCCATTACAGCATCAACATACTGAGATGCCTCCTGACATTTCAAATATTAGAAGCAAAGATCTCCAACCAGGATGCTCTCATCCTCAGTCAGTCGAACCACAATGGCCTGCACCTATCACCAGGGAGGTACATGAGCCTCGGATAGTACAAGAAACCCTATTGCTCTTCCACTGGTCAGAGCATCACCTGTGAGCTTGGTGGCTGTATATACCAATTCAGGTGAACATCATGGAGGATTGGCTAAGTCAGGATGTTCTCCCAGGAAAATGGGATCTAAAGGTCAGCGCCTTCCTGCTTCTTGTGGCATGGTGGGGCCTCCTGCAGGTAGTTCTTCACTGGCTGGTGAAGCCGTAAAGTTCCCCAGTCCTGCTCTCTAATCTGGGTCGAGCTGACCATATCATAGGATGCCTTCTCCCTAGACTGGGGATCCTGTAATTTCATGTACGACTTTCCTTCAATTCCGCTAATCTCAAGAATCCAATTCTGCTAATCCCAAGGCTCCTGCACAAGATCACCCTGGATTGGGTGGAGCCATCCTCTGACATTGGAAAATCAACCTGGTCCTCAGAACCCTCACCAAGACCCCATCGGAGCTCATTAAGAAAACGTCCGTCATCCTCCTCACGATGAAGGTCGTCTTCTTACAGCACTCACTTCAGACAGCTGTATTAGCAGATAGGAACCCTGTTTTCCAAGGAACCATACACCATGTTCCACCAGAATTCAGCGATTTTCAAACATATCCATCTTTGCTACTGAAGGTGTCATCTCCCTCCCTCGGCTACCAGGAATTGAATCTCCCTGCCCTATGTCCTGGCCCTGAGAGTGAGAAGGAGAGGGGAAAGTCTCCTTCTGGGCTAGAGGAGCGCACTCGAGCTTTACATCAGGAGAGTGGAAGTCCTTATATGACTCTTCAAGTCTATTCACGCTCGCCTTCAGGGCCGAATTTGGGCAAAAAAGCCTTAAAAGTCTCTTGGACCAAATTAATTTGTTCTCTTCTCCATCACCTTCCAAAAGGTAGGGGTTTTCTCTGCCGGGCCCATTGAGGGTACCTTCAGCTTGAGCAGTGGCTACCTCCTGGGCGGAATTCAGAGAAGCCTTTCCAACAGTTTGTCACAGAGTGGCCACTGGGCATCCATCCATTCCTTGGCAAATTCTACAGATTGATGTGTCTGCCTCGCTGAGGCATCCGTTGGTTAACTGGTCCCTCCATAGGCGGTGGACCCCAAAGGTCTGCTAACATTCTTCCCACCCGGGAAACAAAGGGATGTACTGCTTTAGTATATTCCACTAGTTATGAGCCCGGAGACCAGCTTAGGAGAGAGAAATTTAAATTTAAACACCTGTAAATTATCTTTCCCTGACTGCTGGTCTCCGTTCTCCTCCCCTCCCAGAATGTTGGACGTTGGCCATCTGGCCTGAGGATTTGAAATTCTTTTCCAGGCCGTAAGTGCATATTAACATTTCTTCTTTTTGTTTCTCAGCAATGTATTACTTCAGGGGACACATGCTTTGAAACGAACTGAGAGCTACAGGATGCAGAGGGGAGGATCTGGTCCCCCTGCAGAGATCTTTTCCTGCCTGTCACGTGGTACCAGGAAGGACCTCCCACTAGTTATGAGCCCGGAGACCAGCAGTCTGAGAAAGAAAATTTACAGGTATTTAAATTTCAATGTTGTAACAGAGGGAGGGGTGGGTGAGAAGGGGAGAGGGGCTGAATTGGTGAGGGAGGCAGCTCTCTTAACCATGTCATGGAGCTGCATTTTGAGCAGACTGAATAGACTAAATGGCCTTCATCTGCTGATGAATTTTGCATGTTCGTATATGAAGATCTCCTAATTTAAACCACTAAAATCTGGGAGCTGTTTACAGGCCAATAACTTATGTGCTTTGCATTCACTTCACCACCTGTGATAGTGAGTTAATTCCCTATGTAGTGTCTAGTACAGCATTGTTCTACATAGAATTCCATGATCCATCCGTTTCAAAATACTGTTGTACCACAGTTCAAAGGTCATGGACTGCGATTGTACCCTTCAACGGTACAACAGCATTCTGAAACCTCTAGAGATGGTACAAGTCAGTTTTATCTGAAAGTGAAAGAACCACTGCATGCACATTTCACATATTATTATGCACTATAAAAAATACAGGATGAGCAACAACCAGTGTGTTCTGCCACCTTAGGGTTCTGATTCCAACAGATCTCTCCAGCTTTGCTCTCGAGGTCAGAGAGAATCGGACTCCTCAGTGGCAGAACACACAGGTATGTACAGTTGCCATCCAGTATTTTCTATATACAGTACAGTGTATCCTTGTCATCATGTGGCGAATCCATGCATTTTGCTCTGCTGTGCATTGTTATGGCTGATAATGATGGAATCCTCTCCTCGTCATAAGTATCAGTCTTTAATTTCAAATCAGATTCAATCTTTGAGGAGAGAGATAATACTATCCACAGAGATCCTATATATGAAAACTAGAGGGACAACGTGTGGAAAATCAGGGTCTTTCATGCCACCATACGCAAATGGTCTATTCTTTGTATATGGAGCTATTATACAAATGTTTGGGGCATGCATGACCCCTCTAGTGTGTATATGTTACAGTCATATTGTGAAACCAGTCATTCTTTCACTCATTCATTTCGTGAAATGCCTAAGTTTGTGTATTTCGTAAATGACCAAAGAGTAGGTAGGCACACGTGTGAAATGTCTAACTCTCTGTAATTTGGGATTATTAACTCAAAAGACGGACATGTAAAACTATTTTTCTTTTGTTTATTTTTAAAACCATACCGTAATACACATCACTTCATTATATTCATTGATAACAGTGGAGTAAGTGCTCAATGCTTAAGTTCAGTCAGGGTCTGTTTGATCGCTGTATGGCTTGCTAACACAAAAATGGCCTTAACTGAGTTATTGATAGCTCTCTTTTACTCCTAGTCAAGCCACATGGAGATGACGCCTGAAAGTCCTGGAAGTCCACCTTCTTCAACAGAAACTGGCCACCATGGAAAAAGAGCTGCGGGCCTGGAGTGCCTCTTCCTCACTGGGGGCCTCGTTAGAGACCTCCCACTCCTCCAAGAAGAAGCACAAGCAGAACAAGCATCGGGACTGAGAACGCTCTTCTTCCAGGCCGTGGTCACTTCACAGGGGCCAGCCAACGGGTCTTCCCCCCGCAGGGGGTTGGCCCCTCTGGCCATGCCAGCTCTCTCCTCTTGTAGTCAGCCTCTGGCCCCACTGCCCGCTCTGGTAACAGTGTTGAGCGTCATTTCTACGGGCTTGGGGGACTCCTCCTCTTCCGTCCCTTGGGGCCAAAGCACGGCCTCCAGTTGCTGTCGGACCCGACTCTCTGTTACCTTTCCGGTCCGACGCCGGGTTACCCTTCAGGCCTTCAACCGAGACCATCAGGCTCAACCCCCAATAATCCAGTGCCCTACTAGCCATCGCTGGTCTCGTCAGGCCTTTGTCCAGGCTACCTGATGCTGGGTTACCCGACGCTGGGCTATCAGACTTCAGGCTACCCTTGTCCACCGGCATACACCCCTCCAGCGCCGCTGGACTATAATGCCCTGTTTAACTCATGGTGGTCTTTTACACGGCAGCATATGATGCCTGCCCTGGGAGCACCGACGTTGGACTCACCTCTGACGCTGGACCAGGTCTGACCTGACCCTAGGTCTCCTTTAGAGAGCAGGGCAGGTAGCAAGCTGACGCCACCTCTGATGCTCGCCGGATCAGACACCCACCGCCTAATCCCGAGCTCTCCGAGGACGACGAATCAGGCTCGTTGGAGTCGTCAGGTTCCCAGTCCTGTTCCTCAGTAGAGGAGTCCCAGGCCAGGGAACCTCCCAAATCACTGTCGGGTGACCTTTTTTTCTTAGAAGTGATGTGGCTCATCCAAACAGCAAGGCTGGCAAACAGAGGAGTAGTACTCCCAGCGGCGCCGCCTAGTGGAGCACCTGCATCTCCCCGAGCTTACACCGGTAGTGGTGTTGCCATTGGCGGCACGCCATGACAATATATCGCCACCATATCAAATAGCCAGTGCCGTAATTTTATTCCAAAGAATGGGGATGGCTCAAGTGGTCCAGTTGCCTGGACTCCTTGTCCGGAGGGAAGGCGCTTATGTGTTTAGGTGTCTTGGTTCTGTCATGGATGGCATTAATGACAGTAGAGTCTGTCTTATGGTGTGACCCTCAATGATCTCTACCATCAAGGTCATGGTGCAGCCAGTCTGCCTTCTTTGGTATCATATACTTTGGGCACTTCTCATACTTTTTTAAAGTTCTCTCTGAACTTAATTTCAAAATCTGAGCCATCTTCAGCAGTGCTTAGCTAGCAAGTGAAAAAAACTTATCCATTAACCTCCTTTTTATGAAAACTCCTCTTGGCCTGATTACATTTCTGGCAGCCCTCAGTGATGTGATCTGTGCCTAGGCAAAGGACACATGTGGTATGGCCGTCCTTTTCTGGAATCTGTTGCTGCAGGCACACTTAGATTTGCCAGATTCCACTGAAGGAGTTGGTGAAGACATGCAGCCGACAATCGAAAATGACAAACACTATCGTACTAATTGAAAACATAATAAAAGTTATACTTATAAATGGCGGTCGACTGAAGCACGGTTCTGTTTGGTTCGATGAGTGCAGGTCAACGGCAGGAAAGAACTGAGAGGGCATGAGGGGACCGCCCAGTATATATACACTGTAGGCCGATGGCGGTCACGTGATGTTGAGTGGCGTCCCCTCTCGATATATTGCTAGCTAAAGTTTCTGTGTGGTCCTAGTGCCTTGGGGCTTAGTCCTACTGGCGTTGCCTACTGCAAGAACCCTCTCAAAGTAAGAGCACAACTTCTTTTGTAAAGTTCTCAACTCTTAATTGTTTAGTTTCTGATAATGTGTCATTCTTCTGATAATGAGATAATGTGTCTGAGTCAGTCAAAATCTGACTGGTATTGTTAAGAAACCAAAAAAACAAAATTCTCTCTCCTAAAGCTGGTCTCCGGGCTCCTCACTTCTGGGAGGTCCTTCCTGGAACCACGTGACAGGCAGGATGTAAGCTGAACTCTACAGGTAGGAGATGACCTCCCACCCACTTCCTCTGGACATGAGTTTACTTCCTGCCTGTCTGGTGGCAGGAGCTCTACAGGATGCTCTGTCACAGAAGTGGCAGCCTAGGAGAATCTTGAGTTTTTCTTTTGGTGGCTGATTTAGGCACATTCCTTTAACCCCTGGTCTGTTTCAGGGACTGATCTCAGCTTGCAAGCTGGACAGACAGGGCTCCTGGAAGCTCCCTCTGGTCACGTTCTTCCCAGCGCTTGGCTGTGGAGGATGCGGACCCCCTGAGAGAGTCATCTCTCACTCGCAGACCTTAGACTGAGCAGCACCGCAAACGCTTTCCCCGAGCTGGACAGCGCTCCTTCTTTCTTCGGAAGCTCCAGGCAGTACCTCCAACTTTTTCCCACGTTGGGCAGTGCGATCCTCACTCAGCCGCGAAAAGCTCCAGGCAGCGCCATTTTTTGTCTACTGCGTCGGTGAGCACTAGGAGGGTTACAGCTCATCGACGGGCTCTTGAAGCTGCGAGTTTGGTCGGCGGCAACGGATCAGACAGGCACGCTGACTGATCACCGGGTCGGAGAGCCAGGGTGTACTTAGGCTCTCTGACAGGAGATACAGCGAGAGGTAGCGCTTTGTTGGCAGTCCTCCAAGGGCATTAGAGAGCACAGCCTCTCATTCCTTCCAGGTGACCACAGTGTTAAGCTCAGTTGCTCCGGGTGGGCTTTTTTCTCAGTCCAGAGCCATCAAGGGCCTTGGCTGCAGTTCTTAAAGGGACAGCCTGTTTCTGAGGCTGGGGGTCAAGTATTTTTTCCCCTCTATTCAAGTTGAGCCGCAAGGGGGTATGGCCCCCACCAAGGACAGGCCCCCCGGGGAAGAAAATGCCACAAATATAGAACCCAGATGCTGGCCACCTTTGCGGGGTCACTCTGCATTAAATATGACACAGCTGCCTCTTCTGCTGAGGACGAAGCAGAAGAAGTTTTCGCATCAGAACTTCAGGACCCACAAATCAGCCTGGGAGTCACTCGCCCGCCCTTCAGCAGCACAACCTAGCCAAGACATTAGCCCCAGATCTCATTGCCAAATTGAATAGAGCCTTTGCCCTCAATTCTTCCTGTTTTGATGTCTTGCAACAACCCCTGGAATCCAGGACTCACAGGAAGGCCAACCGTAGCGCACCCCTTGATCACCTTGGACAAGGGGCCCCTCACTCCTCAAGGCATGTAGGAGGAAAAGGAAGAAGAGATCCAGACACAGGTCCAGGAGTTCTTTCGGACATAGGGACACAACACATGGAAAATCCAAGCAAGACAGATCCCACTCTGGATCAGACTATTCGTCCTTAGAAGAAGGCGAGCTCCCCAACTAGGATTCAGACACGGAATCCTCACCAGCCCGGAACTTCGATCTGGAGGATTTGGATTTTTTCATTAAAAAGGTGTCTGAAGAGATTCACCTAAGCTCACCATCCCTACCAGAGCCTAAGTGAACGAAGCCGGCATTCAGATTAGTGTCCTCCCCAAAGTCCCTGACTGCCTTCCCTTTGCCTCCGGCTATTCAGGACCTCCCAAAGGAAGAATGGCAGGGGCCTGAACGGTCCTTCCCTGTCCCCCGCCGCCTAACTAAACTACTAAGGTTCGACAAGAAACCTACGGAGAAGTGGCTAGACTGCCCTAGGATAGATCCGCTCATTTCAAGCCTCACGAAGAGGACGATCATCCCAGCAGAGGAGGAGCCTCCCTAAGAGACCCAGTGGACAGGAAAGTGGACACCTCTCTAAAGAAGGCTTTTCAATCCTTGGCAACTTCTCTCAAAGCAGCTATGGCAAACCTCTGTTCTGCAAGAGCTGCGCTCTCCTGGGCCACCGACCTGGCATTCCAGTTCGCTGACGACCCAGCCAAGAACCAGCCCATCTTACAACAGCTGCAGCTCATGGGTCTAGCATCAGCTTATTCGGCCGACGTATCAGAGGAGGCAGTCAGATGCGCAGCTTGAGCTATGTTCTACCAGACTTCGGCGCGACACAACTTATGGCTTCGAGCTTGGCAGGCTGATGCCTCATCAAAGATGCAATTGGTCAATGCTCCGCACAAAGGAGGTCTTTTGTTCGGCTCAACTCTAAAAGAGGCAGTCAAGGAATCTGGCGAAATGGCGAAGGTGCACATGCCGCAAGCCCGAGGAAGGGCAAGACCCTGGAATTTTGGTTCAAGACAGAATTTTCGGACCCAAAACTACCCCAGGGGCCAGAACAGATCGGCCCCAGGCAGATGCTCTTGGTTCAACCCCCGTTACCAACGCGGCTTCCGAGGTGGAAGAGGAGGCACCCGGATTTCGAGGGTGACCCCAGGAAATCACAGTGAGAACTCACGGACCCATCCTCGGGTCGGGGGCAGACTGTCAAACTTTCTCGAGGAATGGGTCCACACCACAACAGACAAGTGGGTACTGGAAGTAATCCGCGAGGGTTACTTAATCGAATTCGATGCCTGGCCTCCCTGCCCCACATAGTACACTCACCAATATTGCCAATCCAGTAAAGCGGTGGCAACCCAACAAGCCATCACAGATCTTATTCAGTCAGCAGCGATCGAACAAGTTCCCACACTGGAAAGGAACAGAGAGGTCTACTCACTATTCTTCATAGTACCAAACGCTCAGGCGGCTTCAGACGGTTTTAGATCTCAAGTTTCTGAACAGTTATGTACGTCACAGAACTTTCTAGATGGAGATCCTATCATCCATCATCGAGAAATCCATCAGGGAGACTTTTTAGCCTCAGTAGATTTGCAAGATGCCTATCTACAATTCCCATCAGGAAGGCACACCGTCAATATCTGAGATTCTCAGTACAAGGTCAACACTATCAGTTCAAGACTTTGCCATTCGGTCTTTCCACAGCCCCAGAGTCTTTCCAAAGTCTTAGTGAGCCAATCGCTTCGCCTCAGAATGCAGGGAATCCAGCTCTTCCGTACCTGGGCGACATCCTAATCAAAGCCCCAGACTTCGATCAAGCAGTTCGGGCAGTGGAGGAGGTCACACGATGCCTCTCCTCGCTGGGGTTTGTGATCAATCAGGACAAGAGTTTGCTATATCCATCTCAGTCTCTATCCCACCTGGGGGTGAACTTCGAGACGATCCAAAACAAGGTATTCCTCACAGAACTGAAGTTCAGGGAGCTGGAGTCCTTATCCGCAAATTCCAGTCAGCCCATTCTCTTCCGGCCCGTTCCTTCATGCAACTCACAGGGATGATGGTGTCCATGGCAGAATCAGTCCCCTGGGCGCTTGCCCACATGCATCCTCTCCAGTCCGCCCTTCTCTGGCAGTGGCGCCAATTGAGGGGCTCAATGGATCAGAAAATTCAAATACCACACCAGGTGAAGAAGTCCTTGAAATGGTGGACTCAGAAGGACAAAATCTTGACGGGCCTCAGTCTGGAACATTCGCCCCAGATCAGTGTGACCACCGATGCCAGTCTCTGGGGCTGGGGAGCGCATTCGGATCAGTTTTCAACACAGGGCAAGTAGTCTCAGGCAGAGTTCCTCTACAGCATCAACGTGCTGGAGATGAGGGCAGTCCATCTGGCTCTCCAGCAATTCAGATCGCAAGTATCCCACCAGGTTGTCCCTCATTCTCATGGACAATCGGACGACAATGGCTTACATCAACCACCAGAGGGGAACAAGGAGCTCCCAGATGCTACAAGAAGCTCTTCTCCTCTTCCAGTGGGCAGAAGTCAACCTAATAAGTCTTCGGAGCAGCCTCATTCCAGGCCAAGAAAACGTAACAGCAAATTGGCTAAGTCGAAAGGACAGTCTCCCAGGCGAATGGGAGTTAGAGAACAGCGCCTTCCAACTTGCCACGCAGCGGTGGGGCTTCCTGAGGTAGATCTTTGCCTGCCAAAAACTGCAAGGTTCCAATGTTTTGTTCCTCAGTAGGGACGACAAGGCCATAGTTCAGGACGCATTCACTATCAACTGGGGTCACTTCGATCTCCCATATGCGTTCCCACCAATTCCAGTCATAGCAAGAGTACTGCACAAGATTGCCCAGGACCAAGCCGAGGTGATTCTGGTCTGTCCACGTTGTCCCACAGACCGTGGTTTCCACGATTGGTCCAAATGTCTCGTCAGGCTCCCCTAGTGTTCCATCCAAGCCCAAACCTACTAAATCAGGGACCAGTGCAGCACCCAAACCCTCACAATCTGTCCCTCTCGGCGTGGAGATTGAGCGGGAAACTGTGAGAGAGTTCGGTTTCTTGGAGCCGGTAATCAAAACATTGAGTCAGTACAAGAGGGCCTGCTTCTTCAGGGTTTATTACAGGATTTGGAGAAAATTCCTATTCTCGTAGTGGGACTCCTCCTTGGCGGATGACTCTGTCTCTCTCCCTACCATACTCCAGTTCCTTCAGGAGGATTTCGACAAGGGCCTGCAACCAACTACCTTGCGAGTACAGGTGTCTGCCCTGGGGGCCCTGCTATTAGCAAACTCGTGTGAATCTTTAGGAGCCCTCCCTCATGTCTGTAGAGTTCTGAGGGCAGCAACCTCAAAACGTCCTCCAATAAAACCGGTGGTACCCCCCTGGAAGCTCAACCTAGTCCTGAAAGCGCTCTCCAAACCACCATTCGAACCTTTAAAGGAGGCTTCCCTGCGTCATCTCACTATGAAAACCGTCTTTCTCATCGCCATGACTTCAGCCCGAGGCATCAGCGAGTTAGGGGCACTCTCATCCAAAGACCCGTATACTGTTTTTCATCAAGACTCAGTAGTCATGCGAACGGATCCCTTATTCCTGCCGAAAGTGCTATCCCATTTTCACTGCAACCAGGTCTTGAACATTCCTTCTTTCTGCCCTCACCCCAAGAGTGAGAAAGAACAAGAATTTCATACCTTGGATCCTCTGAGGTCCCTCAAAGCTTACATCAAGAGATCCGACTCAGTCTGCAAGACTTTGAGCCTATTCATACTTATGTCAGGCCCAAATGCAGGTAAAAAGACATCAAAGGGCACTGTTGCTCATCGGATTCGCTCCACCGTAGTCATGGCCTACCACAAGGCTGGAATTGCCTTGCCAGGACCTGTAAGAGCACACTCAACCGAGGCGATGGCTGCGTCCTGGGCAGAATTCTGAGAAGCTTCCTGGTGATTTATGTAGAGCAGCCACATGGTTCTCCATTCACACATTTCGAAATTCACAAGTTGGATGTCGCCACCTCTGCGAGGCATCATTTGGCCGCAGGGTCCTACAGGCGGTGGTGGACTCATAGAGGACTATGAACTGTATTCCCACCCAGTGGAGGGATGTACTGCTTTCATTATATCCCAGAAGTGAGGTGCCGGAGACCAGCTTTAGAAGAGAGAAATAGAAATTTAAATACCTGTAAATTTTCTTTCTCCGACTCTGGTCTCCTGGCTACGTCCCTCGAAATGCAGAAAGTCGGCTGATAGGCCGTAAGTTACACTAACCTTTCTTGTGCTTGTTCCAAATTATGTGTTTCCTCAGATGGCAAGCCTATAGAAATACTGATGTCAGAGGAAGTGGGTGGGAGGTAGTCTCCTACCTGTAGAGTTCAGCTTACATGCCTGTCACGTGGTTTCAGGAAGAACCTCCCAGAAGTGAGGAGCCCGGAGACCAGCAGTCGGAGAAAGAAAATTTACAGGTATTTACATTTCTATGTATCCTATCTGCATTATCTGGTAGTTATCTAATACTATGAAATATTGTTAAAGTGATCAGTCAGATAGTATAATAGAATGCCCATAACGCCAGGTTTCACAAAATTATTATTTTTTTTGTCATCTTTTTGGTGCCATTACCTCCTCGGCAGGGGTGGTGGTCCTGTGGTTCTCCCCCTTCATCCAGTCTGACCATGGTGGCCACTACACCAACCGCCGTGCCTAAGCTGCAACCCTTGCCCTTCTCACCTCTTTCTTGGCCACGTCACATTTCCTATAGCGTGGAAAAACACTCAGGGAGTTGGTACTGGAGGGAGCTTCATAGGGGCAGTTGGTGTAGCGCCGCAGGGGTGGATCATCACACGCCGGAGGACTGGGCTACATTTTCCTCCCATACTCCATTCACAGCATGGGCGTGCAGTGACACCAGTGACGCTGTGGTGTGCGCTCCGTGCGTTGGACGTCTGCCATGCCGACCCTTTCTTGCTCCACGACATCTTGCCCTGGCCCCCAGCCGCCACCACTAGGAGCCAGCACATGCGTGGGTGTCCCTCCCACCCACCCTGGAGAAGGAGAGCAGTCCATGGGATGCTCGAGCCACTCCCCCAGATGACCCAAGATTGTTCCTGAACCCGGTCACCGTGTGGTGCGGTGGGCGTCCAGCACCTCAGTCCTCAGTGCCACCAGGCCTCAACCATCAGTACCACCAGGCCAGCTAGGTTTCATAATATGACTGTAACAGTAATGCCAGACATTTCATGAAATGCCTGAAACTTTTAGGCATTTCATGTAATGACCGAGTGAAACAGTCAGGCAGAGTCAAACAATGTAATAGAATGCCCATAATCAGTCATTTCATGAAATACCTGAAACCTTTAGGCATTTCACGAAATGACTGAGTGAAACAGTCATTTCGTGAAATGACTGAAAATTTTAGTAATTTTGCGAAATGTCTGGTTTCACAATATAACTGTAACATATTTTCAAATATATGTGTGTATATATATATATATATATATAAATATACAGTATATGTGTGTGTGTGTGTGTGTATATGTATATATATATATATGTATGTATATATACACACACACACACACTAGGAGATGCATGATGGGCATGAGTGTCATATGTCAAATATTGTCACTCCTGCAGAGTGAGCTCTGGATATCTCATGCGCCAAAGGCACGAGGGAGAGGTCTGAGCTCATGACATGCAGAAGTGACAATATTTGCTATAGTACACGATCTGCACATCATGTATTCAATTTATACAATAGGGTTAGGAGTTTCAGAAGTATTGTTATGTTGTCTTGTGTTCTGTTCCTGTTTATGTGTTTGCTCATTCTGTGTGTGAGTTTTTCTGAATGGGCTGGCAGTGTTACAAACTCTGGGAAACGGATGAGTGTGTTTTGCAATGCTAAATGAGTTACTTTTAGGTAGGAGTGAGAAACAGACTATTTTGTGAAGCTGTGTTCTTTAGAAGTGTGGCTACAGACAAGATGAGAGTATCAGAGTAATGGTAATGAGCTGAGAGTCAGAGTGTGAGGAACAGCTGAGACTTTTTAGTGGTAATTGAGTTAGCTACAGGCAGCAATGAGGAACGGATTGTTCTGTGAAGCTGTGCTCTTTAGAATTCTGGCTGCAGTCAAGCTGAGAGTATCGCAGTAATGAGCTGGAAGTTAGAGTGTAGGGAGTAGGTGAGTGTTTAAGCAATATACTGAGAGGGTGTTAGGATGCTCAGATTTACCCACACCCCAGGGCGTGGTAAATCCAGGTATCACCAACATTCGTATGGTATATTACGGTTATACAATGTTGGAAATTGTATGTTTAGTAATTTTTTGGGGGTTTAATGATTTTAGTTTTACATCTTTTATTTTAAATAGAATAGTGAAAATGTTAGTGCATACAGAAAATAAGTGCATTCGTTGCTGCTTGTATGATGGGATAGCGTGGTGCCACTGAGCAGGAGTTTGGTCCTGTGGTGAGCAGGCGCTGGAGTTTTGTTGTGGTGGAGTTCTATTTTCAGTGTGTTCAGTATTTGTTGTAGGTCAGTTTCATTAATTAATGTGAAAGAGCTATAGATTTTTTTTATATATCTAAAGTTGCGGTTTGACAGCGCAGTGTCTCTTGAGCAGGATGAGTCTGGTCCCATGGTGAGACGGCACAGAAGTGGAAGGCGATGCTGACTTTTTGTTGTGGAGTTCCTGAGTGCTGTTTTTGAGTGTGCTGAGCATTTGTTGTAGCTCCGTTTCCTCAGTTAATTCAAAGGAGCTATACATTTTTCCTGTGCTTTGTTTTTGCTATTGAAACTTGTGTTTTCGTTTCAGATGGAGCGTCATATCGAACAATTAAGTTGGCGGCTGCTGTTTAGTGAAATGGGACCCGCAGTGATTTTTGGGTGGGTGATACGTTGAGAGGCTGCTTGGCACTTCTTCCCGTGGGGTGATTGTAGGTTTTACAACGGGAGAGATGTGCCAGGTAGCCAATGAGATTAGAGGATTTGTGCTTCATTTCTATGCCCATTGTATAATAAAGCAATATACCCCGACAGGGTGTGGGTATACTGGAGGATTTACCATGGCTGGTGTGGTTCGGTCACGAGGCGCAGCCGAGGGACTTAACCACACCAGTACTGGTAAATCCACCAGTATACCCACTCCCTGGAGGGGTATATTGCTATTATACAAAGGCCCTGCTTTTTTTTTTTTTTTTTTCAAAAAAAAAATATTTAAAACGTCCGTTTGTTTTAAAAGTTGCTGCTCGTTTGTTTTTCACTGCAGCAGTACTGCTTGGATTTTTTTGCGAGTTCTGCGCATGTGCAGGAGGATCGCAGATTTCCACCGCCACTGTTCTGAATTTTTTCAGCTTCTTTGCTTTGGAGAGAATGAACTGCATTTTCTTTCCTTTTTTCTTTCTGGTGCTTCAGTTTTTTCGGAATGGTGCGGCGGTTTTTCTGAACTTTTGAAGCTAGTGACGGAGTATCGAATGTTGGGTTAAGGACAAGTTAATCTCGCTGTTGGCTGTGTGTTTGGCAGTGGTGCATTTGCGAGGAACGGAGGGATTTGCCAGGGAGTTCCTGATGCGGCTGAATGGTGGCTGGCACCTTTTCCAGTGGGTACTCTGGAGCATTTACAATGCTGGAAAGGTGCCAGCCAGCCAATCAAAATGCAGGATTCTCTATATTTTTTTGTGCCCGTTGTATAATTTGTAATGCTAACTGAGTTAGCTGCAGGCAGCAGTGAGACCTCTCATGTAGTTCTGCATTTGTGTCTGTGGTAACAGTACATGTGTTTCTTGTATGCTGAGGGAAAGCTGCCTAGAGTGATGATATCAGTGACTTTATGTGACCTGTGTGTGTAAATGGCTGATATCATCACAGCAGAGCAGAGGGTGAAAATATCACACTGCAGTGGGTGATACACTGTTTTATAGAAACATAGAAGTTGTCGGCAGATAAGGACCGCAAGGCCCATCCAGTCTGCCCATTTCTTTTTCTACCTTATAAATGTGCCATCGGCCTTTGCTCTGTCAATGGCCTGTCTATTCATACTCATCTGTATTGGTCCCTTGCACTGTATTCATATCCACCACTTCCTGAGGTAGGCCGTTCCATGCATCCACCACTCTTTCTGTGAAAAGAACTTCCTCACATTGCCCCTTAATCTGCCTCCCTCTAATTTCATGCTGTGTCCTCTTGTCCTGCTGTTTTTCTTATATTGAAACATGTTAGACTCCTTCACCTTGTCAGTACCCTTAAGATGTTTGAATGTTTCGATCATAACACCTCTTTCCGCTTTGCTCTAGGGTATATATACGTATTGAACTCTGTTAATCTGTTCTCATATGTTTTCTGATGCAGTCCCTGCACCATTTTGGTTGCCCTTCTCTGGACTGCCTCAATTTGGTCAATGTTCTTGTGAAGGTGTGGCCTCCAGTACTGCACGCAGTACTCCAGATGGGGCCTAACCAGTATCTTGTAAAGAGGGATTATTACCTCCCTCTTCTGACTTGTGATACCCCTACTAATACACCCTAACATCCCTCTAGCCTTACCTCCTGCTTTAGTGGTCTGCTTGGATGATTTCCGGTCATTAGTGATGATGATGCCCAAGTCTCTTTCTTCCCTTGTAACTGCCAGCAACTCCCCTCCCAGCCTATAGATGGCTTCAGGGTCTCTCTTCCCTATGTGCATGACCTTGCACTTTGCATTAAACCTCAGTTGCCACTCTTCTGACCATTTTGCTAGTTTATCCAGATCTCTTCTCATTCTGCCCACCCCATCTGGATTATCTACTCTGTTGCAGATCTTGGTGTCATCTGCAAACAGACAAACCTTACTCTCCAGTCCATCTGCAATGTCACTGATGAAGATATTGAAAAGGACTGGCCCTAGGACTGATCCCTGAGGTACCCCACTTGTGACTTGCATCTCTTCTGACTGTATACCGTTTACCACCACTCTCTGTTTTCTGCCTGTCAACCAGTTTGCCACCCAGTTGACCAACTTCTGACCCACCCTGAGCCTACCCAGCTTATTAATCAATCTTCTATGTGGAACAGTATCGAAAGCTTTGCTGAAGTCAAGGTAGGCGACATCAACTGCTCCCCCTTGGTCCACCACTCTGGTTACTCAGTCAAAGAAATCTATGAGATTAGGTTGACAGGACCTTATTTTGTAAACCCATGCTGTCTTGGATCCTGTGCTCCTGTGGATTGCGGGTTTCGCACTATCCTTTCCTTAAGGAGTGCCTCCATAATCTTGCCCACTACTGAGGTAAGACTGACTGGTCTGTAGTTCTCTGCCTCCTCCCTGCTACCACTCTTGTAGAGCGGGATCACATGAGCCCTTCTCCAGTCTTCTGGGACCTCTCCTGTGCTCAGAGACTCACTAAACAGTTCTGATAATGGCTGTGCTAATTCCACCTTTAGCTCCTTTAGTACCCTGGGATGTATGCCATCAGGTCCCATTGCCTTGTCCACCCTGAGCTTATCGATCTCTTGTAGGACCCTTTCTTTTGTGAAGGGATTAGCGCTCACCTCCCTCCCCCCTGTGTCCATGGTGCTGAGCTGTGGGCCCTGCCCTACCTTCTCTTCAGTAAATACTGAGCAGAAGTATCTATTTAGGATAGGTGCTTTTACATGGTCCTCCTCCTCCTCACACGCCCCCTTATCCCCTTTGATTTTAGCAGTACCCCCTCTGGACTTTCTGCTTTCGCTAATGTATCTATAGAAAGTCTTATCACCTTCTTTTACTGTCTGTGCTAGTGTTTCCACGGTTTGGGCCTTTGCCTGCCTTACTGCCTTCCCTGCTTCCCTTAGGGAAGTTTGGTATGCCTCCCTAGGTTCATCCCAGTGCGTTCCCTTATATTTCCTGAAGACCAGCCTTTTGGCTCTGACCTTTTCTGCTACTGTTTTTGAGAACCAAAGTGGTTTCCTTCTTCTTTTGCACTTCCTTTTCTCTCTCTAACACAGTGGGATGTTGCTTCAAGTATTGCCTCCTTAATGCTTGCCCACTTTGCCTGTACCTCCTTACCTGTATTTCTTTTTGCCAGGGCTAGCTTAACTCTGTTGGCCATCTTATCAAAGTCAGCTCCTCTGAAGTCCCATATTTTTGCCTTTGAATGGGATGATTTGGTTGTAGTGGCCAAACTGAACCATGCCATGTGATAGTCACTGGCCCCCAGGTGACCTTCTACCTGGAGATCTGTGATCCTTTCCCTGTTAGTCAGTACTAGATCTAGCATAGCCCTGTCTCTTGTGGGTTGTTGTACCAGTTGTTTAAGGCCCTCCCCCTACAGGGAATCCACCATGTGTCTAGTTCTGGCAGATGTTCCTGTTGGTATTGACCAATCTGTATCTGTCATGTTGAAGTCTCTCATTATCAGAACCTCCCCTTTAGCTGTCATGTTTTGTATATTTTCTAACAGTAATGTGTCTGTGTCCTCCCCTGGTCTGGGGGCCTGTAGACAACCCCAGTTCTTATGGCTGTCCCATTTCCTGTTTCCAGGGTGACCCACAGTTCTTCTGGCTCCTTATGTGTATTCTGAATTTCTGTAGCTTTGATATTTTCATTGACATATAGGGCCGCTCCACCCCCCCCTTTTTGCACCTCGGTCTCTTCTGAACAGTACATAGCCAGGTACTGAAGTCTCCCAAGTGTGGCTACTGGTAAACCACGTTTTGCTAATTGCTACTATGTCCAGTTTAGCCTCTGTCATTATTGCCTGCAGGTCTGGAATCTTGTTTCCCAGACTGCGAGCATTTGAGTACATGATTTTCCATTGGCCAGATTTCAGAGTGTTAGTTGTTGGGTGAGGTCTGGCGTTACCCCTGTGTGTCGTATGGGGAGCAGGACCTTTTTCCTTACCTGGTGATGCAAATGAACTGCAAACATGCTGAACTGCTGTTTGACCACTAGCTGAGGGAGGGGTGTTCTTCCCATTTGACATATGGGGTGCTGCACCCCTCTTCGCATTTGCTAGTTTAAATATTCTGCAAAGACGTCAAACTTCTGCCCCAATGCACTGACTCCCTCCTTAGTCAGATGCAGTCCATCAAATTTAAAGAACTTTCGCTCCCAAAACTATTGCCAGTTCTCTACAAATTTGTGTCCCTTTTCCTGGCACAAGCCCTTGAGCCACATGTTTAGCTCCCCTATCTCCCCTTCTCTGACCTTCCGTCCATCTGCCCCCCTCTCCCAGACTGGCAGGATCTCAGAGAAGGAGATGCTGGACGAAATGGATGATAGTTTGTCACCTAGCCTGGTCAGGTGTTCCTTGGTCTCACAACTGACCGGCTGGTAGACTATTAGTCCCTATGTGTACCAGGGACGCCAGTGTTTTCCCTGCTTCCTGAACAATTTGTAATGCGGTCAGTGTCTCTCCACGCTGATGTACCGGGAGACATCTGACCATTACCTGGCTGGAGATGGTATCAACTCCCGAATCATGGAGTCTCCGCTGATCAGAAGTTTTTGGATTTCCTTTTTGCTTTTCTTTTGTTTTGGTTCCTGTTTTGGGTGAGTTTTGTTGTGCTAGCCTCCTGTGCTGCAGTGCCCTGCTCTGCAGGGTCCTATGCCCTTTGTTTGATTTCAGAGATAGAGGCAGATACCTGTTTGTAGCTTTGATATGGTTTGTGGAGGTGATATGTTGGAGAGCAGCGAGTGATGGGGTACCTGATTTGCCTCCTAACCACCCTCCAACCTCCCAGACCAACTACCCTCTGTGGTCGAGTGCTTCTGTTGGATATTGGGAAAATGACGGTGGTTCTTTAATATATTTCTTCTTGAATATGAAAGGTGTGGCGCGCAATCTCTGCCCATGCTGCCTGGAGCTGAGCCCTAAGATCTCCAGTGACCCAGCATGTATGACAGTGTCCTAAATCCTGTAAAACTGCCCTTCTGAAAAGTGTTCCGCAGTACCTGCAGTTAATGATATCCATTCCAGTTAATTTGTTGGGTTTATAACCTGGTCAGAGTAATTAGAAGGAAGAAAATGCAAGCAAAACTTTGATTTTTTTGTTTGTTTTTGTATAACTTGTTGTAACAAGTTCAATTACTAGTGCCCCCTGTAAATGAGGTCACCGTGTGGATACCCCACTGATCTGCCCCTTCCTGCTTTGCCACAGGAAATGTCATAACTGTACTACCCTATAAAAGGAGCGAGGTGGGGTGGTTGGTTGGGCACGTGCCCCTGCCGGAAAAGAAGAACCATGTACGAAAGAAACAAGGAGGTAAGAGCAGAAACAATCAGTCAGCAACAAATGCAGTAACCCTGAAAGCTTATCCTAATGATAGATAAAACTGTAAAATCTGTAAAGCACAACCTGTAATAATTTCACAGAAGATATACCCTGTAAGAAACACTTTGCTACAGAGAAAAATAAAGCAGTAACAGAAGATATACCTTGCAAAAGACAATTTGAATCAGAAGATTACAGCAGTAATCTGTTAGCACACACCTGTAAGCACACCTTGTAATAATGTAGCAGAAGGTATACCCAGCAACAGCAATGTGAATCAGAGAAAAAATAAAGCAATAAAATGTTAGTAACAAACAGTAACAATCCCTGTGAGTACAAAATAAAAAACACAACACACATTAAATCTGCCTAGCCAAAAAAAGTCTTAATCCTTTCTCTTACTCTGGTAAGGTTCTTTGCTCTGTCCTTTCAAGCAGCCTAGAAGGAAAGAGCTCAGGTGAAGCTAGGTGCCTTGGCCAGCAAACCTAGTCTTCCACCCCTTCTCACTCATTTATCACTCACCCCATTGTATAAATATATATATATATATATATATATATATATATATATATATATATATATATATGTATGTATACGATTATCACAATATGACTGTAACATTATATGTATGTGTGTGTGTGTGTATGTATATATACACACGTGTGTGGTACATATACATATTCTATCATCTTCCTGCCTAGCCCAGCAGTCTGCCAGAGTTGAGACAGTCAGTCCAGAGTCACTCCTTTAAAGAGCAGGTATTGCTGGTCCAGTGGTGCTGAGGTTGAGGCGCTGGGTGCCTTGCTAGCTTCGCCCGGCGATCAGGTTTGGGAATGACCTCGGGTGCGTCCGGGGTGCCGTGCGGGGGGCAGGGAGGAGCAGGATTGAGCAAGCCAGTGGGTAGCTCTCCCTCCCGGGGTGCTCACCTCTGTAGTTCCGCCTCACTCCAGGTGGAGGTCCAGTGGTGGCATAGGCTGGAGGGGCTGCATTGTAGGGGTGGAGAAGAGACTGAGCTGGCGCCACAGTGTGTGTGTGTCTCCACACGCATGCATGGCCATGTGCCAGGGCCGCTGGGTTGGGAACGGGAGAAAATCTATAAAAGAACATAAAAATCTATATAAAAATAAATAAAGAGCAGGTATTCACTAAAATAAAGGTTATAAACTATTATAGTTACAACATTTTGTCAGGTGCAGGATGACTCAAAAATTGTTCTCTCTCCTAAAGCTAGTCTCTGGGCTCATCACTTCTGGGAGGTCCTTCCTGGAACCACGTGACAGGCAGGAGGGGTTGACTTCTGCAGGCAGGAGGTAACCTCCCAGTCACTTCCTCCAGACGCCACTTTACTTCCTGCCTGTCTGTTGGCAGATGCTCTGCAGGACCACTGTCACAGAAGTGACAGACCAGGAGAACAGTGAGTTTTACTGTTTCTTTTGGTTTTCTACTCGTGGATTTTCTGTTGGTTAGTTAGCTCGGAGCGCTAATACAGGGACCCAGTCTCAGCCTTGCAAGCTGGACAGACAGGCTGTCTATGTTCCTCACTACCTCACTTCCCACGCTTGAGGAATCGAGGACCCCCCCCGGAGCATCGCTGAAGCCTGAAGTGCGCCTGAGTCCACGGACCTGCACTAAGCCCCCAGGCGCCGCCAGCGTAACAGCAGCCGCTGGCCAGCGAAAGCATATGAAAAGAATCAGTTCGTTGATGGGTGCCTGAGGATTCTTCGCTGGACGGCCACAAGACAATCGGGTCAGCCAACTCACTCGCCAGTCAGAGAGCCGTTTTACCTCCCAGGCCTCTGACATCACAGATTTAGCACAGGAAAAGTAGCGCCTACAGTGGCAGCACATTCAGGGGCATAGGGGAGCAGGCAGTCTCTCATCTCGTCAGCGACCAGCCGGGTCACAGCTCCTTGACGGATTCTACATTTTGGGGGGCTTAAAACGGAGAGATTGCTCCAAAACTCAGTAGTTTTGAGGGGGCTATTCTAAAACAGCCCAATCAAGGAGACTGCACCACAGCACAGCAATTACTATTCAGAAAGATCTTAAAGGAGCAGGCTTACACTAAGCTTAGGTGGCCAAGTGTTATTACCTTACCCCTTCAAGTTGTGATAACAGGTTATGGCTTCCACTAAGGACAGGCCCCCCAGGGGCAGAAAGTGCCACAAGTGCAGAACACCCATGCTGGCCACATTTGCAGGATCACTGTGTGTGAAATGTGACAGCGCAGTCTCACCTGCTCGGGACGAGGTGGACGAATCTTCCGCCTCAGAATATGACATGATTGAAACCTTTAAATACATGAAAGGAATAAACAAGACGGGTACAGAGGGGCTGTTCAAAGTAAGGGAGGGGAGGGCCACCAGGGGCCATGATATGAGACTGGAGCGAGGAAGGTTCAGGAGGGAGATGAGGAGACACTTTTTTACAGAGAGGGTGGTGGCTGGGTGGAATGCATTACCTGCTGAAGTGGTATGCAGTAGAACAGTGGACTGCTTCAAACGAGGATTGGACAGGACAAGGGGGAGGGTTAATGAAGGGGAAGGGTGGAAGGGAAGGGCAGCTGCAGAATAAGGGGTGCTAGCTGCACATTCGAGCAGACTTGATGAACCTCTAGGCCTTTATCTGCTGGAAAATTTCGTATGTTCGTGTCAGGATCCACAAGACCAGCCCAGGGTTCGGGCCAGTCCCCAACTCTAGAGGGACGTAACCACTTGGCCGGGGCTCTAGCCCCAGATCTGATAGAGAAACTGAATCGAACCTTTGCCATCAACCCCTCATGTTTCGATGTCCTTCAACAGCCTAGGGAATCCAGGACCCATAGGAAGGCTACATGCAAATGCACCCCTTCCCCATGCTCGGACGAGGGCTCCCCCCGCCTCACGGCACGATAGGAGGAGGAGGAAGAGACCTAGACCCAGATCCAGGAGTTCCTCCAGACACAGGGACACAGGCCATGGGAACCACAAGTGGGACAGGTCCCCCACAGGGTCCAACTGTACATCCTTAGAAGAAGGAGAACTCCCCAACTCGGATTCTGACTCAGAGGCCTCACCAGCCAGGAAACTTGATCTGGAAGGTCTAGATTTTTGTTCATTAAAAGGTGTCCGAGGAGATCCAGTTGTTCTACCACTCCTCCAGAGCCCAAGCGAGCGAAGACGGTTTTCCGGCTAGTGTCAGCTTCGAAGCCTGTGACGGTCTTTCCTCTACCTCTGGCTATAGAGGACCTCTTAAGGAAGAATGGCAGGGACCCGAGCGGTCCTTCCCGGTCCCTCGCCGCCTAACCAAACTCCTGAAGTCTGACAAGAAGCCTTCAGAGAAATGGCTTGACTGCCCTAGGATAGACCCACTTATATCAAACCTCACGAAAAGGACGGTGATCCCAGCAGAAGGCGGGCCTCCCTGCAAGATCCAGTGGACAGGAAAGTGGGCACCTCTCTAAAGAAGGCCTTTCACTCCACTGCAACTTCCCTCAAGGCAGCAATGGCTGGCCTCTACTCCCCGCCAGAGCTGCGCTCTCCTGGGCCACTGATCTGGCATTACAGCTCGCTGATGAGCCAGACAAGAACCAGACCATTTTACAGCAGTTACAGCTTTTGGGTCTAGCTTCGGCATATTCAGCTGACGTATCAGAAGAGGCAGTCAGATGTGCAGCACGAGCTATGTTCTACCAGACCTCGGCCTCGACGTGAACTTATGGCTACGCAGGCTTGCAGGCAGATGCCCCTTGAAGATGCATTTGGTCAATGCCCTTTATCAAGGAGGCCTTCTATTGGCTCAGCTGAAAGAGGGGTCAAGGAATCAGGAGAAACTGCAAAATGCGAATGCTACAAGCTCGAGGAAGGAATAGGCCCTGAACTCAGGTTCGACACAGAATTTTTTGGCCCAAAATTATTCCAGGGGGCAGAGCAAGACGACCTCAGGCAGACGCTCTTGGTTCAACTCGCGTAACCAACGCGGCTTCCGAGGCGGCAGGGGAGGTGCCCGGGATGTCGAGGGCAACTCCAAGAAATCACAATGAGGACTCACGGACCCATCCTCGCGTTGGGGGCAGACTTTCCAACTTTCTTGAGAAATGGGTCCACACTACCACAGACAAATGGGTATTAGAAGTAATTCGCGAGGGTTACTTCGAGTTCGATTCCTGCCCCCCCCGCCCCACATAGTGCCCTCGCCAGTCTCATACAACCCAGTAAAGCAAGCGGCGACCCAGCAAGCCATTACATATCTCATACAGTCAGCAGCGATTTAACAAGTCCCCACTCCAGAAAGGAACAGAGGGGTGTACACGCTATTCTTCATAGTACCAAAACGTTCAGGGGGCTTCCAGCCAGTGTTAGATCTCAAGTTTCTAAATGGCTATGTTCGTCACAGAACTTTCAAGACAGAGATCCTGTCCTCCATCATCAGAGAAATCCATCGGGGGACTTTTTGGCCTCAGTAGATTTACAAGACGCCTATCTGCACATTCCCATCAGGAAGCACACCGTCAGTTTCTAAGATTCAAAATAGAAGGTCACCATTTTCAGTTCAAGACACTGCCTTTTGGCCTATCCACAGCCACCAGAGTCTTATCCAATGTCCTTGTGACAGTGGTCACTGCCTTGAATGCAAGGGATCCAGCTCTTCCATACCTGGACGACATTCTCATCAAACCCCAGGCTACGATCAAGCAGTTCGACAGTGATGGAGGTCACACGGTGCCTCCTCTTTGGGGTTCGTGATTAACCGGAGGAAGAGTTCTCTAGATCCGTCTCAGTCTCTGTCCCATCTGGGGGTGAATATTAACACGATCCAAAACAAAGTTCCCCACAGAACTGAAATTCAGAGAACTGAGGGCCCTCATCTTCAAATTCCAGGTAGCCCATTCTCTGCCGGCCTGCTCCTTTATGCAACTCATAGGGACGATGGTCTCTCTGGCAGACTCAGTCCCCTGGGCACTAGTCCACATGTGACCTCTTCAGTCCGCTCTCCTCCAGCAATGGTTCCAATCAAGGAACACAATGGACCAGAGGATTCAAATATCCCACCAGGTGAAGGAATCCCTGATATGGTGGACTCAGCAGGACAACATCATGAAGGGTCTCAGTCTGGGGCACCTTCACCAGATCAGAGTCACTGCCGATGCCAGTCTCCGGGGCTGGGGAGCACATTTGGAACAGCTCTCAACAGAGGGCAAATGGTTTCGGGCAGAGTCCTCTATAGCATCAATGTACTGGAGATGCGGGCAGTCCGCCTGGCACTGCAACAGTTCAGGTCGCAACTCTCCCGACCCGGACGCCCTCATACTCACGGACAATCGGACAACAATGGTATACATCAGCCGACAGGGCGGCACAAAGAGCTCCCGGACGCTGTGAAAAGCTCTTCTTCTTTCCAGTGGGCGAAGCCAACCTTACAAGTCTACAGGTGGCATACATCCCATGCCAAGAAAATGTCACAGCAGATTGGCTAAGTTGAAAGGACATCCTACCAGGAGAAGGGAGCTCAAGAACAGCACCTTCAGGCTCACCACAGAGCGGTGGGGCTACCCACAGGTATATCTTTTTCGCTTCGCCGAAAATTGCAAAGTTCCAAGATTCTGCTCCCTGAGTAAGGACAAGGCCATAGCACAGGACGCATTCTCCCATCAACTAGGGTCAGTTCGATCTACTGTATGCCTTCCCGCCAATTCCAGTCGTATCAAGGGTACTGCGCAGGATTGTCCAACACCAAGCAGAGGTGGTTCTGGTCTGCCCAAACTGGCCCCGCAGACTGTGGTTTCCACGATTAGTCCAAATGTCTCTTCAGTCTCCCCTGATGTTCCAAGCAAGCACAGACCTACAACATCAGGGAACGGTACGGCACCAAAGTCCTCACAATCTGTCCCTCTCAGCGTGGAGATTGAGCGGGAAACTCTCAGGGAGTTTGGTTTCTTGGAACCTGTCATAGAAACGATGATCCAGTCCTGCAAGCCTCCTCCTCCAGGGTTTATTATAGGATTTGGAGAAAATTCCTGTTCTGGCTGCAAGACTCCTCCTTACCGGATGACTCGGTGTCTCTCCCTACGATACTTCAGTTCCTTCAGGAGAGTTTCAACAAGGGCCTCCAACGGGCTACCATACGAGTCCAGGTGTCTGCTTTGGGGGCACTACTGTTAGCGGACTCAGGTGATTCCTTAGGAGCTCTCCCTCATGTTCAACGATTTCTGAGGGCAGCAACCTTGAAACGTCCGCCAATAAAACCGGTAGTACCTCTCCCTGGAGGCTCAACCTAGTACTCAAAGCACTCACTAAACCATCGTTCGAACCCTTAAAAGAAGCATCTGTGCTTCATCTCATTATGAAGGCCGTCTTTCTCATTGTAATCACCTCGGCCCGATGCATTAGTGAGATAGGAACACTGTCATCCAAAGAACCTTATTCTGTTTTTCATCAAGACTCAGTAGTCTTGCGGACAGAACCAGCATTCTTACCTAAAGTGTTATCTCATTTTCACTGTAACCAAGTCTTGAACATTCCCTCTTTCTGTCCTCACCCCATGAATGAGAGAGAGAGAGAGAGAGAGAGAATTTCAAACACTTGATCCTCGGAGAACCCTAAAAATCTGCATCAAGAGATCTGACTCAATCCGTAAGACTTCAAACTTGTTCATCCTTACCTCAGGCCTGAACATGGGTAAGAAGACGTCAAAAGACTGTATTGCTAGGTGGATTCGTTCCACCATCATCATGGCCTACCAGAAGGCTGTGATTGGCCTACCAGGACCAGTACGAGCACACTCAACCCGAGCGATGGCTGTGTCCTGGGCGGACTTCAGAGAAGCTTCCCCGACGGACTTATGTAGAGCGGCCATATGGTCATCCATACACACGTTTGCAAAGTTTTACAAGCTGGACATGGCCGCCTCAGTGGAGGCGGCATTTGGCCGCAGGGTCCTCCAGGTAGTGGTGGACCCATAGAGGACTATGAACTTTATTCCCACCCAGTGGAGGGATGTACTGCTTTAGTATATCCCAGTGATGAGCCGGATACCAGCTTTAGGAGAAAGGAATAGAAATTTAAATACCTGTACATTTTCTTTCTCCGACTGCTGGTCTCTGGCTCTGTCCCTCCCAGAATGCTGAATGTCGGCTTTGGCTGCAAGTTACACTAACTTTTCTTGTGTTTGTTCCAAGTTATGTGTTTCCTCAGAAAACAAAGACTATAGAAGTACTGGCATCTGGAGGAAGTGACTGGGAGGTTACCTGCAGAAGTCAATCTACATCCTGCCTGTCACGTGGTTCCAGGAAGGACCTCCCAGAAGTGATGAGCCCGGAGACCAGCAGTCGGAGAAAGAAAATTTACAGGTATTTAAATTTCTATATTGTGTCCTACATGAAAATTTATAAAGAAACTGGGGGTCTGGGGTTCTTTGGTGCATTGTGGATGTTTTGGTACAGTTTTATGATAAGTGTACTGTTATTTGGCACTCATAATAAAACCAGACATCTGGGACATGATTTAGTAAGCCCAGGTACCCCCTTTCCCCACCTCACTCATCCCATGCCAGTAAGCCCTGGTCTTGGGTGGTACCTCATTCCATCCCATCCTTTGTCAATAAGTCTCTAACATGCTGTGGTACCCCCTCCCCTCACCCCATCCAAGCAAACACGTCCCTTGTGTTTTGTTGCCTATCCCATGTCAGGATAATCCCTGGCATCTAGTAGTACCCCTTCCTCATCTCATGTCAGTAAATCCCTGGCATTCAGTAGCCACCTGCTCACTCACTCCATTCCATATCAGTAAGTCTCAGGCATCAAGTGGCACCCCTCCCCTCATTCTGTCTCATGCTCATAAATCCATGGCTTTCTCTCTCTCCTAAGCTGGTCTCCGGGCTTCATTACGCCTGGGCTGTACCTCCTGATGCTGGTTGTAGGCAGGGCTAAAGCTCTGCAGCAGGGGGATAAGAAGCCCTCCACATCCGGTTGTCTCCAGTTAACTTCCTGCCTTCAGTGAAGCAGGTACTCTTCAGCAGAGCCCTGTCACACGTGGCAGGGCCGAAGAGACTGTAAATTTTCTTTTTCAGGTCTACTAGACTTCAAGCATATTCTGCTCAAGAAGGACGCGTTATCACACAGTCTAGGTGGGATCCAGTCTTAGCCTTGCAAGCTGCACAGACTGGCCCCACCTCGCAGCAGCCCCCTTTTCCCGCAATTTTGGGATCCCCCATAATGGTCACTAGGAGCCTGTTCAGGCAAGGGGCGGGGGGTGGTGAAAGCAGCACCAGAGTGTTTTTAGGCACTGCTCAGCACCGGAGTGATTTTAGGCGCTGCAGTGCCTTTTTCCGACTGAAGAGCTCTGGTGAAAGTTTCCAGCCACTTGCTGACGGCACATCTTATCGGAGTGATTCTAGTGTCAGGCGCCCGTCGATGTCCAGTCATCTCGTCGACGAGCGTCTGAAGAAGCCTTACAGCTGTGCGCTTCCACATTACCAGGCTGCTCGTCGACCCATCAGTTCTCGTCAACGAGCACCAAGGAGGACATCGAGTGGGGCAAAGCCAGTAGCGCTGCAGCACTAGGACCCTCACCTCCCCCCCAAATAAACAGAGACAGGGTAACTTAAAAGCCAGGATTTCTGTACATTTGGGAACAGGAGAGCAGCTCTTAAAGGGACAGCACCACAAAACATCTGTGACTCTGAAAGGGGGGGATTACATTGATATCAGAATCATGGCCTCAGAAAAGTCTAGCAGGGACAAAAAATGTCAACGCTGCAAATCCCCATTCCTGATCACCTCTGCTGGCTCACTCTGCCTCACATGTGAAAGGCAGCGGCTGCTAATGGGGAGGACTCGGCGGATGCAACCTCTCCTGGACACAGACAAATATCCAAGAAAGGTCTGAATGACCGGCTGCTTCCAGGTCGGAGAGAGGCAGGACCAGGGATACGCAACCGATGACCGACCCCTGCCTGGATCCCGAACTTATAGACAGGTTAAATAGGGCCTTTGCTATTGGACCCTACATGCATTGAATGGCATCCTCCAGGGTCCCCTGATATGAGACCCCACAAAACGGCAAAAAGGAAAAGGACCCCCTTCCCATCCTCATCCAACGAGGGGCGGCTATCCTCGCATCTCTCCGACAAGAAGAAGAAATCCAGATACAGGGGTAGATCGTCCGAGGAGGATGATCACCATTTCTCATGCCTCAGGAGGAAGAAAAGGTCTCGTTCCTGGAGTAGATCTAGGGGCATGCACAAGGACAAACATCACAGGGGATATTTCTCTGACTCCTCAATCGCCAGTTCTTCCCCCGAGGAGGGAGAGATAGTGTGCTTATCATCAGACTCTGATGACTCCACATTTAGAAACTTTGACTTGGAGGACCTAGACTTTTTTATTAAAAAGGTCATATCCGAGATGCACCTCGGATCACAGATCTTTTACAAGCGGGGGCTATCGAACAGATTCCCCCCCGAAGAGGTCAATCGAGGAGTCTACTGCCTATTTTTCATCGTGACAAATGTACAGGAGGTTACAGACACAGTCAGCACCAGCTCATCCCAGTTTCTCAGCAGATAAAAACTTCCCTCCGATGGTGGTCTCTGAGGGCAAATGTCATGAGGGGCTAAGGCTAGCCATCCACACCAAACAAGATTCACAGTAGATGCCTCGGGTGGGGGCTCACCTGGACCAGATGTCGCCCAAGGCAAGTAGTCACTGATAGAATCAAGGTACAGCATAAACATCCTAGAGATGAAGGCAGTTTGCCTTAGCCCTGATACACTTCCATCAGCAAGTACGCAACCAGGATGCATTGATTCTAATAGATAGTCGAACAACCATGACCTACATCAACCATCATGGTGGAACAAAAAGCTCAAGAATGCTTCGGGAGTCTCTTCTTCTCTTCCAGTGGGCAGAAAAACACCTGGCAAGTATAAGAGCCGTGTACATGCCAGGACAGGAAAATGTCACAGCAGACTGGTTAAGCCGCCAGGTCGTCTTCCCAGGAGAATAGGAGCTGAAGGACAGTGCCTTCCAGCTCCTAACAGAGTGGTGGGGCAATCCCCTGGTAGATCTGTTTGCATGCTGACAAAACTCCAAGGCACAGCAGTTCTGCTCCCTGGCCAGAGACAAGCCAGCACTAGCTCAGGACACCTTTTCCCTAGACTGGGGTCACTTTGGCCTCCTGTATGCCTTTTCCCCCAATTCCGCTGCTATCCAGGGTCCTGCACAAGTTTGCCCCAGGTGGCCTCACCGCCCCATGGTTCCCACTCCTCATTCAGCTGTCAAAGGGACTGCCTTTTACTCCAGCTCAGCTCAGACCTTCTTCATCAGGGCCGGTTCTGCACCCAATCTGAGCAATCTGTCCCTCTCGGCTTGGAGATTGAGTGGGAAACCTTCAAAGAGTTAGGCTACACAGCTGCAGTTATTGAAATGATGGTAAATTCTCGGCGCCCCTCCTCCTCTAAGGTGTATTCTAGAATCTGAGAAAATTCTTGTTCTGGCTCCAGTCTAAAGATATACAGAATCATCTAATATCCCTACTGATGCTTTTACAGTTTCTTCATGAGGGATTTGTAAAAGGACAGCAGCCAGCCACCTTACGAGTTCAAGTTTCTGCATTGGGCGCTCTTGTTGGTAAACTCGGGGGACTCGCTGGGATCACACCCTGATGTCAGGAGGTTTCTAAGAGCAGCAACATTAAAGCGCCCCCCCAATCAAGCCAACGGTACCACCTTGGAGACTTAATCTGGTTCTCAAGGCCCTAACCAAAGCACCTTTTGAGCCTCTGAAGGAGGCTTCAATCATGCATCTTACAATGAAGGCGGTTTTCCTGGTAGCCATACGTCAGCCAGGAGAATCAGCAAACTGGGGGCGCTGTCTACTAAAGAGCCGTACACTATTTTTCATCAGGACTCTGTGGTGCTCCGGACGGATCCAGGGTTTTTACCTAAGGTTATGTCTCCTTTCCATTGTAATCAAGCACTAATCCATCCCTCCTTCCTTCCTTCCTTCCGTCCTCACCCAAAAAAACCAAAAGGAAAGAGTGTTTCATACTCTAGACCCGAGGAGAGCAATCAAAAGATGTATTAAGAGAACGGAGGCTATTCGCAAAACGTCACACTTGTTCATTTTAACTGCAGGCCAAAATGTGGGTAAAAAAGCTTCAAAAGACTCTATAGCCAGATGGATTAGATCAGTAATCACTATGACATATGAACAGGCTGGAGTAGCTCTACCTGGTCCAGTGAGAGCCCATTCCACCAGAGCTATGGCCACTTCATGGGCGAACGTCAGAGATGCATCCCCTGCAGACTTATGCAAAGTGGCCACTTGGTCATTCATTCATTCATACGTTTACAAAATTTTACAAACTGGATGAGATGTCTTCGGCGGAAGCATCCTTTGGCCGCCGAGTGCTTCAGGCGGTGGTGGAACTTTGAGAGCACTTGACATTCTTCCCACCTAGGACATCTAGGGATGCACTGCTTTTGGATATTCCAGGTGTAATGAAGCCCGGAGACCAGCTTAGGAGAGAGAAATCGAAATTTAAGTACATGTACATTTTCTTTCTCTGACTGCTGGTCTCTGGGCTTCGGATTCCCTCCCAGAATGTATAAAGTTGCTGGCCTCATGGCCATTTGTGCCATAACTTTTTTGTGTTTTTGTTTCCAAGTTCTTGTAGTATTGCCTCAGGGGGACTACATTAGGAATGACTAGAGACAACCGGATGTGGAAGGCTTTTTGTCCCCCTGCTGCAGAGCTTTAGTCCTGCCTACAACCAGCATCAGGAGGTACAGCCCAGGCGTACTGAAGCATGGAGACCAGCCGTCTGAGAAAGAAAATTTACAGGTATTTAAATTTTGATTTTAGTGACACCCCTTCCTCAGTCTTTTCCATGCCAGTAAGTTCCTGGCATCCAGTTGCACTTCTCCTCTCTCCATCTAATGACAGTAAATCCATGGTATTCAGTGGCATCTCTCCCTTACTATATTGCATGCTAGTAAGTCTTATGATGACACTTGTCACGGTTTACTCAATACTGTTTTACCGTAATGTTGCCATATATTGTCTACATTCTAGTATTAACTTCTGTATGATCCTTTGTAAAATGTAAACTGTGATTGTCACTTTTCAAACCCGCGTATTGTGTTGCTTTTATTTCACTGTACTGTTTGCCTGCCTTAAACAGGACTCCTTGTAAAGGAACACTGCTCAAGGGAGCTTTTTACAGGTAAAAACAAATAATTCAAACAACATGAAGTCTTGCTGTATTCAGACATAATGCAGTTAGCCCCAGCACTTGAACTGCCCGGAGAGGAAAGAGTTAACTCTATGCAGAAGCATAGAACGTTGAGCTCGAGCTCGGTTTTCAAACCTCTGTCTGTGGTACTTCCCAGTGTAATCGTCAGATTCTTTACTCTGCCTAACAGTGAAGTTGCTCCGGAGATTTCCTCTGCTCGGTTCGGTAAAACAAAAATAAAGCGTTCGGTTTAAACCGCATATTTTTGTTATTTTCGGATTTCCAGCCTCTGTCTACGGTACAGGTAGTATGTAGATAGGTAGTGACTGTGTTTTATTTTGCTAAAAAGATTAGAAATTGTCTTTCTTCGGTTTCTTTCCAGTTGGTCCGATTTGGAACCGACTTTGTAAAATTTTTCTCTCTTTCTGGGATTAGTGTGGTGTTCCAGTACCGATCGGTTTCAAAAGAATCAGACTTTTGCTGATTCTTTTAAAAGCTTGACACGGTTTGTAACCTATCGGTTGCTTTATTACCTGGCTTGAAAGCTTCTATAGGGTAATTTGTTAGGTTGGCCATGTCTGAGAAACCCAAGAAAACCGGTCCCACTGGGTTTCAACACTGTACTGAGTGTGGGGAGGCCTTTGCAAGGCCGACCCTCCTCATCTGTGTTTACTGTCTGGGTTTGACCACCTCAAGTCAGACTGCCAAATCTGAAAGAACTTTCCTAAAACCACTCTAGATAAAAGACTGAGTAGGCTGAAGGAAAGGGAGGTCGAGAAGTCCATAGATCCGGATGGCCAGCACGGTTCGGTTGCAGCCGAACCTGAGGAGGTGCCTACTGACCTAGGCGATACCTCCTTGGGCAAAAGGAGAGCCAACCTCGAGGGGTCAGTTCCGTCAAAGAAAAAGCGGAAGTCTGCCTGTTCGGATCCTGTGTCCCACTCTCCAACCACGGACGAAATAGCCAAAGCAATTAGTATTGTCCAGTTGCTTAGACCAGTTCCTTCTGAACCGATACCGCTGGTTTGGCGCTCGGTTCGGTTGGATCCGTCTCCTCCGGATTATGACCCAGATGCTTATTATGAGGAGTGGGAAGGAGACGAAGACTATCCCAGTGATGACGATGATGATGACGATGAAGGGGGTCGGGATGTGCCCATTGAACCAGACATCTCCCCAGACAGGTCCTCAGGTGTCTCTCCTCCCAGGCTCACTGAGTTCTCTTCACACTTTTTGTTGTATAAAAAGGTGGCACAAACCCTGCAGCTTCCCTTGGTTGAAGCAGCAGAGGAGGATGAAGAGCCTGATTTTGTGGAAATGATGGACATCCCAGAGTCCAAAAAGCTGTCTATCCCTCTTCATAAATCTTTGGCGAAACAGACACACAACATTTTACAAACCCCTAAATCAATACCTCCTGTGGATACGAGAATGGGCAGGAGGTATTCGTTATCAGGCTCAGCTGCGGAGTTCCTTTATAGTCATTGCAGCCATGTTGGGGTAGTGCAGGCTGCGGCCTGTGACAGGGCTAACATTCCTTTGGCTTCACACCCCCCAGATAAGGACTCCAGGAAAGTGGATGCCATGGCCAAAAAACAGTATTTGGCATCCTCTTTGGGACTCAGGCAGGCTACTTATGTGGCTTACACAGCCAGGTACCAGAAATCCAGATGGGACACGGTTCTGGAACTGGCTAAACAGGAATCTCCCCAGCTAGCCAAGGAGCTGGAGGTGGTGGCTGCTGATGGAATTGAGGCATCCAAAATGCAATTTCATGCTGCTGTGGACTCCAATGATGTGGTATCTAGAGTCATGACTACATCTGTGTCTCAGAAGACATGCTTGGCTCAGATGTACTAGCCTTTCACGGATACCCAGACTAAGGCCATGGATTTTCCTGTAGTAGGTAACTCTCTATTTGGGGAGCAGACAGAGGCTTACTGAAGAAAATGGATGAATATTGGACCACGTACAGGAGTGCACAGGCCAAGGAAAGGCAGGCCACTCCGCACAAGCAGCAGTCTAGGGGCAGGGGCAGGCCCTTTCAAAGGCCTTTTTACCAAGCCCAGGCCTCCTCTCCCTTCCCACAGAGAGGGTTCTTCAGAGGGAGGGGTAGGAGGGGGATGAGCAGGGTTGCTCTCTCCTCCTCTCAGTCTAAGGCTCCTGCCAAGCAGACACCCTGATGTGTCAGCCAGGGTCGACTCCCCATTTCCAGTAGGAGGCAGGCTGGCTTACTACTTCCAGACCTGGAAGTCTGTGACCTC
Organism: Neoceratodus forsteri; assembly: GCA_016271365.2. NCBI lineage: Eukaryota > Metazoa > Chordata > Ceratodontiformes > Ceratodontidae > Neoceratodus > Neoceratodus forsteri. The sequence continues at coordinate 211,714,429 of JADMNL010000027.1, forward strand.
AGACAAGTGGGTCCTGGAAGTAGTCAGCCAGGGACTGGCCCTCAACTTCAAAAAATTTCCAAAAAGAAAGGGCAAGTCTTTTCCACCAGCATCAGTCTCAGAAACCCTTGCCCTAGAGGCAGAGGTTTCCTCTCTTCTAGCTTTCAGAGCTATAGAGAAGGTTCCTACTCAGCACAAGGGAAAAGGATTGTATTCCAGGTACTTCCTTACTCCACAGAAAACAGGGAGTGGCGACCCATCCTAGACCAAAGGTATCTGAACAAACACATTTCAAAGCCCAAATTCAAAATGGTAACTCTGGGAATAATCCTTCCTCTCTAAGGCCAGGGATTGGCTAGCATCTCTGGACCTCAGGATGCCTACTTCCATATTCCTATCAGGTGCTCCCACAGAAAATACCTCGGTTGAGTTGCCTTCAGGCCATTACCAATTCAGAGCCATGCCATTCGGTCTAACATCAGCTCCAAAGGTGTTCACAAAGTGCCTTGCAGTAGTGGTGGCTTACCTCAGAAGACAGGATATCACCACCTTTCCATGTCTGGATGACTGGCTGTTAGTGGGTCAGTGTCATTTACAGGTCAGGTCAGCTCTTCAAACTACCCAGGACCTACTCAGCTCCTTGGGTTTTCTCAGTCTTCCAAAGTCTGCTCGAACCAGTTCAGCTTCTCACCTTTATAGGCATAGAGTTGGACACTGTACAAGCAAAGCCTTCCTTCCCTGGCAGGGTAAAAGGCCCTAGTGGATCTCGCTTCCTCCTTTGACCTCGGGTCTCCCGCCCAGCAAGACAGTTCCTCCAGCTCCTGGGCCACATGGCAGCTTCCATGGCAGTGGTGCAGGAGCAAGGCTCCAGATGAGGGACATTCAGTTTCATCTGAGGTCTTTTTGGTCTCAAAAGAAGGATTCACTTATCAAACTGATTCCAGCGACTCAGACTCTGGTCCAAGCTCTCCAGTGGTAGCTGGACCAGGACAACCTCAGGCAAGGGGTTCCATTTCTCCCTCAAGTCCCATCAGTAGTTTTAACTATGGATGCTTCTCTCCTAGGGTGGGGAGCCCACGTGGGAGCCCTGACAGCTCAAGGGCTCTGGTCTCCACAGGAGTCTCCCTTCATATCAATCTCCTGTAACTCAGGGCAGTTTTCCTAGCCTTGCAGAGCTTCTCGGATTCAGTCAAGGGCAAGGAGGTCCAAGTCAGAATGGACACCACCACCACAATGTGGTACATCAACAAGCAGAGAGGCACTCGGTCCTCGGCCTTGTGCACAGAAGCCATGAAGCTGTGGTCTCTGGCCTATTCTCTTCAGACTTCTCTGGTAGCAGTTCACCTTCCAGGGAAGGACAACATACTAGCAGATGCTCTGAGCAGAATTTCACAGTGCGCATACTGAAGGTCATCTTCTACAGGTGGGGCACTCCAGAGATAGATCTCTTTGCAGCACCGGACAGTCATCAACTTCCTCTGTTTTGTTGCAGACCTCCAGTCCTGGGGACGGTTCCCCAGGATGCTCTCTTTTTGGACTGGAAGGGCAGGTTTCTCTATGCATTCCCTCCCTTCCCTCTGCTGTTCAGAGATCTGATCAAGATCAGGACTCAACCCTGCACAGTGATACTGGTGGCTCCAGATCGGCCAGACAGCCTTGGTATCCTCTACTGCTGTCCTTGTCAGTGTCACGTCTCCTGTCTCTGCCCAGGACATACAGTCTTCTGTCCTCCTCCCAGGGCGGATCTGGTACCCCAATCTCCAGTCTCTCCATCTCAAGGCCTGGCTCTTGAAGAGTTAGAATATGCAGCTCTACATCTTTCTCAGGGAGTTCTGGATATTCTGAAGGTCTCTAGAAACCTTCCACTAGAAAAACCTACAACTCCAAATGGAAAAGGTTTAGTATTTGGTGCTCTCAGAAAGGCATCCTGCCTGATTCTGCAGGCATTTCCTCAACCTTAGACTATCTAGTTTCATCTCAGTGGTTTAGGCCTTAGGCCTGCTACTGTGAAGGTTCATCTGGCAGCTGTCTCTGCATTCTCTCAGCAGGAAGGGCTCTTCCTGGCATCTCATCCTGTTTTCGAAAAGTTTTTCAAAGGTCTGGTTCATATTAACCCTCTCTTTAGGGAGCCCACTCTGCCTTGGGATCTTAATGCCTGCATAGCTCAGCTAATGCAGCCACCCTTTGAACCGCTGGCTTTGGCCGAATTGAAGTACTTGACCTGGAAAACTGTGTTCCTGGTAGCTATTACTTTTGCCAGGTGGATTAGTGAGTTACAGGCTCTGTCAGTGGAACATGACTTCATTTCCTTCCATAGGGACAAAGTAGTTCTCAGAACCAATAGGAGGTTCTTGCCCAAAGTGGTTTCAGATTTTCATCTGAGCCAGTCTGTGTCTCTCCCTGTGTTTTTCATTGACCATTCTTCTTCAGGTGAAAGAAGGTTACACAGTTGGATGTTAAGAGGGCCTTAGCTACTACATTGAGCATACTAAGGCACATAGAAATGACTTGTCTTCAATTGTTTCTCACTTATAATGAAGTGGAAAAGGGTAAGCTTGCCACTAAGAGAACTGTTGCCAGGTGGATTGTTTCTTGTATACAATTTTGTTATGACAAGTTCGGTAGAATGCCGCTTCAGGCCTGAGGGCTCACTCGACCAGGGTACAGCTGCTTCTCTAGTTGCAGCCAGATATATACCTTTGTTAGAGATCTGTAAAGCAGCCACCTGGAAAACAGTACATACTTTCACCAAGCATTACCCCTGGACATCCAGGCTAGAGCGATGCTAGGTTTTGTACAGCAGTACTGCAGAGCCTCTTTCCAAAGTAGGTTCTGCATTTCTCCTCCATAAGGAACTGCTTGGTAGTTCAGAATGTCTAGAATACAGCAAGACTTCATGTTGTTTAAAGAAAAATTACTCACCATAGTAATGTTGTTTCTTCTAATGAAGTCTTGCTGTATTCAGACCCCCGCCTCCCTCTAGAACCTGGTTTTGGGAAGTGGGTTGGCAGGTACAGTGTTGCACCTCGAGGTGTACCTTGTACCCTCCCTCTTGGGTGGGTAGATGTTGTTATTATTTTTCTGGTGTTTACTAAATATCATTACTATCTTTCCTTCTCGGTTCTCGACTTGAGTCTTTGGGGCCCAAGAAGATATATTTTGCCCTTTGGCTATATTTTGAACAATTTCCATACTTTAGTTACTAGTTAGTTAGCTCGTAAGAATCTGATGGTTACACTGGAAAGTACCACAGACAGAGGTTTGAAAACCGAGCTCGAGTTCAATGTTCTATGCTTCTGTATAGAGTTAACTCTTTTCTTCTCCGTGGCAGTTCAAGTGCTGGGGCTAACTGCATTGTGTTTGAATACAGCAAGACTCTATTAGAAGAAAAACATTACTATGGAATTTTTCATCCCTGACATCCAGTGGTACCCCTCTAACCTCATTCCATGCAAGTAAGTCCCTGATATTCAGCAATCAAACAGGAATCCATCTATAGTGCCTTTCAAAGTGCATAATTCCACCAGAGTGTGATGCCCTGGACATGGAACTTTTAGAACTTAGACTATAAATGAGGCAGAGGTAACCCTTTTCGACTCTCTTTTTCTCACTGTGCATTGAACCCTGGCTACAGCAGTTTGATAGAACCCTGCGATTCTGGGAGTCCATGCCAGGGGGGAGCACAAGATTTTGTTGTATGTGGATGACTGTTCTTTTAGACCTCCCCAGAGACATCTGTTTCGGTTCTGCTGAAAGAAATGGCTACCCACGGGGAAGTGACCTAGCTATAAGATCAATTTTAATAAATCTGAGGCCATTAGATTAGGTGGCGTGGCACTTGCTATAGAGACTTCAGAGCCAACCTCCCCTTAAGTGGGCCTCTTGAAATGTGATCAGATACATGGGAGTCTGGATCTCGCTAGACACCTCAGAACTGTTCCACGTAATCTACGATAAATTTCTGGGTGAGGTCCAAGCGGACATTGCTCAATAGGACCTGCTTCCTCTTGGTCTTGGTGGGAGGGTAGCCATGTTTAAGATGAACATACTGCATAAGTTCTTATTCCTATTCCAGGCGCTTGTAACCCCTGAAGATTCCAGAACAGTTCTGGAAGCAGCTCCATTTCACCCTGCTAAAATCCATATGGGGAGCAGGTCGGCTCAGAGTTGGAAAAGAAACTACTGTCTCTACCTAGGCAAAGAGTGGGTTTGTCAATGCCAGATCTTCACTTGCATTATCTAGCAGTACAACTAACCTCTGTTATTGGCTGAATTAAGCAAAGAGAGACAACACTGGATGACTGGAGATTGAGATTCAGCAGCATCTCCCAGCCACACTAGTCGCCCTTCCACATGTGGATCTAACCCCCAGATATGGAGAGAAATTACCAACCCGTGGACAAAGCATACTCTCCGTATGCACCTTAGAACCAAAACAGGTTACACAGATTCCCAGTGAAGTGGGCCTCCTTTCTGTCATCATTGGCAACTCAGGATTTCTCCTACCTTGCACAGAACCAGGCTTCTGGAAGTGGAATAGGTTGGGGCTGAGACATTATTGACCTTTTTTTCAAGGGGGTGGATGTGTTCCCATTTCTACGCCTCCAGCAGAAGTTTGAATTCCTGGCCTTAACAACACTGAGAAATATGGGCGGTATGGGATGTTTGGTCCCTGAAATGTATGGTATAGCTCAATCAATGTGTTGGACTTGGAAATGGGCCTTTTCTTGTGAAATGGGTAATAAATATTTACAAGAAATATGCAATTTGAACTTTCAAAAAATATGTAAGTGGCTGGCCTTGCGCTAGTGGTTTGATTTCTGCTTATGACCGACCACCCAGGTTCGGAATGGACCTGGGAAATCAGAGGGTCGTCCGGGGAGAACGATTTAGTGTCCTAGGGACTGCCTTCCTCCGGGGAGGGAGAAGAGTGTCTGGCGCATTGTGGGCCTTTGGCAGAGGCTGGGGGTACTGCTGTGCTGGTGCCGTGAGGGGGTGGGGCAGATGCTGGTCGTATTGCACAGCCCGCCCCCAGATTTCCGCAAAACAAAAATTACTGGTGTATCTCCAAATTGTAGCGCTCAAAGACCACAGCAACGATAATTAAATACAACCAGTTGTCTTTATTCCACCAATTGTGAGAACCCCTAGTGCCTTGGCTGAGTGCCTTGGGCATGACGCCCTGTTCTGCCGCCGTCCCCGCTGCCACAAGTGTCCGCCGGGAAGGGGCCCTGCTCCTGAGGCCCCACCCTGGGGGTAAGCCAGGGCAAGCTACCAGTGGCTATGACCGGGGGTTAAGTCTGGGCATGGGGGGACGGCGTGCGGGCATGGGCTGAACTCCCTCTGGGGAGCGGAGTGGGATCCGGACAAAAAAAAAAAAAATTTAATTCTTTGTTACTAGATTATAATGTTCATGTTAAAGACACTTCCTCCCTTTTTGCTCCATTAATAAGTAACTCGGGGCCGGCCCGTCGGTGCAGCAGTTGGGTTTCCGCTTGTGATGCTGATGACCCAAGTTCAGGAATGGACCCAGACTGCTGGAGGGCGGCTGGGAGGAGAAAGCTTGAGCGTCCGACAACTGCTCGCCTTCTCCCGGGGGAAAGGAAGGGGATGTGGCTTGCTGTGTGCCGCCTCCTGGCGGAGGCCGGGAGCACAACAGCTTGGCAGTCCCCGCTGAACGAAGTGGTGTGTGACATCAGCATGTGCCTTGAGTCTGTGGCGGCCACCATGCCCCGGGGAACAAACGGAAAACTCTTTCTCGGCCAGTCGGATGATGTCTGCCGCTCCTGCTGCCGTGAGTGCCCTGAGGCCCTGAAGCCACCTCAGCAGCTCTCAGGGACTGAACAGATAGTAAGCTGGTTTTCCTCCCTGACGCCATCCCACTCGGAGGAGAGGGACCCATCCGGTGAAGGGATACACCGATCTGCCCCTGGGACGTCTGCAATATGAGGTAGGTAGAAGGGATTGGGCCGATGGTGTCGGTGGGGTCCATGGCTGGCCAGAAGGAGGGGTGGACCGAGAAGCCTAAGGAAGGAGCAAAAAAAAAAAATAGTAAGTAATTTAAAGGCCTGGTCAACTAAAGAACTTTTATGAGTGGACTTCCATGGTTATACATTTAAAGAGATTCACCAATCAAAGGTCATGCATCTGAAATGTAGGTGCCTTACTGCCACAGGAGTCCAGAATTGTGAAAATGTCCTAATATAATTCATTATGAAAAAAACTGTATCCCTTGTAAAATTGTTGAAACTGGGTCCCACGGACTTCCCTGTTATAAGTGCCACCCTCATGCTCACTAACGTTATGACGAGATGCCAGTGAGAGCACAGGGGTGCGCACCATTATAATCAATGGCAGCATCTTGTCTATCAATTTTATGTATTATCATGGCCACTTTGTAATTAAACGTGGGCACTGGTCAGCGGCCCGGTGGTGCTGTGGGTTGAGGCGCAGGATGCCTTACCTCATGCCACGCTGGTGACCCATGTTCGGGAACGAGTATGGGCCACTGGAGGTCAGCAGAGGAGGAGAAGGACTGAACACCCGATGGCTGAACTCCTTCTCCGGGGAGAGGAGGACTGCAGCCCTCGCAGCAATACCACCACCTGGGAGAACTCTGAGGGAAGCAGAACATTTTTAGAGGGGCGGATGTCAGCTGAGGGCCGGAGCAAAGACACGTCTCACTGTGCCTTTGTCTCATTGGCCCTCCCAACTGACATCCGCAGGGGTGGCAGAAAAATGCCAGGAAAACACTCTGCTGTGGCACCGCAGACAGGTTCTGGGTGCCGCTATCGGAGAAACCAGAGGTCCAGAAGCAAGGTGCATGCTCGGTTAAGGTCTGGGGGAGTTAGAGGGACTCTCCACCCCGGGCGGGGGGTATCCAGATTGCTCAGGGTTCCAGAGAGGGGCACCCATATGTGCAGATGATCTCGGGCGCCCGATGTAGAACACAGTGGAGCCCTGAAGAGTGGGGCTGCTGCGGCAGGTAGGAAGATAAATACAAGATTAAAAAAAAGTGGTTGACTGGCCCACTAACAAGACCCTGTTAGCCCACAGGGCCCACGCTTTCATTGCAGAGTGGCTATGATAATATATAAAATTGACAGAAAAGATGCCACCCATTGATTATAAATAATGGAGCGCACCCCCACGCTTTCACTGGCATCTTGTCATAACGTTAGTGAGCGCGGGGGAGGAGCAAGTGCAGCACTTATAACAGGGAAGTCTGTGGGACCCTGTTTCAACAATTTTATGAGGGATACAGTTTTTTTTTTTTTTAATGGATTATATTAGGACATTTTCACAATTCAGGACTCCTGTGGCGGTAAGGCACCTGCATTTCAGGTGCAGGGGTTATTTTATTCATATTGGTGAATCTCTTTAAATATTTTTGACAGTCGGTATATATGGTGTTTAGAAAATAGGATTAAGAAATCTTTTTTTTTTTTTTTTTTTGTAACAAGTAGCTTTCGTTGTTAAATGTAAATATGTGATTAAACAGATGTTGACAGACAGACGTTCTATCATTTACACTAGTTATTCAGCATCATACAATTCCAACTTTTACGGATAAAGAAACAAAAATAAAACAACCAAGAGGACTTCCAGTTGAGCCACTTCGAGGAATGCAGCACTGAAAGAACCTCTCCCAGGGGGCCCGATAATCAGACTTCTCAAACCAGAGCAAAACAGACTAAAACTTAAAATAAACGTACCAGAGGAGTCATGGAATTGAATGGGAGCTAGAAAAAAGAAGAAAACTACCTCTGTGGCTGGGCAGCAAGCAAAAACAGCTAGTCAGCTCTCGAGTAGTGCTAAAGGCCTGGAAGACATGGCGGAAACCCGCCAACACCTAGTAGACAACCCAGCAATGCCCTGATCCTGGTGAAGCTATGGGGCTTCGAGATGAAGTTAGATCCTTTAGCACAGAGCTATCCTCAGAAATAAATAAAATTAGCCAAAAGTAACTGAACTGGAGACAGCACATACAGAAATAGACTCTAGAACTGATAGCTTAGAGAGAGGGTGGTGGTGCACTTATTGAATGAACAAAAGCTGTTATATGAGAAATGCGAGGATCTTGAGAATCACTCGAGACTAAACAATTTACGCATACATGGGGTCGAGGAGGCTGAGAAAGGCAGGGACATGATTCAGTTTGTAGATATGTTACTGAGGGAAGTCCTACAACTTGACCCAGCCACTAAATTAGACATTGAAAGAGCTCACCTGGCACTTACCCCAAAACCTTAACAGGACAACCAGAGACCACGCTCTATTGTGCTCAGGCTGCTCAACTATTCAGTAAAACAGCAGCTTTTGACATGGGCATGGCGAATGAAAGATATCCAGTATAAAGGCCGTTGCCTGTATTTCGATAATGATTACTCACCACAAATTGCAGCCAAACAAAGAGCTTATGCACCCATACTCAGAGTCCTGAAACAGCAGCAACTAAAATTCTTTACTCCATACCCAGCCAAGCTCACAATAATGTTTTCAGATGGCCCACAGACTTATGAAACCCCGGAGGAAGCAGCAAAAGCTTTACAGGCCAAGAATATCGTGGGTGATTCAACCCACCACACCAGAAATACCAGACCAGCAGATCTAGCAACAAGGAAGGCTTTGGGAGAAAGCGCAATCAACACAATCCAGGAAGCAACAAGGATATGCCACACTTTAGGATGTAAAAAAATCGCTTCATAAATTCCAAAGAACTGTTCCTGACTGACTGGACTGGAGACACTTGTAACTACCTTTTGCTCACAAAGAGAGTCCTGGCTTGCTCTCTGCTAGGAGGTTGCAACTGAGCAATGATTTGGATTTTGTCTGAGGGAAGGGCGGACATGAACAAATCTAATATATATGTGTGTATGTATGTGTGTGTGTGTATATATATGTATATATATATATATATATGTGTGTATATATATATATGTGTGTGTATATATGTGTATAAAATAAAGACTCACTAAAGGTGACAGCATATGGACTTCTTTGCCTGGACTGAGGGATGGGGGTGGGGACCGAGATATCTCTCTCATATGCAAGAGATTCAGGAAGAATAACTCACTGAGAGGTATGTAGGCCTAGGTTGCTGAGAATTCATCCCCCCCCCCACACTTTTCTGTCTGTTGCCCCGGGTGGCTTGAGCAGCCTAACATTAGGCTCCCCTTTCTGTAAGTAGTTTGCTCAAATGCTACAGGCCCCCTATGGAAAATCACAGTCTACAGTTTATTACCCTTGGGATAGGGGAAAACATGCTCTGCCGTCGGTGACCACCTAGTGGCAGACACATGCAGCAAAGTCATGACCAAAGATCAAGGTCAGTCTCTTCGTTATCCACAAGGTTGCATGTGCTGCTCGCTAGTGTCATGATGTTCCTGAGTTTTCATGGCACTGGGGGCCCACGCTGGACTTGTGAGCTATTCCCACAGGAAAACAACATTCTTTCCCACATAGGAGGGTGTAGAGATCCCTCCCTACCTTGGGAGTCGCTATATGTGCCCTTGCACAATGTAAATAGTTCAGTGTTGTGTTTGTATTGTAGGACACCAGATATTTTGCAAAACCCAATGAGATTCCCTGTACAGTATTTCTGTTTTGGTATAAGGGGGAACACCCTCATGCATTCGGTTGTTTATCTTACATAATCTTTCTCAAAGTGGGTTGGGAAGTACCACCCAGTCACCACTAGAGGGTACTAGATGTTATTCTATGCTAACCATTGGAATCTGGATGTTATTAGAAGTTCTATGTTTATTCTCCCTGTCTTATTGTACTTTGTTACTTAAGATTATAGTGACATGGCAAAATACAGGAATTTGGGGTTCAGATGCATGGGAAATCAAGGTTATACAGTTAGCACAGAAGTGAATAGTGACCATTACAGAATGGCAGTGGGGTATGGAAAGAGACAAGGTAGTGATGTAGAAAGGATGGGGAAACTGAGAAGGAAGGAAACTGGCATTCATAAAAATAACACCAATCTATACAATGGATAGATCATCCTTAGTTTCATCCCTAAATATTAATGGGATACACAGTCCTGTCAAGCGATCTTGTTTATTACAATTCCTAAAAAGAGATAATCCCGAGGTTATTTTTTTTACAGGAAACCCACTTGTCTGAGCCTGAGCATAAAAACTTACTAAGCTGGGGTTCCCAACAGTTATAGCATCCTCTCATAGGTCTTGTAGGAGGAGAGGGCAGCTGTCTTAATCAAAAGAGGAGTGCCATTCGATTTGTAACAGGAAATAATAGACCCAGAAGGCTGTTATGCCTTTGCCAAGGGCAAACTTTATGCCTGCCAGTAACTTTGGCTTCGGTCTGTTTCCCTGGGGCAACAAAGGGAGTTGCACAGCAATTTTTTACACATTTATTGGGGGTTCTTCAAGGGCAACGTCTGATGGGTGGAGACCTGAACATAACTCTAAATCCGGCAAAGGATGCTTTGGTTTATCTCCCTCACAGAACTAACCCTCTTCAAAAATACTTGAAGAGGACGATTTCAGCCCTGGGGCTGGTCGATGTGTGGCGTCACTGCTTCCCCTTGCAGAGAGCCCAAACTTATATGACCCCAGGCTCTGGAGTGGCATCGCAACTTAATTATGTATTCACTACAATAGAACATCTTGAAACACTTCAAGATGTGTGGCATGGGGTGACCTAATTGTCAGACCATGTCCCAGTATACACTAAATTTAATCTGGGGGTGGGCAAAAAAAATCATTTTGGCGTCTCAATTTGATGCACCTCAGGGACCAGGAGTTCTGTCAGGTGGTTTAAGAGGGAATCCCACGCATTCTTAAGGAAAATGACAGTATGGATGTGCCTGTGGGAATTCTGTGGGATACCCTCAAGACGGTGCTTCGGGGGGAGGTAATTGTCAATACATCCAAAAAACACAGAGAGAGGGAGAAGCAGATGACCCAGATTCAAGGGGAATTAAGTGAGTTACAAGCTTTATATACTCAAGGAGACAAAACGGTAAGGCTACAGATGTGGCTCACAAAACAAAAACTCCAAAAGCTCATGGACCAAAAAATAGAACAAGCGCTCTTTTATTTAAAGCTGAATGCCCATGGCTGGCCCGCCGGCACAGTGGTTGGATTTCCGCTTGTGACGCCAGCGACCCGGGTTCGGGAATGAGCAGGGGTCGCTGGAGGGCCGGCCGGGGGGGGAGAAGGATTGAGCATCCCATGGACAGCTCTCCTTCTCTGGGGGGAGGGTAGGGGACTGGTCCGGCGCCTGCTGGCTCCTAGCGGAGGCTGGGAGTATCACAGAACGCACGGCCCAAATACTAACTGGGGGATGAGCGGACGTCGGCGTATGCCGTGACGTCACTATGCTGCCCCCAACAGAAAAAGGGAAAAATTGCTCGCTGGCGCCGGATGACGGCTCTCTGTTCCCTGAGCCTCCAGTGCCTTCCCAGGGCCTCCTGCTCCTCAGCAGCATCCCTGGGCCCTAGTAGTGTGTGCTGGGGCCATCCCCTCTCCCCGGTGCCTTCCCCCTCGGAGGAGGGGGACCCGCCCAGTGAAGGGATACACCTGGATATCCCAGGGATCGGCTGCCATATGAGGACCAGAGTAGGGCTGGGTAAGGACAGCGGGGGCTGGAGGGAGCCTGTGGAGCCTGAAGGAGTGGGGGACCAGCGAGCACGGTGGGGGAAGAAAAAAAAAAAAAGCTGAATGCCCATGAGGGAGGCCCTAAAGGAGCAAGGAACCTAGCTTGTAAGCTTAGAATGCACAAGACTAGAGCATGTGTTACAACCATGCAAGATCCCAAGTCTGGGAAAAAGGAAACCCATCCCAGAGCAATTAGGCAAATCATGGCTGAGTATTATAGAAGCTTATACCAGGCAGACCCTGTAGATTGGAATCAGAAGATAGAGAATTTTTAAATGAAATACAACTCCCAAAAATTACTGCTTCCCGTATAGAAACTTTAAAAGCCCCAATAACATTAGATGAAGTAGAAGGAGTATTATGGAGAGCTAAAACACAGAAAGCCCCGGGACTGGATGGATATCCATTAGCGTTTTATAAATAATTTCAAGAAGACCTTCTGTCACCCTTCCTAAAAGCCGCCACAGTTCAGACCAAGATTCCCCCTTTCCTGGCATTAGGTAATATCTGCCATCCCTAAACTGGACAAGGACCCAGTGTGTCCTGCCTCATATAGGCCGATTTCAATGTTCAATTTTGATTACAAAATTTATATGTCGATCTTGTCTCATCTACTTGAGAATATCCTCCCCCTGTTAATAAACCCTGATCAAGTAGGCTTTGTTAAAATTCGTCAAGCGCATGATGCAGTGCATCAAACCTACCTTCTTAAAGAGTATGCAGCTAAAAAATCAGTCCCTCTGGTACTATTGGGACTAGACGCCGAAAAGGCCTTCGACAGGGTCGCCTGGCCCAATCTGTGGGCTACCCTGTCCTGATTTGGATTCCCAAAAGAAGTCATACAAAAACTACAGAATATATATAAAACCCCCAGGGCATATCTTAAATTAGACGGCTCCTTCTCTGACCCTTTTCCTTTGCAAAGAGGCACCCATCAGGGCTGCCCCTTTCACCTATTATTTGCATTATATATGGAACCCTGGCCCAGGCAATTAGATCACACCCAGAAATTGAGGGTATACCAATGGGAGGCAGAATGTACAAAATTTCACTATTTGCTGACGACATCCTTCTTTCCTTGACCTCCCAGAAACATCCATCCCTAATGAATGGAACTACTAGAAAGTTTTAGAGAGGTGTCAGGATATAAAATTAACCAACGAAAAACAGAAGTAGTGTTATGTGACTTCACCCCTCCGCCCTCCCTAAAAAGAAGTTATCACTTTAAGTGGTATAAACAGTCGATGCGATACCTGGGAATCCGAATAACTAAAAACCTAATCCATGCAGATATTGCAAATTATGAACCACTAACACAAAATATAACAGATGATTTGGCTAAATGGTCACGTATCCTTTTAAGTTTCTTGGCCGAATAGAAACCATGAAACAAAATATTTTTCCGAGATTTTATTTTTTTCTGCAAACACTACCCCTAATGCCAACTCAGGTTTATTTTCAGTCCTAGAATCGGCTTATCTCCCAGTCTGTAGGGCAAGGAAAACCACCTAGGATCCGGTACACTCTCTTGCAACTGCCTAAGGAAAGGGGAGGTTTAAAGTTACCTAACCTTCAGGAATATGCTAGAGCCTCTCAGATAAAAGTATTACTCTCCTGGCTTAATCCAAATTATGATATGCCTTGGAAGCATTTTGAGGTGATCGGAAATGATATTTCAGATCTTACAGACTGTCTCTTTGGCCACCCTCCTGGATGCCTACCCCTTTCAAAATTCCCTCATTGTACTGCAGAGGTTTTTGGGAAGTGGCTGCACTTACTCCATAAAAACCTTGTTCTGGTGGAGTCACTATTTCCTAGTTCCCTGGCTTCCAATAGTTCTCCACCCCGAAGGCAATGGACAAATCTATGACCTATTGGCGGAGATGCAATATTAAATACATCCACCAGTTAATAGGACCTAGTGGCATACAGTTGTATGCACAGCTGCAGTCACAATATAAGTTACCCGCCAGCCTAGTTGATAAATATTTACAATTAAAATCGTATCTCCAACCCTCGGAGGAGGCTTTGGCGGCATTAGCCGAGAGCCCCCCATTAATTATAAAACTGTTCCGTTCCCATATGCGGGGAATTACAATGGAACACTGCATCAGCAGTACATATGAAGCCTTACGGGAGAGACCGGGTGACACCACTGAAGCAATTCGGGCTAGGTGGTCTAAGGAACTGGGAACAGATATCTCGGAGACAAACTGGCAGGCTGCTTCTTCAGTAATATTAAAAGCATCTGGATCTCCTTATTGGAAGGAATATGCTTGGAAGTTAAGGTACCGGTGCTTCCACACACCAGTAGTGGTGGCAAGGTTTGTGGGAGAACCCAAGGGTAGATGCTGGAGGAGTTGTGGGTCCACTCAGGCAGATCAGGCCCACATATTATGGGAGTGCAGCCTGCTAGGCTCTTATGAATGCATGAGATAGACATAAAGGAATTCTGGAGGTCAGGGTAGGGCAACAGACTTCTAGGAAAACTTAAACTGAACTTACAAGCTCAAATGGGCAGACTGGTGGGCCTACAGGCCCCTATCTGCCGACACTGTCTATGTATCTATGTAACTTGTAGCTATATATGAAACCCCAGACTTGCTCACACCTGGTTATATATTAACTGCCACAATCCCATATGGAATAAAAGTGGACAGCGCCATCCTTATTCCTGCCGAAAGTGCTATCCCATTTTCACTGCAACCAGGTCTTGAACATTCCTTCTTTCTGCCCTCACCCCAAGAGTGAGAAGAACAAGAATTTCATACCTTGATCCTCTGAGGTCCCTCAAAGCTTACATCAAGAGATCCGACTCAGTCTGCAAGACTTTGAGCCTATTCATACTTATGTCAGGCCCAAATGCAGGTAAAAAGACATCAAAGGGCACTGTTGCTCATCGGATTCGCTCCACCGTAGTCATGGCCTACCACAAGGCTGGAATTGCCTTGCCAGGACCTGTAAGAGCACACTCAACCCGAGCGATGGCTGCGTCCTGGGCAGAATTCTGAGAAGCTTCCCTGGCGGATTTATGTAGAGCAGCCACATGGTTCTCCATTCACACATTTGCGAAATTCTACAAGTTGGATGTCGCCACCTCTGCGGAGGCGTCATTTGGCCGCAGGGTCCTACAGGCGGTGGTGGACTCATAGAGGACTATGAACTGTATTCCCACCCAGTGGAGGGATGTACTGCTCTGATATCCCAGAAGTGAGGTGCCGGAGACCAGCTTTAGAAGAGAGAAATAGAAATTTAAATACCTGTAAATTTTCTTTCTCCGACTGCTGGTCTCCTGGCTACGTCCCTCCCGAAATGCAGAAAGTCGGCTGATAGGCCGCAAGTTACACTAACCTTTCTTGTGCTTGTTCCAAATTATGTGTTTCCTCAGATGACGAAGCCTATAGAAATACTGATGTCCAGAGGAAGTGGGTGGGAGGTCGTCTCCTACCTGTAGAGTTCAGCTTACATGCCTGTCACGTGGTTTCAGGAAGAACCTCCCAGAAGTGAGGAGCCCGGAGACCAGCAGTCGGAGAAAGAAAATTTACAGGTATTTACATTTCTATGTATCCTATCTGCATTATCTGGTAGTTATCTAATACTATGAAATATTGTTAAAGTGATCAGTCAGATAGTATAATAGAATGCCCATAACGCCAGGTTTCACAAAATTATTATTTTTTTGTCATCTTTTGGTGCCATTACCTCCTCGGCAGGGTGGTGGTCCTGTGTTCTCCCCTTCATCCAGTCTGACCATGGTGGCTACTACACCAACCGCCGTGCCTAAGCTGCAACCCTTGCCCTTCTCACCCTCTTTCTTGGCCACGCTGCCCCTAGCGTGGAAAAACACTCAGGGAGTTGGTACTGGAGGGGCTTCTAGGGGCAGTTGGTGAAGCGCCGCAGGTGGATCATCACACGCCGGAGGACTGGGCTACATTTTCCTCCCATACTCCATTCACAGCATGGGCGGCAGTGACACCAGTGACGCTGTGGTGTGCGCCTGCGTGGACGCCTGCCATGCCGCACTTTCTTGCTCCACGACATCTTGCTCTGGCCCCAGCCGCCACCACTAGGAGCCAGCACATGCGGGTGTCCCTCCCCACCCACCCTGGAGAAGGAGAGCAGTCCATGGGATGCTCGAGCCACTTCCCCAGATGACCCAAGATTGTTCCTGAACCCGGTCACCGGTGTGGTGCGAGGTGTGGCGTCCAGCACCTCAGTCCTCAGTGCCACCAGGCCTCAACCATCAGTACCACCAGGCCAGCTAGGTTTCATAATATGACTGTAACAGTAATGCCAGACATTTCATGAAATGCCTGAAACTTTTAGGCATTTCATGTAATGACCGAGTGAAACAGTCAGGCAGAGTCAAACAATGTAATAGAATGCCCATAATCAGTCATTTCATGAAATACCTGAACCTTTTAGGCATTTCTTACCTAAATGATTGAGTGAAACAGTCATTTCGTGAAATGACTGAAAATTTTAGTAATTTTATAAATGTCTGGTTTCACAATATAACTGTAACATATTTTCAATATATGTGTATATATATATATATATATATAAATATACAGTATATGTGTGTGTGTGTGTGTATATGTATATATATATATATGTATGTATATATACACACACACACAATAGAAGACTCATGATGGGCATGAGTGTCATATGTCAAATATTGTCACTCCTGCAGAGTGAGCTCTGGATATCTCACAAGTGCCAAAGGCACGAGTGAGATATCCAGAGCTCACGATGCAGAAGTGACAATATTTGCCATAGCACACGATCTGCACATCATGTATTCAATTTATACAATAGGGTTAGGAGTTTCAGAAGTATTGTTATGTTGTCTTGTGTTCTGTTCCTGTTTATGTGTTTGCTCATTCTGTGTGTGAGTTTTTCTGAATGGGCTGGCAGTGTTACAAACTCTGGGAAACGGATGAGTGTGTTTTGCAATGCTAAATGAGTTACTTTTAGGTAGGAGTGAGAAACAGACTATTTTGTGAAGCTGTGTTCTTTAGAAGTGTGGCTACAGACAAGATGAGAGTATCAGAGTAATGGTAATGAGCTGAGAGTCAGAGTGTGAGGAACAGCTGAGACTTTTAGTGGTAATTGAGTTAGCTACAGGCAGCAATGAGACGGATTGTTCTGTGAAGCTGCTCTTTAAATTCTGGCTGCAGTCAGCTGAGAGTATGCAGTAATGAGCTGGAAGTTAGAGTGTAGGGAGTAGGTGAGTGTTTACAATATACCACGAGAGGGTGTTAGGATGCTAGATTTACCCACACAGGGCGGGTAAATCCCAGTATCACCAACATTCTGATGGTATATTAGTTATACAATGTTGGAATTGTATGTTTAGTAATTTTTTGGGGGGGTTTAATGATTTTTAGTTTTTACATCTTTTATTTTAAATAGAATAGTGAAAATGTTAGTACGCCACAGAAAATAGTGCATTGCGTTGCTGCTTGTATGATGGGATAGCGTGGTGCCACTTCGAGCAGGAGTTTGGTCCTGTGGTGAGAACGGCGCTGAGTTTTGTTGTGGTGGAGTTCTATTTTCGAGTGTGTTCAGTATTTGTTGTAGGTCAGTTTCATTAATTAATGTGAAAGAGCTATAGATTTTTTTTTTTATATATCTAAAGTTGCTGTTTGACAGCGCAGTGTCTCTTTGAGCAGGATGAGTCTGGTCCCATGGTGAGAACGGCACAGAGAGTGGAAGACGTGCTGACTTTTGTTGTGGAGTTCCTGAGTGCTGTTTTTGAGTGTGCTGAGCATTTGTTGTAGCTCCGTTTCCTCAGTTAATTCAAAGGAGCTATACATTTTTCCTGTGCTTTGTTTTTGCTATTGAAACTTGTGTTTTCGTTTCAGATGGAGCGTCATATCGAACAATTAAGTTGGCGGCTGCTGTTTAGTGAAATGGGACCCGCAGTGATTTTTGGGTGGGTGATCGTTGAGAGCTGCTTGGCACTTCTTCCCGTGGGGTGATTGTAGGTTTTAAACGGGAGAGATGTGCCAGGTAGCAATGAGATAGAGGATTTGTGCTTCATTTCTATGCCCATTAGATGATGAAAGCAATATACTCGACAGGGTGTGGTATACTGGAGGATTTACATTGGCTGGTGTGGTTCAGTCACTAGGCGCAGCCGAGGGACTTAACTCACACCAGTACTGGTAATCCACCAGTATACCACTTCCTGGAGGGGTATATTGCTATTATACAAAGGTTCTTGCTTTTTTTTTTTTTTTTTTTCACAAAAAAAATATTTAAAACGTCCGTTTGTTTTAAAAGTTGCTGCGTTTGTTTTTCACTGCAGCAGTACTGCTTGGATTTTTTTTAGTAGTTCTTGCATGTGCAGGAGGATCGTAGATTTCCACCGCCACTGTTCTGAATTTTTTCAGCTTCTTTGCTTTGGAGAGAATGAACTGCATTTTCTTTCCTTTTTTCTTTCTGGTGCTTCAGTTTTTGAATAGTTGCGGTTTTTCTGAGACTTTTGAAGCTAGTGGTGAGTATCGAATGTTGGGTTAAGGACAAGTTAATCTCGCTGTTGGCTGTGTGTTTGCAGTGGTGCATTTTAAGTAGGAACGGAGGGATTTGGCTAGGAGTTCTTGATGCGGCGGAATGGTGGCTGGCACCTTTTCCAGTGGGTACTCTGGAGCATTTACAATGCTGGAAAGGTGCCAGCCAGCCAATCAAAATGCAGGATTTCTATATTTTTTGTGCCCGTTGTATAATTTAATGCTAATTGAGTTAGCTGCAGGCAGTGAGACCTCTCATGTAGTTCTGCATTTGTGTCTGTGGTAACAGTACATGTGTTTCTTGTATGCTGAGGGGAAAGCTGCCTAGAGTGATGATATCAGTGACTTTTGTGTGACCTGTGTGTGTAAATGGCTGATATCATCACAGCAGAGCAGAGGGTGAAAATATCACACTGCAGTGGGTGATACACTGTTTTATAGAAACATAGAAGTTGTCGGCAGATAAGGACCGCAAGGCCCATCCAGTCTGCCCATTTCTTTTTCTACCTTATAAATGTGCCATCGGCCTTTGCTCTGTCAATGGCCTGTCTATTCATACTCATCTGTATTGGTCCCTTGCACTGTATTCATATCCACCACTTCCTGAGGTAGGCCGTTCCATGCATCCACCACTCTTTCTGTGAAAAAGAACTTCCTCACATTGCCCCTTAATCTGCCTCCCTCTAATTTCATGCTGTGTCCTCTTGTCCTGCTGTTTTTCTTATATTGAAACATGTTAGACTCCTTCACCTTGTCAGTACCCTTAAGATGTTTGAATGTTTCGATCATAACACCTCTTTCCCGCCTTTGCTCTAGGGTATATATACGTATTGAACTCTGTTAATCTGTTCTCATATGTTTTCTGATGCAGTCCCTGCACCATTTTGGTTGCCCTTCTCTGGACTGCCTCAATTTGGTCAATGTTCTTGTGAAGGTGTGGCCTCCAGTACTGCACGCAGTACTCCAGATGGGGCCTAACCAGTATCTTGTAAAGAGGGATTATTACCTCCCTCTTCTGACTTGTGATACCCTACTAATACACCCTAACATCCCTCTAGCCTTACCTCCTGCTTTAGTGGTCTGCTTGGATGATTTCCGGTCATTAGTGATGATGATGCCCAAGTCTCTTTCTTCCCTTGTAACTGCCAGCAACTCCCTCCCAGCCTATAGATGGCTTCAGGGTCTCTCTTCCCTATGTGCATGACCTTGCACTTTGCATTAAACCTCAGTTGCCACTCTTCTGACCATTTTGCTAGTTTATCCAGATCTCTTCTCATTCTGCCCACCCCATCTGGATTATCTACTCTGTTGCAGATCTTGGTGTCATCTGCAAACAGACAAACCTTACTCTCCAGTCCATCTGCAATGTCACTGATGAAGATATTGAAAAGGACTGGCCCTAGGACTGATCCCTGAGGTACCCCACTTGTGACTTGCATCTCTTCTGACTGTATACCGTTTACCACCACTCTCTGTTTTCTGCCTGTCAACCAGTTTGCCACCCAGTTGACCAACTTCTGACCCACACCCTGAGCCTACCCAGCTTATTAATCAATCTTCTATGTGGAACAGTATCGAAAGCTTTGCTGAAGTCAAGGTAGGCGACATCAACTGCTCCCCTTGGTCCACCACTCTGGTTACTCAGTCAAAGAAATCTATGAGATTAGGTTGACAGGACCTTATTTTGTAAACCCATGCTGTCTTGGATCCTGTGCTCCTGTGGATTAGGGTTTCGCACTATCCTTTCCTAGGAGTGCCTCCATAATCTTGCCCACTACTGAGGTAAGACTGACTGGTCTGTAGTTCTCTGCCTCCTCCCTGCTACCACTCTTGTAGAGCGGGATCACATGAGCCCTTCTCCAGTCTTCTGGGACCTCTCCTGTGCTCAGAGACTCACTAAACAGTTCTGATAATGGCTGTGCTAATTCCACCTTTAGCTCCTTTAGTACCCTGGGATGTATGCCATCAGGTCCCATTGCCTTGTCCACCCTGAGCTTATCGAGTCTCTTGTGGGACCCTTTCTTTTGTGAAGGGATTAGCGCCACCTCCTCCCCTGTGTCCATGGTGCTGAGCTGTGGGCCCTGCCCTACCTTCTCTTCAGTAAATACTGAGCAGAAGTATCTATTTAGGATAGGTGCTTTTACATGGTCCTCCTCCTCCTCACACGCCCCTTATCCCTTTGATTTTAGCAGTACCCCTCTGGACTTTCTGCTTTGCTAATGTATCTATAGAAAGTCTTATCACCTTCTTTTACTGTCTGTGCTAGTGTTTCCACGGTTTGGGCCTTTGCCTGCCTTACTGCTTCCCTGCTTCCCTTAGGGAAGTTTGGTATCCTCCCTAGGTTCATCCCAGTGTCTCCTTATATTTCCTGAAGACCAGCCTTTTGGCTCTGACCTTTTCTGCTACTGTTTTTGAGAACCAAAGTGGTTTCTTCTTCTTTGCACTTCCTTTTCTCTCTCTAACACAGTGGGATGTTGCTTCAAGTATTGCCTCCTTAATGCTTGCCCACTTTGCCTGTACCTCCTTACCTGTATTTCTTTTGCCAGGGCTAGCTTAACTCTGTTGGCCATCTTATCAAAGTCAGCTCCTCTGAAGTCCCATATTTTTGCCTTTGAATGGGATGATTTGGTTGTAGTGGCCAAACTGAACCATGCCATGTGATAGTCACTGGCCCTCAGGTGACCTTTCTACCTGGAGATCTGTGATCCTTTCCCTGTTAGTCAGTACTAGATCTAGCATAGCCCTGTCTCTTGTGGGTTGTTGTACCAGTTGTTTAAGGCCCTCCCCACAGGGAATCCACCATGTGTCTAGTTCTGGCAGATGTTCCTGTTGGTATTGACCAATCTGTATCTGTCATGTTGAAGTCTCTCATTATCAGAACCTCCCTTTAGCTGTCATGTTTTGTATATTTTCTAACAGTAATGTGTCTGTGTCCTCCCTGGTTGGGGGCCTGTAGACAACCCCAGTTCTTATGGCTGTCCCATTTCCTGTTTCCAGGGTGACCCACAGTTCTTCTGGCTCCTTATGTGTATTCTGAATTTCTGTAGCTTTGATATTTTCATTGACATATAGGGCCCCATTCCCCTTTTTGCACCTGTCTCTTCTGAACAGTACATAGCCAGGTACTGAAGTCTCCCAAGTGTGGCTACTGGTAAACCACGTTTTGCTAATTGCTACTATGTCCAGTTTAGCCTCTGTCATTATTGCCTGCAGGTCTGGAATCTTGTTTCCTAGACAGTAGCATTTGAGTACATGATTTTCCATTGGCCAGATTTCAGAGTGTTAGTTGTTGGGTGAGGTCTGGCGTTACCCCTGTGTGTCGTATGGGAGCAGGACCTTTTTCCCTACCTGTGATGCAAATGAACTGCAAACATGCTGAACTGCTGTTTGACCACTAGCTGAGGAGGGTGTTCTTCCCATTTGACATATGGGGTGCTGCACCCCTCTTCGATTTGCTAGTTTAAATATTCTGCAAAGACGCTAAACTTCTGCCCCAATGCACTGACTCCCTCCTTAGTCAGATGCAGTCCATCAAATTTAAAGAACTTTCGCTCCCAAAACTATTGCCAGTTCTCTACAAATTTGTGTCCTTTTCCTGGCACAAGCCCTTGAGCCATATGTTTAGCTCCCTATCTCCTTCTGACCTTTCCTGTCCATCTGCCCCTCTCCCAGACTGGCAGGATCTCAGAGAAGGAGATGCTGGACGAAATGGATGATAGTTTGTCACCTAGCCTGGTCAGGTGTTCCTTGGTCTCACAACTGACCGGCGAGACTATTAGTCCCTTATGTGTACCAGGACGCCAGTGTTTTCCCTGCTTCCTGGAACAATTTGTAATGCGGTCAGTGTCTCTCCACGCTGATGTACCGGGAGACATCTGACCATTACCCCTGGCTGGAGATAGGTATCAACTCCCCGAATCATGGAGTCTCCGCTGATCAGAAGTTTTTTGGATTTCCTTTTTGCTTTTCTTTTGTTTTGGTTCCTGTTTTGGGTGAGTTTTGTTGTGCTAGCTCCTGTGCTGCAGTGCCCTGCTCTGCAGGGTCCTATGCCCCTTTGTTTGATTTCAGAGATAGAGGCAGATACCTGTTTGTAGCTTTGATATGGTTTGTGGAGGTGATATGTTGGAGAGCAGCGAGTGATGGGGGTACCCGATTTGCCCCTCCTAACCACCCTCCAACCTCCCAGACCAACTACCCTCTGTGGTCGAGGTGCTTCTGTTGGATATTGGGGAAATGACGGGTGGTTCTTTTAATATATTTCTTCTTGAATATGAAAGTTGCGGCGCGCAATCTCTGCCCATGCTGCCTGGAGCTGAGCCCTAAGATCTCCAGTGACCCAGCATGTATGACAGTGTCCTAAATCCTGTAAAACTGCCCTTCTGAAAAGTGTTCCGCAGTACCTGCAGTTAATGATATCCATTCCAGTTAATTTGTTGGGTTTATAACCTGGTCAGAGTAATTAGAAGGAAGAAAATGCAAGCAAAACTTTGATTTTTTTGTTTGTTTTTGTATAACTTGTTGTAACAAGTTCAATTACTAGTGCCCCCTGTAAATGAGGTCACCGTGTGGATACCCCACTGATCTGCCCCTTCCTGCTTTGCCACAGGAAATGTCACAACTGTACTACCCTATAAAAGGAGCGTAGTGTGGGGTGGTTGGCTGGGCCGTGCCCCTGCCGGAAAAGAAGAACCATGTACGAAAGAAACAAGGAGGTAAGAGCAGAAACAATCAGTCAGCAACAAATGCAGTAACCCTGAAAGCTTATCCTAATGATAGATAAAACTGTAAAATCTGTAAAGCACAACCTGTAATAATTTCACAGAAGATATACCCTGTAAGAAACACTTTGCTACAGAGAAAAATAAAGCAGTAACAGAAGATATACCTTGCAAAAGACAATTTGAATCAGAAGATTACAGCAGTAATCTGTTAGCACACACCTGTAAGCACACCTTGTAATAATGTAGCAGAAGGTATACCCAGCAACAGCAATGTGAATCAGAGAAAAATAAAGCAATAAAATGTTAGTAACAAACAGTAACAATCCCTGTGAGTACAAAATAAAAAACACAACACACATTAAATCTGCCTAGCCAAAAAAGTCTTAACTTTCTCTTACTCTGTAGAAGGTTCTTGCTCTGTCCTTTCAAGCAGCCTAGAAGGAAAGAGCTCAGGTGAAGCTAGGTGCCTTGGCCAGCAAACTAGTCTTCCACCCCTTCTCACTCATTTATCACTCACCCCATTGTATAAATATATATATATATATATATATATATATATATATATATATATATATATATATATATGTATGTATACGATTATCACAATATGACTGTAACATTATATGTATGTGTGGTGTGTGTATGTATATATACACAGTGTGGTACATATACATATTCTATCATCTTCCTGCCTAGCCTAGCAGTCTGCCAGAGTTGAGACAGTCAGTCCAGAGTCACTCCTTTAAGAGCAGGTATTGCTGGTCCAGTGGTGCTGAGGTTGAGGCGCTGGGTGCCTTGCAGCTTCGCCCGGCGATCCAGGTTTGGGAATGACCTCGGGTGGGTCGGGGTGCCGGTGCGTGGGGCAGGGAGGAGCAGGATTGAGCAAGCCAGTGGGTAGCTCTCCCTCCCGGGGTCTACCTCTGTAGTTCCGCCTCACACCAGGTGGAGGTCCAGTGGGTGGCATAGGCTGGAGGGGCTGCATTGTAGGGGTGGTAGAAGAGACTGAGCTGGCGCCACAGTGTGTGTGTGTCTCCACACGCATGCATGGCCATGTGCCAGGGCCGCTTGGGTTGGGAACGGGAGAAAATCTATAAAAGAACATAAAAATCTATATAAAAATAAATAAAGAGCAGGTATTCACTAAAATAAAGGTTATAAACTATTATAGTTACAACATTTTGTCAGGTGCAGGATGACTCAAAAATTGTTCTCTCTCCTAAAGCTAGTCTCTGGGCTCATCACTCTGGGAGGTCCTTCCTGAACCACGTGACAGGCAGGAGGTAGGTTGACTTCTGCAGGCAGGAGGTAACCTCCCAGTCACTTCCTCCAGACGCCACTTTACTTCCTGCCTGTCTGTTGGCAGATGCTCTGCAGGACCACTGTCACAGAAGTGACAGACCAGGAGAACAGTGAGTTTTACTGTTTCTTTTGGTTTTCTCTACTCGTGGATTTTCTGTTGGTTAGTTAGCGCTCCGGAGCGCTAATACAGGGACCCCAGTCTCAGCCTTGCAAGCTGGACAGACGGGCTGTCTATGTTCCCTCACTACCCTCACTTCCCACGCTTGAGGAATCGAGGACCCCCCCCCCCCCGGAGCATCGCTGAAGCCTGAAGTGCGCCTGAGTCCACGGACCTGCACTAAGCCCCCAGGCGTCGCCAGCGTAACAGCAGCCGCGGCCAGCGAAAGCATAGGAAAGAATCAGTTCGTTGATGGGTGCCTGAGGATTCTTTTCGTTGACGGCCACAAGACAATCGGGCTGCCAACCCAACTGCCAGTCAGAGAGCCGTTTTACCTCCCAGGCTCTCTGACATCACAGATTTAGCACAGGAAAAGTAGCGCTACAGTGGCAGTACATTCAGGGGCATAGGGGAGCAGGCAGTCTCTCATCTCGTCAGCGACCAGCCGGGTCACAGCTCCTTGACGGATTCTACATTTTGGGGGGCTTAAAACGGAGAGATTGCTCCAAAACTCAGTAGTTTTGAGGGGGCTATTCTAAAACAGCCCAATCAAGGAGACTGCACCACAGCACAGCAATTACTATTCAGAAAGATCTTAAAGGAGCAGGCTTACACTAAGCTTAGGTGGCCAAGTGTTATTACCTTACCCCTTCAAGTTGTGATAACAGGTTATGGCTTCCACTAAGGACACAGGCCCCCAGGGCAGAAAGTGCCACAAGTGCAGAACACCCATGCTGGCCACATTTGCAGGATCACTGTGTGTGAAATGTGACAGCAGTCTCACCTGCTCGGGACGAGGTGGACGAATCTTCCGCCTCAGAATATGACATGATTGAAACCTTTAAATACATGAAAGGAATAAACAAGACGGGTACAGAGGGGCTGTTCAAAGTAAGGGAGGGGAGGGCCACCAGGGGCCATGATATGAGACTGGAGCGAGGAAGGTTCAGGAGGGAGATGAGGAGACACTTTTTTACAGAGAGGGTGGTGGCTGGGTGGAATGCATTACCTGCTGAAGTGGTATGCAGTAGAACAGTGGACTGCTTCAAACGAGGATTGGACAGGACAAGGGGGAGGGTTAATGAAGGGGAAGGGTGGAAGGGAGGGGCAGCTGCAGAATAAGGGGTGCTAGCTGCACATTCGAGCAGACTTGATGAACCCTCAGGCCTTTATCTGCTGGAAAATTTCGTATGTTCGTGTCAGGATCCACAAGACCAGCCCAGGGTTCGGGCCAGTCCCCAACTCTAGAGGGACGTAACCACTTGGCCGGGGCTCTAGCCCCAGATCTGATAGAGAAACTGAATCGAACCTTTGCCATCAACCCCTCATGTTTCGATGTCCTTCAACAGCCTAGGGAATCCAGGACCCATAGGAAGGCTACATGCAAATGCACCCCTTCCCCATGCTCGGACGAGGGCTCCCCCCCCACGTGCACGATAGGAGGAGGAGGAAGAGACCTAGACCCAGATCCAGGAGTTCCTCCAGACACAGGGACACAGGCCATGGGAACCACAAGTGGGACAGGTCCCCCACAGGGTCCAACTGTACATCCTTAGAAGAAGGAGAACTCCCCAACTCGGATTCTGACTCAGAGGCCTCACCAGCCAGAAACTTCGATCTGGAAGGTCTAGATTTTTGTTCATTAAAAAGGTGTCCGAGGAGATCCAGTTAAGTTCTACCACTCCTCCAGAGCCCAAGCGAGCGAAGACGGTTTTCCGGCTAGTGTCAGCTTCGAAGCCTGTGACGGTCTTTCCTCTACCTCTGGCTATAGAGGACCTCTTAAGGAAGAATGGCAGGGACCCGAGCGGTCCTTCCCGGTTCCTCGCCGCCTAACCAAACTCCTGAAGTCTGACAAGAAGCCTTCAGAGAAATGGCTTGACTGCCCTAGGATAGACCCACCTATATCAAACCTCACGAAAAGGACGGTGATCCCAGCAGAAGGCGGCCTCCCTGCAAGATCCAGTGGACAGGAAAGTGGGCACCTCTCAAAGAAGGCCTTTCACTCCACTGCAACTTCCCTCAAGGCAGCAATGGCTGGCCTCACTCCCGCCAGAGCTGCGCCTCCTGGGCCACTGATCTGGTATTACAGCTCGCTGATGAGCCAGACAAGAACCAGACCATTTTTACAGCAGTTACAGCTTTTGGGTCTAGCTTGATATTCAGCTGACGTATCAGAAGAGGCAGTCAGATGTGCAGCTCGAGCTATGTTCTACCAGACCTCGCCTCGACGTAACTTATGGCTGCGTAGGCTTGCAGGCAGATGCCCTTGAGATGCATTTGGTCAATGCCCTTTATGAAGGAGGCCTTCATTCGGCTCAGCGCTGAAAGAGGCGGTCAAGGAATCAGGAGAAACTGCAAAATGCGAATGCTACAAGCTCGAGGAAGGAATAGGCCCTGAACTCAGGTTCGACACAGAATTTTTGGCCCAAAATTATCCAGGGGCAGAGCAAGACTCACCTCAGGCAGACGCCTTGGTTCAACTCACAGAACCAACGCCAGGCTCGAGGCGTGCAGGGAGGTGCCCGGATGTGAGGGCAACTCCAAGAAATCACAATGAGGACTCACGGACCCATCCTCGCTATGGGGCAGACTCTTCCAACTTTCTTGAGAAATGGGTCCACACTACCACAGACAAATGGGTATTAGAAGTATCCGAGGGTTACTGAGTTCCGATTCCTGCCCCCCGCCCCCACATAGTGCCCTCGCCAGTCTCATACAACCCAGTAAAGCAAGCGGCGACCCAGCAAGCCATTACATATCTCATACAGTCAGCAGCGATTTAACAAGTCCCCACTCCAGAAAGGAACAGAGGGGTGTACACGCTATTCTTCATAGTACCAAAACGTTCAGGGGGCTTCCAGCCAGTGTTAGATCTCAAGTTTCTAAATGGCTATGTTCGTCACAGAACTTTCAAGACAGAGATCCTGTCCTCCATCATCAGAGAAATCCATCGGGGGACTTTTTGGCCTCAGTAGATTTACAAGACGCCTATCTGCACATTCCCATCAGGAAGCACACCGTCAGTTTCTAGATTCAAAATAGAAGGTCACCATTTTCAGTTCAAGACACTGCCTTTGGCCTATCCACAGCCACCAGAGTCTTATCCAATGTCCTTGTGACAGTGGTCATTGCCTTTGAATGCAAGGGATCCAGCTCTTTCCATACCTGGACGACATTCTCATCAAAACCCCAGGCTACGATCAAGCAGTTCGACAGTGATGGAGGTCACACGGTGCCTTCCTCTTTGGGGTTCGTGATTAACCGGAGGAAGAGTTCTCAGATCCGTCTCTGTCTCTGTCCCATCTGGGGTGAATATTAACACGATCCAAAACAAAGTTCCCACAGAACTGAAATTCAGAGAACTGAGGGCCCTCATCTTCAAATTCCAGGTAGCCCATTCTCTGCCGCCTGCTCCTTTATGCAACTCATAGGACGATGGTCTCTCTGCAGACTCAGTCCCCTGGGCACTAGTCCACATGTGACCTCTTCAGTCCGCTCTCCTCCAGCAATGGTTCCAATCAAGGAACACAATGGACCAGAGGATTCAAATATCCCACCAGGTGAAGGAATCCTGATATGGTGGACTCAGCAGGACAACATCATGAAGGGTCTCAGTCTGGGGCACCTTCACCAGATCAGAGTCACTGCGATGCCAGTCTCCGGGCTGGGGAGCACATTTGGAACAGCTCTCAACAGAGGGCAAATGGTTTCGGCAGAGTCCTCTATAGCATCAATGTACTGAGATGCGGGCAGTCCGCCTGGCACTGCAACAGTTCAGGTCGCAACTCCTCCTGACCCGGACGCCCTCAACTCACGGACAATCGGACAACAATGGCATACATCAGCCGACAGGGCGGCACAAAGAGCTCCCGGACGCTGTGAAAAGCTCTTCTTCTTTTCCAGTGGGCGGAAGCCAACCTTACAAGTCTACAGGTGGCATACATCCCATGCCAAGAAAATGTCACAGCAGATTGGCTAAGTTGAAAGGACATCCTACCAGGAGAATGGGAGCTCAAGAACAGCACCTTCAGGCTCACCACAGAGCGGTGGGGCTACCCACAGGTATATCTTTTTCGCCTGCCGAAAAAATTGCAAAGTTCCAAGATTCTGCTCCCTGAGTAAGGACAAGGCCATAGCACAGGACGATTCTCCCATCAACTAGGGTCAGTCTGACCACTGTATGCCTTCCCGCCAATTCCAGTCGAGATCAAGGGTACTGGAGGATTGTCCAACACCAAGCAGAGGTGGTTCTGGTCTGCCCAAACTGGCCCCGCAGACTGTGGTTTCCACGATTAGTCCAAATGTCTCTTCAGTCTCCCTGATGTTCCAAGCAAGCACAGACCTACAACATCAGGGAACGGTGCACCAAAGTCCTCACAATCTGTCCCTCTCAGCGTGAGATTGAGCTGGAAACTCTCAGGGAGTTTGGTTTCTTGGAACCTGTCATAGAAACGATGATCCAGTCCTGGCAAGCCTCCTCCAGGGTTTATTATAGGATTTGGAGAAAATTCCTGTTCTGCTGGCAAGACCTCCTCACCGGATGACTCGGTGTCTCTCCTACGATACTTCAGTTCCTTCAGGAGAGTTTCAACAAGGGCCTCCAACGGGCTACCATACGAGTCCAGGTGTCTGCTTTGGGGCACTACTGTTAGCGGACTCAGGTGATTCTTAGAGCTCTCCTCATGTTCAACGATTTCTGAGGGCAGCAACCTTGAAACGTCCGCCAATAAAACCGGTAGTACCTCTCCCTGAGGCTCAACCTAGTACTCAAAGCACTCACTAAACCATCGTTCGAACCCTTAAAAGAAGCATCTGTGCTTCATCTCATTATGAAGGCCGCCTTTCTCATTGTAATCACCTCGGCCCGATGCATTAGTGAGATAGGAACACTGTCATCCAAAGAACCTTATTCTGTTTTTCATCAAGACTCAGTAGTCTTGCGGACAGAACCAGCATTCTTACCTAAAGTGTTATCTCATTTTCACTGTAAACTAAGTCTTGAACATTCCTCTTTCTGTCCTCACCCCATGAATGAGAGAGAGAGAGAGAGAGAGAGAATTTCAAACACTTGATCCTCGGAGAACCCTAAAATCTGCATCAAGAGATCTGACTCAATGCAGTAAGACTTCAAACTTGTTCATCCTTACCTCAGGCCTGAACATGGGTAAGAAGACGCTAAAAGACTGTATTGCTAGGTGGATTCGCTCCACCATCATCATGGCCTACCAGAAGGCTGTGATTGGCCTACCAGGACCAGTGCACGAGCACACTCAACCCGAAGCGATGGGCTGTGTCTCAAGTGGACTTCAGAGAAGCTTCTCATGGACTTATGTAGAGCGGCATATGGTCATCCATACACACGTTTGCAAAGTTTTTACAGTGCCGGGACATGGCTGGCCAGTGGAGGCGGTATTTGGGCCGCAGGGTCCTCCAGGTAGTGGTGGACCCATAGAGGACTATGAACTTTATTCCCACCCAGTGGAGGGATGTACTGCTTTAGTATATCCCCGAAGTGATGAGCCCGGATACCAGCTTTAGGAGAAAGGAATAGAAATTTAAATACCTGTACATTTTCTTTCTCCGACTGCTGGTCTCTGGGCTCTGTCCCTCCCAGAATGCTGAATGTCGGCTTCTGGCTGCAAGTTACACTAACTTTTCTTGTGTTTGTTCCAAGTTATGTGTTTCCTCAGAAAACAAAGACTATAGAAGTACTGGCATCTGGAGGAAGTGACTGGGAGGTTACCTGCAGAAGTCAATCTACATCCTGCCTGTCACGTGGTTCCAGGAAGGACCTCCCAGAAGTGATGAGCCCGGAGACCAGCAGTCGGAGAAAGAAAATTTACAGGTATTTAAATTTCTATATTGTGTCCTACATGAAAATTTATAAAGAAACTGGGGGGTCTGGGGGTTCTTTGGTGCATTGTGGATGTTTTTGGTACAGTTTTATGATAAGTGTACTGTTATTTGGCACTCATAATAAAACCAGACATCTGGGACATGATTTACGTAAGCCCAGGTACCCCTTTCCCCCACCTCACTCATCCCATGCCAGTAAGCCCCTGGTCTTGGGTGGTACCCCTCATTCCATCCCATCCTTTGTCAATAAGTCTCTAACATGCTGTGGTACCCCCTTCCCTCACCCCATCCAAGCAAACACGTCCCTTGTGTTTTGTTGCCTATCCCATGTCAGGATAATCCCTGGCATCTAGTAGTACCCCTTCCTCATCTCATGTCAGTAAATCCCTGGCATTCAGTAGCCACCTGCTCACTCACTCCATTCCATATCAGTAAGTCTCAGGCATCAAGTGGCACCCCTCCCTCATTCTGTCTCATGCTCATAAATCCATGGCTTTCTCTCTCCTAAGCTGGTCTCCGGGCTTCATTACGCCTTGCTGTACCTCCTGATGCTGGTTGTAGGCAGGGCTAAAGCTCTGCAGCAGGGGATAAGAAGCCCTCCACATCCGGTTGTCTCCAGTTAACTTCCTGCCTTCAGTGAAGCAGGTACTTTTCAGCAGAGCCCTGTCACACGTGGCAGGGCCGAAGAGACTGTAAATTTTCTTTTCAGGTCTACTAGACTTCAAGCATATTCTGCTCAAGAAGGACGCTTATCACACAGTCTAGGTGGGATCCAGTCTTAGCCTTGCAAGCTGCACAGACTGGCTCCCACCTCGCAGCAGCCCCCTTTTCCGCAATTTTGGGATCCCCCATAATGGTCACTAGGAGCCTGTTCAGGCAAGGGGGCGGGGGGGGGGTGGTGAAAGCAGCACCAGAGTGTTTTTAGGGCACTGCTCAGCACCGGAGTGATTTTAGGGCGCTGCAGTGCCTTTTTCCGACTGAAGAGCGGCTCTGGTGAAAGTTTCAGCCACTTGCTGACGGCACATCTTATCGGAGTGATTCTAGTGTCAGGCGCCCGTCGATGTCCAGTCATCTCGTCGACGAGCGCTGAAGAGGCCTTACAGCTGTAGCGCATTCCACATGCCAGGCTGCTCGTCGACGATCAGTTCTCGTCAACGAGCACCAAGGAGGACATCGAGTGGGGCAAAGCCAGTAGCGCTGCAGCACTAGGACCCTCACCTCCCCCCCAAATAAACAGAGACAGGGTAACTTAAAAGCCAGGATTTCTGTACATTTGGGAACAGGAGAGCAGCTCTTAAAGGGACAGCACCACAAAACATCTGTGACTTGAAAGGGGGGATTACATTGATATCAGAATCATGGCCTCAGAAAAGTCTAGCAGGGACAAAAAATGTCAACGCTGCAAATCCCCATTCCTGATCACCTCTGCTGGCTCACTCTGCCTCACATGTGAAAGGCAGCGGCTGCTAATGGGGAGGACTCGGCGGATGCAACCTCTCCCTGGACACAGACAAATATCCAAGAAAGGTCTGAATGACCGGCTGCTTCCAGGTCGGAGAGAGTAGCGGCGACCAGGGATACGCAACCGATGACCGACCCCTGCCTGGATCCCGAACTTATAGACAGGTTAAATAGGGCCTTTGCTATTGGACCCTACATGCATTGAATGGCATCCTCCAGGGTCCCCTGATATGAGACCCCACAAAACGGCAAAAAGAAAAAGGACCCCCTTCCCATCCTCATCCAACGAGGGGCGGCTATCCTCGCATCTCTCCGACAAGAAGAAGAAATCCAGATACAGGGGTAGATCGTCCGAGGAGGATGATCACCATTTCTCATGCCTCAGGAGGAAGAAAAGGTCTCGTTCCTGGAGTAGATCTAGGGGCATGCACAAGGACAAACATCACAGGGATATTTCTCTGACTCCTCAATCGCCAGTTCTTCCCCGAGGAGGAGAGAGATAGTGTGCTTATCATCAGACCTGATGACTCCACATTTAGAAACTTTGACTTGGAGGACCTAGACTTTTTATTAAAAGGTCATATCCGAGATGCACCTCGGATCACAGATCTTTACAAGCGGGCTATCGAACAGATTCCCCCCCGAAGAGGTCAATCGAGGAGTCTACTGCCTATTTTTCATCGTGACAAATGTACAGGAGGTTACAGACACAGTCAGCACCAGCTCATCCCAGTTTCTCAGCAGATAAAAACTTCCCTCCGATGGTGGTCTCTGAGGGCAAATGTCATGAGGGGCGAAGGCTAGGCCATCCACACCAAACAAGATTCACAGTAGATGCCTCGGGGTTGGGGGCTCACCTGGACCAGATGTCGGCCCAAGGCAAGTAGTCACTGATAGAATCAAGGTACAGCATAAACATCCTAGAGATGAAGGCAGTTTGCCTAGCCCTGATACACTTCCATCAGCAAGTACGCAACCAGGATGCATTGATTCTAATAGATAGTCGAACAACCATGACCTACATCAACCATCATGGTGGAACAAAAAGCTCAAGAATGCTTCGGGAGTCTCTTCTTCTCTTCCAGTGGGCAGAAAAACACCTGGCAAGTATAAGAGCCGTGTACATGCCAGGACAGGAAAATGTCACAGCAGACTGGTTAAGCCGCCAGGTCGTCTTCCCAGGAGAATAGGAGCTGAAGGACAGTGCCTTCCAGCTCCTAACAGAGTGGTGGGGCAATCCCCTGGTAGATCTGTTTGCATGCTGACAAAACTCCAAGGCACAGCAGTTCTGCTCCCTGGCCAGAGACAAGCCAGCACTAGCTCAGGACACCTTTTCCCTAGACTGGGGTCACTTTGGCCTCCTGTATGCCTTTTCCCCCAATTCCGCTGCTATCCAGGGTCCTGCACAAGTTTGCCCCAGGTGGCCTCACCGCCCATGGTTCCCACTCCTCATTCAGCTGTCAAAGGGACTGCCTTTTACTTTCCAGCTCAGCTCAGACCTTCTTCATCAGGGCCCGGTTCTGCACCCCAATCTGAGCAATCTGTCCCTCTCGGCTTGGAGATTGAGTGGGAAACCTTCAAAGAGTTAGGCTACACAGCTGCAGTTATTGAAATGATGGTAAATTCTCGCGCCTCCTCCTCTAAGGTGTATTCTAGAATCTGGAGAAAATTCTTGTTCTGGCTCCAGTCTAAAGATATACAGAATCATCTAATATCCCTACTGATGCTTTTACAGTTTCTTCATGAGGGATTTGTAAAAGGACAGCAGCCAGCCACCTTACGAGTTCAAGTTTCTGCATTGGGGCGCTCTTGTTGGTAAACTCGGGGGACTCGCTGGGATCACACCCTGATGTCAGGAGGTTTCTAAGAGCAGCAACATTAAAGCGCCCCCCCAATCAAGCCAACGGTACCACCTTGGAGACTTAATCTGGTTCTCAAGGCCCTAACCAAAGCACCTTTTGAGCCTCTGAAGGAGGCTTCAATCATGCATCTTACAATGAAGGCGGTTTTCCTGGTAGCCATACGTCAGCCAGGAGAATCAGCAAACTGGGGGCGCTGTCTACTAAAGAGCCGTACACTATTTTTCATCAGGACTCTGTGGTGCTCCGGACGGATCCAGGGTTTTTACCTAAGGTTATGTCTCCTTTCCATTGTAATCAAGCACTAATCCATCCCTCCTTCCTTCCTTCCTTCCGTCCTCACCCAAAAAAACAAAAAGGAAAGAGTGTTTCATACTCTAGACCCGAGGAGAGCAATCAAAAGATGTATTAAGAGAACGGAGGCTATTCGCAAAACGTCACACTTGTTCATTTTAACTGCAGGCCAAAATGTGGGTAAAAAGCTTCAAAAGACTCTATAGCCAGATGGATTAGATCAGTAATCACTATGACATATGAACAGGCTGGAGAGCTCTACCTGGTCCAGTGAGAGCCCATTCCACCAGAGCTATGGCCACTTCATGGGCGAACGTCAGAGATGCATCCCCTGCAGACTTATGCAAAGTGGCCACTTGGTCATTCATTCATTCATACGTTTACAAAATTTTACAAACTGGATGAGATGTCTTGGCGGAAGCATCCTTTGGCCGCCGAGTGCTTCAGGCGGTGGTGGAACTTTGAGAGCACTTGACATTCTTCCCACCTAGGACATCTAGGGATGCACTGCTTTTGGATATTCCAGGTGTAATGAAGCGGAGACCAGCTTAGAGAGAGAAATCGAAATTTAAGTACATGTACATTTTCTTTCTCTGACTGCTGGTCTCTGGGCTTCGGATTCCCTCCCAGAATGTATAAAGTTGCTGGCCTCATGGCCATTTGTGCCATAACTTTTTTGTGTTTTTGTTTCCAAGTTCTTGTAGTATTGCCTCAGGGGGACTACATTAGGAATGACTAGAGACAACCGGATGTGGAAGGCTTTTTGTCCCCCTGCTGCAGAGCTTTAGTCCTGCCTACAACCAGCATCAGGAGGTACAGCCCAGGCGTACTGAAGCATGGAGACCAGCCGTCTGAGAAAGAAAATTTACAGGTATTTAAATTTTGATTTTAGTGACACCCCTTCCTCAGTCTTTTCCATGCCAGTAAGTTCCTGGCATCCAGTTGCACTTCTCCCTCTCTCCATCTAATGACAGTAAATCCATGGTATTCAGTGGCATCTCTCCCTTACTATATTGCATGCTAGTAAGTCTTATGATGACACTTGTCACGGTTTACTCAATACTGTTTTACCGTAATGTTGCCATATATTATTGTCTACATTCTAGTATTAACTTCTGTATGATCCTTTGTAAAATGTAAACTGTGATTGTCACTTTTCAAACCCGAGTATTGTGTTGCTTTTATTTCACTGTACTGTTTGCCTGCCTTAAACAGGACTCCTTGTAAAGGAACACTGCTCAAGGGAGCTTTTTACAGGTAAAAACAAATAATTCAAACAACATGAAGTCTTGCTGTATTCAGACATAATGCAGTTAGCCCCAGCACTTGAACTGCCCCGGAGAGGAAAGAGTTAACTCTATGCAGAAGCATAGAACGTTGAGCTCGAGCTCGGTTTTCAAACCTCTGTCTGTGGTACTTCCCAGTGTAATCGTCAGATTCTTTACTCTGCCTAACAGTGAAGTTGCTCCGGAGATTTCCTCTGCTCGGTTCGGTAAAACAAAAATAAAGCGTTCGGTTTAAACCGCATATTTTTGTTATTTTCGGATTTCCAGCCTCTGTCTACGGTACAGGTAGTATGTAGATAGGTAGTGACTGTGTTTTATTTTGCTAAAAAGATTAGAAATTGTCTTTCTTCGGTTTCTTTCCAGTTGGTCCGATTTGGAACCGACTTTGTAAAATTTTTCTCTCTTTCTGGGATTAGTGTGGTGTTCCAGTACCGATCGGTTTCAAAAGAATCAGACTTTTGCTGATTCTTTTAAAAGCTGTAGACACGGTTTGTAACCTATCGGTTGCTTTATTACCTGGCTTGAAAGCTTCTATAGGGTAATTTGTTAGGTTGGCCATGTCTGAGAAACCCAAGAAGAAAACCGGTCCCACTGGGTTTCAACACTGTACTGAGTGTGGGGAGGC
Source organism: Neoceratodus forsteri (assembly GCA_016271365.2). Classification (NCBI taxonomy): domain Eukaryota; kingdom Metazoa; phylum Chordata; order Ceratodontiformes; family Ceratodontidae; genus Neoceratodus; species Neoceratodus forsteri. Next base: position 211,750,114 of record JADMNL010000027.1, read on the forward strand.
CTTTGCTAAGGCCGACCCCCTCCTCATCTGTGTTTACTGTCTGGGGTTTGACCACCTCAAGTCAGACTGCCAAATCTGAAAGAACTTTCCTAAAACCACTCTAGATAAAAGACTGAGTAGGCTGAAGGAAAGGGAGGTCGAGAAGTCCATAGATCCGGATGGCCAGCACGGTTCGGTTGCAGCCGAACCTGAGGAGGTGCCTACTGACCTAGGCGATACCTCCTTGGGCAAAAGGAGAGCCAACCTCGAGGGGTCAGTTCCGACAAAGAAAAAGCGGAAGTCTGCCTGTTCGGATCCTGTGTCCCACTCTCCAAACCACGGACGAAATAGCCAAAGCAATTAGTATTGTCCAGTTGCTTAGACCAGTTCCTTCTGAACCGATACCGCTGGTTTGGCGCCGGTTCGGTTGATCCGCTTCTCCGGATTATGACCCAGATGCTTATTATGAGGAGTGGGAGGGAGACGAAGACTATCCCAGTGATGACGATGATGATGACGATGAAGGGGGTCGGGATGTGCCCATTGAACCAGACATCTCCCCAGACAGGTCCTCAGGTGTCTCTCCTCCCAGGCTCACTGAGTTCTCTTCACACTTTTTGTTGTATAAAAAGGTGGCACAAACCCTGCAGCTTCCCTTGGTTGAAGCAGCAGAGGAGGATGAAGAGCCTGATTTTGTGGAAATGATGGACATCCCAGAGTCCAAAAAGCTGTCTATCCCTCTTCATAAATCTTTGGCGAAACAGACACACAACATTTTACAAACCCCTAAATCAATACCTCCTGTGGATACGAGAATGGGCAGGAGGTATTGCGTTATCAGGCTCAGCTCGGAGTTCCTTTATAGTCATTGCAGCCATGTTAGTAGTGCAGGCTGCGGCCTGTGACAGGCTAACATTCCTTTGGCTTCACACCCCCAGATAAGGACTCCAGGAAAGTGGATGCCATGGCCAAAAAACAGTATTTGGCATCCTCTTTGGGACTCAGGCAGGCTACTTATGTGGCTTACACAGCCAGGTACCAGAAATCCAGATGGGACACGGTTCTGGAACTGGCTAAACAGGAATCTCCCCAGCTAGCCAAGGAGCTGGAGGTGGTGGCTGCTGATGGAATTGAGGCATCCAAAATGCAATTTCATGCTGCTGTGGACTCCAATGATGTGGTATCTAGAGTCATGACTACATCTGTGTCTCTCAGAAGACATGCTTGGCTCAGATGTACTAGCCTTTCACGGGATACCCAGACTAAGGCCATGGATTTTCCTGTAGTAGGTAACTCTCTATTTGGGGAGCAGACAGAGGCTTACGTGAAGAAAATGGATGAATATTGGACCACGTACAGGAGTGCACAGGCCAAGGAAAGGCAGGCCACTCCGCACAAGCAGCAGTCTAGGGGCAGGGGCAGGCCCTTTCAAAGGCCTTTTTACCAAGCCCAGGCCTCCTCTCCCTTCCCACAGAGAGGGTTCTTCAGAGGGAGGGGTAGGAGGGGGATGAGCAGGGCTGCTCTCTCCTCCTCTCAGTCTAAGGCTCCTGCCAAGCAGACACCCTGATGTGTCAGCACGGGTCGACTCCCCATTTCCAGTAGGAGGCAGGCTGGCTTACTACTTCCAGGCCTGGAAGTCTGTGACCTCAGACAAGTGGGTCCTGGAAGTAGTAAGCCAGGGACTGGCCCTCAACTTCAAAAAATTTCCAAAAAGAAAGGGCAAGTCTTTTCCACCAGCATCAGTCTCAGAAACCCTTGCCCTAGAGGCAGAGGTTTCCTCTCTTCTAGCTTTCAGAGCTATAGAGAAGGTTCCTACTCAGCACAAGGGAAAAGGATTGTATTCCAGGTACTTCCTTACTCCACAGAAAACAGGGGAGTGGCGACCCATCCTAGACCAAAGGTATCTGAACAAACACATTTCAAAGCCCAAATTCAAAATGGTAACTCTGGGAATAATCCTTCCCTCTCTAAGGCCAGGGGATTGGCTAGCATCTCTGGACCTCAAGGATGCCTACTTCCATATTCCTATCAGGTGCTCCCACAGAAAATACCTCCGGTTCGAGTTGCCTTCAGGCCATTACCAATTCAGAGCCATGCCATTCGGTCTAACATCAGCTCCAAGGGTGTTCACAAAGTGCCTTGCAGTAGTGGTGGCTTACCTCAGAAGACAGGATATCACCACCTTTCCATGTCTGGATGACTGGCTGTTAGTGGGTCAGTGTCATTTACAGGTCAGGTCAGCTCTTCAAACTACCCAGGACCTACTCAGCTCCTTGGGTTTTTTTCTCAGTCTTCCAAAGTCTGTACTCGAACCAGTTCAGCTTCTCACCTTTATAGGCATAGAGTTGGACACTGTACAAGCAAAAGCCTTCCTTCCCCTGGCAGGGGTAAAGGCCCTAGTGGATCTCGCTTCCTCCTTTTGACCTCGGGTCTCCCGCCCAGCAAGACAGTTCCTCCAGCTCCTGGGCCACATGGCAGCTTCCATGGCAGTGGTGCAGGGAGCAAGGCTCCAGATGAGGGACATTCAGTTTCATCTGAGGTCTTTTTGGTCTCAAAAGAAGGATTCACTTATCAAACTGATTCCAGCGACTTAGACTCTGGTCCAAGCTTCCAGTGGTAGCTGGACCAGGACAACCTCAGGCAAGGGGTTCCATTTCTCCCTCAAGTCCCATCAGTAGTTTTAACTATGGATGCTTCTCTCCTAGGGTGGGAGCCCACGTGGGAGCCCTGACAGCTCAAGGGCTCTGGTCTCCACAGGAGTCTCTCCTTCATATCAATCTCCTGTAACTCAGGGCAGTTTTCCTAGCCTTGCAGAGCTTCTCGGATTCAGTCAAGGGCAAGGAGGTCCAAGTCAGAATGGACACCACCACCACAATGTGGTACATCAACAAGAGAGGCACTCGGTCCTCGGCCTTGTGCACAGAAGCCATGAAGCTGTGGTCTCTGGCCTATTCTCTTCAGACTTCTCTGGTAGCAGTTCACCTTCAGGGAAGGACAACATACTAACAGATGCTCTGAGCAGAATTTCACAGTGCGCATACTGAAGGTCATCTTCTAGGTGGGGCACTCCAGAGATAGATCTCTTTGCAGCACCGGACAGTCATCAACTTCCTCTGTTTTGTTGCAGACCTCCAGTCCTGGGGACGGTTCCCCAGGATGCTCTCTTTTTGGACTGGAAGGGCAGGTTTCTCTATGCATTCCCTCCCTTCCCTCTGCTGTTCAGAGATCTGATCAAGATCAGGACTCAACCCTGCACAGTGATACTGGTGGCTCCAGATCGGGCCAGACAGCCTTGGTATCCTCTACTGCTGTCCTTGTCAGTGTCACGTCTCCTGTCTCTGCCCAGGACATACAGTCTTCTGTCCTCCTCCCAGGGGCGGATCTGGTACCCCAATCTCCAGTCTCTCCATCTCAAGGCCTGGCTCTTGAAGAGTTAGAATATGCAGCTCTACATCTTTCTCAGGGAGTTCTGGATATTCTGAAGGTCTCTAGGAAACCTTCCACTAGAAAAACCTACAACTCCAAATGGAAAAGGTTTAGTATTTGGTGCTCTCAGAAAGGCATCCTGCCTGATTCTGCAGGCATTTCCTCAACCTTAGACTATCTAGTTCATCTCAGTGGTTTAGGCCTTAGGCCTGCTACTGTGAAGGTTCATCTGGCAGCTGTCTCTGCATTCCTCTCAGCAGGGAAGGGCTCTTCCCTGGCATCTCATCCTGTTTTCGGAAAGTTTTTCAAAGGTCTGGTTCATATTAACCCTCTCTTTAGGGAGCCCACTCTGCCTTGGGATCTTAATGCCTGCATAGCTCAGCTAATGCAGCCACCCTTTGAACCGCTGGCTTTGGCCGAAGTGAAGTACTTGACCTGGAAACTGTGTTCCTGGTAGCTATTACTTTTGCCAGGTGGATTAGTGAGTTACAGGCTCTGTCAGTGGAACATGACTTCATTTCCTTCCATAGGGACAAAGTAGTTCTCAGAACCAATAGGAGGTTCTTGCCCAAAGTGGTTTCAGATTTTCATCTGAGCCAGTCTGTGTCTCTCCCTGTGTTTTTCATTGACCATTCTTCTTCAGGTGAAAGAAGGTTACACAGTTGGATGTTAAGAGGGCCCTTAGCTACTACATTGAGCATACTAAGGCACATAGAAATGACTTGTCTTCAATTGTTTCTCACTTATAATGAAGTGGAAAAGGGTAAGCTTGCCACTAAGAGAACTGTTGCCAGGTGGATTGTTTCTTGTATACAATTTTGTTATGACAAGTTCGGTAGAATGCCGCCTTCAGGCCTGAGGGCTCACTCGACCAGGGTACAGCTGCTTCTCTAGTTGCAGCCAGATATATACCTTTGTTAGAGATCTGTAAAGCAGCCACCTGGAAAACAGTACATACTTTCACCAAGCATTACTCCCTGGACATCCAGGCTAGGAGCGATGCTAGGTTTTGTACAGCAGTACTGCAGAGCCTCTTTCCAAAGTAGGTTCTGCATTTCTCTCCTCCATAGGGAACTGCTTGGTAGTCTGCATTATGTCTGAATACAGCAAGACTTCATGTTGTTTAAAGAAAAAATTACTCACCATAGTAATGTTGTTTCTTCTAATGAAGTCTTGCTGTATTCAGACCCCCGCCCCCTCTCAGAACCTGGTTTTGGGAAGTGGGTTGGCAGGTACAGTGTTGCACCTCAGGGGTGTACCTTGTACCCTCCCTCTTGGGTGGGGTAGATGTTGTTATTATTTTTTCTGGTGTTTTACTAAATATCGTCACTATCTTTCCTTCTCGGGTTCTCGACTTGAGTCTTTTGGGGCCCAAGAAGATATATTTTGCCCTTTGGCTATATTTTGAACAATTTCCATACTTTAGTTACTAGTTAGTTAGCTCGTAAGAATCTGATGGTTACACTGGAAAGTACCACAGACAGAGGTTTGAAAACCGAGCTCGAGTTCAATGTTCTATGCTTCTGTATAGAGTTAACTCTTTCTTCTCCGTGGCAGTTCAAGTGCTGGGGCTAACTGCATTGTGTTTGAATACAGCAAGACTCTATTAGAAGAAAAAACATTACTATGGTGAGTAATTTTTTCATCCCTGACATCCAGTGGTACCCCCTTCCTAACCTCATTCCATGCAAGTAAGTCCCTGATATTCAGCAATCAAACAGGAATCCATCTATAGTGCCTTTCAAAAGTGCATAATTCCACCAGAGTGTGATGCCCTGGACATGGAACTTTTTAGAACTTAGACTATAAATGAGGCAGAGGTAACCCTTTTCGACTCTCTTTTTCTCACTGTGCATTGAACCCCTGGCTACAGCAGTTTGATAGAACCCTGCGATTCTGGGAGTCCATGCCAGGGGGGAGCACAAGATTTTGTTGTATGTGGATGACTGTTCTTTTAGACCTCCCCAGAGACATCTGTTTCGGTTCTGCTGAAAGAAATGGCTACCCACGGGGAAGTGACCTAGCTATAAGATCAATTTTAATAAATCTGAGGCCATTAGATTAGGTGGCGTGGCACTTGCTATAGAGACTTCAGAGCCAACCTCCCCTTAAGTGGGCCTCTTGAAATGTGATCAGATACATGGGAGTCTGGATCTCGCTAGACACCTCAGAACTGTTCCACGTAATCTACGATAAATTTCTGGGTGAGGTCCAAGCGGACATTGCTCAATAGGACCTGCTTCCTCTTGGTCTTGGTGGGAGGGTAGCCATGTTTAAGATGAACATACTGCATAAGTTCTTATTCCTATTCCAGGCGCTTGTAACCCCTGAAGATTCCAGAACAGTTCTGGAAGCAGCTCCATTTCACCCTGCTAAAATCCATATGGGGAGCAGGTCGGCTCAGAGTTGGAAAAGAAACTACTGTCTCTACCTAGGCAAAGAGTGGGTTTGTCAATGCCAGATCTTCACTTGCATTATCTAGCAGTACAACTAACCTCTGTTATTGGCTGAATTAGCAAAGAGAGACAACACTGGATGACTGGAGATTGAGATTCAGCAGCATCTCCCAGCCACACTAGTCGCCCTTCCACATGTGGATCTAACCCCCAGATATGGAGAGAAATTACCAACCCGGTGGACAAAGCATACTCTCCATTATGCACTTAGAACCAAAACAGGTTACACAGATTCCCAGTGAAGTGGGCCTCCTTTCTGTCATCATTGGCAACTCAGGATTTCTCCTACCTTGCACAGAACCAGGCTTCTGGAAGTGGAATAGGTTGGGGCTGAGACATTATTGACCTTTTTTTCAAGGGGGTGGATGTGTTCCCATTTCTAGCGCTCCAGCAGAAGTTTGAATTCCTGGCCTTAACAACACTGAGAAATATGGGCGGTATGGGATGTTTGGTCCCTGAAATGTATGGTATAGCTCAATCAATGTGTTGGACTTGGAAATGGGCCTTTTCTTGTGAAATGGGTAATAAATATTTACAAGAAATATGCAATTTGAACTTTCAAAAAAATATGTAAGTGGCTGGCCCGCCGGCGCAGTGGTTTGATTTCTGCTTGCGACGTCGACCACCCAGGTTCGGGAATGGACCTGGGAAATCAGAGAGTCGTCCGGGGGAGAACGATTTAGTGTCCTAGGGACTGCTCTCCTCCGGGGGGGAGGGAGAAGAGTGTCTGGCGCATTGTGGGCCTTTGGCAGAGGCTGGGGGTACTGCTGTGCTGGTGCCGTAGCGTCGGGGGGTGGGGCAGATGCTGGTCGTATTGCACAGCCCCGCCCCCAGATTTCCGCAAAAAACAAAAATTACTGGTGTATCTCCAAATTGTAGCGCTCAAAGACCACAGCAAAACGATAATTAAATACAACCAGTTGTCTTTATTCCACCAATTGTGAGAACCCCTAGTGCCTTGGCTGAGTGCCTTGGGCATGACGCCCTGTTCTGCCGCCGTCCCCGCTGCCACAAGTGTCCGCCGGGAAGGGGCCCTGCTCCTGAGGCCCCACCCTGGGGGTAAGCCAGGGCAAGCTACCAGTGGCTATGACCGGGGTTAAGTTCTGGGCATGGGGGACGCGCGGGCATGGGCTGAACTCCTCTGGGAGCGGAGGGATCCGGACAAAAAAAAAAATTTAATTCTTTGTTACTAGATTATAATGTTCATATTAAAGACACTTCCTCCCTTTTGCTCCATTAATAAGTAACTTTCGGGAGGCCGGCCGTCGGTGCAACAGTTAGGTTTCGCTTGTGATACTGATGACCCAAGTTCAGGAATGGACCCAGACTGCTGGAGGGCGGCTGGGAGGAGAAAGCTGAGTCCGACAACGCCCGCCTCCCGGGGAAAGGAAGGGGATGTGGCTTGCTGTGTGCCGCCTCCTGGCGGAGGCCGGGAGCACAACAGCTTGGCAGTCCCCGCTGAACGCAAGTGGTGTGGTTGACATCAGCATGTGCCTTGAGTCTGTGGCACACCATGCCCCCCGGGGAACAAACGGAAAAACTCTTTCTCGGCCAGTCGGATGATGTCTGCCGGCTCCTGCTGCCGTGAGTGCCCTGAGGCCCTGAAGCCACCTCAGCAGCTCTCAGGGACTGAACAGATAGTAAGCTGGTTTTCCTCCCTGACGCCATCCCACTCGGAGGAGAGGGACCCATCCGGTGAAGGGATACACCGATCTGCCCCTGGGACGTCTGCAATATGAGGTAGGTAGAAGGGATTGGGCCGATGGTGTCGGTGGGGTCCATGGCTGGCCAGAAGGAGGGGTGGACCGAGAAGCCTAAGGAAGGAGCAAAAAAAATAGTAAGTAATTTAAAGGCCTGGTCAACTAAAGAACTTTTATGAGTGGACTTCCATGGTTATACATTTAAAGAGATTCACCAATCAAAGGTCATGCATCTGAAATGTAGGTGCCTTACTGCCACAGGAGTCCAGAATTGTGAAAATGTCCTAATATAATTCATTATGAAAAAAACTGTATCCCTTGTAAAATTGTTGAAACTGGGTCCCACGGACTTCCCTGTTATAAGTGCCACCCTCATGCTCACTAACGTTATGACGAGATGCCAGTGAGAGCACAGGGGTGCGCACCATTATAATCAATGGCAGCATCTTGTCTATCAATTTTATGTATTATCATGGCCACTTTGTAATTAAACGTGGGCACTGGTCAACTGCCGGTGGTGCTGTGGGTTGAGGCGCAGGATGCCTTACCTCATGCCACGCTGGTGACCCATGTTCGGGAACGAGTATGGGCCACTGGAGGTCAGCAGAGGAGGAGAAGGACTGAACACCCGATGGCTGAACTCCTTCTCCGGGGAGAGGAGGACTGCAGCCCTCGCAGCAATACCACCACCTGGGAGAACTCTGAGGGAAGCAGAACATTTTTAGAGGGGCGGATGTCAGCTGAGGGCCGGAGCAAAGACACGTCTCACTGTGCCTTTGTCTCATTGGCCCTCCCAACTGACATCCGCAGGGGTGGCAGAAAATGCCAGGAAAAACACCCTGCTGTGGCACCGGCAGACAGGTTCTGGGTGCCGGCTATCGGAGAAACCAGAGGTCCAGAAGCGCAAGGTGCATGCTCGGTTAAGGTCTGGGGGAGTTAGAGGGACTCCTCCACCCCGGGCGGGGGGGGGTATCCAGATTGCTCAGGGTTCCAGAGAGTGGGGCACCCATATGTGCAGATGATCCTCGGGGGCGCTCCGATGTAGAACACAGTGGAGCCCTGAAGAGTGGGGCTGCTGCGGGCAGGTAGGAAGATAAATACAAGATTAAAAAAAAAAAAAAAAAGTGGCCACTGGTCGACTAACAAGACCCTTGTTAGTCGACAGGTGACCACGTTTCATTGCAGAGTGGCCATGATAATATATAAAATTGACAGAAAAGATGCCACCCATTGATTATAAATAATGGAGCGCACCCCCACGCTTTCACTGGCATCTTGTCATAACGTTAGTGAGCTGCTGGGGAGGAGCAGTAGCACTTATAACAGGGAAGTCTGTGGGACCCTGTTTCAACAATTTTATGAGGGATACGGTTTTTTTTTTAATGGATTATATTAGGACATTTCACAATTCAGGACTCCTGTGGCGGTAAGGCACCCATTTCAGGTGCAGGGGTATTTTTATTCATATTGGTGAATCTCTTTAAATATTTTTGACAGTCGGTATATATGGTGTTTAGAAAATAGGATTAAGAAATCTTTTTTTTTTTTTTTTTGTAACAAGTAGCTTTCGTTGTTAAATGTAAATATGTGATTAAACAGATGTTGACAGACAGACGTTCTATCATTTACACTAGTTATTCAGCATCATACAATTCCAACTTTTACGGATAAAGAAAACAAAAATAAAACAACCAAGAGGACTTCCAGTTGAGCCACTTCGAGGAATGCAGCACTGAAAGAACCTCTCCCAGGGGGCCCGATAATCAGACTTCTCAAACCAGAGCAAAACAGACTAAAACTTAAAATAAACGTACCAGAGGAGTCATGGAATTGAATGGGAGCTAGAAAAAAGAAGAAAACTACCTCTGTGGCTGGGCAGCAAGCAAAACAGCTAGTCAGCTCTCCGAGTAGTGCTAAAGGCCTGGAAGACATGGCGGAAACCCCGCCAACACCTAGTAGGCAACCCAGCAATGCCGCGATCCTGGTGAAGCTATGGGGCTTTCGAGATGAAGTTAGATCCTTTCGCACAGAGCTATCCTCAGAAATAAATAAAATTAGCCAAAAAGTAACTGAACTGGAGACAGCACATACAGAAATAGACTCTAGAACTGATAGCTTAGAGAGAGGGTGGTGGTGCACTTATTGAATGAACAAAAGCTGTTATATGAGAAATGCGAGGATCTTGAGAATCACTCGAGACTAAACAATTTACGCATACATGGGGTCGAGGAGGCTGAGAAAGGCAGGGACATGATTCAGTTTGTAGATATGTTACTGAGGGAAGTCCTACAACTTGACCCAGCCACTAAATTAGACATTGAAAGAGCTCACCTGGCACTTACCCCAAAACCTTAACAGGACAACCAGAGACCACGCCTATTGTGCTCAGGCTGCTCAACTATTCAGTAAAACAGCAGCTTTTGACATGGGCATGGCGAATGAAAGATATCCAGTATAAAGGCGTGCCTGTATTTCGATAATGATTACTCACCACAAATTGCAGCCAAACAAAGAGCTTATGCACCCATACTCAGAGTCCTGAAACAGCAGCAACTAAAATTCTTTACTCCATACCCAGCCAAGCTCACAATAATGTTTTCAGATGGCCCACAGACTTATGAAACCCCGGAGGAAGCAGCAAAAGCTTTACAGGCCAAGAATATCGTGGTGATTCAACCCACCACACCAGAAATACCAGACCAGCAGATCTAGCAACAAGGAAGGCTTTGGGAGAAAGCGCAATCAACACAATCCAGGAAGCAACAAGGATATGCCACACTTTAGGATGTAAAAAAATCGCTTCATAAATTCCAAAGAACTGTTCCTGACTGACTGGACTGGAGACACTTGTAACTACCTTTTGCTCACAAAGAGAGTCCTGGCTTGCTCTCTGCTAGGAGGTTGCAACTGAGCAATGATTTGGATTTTGTCTGAGGGGAAGGGCGGACATGAACAAATCTAATATATATGTGTGTATGTATGTGTGTGTGTGTATATATATGTGTATATATATATATATATATGTGTGTATATATATATATGTGTGTGTATATATGTGTATAAAATAAAGACTCACTAAAGGTGACAGCATATGGACTTCTTTGCCTGGACTGAGGGATGGGGGTGGGGACCGAGATATCTCTCTCATATGCAAGAGATTCAGGAAGAATAACTCACTGAGAGGTATGTAGGCCTAGGTTGCTGAGAATTCATCCCCCCACTTTTCTGTCTGTTGCCCTGGTGGCTTGAGCAGCCTAACATTAGGCCCCTTTCTGTAAGTAGTTTGCTCAAATGCTACAGGCCCCTATGGAAAATCACAGTCTACAGTTTATTACCCTTGGGATAGGGGAAAACATGCTCTGCCGTCGGTGACCACCTAGTGGCAGACACATGCAGCAAAGTCATGACCAAGATCAAGGTCAGTCTCTTCGTTATCCACAAGGTTGCATGTGCTGCTCGCTAGTGTCTATGATGTTCCTGAGTTTTCATGGCACTGGGGGCCCACGCTGGACTTGTGAGCTATTCCCACAGGAAAACAACATTCTTTCCCACATAGGAGGGTGTAGAGATCCCTCCCTACCTTGGGAGTCGCTATATGTGCCCTTGCACAATGTAAATAGTTCAGTGTTGTGTTTGTATTGTAGGACACCAGATATTTTGCAAAACCCAATGAGATTCCCTGTACAGTATTTCTGTTTTGGTATAAGGGGATCACCCTCATGCATTCGGTTGTTTATCTTACATAATCTTTCTCAAAGTGGGTTGGGAGTACCACCCAGTCACCACTAGAGGGTACTAGATGTTATTCTATGCTAACCATTGGAATCTGGATGTTATTAGAAGTTCTATGTTTATTCTCCCTGTCTTATTGTACTTTGTTACTTAAGATTATAGTGACATGGCAAAATACAGGAATTTGGGGTTCAGATGCATGGAAATCAAGGTTATACAGTTAGCACAGAAGTGAATAGTGACCATTACAGAATGGCAGTGGGGTATGGAAAGAGACAAGGTAGTGATGTAGAAAGGATGGGAAACTGAGAAGGAAGGAAACTGGCATTCATAAAATAACACCAATCTATACAATGGATAGATCATCCTTAGTTTCATCCCTAAATATTAATGGGATACACAGTCCTGTCAAGCGATCTTGTTTATTACAATTCCTAAAAGAGATAATCCGAGTTATTTTTTTACAGAAACCCACTTGTCTGAGCCTGAGCATAAAAAACTTACTAAGCTGGGGTTCCCAACAGTTATAGCATCCTCTCATAGGTCTTGTAGGAGGAGAGGGGCAGCTGTCTTAATCAAAAGAGGAGTGCCATTCGATTTGTAACAGGAAATAATAGACCCAGAAGGGCGTTATGCCTTTGCCAAGGGCAAACTTTATGCCTGCCCAGTAACTTTGGCTTCGGTCTGTTTCCCCCTGGGGCAACAAAGGGAGTTGCACAGCAATTTTTTACACATTTATTGGGGGTTCTTCAAGGGCAACGTCTGATGGGTGGAGACCTGAACATAACTCTAAATCCGGCAAAGGATGCTTTGGTTTATCTCCCTCACAGAACTAACCCTCTTCAAAAATACTTGAAGAGGACGATTTCAGCCCTGGGGCTGGTCGATGTGTGGCGTCACTGCTTCCCTTGCAGAGAGCCCAAACTTATATGACCCCAGGCTCTGGAGTGGCATCGCAACTTAATTATGTATTCACTACAATAGAACATCTTGAAACACTTCAAGATGTGTGGCATGGGTGACCTAATTGTCAGACCATGTCCCAGTATACACTAAATTTAATCTGGGGTGGGCAAAAAATCATTTTAGTCTCAATTTGATGCACCTCAGGGACCAGGAGTTCTGTCAGGTGGTTTAAGAGGAATCCCACATTCTTAAGGAAAATGACAGTATGGATGTGCCTGTGGAATTCTCTGGGATACCCTCAAGACGGTGCTTCGGGGAGGTAATTGTCAATACATCCAAAAACACAGAGAGGGAGAAGCAGATGACCCAGATTCAAGGGGAATTAGTGAGTTATAGTTTTATATACTCAAGGAGACAAAACGTAGGCTACAGATGTGGCTCACAAAACAAAAACTCCAAAAGCTCATGGACCAAAAATAGAACAAGCCTCTTTATTTAAAGCTGAATGCCCATTAGCTGGCCCGCAGAGTGGTTGGATTTCGCTTATGCCTGCGACCGGGTTCGGGAATGAGCAGGGTCGCTGGAGGGCCGGCCGGGTGGGGAGAAGGATTGAGCATCCCATGGACAGCTCTCCTTCTCTGGGGGGAGGGTAGGGGACTGGTCCGGCGCCTGCTGGCTCCTAGCGGAGGCTGGGAGTATCACAGAACGCACGGCCCAAATACTAACTGGGGGATGAGCGGACGTCGGCGTATGCCGTGACGTCACTATGCTGCCCCCAACAGAAAAAGGGAAAAATTGCTCGCTGGCCGCCGGATGACGGCTCTCTGTTCCCTGAGCCTCCAGTGCCTTCCCAGGGCCTCCTGCTCCTCAGCAGCATCCCTGGGCCCTAGTAGTGTGTGCTGGGGCCATCCCCTCTCCCCGGTGCCTTCCCCCTCGGAGGAGGGGGACCCGCCCAGTGAAGGGATACACCTGGATATCCCAGGGATCGGCTGCCATATGAGGACCAGAGTAGGGCTGGGTAAGGACAGCGGGGGCTGGAGGGAGCCTGTGGAGCCTGAAGGAGGGGGGACCAGCGAGCACGGTGGGGAAGAAAAAAAAGCTGAATGCCCATGAGGGAGGCCCTAAAGGAGCAAGGAACCTAGCTTGTAAGCTTAGAATGCACAAGACTAGAGCATGTGTTACAACCATGCAAGATCCCAAGTCTGGGAAAAAGGAAACCCATCCCAGAGCAATTAGGCAAATCATGGCTGAGTATTATAGAAGCTTATACCAGGCAGACCCTGTAGATTGGAATCAGAAGATAGAGAATTTTTTAAATGAAATACAACTCCCAAAAATTACTGCTTCCCGTATAGAAACTTTAAAAGCCCCAATAACATTAGATGAAGTAGAAGGAGTATTATGGAGAGCTAAAACACAGAAAGCCCCGGGACTGGATGGATATCCATTAGCGTTTTATAAATAATTTCAAGAAGACCTTCTGTCACCCTTCCTAAAAGCCGCTCACGAAGTTCAGACCGAAGATTCCCCCCCCCCCTTTCCTGGCAATATGCGGTAATATCTGCCATCCCTAAACTGGACAAGGACCCAGTGTGTCCTGCCTCATATAGGCCGATTTCAATGTTCAATTTTGATTACAAAATTTATATGTCGATCTTGTCTCATCTACTTGAGAATATCCTCCCCCTGTTAATAAACCCTGATCAAGTAGGCTTTGTTAAAATTCGTCCAGCGCATGATGCAGTGCATCAAACCTACCTTCTTAAAGAGTATGCAGCTAAAAAATCAGTCCCTCTGGTACTATTGGGACTAGACGCCGAAAAGGCCTTCGACAGGGTCGCCTGGCCCAATCTGTGGGCTACCCTGTCCTGATTTGGATTCCCAAAAGAAGTCATACAAAAACTACAGAATATATATAAAACCCCCAGGGCATATCTTAAATTAGACGGCTCCTTCTCTGACCCTTTTCCTTTGCAAAGAGGCACCCATCAGGGCTGCCCCCTTTCACCCCTATTATTTGCATTATATATGGAACCCCTGGCCCAGGCAATTAGATCACACCCAGAAATTGAGGGTATACCAATGGGAGGCAGAATGTACAAAATTTCACTATTTGCTGACGACATCCTTCTTTCCTTGACCTCCCCAGAAACATCCATCCCTAATGAATGGGAACTACTAGAAAGTTTTAGAGAGGTGTCAGGATATAAAATTAACCAACGAAAAACAGAAGTAGTGTTATGTGACTTCACCCCTCCGCCCTCCCTAAAAAGAAGTTATCACTTTAAGTGGTATAAACAGTCGATGCGATACCTGGGAATCCGAATAACTAAAAACCTAATCCATGCAGATATTGCAAATTATGAACCACTAACACAAAATATAACAGATGATTTGGCTAAATGGTCACGTATCCTTTTAAGTTTCTTGGCCCGAATAGAAACCATGAAACAAAATATTTTTCCGCAGATTTTATTTTTTCTGCAAACACTACCCCTAATGCCAACTCAGGTTTATTTTCAGTCCTAGAATCGGCTTATCTCCCAGTCTGTAGGGCAAGGAAAACCACCTAGGATCCGGTACACTCTCTTGCAACTGCCTAAGGAAAGGGGAGGTTTAAAGTTACCTAACCTTCAGGAATATGCTAGAGCCTCTCAGATAAAAGTATTACCTCCTGGCTTAATCCAAATTATGATATGCCTTGAAGCATTTTGAGGTGATCGGAATGATATTTCAGATCTTACAGACTGTCTCTTTGGCCACCCTCCTGGATGCCTACCCTTTCAAAATTCCTCATTGTACTGAGAGGTTTTTGGGAAGTGGCTGCACTTACTCCATAAAACCTTGTTCTGGTGGAGTCACTATTTCCTAGTTCCCTGGCTTCCAATAGTTCTCCACCCCCGAAGGCAATGGACAAATCTATGACCTATTGGCGGAGATGCAATATTAAATACATCCACCAGTTAATAGGACCTAGTGGCATACAGTTGTATGCACAGCTGCAGTCACAATATAAGTTACCCGCCAGCCTAGTTGATAAATATTTACAATTAAAATCGTATTCTCAAACCTCGGAGGAGGCTTTGGCGGCATTAGCCGAGAGCCCCCCATTAATTATAAAACTGTTCCGTTCCCATATGCGGGGAATTACAATGGAACACTGCATCAGCAGTACATATGAAGCCTTACGGGAGAGACCGGGTGACACCACTGAAGCAATTCGGGCTAGGTGGTCTAAGGAACTGGGAACAGATATCTCGGAGACAAACTGGCAGGCTGCTTCTTCAGTAATATTAAAAGCATCTGGATCTCCTTATTGGAAGGAATATGCTTGAAAGTTAAGGTACCGGTGCTTCCACACACCAGTAGTGGTGGCAAGGTTTGTGGGAGAACCCAAGGGTAGATGCTGGAGGAGTTGTGGGTCCACTCAGGCAGATCAGGCCCACATATTATGGGAGTGCAGCCTGCTAGGCTCTTATGAATGCATGAGATAGACATAAAGGAATTCTGGAGGTCAGGGGTAAGGGGCAACAGACTTCTAGGAAAACTTAAACTGAACTTACAAGCTCAAATG
Source organism: Neoceratodus forsteri (assembly GCA_016271365.2). NCBI lineage: Eukaryota > Metazoa > Chordata > Ceratodontiformes > Ceratodontidae > Neoceratodus > Neoceratodus forsteri. Next base: position 211,765,887 of record JADMNL010000027.1, read on the forward strand.
GGCAGACTGGGTGGGCCACAGGCCCTTATCTGCCGACACTGTCTATGTATCTATGTAACTTGTAGCTATATATGAAACCCCAGACTTGCTCACACCTGGTTATATATTAACTGCCACAATCCCATATGGAATAAAAGTGGACAGGCCGCCATACCTACAGATCACTTTGTTAATTTTGGCAGCACAAAAGGTTATCACCAGACTTTGGGGCACAGATAGCACTCCCACCAAGGAGGATTGGTTGGACCTGGTGAGAGAGATATATAGATTGGAAAGGATAACAGCCAGGTTAAGAGATAGAGTAGAAGCCTTTGATAATAAATGGAGAAAATGGATTCTGTTTCAATTAAATGCATATCCTGACTTTGTACCATGAAATCTCATATAGATAGTAAGAGAGTAACTGTTTCCTGGCACCTGAATGCCCCCATACTAAAGCATTTACTTGTTCTGTATATGGAAATGTACTTCAAATGTTTATAACATTTATAGATACGTGCAGATTCATTTACATGTGTATTAATAATGTGAATGTATGTGAAGACCCTATATGCCTAATAAAAATTTTTATTATAAAAAAAAATTAAAACAACCAAGAACATTTGCTTTTGCTTTAGCCTATGAAATTTCTGAGGGTAATTGGAAGGGGTACTTTACTGCTCCAAGTCAAAGACTTCTCATGATGGTTACAGTCCTGTGCAGTTGTTCAAAGTTCTTCTCTTCACCCTTGTTATTAAGGTAAATTAGTTTTAAAATAAAAATAAGCTGAAAAACTCAAAAAAGCTGATTAAGATCCAAATTTCGGCACATTCTAACGTGATGAATGTGCCCATTCATACCTTAACACCATAACTATTTACAATCAACTACAAGCTGTAAACTTATGTTTCTACTTGTTGCACTTTCCTCATCCTCTTCCCTATCCTTTTCAGTACTTACTGTATAGTATTATATTCCTCTTTGTTTCAAAAACAATCGGATATTGCCATCCCATTTTATCCCTCCTGCCCTTTTTTGTTCGTCTATTTCTGCTGGTCCCTTCCCTACCCTACCCCTCCTCCCTGTGGGTCTCCCTCCAAGTTTGCCATGGCCGCCAAATGTCTAGGAATTTTTCCTTCTCTAAATGAACCGTGTATGTGATGTCTTCCATCCTTTCTAAATCTTCTACTCTAGAAATCCACTATTCCTTCGTAGGGGGTTCAGGGTTCAGCCATTTGGATGTGACACATTTCAAGGCCATTACCCTTAAGATTTGGCCTAGCTTGACCACTTGTCTCTTCTTGGACGACAAAGTTGGATGGCCTAGTACCATATCCTGAAAAGTAAAGGGGAAGGGGAATCCCAACATTATTTCCATACTTTTACGTATATGCTTCCAGAATTGCTGCAATCTGGGGCATCCCCAAAATATGTGATGGTGTGTTAGACTGGTTAGACCACACCTTGAGTACTGTGTACAGTGCTGGAGACCACACTTGAAGAGGGACATACAGCTCCTGGAGAGGGTACAGAGGAGGGCAACTAAGATGATACGAGTACTAGGGGATTTGACGTATGAGGACAGACTTGAGGAGCTCTGCCTGTTTTCACTGGAGGAGAGGAGAGATGGGGGGACATGATTGAGGTCTTCAAGTACCTCAAGGGAATAAATAGCGTAAACATGGAGGGGATCTTTAGACTAAAGCAGGGAGGTATCACCAGAGGGCATGGTTTGAAGTTGGAAGGTGGAAGGGTGGGGGGAGGAGGAGTTTTTTACTGAGAGGGTGGTGGACCCTTGGAATGCGCTGCCTGGTGAGCTGGTTCAGAGATCCACAGTGGAGGGCTTCAAGAGAGGGTGGGACAGACACAGAAAGCGGCTGTATCAGATGATGGCCTGGCCCGGGGGGGTGGGGATGGATGATAGGGGTTTCTGGAACACAAGGGGAGGGGAGGGCCTCAGCACCCAACTAGGGATCTGAGGTTCGAGCAGACTCGATAGACCATAAGGCCTAATCTGCTGGCAATTAGTATGTTGCCCTAGAAGTGGCATGCAGGCGCCAACAAGCCTATGATGCCTGGGGGTTAAAGTGTTTTGTAATAACAGGGGTTCTAAAGAACCGAGTTATAACTTTCCAGTTAAATTCCCTCCATCCTGAGGAGGATGTGATCTGCCACCCCCTCCTAAATCTGCGATCCCAATTTATCAGTAGTATTCTCTCTCCACTATCCTCTTTCCATCTCTTTCTAATGTCCTCCAATATGGGGGGGCTAGAGGGGGGAAGGAGTACTTTATAAAGCAGGGATATGTAGTTTAATTTGTCTTTGATCCTGATCAGGTCCCACCAGTATTCTTCTAAAGTGGTTTAGAAATCTTTTTTTTTTTTAAATAGTACTATACATATCCTCCTGCCTGCAGAAAATTCAGGTACACCCCTATTCCCTTCCTTGGCTCCTTGGACTGATAGCCCTGCTCCGCTCTGGCTAATCCTCGAGAAACCGCCAGGCTGCCATTGGTTTGCTTGCCTGCTTTTAGCATGCCATTGGTCTCTGGCCCTCTCAATGCTCTCGACTGTTTCCTCAATCAGCTTTTACTTTTTTTAAGCTGAGCCCTGACCGCCTTCTCTAGCTTAAAAGCTTATATCAATTGGAATTTTCTCCCTCCTACCCCCAGCACTCTTTAAATGTTCCTGCAGCACTCTGAGCTTGCCAACCTACTTGAGCAGCCACTCACTATGCAGCGGACCTAGTGTGCTTATAACCCGACTTACTTTACCACAGTCTAAAAAAAAAAAAAAAAAAAATAGTACTGTATAGCAGCTTATTTTAGCGCCCTCTTTATTTAGCATGGAAAGGGGTGCAGTACTATTTAGCGCCATATTAAGTTAGTGCGTCAGCTTCATGTCCAGTTACAGCACTATGCTCCCTGTAATATTGGCGATCAGCTTATTTTAGCGCTTTTGTCAGTTAAGCTAATATAGCAAAAATAAGCTGAAAGCTAATCTTTCCTGCTATACAGTATTTCTTCTTAACCCAGTTTACTAGTCTCTCTAAAGCCCACCAGTCTCACCACGAAGATGCCTGGCTCACCTCTCTCTCTCTTTCTCCCCTACTTCTACTTTTCCTCCCCACCATCACCCTTCCCTCGTCATCCTGCTCTAATCCCAACACCCCCTCTCTGGTCTACTTAACTGTTTCTAACACTCGCACTTATAATCATGCTGTCTCCCCCTGCTCATTCCCTCCTACACTGGTGCCACTTCCACCTTCCCCCAGCAGCCTCACTTCTAGCAGTGCCTGCCTCTTTTGCCTTTATCAGACTCCTGTTAAATCCCTCATCACCCCCTAACTCCCGACCCAACACACATAAATATAAGCCCTGTCTATTCCTTAAATCTCTGAAATTATATCACCTGATTATAGCTCTCCTGCTCCTCTCCTCTGGAAATATCCACCCCAATCCAGGACCAGCTGCTGTCACCTCACCTGGACCTCCTCATTCCAATCCTGCCCAAGCCCCCACTAACTCCTTGACCCTTCCTAGAGGACCCAACCTACTACACCTAAACATATGCAGCCTGTTACTCAAACTGGACCTTCTCCAAACCCTGACTGTCTCGCTGACTCCTGACATCTTAATCCTCTCAGAAACTTGGCTCGGTAAAAAGATACCCGACCACACCATCTCTATCCCCGGATACTCCTTGGCCAGACAAGACCGAACTGGCAGAGGTGGGAGTGTTGCTATGTATATCTCCGCCTCCTTACAATATGCCCTCACTCTTGCCTCCTCCGAGCCGTCTAAATACGAGGCCCTTGTTATTTGGCTCTCCCTGCCTTTCTCGATCCCAGTCTTTGTTGCAGGCATTTATTGCCGCTCTAATCTTCCCTCCACTGTGGCCACTGACCTCATTACCAGCATCATTGTCTACTCACAGTCTGCAGAACTGTTTGTCTTGGGTGGTTTCAACCTAAACTGGTTGTCTTCCTCTCAAAATACAACACGTAACAGTATTGACTGAGGTGAACATATTTTAAACAAAGTGGTTACTGCAGTATATCCTGTATAGGGAGCAGTAAGCCACTGTATTTTGTATTTTTAAAATATTTTAATTCGTGTTGGTGCAGCATACCTGTGACGCTGGTGGAGCTCTGCTACAGGAGGCAGGAAGAGAAGCTGTGTAGTTCTAGGTGCTCGCACTAGAACTACAGGCTTATAAGAAAGACGATTTGGGAGCTCAGTTGGGACTTTAATTTTATTTCAAATCCAGACCTTAGCAGGACAGCTCCACATATGAGTGGATTTCGACCTGGCAAAGTGCAATTTGTACAGAATCTGTAATGAGAATTGGGAACACCTGTTAACGTGTGCAGTGACCCCCATTTGCTCTTCCGGGTCACACAGATCTGTTTAAGGCTGCCCTGCAGCGAGCAGGGCACACGGCAACACAGAACAAGGGGTCAGGGGGAGCTAAAACTATACAAGGTAAGCCACTGTAGATATGGACTCAAAGGATAGAAGTGGAGAAAGCAAAACTGGGAATACTATGAAGCAATGTAACTCCTGCCAGATGTATACATTAGATAGCCCCACAGCAATATTTCAGTACAACAAATGCTTACTAATTGTGACCTTATATGAGGAATTAGAGAGTTTAAGAAACAGAGCAAATACTCAAACCGAGATAAGCTTGCTGGAGGAGTTTATTGACCAGTCTGCTGCTAACATAAGCAAACCACGAGATGCAGGCCGTAACATAACCCAGAAGAGGTTAGATATATCCATACATGACAGAGTAGTAATCTCAGAATACTCAAATGCTCAGAGACGAGAATATAGAAGAATGGAGTACGGTGCCAAAAGATGGTCCAACAGAAGGGGGAGGGCAGATATTTAATAGCGCTCCATTAGAAATACATAATAAATATAGCCCATTAGAGCCCTTAGATCCCAGTAACTAAGCAGAGGAAGATGAGACACGCGGCAGTCAGTTCCCTAACAGTATAGGCAATATCAAAAATATTAAAGAGGGGCAGCAGCAAAACCAAACGGCAAATATAAACAACACGCTTAGAGAAATACACCAAGAAAAACTAGAGAAAGATATTCTTGTTATAAGGGATTCGGTGATCAGAGGGACAGATTCCTTTTTATGCAAAGGAAGAAAAGAAAAGAAAAGGCAATGGTTAGCACTCTTCCAGGAGCAAAAATCTCAGAAGCAAAGCACATCATAAATGGCCTGATGGAGAACCAACATACTCCTTTGGTAGTAATCCACTTAGGGGCCAATGATATAGGTAAAAGTAATCTGAAAGCTATATTTAATGACTTCCACTCAGTGGCTCAGGAGAATAAACAAAAAGTTGGGGATATCATAATCTCAGGGGTGTTGCCAGTATATGCAAGACACTACAAAAAAAAACAAAAAAACAAAGACATTAAAATGCTAAACAGTTGGCTGAGGGAATGATGCTAACTGGTGTAACCCCCCTACAAATGGGGGTTCCCAAAAAGTTTTCCTTGAGCTTGCTTAAATGCTCACTGCCAGGCTGGTGTCCTGCGTTTTAGCAGTTTAAATGTGATTACCAGAGCCTGTATAGCCTCTGTGTGCTGTCTCTTTAAGAGCTGCCTGATTGCAGCTCTTGTAATCTGAGAGGGAGCTCTGTTGAAAGATGTAACTATCTAGTGAAAATCATTTAGAGTGGTGATAATGATAGTGTAGTTTGTCTAACCTGCTTTCTTTGTAGCAAGGACTGTTTTGTTTGTCTCCACTATCTTGGTCCTGGACTGCAAATTGGACTAAACAGTACCGGGGGGACCTAAAATGTAGCCAGACTACAGGAGCTGTCTGAAGTCAAAATCTGTAGGAATTTTAGTTTTGAACTTGTTGCGACTTTTTTGCAACTGAAGGGGGCGCTCTTGCCTTGACTGACAGCCAAATCAGCCAACCTTTTGGATCTTGAGGAAGTCCCGGGCTGCTTGCAATTTTCAGTTAGATCTAAGCTGGAAACTGAAGAGTAAGGAGCTGAAATGATTCTGAGCAGCAAACCTGAGTGGATTCACATGGGAGAACTGAAAAGGCTGAGTTTTTGGCCCGCATGTCTGTCTGTTGTTCCTGAGAGGGAGAGAAGAGAATTATTTTGGACTAAATCCAAGTTTGTGTGACTAAAGTAAGCTACTGAAGTGGGCTAGGCTCAACCTGAAGAAGACCGAAGATTTTTGCTGAATGCGATTGGCCTGTCAGGTGTTCCAGCTACCCCTAAGCTCCCGGAGTGTGCAGAGACTTTGCGATTTTGACCTGGGAGCGCTTTGTCTGGTACAGTAGAATTCTCTTACATGTAAATGTGCTATGAGCTGCTAGTGGGTTGTGAGTTAGTTCCCCACTGTGTGAACTGTGTTCTGCTTGCTGGAAGCTGTATCCAGCCCAAAACGGACTGCATCCGAATTTGTCTCCATGCGGTCTGGGCCTTGCCAAACTGGCCCAGCCAGACTACCCATTGCACAGAGAAGCCATCGACGAGAGACCTGCCTGGGGATCAGCCCCCTGCTCCATGCTTGAACAGGAACGACGTCTCTGCGACTCGTGTGGGCCCTGCTTCTCCTGGCATTCCAGATCAACCACCTGCAGTCTCGATTTTCATCCAGCCTGTGTCCAGTCTTGGGTATCGTGAGTAAATACTAGGGTAGCTCCCTGCAACAACAGCTTAATCTGAGTGTGTCATCTGATTTTCTTGTTGCTTCGTTTCCATTACGAACTGAACCCTCTGGCTCAGGATTACAAATATTGTGTACTGTGCATGTTGTGTTTTCCATCACAGGGCCCCAACCAGCTGCGACGCTGGCCAACCCCGGGCATCAGTCCTGGCTAGCCCATCTCTTCTCCACCTGCGTACCCAGAGGTGTGACTGTGTGGGGGGCTCAAAGCGCATGCATAACTGCTTGATTGATATAACCTTTAAGCTAATTAACCTGATTTTGCCCGTCCCTTGTTCAAGTCCCCTGAATAAATCAGATCTAACTTTTTCTGCATGTAATCTGACTGTGGTTCCTGTTTGTGCTCAAAGTACTGTACTGTTGCTATTTGCTGTGCATAACCTTGTTTTACAGGGGTTCCCCAGGGTCGAGCCAGAGGAACCATCCCTGGTGGTAAGTGCAAACAGTGTGGGTACTTGTGTGGTGTACCAGGGGTATTGTGAAAGTGATTATTGTACAGTGTTAAGGCCACTAGAGGGGAAAGGGAGGGGGGTTACAGTGTCCCGGAGGGCTGTGCCCAGGTTAGCTTGACCACTACCAACCCTGACCTCCGGGTGGAGGCACCCGTTTCAGAACTCAGGCCCCTTAACCTGCTACTAGCCAAGCAGGCAGGGGTAGTAGCCCTTGGGATAGCGCCAACTAGGGGTTACACTGAGAGGACAGGGATTCATAAATAATTGGAACATGTTTGGATATGTGAGACCGTTCAAAACAGACGGCTTGCATTTAAACAAAATGGGAACTAGAAGGCTGGCTGGTATAATAAATGATTCCATCACTATTCGTTTAAACTAGTAACTAGGTGGGTTGGGGAAGAGGCACCCAAGAAAAACACAGAAACAATGTTAGAGACTAAACCTAAAGTAGAGGAATGGTGGAATGGTTTGCTATTGAATGCAAGGAGCCTAGTGAACACGTTTGACGAATTACGGTATATACTGGAAACACAGAAAATAAAAATCTGTGCAATCACGGAAACGTGGTGGGATACCAACAATATATGGGAGAAAGAGATACAGGGTTACAACTTGTTCTCCAAGTCAAGAGACAGTAGAAAGGGAGGTGGAGTGGCAGTATATATTTTGAAAAACATAAAAGCAGAACAAATATCCATAGAGGCAGGCACAACTGAAGATATTTGGATCAAACTAACCCCACCAAAATCCCCCCAAATTATATTAGGTCTAATCTATAGACCACTATCATGCAGTAAAGAAGATAATACTACCCTACTAAATAGAATACATGATCTAAACCCAGCAGACAGAATTTTAATTATGGTAGTTCTGAACTTACCAGGGATAGCGTGGAATATATTACACAGCACATGTAAATTGGAGAGGGATTATTTAGAAGCTTTTACTCAGGTGGGACTGTAACAAATGGTCCAACAAAACACAAGAGGTAACAAAATTCTGGATTTAGTCCTATCAGATATGGAGCAAGATGTTCAAAAATGCCAAGTCACTACCCCACTAGGTAACAGTGATCATTTAATAATAAATGTTACCATTAAAGAATCTACTCAAGATGAAACAACAGAAACTGAAATATTAAATTTCAGTAAAGGAAACTTTACAGCTATAAGACAAGAACTTAGAACTCGGAATTGGAAGGAAGCCTTCCAGGCAAAACATGTGGACTAGATGTGGGTTATACTAGAAGAAAAGTTAAAAACTCTTAACTAGTTTGTACCAACTAGGAAAAAATATAAAGGGAAAACATCCCCTTACTGGCTAAACCACAGATTAAAAACAATGATTAAGAAAAAACACAAACTATTCAAAACCCTACATAGCAATAAAAATTACAATGGTTTGCTTAGATATAGAAAGATGCAGAGACATGTGAAAAAAGAAATAAAGAAAGCTAAAGCACAACATGAGGTCAGGCTTGCAGGGAAAACAAAAGACAACTACAAGTCATTCTGTGTGTAACCCCTAGGTGGCGCTATCCCAAGGGCTAATACCCCTGCCTGCTTGGCTAGTTGCAGGTTAAGGGGCCTGGGTACTGAAACGGGTGCCTCTACCTGGAGGACAGGGTTGTTAGTAACAAGGCTAACCGGGTACAGCCTTCCGGGACACTGTAACCTTCCTCTTTCCCCTCTAGTGGCCTAGACAATATGCAGCAAACACTTTCACAGTAGCTCCTATTCAGCATACACATCCCCACACTGTTTGCATTTACCACCAGGGCTGGTTTCACCAGTTCGACCCTGGAGACCCCCTGTAAAACAAGGTTAGGCACAGCAAATAACAACAGTACAGTGCTTTTGGTACAAACTGGAACCACACTCAGATTAAATGCAAAAGGAGTTAGATCTGATTTATTCAGGGAAATTGAACAAGGGAGGGCGTAATCAGGATGATTGAGTCTAAAACTGATCTAGTCAGGCAATTATGCATGCAGTTTTAGTCTCTGCACAGTCACACGCTCTGGGTACCCAGTTGGAAGTAACGTGGGCTAGCCTGGAATGTTGCCTGGGGTAGGCCGGCATCTCCGCTGGTTGGGGCCCTGTGATGAAAAGAAAAGGCATGCACAACCACGCACAATTTGTAATCCGGAGCCAGGAGGCTCAGTTTGTGATGATTAGACAAAACAATTAAATCAGATGACACACTTTGATTGAGCTGTTGTTTCAGGGAGCTACCCTGGTGTTTACTCACGCTACTAATTCTAACAACATGAAGTCTTGCTGTATTCAGACATAATGCAGTTAGCCCCAGCACTTGAACTGCCCCGGAGAGGAAAGAGTTAACTCCATGCAGAAGCATGGAACGTTGAGCTCGAGCTCGGTTTTCAAACCTCTGTCTGTGGTACTTACCAGTGCAACCGTCAGATTCTTTACTCCACCTAACAGTGAAGTCGCTCCGGAGATTCCTCTGTTCGGTTTGGTAAAAGTAAAGCATTCGGTTTAAAACTTGTTCTTTATTGTTTTGTTTTTTTTTCGGATTTCCAGCCTCTGTCTACGGTACAGGTAGTGTGGTAGATAGGTAGTGACTGTATTTTATTTTAAGTAACTTGTGGAAATTGTTGGTTTCTTCGGTTTCTTCCCGGTTGGTCCGGTTAGGAACCGACCTTGTGTTTCCTTCTAATTTTAAATTTATTATTTTAGAGTGGTGTTCCGGTACCGATCAGTTTCAAAAGAACTGGGCTTTTTCTCACTTCTTTCCAAACCCGTGACACGGTTGTTACTGATCGGTTGATATTACCTGGCTTGAACGCTTCTATAGGGTAATTTTGGTAGGTTGGCCATGTCTGAGAAACCCAAAAAGAAAACCAGTCCCACTGGGTTTCAGCACTGTACTGAGTGTGGGGAGGCCTTTGCCAAGGCCGACCCCCACCTCATCTGTGTTTATTGTCTGGGGTTTGACCACCTCCAGTCAGACTGACAAATTTGCAAAAACTTTCCTAAAACCACTCTAGAAAAAAGACTGAGTAGGTTGAAGGAAAGGGAGGCCGAGAAGTCCGTAGACCTGGATGGCCAGCCCAGTTCGGTTACGGCCGAACCTGAGGAGGTGCCTACTGATCTAGGGGATACCTCCTCGGGCAAAAGGAGAGCCGACTCTGAGGGGTCGGTTCCGTCAAAAAAGAAACGGAAGTCCGCCGGTTCGGATTCAGTACTGCTTACTCCAACTGTGGACGAGATAGCCAAAGCGATTAGTATTGTCCAATCGCTTCATCCGGTTCCGTCTGAACCGATGCCACCGGTTAGGCGGTCGGTTCAGTCGGAACCGGCCCCTTTGGATTACGATCTGGATGCTTTCTATGAGGAGTGGGAGGGAGACGAAGACTATCCCGACGATGATGACAATGACTACGACAGTGTGGGTCTGGATGTGCCCATTGAACCGGACATCTCCCCAGACAGACCCTCTGATGTCTCCCTTCCCAGGCTTTCTGAGTCCCCTTCTCACTTCTTGTTTTACAAGAAGGTGGCGGAATCCCTTCAGCTCCCTTTGGTTGAAGCTGCTGAGGAGGCAGAAGAGCCTGATTTTGTGGAGATGATGGACATCCCAGAGTCCAAAAGATTGTCTATTCCCCTTCACAAGTCCTTGGGGAAACAGACACAAAAGATTCTACAGACTCCTAACTCTTTACCTCCTGTAGATAAAAGAATGGACAGGAGATACATGTTATCAGGCTCAGCTGCGGAGTTCCTTTATTCACATAGTAGCCATGTTGGGGTAGTGCAGGCTGCAGCCTGTAACAGGGCAAACATTCCTTTGGCTTCACCCCCCAGACAAGGACTCCAGGAAAGTCGATGCCATGACCAAGAAACTATACTTGGCATCCTCTTTGGGACTCAGGCAGGCAAATTATATGGCCTACACAGCCAGGTACCAGAAGTCCAGGTGGGATACGGTTCTGGAACTGGCTAAAAATGCCTCCCCCCAGCTAGCCAAAGAGCTGGAGTAGGTGGCTGTGGATGGAATTGAGGCATCCAAAGTACAATTTCATGCTGCTGTCGACTCCAACGATGTGGCATCCAGAGTCATGGCTACATCTGTGTCTCTCAGAAGGCATGCTTGGCTCAGATGTACTAGCCTATCACAGGACACCCAGTCTAAGGCTATGGATTTTCCTGTAGTTGGTAACTCTCTGTTTGGGGAGCAGACAGAGGCTTACATGAAGAAAATGGATGAATATAGAACCACTTGCAGGAGTGCAGAGGCCAAGGAAAGGCAAGCCACTCCTCAGAAGCAGCAGTCCAGGGGCAGGGGCAGGCCTTTTCACAGGCCTTTTTACCAAGCCCAGGCCTCCTCATTTTACCCACAAAGGAGTTTTTCCCGAGGGAGGGGTAGAAGGGGGAATGAGGGCTGCTTCTTCCTCCCAATCTAAGGCTCCTGCCAAGTGGACACCCTTAGGTGTCAGCCCGGGTTGACTCTCCAATTCCAGTAGGAGGCAGGCTGGCTTACTACTTTCAGGCCTGGAAGTCTGTTACCTCAGACAAGTGGGTCCTGGAAATAGTAAGCCAGGGACTAGCCTTCAACTTCAAAAGGTACCCAAAAAGGAGGGCCAAGTCTTTTCCACCTGCATCAGTTTTAGAAACCCTTGCCCTAGAGGCAGAGGTTTCCTGTCTCATGGCTCTCAGAGCTGTAGAGAAGGTTCCTACTCAACACAGGGGAAAAGGCCTCTACTCCAGGTACTTCCTCACCCCAAAGAAAACAGGGGAGTGGCGACCCATCCTGGATCTAAGGTATCTGAACAAACACATTTCAAAACCCAAATTCAAAATGGTAATTCTGGGAATAATCCTTCCCTCTTTAAGGCCAGGAGATTGACTAGCATCACTGGACCTCAAGGATGCCTGCTTCCATATCCCTATAAGGTGCTCTCACAGAAAATACCTCGGGTTCGAGTTGCCTTCAGGCCATTATCAGTTCAAGGCCATGCCTTTTGGCCTAACATCAGCTCCAAGGGTGTTCACAGATTGCCTTGCAGCAGTGGTGGCTTACCTCAGAAGACAGGGTATCACCATTTTTCCATATCTGGGCAACTGGCTCCTAGTAGGGCAGTCTTCAGACCAGATCAGGTCAGCTCTGCAAACCACTCAGGACTTGCTCAGTTCCCTGAGGTTTCTTCTCTATCTGCCAAAATCTGTCCTCGAACCAGTACAGCTTCTCACCTTCATGGGGTGGAACTGGATACTACCCAAGCAAAAGCTTTCCTTCCTCTGGCAAGGCTGAAGACCTTAGTAGACCTCACTTCCTCCTTTCGACCTCAGGTTTTTCTTCCAGAGGGCAGTTTTTCTAGCCCTTCAGACTTTTTCGGATTCAGTCAAAGGCAAGGTGGTCCAAGTCAGGACAGACAACACTACAACAATGTGGTACATCAACAAGCAGGGAGGCACTCGGTCCACGGCCTTGTGCACAGAGGCCATGAAGCGCTGGTCTCTGGCCTATTCCCTTCAGACTTCCCTGGTAGCAGTTCATCTTCCAGGGAAGGACAATGTGCTGGCAGATGCCCTGAGCAGGATTTCACAGGGGCATCATGAATGGTCCTTGAATCCTCACATTCTGAGGATCATTTTCTCCAAGTGGGGTATTCCAGAGATAGATCTATTTGCAGCACCAGACAATCATCATCTTCCTCTGTTTTGCTGCAGACCTCCAGTCCTGGGAACAGTTCCCCAGGATGCCCTCATTCTGAACTGGAAGGGCAGGTTTCTCTATGCCTTCCCTCCTTTTCCTCTCCTGTTCAGAGTTCTGATCAAGATAAGAACTCAACCCTGCATAGTGATACTGGTGGCTCCAGATTGGGCCAGACAACCCTGGTATCCTCTACTGCTGTCCTTGGCTGTCTCACGTCCCCTGTCTCTTCCCAGGAGATACAATTTTCTCTCCTCCTCCCAGGGGCGGATCTGGTACCCCAATCTGCAGTCTCTCAACCTCAAGGCCTGGCTCTTGAAGAGTTATGCAGCTCTACATCTCTCTCAGGGAGTTCTGGATATTCTGAAGGTCTCCAGGAAAGCTTCCACTAGAAAAACTTACAATTCCAAATGGAAGAGGTTCAGTATTTGGTGCTCTCAGAAAGGTATTGTGGCTGATTCTGCAGGCATTTCCACAACCTTAGATTATCTAGCTCATCTGAATAGTCTAGGCCTTAGGCCTGCCACTCTGAAGGTTCATCTAGCAGCTGTCTCTGCATTCCTTTCAGCAGGGAGGTGCTCTTCCCTGTCATCTCATCCTGTTTTCAGGAAGTTTTTCAAAGGCCTGGTTCACATTAACCCTCCCTTTAGGGAGCCTACTCTGCCTTGGGATCTTAATGTCTGCATTGCTCTGCTTATGCAGCCACCCTTTGAGCCTGTGGCTTCGGCTGAATTGAAGTACTTGACCTGGAAAACTGTGTTCCTGGTAGCTATTACTTCTGCCAGGCGGATTAGCGAATTACAGGCCCTGTCAGTTGAACCTGACTTCATATCCTTCCATAGGGATAAAGTGGTCCTAAGAGCTAATAGAAGGTTCTTGCCTAAAGTGGTATCTGATTTTCACCTAAACCAGTCTATGTCTCTTTCTTTATTTTTCACTGACCATTCTTCCCCAGGGGAAAGAAGATTACACAGTTTGGATGTTAGAAGGGCACTTAGCTACTACATAGAGCATACTAACACACACAGAAATGACTGTCTTCAATTGTTCCTCACTTATGATGAAGTGGGGAAAGGTAAGCCTGCCACTAAGAGAACTATTGCCAGGTGGATTGTTTCCTGTATACAATTTTGCTATGACAAATTGGGTAGAACACCCCCTTCAGGCCTGAGGGCTCACTCGACTAGAGGGTACAGCTGCTACTCTAGCTGCGGCCAGAGATATACCCTTTTTAGAGATCTGTAAAGCAGCCACCTGGAAAACAGTACACATACATTCACCAAGCATTACTCTCTGGACATCCAGGCTAGGAGTGATGCTAGGTTTGCACAGCAGTATTGCAGAGTCTGTTCCCAAAGTAGGTTCTGCACTTCTCTCCATAGGGAACAGCTTGGTAGTTCAGTATTATGTCTGAATACAGCAAGACTTCATGTTGTTTGAAGAAAATTACTCACCATAGTAATGTTTCTTCTAATGGAGTCTTACTGTATTCAACTCCCCCTCCCCTCTCAGAACCTGTTTTTGGGAAGTGGGTTGGCAGGCACAGTGTTGCACCTCAGGGTGTACCTTATACCCTCCCTCTTGGTGGGGTAACTGTTAAGTTTTTCCTTCTTGTGTTGCATAGTTTGAATTGTCAGTACCTTATTTCTTCTTGGGGTCTCGACCTGAGTCTTTTTTGGACCCCAAACAGTATTTTGCCTTTTGGCTATGTGTTCAAATAATTTCCACATTTTAGTGTTAAGTTAGTTAGTTGCTCGTAAGAATCTGACATTTGCACTGGTAAGTACCACAGACAGAGGTTTGAAAACTGAGCTCGAGCTCAGCGTTCCATGCTTCTGCATGGAGTTAACTCTTTCCTCTCCGGGGCAATTCAAGTGCTGGGGCTAACTGCATTATGTCTGAATACAGCAAGACTCCATTAGAAGAAACAACATTACTATGGTGAGTAATTTTTTCGTACAGGACACAGGATGGATGAAATGGAGACTGCAGGATGACTTGCTGGTTTGCCATGAGAAGCAGGGCCTACACGATTCACCGTGGTGTCGTTCCTGTTTGTGATGTTGAGCAAGGGGCTGATCCCCAGGCAGGTCTCTCGTCAATGGTGTTCTCTGCGCCTGAATAGCTGGCTGGGCCAGTGTGGCAGGGCTCCAGGCCAGGTAAGACAGTTTGGATATCAGTCCGGGAAGGCTGGCTGCAGCTTCCAGCAAGCGTGGCACAATTAAACAGTAGGGAACCAAATCGCGACCCACTAATAGCAAACAGCACATTTATAGTAAAGCAATCACCATACCACAATGCAGATAGCAGTCTGGCAGCAGTATCAGTGTCTCTGAGCAAAACCGTGAATTCTATGGCAACTGGATGTCCTGACAGGCCGATCGTGCACAACAAATCTTCGGTCTTCTTCAAGTTTAAATCTGGTCACTCTTCAGTGGCTTTGTTACACTCCAGTTCGGATGCAATCCAATTGCTAAGCCTTTCAAAAGATTCCCTCTCGTGGGACAGCAGGCAGACAGGCCAGACTCAGCCTTTCCACCAATCTCCCGCGCGAACTACGCAGAAGCAGCTACTCAGATCTCTCTCGAGCTGTTCACTCTCCAAACTCTACCTCCAGACTGACTTGCTGCTGCAGGCAGCTTGGGAATTTCCCTTCTGTCCAAAAGGTTCGATTTGTTGATTCATCTGTCTGTCAAAAGCAAGGGCTCCCCCTCCAGGTGCAGTTAGGCGTCAAAGTCTCAAAACTACAATTCCTTCAGAAATTCACTCCCACAAGACCCCTGGGGACAGACTCCATTTTAGGGTCCCCAAAGGTACTGATTGGCCCATTCTGGCGGTCCAGGACCAAGATGGTGGTGATAAACAGAACTCTCCATGCTGCAAAGAAGGCAGCTTAGACAAACTACAATATCATTACTATTCTAATAGATGATCGGCAAATAAGTACAGCTTCTAATAGAGCTCCCTCTGCGCTAGTAGCGATGCAGAATGGAGCGATTATCTGGCAGCCCAGGCGGAACTCGAGCATAGAAACACTCAGCCCCCTCCCAGATTAAATAAGCACCACGTTATAGGCAGCTCTTAAAGAGACAGAGCACAGAGGCATTAAAGCACTCTCATACAACACTTTTAAAACGCTAAGACACAGGATACCAGCCTAGCAGTGGGCATTTAGGCACACCCAAGGAAGACTTTTGGGAACCCCTATTTGTAGGGGGGTTACATATGCACACATCAACAATAATAAAAAATTCGGAAACACTATAGGACCACTGTTAGGTTCAGATGGACAAACAACGAGTAACAATAGGGAAATGGCAACAATACAGAATGCATACTTTTCTTTGGTATTTAATACAAATAAGAGAGCTATTAATCCTAAAGACCATAACATTACAAAATACCCTATACATATAAAAGTAAAAGAAATTAGTGGCAGATTAAACAAGTTAAATCCAAATAAATCACCAGGACCAGAGGGGTTACATCCTAGAATGTTGAAAGAACTGGCAGAGGAACTAGCACTGCCAATAAGCCACCTGTTTCAACACTCTGGACAAAGGAGTGGTGCCTGAATCCTGGAGGGAGGCAACTGTGATACCACTATACAAGAAAGGGGATAAAAAAAAAGTCCGTCTAACTATAGACCTGTAAGCCTCACCAACATTGTGGGGGATAATTTCTGAGGCACTCCCCATTCATGACATCATGGGTTGTGTACACCTGATAGGTTGCTTGATGCACATGTAGATTTGAGGAAGTCCGTCCCCCTTCTCCCAGGGGTCAGCTTAACTCAGGTCAGTTCTAGATGTGCACCCGGAGTTGCAGGCACATTATACCTACAACAGTTGAAATCTACAGGCTAAGGTAAGACTCAGATTACTTCTCTAAATCTATATATATGTATATGTATATGTAATAGATATACCACTCTGAGGTGTGCGGTGGCACTCTGATATCATGCGCCTTGGTATTTCATTTATGCATGCAGGCTGCACGAGCGTGCGTATATCAGAAGCGGCGACCAGACACCTCAGAGTGGTTTATCTATCTTATAAAATGTCAAAATTGTTTTGAGGGGTAAGTATGTGTAAGTATCGCGCTTGATATACGTGACGTCATGTGATGATCTTTGGCCACTTATTGATGTGCATTTTCTTAACCCAGTTTATAAATATATATATATATATATATATATATATATATATATAGATGTATATATATATAGATATAAATAAATATATAAATAATTACAAAATGTCTGCGTACAATAGGCAAAAGAACAACTATGCATGCTATGTTACTTTGCGTCGATTAACGTCGGTTTGCAAGTTTTTTTGTGATCAGAGTAATTCTAAAAGGGAACTCCTTTGGCTACTGGAAACCCCTCTTAGTGGTTCCAGAAAGAAAATATTGACTGTATTTACACCACCTGGTATTCCCTGCTAGCGATCCCAGGTCTGAATCATCACAACACAAAACTGCACTTAATTTTCATTGGTTCAGTTTGACTACCTGGAAACCCCTGCCAGCAGTTCCAGGGGCAAATACACAGTACAGAACGTTAACTAACACTGAAATTTCCACAAACGCACCTGGTAACCCCTACTAGCGGTCCCAGAGGTGACTCATATCGCATACAACACAGTAACTACCATACAGGATTCATGTTTGATTACCTGGAAACCCCTACCAGTGGTCCCAGGAGCAAACACATGAAACAGAGCCATGCAATGGTCTGATTACTAAGGCTCCATTCAAACGAGCTATTGGTCAATTCAAATCAGGCAAGAAACAAAACATAAATAAAATTGCAATAACACCTACACACCTCTCACATCGGAGCTTACATGCACGCACATTACCCGGGATTCATGTATTGCATAGGGAGCACAGTACTTTTAAAAAGAGCATACCTCATGCAGTACCATAATCTCTGCTGCCCATGCTTGTCTGAAGCTTGACCGTATCACGGCACGCCCGCGCCTCCATAAATCACATTCATTCTGAGCAAACCGTCCTCCCCTCCCACGGACAAGATGGAGCACATTAAGATTTTTTTTTTATGGCCCCTGTGTCTGTGGAGGGCCCTCTCCAACCATTCCTTCCACTGCCCGTGTCTTCTGGCTCCAAATCTCGCTCTACGAATGATCCAGTCACCAGTTGGCTCGCAAATCCCACGACACTACAGCCGTCATATTTTTCAGGGGCACATCTCAGGGATCTCATACAGGTATAGATATCGTGCGGCTTCGCGCTAGATCTTTGCGTTTGCTATTATGAGCACCAAATTAAAACTTGAGGCATAATCACTAAGATATATGTACCACACAAATCATTATGTCACCAGACCAGATCGATATATTTTATCAGTACGCCAAATAAATATTTAATGCCTCACTAATGTCGGAGACCTCACAGATTACCTAATTATTTAGTCTCTTAAAGAAACAGTCCCCCATTTTCATGTCTTCACAGTACAATTATACTCATTCTCAGAAGACATGGCCACAGCTTATATATAATTACTCCTGTGTATTTAACCATGTTCATTTTCTGGAATTCATGTATTTCATACGTGTGTGTGTAAGTGTGTGTATGATATATATATATATATATATATATATATATATATATATATATATATATAAAAGCTCACAGTTTCAGATATTATCTACATAACAAAAATCACATATCTGATCTATGCCATATTTTCCACAGATCATTATGGCGAAAAATAAATCCTGCAAACAATGCTACATCCTAGAATGTTGAAAGAACTGGCAGAGGAACTAGCACCGCCAATAAGCCACCTGTTTCAACACTCTGGGCAAAGGAGTGGTGTCTGAATCCTGCAGGGAGGCAACTGTGATACCACTATACAAGAAAGGGGATAAAAAAGTCCATCTAACTATAGACCCATAAGCCTCACAAACATTCTGTGCAAAATACTGGAGGGAGTAATTAAAGAACATCTGACTACATAGATTCTGAACAACGTAGGGACACCACTCAGCATGGGTTCACCAAGGGGAGATCTTGCCAGACAAATGCCCTGGAATTTTACAACCAAGTTAGCAAGAGCTTAGACTCGGGCACTTCGGTGGATGTAGTATTCTTGGATTTCACCAAAGCATTTGACAAAATTCCACATGACAAGTTTGTTTATTTATTTGCTTTTGGTAACACTGTGGGTGCACTAGGCATGGGAATGCCTATTTTCAGGCACGACCCCGGAGAAAACAAGTAGACAATACATAAGCACACCATGTGACGTAGCACATGAAATAAGTAATACAGTGGGAGGGGGTCAGAACAATCAACATTAGAGGTTGAGCGAAATACAGTTTAGAACAAGGTCAGGGTACAGCAGTACAACATTATACAAGGTTAATAAAGTATAGATAAGTGTAAAACAAATGAAATACTGAGTAATTTAATCCAAGCATTAGAAAAAATGGGCATTCATGATAATTTAGTAGCCTGGATTAGTTCCTGACTTTACAACAGAAAACAAAGGGTTAACATCATAGGGGCAGTATCAGATTGGTCCATGGTGACAAGTGGGGTGCCACATGATTCAGTACTGGGGCCTTGTCTGTTTAACATCTATGTGACATCACTACAGGTTGTTGATAAAATGTTTTTTATCACCAAATCTGCCGATGACTGCAGAGTGGGGCTCGAAACCAAAAACCAGGAAGACAATGAAGCCCTGCACAAAGCTCTAGATTATATATATGATTGGTGCAGTACGTATGACCTCCTTCTCAATCCTGAGAAATGCACAGTAATGCATCTAGGGATAAAAAATGCATTACAGGATTATAAGTTAGGAAACACTGCCCTAAAAAAAGTAACTAAGGAGAAGGACCTGGGCGTAATAATTACGGAAGACCTTAAATTTAAGGAACACTGCAATACTATATGCAGAAAAGCTAATTGGGTGCTAAACTGCATTCTGCGCCACATAGCAAGTAGAAGCAGGGAGGTGATAGTTTCCCTGTATAGCTCACTGGTAAGGCCTATTTTGGAATATGGAGCCCAGCTGTGGTCTCCGTACCATCAAAAGGACATCCAAAAACTTGAAAGGGTACAAAAAAGAGCTACATGCTCCATAATGGGTATGGCTAACAAAGGTTATAGTAATAGACTGGAAGAACTTGATCCATTCCCCTTGGAGTATAGAAGATGTAGAGGAGATTTGTGTCTATTATATAAATCATTGAAGGAGTTTGATTTATGGGAAAGATTAGGTTTGGAATTTAGAGAGCAAACCTACAGCACAAGAGCCCATATGCTGCAGTTGAGGGGGGAAACTGCAAAACATGGAAAAGGAAATTGTGGTTTAATTAGCGAGTAGTGGCAAGGTGGAATGGACTCCCAGACGAGTGGTAGGCAGTGTCAGTGGCTCAGTAGGTAGCACACTCACCTCTGAGGCCAGGAGATCAGAGGGCCGTGGGTTCAGTTCCCACATCTGGCTCTTGGGTTAATATCCCAGTACTGACACTGTAATGCAGTATGAGAGGGTGCTGCACTTCTGAGGTGCCGTCTTTTGGATGAGACATTAAACCGAGGTCCCATCTGCCTGGATTGGTGGTAGTTCAGGTGGATGTTAAAGATCCCATGGCACTTATCGGAAAGAGTAGGGGAATTTCCCCGGTGTCCTGGCCAAATTTCCCTCTTTCAGTAAAAATACCACCAACAGCTTAATCTGGGTCAAGGTCAGTTGGCATTCATCTGTATCCCCCTCCCCCGGGTCGTGCCTGAAAATAGGCAGGATTTGTCTAGTGCACTTACCTGGTCAACAAAAACTAAAATAAAAAAAAAAAAAATAGGCAGCCCTTCAATGGATAGTTTCAAGCTAAACCTGGATAGGATATATAAACTAGGCAAATGGTAAATAATCCAGTGAGGACTGTGGACGAAAGTCTAACCGGCTCAGTATACGCCTATGAAACCTATAGCCTCCCATAATCTAACACAACTTATCCAAGAACCTACCCGTTTGAACACTAAAACCCAAAATCACACCTTGCTCGACTGGGCCCTCACCACCCACCCTCACTGTGTCATCAAATCTGGTATCCTACCAGGTGCCCAGAATAACCATCACTCGATCTGTCTGGTCCTTAAAGTCCATAGGCCCAAACCCCCTCACAAAATACCAATAGCTTGCTTTTATAAATCCCTCGATTTAACCCCTCTCGTACATGACTTAGTAAATTCTGACTGGGCTCTTCTAACCACCGCTTCCCACATTGATGATGTCCTAGCCTATTTCAAAGATAGATTCTTCGCTATCTGGAATTTCTTTGCCCCTGTCAAGCGCACATGGAACATGGCAACCATGTCCCTTGGGTTACTCCTGAATTGCTGGCCTGCCTCAGAGAGTGTGATAAAGCTTAGAGGAAACATAACACAACTAACCTCCCTAGTGACTTCATTACGTACCGTAAACTCCGAAATACGTGCACCAAAGCCACTAGGTTAGCCAAAGCTGAGTATTTCAACACTACCTGCCGCACTAACTTAAACTCCCCTTCCAAATTCTGGAAAGTGGTCCACACCCTCTTCTCTCCCCCCTCCCACCCATCTTCCCCTGTTCTTAAAATAAACAACTCCCTTATAGTGGATCATGCTTCAGTAGCTGAAGAATTCAATTCATACTTCACACTTCACATCTTGTGCTTCGACTCTACTAGCCTCCCTCCCCGCCTGCCCAACTATGCCTTCCCCCTCTTACACTGACAGTTGCCACCCCCACCAAACTCATGACCATTACCTTTTTTCATTCTCTTTGGTCTCGCCTGCCGACACCCTTAATGCCTTTCTAACAGTTAATCCATCAAAAGACGGTTCTCCCGATGAGCTTGATCCCAAGCTCCTCTACCTCTGTGCCTCAGCTATTGCCTATCCTCTTTCAGAAATCTTAAACCTTTCCTTCATGACAGCCACGCCCTGGAAGCATGCTATTGTCCTCCCCCTTCCCAAAGGTGGAGATTCCACTTCCCCTAACAGCTAGTTCCTTGCTTCCCACCCTTGCTAAACTCCAGGAGCACCTAGTTCTCTCCTACCTCTCCGACTCTAATTTCTTCACCCCTTTCCAATCTGGATTTCAGAAAAATCATTCTACCACTACCTCCCTACTCAGGCTTACTGATTCAGTCCTTACCGGAATGGACAGTGGCCTGCTTACCTCCACCATATTTGTCGACCTCGCCAAGGCTTTCGACCCGGTTTCCCACACACTGCTTCTCCAAGCACTCTCCTCAGCCAGGCTCTCGCTTCCTGCTACAAACTGGTTCAGGGCCTACCTCACTGGTTGCATTCAGTCAGTTAGGATAACGGAGTCCAGCTCTCTTCCCTGCCAAATTCACACTGGAGTACCTCAGGGCTCAATGCTAGGCCCTCTACTCTTCATCTTTTTAAACAACCTCCCGTTAGCCTGCTCCTCATCCATACACATATACGCTGACAATGCCATCTTGTTCACCTCTGGCCAGTCTCCCTCTGACGTGGAAACCAGACTACAGCTCAACTTTAATAAGCTCCAGCATTGGCTTGCATCATATCAGCTCTTCCTATATGTCAAGGAAACAGTCTCCATGACCTTTGCACAAGGCAGAGACTTGCTAGGCTCCCCGTTCTGCCCACTTTCTGCTTGAGGACACTTTCTCTTTTAGATGCCTTGGAGTTTGGCTGGACCAACACCTCACCTTCTCTGGCCACATCGACGCCATCCTGAAAAAGTTGTGCCCCAAGCTTGGCGCAGTATATAGGAACTGTAATTACATTCCTATTACGGCCAGACGCGAGGTTGTCCAAAAGATGATTCTTCCTACTTCCGACTACTGTGATGTAGTCTTCAGTGCCGCTCCCAAATCCACCTTATCCAGATTGGACCCCCTTTTCAATTCTTTCTGCCGCTTTGCCCTGGACTCTTCCTGCACGTACTCATCACTGCAACCTCTATCACTCTCTGTCTTTCCCTTCTCTTGATAACAGGTGTCTGTACTACTGTGCCAAACTCATCTCAAAATACTAGCTAGGCTGTCTTCCACAATACCTATCCTCCTTTCTCTCTCCCCCCCGCTCACGATTTAAGATCCTCTAACTCTTGCTCCTTCTGATCCCCCCACTGTTTTACACTTGCTGGTCAGTCTGCTTTTGCATCCTTCCCTAAAATTTGGAATGCCCTCCCCCTCAAATACAGCACTGCTCCTCCCCTCATTCTCTCTCCTCTGCCCTGCGTAACTTTCTCTCCTCTAACTGCACTTGCTATCATTAGTCATAATCTGCTGTCCTCTGGCCCTTGCACCTTACCCCTAGCCAGGATTTTAGCACTTATGCATTCAAACCTGCTTTCATTATGTTCAATTCAGTTTTATCTGCCTTCCCAGTTATATGTTTTAAATTCCTATATTTCCTGCAATAGCTGTCATCCATGCACTGTCTTCATGAATTTTGTTATCCCAAATGATTGTACTGAATTATGATATGATGCATGTATATACTGTATGTATGAACTACTCCCATTTCCCTTCCCACCCAGGTCGCACAAGCTCGTGTGTCTTCCTGGTAAAACATTTCAATAAATAAATAAATAAACATGGAAAGATTTACTGTTTGAAAACAGAACACCATCTTTTCAGGAATTGGAAAACAAATTATGTAGTAAGCGGAACCTGAATTAGTTTGGCTATTATAAGCTAATATTAAATCTTAAGACCTTAACAACAATTTGTAACCCCCAGTCAAATTTTCGTGGTTTTGGTAAAATCATATGAGCATATGAAAATGGCAACAGATTAAGGCATGAGATCTATCGTGTCTGCTCGAGTTGCAGCTCACAACTTGTTTATTTAATTTATTTAATTAGTATTTCGGAAAGACCTTTGAGCATGAGCTCTTTTACAAAGGTTCCACGTCAGGGTGGACAGTAAGACAATACACATATTCAGTGGATAGTTACAGAGGCCTGATCATTAGGCATTAAAGAGCGATTACATGAGAATTAGACAAATAGGAGAAAAACAGAGCAGTTGCAACAGAATACTAAGCTATTTCTAATTGGTTGCCCTAGGTAGCACACCCCTGGAAATCTCCAAATCCATTGATAGACTATGGCAGAGTAACTGCATAGGGTTTAGCAGCTATCCCAGATGGCGGCTGGAGTGAGCAGTGAAAAAGGGGATTGGGTTTGAACCCACAGAGAGCGAGAGGTGGGGATAGTGAAATGGGGGGGTCTGTGATGGGGGGAGCTCCAGAGGGCTTTGGTCAAGTAGGGTGTATGTGTGTGTGTGTGTGGGGGGTTAGGAGGGCAGTACCAAGAGTGTTTAAAGAGGACTGATAGCTTACTTAAGCCCTTGGCTAGGCTGAAATGGAGGCAGGGTTCTCTAGGTAGTCCTGCTTGGTGCTACCTTGGGGGTAAGCCTGTCTATCAAGTGGGACCTAAGAAGCAGGTGCATTTTGAGCTAGACATTTGGTGCTGTTTGAGGCCTGCTTTGAATTGAGACAGGCTGTTTGTTTGTAATTTCATCGGAAGTTCATTTATCCAGAGGGGGTCCCAATAGGAGAAAGCGCGCTGCCCTAGAGAGGTTCGGCGGAATGGTGTGGATAGTGCTCCATTCTTCCGCCCTCTGGTGACGTCTGATGAGAGAGAAGCCTCGAGCAGGTTTCCTACACAGGGTGGGGTTTTTCTGAGGAGTGCCTTCTTTACCAGGAGGCTAGTTTGGTATTTGATCCTGTCTTTTAGGTTAAGCCAGTTTGTACGCTCATACAGAGTGCAAGTATGAGTGTAGTGATCTGCGCACAGGGCGAGGCGGCATGCCTTATTGAGTGCAGTTTGGACCCTTTTTGAGCACTGTATCAGTGGCAGCTTCATAGACCACCAGCCCGTAGTCTATCGTGGAAAGTATGGCGCTGGAGACTGAGGTTTGGACTGCCTCCAGGGTGAGGGATTTCTTATGCTTATAGAGGACCCCGATCTTTGTGTTTTCCACTCTGACAAAGGATTCTACGTGGTGCGTATAAGTGAGAGTCATCAATGGTGACTCCAAGGTACTTCAACAAGTGCACCTGCTCAATCTGCTCACCAGCTTTATTGGTGATTATGAGGGGAGCATGCCTGTGTTTGTTGTAGAGGCTGGACTGTAGCATGGCCTTGGTTTTCTTGTAATTTAGTAGTAACTTTTGCTGACTGAACCAGTCCAGCTTGATAATGGCTGCTGCTCCTACTCCCTTCCATCCCGCCCCTGATTTCTGTTCTGAGTTCCCATGGACTCTACTCTCTCTACCTGTACCCTGCCCATGTATCTATCCCATCCTGTCTTAAAACCTCCCATTGATTCCCTTGATACCAACTCTTCAGGTAGCGCATTCCAAGGCATCACCACCCTTTCTGTGAAGTAATGCTTTCTCAGGACTCTTCCCCCCCCGTCAGTCTGAACACCCCCTCTCTGTTTACTCTGTTAATACCTTTCAAGTATTTAAAGGTCTCGATCATGTCCCTTCTGTTTTCCAAGGAGTACATGTTTAGCTCCATAAGTCTCTCCGCATAGGGCTTATCTCCCTTTCCGAGGATCATCTTAGACACCCTTCTCTGGACCCTGTCCAGGAGCATAATGTCCACCTTTAAGTAAGGGCGCCAGAACCGCTCACAGTACTCCAAGTGCGGCCTCACCAAGATTTGTACAGTGGCAGAATTACCTCTTCCCTTCTCGAAGTGATCCCCCTAGCAATGCACCCCAGGATTCTGTTTGCCTTAGTTGTTGCTTTCCTGCATTGTCTCTAGTGATTCATTTTACCAGTGATCACTAGTCCCAGATATTTTCCTTCCTCTGAGACTGTTAACCATACCCACCCTCCCAATTTGTAGCTGTAGCCTGGATTCCTAGCTCCCAGGTGAAGTACACTGCACTTCCTAACAATAAACCCCAGCTGCCATGTGACTGACCACTGTAGTAGTCTTTCTAGATCTTCCTGTAGTGTCCTCCTTCCCTTCTCACTGTCCACCTCCGCACTTAGTTTGGAGTCATCAGCAAACAGGCTTATATTACTCCTAACTCCTACCGCAATGTCTGAAATGAAGGCATAACAATGGACCCGGAACTGAACCTTGAAGTACCCCGATAATGACCCTTTTGGACGTTGATAGCTCCCCCTACTACCACCCGCTGTTGTCTGTCACTTAGCCAATTCCCAATCCATCTCACCAAACTTTCACCCACCCCCAAGTCACTCAGCTTGCCCAGCAATCTCCCTAAAACGAAAAACAAGAACAAAGTATAAAAAAGGCACCGAGCAATTATTAGCAAGGATGTATAGAAATATAATAGAAAACAAAGATACAAGACTGAGAATTAATAAAGCATGGAATAAAGAAAACCAGTTTGTCTTCATGTAACAGCAGTGGACAGATTTTTGAATCAAGTAGAGGAAAGGGAGGTGGGAAGGACACAGGTGACCACTTCAAACAACATGAAGTCTTGCTGTATTCTGACAATTGCAGTGATTCCCAACCTTAGAACTGCCCCGGAGAACAAAGAGTTAACTTTCTATGCAGGGCATAGAATGCTGAGCTGGAGCTCGGTTTAAGTCTCTGTCTAGAGTGTTTCAAACCTAAACCGTCAGATTCTTTACTCCACCTCACTGAACGGTCGCTCCGGAGATTTCTCCTTCAGCTCGGTTCGAAAGTTGGTTAAAGTTTCAGTTTTCGGCGGTTTTTAAACCGCGAAAGTATCCGCATAGTCGGTTCAGTCTCTGTCTGTGGTGCCGTGAGTACTAGATAGGAATTGTTCTGTTTTTCTGTGTGGAACTTGTAAAAGTGCGGTTGGTTCGGCTGAACCGACCATTTGATTGTGAATTTTGTTATATTTAGTGTGTGGTTACCGGTTCTTATCGGTTCTAAAAAAAAGTGTTTTTAACCGTTTTTTTCCAATACCCGTGACATGGTTAGGAACTGATAAGGCAGTCTTGCCTGGCGGTTGCCGAAAAAAGGGTAAGTTTAGTTAGGTTGGCCATGTCTGAGAAACCCAAGAAAAATACCGGGCCCACTGGTTTCAACACTGCAGTGAGTGTGGGGAGGTCTTTGCCAAGGCTGATCCCCACACCACCTGTGTTTAGTGTCTGGGGTTTGATCACCTCGATTCAGACTGCCAAATATGTAAAACTTTTCCCAAATCTACCCTTGAGAAGAGATTAGGTAGACTGAGGGAAAAGGAGGCCGAGAAATCCGCTGACCCGGATGGCCAGCCCGGTTCGGTTTCGACCGAACCAGAAGGAGTGCCCTCTGACCAGGGCGATACTTCTTTGGGCAAAAGGAGAGCCGATTATGAGGGATCGGTTCTGACAAAAAGAAAGCGCAAAGATAAATCGAGCGGTTCGGATCCAGAGGTTCATGTTCCGACCGCCGAAGAGATAGCCAGGGCGATTCAGATTGTGGAATCGCTCCGTCCGCTTCCGACCGATCCGGCTCCTTGTGGCAGGGGTTCGGTTCAGTTGGTTCCCCCGGTTCAAGAGTATACCCTTGAAGATTTTTATGAATCGGAGTTTGAAGAGGAAGGGGAATTTGAGGATTATGATGTAAGTGAAGGTCTGGATGTGCCTATGGAACCGGACATTTCCCCAGACAGACCATCAGGTGTTTCCCCTCCTAGGCTTTCTGAGTCCCCTTCCCACTTTATGTTTTACTGAAAAGTGGCTGAAACCCTTCAGCTTCCTGTGGAGGAGGCTGTGGAAGATCAAGAAGAGCCTGATTATGTAGAGATGATGGATATCCCAGAGTCCAGGAGACTGTATCTTCCCCTCCATTAATCTTTTGGGAAACAGACAGAAAACATCTTAGTCTCCTAACACTATACCTCCTGTGGATAGAAGAATGGACAAGAGGTATACACTTTCAGGCTCAGACATGGAGTTCTTATATCAAGCAATGCAGCCATGTTAGGGTAGTGCAGGCTGCTGACTGTGACAAGGCAAATATTCCCTTGGCTTCACACACCCCTGACAAGGACTCCAGGAAGATTGATGCCATGGCAAAGAAGCAGTACATGGCATCTTCTTTGGGACTCAGGCAGGAGAATTACATGGCCTATACAGCCAGGTACCAGAAGTCCAGATGGGACACTATACTGGCACTGGCTAAACAGGCCTCCCCCCAGCTAGCCAAAGAGCTGGAGGCGGTGGCTGAAGATGGGATTGAGGCATCTAAGGTTCAGTTTCATGCTGCTGTGGACTCTAATGATGTTTCATCAAGAGTCATGGCTACATCTGTGGCTCTTCGGAGGATGGCTTGGCTCAGATGTACTAGCCTCTCGCGGGACACCCAGGCTAAGGCCATGGATTTTCCTGTAGTGGGTAATTCTCTGTTTGGGGAGCAGACAGAGAATTATATGAAGAAAATGGACGAGTACAGGACCACTTACAGGTGTGCTCAGGCCAAGGAAAGGCAGGCAACTCCTCAAAGGCAGCTGTCTAGGGGCAGGGGCAGGCCTTTTCAAAGGCCTTTTTACCAAGCACAGGCCTCTTCCTTTTTCGCAGAGGGGGGGTTCTTCAGAGGGAGAGGCAGAAGGGGGATGAGCAGGCCTGTATCCACCCCTTAGCCTAAAGCCCCTGCCAAGCAGACACCCTGAAGGGTCTGCCCAAGTCGACTCTCCTGTTCCAGTAGGGGGCAGGCTGGCTTACATTGTCCAGGACTGGATGTCTGTTACATCAGACAAGTGGGTCCTGGAAGTAGTAAGCCAGGGACTGGTTCTCAGCTTCAAAAAATTTCCAAAGATGACAGCCAGATCTTTTTCACCTGCAAATCTTTCGGAAACCCTTGCCCTAGAGGCAGAGGTTTCTTCTCTCCTAGCTTTAAGAGCTGTAGAGAGAGTACCTACCCTACACTGGGGCAAAGGACTGTACTCCAGGTACTTCCTGACCCCCAAAAAGACAGGGGAGTGGCGACCCATCCTGTACCTAAGATATCTGAACAAACATCTTTTAAAACCAAAGTTCAAGATGATAACTGTGGGAATAATCCTTCTCTCTTTAAGGCCAGGGGACTAGCTAGCCTCCCTGGACCTCAAAGATGCCTACTTTCACATTTCTATCAGGTGCTCCCACAGAAATTACCTCAGGTTTGAGTTGCCCTTGGGCCACTATCAGTTCAGAGCAATGCCCTTTGGTCTAACCTCAGCCCCATGGGTTTTCACAAAGTGCTGGGCAGTAGTAGTTGCCTTTCTAGGAAGGCAAAAGATTTCCATATTTCCTTATCTGGATGATTGGCTAATAGTAGGTCAGTCTCCAGACCAAGCCAAGTCTCACCTGCAAGTGACCCAGCAAGTGCTCACTTCCCTAGGATTTCTTCTCAACCTTCCCAAGTCAATTCTCGAACCAGTCCAGCTCCTTACCTTTATAGGGGCAGAACTGGACATACTCAGAGCAAGAGCCTTTCTTCCTTTAGAAAGGGCAAGGGCTCTTATGGAACTAGCTTCTTCCTTCAGCCTTCAGGTATCTCGACCAGCAAGGCATTTCCTTCAGCTCTTGGGCCACATGGCAGCTTCAACAGCAGTGGTCCAAGGGGCAGGATTCCTGATGAAGGATATTCAGTTCCACCTGAGAGCTTTCTGGTCTCGGAGAAAGGACTCCCTTACCAAACTGATTCCAGTGACTCTGATATTGATCCAGGCCCTCCAGTGGTGGCAGGAGCAGGACAATTTAAGGCAAGGTGTTCCTTTTGTTGCTCAGCCTTGTTCAGTGGTCCTTACCATGGATGCTTCTCTTCTGGGCTGGGGAGCCCACCTGGGGTCCCTTACTGCCAGGGCCTGTGGTCCCCCCAAAAATCCCTTCTCCACATCAATCTTCTAGAGCTCAGGGCAGTTTTTCTGGCTGTAAAAGCGTTCTCACAGTCCGTTCAGAACAAGGTAGTTCAAGTCAGGACAGACAACACTACCACCATGTGGTACATCAACAAGCAGGGAGGCACTCAGTCCACGGCCTTGTGCACAGAAGCCATGAAGTTGTGGTCCCTGGCTTATTCCCCGCAAGCGTCTCTTGTAGCAGTTCACCTTCCAGGCAAGGACAATGTGCTAGCAGATCATTGAGCAGGATTTCTCAGGGCCATCACGAATGGTCCCTGGACCCTCAGGTTTTGAAAGTGATTTTTTCAAGGTGGGGCACTCCAGAGATAGATCTCTTTGCAACCCTAGACAATCACCAACTCCCTCTCTTTTGTTGCAGACCTCCAGTCCTGGGCTCTCTCCCTCTGGATGCCATGATCCTCAATTGGGAAGGGAAGTTTCTGTATGCTCCCCCCCCCCCCCCTTCCCTCTCCTATTCAAAGTTTTGGTAAAAATAAGGTTTCAACCGTGCAAGGTGATTCTGATTGCTCCAGATTGGGCCAGACAGCCCTGGTACTCCCTGTTGCTGTCCCTAGCAGTCCATCTTCCCCTGTCTCTTCCCAGGAATTACATCCTCTCAGGGAAGGATCTGGTACCCCAATCTTCAGTCTCTCAATCTCAAAGCATGGCTCTTGAAGAGTTTGAGTTTGCAGACCTGCATCTTTCCCAAGGGGTTCTGGATATCCTCAAGACTTCTCGAAAAGCCCTCCACCAGAAAGACTTACAACTCCAAATGGAAAAGATTCGGCATTTGGTGTTCTAAGAAGAATATTTCTTCAGACACTGCTGAATTGCCTACGGTTCTGGATTATGTGGTCCATCTTAATGGCCTAGGCCTCAGACCAGCTACTCTCAAGGTACACTTGTCAGCTGTTTCTGCAATTTTGTCTGTGGGGAAGCCTTCCTCACAATCCTCCTATCCTGTGTTCTGTAAATTTTTTAAAGGATTGTTTCACACCAATCCCCCTTTTAGAGACCCTGCCCGGGATTTGAATGTTTGCATTGCTCAACTTATGCAACCCCCTGTGAGCCTATGTCTTCAGCAGAGCTTAAGTACTTGACTTGGAAAACTGTGTTTCTAGTAGCCATTACCTCTGCCATGCATATCAGTGAATTGCAAGCCCTGTCAGTGGAACCTGATTTTATCTCCTTTCATAGGGATAAAGCGGTCCTTGGAACCAATAGAAGGTTCTTGCCCAAAGTGGTTTCAGACTTCCATTTAAACCAGTCTGTGTCTCTCCCTGTTTTCTTCACTGATCATTGTTCCTCAGGAGAGAGGAGGCTGCACAGTTTAGATGTTAAAAGAGCCCTTAGTTACTACATAGAGCATACCAAGGGTCACAGGTTTGACTTCTTCCAGTTGTTCCTCACTTATGGAGAAGTGGGAAAGGGCAAACCTGCCACCAAAAGATCTATTGCCAGGTGGATTGTGTCTTGTATACAATTCTGCTATAAAAAACTGGGAAAAACTCCACCCTCAGGCCTGAGGGCTCATTCCACAAGAGATACAGCTGCTTCCCTGGCTGCAGACAGGGATATCCCTCTCCTAGAAATTTGTCAAGCAGCCACCTGGAAAACAGTCCATACCTTTACCAAACATTACTCTCTGGATATCCAGGCTAGGAGTGATGCTCGGTTTGGCACAGCAGTACTTCATAGCCTATTCCCAAAGTAGGTTCTGTCCCTCCTCCTTGGAGGTACTGCTTGGTAGTCTGCAATTGTCAGAATACAGCAAGACTTCATGTTGTTTGAAGAAAAAATTACTCACCTTAGTAATTATATTTCTTCTAATGGAGTCTTGCTGTATTCTAACCTCCTCCTGCCTCCCTTTCAGAACCTGTTTTTGGGAAGTGGGTGGGCAGTGCAGTGTTGCACCCAGGGTGTATTTGCTTGCACCCTCCTCCCTTTTTGTTTGGGTGCTTATTTATTATTATTTTTAGTACATTGGGTTTTGCTTTTGGGTTTCCTGACTTGAGTCTTCCTTGGGAATCCAAAACGTTTCAGCCAGTTGGCTAGTAGAATTTTTACAATTTCCACATAGAATTTTTAGTTTAGTTGGGCTCGTAAGAATCTGACAGTTAAGTTCAAAACACTCCAGACAGAGACTTCAACCGAGCTCGAGCTCAGCGTTCCATGCCCTGCATGGAAAGTTCTCCGGGGCAGTTCAAAGGTTGGGAATCACTGCAATTGTCAGAATACAGCAAGCCTCCATTAGAAGAAATATAATTACTAAGGTGAGCAATTTTTTCATAGGGTCCGAGGTGTCAGAATAGGCAGGGAAGACTGGATGGGCATACTGATACTTTTTTGCCACCAAATTATATGCTTCTGTTTAAAACTGTGCAAGTTGGACATGCTAGTTAGCATGATGCTTAAAGAAACCCACAAGGACATACCCCTGCACCATACCCATCGGTGCCTTGCCGCCAGAGGATCCCAATAAAGTTACCATGTCCAAAAAGGTTTAAGTACTTAAAAAGATCTGTCGCTCGTAAAAATGTAAAAACCAGGTGCCATGGACTTCCTGTTTTTTTTCTGCTGCTCCAACTCCACCCCCGTGCTCACTAGCATGCTGACGAGATGCCAGTGAGAGCACAGGGGTGTGCTACGTTATATGCAATGGGTGGCAGCTTTTCTATTGATTTTAAATGATATATTGGCCACTTGGCAATGGAACATGGGCACTGGTCAACCAACAAGGGCCTTGTTAGTTGACTGGTGCCCACATTTCATTATCAAGTGGCCACTATATCATTTAAAATCAATAGAAAAGCTGCTGCCCATTGCATATAATGGAGCGCGCCCCTGTGCTCTCACTGGCATCTTGTCAGCGCGCTAGTGAGTGCAGGGGTGGAGTTGGGGTGGCAACAAACAACCGGGAAGTCCTTGGGACCCGGTTTTTACCTTTTTATGAGCGACAGATCTTTTTAAGTACTTAAAACTTTTTGGACATCCGGGTGTTTGACCTTCTTTGTCAATGGTTCTGTCGCCCTCAGATCAATCTGTTCGCCTTGAGCCACAATGCTCAGACTCAACGGTTCATCTGCTGCTACCAGTGTCCACAGGTGGAAGCAGTGGACGTCCTGATACAGGAGTGGGGTTTCAACAGAGCGTATGCCTTTCCTTCTCTGCCTCTACTCCCCAAGGTCATACATAAAATAGGGCACTCAAGAGGAAACTTCCTTCTGATGGCTCCAGAGTGGCCCAGAAGACTGTGGTTCTTGGACTTAGTGAACCTAGCTCAATGTGCTCCTTTTCGCCTTCCAGTGCAGGGGGACCTTCTCTCTTAGGGTCCCATTCCGCATACAAATCCAGGAGTGATGCAGCTTGCGGCCTGGCTCTTGAAAGGAAGAGACTCCTAAAACTAGGTATCTCCATGAAGGTAGTAGACAAACTCATGGCTGCCAGGAAGACTTACATTTCTGCAGCTTATGCTTGCATATGGATTACCTTTTCAAATTGGGCCAAGGAAAAACATATCTAGCCTTCCAAGGCCTTGGTCCTGCAGATTTTGAATTTCCTATTGGAAGGAATGGACAAGGGTTTGGCCCTGAGCACCCTGAGAGGTCAGGTGTAGGCCTCTTTGATATGTCTTTAGGGACTAACAGAGAAGTTATTTGTTTTCTGTGGGCTGTCCAGCAGGAGTCAACCTATGTTCTCATTCCGGGTTCCACCTTGGGATCTGAATCTTGTGTTGAATGCTCTCTGTAAAGAGTCTTTTGAACCAGTGTCATCCATTCTGCTGGATGTGCTGTCTTACAAGGTATGTTTTTGGTTACTATGTGCTCAGCCAGGAGGATTGGCAGGCTCCAGGCCTTGTCCCACAAAGAACCAAACCTTGTAATGCATAAGGACAAGGTAGTGCTCAGAACAGTTCCGTCCTTCATCCTGAAAGTTCCCATGGCTTTACATGTGAACCAGGAAATATGTCTTCCATCTTTCTGCCCACAGACTTCTCACCCAAAGGAGAAGGAGTTGCACAAGTTGGATTTGTGATGTGCCGTTAAGACATACCTTAGATGGACTGCTGAGTTCTGGAAATTGGATAACTTGTTTGTTCTTTTTGGAGTGGCCAAGCAGGGTCAGAAAGCCTACCAAGGCCACCCTAGCTAGGTGGGTGAGGGCCTATGTTGCAGTAAAGAAGAGGCCTCCGGCAGAGTGACGCCCGTACTTGGATTTCTGCTTGTAGCCAGTGACCCGGGTTGGGAGCGAGCCGGGAGCTGGAGGGCCGGCCGGGAGGGGAGGACTTGAGCGTCCCAAGGACTGCTCGTCCTCTCCGGGGAGGGGTACCAGAGCTCGGCTCTTGTCTGACCCCGGGTGGAGACCCGAGGTACAGCAAGTCCAATGCTCCAACAGAGGGGATGACGTGCCAGACGTCAGCGCTTCAGCGCCTTGACGTCCGGGGACCTGGCACGTCGAGAGAACATCAGGAAAAAAGCCTTGCAGCCTCCCGGTAGACGGAGCACCAGGCCCCGACCTTCAGTACCCCTACCTGCCCGGAGACAGGCGTGCGGGGCCAACACAGAGAAACGCACCGGAGTGTAAGGGCTCCCCACCAGTACCATGGGGGCTAACCAACGGCTCCATGGGGCATGGACTGCACCGGTCACCAGGTAGGTGAGCGAGGGCTGATAAGGCCGTAGGTGTCTCCCGAAGATGGGGAGAGCTGTGAGGAGGGGGAGCATAAAGAGAAAGTATAAAAAAAAAAAAAAAAAAAAGAAGAGGCCTCCGGCTCTCATCAAGGCTCACTCCACCAGGGCTATGGCCACTTCCTGGGCAGAGAGAGGTGAAGCTTCTGTTTTAGAGTTCTGCAAGGCAGCTACATAGTCCTCCGTCCGCACTTTCACCAAGCTTTACAGATTGGATGTTCAAAGCTCTGCTGATGCGGCCTTTGGTCGCAGAGTGTTGCAGGTGCCAATTACCAGGTACATTTTTTTTTTTCCTGTACGTCATTGACATATGGAACAATATTCTCTTCCCTCCCAGTTTTTCTGGGTACTGCTTCTTAGCACCCAGTTGTTCTGAATACCCATTGACCATCTGGAGTGCTACAGAAAGAAGAAATTTCTTCATACTTACCGTAATTTCCTTTTCTGTTAGCTCCAACATTGTCAGTGGGGTGCCGACCAGGATTGTCACTCCTGCGGGAAAATATTGTCCAGAATGCTAGCTGGAGATGTCCATTGTTTGGCCATAACCCCAGTTTTATAAGTTTGTCTGTCCCTCTATAGTTTATCTGCTGTGCTGTATTATGTTAATAAGGAAAAGAAAAGTATATGGATATCAGTCCAAATTTCAATTTTGGTTGCTATCATGCAGTTTTAGCGGGTTCGAATTTGAGGCTAGCCAAGGATGTCTCCTTTGTTGCAGGTAGTGCTTTCACTGCATGCAGTTTTGGCTTGTTTACTGAATGTGTTTCTTATTTCAAGTGAGTTTTTACAGAGTGCTCTTCAAGCCGTAGTTTTCTGTGGAAGAGGAAGTTCAGTTGGTCACCTGTCATCCTCAGACAAGGTTCCTATACCTTTTTTTATGAATAGAGTCATATCTTTATAGACAGCTAATTGTGTGCTTCTCATATCAAGTAGACCTGTATGGCAGTTATTTTCCTATTCTGAGGCACTGCGAGGCCAGTAGTGACTGGAGAGTTGCTGATGCTCTGAATCCTCATATGCCTAGCATTCTAAAGCTTTGGGCTGTGCCATTTCCCCTAGTAGGGGTGCACATTACCCAGTTGTGGTGAATACCCATTGACAGTGTTGGAGCTAACAGAAAAGGAAATTACAATAAGTATGAAGACATTTTTTTTTCTATCATGGGCATACCTGTCAATCCTTCATCACCCAAATGTGCAAATTGTGTGACATTATTGAACATTTTTTTGTTAATATAATGTTTATTAAAGTTTTTACAATTGTCTACAATAAGTACAGTGCAGGTGTATTAGTACAGGCTGGTAAAAGTCATTAACAGCACAAAGCATATTCAACAGCCCCCCGGTAGACCAGTCAGTCAGCAATGACGAACCCATCCTCTGTGAAACAGGTTGAGGGTGATCCTCCATGTGACTCGTAAGGATTCTGTGAGTAGTATCTAGGTTCAGCAGGAGAGATCCTCAAAGCAGTACAAGGATGCGGTCATTGTGATGGACGGGCATGGAGGGGAGGGGCCGCCTTCTGAGTACATAGAAAGGGGAGAAAGGGCTAGCAGGATATCTTATCATCCAAACTTGTGTCTCAGCTTCTTTGTAGGGAGGTGGGATGGGGGTCACCAATCCAGGCTGTTATCTAGTTGTGCTCTCAAGGGACGAAATTTGGATCCTTACTCATAGCATAATGAAGCCAGGAGGGCCATTTGGAATTAAAGCTGTCTGAGCCATCATTCAAGGAAAACATGTTCTCCCCCCACCCCCACAGTGTACATTTGTCCCACAAAATTGTGCCATGGCAGGATGTCCAGTGGCAGGGCTGTTAACCCTCAGCACATGATCAACTTTTTCACAGCTGTAAGGAGGATTCTGAATAGGTACCAGGCATGATGAAGTAAAATAAGTAGTCAGTAGGGAGTACCCTAAGGGAGGGAAATTGCCTGGGGTATCTAATAACAATATGAACAATATGGTAGAAATGAAGAGGGATGGGAATGAGGACAGAGGGGATAAGGAGAAAAGGTAAAAGGGAAAGGGTGGGTTGACATGCAGGGTGGTAGCAGAATTTGGAAGGCCATGTGTGCAAATGCTCGAAGTCTGGGAAATAAAATCCCAGACCTAGTGGCATTATGGCAGAAACTGACCTGGGCAGTCACTGGCACCATTACCGAGTACTGGTGCAATGAGAACCATGACTTGGATATAGCCAAACCAGGATATGCTGTGTTCAGGAAGGACAGGGTGGGTAAAAAAGGGGACAGGGGGAAGAATGGCTGTTTATGTGAGGGATAGCATAAAAGCAACAGAGATACAGGGAACAAAAGGTAAGGCAAAGGTACTGTGGGTCACCCTCGAGGCAGTGAATGGAGCCACTATTCGCACTGGTGTGATCTACAGACCTCCACAGCAGGGGGAGGAGATGGATAAAGTTCTGATGGAAGCCATCCAAAATGTGGCAGATAAGGAAGAGGTGCTTCTGATGGGGACTTCAATCTGCCAGATATAGATTGGAGCATCCCAGCTGCATCTTCAGCTAAGAGTAGGGACATCCTGGACTCCCTGCAGGAAGCGTTCCTCAGGGAACTTGTGGGGCAGCCCACTCGTGAGGGAGCAATTTTGGACCTTGTATTCCCCAACAGGAACAGTGTTGCAGAACCCACAGTGGATGGCTACCTGGGGACAGTGATTATCGTACGGTGTGGTTCAATATAAGAACTGTGGCAGAAGCGATCCAGACAAAGGCGAGGGTCCTGGACTTCAGGAGGGCTGATTTTTACAAAGATAGGGGAGTGCCAGTCAGCCCGGTGGCGCTGAGGGTTGAGGTGCTGGACACGACACCTCACGCTATGCCAGCAGCCCGGGTTCTGGAGCAACCTTGGGTTGTTGGGGTGCCGGCATGGGAGGGGAGGGCGGAGCAGGATTGAGCATGCCAATGGGCAGCTCTCCTCTCCCGAGGGTGGTGAGGGTGGTTGGCACCCTCCTTTCTAGTTCCACTCCCACTGGGTGGAGGTCCAGTGGGTAGCGTAGGTGGAGAAGAAGCGGCAGTAACAGTTATCGGAGGTGGAAGGGGCTGAGCTGGCCACAGGGTGCGTAGCATGCCTCCATACGCTTGCATGGCTGTGTGGCGGGGCCTCGGGGAGGGGGTCGGGAGAAAACAGTAAAATACCTATTTGTCCCCATTGCCAGTTGGTGGCAGGAAGCGACGGGGACCAAAGAGCTGTATGAAAAAAAAAAGATGGGGAATGCCTCAGGGATGTCCTGGCTGGCGGGGGGATTAGGTGGAGAGGAGCAGTGGGGGAAAGTAAAAGTGTGGATAATGAGGGCAACAAACCTCTGCGTCAGTCAAGCAAGGAAAAGCAAGAAGAAAAAGAGACCACTGTGGTTCTCAAAGGAGGTAGCTGGGAAGGTAAAGGCAAAAAAAGTTAGCTTTCAAGAGGTGTGAGGAGACACAGAGGGAGAAGGATAGGGTTGGGGTATCAAGAGAAGCAGAGGGAGGCAGGGAAAGCAGTCAGGAGCACAAAGGCACCAACAGAGGAGAAAATAGCACAGGCAGTAAAAAATAGGGACAAAACATTTTCAGGTATGTGACAGGAGAAAGACCAGAGGAGGGGTTATAAGGCTAGGGAGAGTGGCGTGGAAGGGGATCAGGAAAAAGCAGACATTCTGAACAAATACTTTTGTTCAGTGTTCACTGAGGAAGGGGAAGGCGAGGGTCCACAGATAAGTGTTAGGGGCATCGTTGGTAGGGAGGTGGACACTAGTCCATTTACAGAGGAGAGAGTCATAAAGGAACTCGCAAATCTGAAAGTGGACAAGGCAATGAGGCCAGATGGGATATATCCAAGGATACTGAAGGAGCTTAAAGAGGTGCTAGCTGCACCTCTAGCAGTCCTGTTCAACCACTCACTGAAGACAGGAGTGGTCCCAGAGGATTGGAGGTGGGCAGATGTAGTTCCACTTCACAAAAGTGGGAGTGCAAAGAGGAAGCTGGCAGTTACAGACCAGTCCACCTGACTTCGGTTGGGGGGAATTAATGGAATCACTACTGAAGGAAAGGATTGTGGAATACGTTGAATCTAGTGACTTACAAGATTTGAAGCAGCGTGGACTTACAAGGGGGAAGTCATGTCAAACAAATCTGATAGATTTCTTTGACTGGGTGACCAGGGAAGTGGATCAGGGTGGAGTGGTGGATATAACCTACCTAGATTACAGTAAGGCCTTCGACTCCATTCCACATAGGAGACTCGCATATAAACTGGGCAACCTAGGAGTGGGTCCAAAGATGGTAAACTGGATAAGAAATTGATTGGGGGATAGGAGACAGAGGGTGGTGGTAAACGAAGTTCACTTCAAGAAAGGGAGGGTGACCAGTGGGGTGCCACAAGGATCAGTACTGGGACTGGTTCTCTGTAATGTCTTTGTTAGCGACATTGCAGAGGAACTAGAAGGGAACGTATGCCTTTTTGCAGATGACACTAAGATATGCAATAGGGTTGACACTCCTGGGAAAAAAATGAAGAGGGATCTAAGGAAGTTTGAGGAGTTAGAGTGTGGCATCTAAATTTCAGTGCAGAGAAGTGCACAATCATGCACTGGGGGCACAGAAACATGAGGGAGGAGTATAAAATGGGGGGTAGTACTAGCAACCACCAAACTGGAAAGAGACCTAAGGATAATCATATCTGATGACCTGAAAGTGGCTAAACAGTGTGACAAGGCAGTGGGGAGAGCAAGAGGGATGCTAGGGTGCATTAGGAGGGGTATCACCAGCAGAAAGAGGGAGATGGTGATACTGCTATATAAATCACTGGTAAGACCTCACTTAGAGTATTGTGTCCAGCTGTATAAACCACATCTCAGGAAGGACATAGAGTTGAGGTGGTCCAGAGGAGAGCAACTAAAATGGTGCAGGGTCTGCATCAAAAGCCCTATGACGAGAGGCTGAAGGACCTTAGTATGCATACCCTGGAGGAAAGGAGACAGGGCTACAGTATATGATAGAGACTTTCAAATATCTCATGGGTATAAATAAGGTTCAAGAAGGAAGACTTTTTCAGTGTAAAAAAGCTCAAGAACAAGGGGTCATGCTATGACGTTGGAGGGGGAAGACTCAGGGGAGGTGTAAATAAGTATTTCTTCACTGAAAGGATGGTGGATGCCTGAAACAGGCACCCAGTGGAGGTGGTGGGGGCAAAAACTGTAATGGGATTCAAGAATGCATGGGATAGGCCAAAAGGAACCTTAGTGGTGGTGGTGGGGGGGGGGCGCAAATCTTGAGATCAAGTTGGGTCTGTGGTGTTATAGTAGGTAGGGAAAATGGGCAGACTAAGTGGGCCAAGCGGTCCTTATCTTCTGTCAGATTCTGTTTCTGTGTGGGTCCCAGAGTCCCTGTGGGTATTGTAAAAATAAGTATAATTCCAAGGATGGCTGGAGGGGTCTGTTATAGATATCTGTGAGTTCTTTTCCAGGTCCTGAAAAAGGGGAGTAGGACTGGGCAAACCCGTATTATATACTGTAGGTATGTGTTGCTTGGGGTTCCTCGCTTTTACGCTAACAGGAAGCTGAATGTAGGGGAGTAGTGGGCCGTAATAGTCAGTGTTTTAAAATAACAAGTTAGTTGCTTCCAGCTACACTTCAGCTACTAATGAGAGCTAGGCACCTTTGCAGCAGCAAGACATGCTTGTTGCTGGGTTTCAGGTGGGAGCCCTTCCCGTTTTCCTCCTCACATCATTGAGCTATTTACAGGGAAGTATCTCCATTGGTGTCTTGGAGTGCCTGATAAAGTTGGGAGATCATATGAGAGGAAGGCCCTGTTTCAAAGAAAGACAGGAAGTAAGTTATAAGTGCAGGGTACAGTGTGGTGGTATGAGCCCTTAAGTGTACGAATTGATAAACACGATGAATCTGCAGGTATCTGAAGAGTTCCTCTTGTTTCAGACCAAAGGTGGTATGCAAATCAGCAAAGGTCCTGAATCCGAGATCATTTGCAGGAGATATTGTAAGGAGTACAGGCCCCAGTTGTGGTAGCCTGGGTCCTCTATTACCGGTGGAGAATTCTTTAGGAAAGGAACAGGGCAAATTAGAGCCAGAAAGGGAGTAAAGTATAGAGACTTCCTAATAGATTGCCATATTGATAGCTGGTGGTGCAGCCAAGGGTTACCATCTCAGTGGAGGTCTCGT
Source organism: Neoceratodus forsteri (assembly GCA_016271365.2). Lineage (NCBI taxonomy): Eukaryota > Metazoa > Chordata > Ceratodontiformes > Ceratodontidae > Neoceratodus > Neoceratodus forsteri. The sequence continues at coordinate 211,806,423 of JADMNL010000027.1, forward strand.
ACAGGAGTAGAATGATGAACATTTTTGAGATATTCTGTGCTCTGGAGGAATTCCCTTACTGGTTGAAACCAGGTCATAGGTCAGTCACCCGAGTGCCTGTATAACATGAATCTAATTTGGGATGCTTAGTAATAGAGATGGAAATTATAGAGGGCAAGGCCCCCTGCTCTTTACAATAGAAGTAATATCTTCAATTATATGTAGGGTTTCTGCCCCCCACAAATTGGGAGAGTGCTGTATTCCAGAGGCGCCATGTTGACAGAGGGAGATGCAGGGGGACATTTTATTTATTTATTTATTTCACTTTCAGATTAACACCTATGAGCCAGTGGCTCTTTTGCGAAGGTCCCACGTCGAGAGACAAGAACACACAATTATCAAATATAGATAGCATTGGGCAAAACCAGTACAAAAAAGGCAGACACAGACATGTATGGTGCAGGTATACAGCGAGGTAATTATGAACAGTACTATTGGGATATTTTTTAAAGCCTCAATAATTACACATAAAAACAGGGAGGGAATATGAGGTATGATAAACCATACCAAGTGGTTATCTACCCAATAGAAGTAAAGGAGTCAGGGTAACTTAACAGATGCGTATCAAGGAAGAGAGAGGAGGGGGTGCAAGAGTGCACCCCCGTGGGGTAGAGGTCGGGGAGTGGGAGAGATATTAGTATGGGGTAGCCGGAGGCCTGTCTATAAGAGAAGGGAGATTAGAGAGCAAGAGAGGGCAGCTTGGCTAGTGGGCGGAGGAAAGATGGTCCAAGTAAAATATAGGGAGTGAGGGGGGTTAGGTGAAACAATCGCAGGAAGCAAGGGCAACAATATAGTGCTCTGGGCAGTGTTACCATCCGTGCTACTTCCACCCTATGGGTGAGGCTTAGAGGTAGGGTGTTCCTATCTAACAAAATCCTGTGTAAGCTGTTGGATGAAGAGCAGGTAGTTATCTTGATAGGTGCTGTTGTTGGAGTGGGCAGCATAAATCCCCAGGTATTTTAGCTTCTCAAGTTCCCAACTAAGTGGGAGACGTTGGGGCTCCAGAGACTGAGTGTAATGGAAGCAAAGAGTTTGTCTTTCCAGTATTTGCCCAGTAACCTGAAACTTCCCCATAGGACTTCAGCAGTGCAAACAGCTCAGATAGCTCCTCTTCTGGGTTAGAGGGGTAGAGAAGCATGTCCTCTGCATATATAGTGATGTGGTGCCCCCCCAACACACACCTAAACACCTCTGAACTGGTTCATCTCTTGAATGACCTGTGCAAGTGGTTCTATATTCCCTCATCAGGAGGGCTTGCTGTTTTGCTGCTGTTTCTGACTGGAACTCCCTCCCTCCTCACATCCTAACCAGTCCCTCTCTTCCTCTTTTCAAGTCCAACCTGCTTGCCTTCCTTGCAGCCTCCTCCTCCTGCTTTTGCTTCCACTGAAGACCCCTGCCTTGCCTATTTCACATGACCTCTACCCCTCACTCCATTCTCCCTCCCTTCCTCTCCTCCCCACCATAGCCTGTCAACTGACAGCCCTTAATTCCCTAATGTGGCAGACACTACAAACTACCTTTGTATAACCTATTCTCGATGTATATAGAACCTATAGGTATGTCGCCACGGTGTTATTGTCTAGCCTTACACTATTGTTGCTACTGTCATTGTTTGCTGCTATACTGCACTGTATCTCTGTACAACTTGTATTGCTTCATTGTACCTCGGGTCGACCCTGAAAAAGGGACTGTAATTGTCTCAGTGATCTTGCCCGATTACCAAAACTCAAATAAAAGAAATAAATATACTGCATGTGAACAGGAGAGGGGATAACTGACAACCCTGATGGTGCTTCAGTGAAGAAGTATACATATAATCAAACATGACATTACAAGCTCAGAACATTGAGTCTGTCTATGCAGTAATGTTTATAATGATTGCTGAAGTGATAACTGAATATTTTAGATTATAATAAATTTGTTCTTTAAAGTCTCAGTGGACAATATTAAATATATACTGAATATTGCTTTCTCCATGTGGGATGGGGTTTTTCTTAGAGCTAAAATGATGTACCTCATAGTGTGTGAGTGTGTGACAGTTGAGGGGTATGATCATGGGTAAATTCAATTGTAAAATACATTAAAAAAATATTAAATGAGATATTTACAGTGAAAGCTGTTCACCACTAGATGTCACTTAGCTTCAGGAAAGCTCTGTAATTGTAAATCACTATAGAGATGAGTGAGGCGGAGCTAGAATCTTGGTCAAAGGTTCCTTTGCCAAACAGCAATCTGAGCTAGCGAACTAAAGAGAAACATCACAACTCACTGAGCTTTGTCCGAGGCAAGGAAAATACATTTCTGGTAAGCTGAAGTTCCTGAGAAAGGTTTATATGCAGTAGTTTAGAAGGCATATTTTAGTGGTTTTACAGCATTTTCTTGTATAAAACTGGTTGAAACAAGCAAACAAAATCAGCTGCTACTTTGTCTGTTGAGGAAACTTTTTTTTTTAACCCTTCAAATTGTAGTCCAAGCAAGGAAATGTTTTTTCTGGCAAGCTGAAGTTCCGGGAAGGGTTTATATGCAATATTTTTGAAAACATGTTTTGGTAGTATCACAGTACTTTCTTGCATGAAACTGGGCGAAACAAGCAAATAATAAAACAGCTATTTTTTAATCCCCTAAGGAAACTTTTTACACAGTCAGTCAAGTTGAAAATATAGTTCTGAAATGTATTGAACGTTATTGTCTCACAGCTGTTATACTTTAAATTGGGACAGTGTGGGATACCTTAAAAAACAAACTGTTCTGAGAGGTTCTCTAAAGGAAATCACATGTTTTTCTGAATTGCAATTCAAGCAGTCTTAGTCAGGAAAGACTAATCATGGTTCTGCAGTCATGTGACTCAGCTAAAACTTTTAAAAAGTTGTTTTTTTGGTTTCAATATATATATATATATATATATATATTTTTGAACTTTCTGTTTTCTTAGACAGAAACAATACATCAAGCTTTCTCATGTATGAAGTTCACACAGATTATACAGGTACATTTAAAAGAAATTCACATTTATATCCATACAATCTTGTACAGTAGGTGGGGGGACAATATTCTTAGGCACCATTCAACCTATAGTCCCAAAATGTCCAAATATTGCCGACCGCTTCAGTGGCCCAGGTTAACGTTTCAAAAGGTAGTAGTTGCAGGCATAAGTCCACACCATCCAGTGGTGCTAGTAACCTTGTCTATAATGAAGTAATATAGGGATTAATGTCCCCACAGCCCAGCTCCACCCTCCAAACAGCCCAAACCATAGCATAAACGTTTAACAACACTGTAGTCTCAAGTACGCTCCCTGAAGACTGTCTTTATAAGGGTGGGATCAATAATTATTTTGCTGGTTAGAATAAAATAACACTAACCAAATCAGGAACATTTTAATCATTAACATTTCCCCACCACAAACCCTTCCATATAATAAAAAGAACTAGAAAGTTAGAAAACGACAGTCTGGAAATAACAGCAGAAGCATCGTAGTATCCTCTAGAAAGAATACTCAGCCTTCCTTCACGTCCAGTTCTTCCAGGTTAATCCCTCGGGGGTGGCTGAGTGTGGAATTCACTTTCCATTTTTTCAACCCATCATCCTGCATCCTTGGGATCTGAAAATTGCTAATTTTTCCCTCCATAGGTTATTCTCAGACGTACTGGCAGCAAGAAGGAGTGTACAGTCCCCAAGTTCCTCAATTTCTGGCGGATGGCATTGAACTGCTTGCTACGGGCCTGTGTCTGGTATGATAGGTCGGGAAATAGCTTCACATCCTACTCGTGTATTAACAGCGGGTAAGCTGCCCTGGCGACACTGATTAAAGCATCCCGAACCTCTGATCCGGCCGTTTTCAAGAGAATAGTTCTTTGTTGATTGATATCAGTAGGCCGCACCCTGGTGTTAATTCGGTAGGCCTGTCGCAGTGTCCACCAGTCAAAGTCCTCCGGTAAGTCAGGTTTATCTGTGAGCCATAAGTGTAAAAAACCAAGGAGATGCACCCCCTCGGCCCCCTCTGACATGCCCACAATACGAACATTGACCTGTCTTAGGGTATTTTCAACTGTTTCTAGTCACCCCAGAAGTTAGTGGTTCTCCTTAGTGAGAAGTGCTACTGTTGCTTGTGTAGAAATAGATCTCTTGTCGGCTTCTGCTACTGACGTAGTGAGATTGCGGATTGCCACATCATGCCCTTCCAGCTTTGTGAGGGTTTTCTCTATCTTGGCATCCATTGCCCTGACAGATTCGAGGATTGTCTGCCAAGGGGGTTCTTTGACTGAGGTGATCGTTGTTGGCGTTGATGGTTCCACCTCCAGATTTGAGTGCAGACGTGGCACAGGCTGTTGTTTTCCGGAAGCTTGTGTTTGGTTGTTCTTTGTGTGCTCCATCTTAAGTCTGGTATCGTTCGAGAGCTGGGAGGCTTAAGAAGCTTTTGGTATAAAAATAATGTCTGCACAGTGTCCTTTTACTTTACTTTTTAGGCAAATTCAGAGCTGATGAAGCAGAGCTGTGTGGAAAGCATCCTGCCTGGAAGCTGGCGCCCCCGGTTTCAATATTTTTATTCAGGTCAATTTCATATTTCACTTCTTAATTACAGGCACATTACAGCTCCTTTTACAGCTTTTAAGACACCTGCCCATATATTTCAGTATAATACATTTAAAATCAAAACATACATTGTTTGTACCTGTTTTTAACCATAAAACAATCTGTTTTTACTATAAAACCCCTCCAACTATGTACAACCCTAATATCTGTTCTCATATACCTGTCAAACCTCTTACCACCAACCATATCCATATTAGCATTTTGTGATGTGTATCCAGCATCCCCCCCCCAACACACACTTATCTAGTCAGGCCTCTTTTCTCCTCTTCTTCTAATTCTTTTTTTTTTTTTTTTTTTTGTGTTATCTATTTTCCTCCTCCTCCTCTTGGCACCCTGCCGGCCTCTCCTTCGGAGCGCCAATGCCCCACACCTACATTCGACCCCACACCACCATCCTCCCAACCCTACCATGCAGCCTTACTGTTGGGTACCCCGGTCTATCCCTGTATCAGGAGGCTCACTCTCCTTCGAGGGGGTGGTGCCTATAGGTAAACTCTGTATCCCTGGCAAGCTGCCGTGGGGTCATTCTGGGCCAGTCCGGGGCTTTGTGGTGGTGCAGGCCGGGTGCTTGTCATCTGGTCGGCAGGGAGGGAACCGGTATTTCCACTTTTCTCTGCCCCCATGTCATAGCCGTGAAGAGATGGCATCCTCGAGATGGAGACGTGCCGAGACACGCCCTCCCAGCTCGTCCACCAATCACCTCACAGGAGCCATGGCTTGTTCTCTCCCCTTCGGGAGGGAAGCTGCCTAACAGATGCTTATGAATTCTCTCTGCCGGTCTCCCCGCCCTTGTACCTGGACTCGTGGCGCGAACCCGGGTCGCCAGTGTACTGAACGAACCCCTTCACTTGTGCCACAGAGTTGGCCCTCTTCTCTTAATGCTGCATTATTCCTCTTTTCTCTTGTGTCTAAGACAAAGCCTATCCCCATAGGGTTCAAATATTCCTTGCCTCAGAGCCATTGCCTCCCCCATTGGCAGTGAGTTTATGTATGTCCCCCACTTATTTATAAATAATTCCTCCTTCCCATACCTTTGATATGTCACCCTTTCTACTGTAATGCCAGGTTATTTATCACCAGGGTTTTCCATTGTCCTATAGTCGGCTTGACATGGGATACCCACGTGTTCTGTATACACTGTCTTGCCGTTGTCAAGAGCACCTTCACCGTCCTGGGGTATACCTCCCAGTCTTCTTCCCCCAAAGTCTCCATCCCAGACAGAAGGGAGGCCACAGAGTCCGCCACCCCTATCTGCATGTCTCTAGTTACCACCTGTGCTATCTCTGGCCAAAAGGGCCGTAGCTTCCTTCACTCCTAAAAGTAGTGTATATATGTACCTCTCGAAGCATGGCATCTCCCGCACATTGGGAGACTGCTGGGTGAAACTTAATAACCACCACCAGGGGCAGTACGGTCGTCTATGCAGAATTTTAAACTGGGATTCCGTAAATTTATTACACATCAATAAACCCCATATGAGTCTGAAGGATCCGAGCCCAATTCTCCTCCGTGACCCAGCTACCCAAGTCTCTTTCCCATAAGCCTTTAACCTTCAGGGATCTATCTGGTAGAAGGTCTCTATCCTGGTGAACAGCTCTGGCAATGAGACCCTTAGGGTTAGACCTCACAGACCACAGAAACATAGAATTTGACGGCAGATAAGGGCCGCTTGGCCCACCCAGTCTGCCCATTTCCCATATCAGGTCCTCTAGAGGCTCCAGTCTGTCTTGGGCTGGTCATCCTGCCCATTCCTGTCAATACCAAAGGCCCAAATCTGGAAGTATTTGTATCTATGCGTAATTGGAATGCCAAACCTCTCTCTTTAATTCCTCAAACTGCCTTACCTTTCCTTCCTCCAAGGTATCTCTGAGGCATCACACCCCTCCCTGCTCCCATAACTCAAACCCACCCCCCTCCAGGCCCGGCATAAAATCTGGGTTCCCTACCACTGGTACCAATCCTGTAACTTTTCTCTGTCTGCTTTCCTCCTTTTCCTGGCTTGTTCCCACACCTCTAATGTCCATTACACTAATGGATTTTTATTCTGCAACCTGCTGTAGGATCTTTTGCCTTCCGCATCTAGATACGCTGCCAGCCGTATCTTGGTGCCCTCTCCCTCTAGATCTACCCATCCTGCTTCTGCCCCTTGGTGTATCCAGTCTTGAATATATCTGCTCTGCATAGCTAATGCATATCCTTTTAAATCTGGGAAGTTAAAAACCCCCCTTCTCAGTTTTGCCCTTCAGTCTTAATAGACTCATTCTGGGTCTCTTGTTTTGCCAGATAAACCTTGCAAATTCCTTATCCATCTCCTTATAATCCCTCGCTGTTAAGACCATTGGAAGCATTTGCATTAGATATAAAATTGTGGGCAAGACGTTCATTTTAAGGAGGTTGATACGGCCCAGCCACGAAATCGGGAGGGCTCTCCACTTTTCCATGTCTGCTTTAAGTGCCTGCAAGAGGGGTCCATAATTAATCCCATAAAATCCCAACAGATTCCTACTCTCCTTAATCCCCAGCAGGGGTAGCATTAAGGATTTAGTGTGTTGTGCTCCTCCGAGTCAGAGAAGCACACTTGATTGAACTTGTGCCATGAAATATATGTGCTCCTTCAGACCATGATAGTGCTCCTACCTATATTTATGAACAATTTCCTGATAGTAAATCATCAGTTGTTAGATAGTACTAGTGGTTCAGTGGCATCTACTAGTAATTTATAGTCCCACATTACATTACGTAGTATAAAGCTGACAGGAACAAAACCTTTAATTGTATTAATGGTTTCAGCAAAGTGAGCTCTGATGGTCTGTTAAACCTTAATGGGAACAAGACCACTAGGGGGACACTGCCTCATACTGGTGGTGGTGTGGGTGGGGGGGCGTCACTTCACAAGGGACATAAGGGGACACTTTTTCACTGCAAGAGCAATGGCAAAATGGAACAAATTGCCGGAGGAGGTTGTCTCCCTGAAGACTGTAGGCAGCTTCGAGAGAGGCTGGGACAGGGTAAATGGGGAAAATTACATGGAATGGGTGGAAGGTGGGGAGGAAGAGGTTGAAGGGGGGAGAGGATCACAGAGTAGTTATTGGGGGGGGTCTGCAAACTCGAGCAGACTGGACATACTGTACGGCCTTTCTCTGCTGTCAATTTTGGTATATTGTAAAGCTGGTTAAATAAACAGAATTACTTTTATTTAACTTTTTTCACCACCTGACTGAGGAGGAAGAGCCCAGGAAACATAGAGAGATGAGACCAAGTCTGGTTATTTGTCTGTTATGCTGCTTCACTGTGCTGCTGTAATTTATAAAACTACTTGGAAGCCACCACATATGCTACCACCTGCACCTGGCCAGGCTTACCGTACTGCCTTTCACTTTTAAAGTATGGGCAGCCTTTTCCATAGGCCCAACTGGTGCACTTACCTAAATGTTCTTTTCACCAAAACAAGTCAGGAGGCCCAGCTAAAGGAGAATGTTATGGACCCGGTTCAGAGTCTTCCAGCATGTGGCTAGTGGGTCAGTACCAATTTCGACCCTGGATCTTTGCTTACCCTGTGCAGATGGCCTAGTCTGGTCTGTCCAGTTCAGACTCGACTTCCTCTGCTCCTGCCTGAATGTCTGTTCTTTTTTTTTTTTCACTTTATTTCACTCCCGTCATTGCCCTGTGGGTCCTCTCTCAGGCATCCTGTCCTTATCCTGCCCGCCTGAGGATCCTCGAACTGTGCCTCCTCTCTCCCCCGCTCTCCCCAGCGAGCACTCCCGGTTTAACCCATCCGGGGTGGGTCGCCCCTCCTCTTTGGGCACTCTTAGTAAGGCAGTCTCCAGCCGCAGATGAGGGGCCACGAGAGAACTGAAAGGCCAGTTGAGGGAACCGGGCATAGGGCATGGAGGACAGGAGCCATCGTCTGATCCACGGCGCCGGTGTTTTCCTTGTTCTGCGAGACTTCCCCCCCCTTGCATGGGCACCCCTGACGTGATGGCACACAGCAACCCTGTCTGCGTCAGCCACACAGGCCCTCATATAGCCAACGGACTGCAGGCGCTCCCGATCTTCTCCTGGAGCTGCTGGTGCACGGGCTATCCCTCGCCTTCCCCTGGAGAGAGAAGCTGCCTGACTGTCGCGCATCCTTACTAACCCCCAGCCGACCTGGCCCTGAGCTCGCTTCCCGAACTCCTGTCGCCGGTGTGGCACGAGGTGTGGCGTCCAGCGCCTCAACCCTCAGTGCCTCCGGGACGGTCATATGAATGTCTATTTTTGAGTAACCTGAGCATCCACCAGCACACAGACAGAGGTCAGAGACATCTGGTCTCCAAGCCAAAAGTCCCACATCAGGGAGAGAGGGAGCATCCAGTGGTTGTAGATGAAAAAAAAATATATATAACTTTGGCTGCCCTGCAAATACCTAGAAGCATAGAATGTGACAGTAGACAAGGGCCGCTGGGCTCACCCAATCTGTCCATTTTTGTTACCCTTCATTTTTTGCTGTAGTCCCTAATTGATCTTAAGCACAATCCCCCCTCCCCACTTCCTTATCCCTATGATTCCCTTGTGCCTGTCCCAGGCATGCACTGTTTTCACCCCGCCATTTCTGCTGGAAGGCTGTTCCAGATATCCACCATCATATCTGTAAAGTACTTCCACACATCCCTCCTGAATTTACCCCCTCCAGCTTCTTATCATGCCCCCTTGTTCCAGAGCACCTTTTTCTCTAAAAAAAAAAAAAATGCCCACCTCCATTACCTTATTTACCACTGTGAGGAATTTAAACTTCTCTATCATATCCCCTCTCTCCCTCCTCTCCTACAGGCAGAACATACTGTATTTAGCTTTTTCAGCCTCTCCTCACAGGGCTTTTGATGCAGATACTGAACCATTTTGGTAGCCCTCCTCTGGACCGCCTCCACTCTGTCTGTGTCCTTCCTGAGATGTGGTTCATAGAACTGGACACAGTACTCAAGGTGGGGTCTTAACAGTGATCTGTATTGGAATAGCAGCACTCCCTCTTCCTGCTAGCGATACCCCTTACTGTGCACCCCAGCATCCCACTAGCCCTTCCGACTGCCTTGCCACACTGCCTGGCCATCCTTATGTCATCCAATACGATTATCCCTAGATCTCTTTACTGCTTGGTCTTTGTCAGTATTACTCTGCTCATACTGTACTCTCTTCCCGGGTTTTTATGTGCCAAGTGCATTATTTTGCACTTTTTTTGAATTGAAGAGGACTGGTCCTAGCACTGATCCCTGAGGTACAACTGCTGGCCACCCTGCTTTCCTTGGAGTGAACTCCATTTATCACTACCCTCTGTGTCCTATACGCTAACCAGTTTCTTACCCAGTTTACCACGTTATTACTCACCCCCAAGTTAACCAGCTTGCTTACCAGTGCAGTGTGATCAGGATGTCCCTGCTTTTAGCTGAAGCTGCAGTAGGAAGGCTCCAATTTACATCCAGCACACTGAGACTGAAATCTCCCACCAGCAACACCTTCTTGTTTTCCACCATTTTGCAACTGTTTCTGACATTTCTTTGTCTAAGTCCTTCCCCTGTGCCAGAGACCATGTGAAAAGTGGTTCTGATTTCTGACTGGAGTGTGACCCACAGCACCTCTGCGCCCCCAAATTCCCTGTATTTCTGTTGTTTTTATGTTTTCTTCACATAAAGCACCTCCCATCTCCTTTCTTTCCTCCCTGTCCCTTCTGAACATCATGAAGCCTGATATGACCTTGTCCCAGTCATGGCTGTCAGTGCACCATGACTCGATAATGGTCACAATATCCAGGTCAGCCTCTGCCATGATGGCCTCTATGTCTGGGATCTTATTTCCACGACTTATAGCATTAACACATATTGCCTTGCATATTTTATTCTATTCTTATTGCTTCTCCCTTTTTCCTTCCTTCCCCTTCCTACCACTTCTCTTCTGACTGCTTTGCTTCCCCCCTTTCTCCTTTGATAACCCACTCCTACCTTGATTAACTTGCACTGTGGTGGGGCTCTCGTTCCCCCCCCCCGGGATCTCCCTTCATTGTACCTCAGCCTGCTGTTGGGGGGGGGAGGGGCAGTTTCTGCCTCCACTCTCTCCCCCAAGCCGGCTAGTTTAAACGTTCATCAAAGTAACATTTAAACCGTCCACTGAGAACTGTGGATCCCCTTCCGGATGAATGCAGGCCGTCACCTCTGTATAGGCTCTAATCTTCCCAGGTGGGTGTCTAGTCCCCAGTGTAGCAGTACTCCTCCACTCTGCACCATTCTTTCAACAACAAAAAGAAGACTGTGATGTGGAGCTCCCTTTCTCTTCCCGTGTCCTAGTCAGGCAGCACCTACGTAACAGCTAAAGAGCATGCTACCTGTCTAAGACTCCTTCCCAGCTCCCTAAATTTCTGCACTTGTATACACAATATGAACATTGCTCACATCAGCAAAAACATATAAGAAAGATGGGGTGATTGGGTGTATTGTGTTTGAATGGATCTCATGAAATTAAAATGAGCACAAGTTATTCTGGGGCATGTACTCAAGTCCCACAGCCATGTACAATAATGTGAAATGGACCATGCTCCTAGTACTCTGCAGGAGCATGATGGCACTAAATTTTGATCTGAAAATGTGCTCCTAATTTAAACAACTGTGCTCTGAGCATGGAGCACACCCTTACGGCTACCCATGATCCCCAGGTATGAAAGTTATTCTCAACAACTCTAAATCCCCATGTATCCTCTCCCTCACACCCTTCTGACCCGTGACTCTAAACATCTCTGACTTGGATAGGTTAAGTCTGTATAAAAAGTAGTTTAATTTTATTTAAACTGTTTCATTCTTAAAATTGTGATCACATCTACTGTGAACTAGTAAAACTGATTTTGTTGGCATAGGTTTGGAAGCATTATCAGACCGGGGAACTTCTAAAACTATGAAGTGGTGGTGGTGGTGAGGTTGTAACCCAAAAAGAATGCTGGGGGCATAGCCCCCATAACATTTTGTAGATTATATGTAAAGTTGTACTTTTTGATGTACTTTATTTTACCCTTTTCATTGTCTGAGTTGGAAATCAGGGTCTAAATGCTGTGTCTTAAAGGTATCAACTGTAGTAAAATGAGCCTCAGTTAAGCAGTATTTCCTTATATTAGGGCTTGCATCACTTTTTAGGTGGGGGGCTGTATTTGAAGCTAGTGTTCTCAGATTTAAATATTTCAGTATTCCTTAAAGCAGCTGTGCAATAAAAATGTTTTTCCTTAAAGCTAATTTCAGCTACAGTTAAGAAAAGTATTGGCGTAGCTGTCAAATAATGTTGTCTAAGTACCTCCTGTGTTATGCACTATGAGATTTTTTTATGTTTTTGATCCTAACCCTTGCCAGATCTAAAGTGCTGTTTCTTTGCAAAATGTGATGCCCATCTTTTTATCTTGAGAAAAACTCAAATAAAGCATTTATAAAATACTCAACATTTTGGTGGAATTAGAAAATTGTACCACCAAATTAAACTGGAAGATGCCTGAAAACTTATTTTATAGTTTAAAAAAAAAAGTAGGGTCAAATTTGTTTGCCCAGTTTTGTTGCACTGCACTGCTGCTTGTAGTTGTCTCCTCACTTTAAACCAGCACAGTCACTAAGTTTGTTGATATAGTATGTAGTGCGTGTGTTAAAGATAACGCCAACCTATTGTACCATGTATATACTGAGAACCAGTAGCACTTCTTGTTCTGTATGAAATAAACAGATAGGATATTATAACCTTTGTCTTTTTTCCTGTTTTTAAAATGTTTTCTGTACCCATAATTTTGTATAGATTTTGATTCAGCACATTAGTACAATGTAAATAAAGCACAGATTAGAAATACAAACTAACTTCCACTTAACTGTAGTGTGATCACTTGAGCAGACATCCCAGTTTTACCAGGACCATTCCAGTGTATTTTTTGGGCTGTCCTGCATCCTGAGACAATTAAGGAAAAATGGGATTTTTGTCCAGTTTCCCTGGTGTTCAGTTCATGCTGCCTGGCCAGCTAACCCATTTGCTCTTGACTGGTACTCAAGACACGTGGCTTCATGGGCTTGGGGCAGGTGCTGGATCCAGAACCAGTAAGTGGGGGCAGAGTTTGTAGTACAGCATAGGCACATTTTTGGGCAGGGTTGCACTGGGTGGGATGGGACTGTGCACACCACGTGCATGTTTTGTGGGCTGGAGGGGAGAACCGCGACATCCAAGACAGACAGACAGACTGCTGTCCTGGATCCAGTAGAGAGTTGGTGACGTGATATGGGCAGACTGGATGGGCCTAGTGGTCCTTATCTGCCGACAGTTTCTATGTTTCTGTGTTAAGCATCAAAGCAACATTGGGCCCAGTTAATAATTGCTGTTGGTGGTGGTACAAATTCGGGGTGAAAACAGGCACCTCATTGTGCCATCATCAAAAACTGTCATAGACAGAGTTCTGTAATGGTTGCCTGGGCAGTGGTGGTAGTGGTGGTGGTGGTGAGGAATCTCCCCTGTGAATATGTTGTAATGCAGCCAATGCAAATTATTTTTATTTCCATTTAACCTGGAAAGTAGACTGGATAGGAAAGATCAGTTTTCAGCCATGCCCGAATAGTTGGCCACTTGTTAGAGGATGCAGTTGGGACTCACTGTCTTGCCAGGTTGTAATACCATTTAGTTCTGGCCGTGGCATAGTGCCATTCACATGGTGCTATGCCGTGGGTGAAATCCATGGAAATCAGTGTGACCGCCATAGTGTTTCCCTCACCAACCCAACCCTTACGTTGAGGCTTGCTTTTGTGCCGCAAAGAACTTTTTATAGGCTCCACAACTGAGCCTTGGTGACTGTGTGGCCCCCTACCTTGTACCGCAAATTCCAATTTATCCTTGACATCCAGTGGAACCACCTCCTTTGCCTCATTCCCCCACCAGTGCTACTTTGTTCAGTCCCATGATGATCACTGCTACTTGCCAGCCCCACTTGAGGTGCTTGCAGCATTATGACACCCCTGCTGTCTGGCTGTAGTAGTTCTACAGACAAGGGGTTGTCTTAAATTTCTGCAAGGGTTACCATGCTTTGTGAATGGCCCTGTGGTCCATTTGAAGGGATACCCAGTTCCTGTCCTCACATGGTCACATGGTATGAAGTGACCAAGCAGGGAACAGCTTGAAACCCAGTGGAGTGCAGAACACGGAACTGTGGCCAAATGATTGTTGCAACCACTTAACAAACATCCCTTGCAACTATGTATAGGTCCTGTTCTACTGAAAAAGATTCTTGAAAGGCCAATCAGAATACACAGCTACTATCCAGTTCTGTGATAACCAGACAATAGACTCAGTAATGGGACTGTATGCTAATCCCTTTGTTTTATTTTATTTATTTATTGAGTCTTGGATTACAACACCTTTGAGCAATACAACTCATTTACAAAGGTTCCACGTCAGTAGTACAAATACAAAACAAGGTAAACAATGGATAAATAAATAGCGGACATCAAGAATATACTTTAAAAAAAATACATTGAAAGCAATCAAAATAGCGCTGAATGTTACTCAGTATACAATAGAGTGGGCTAGAAGAGAGGGCAGCCTGGGAGGCCTTGTCAAAATCTAGGAGCGAAAGTAATGGGGTATAAGGTGGGGGATGGGAGAAACAAGAGGGAGAAGGAGATGAGTTGCACAGGAGGCGGAGCGGAGTTGCAAAGGAGGTAATGGGGATAGAGAGATGAGGGGAGGGGGAGGTGGATGGAGGGAAATGGGGCGATTGCAGAGAGAAGGGGGAGTGCTGGTGAAGTGAGGGGGAGGAAGAAAAATTAATAATAGAGGGAGAAGAGGTGGTGTTTAGCCAGGGGAGGGGGGCAGCCTAGCAGGCCTTGATGAAAACACGAGAGAGAGAGAGAGTAATATGGGTGAGAGAGAGGTAAGAGAGACAAATGTAGGGGTAAGGTGGGGAAGAAGTTGCAAAAGAGGTGGCATGAGATAAGAGAATGGGTGGGGGGATGGAAGAGGGAAGGTGAGGAGGAGCGGGGAAGAGCTTGAAGATGCACAAGCAGGGAAGAAGCAGGGGTGAGGGGTGGAGGGGGAAAAGGCTCGAGGGTAGGACTAAAATGGAGTTTTGAGGCTGGCCCGGTGGCGCTGAGGGTTGAGGAGCTGGATGCCACACACCTCGCGCCACGCCGGCGACCCGGGTTCGGGAGCAAGCTCGGGCCGCCGGGGGATGGCAGGGGTGGGTGAGGATTGAGGGCCTGCTGGGCTGCTGTCCTCCCCGGGGGGAGGTTGGGGATCACCCGGCATGCCAGCAGCTCCAGGAGACTAGCGCCAGCACGCTTGGCTGCAAGTAATCAGTGCCCTGCCGCATGCAGGGCTGCCAATGTGCCTAGCATCGGAAGTGCACACGCACGGGATGGGGAGAGAGTTCACCAGAACAAGGAAAAGCCTGTTGGTGATGGCACCTGCTCCTTGCTCACAGTCGGTCCATCCTGCCTGACCTTCCAGGTTCCTCCACCCGAGTCCTCTCCCACGTCGGAGTCTGAGTGTGAAGTGCGCCCAAGAGGAGGGGTGGCCCCACCCCATAGGGGTTAAGCTGGGGGTGGTGACTGTGGACAGAGGAGGAGGGAGAGAGGAGGCACAGGTAGGAGGACTTCAGGCAGGGCAGGAGCAGGCAGGATGCCTGAGAGAGCCCCCAGATTGTGACTGGAGGAAAAAGAAACTGAAAAAAAAAAGTGGAGTTTTGATTGGCTGAGACTGATGCTACAGTGAATCTGTGAGAAAGCACTAAAGATTTCCAAGTTTCTCCCAGATGGTTTGTAGTGCTAAAGAGAGACGCCAGTTTCAACACTTTATTTTCAAATCTTTTTTTTTTCTCTCTCGGTATAATAGCAATAATAGATATATAGTGGTTGGGGGCTTTACTGTAATAACCGGACCAGTGAGTTAATAAATGCAGTGCTTATTATCCCTTGTCCAGTTATTACTTTGTAAACCCAGGCCACCATACTGTTATCATGTAATTATCCCCACCAGTCCATGTGCAGCATTTAGTCACGTAGCATGCTCATCCACTCAGCAGTGCCATGAGTTTTCATTCCTCTCTGTGATGCAGTGAAACTGGTTGTGATGCTAGTGAGTTGCACAGTAGATAAGATAAATGAGACTAAAGTGTGTGTGTGTGTATGTAATATATATATATATATACATACATATAATAACTGGCCAGCAATTTTTTTCCATAGGCTGAGCCAGTTATAATTTGCCGTTATACACGCGCTATGACAATCAAAAACAGCCGCTCTCTGATTTGCTGTTGAGCTCCTGCTGGGCAGGCTAATCAATTCGAGAAACGTGGCGGTTCCGTATCCTCCGTAGCGAGGAGCCACCAGACCAGGAGTGCCCGTCTGCACCAAGGGGAAAAAAAAAAGCTGTATTCCTGCCGATAGTCCTCGTTTTTTTCTTTTCTCTGCACTTTAAAACATAAAAAAACAAAAAAGCTATCTGGTTGATCGTGCTGTTCGGAAATCACACTGGTCTACAACTGCCAGCAGGAAGGGCTCAAACCCGACATGCCCTACTAAGGTAATCACAATCACTATTTACAAATCACCAAGAAAGTAAACGAAAAAATAAAAACTAAAAGCAGCTAAAAGAGAAAGTGTGCGTTTGTGTGTGTGTGTGTCTCTGCCTGCACGAGTGAAACAGCACCACAAAAATCAATGTGGCAAAAAATTGCTAACCAGCAGTTATAGCAAAAAAAAGATGGGGAAGTGTGCTTTTAACTCGAATTTAATGGTTGGCCTCGGTGTGGGATGCTTTAATAAACCCCTCGGGCTTCGCCCTCGGGGTTTATGTAGCATCCCACACCGAGGGCAACCATTAAATTCTCGTTAAGCACACTTCCCCATGCATTATTGCATCTATTATGCAAAGCATATCCACTCTAGACATATAGTGACCCCTCAGTTATTGCACTTCCTAAGTTTTTGAAGGCTCTCAGCTGTACCTTGTACCTCACAACCCACCTGGGGAATGCAGTTATCATACCTGTAAACCTTCTTCCTTGCAAATCGGGACAGGGCTTAAAAAAATTCAAACAAATTCCCATTCCCCCTGTGCACATTTGGAGATGAGCTGATACCAGCTCAGTATGTCATTCCTGGTAAAACGTTTGAAATAAAATAAACAAATTACCAAAATCAAGCGGAAAACCTTAATAAATGGTAATACTTGCTCAAGAATCCTTCTACAGTGTGTGACTTAATTTGAAAATATTTTTCTGATTGTAATGTTAATGTATGGCATTAGTTTATGTTTCAGATTCCTACTTTTAAGTGACAGAAATAACTTTATGAGGGACAAAGGAAATTTTGGGGGCAAAATCCGGGACAGTTGAGAGGTATGGAAGATCTTACTTTGAGAGGGTTCCTTCAGTAGGTCATCACGTATAGGACTGGCGCCACCTGGCGTCGGGCCGCACGGCAGACTTTTCTAGCAATACCTGACGGGGGAACCACCCACCCGACGTCACATGACTGATGTCAGCATGGCTGTATATAGTAGGCAGTCCCCACAACCGCCCTCCAGTTCTTTCCCGCCATTGCCTCGTGTCAGTCGCTTTGTAAACTTCCATATAGCGATCATCGTCGTGAAAGTGTTTTGCGTCGGAGTTTCCTTTGCCAATTTCTCAATTTTTTTTCAATTTATTGATGTCTTCACCCAAGAAGAAGTGCTCATCTTGTGGCACACAGATCCTGCACAAAGACGGTCACATCAAGTGCGTCCTCTGTTTAAGCCCGGACCATCCTGTTTCCTTCTGCCCTGAGTACCAGACCTTTAATCAGGCCACAAAGAAGAGGAGACAGCAGGCTTTGGAGGCCCATCTTTTAAAAGCCTGCCTGGCTTCCCTTGAGAAAAAGATGGACCAGCTTAGAGAGTCCTCGTCTGAAAAATCTGCTTCCAAAAAACACAAGGAGAAATCCAGGGAGCGGGAGCGCTCCACAGACGAACGCACGGCCCTCGACGAGCAAGGCCCAGCCACCGCCCAGAAAATTGGATGGTAAGTCTGGCAAATCTGTGGTGGGTCAGCCGGCCGTCGGCTCCTCCGGTGACTGCACCGCCTCAGCCGTTAATTTTGTCCCTGGCCTCTCTGGGGATCGTGCGGCGGCCGGTAAGTCGACTACCCAGACTGTGGGTACTCGCCCGGCACCGGTCGATAAGCCGGTCGGGGGCTCCTCCCCTGCTCACCCGACGCCACCTGCTCAGCCGACTGTTCCTGACGGTCGCACAGGTGCGGTTCCCCCGTCGGGGCCTGACGGCACCTTACACGACGTCCGGCGGAACCAGAGGGAGAAAGTCCCTCTCCCTCCTCCTCCTTCACCTGTACCCTCCGCTTCACCAGCGGGCACCTCTGGCGACGATAGCGGAGAACCCCTTGACTCTGTCGATGCTTCGGGATCAGCTCCGTGTTCCCCTCTCGGGGTCAAGGAGAAGGAGGCTCCCCTCAGCCTACAGGCCTTACTGTGGAGGCCCTCCTCCGCCTTCTGGTGGCTCCCGTGCCTTCTCTGGCGCCGGTTGTCCCGACAACAGTCCCGCAGTCGGACAGATTGACGGCCTCAGCCTGTGGCCCCAGGCGGATCAGGTCCCGCTGCCAGGGCACCTTCGTCCGGCTCCGATGCCAGCCCTCTGACACGGATCCTTCGGTGCCGGATCCGGTGGTCCACGCTGGTTCCTGACGGCTGTCCGGCGCGGACCCCAGCCAATACACTACGGCGGGTCTGACGTGGTACCCCCGACGCGGATCTGATGACGGGATTTATTCTAGACCCCAAACTGTCCTGCATTACCCGCAGGGGTTTCCTGGGGCGGACTACCCGGCAGGTCCCACTCTGGATTGGAGTCACTTCAGACAGTTCTACCCCGGATTCAGTCCCTACTCTACCTTTCAGGGGTTCCAGGGTTATTACCCTCCACCGGTTATTCCTCCTTCTCCTCTCCCTTAGCCTCTGCCTGCTCCACCTCCCCGTCTCTTCTTCCGTTTGTTCCGGATTTCAAGGCTCTAATCCAGTCTTGGTGGCAGGGGGCACGGTCGGAGTTGGTCGCGGACCTGGAGACTAGGCTCCCACAACTGCGGTCTCCCAGGTCCCTGTCCCTGAGCAGTTCTGCTGTTACCACTGTCCATGTCTCGGGGAAGACTCGTCAGGACATTTCCCTTTCCGATACCCGACGTTGTCCTGTCGAGGCGGACGACGATGATAGCTCAGAGGGGGCTGACGACTCTTCAGAGGAGGTTCTGGAGGAGCCTGAGGGCCCAAAAGGCAAGGTATCCCCGAAATCCCCACCAGAGGACCCTGCCTTTTCAGATCTTCTGAGGTCCATGAGGGATTATTTTGACTGGGAGTCGGAGGAACAGGACCCCATGAGACAGAGGCTTGCGGAGCATCTCGACTTAGTCTCTGTCTCCGGTCCCCATTCCTCCCTGGATGGCACCTCAGCAAGACCTCACCACTACCATCTGGCAGATGCCTTATTCCCTTCAGGCTGTCCCCAAACGGTCAGACAGACTTTACCAGGCGCTGAAGGATGCCCCATTCTTGAAGGCTCATCCCAAGGCTGACTCTGTGGTCATTTCTGTAGCTCATGATTGCTCCTCAGCGCCAAAGCACATGAGCACCTCTCCTCCGGACAAAGAATCGAGAGAGAAGGACCAGTTCGGGAGAAAGATTTATTCTTCAGCCACGTGCGCCCTTCGGTCCTTTAATTACGAGGCCAATATGATGTCCCACCAAAAGGCTACCTTGGCCAGGCTAGAAGCGCGAGTTCAGTCCATGGACCCCTCACCTTTGAAGGAGGAACTTGCCAAAGATCTCCGCCTCTCCAAAGTTTCATGTAGGCACGCTTTACGCGCCACTTATGGCTCTGTCGATTTGGTGGCACGTGCCTCGGCAACTGCAGTTGCCCTTAGACAGCATTCCTGGCTTCGCCTCTCCGGACTCGCCAACGAAGTCCAGTCGGTGATTCAGGACGCCCCCTTTTCAGGGGCTCGGTGCTCTTTGGTGGGGACACCAAAGATATTATCACAGTCCTACAGGACAGAGGACTGCACTTAGATCTGTTAGGTCAGTGTACCAATCGGGCTCCCAGCAGCAGCAGCCCTTTCAGAAACGGACCGGGAGGCAGAGAAAGAATGCCCCGGCGTGCCGCCAAGGGAAGCGTAAGGCCACGGATATAGCCACCCCAAATCAGAGACGTTCAGGAGGACCTCCCTCTGAACATCCTGCCACTTCTTGACTCCCCATCCCCACTGCCTCCTCAGTCTCGCGACGGGGAGCAGTTTGGGGGGAGGTTCACCCGCCATGCGCAGGAGTGGAGGGCGGTCACCATCGACAAATGGGTCCTGCAACTAGTGTCCATCGGACACACAATAGAGTTTCTGGAAATCCCTCTGGAAACTCCACCAAAAAAGTCCTCTTACTCCTGGGACCAGGCCCTCCTAGTTCACGAGGAGGTAAACTCGCTCGTACTCAAAGAAGCAATAGAGCATGTTCCCCTCTGGCAAAGGGGAAAAGGGTTCTACTCCCACTTTTTCCTGGTTCCAAAAAAGACTGGGGACTTCAGACCCATACTCGACTTAAGCCAACTAAATCAGTTTGTCGAGTACAAAAAATTTGGGATGCTGACACTCCAGAGCCTCCTCCCACTCCTCATGGAGAACCACTGGCTGTGTGCTCTGGATATGCAGGATGCCTACCTGCACATCCCCATTTTCCCCAGCCACCGCCAATTCCTGTGCTTTTGCTTCCAGGGGGTGCACTTTCAGTTTCGAGCACTCCCTTTTGGTCGGTCTTTGGTACCAAGGGTTTTTGCAAGTGCCTAGCAGTGGTCGCTGCCTTTCTATGCTGCAGGGGTATCACGGTTTTCCCTTACTTGGACGACTGGCTGATTTCAGCCCAGTCCAGGGATTCTTTATTGGAGGCTCTCACCTTCACCCTGGACCCCTTCAGCAGACTAGGGATCACAGTCAGTGT
Organism: Neoceratodus forsteri; assembly: GCA_016271365.2. Taxonomy (NCBI): domain Eukaryota; kingdom Metazoa; phylum Chordata; order Ceratodontiformes; family Ceratodontidae; genus Neoceratodus; species Neoceratodus forsteri. The sequence continues at coordinate 211,827,056 of JADMNL010000027.1, forward strand.
TCCGAAGTCATCCCTGCCCAGAGACTTCAGTTCATTGGGGCAGTCATGGATATGGTCTAGTGCAGAGCCTTTCTTCCTCCAGACAGAGTGGAGACCCTTCTCTGTCAGGCCTCCAAAGTGGCCTCCCTCAGGACTATCTCAGCTCGGGAGGTCCTGGCCCTGATGGCGGCCACCATCACCACCGTTCCCCTGACAAGGCTTCACATGAGGGTCACTCACTGGTCCTTACGGATGCAATGGGCTCAGCTCCTGGATGACCTGGACCATTCGGTACTGCTCTCCTCAGCAGTCCAGAAAGAGCTGCATTGGTGGATGAATTCCCACAGTCTTTCCTTGGGGCTTCCCTTCCGGAGCCCTGCACCACGGATGCCTTGAATATGGGGTGGGGAGCTCATCTAGGGGAGCACCAAGCCCAGGGACTATGGTCAAGCTTGGAGACTTCTTTACATATCAATGTTCTGGAGATGAGGGCGGTCCTGTACGCCCTACAGGCCTTTCAGTCTCTCCTTCCCAAGGAATCACTGCTAATCCAAATGGACGACATGTCGGTAGTTTTGTATATCAGCAAACAAGGGAGAACCCGGTCGTACCCCCTATGCCGGGAGGCGACGCAGGTGTGGAACTGGGCAGTCCAGCACCATCTGGTCCTTGTGGCCGTGCATGTTCCGGGCATTCTAAACGTCTTGGCGGACAGTCTCAGCAGGTCTCTGACCCTAGCTCACGAGTGGGAACTGCATCAGGAAGTGGGGGAATCCATCTTCCGACGTTGGGGGTGTCCGGAAATCGACCTCTTCGCCTCCGAATTCAATGCAGAACTTCCCAGCTTTTGCTCGCTTGTTCCAGGGCACAGTGCTTTTTGGAACAATGCATTGTCTCTTTCTTGGACAGGGAAATTTTTGTATGCCTTCCCTCCATTTCCCATTCTACAGAAGGTCCTTCTCAAACTTCAGGCGGAGAGGGCAAAGATGATCCTCATCGCTTCTCTCTGGCTGAGACAGATCTGGTTCCCGCTGCTACAGCAGCTTTCCAGGGAACCACCAGTTCCACTTCCAGTGACTCACAACCTCCTGACCCAGGATCAAGGTTGACTGTTATATCCGGGGCTCAGGACCCTGCATCTTCATGCGTGGCTCCTGCAAACATAGCGATCTTTCGCTTCGGGGTCTCCTCCCGGGTTGCTCAAATCCTCATCGAGGCTAGAAAGCCCTCCACCTGCTCCACTTATGCCATGAAGTGGAAGCGGTTTTCCATCTGGGCCACCGCTAAGGGTTGGAGACCCGCAAGTCATGGAATACCTCCTTCACTTATCAGACTCCGGTCTGTCCTATTCTTCTTTGAAGGTCCATATTTCAGCTATCTCGGCGTACCACGAGCTAGTGGATGGTAAACCTGTGGCTCAGTTGGAGGTCTCAGAAACTTTTCAGAAAGTTATTCTCCATCTGAAACCCCCCATCGACAGCCCAATTCCGCCTTGGGACTTCAACTTCGTCTTAGAGAAGCTCACCCTTCCTCCTTTCAAGCTGGCTATGAGCTGTGATTTGCACTTCCTTTCTTGGAAGGCGCTTTTTCTCATGGCTATCACGTCAGCCCGAAGGATTTCGGAGCTTCACGCTCTAGTATGCAAGGAGCACAATCTGATTTTCCATAGAGACCAGGCGGTCCTTAGAACACACCCGAAGTTTCTTCCAAAGGTGGTGTCAGAAGCCACGCTGAATCAATCAGTAGAGCTTCCAGTGTATTATCCGTTCCCCTCTAACAGAGGTAAGGCACTCCTTCATACGATGGATGTTCATCGGATTCTCCAGTGTTACACTCACTGGACCAAAGAATTCCGTACCTGTGACCAACTGTTTGTTTCCTTTGCCCCGAGATCGAAGGGCAATCCGGTGTCCAAGCAGGGCCTGTCCAAATGGTTAGGCAACTGCGTCAGGTATTGTTACCAAAAGTACGAAAAACCTCTGCCGTGTACCATCAGAGGTCATTCTTCTAGGGGCATGGCTGCCTCCGCGGCTTTTTTACGGAACGTTTCTGCAGCCGACATTTGTGCTGCTGCTACTTGGAGTTCTGTCCATACCTTTACCAAACACTACAGTCTGGACATTGCTTCTAGGCAGAGGGCTGGCTTTGGCCTAGCTGTCTTGCAGGGCCTTCTGTCCTAGGCTGGGTCCATTCCTGGATTCCATTTTTTTCCGTTGGAGTTAGTTTTCCTCCTCCTTAGTTTCTCTCGGTCTCTCCTTGGAGGGACTGCTTGGGACTGTGTCATATATGTGATGACCTACTGGAAGGAACCCTCTGCAAAAAAATAGTACAGTTATGTAGGAACTTACCGCGAATAGTAGATCTCGGTAGAGAGGTTCCTTCAGTAGGCCTCATTTTTCCTCCCTCCTTCTCCTCATTTTGTGTTTTACAGGGACTCCAAATCCTGCTGTCAGGCCTCTTCCTGGCTCCGCAGGAGAACTGGAGGCAGGCGGAGACCGCCCACTATATACAGCCATGCTGACATCAGTCACGTGACGTCGGGTGGGCGGTCCCCTGTCAGGTATTGCTAGAAAAGTCTGCCGTGCAGCCCGATGCCAGGTGGCGCCAGTTCTATGTGTGATGACCTACTGAAGGAACCTCTCTCGAAGATCTTCTGTTACGGTAAGTTCCTACGAAACTGTACTTTATTGTGGCATTACCACATGCCATAGTTATTCCTTTCACCCACCCTATGAATTAGGTACGTCTCATAAGGGTATCTTTATTAAAACCAGCAGTAACAGTCGAAGTGATTCGTGATCATTCAAGAGTTGTGGATAGTCCATCTTAAGAAGGTTCAGTAAGTGCATAGGAAGTGATCTGTAATAAGGTGTGCCGCTTTGTACTAGGTGCAGATAATTGCACTCATAGTTTTGCCCTTTACACACTCACTATCTGGCTACCATTCCCTAGCAGAATAAAGCTCCAGAGCTGTTTGCTAGCCATAAAGGTGCTCTTGGGCCTAACACCCCCCTGCTTTAACAAATTGCTTCCACACCATCTCCAACCAATACAGCACCAGGTACGTGGCCAGGAATCAGGGATTGACAAATCTTAAAATTAAGTGATTGTCCAGGACAAGTGGCTGTACCAAAAGTAGTAGTTCCCAGTGTTCACATTGGTAGTCCCATCATGAAAAGTCATTTAGAGAAAATTAACCATCTGAATTTGGGAAATGCTTTTTCTATACATCCTCTTTGTTTCAGGACAGAATCAGGAGGTAGAAATGGCAATAGCAGAAAATAACAGGAATAAAAGAAGTGGTTTTGCAGAGTGCATGTAATCACAGAGCAAGCTTAACAGACACTTGACTGGCTTAGTTGATTACTAATGGGGGAGGGTGTATGCTGAGTAGCACACACTTGGACACTGCCTCATAGTACAGTATATGAGGACATACACTGAACCCATGCTATATTGGTATACTGTACAAGTCTTAACATTTTCTAAAAGATTGTATAGGTAGATATAATTTATAACATGAGCTAAAAGACTGTACCACTTGCTGCAGTGTACATCCTTTAATGTTACTATTCATAGCTGACCTGGGAGTACTCTTATTTACATGGATGTTTTATAAACTGCACTTTGCAGTGATTCTGAGTGGATGTGCAGTTTTCCTGTCCTTCCCTCTCCTTCCCATTTTGCTTCCAATTAACCTACTTACCTCTCAAGACCAAAGTGTACTTTAATTTTGTTTTGAGAATAGCCAGAAGAACCAGCTCTCATAGGACTGCAAAGCTGAATGCTACCATGCAGTCTCATTCAAACACCATGAAGTCTTGCTATATTATAACAATAGCAGTCAGCCACTGCAGCTGAACTGCCCTGGAGAGGAAGGAGTTAACTCCAGAGGATCTGGAGTTCTACAGCGCGCGGGCGCTGTGCCAAAGCTCTATCTGGCCAGTTTCAAATGAAACTGTCAGATTATTTACTCCGCTCCACTGAACAGTCGCCCGGAGATCAGCTCCTTCAGCTCGGTTCATTCTCGTTCAAGCGAGTATTTTTCGTTCATTTGAACTGGCAAAAGTATTTATTTTACCGCATTTCGGTTAAAAGCTCTATCTGGTAAACCGTAGTACAAATTTAAAGTCTGTGTGGAAATTCAATTATCGGTTCGGTTTGAACCGATCGGTTTGCTGATTTTAACGTTTTGAAGTGTTTGGTTGGGCTTTAGAGTGCGGTTCCGGTTCTTATCGGTTCTAAAAAACCTGTTTTTAAATAGGTTTTTAAATACCCGTGACACGGTTAGGAACCTATATGTGTCTTGCCTGGCACTGCCATCAAAAGGCAAGTTTTTGGATAGGCTGGCATTATGTCTGAGAAACCCAAAAGAAAACCGGCCCACTGGGTTTCAACACTGTGATGTCTGTGGGGAAGCCTTTGCCAAGGCTGACCCACACACCACTTGTGTCTATTGTCTTGGGGCTGACCACCTCCTGTCAGACTGCCAGGTGTGTAAAAATTTCCCTGCAGCCACCCTGGAAAAGAGATTGGGCCGGCTCAGGGAACGAGAGGCCAAAAAGTCCGCTGACCCGGATGGCTAGCCCGGTCCAGCACCCACTGGACCAGAGGGAGTGCCCTCTGACCAGGGCGAGACTTCTCGGCAAAGAAAGGCTGGTTCAGATGAACCAGTCCCAGTTAAAAAGACAAAGAAATCAATAGGTTTGGAGTCCAAAATTGTCTCCAACTGCTGCAGAGATAGCTAAAGCCATTCAGATTGTCCAGTCACTGTCTCAGGGACCTGTCGAACCACCAACAGTTGGTAAAAGGTTGGTCTGCTCAGTTCCAGTGGTTCAGGAGTATGATGTTGAGGAATTTTATGAACCACAGGAGGGGAGGAGGAATTTGATCAATATATGTGTGGCTGGGAGGGTCTGAGGCGTGCCATTGAACCGGATATTTCTCCAGACAGACCTTTAGAATCTCCTCCTATTCTGTCTGAGTCCCTTCTCATTTTATGTTTTACAAAGGTTGCAGAAAACCTCCAGTTTCCTTTTAGAGGAGGCTGTGGATGAGCAAGAGGAGCCTGATTTTGTAGAAATGATGGATATACCAGAGTCTAGGAGGTTGTCTATTCCTTTGCATAAGTCATTTAGGAAGCAAACAACAAAGATTTTAAAAATCCTCATTCTGTCCCTCCTGTAGATAAAAAAATGGACAGAAGGTATACTTTGTCAGGCTCTGATACAGACTTCCTCACTGAACAGTGTAGTCATGTAGGTGTGGTACAAGCTGCAGCCAGTGACAAGGCTAATATTCCCCTGGCCTCACATCCTCCTGATAAGGATTCCAGGAAGATTGATGCCATGGCGAAAAAACAGTATATGGCAGCTTCTTTGGGACTCAGGCAGGCAAATTATATGGTTTATGTAACTAGATCAGAAATCTAGATGGTACACACATTGCAGTTAGCTGTTGCGGCCCATGGCCAATTGGCTAGTGACTTGAACAGGTGGCTGCTGATGGCATTGAAGCTTCTAAAGTTCAATTTCATACTGCTGTTGATGTTAATGATGTCTCCTCTAGGGTCATGGCCACTTCTGTAGCTTTCCAGAGGTTGGCATGGCTCAGATGCACTAATCTGTCCCAGGATACTCAGTCAAAGGCTATGGATTTTCCTGTAGTGGGAAATTCTCTGTTTGGGAACAAACAGAAAACTATATGAAAAAGATGGATGAATGCAGAACTACCTACAAAAGTGCCCAGGCTAAGGAGAGGCATGCCACTCCACAAAGGCACGCTCCCAGAGGTAGGGGCAGGCCTTTCCACAGGCCTTTTTACCAATTTCAAGCCTCCTCTGCTTTTGCGCAGAGGGTTTCTTCTAGAGGCAGGGGTAGACAAGGCACAAGTAAACCCGTCCCTCCCCTCAGCCTAAGGCTGCTGCAAGCAGGCACCCTGATGGGTGCCCAGGGCCGATTCTCCTGTACCAGTGGGGGGAGGTTGGCTTATTTCAGCCAGAACTGGCTGTCCTTAACTTCGACAGATGGGTTCTGGAGGTATAAGCCAGGGTCTGGTTCTCAGCTTCAAACAGTTTCCAAAGATGAGAGCCAGACATTTTCCACCTGCAAATCCTTCAGAAGCCCTTGCTTTGGAAGCAGAGGTTTCTTCTCTTCTGGACTGCAAAGCAGTGAAGGTCCTCCTTGCCATCAGGCAAGGCTATATTCAAGATACTTTCTTACCCCAAAAGACAGGAGAATGGCGGCCCATTCTAGATTTAAGGTACCTGAACAAGCATCTTTGAAACCAAAGTTCAAAATGTTGACTCTGGCAATGATATTGCTTTTCTAAGGCCAGGGACTGGCTAGCTTCCCGGACCTCAAGGATGCCTATTTTCATGTTCTGATCAGGCCTTCTCACGAAAGTACCTCAGGTTCGAACTGCCCTCAGGCCACTACCAGTTCATGGCAATGCCTTCGGCCTTACCTCTGCGCCAAGGGTATTCACAAAATGTCTAGCTGTGGTAGGCTCACTTAAGAAGGCAAGGGTTGTTGTGTTTCCCTACCTGGACGACTGGCTCATTGTGGGTCAGTCTCCAGATCAGGTGAAATCCCACTTGCAAGTCACCCAGCAGCTTCTCACTTCCCTGGGATTCTTGCTAAATTACCAAAGTCAGTTCTGGAACCAGTTCAGGTCCTAACTTTCATAGGTGCAGAATTGAACACAAAGTTAGCCAGGGCATTTCTTCCTTGGAAAGGGTAGACAGACTCATTGCCCTGGCATCCTCCTTTACCCCAAGTGAAGCCCCTCGACCAGCAAGGCATTTTCTGCAACTCCTGGGGCACATGGCTGCTTCCACAGCTGTAGTGCAAGGAGCAAGATTCCAGATGAGGGACATTCAGTTCCATTTGAGGGCCTATTGGTCTCAAAGGAAGGACCCCTTCCAAATTGGTCCCAGTGACTCAAACTCTGATCCTGGCACTCCACTGGTGGCAGGACCAAGCAATCCAAAACAAGGGTTCCCTTCATTCCCATTTCCCACCCTCACCCTCACCACGGATGCCTCCCTGTTAGGGTGGGGAGCTCACTTAAGCACCTGTCCACTCAGGAGTGTGGTCTCCATAAATCTCTGCTCCACATCAATCTGTTGGAACTCAGAGCTGTCTTTTTAGCTCTTCAGGTATTTTCAGTTTCTGTTCAGAACAAAGTGGTTCAAGTCAGGACAGACAACACCACCACAATGTGGTACATCAACAAGCAAGGGCACTCGGTCATCAGCCTTGTGCACCAAGCAATGAAGTTGTGGTCTCTGGCCTACTCCCTGAACACCTCCCTGATAACAGTTCACCTCCCAGGGAAGGACAATGTCCTGGCGGATGCCCTCAGCAGAATTTCTCAGGGCCATCAGCTAATGGGCTCTGAATCACAGGTGCTGGGGTCTGTCTTTGCCAGATGGGGCACCCCAGATAGATCTTTTCGCAGCCCCAGACAACCACCAACTTCCTCTATTTTGTTGCAGGCCTCCAGTGCTGGGCTCAGTCCCCCTGGACGCCTTTCTGTTGGACTGGAAAGGGAAGTTCCTGTATGCCTTTCCCCCCTTTCCTCTTCTTTTCAGGGTACTAGTGAAAATCAGATCTCAACCCTGCAAAGTGATTCTGATTGCCCAGATTGGGCCAGACAGCCCTGGTACCCTCTGCTTCTGTCCTTGACAGTCCACCCTGCCCTGAGCCTGCCCAGAGTCCACGACTTGCTGGCCTGTGCACAGGGAGAGTGTGGTATCCGGACCTCAGATCCCTCCATCTCAAGGCCTGGCTCTTGAGGAGTTAGAATTTGCTGATTTACACCTTTCTCAAGGTGTCCTGGATATTTTAAAGGCTTCAAGGAAGCCTTCCACTAGGGCCACTTACAATTCTAAGTGGAAGAGGTTTTCCATCTGGTGCTCTGAGAGGCAGATTATTCCAGAATCCGCTGATCTTCCCATTTTATTGGACTATTTGGTCCATTTAAATTCCTAGGCCTTAGGCCAGCTACCTTGAAGGTTCATCTGGCAGCTGTCTCTGCTTTTGTGTCAGCAGGGAAGCCTGCCTCCTTTTCTCACCCTGTGTTTTCCAAGTTTTTAAAGGGTTACTTCATACTAACCCCCCTTTTTGGGAACCAGCTCCTGCCTGGGACCTGAATGTTTGCATTGCTCAGTTAATGCAACCTCCCTTTGAGCCTCTGTCCTCAGCAGAGCTCAAGTATCTAACTTGGAAAACTGTTTTCCTAGTGGCTATCACTTCTGCCAGACGATAAGTGAATTACAGGCCCTGTCAGTGGAAGAAGATTTTATTTCTTTCCACAGAGATAAGGTAGTCCTCAGGACTAATAGAAAGTTTTTGCCTAAGGTGGTTTCAGATTTCCACCTGAACCAATCCATCTCTCCCAGTATTTTTCACTGGAGCATTCTTCCTCAGGTGAGAGAGACTGCACAGCTTGGACGCCAAAGAGCCTTAAGCTACTATTTGAACGCACTAGGGTCACAGGTTGAATCCTCCAACTCTTCCCTTACTTATGGCGAGGTTGGCAAGGGAAACCTGCCACTAAGAGGACAATTGCAAGGTGGATTGTCTCTTGTATCCAATTTTGTTACCAAAAACTAGGTAGAGAACCCCTCAGGACTGAGGGCCCACTCCACCAGGGTACAGCTCTGCCTCTAGCGGCTGCTAGAGACATTCCCATTCTGGAAATTTGTCAAGCTGCTACCTGGAAGACAGTTCACACTTTTACCAAGCATTATTCCCTGGATGTCCAGTCCAGGAGAGATGCTCGGTTTGGTACAGCTGTGCTTCAGAGCCTATTTCCTAAGTAGGTCCTGACCCTCCTCCATGGAGGTACTGCTGTGTAATCTGCTATTGTTATAATATAGCAAGACTTCATGGTGTTTGAAGAAAAAATTACTCACCTTAGTAATTGCTTTTCTTCTCATTGGAGTCTTGCTATATTATAACCACCCTCCCTCCTGCCCCTCTCAGAACTTCTACTTGGGTAGGGGTGGCAATTAGCAAGCACTGTGTCGTGCCATTGTAGTTTTTCCCTTACCGCTTTCTTTAGGTTAGGGAACTAGGTTGTTCGTTTAGGTAATATATTGGCCCCCTTCCTGGACTTGAGTCTTTGGGGGAAGGGGGGGTCCTAATGGTGCTTGTCAAGGGGGGAAAACTAATAATAATAATACCATTATTCATTGTTATTATGGTTATTGGTGTTTATATTGTTGTTATTACTACCATTTGGCTAGTGTAGAGCTTTCCACACAGACTTGTTGCTTAGTGTTAGCTTCGTAAAGATCTGACAGTTTCATTTGAAACTGGCCAGATAGAGCTTTGGCACAGCGGCTCGCGCTGTAGAACTCCAGATCCTCTGGAGTTAACTCCTTCCTCTCTGGGGCAGTTCAGCTGCAGTGGCTGACTGCTATTGTTATAATATAGCAAGACTCCATGAGAAGAAAAGCAATTCCTAAGGTGAGTAATTTTTTCTTACTGTCACTTTTGAACTCTTTAGTTTTCCTGTGTTATTCTTTCTCTCCTCATAAATCGTGAGAGTTTTCCTTCTCTAATTGACATGTCAGCAAAATATCAACAGCCTAAGACAAGTCGCAGCTGCTAGTCAGAGCTGTCTTTCCCTGGTGCTCTACTTTTGTTTTTATAGCCTACCTTTTCAGTTCTACCATGTTCTGTAGGACTGTGCTGTGCAGTGTGCATGCAACCTTTTCTGTTGCTGTTGTGGAGCAGAGCCTGACAGCAGAGAGCGTGGAGTGCTGAACTATTTTCCCAACGTATTTTTTTTTTTAATTTGGATCTGGCTTCGACTGACAGCTCCAGAGATTTGTTCTTAGAAATGCTACAGTCACCGTAAGATTCCAAACACCTAAAGACTCCGTGCTTCATAACTCTTGGACTGCTGACAGAGGTAGAACACAGTCAAATAGGGATTTTGGACAGATATGTCTGCCCACAGCACAGCAAGGGTTAATCTCTTATGCCACATGACATCCTGCTCCCTGGATTGAAGAGGAAAACAAAAACTGTTTTCTTTTTTCTTCCGCTCGCTCCTGTTGCAGCGTCTTCTCCTATCTCAGCCCTGAGCTGTCTGGTGAATTACTGTTGTGCTGATTGTCCGTTGGACAACTAGAAACAGATGAGATTCTTGTCTGGGACACAAAATTGATAGTCCGGGAGGTTGGGCTATGGGATTTGTCTACCCCTGCCAGGAATGCCCTCTAGCCTCCTTTCCAGCATACTCCACTGGGAAAGCAGTCATTTGCTGTCTGGGCCACTAACTGGTTACATGATTTGCCTGATACACTGCTGAATCTCCCCATGTTTAATCGGTTTAAGAGAGCTTTGCAGTCCAGTGTAATTGTAACAAACAGTTTTATTAAGTTTCTCACTATACATAACCTGTGACTTTTTTATATAGTGATCTGTATTGATTTTTTCAAAACTGTATGTAACTGTTCTGCCTTAAATGCTTGGCGCCTCAGTTGACTGCATTTCCACTGGAACTGCTTATTGTACTTTAACTGTTTTTTTGTGGCAATGTATTTGAAATGGAACCTTTGTAAACGAGCACTTGTGCTCAAAGGTAATCTCTGAAGTTTTCAACAAATAAATAAAAGTTGGACTAACAAAACCAGTTGTCCCCTGTTGTAAGTAAAAGCCTCTATATCTCCAAAAAAGTGGGCCTCAAAAATTCTGGAGTTACCTTAAACTATGACCCCATATAACAACAAATATACAAGGTCACATAGCAAGTAAAATAAGACAGGTATATCATGGTAAACAAATCTGAAATAGTTATAGGTATTGACACTGCACTAGGAAAATAAAGCATGACTAGTTAAGGTGTAAAATCCCCAAAACACAGAAATCACCTTGTGTCAGACCTTGTTCTATAGGGGCAAACTGTTGGTAGATGTACTTATCGTGCTGCACTTCCAAGAAATACATTTTGGGTAATGTTAGAGGGCAGGTAGAGCTTAATTGATGGAGCTCAGTTGTTTGATGCTAGAGCTTAATTAACACAAGTAGAGCTTTCATGGGCAAACACCAGTGCTAGTTCATCAGTGAAGAAGGATCCGTTGCCATTTGTTCAGTTGTATTGGCCATGTGGCCAGTATACAGTAAGAAAGTCGCATAGAATAAGCAAGCATTTATGAACTGCTTTTGCAACCCTGCTAGGTAACCTGTGATCCATACAATGATATCAGTCCCTGGCTACTAACTAAATATCCTGTCTAGTGGAAAAACTGGTACAGTACTCACAAAGTCTCTTAAACTTGGTATCTGCAATCCTCTTCTTCGGACATGTCCTCCACCAATGCTGATGCCTCTTGCACCTAGTTTTTATAGCCACTGGCCTGGATCCATGACTCCGAGAATATAAACACGTGGTCTCTATGTAAAATGTGCAGTCTAGTTGTGAATAGCATTGCATAGAGTGGGTGCTTCTTTTCATGACTGCACACCATCAAACTCTTTTTGACTTTGTCTTCTCATAAAGCTCAAATCTGGAAAGATTTTTACTATTGAGTCATTGACCTGGAGTGCTTTCCTCTTTCATGCTATCTGTAAAATTCAGTCCCTGGTGCACACTCTTGCCGTGACCACTAGTAGGGTCCGGGGAGCATCAGGATTTACGGCAGCACTGCAGAGTGTTATTATATAGGCTTCCTGCTTGGCAAGGGGCTCCCCCTATAGGTCCAGCCCAAAGACCTTTGTCACTCCATTAATCACAAGCAAATATGGGGAGTCCCCTTCACTTCCCTCAGGCAGGGCCACTACTACTAAATTTTAAGCCCCAGACTGGTTTTTCCTGGGTGTTCTTCCCATGGGCATAGTTTACCTTTGACCTTTGGGGGGCAGGAGGTGGAGCTGGAGCGGGCCAGGGGGTGAGGTTGGGGCAGAGCAGAGGTGGCAGGGGTGGTGTTAAGAATTTAGCACTGTGTGCTCCTCGAAAAGAGAGAAGCACAGAAACTCTAAATTGTGCCCTTAAACATGTGCTCTTTTAGACCTTGGCTGTGCTCCTACCCATCTTCTTTTAAATTTACTAGTTCATTAACAATTTCTTGCTTGTACTAAAGGTTCTGAGTAATTTGTGTACAATAATAATTTTGCTGCCTGTTTCTTAGGTGTTACTGAGACCTGAGCACATGGCAGTGTGATACTTTAGTGTATGTTACTGATGCCATCAAGTACTGAAAAGGCCCCCCCCCCCCCCCAATCACCACTACACATCGAATCTCCAAGAACCGTGGCCCCCTACAGACAGATACACATGCCACTGAATTCTTCACCCACTTCTGGCTCATAGTCCACAGCCACCTGTCCAGACCACACCACCTAGGCTCCCATATCAATTTAATATTTTGCTCCCTTTAACTGGGGGGATGATTTTCCTGAATTTCTGTGTTTTCCCATGTAACCAACACGAGTCAAGATCTAGATCAATTTCCTGTAAACTGCTACTGTACATTTACCTATAAAATACAGGGATCCATTTAGATCTTAGAGGCCTGCACCACTTCATCCTGTGTGCTGGCCAACTGCATTCAGTAGTGATTCCAGCAAGGCTCCCAGATCTACAAGTATTCCTGTATTTTTAAGGTAAATTGAGGAGTAGTCTACAGGAAAATTGTGTCCATAGACTTGCGTTGTGTACACGGAGGTAAACAGAGCAATTCAGCTTCCATATCCTGGATTAGTCTTTCAGTTTCACCTAACAATTTCCAGCAAAAGCATACATTAGTTAAACATCATTTAAACTTTTGGTGGCCTACAGTTCAAAGTATTAAACAAAATATAGTTTTATTTTTTTTGTATATATTCCAAAGACAACCTGTTGAAAATTGGCAACTTTCGTGCACAAAAAACAACAAGAAAAAAATGGAATTACCCATATGCTTCCCTTGATACATGCAGGACACCATGACTGTTGTTCTGAATGTCTTGCTACTACTTTTGGCTTACCTGTCTCAGTGATTCATCTTTAATTTTCATTTTTATACCTCTGTTTGATCTTTGTTTATTCCTTCCTGTTTTGCTTCTTACTGTGGTCTTTCTGCCTCATCTTTCCTTACATTCTTTCATCTTTCTCTGGCCACAGTTCCTTTTGTCCCTGTTTCAAACACCCCCCCCCCCTTCTTTTGTCTACGGACTTTAAAATATTTTATCTTTCCTTCTCTGCTTGTTCACCTACTTTTAATTCACCTGTGGTCGATACACTCCTTCCCTCCCGTCATTCTTCCACACTTTTGTTTGCCACCTGGCTGTAAACTCGCTCTAAAGCACACATGCTCAGTCCCTCTCTGCCTGCCCATGTGCACATTAATCTGCCGGTTGCCATGCTCTTTCCCTGCCTGCCTACCAGCTCACCCACTAACTTGTGCTGGCCACCAGTATGCGTGTTCCTTGCCAGTATGTCATAGTGCACACTAACTTGCTGGTTGCCCACACACTTGATCCCTGTCGGCCCGTCTATTAAAGTATTAAAGTAGCAGCTGTCTGCTCACATATTCACTTCTTGATCTAACTTTAAACTCCACCCAATTAATAAAAAATCCTGATTGTATCCCAATGCCCCTTCTGGACTCCCCTCACTATTGTCCCACTGCCAGGAACTGCTGCCCCTAACTGTGCTCCAGAAAGGCTGGAGGAGCACAGGTAATTGAATATTTTACAAAGAAAATGTGCTCCTGTGATCACTAGCTGTGCTGTGAGCATGGAGTACACCCTTAACGCTACCCATGAGAGGTGGGGCTGAACAGATTGTACGTGACTGTATTATTCTCACTGGTGATTTAACAGATACATACATTTGTCTTTAATACAGAAATACTTTAATGTTATAAATGTCTACAGTGTTCTCTGGGATCAGCTTTGCAGTCAAATCAGCTTTTACGTGAAGGAGAGCCACTGAAGAAAATCTTTCTTCTCCCATGGTTGAACGCAACCAGTTTCTAATCCATCTCATTGTAGAAAAGCTTCGTTCAGATGTGGCTGTCCCAACAGGCAAAGTGAGAGCTAGCTGAATTACTTTGTAATAGTTTGGGTAAATGGTTTGAGATATTTCTTCTTGAAGCTTCTGGAAAGTAATAGGAGATTCACTACTGGCAAAAATTTCCATTTCTGCAGCTGCAAGATGAGGATTTAAGTTTAGTGGGTCTGCATACCGCTGTAAGAGTGGCTGAATGCCATTTTTGTTGCACTTTTAACACTGAATCGCAGGCTGCAGCAATTTCCATAGATTCTTTTGAGAGTCGCCTCCCTAACTCACCGATAATGGCATCCAAACAGGTAAATATAACTGGTGACGCCACCGGGATTTTTCAGGTTCACTTGCACTTGCAGTTGCAGCCTCTTGTTGTGCACCCTCTCTTTGACCCAAAGTGATTGGTACAAGGAAGTCTTTAAGACGTGCTGAGGTTTTTACAACCCTTCTTTTTGGAGCTTCGCCTGCTGCTTGCTCTGTAGCTTCATCTGGCACTGCAATCTTATGCTCTTTGCAGAATTCTGTAATTTCTTTCCATATTTCATTCCAGCCTTCTTCAGTTCTGCATTTTGCAAAGTACACGTTCATGTTTTCTATTATGCAAGAAGCTTTTGCAAGTGTGATATCACTGCACTGAAGTCCTTTGTGAGCGATATGAACTATTTTCAGAATATCTTGTAAGATAATTAAGCAAGCAATAAACTGCACACTACTCATATGCTGATAGAGACCAGTTGCTTCCACAGACCACGTTTCTCCCTGTTCACCAAGTTGTTTACGGCACTGCATGATGGCAGTGTATTGCATTTGTACCGCAAAGACACTGCTCCACTTGCATGCCCACCGTGTATCACTCAACTGCACTATCTCTCGCTGCTTTAGACCCAAAGCTTTTTGCATTTCAAGAAAAACTTGATGATTGGTTGGCTCAGCAAAAACTGAATACAGTTTCTCAATTGCAGGAAAAAAACCCCACAGCAGTACGATTGACTTTAGAGCATTCTACAAGGGCAAGGTTGAGCTTGTGTGCCATACAATGTACATACACTGCTAATGGATAGTCTTCTTTTGGCCGCTGCTGAACTCTTGTAATATGTTCTGACATTACGGATGCACCGTCATAAGACTATGCAACTATTGGCAGATTCTGCAATCCAGTTGTCTCTGAAGCTTTTTTTATGGCATTATAAATGCTGAGCAATTGATGAAGCACAAGAACCTCTCTTTAACTTCCAGGTTTTTTGCATATCTGATGCAAAAAGAAAGCTGCTCTGTCTTAAATGACCAGGCCTCATCTGCAAGTACAGCAAAAAAAACAGTCTTATTCACTGCCCCTACAATTTCTTTGCAAACCAATTCTGCACAAATCTGCAGTACTTCATTTTGAAAGTCAGGGATTGTGTAGTTAAAATAACTGTCCTGCATTTTCTTGAAAGGATCATCATATTTTGAAAAGAAATCACAGAACTCAAGGAAATTTCCTTTCACTTCAGATTCTTCAGGAGGGCTGACTTTGCCAAAATGGGTGCGTGTCTAAGGAATGCACTAGCAAATGGGCAGGAAGGAGGGATGGAAGAACAATGGGGAATAATCAAAACTGCCATCACAGAGGCAGCAAGCCTTTGTGTGAAGCAAATAAACAAAATAAAACGATGTAAGAAACCACTATGGTTCTCAAAGGAGGTGGCTGGAAAGGTTAGGGAGAAAAAGAAAGCATTCAGGAAGTACACGGAATCACAGAAGAAGTAGGACAGAGAATTGTATCAGTTAAAGCAAAAGGAAGCTGGGAAGGCAGTCAGAACAGCAAAGGCCCAAACCAAGGAAAAGATAGCCAACACAGTTAAGAAGGGGGATAAAACCTTTTATAGGTATATGAAGGAGCGAAGGAAGACCAAGGGAGGGAGGGATAGTGAGGCTTAATAAAGGGGAAGGGGTGGGCAGAGGGTGACTGTGAAAAGGCAGAGATACTAAACAAATATTTTTGCTCAGTATTCACAAATGAAGAGGGGGAGGTACCTAAACCAAACAATAGAAACACTCTGGTTACAGAAGTTGTACCAGCCCATTTACAGAAGAAAGGGTTCTGAAAGAACTCTTAAAACTGAAGGTGGACAAAGCAATGGGGCCTGATGGGATTCATCCCAGAATTCTAAAAGCACTAAGGGTAGAACTAGTGACACCACTGACTACCCTCTTTAACATATCATGGGAGGATGGGGTGGTACCTGAGGAGGGCAGGTGTGATTCTACTTCACAGAAGTGGGAGCAGGGCAGAAGCAGGCAACTACAGACCTGTTAGTTTAACCTCAGTGATAGGGGAAATGATGGAATCATTTCTAAAGGAAAGAATTGTCGAGTACCTAGAGGCCAGAGGGACACAGGACCCAAGGCAGCATGGATTCACAGCGGGAAGATCATGTCAGACGAATCTAATCGATTTCTTTGACTGGATGACCAAAGTAGTAGATCAGGGAGGGGCTGTGGACATGGCCTACCTAGACTTTAGCAAGGCATTTGACATAGTCCCACACAAAATATACATATACAAGTCAGTCAGCCTGGGAGTGGGTGCCAAGATGGTAGCCTGGGTAAAGAATTGGCTGGAGAACAGGACACAGAGGGTAATAGTAAATGGAGTCCACTCTGAAGAAAGGGGGGTTACTAGTGGGGTACCGCAGGATTCAGTACTAGGACCAGTCCTCTTCAGTGTCTTTATAAGCGACATTGCAGAGGGACTGGAAGGAAAAGTATGTCTCTTTGCAGACAACACAAAGATCTGCAACAGAGTTGATACACAAGGTGGGGTGGAAGGGATGAGAAGGGACTTGACAAGATTGAAGGAATGGTCAGATGTATGGCAGCTGAGATTCAGTGCTAAGAAGTGCAAGGTAATGTACCTGGGAAACAAAACCCCAGGGAAAGAGTACACAGTGGGGGGTGAGATACTAACAACAACAAAAATGGAAAGGGACCTGGGGGTAGTCATATCAGATGACCTAAAGGTGGGCAAGCAATGTGAGAGGACAGTAAGGATGGCTTGGGGGATACTGGGATGCATAGGGAGAGGCATCACCAGTAGAAAACAGGAAGTTGTTATCCCTCTATACAGAGAGCTGGTGAGACCCCATCTGGAGTACTGCGTGCAGTTCTGGAGACCCAATCTCCGCAAAGACATAAACAGGATGGAGGCAGTCCAGAAGAGGGCAACTAAAATGGTGCAGGGTCTGCACCGGAAGACATATGAAGAGAGACTTAAGGAGCTTAATATGTATACCCTTGAGGAAAGGAGGAGGGGGGACATGATAGAAACTTTCAAGTACCTCAAGGAATCAACAAAGTCCAAGAGAGTAGCATCTTTCAGAAAAAGAGTGTGCAAGAACAAGGGGCACAATTTGAAGATGGGGG
This sequence comes from Neoceratodus forsteri, assembly GCA_016271365.2. NCBI lineage: Eukaryota > Metazoa > Chordata > Ceratodontiformes > Ceratodontidae > Neoceratodus > Neoceratodus forsteri. Next base: position 211,844,444 of record JADMNL010000027.1, read on the forward strand.
TGGCTCAGAGGAAGAGAGGTTGTGGATGCATGGAACGGCCTTCTGGAGGAGGCTGTGGAGTCAAAACTGGTGGAATTCAAGCATGCATGGGACAGTCATAAGGCAATTCAAGGGGGTTGGGGTAGGAAGAAGTAGGCTGTTGGTTAACTAGGATCTGCAGCTTATCCATTAGGTAGGGAAATGGGCAGACTGGGTGGGCCAAGGTGGTCCTTATCTGCCGTCAAATTGCGTGTTTCTGTGTTTCCCCTCATTGTGCCCTTGAAATGGTAAACCAAGTTTCGAAACTGACTTGACAGTGTCACAGACCTTTGCAAGATAATCACGGTTTCTTTCAAAGAGAGTTTTATGGCTTGCTGAAAGCTTCATAGCTACTGAACCAGTTTCTTGACTAAGTTTGAAGCATTGCCACTTTTCCATACATTTCACATGAACTTAGGGAAACAGCATGTTTACACAGCTTTTCTGAGAGTTTTTCCAATCTCTCACCTCTTTTTTCTGATGATTTTTCCTCCTGGCCGCCTGGTGCTCCCCGTCGAGACATCCAGCCGCCGCCTCGCCTCTGCACCTCAGACACTGGACTCTGCGGGTCCCCCCTGCAGTGGGGCGCGGGAGGGGCTCCATGTACTCCCTGCCAGCCGCGGATCAAGGGGATGCCAGGCCGAAACCTGCGGACAGCCATCAGCCGCCGCTCAGGCGCCCGCTTTTCCTTTTTTCTTGCTCAATCAGTGCATGCTCAGACAGTGCCCCCAGTCTCCACTGGGGGGGCGCTGCTGAGCGATGCATCCTCAGATCCCATCCCTGGAGAGGAGAGCAGTCCGCTGGACGCTCAGTCCTCTCCAACCCCCGGTGCCCAGAGTCCGTTCCTGAACACGGGTCGCCGACGTGGGTCGAGGTAAGGTGCCAGCGCCTCAACCCTCTACGCCACCAGGTCGGCAATCTCACACCTTTTTTGATAAATGAATCTTCTACATAGCTTGTCTCAGTATGAAAGTGACAGCATGAAAAGCAGAATACAGCATCTTGTTGAACCGAATATTCAATCCAAGGAAATTTTGTGTAATGGAAAACAGAAAATGACCGGTTTTGTTTCCCAAACATTGTCCTTGGAAAATCAGGCAAATGTGGTTGATTAGGCCCATTGCATTTCTCTCCAAGATCCATAGGGACAGTTGGCCAGGCCAAATCATCTCTTTCTATAGTATCTGTGGTAATAGAATAGGAAGGCCTATTCATAGTTGTACCTCTGATGATATGAGATGATCCTCTTGTTGTGCACATACTGCAACTAGTAAGGGCTCGCAAGAAGCTAATGCTGCACCTGGACCTGGAGGTGTTGTAACATCTTGCTGTTGCCACTGTGGATCAGGTGCTGGCGATTCAGAACAGTTTGTTGTTTTTCTCAAAAACTTGCGAATGTCCATCATCAGTTTTTATTTTTAGCTGACTCAGCTGGCCAAGTTATAGCTTGCAATAATAGGCTAAGAATGAACTTCAACTTCAACCGTTTAAATAGTGATTCAAAGTTAGCTCACTATGGCTAAGCGTGACTGCTCTTAGCTCAGTAGTAGCTGTGACAAAAACGGATGTGTTAGAAAAGATATAAGAAGTGGACTATGAGGTATTTTTTCTGTAATTTTTTTTAAATAAACAAAATTTATCTGGTTAGCTGTAGAAGATGGAAGGTTTGATACCTTTTATTGGACCAACAAGTGTCTTGTACAAAGATGGAATTATACACAAGCTTTCGGGGCCACACAGGTCCCTTCTTCAGGTGAATAGCAAAACTGAGCAACAAGCAGTATTTATATCCACTGTGGAGCAATTAAAAATCAGGAAGTGAAGTAGGAAGGTGATAAAGTGGACTAGAGATCAAAGTCTAAAGGCGCTTTTACACACAGGTTTTTAAAACGAAATGAGCATTACCTGTGGCGCTGTTGTACTCTGTTGTGTTTTTAGGATCCCTTCTACACTCTGCGAGTTTTCCGGCAGCTCCCACCTCCATTTGTGTTTCGGCACCCCCACAGAGCTTGCTGCTCTATTGCTGTTTGTGCACTGCTTTGGAATGGCTGTTTTACACAGCCCGACGAAACGGAACACAACGGTGCAAACCGCGAAAAGCAGAGATTGCGGTTTGGGCGACGTTCGCTATGGAGCGAAACAGATGCACTTTACACACAAGGATGTAATGGAATACTGTTTCCGTAACAGTTATTCCGTTACATAAACCTGTGTGTAAAGGCGCTTTAAGATGCAAAAAATAAAAACATGAGAAGAAATGGGGAGGGGGGCACAGTAGGAGCAGGTCAGTAGGAGATCAAAGGAAGCTAAGGGAAGACAAAAGCATGCAGATAGGATTTGAGATCAGAGGCCGGTTGAAAGAGTAGAATGGACAGGAGATGTCTAATATATGCAAGGAAATGAAGAAATTAGTAGAAACGAAAGAACAAAGGCCTAGAAAAACAGAGGCATGAAAACGAGGGAGTAGGTGGTACTGAGCTCAGGAGTTAATAGAAGAGGCAGGGAGGATGTGAGGTATAGGCAAAAAAACAGAACAGGCAGAACTCAGAGGAAAAAATATAATAGTCAGAAAGATACAGAACCAATGTGTGATGAATAGAGACTTGATATAGTACACAATAAAAAAGAATTACAGTTTACCATAGTGTGTCATGAAATGATGTCCCGATTCAGTCCAGAAATGTTAGATTTAAATTGTTTTATCATTTCAATTCCCAATGTTTATTTTTATTTTTTATTTATTTGTATTTCGGATGACACCTTTGAGCCGAGGGACCTTTTACAAAGGTTCCATGTCAAGGCAATAAGGACAATAAGGTACAAAACATAACATGATCATTACAATGGAACTCAAAAAAAAGAAAAAAAAAAAGACAAATAAGGTTACAATAATAGCAGCCAAAGGCATTGTCAAGGAATTGTGTTGTGAGTTAATTATACAGTACAAGTCACAGGCGGCTCAGTGAAGCTTTGTTAGGAATGGGTCAGTGGGAAAAGAGAAAGAAGAGTGGTGATGAGGGGGTGGTGTGGGAGACAGAGGGAGGAGGGGAGAAATGGGGAGGGCATTGCATTGGGTATGTCGTAGATGGGAAACAGCAAGGGAGAAGGAAAGGGGGGGATGAAAAAGAAAAGGAGACAGATTCATCCTATACCCAGTAATGGTGGGGTAGGAGAGGAGGAGGAGCTGAGGCAGTGAGGAGGGATGCTTGAGGGTAGTATGCCTGGAGGGGATTATATGAAGCAGTCACAGAAGGCACTAGCCATGAGGTGTTGACGCAGTTTACACTTAAAAGCACCAATCGTGGCAATGTTGGAGATTTCTGTAGGGAGCAAGTTGAACCAGGTGGAAGCTCTGACAAGGTAAGAACACTGAGCTTGAGAGGTCCGACAGTGAGGTATTGTAAAGGTTAGACTGTCTGATCTTCTAGTTAGGCGGCGGACACGCTGCGGGGTCAGTATTGATTGGACTCCAGGGGGCATAAGGCCCAGTGATGTCTTCTTAGCTAGGATGCAGGTCTGGTACTTTAGCCTGCCGGATAGTTGGAGCCAGTTAGCCTTCTCGTAAATGTCACATATGTGAGAAAGGGGGGCAGCTGAAATAAGGAGTCTCCATGCCTTATTAAGGGCTACAGCTATGTGCCGGAGTGCAGTATCAGTAGCGGATCCATAGATAACAAGCCCGTAGTCAATAGTTGAGATTAACAGAGCTCTGGATAGCGAGGGTCAAGGTTTTAGTCGTTAGGCAATGTTTATGCTTGTATAGTAGCCCTATATGGGAGTTCACAGTTTTAGCGATATTGTCAATGTGTTTGGTATACGAGAGGGAGCAGTCAAGGGTCAGGCCCAGATATTTAAACAAATCCTCCTGCTAAAGAGTGATGCCTTCGTAGTTGTTAATTATGAGCTCATGGTCCTTGTACTTGTTGTGGGTTCCATGGAACAACATTGTTTACATTTTTTTGTGGTTAAGGATGAGTTTATGTGAGCAAAACCAGTCTTCCACTTCTGTGAAACTTTTCTGTAGTTGAGACTGAAGGGAGGTGGGGTCAGTGTGGCAAGTGAAGATTACTGCGTCATCTGCATACAGTAACATGCTGTCATGGCAGGAGGCAGGGAGATTGTTCAGGAATATGCTGAATAACAGGGGACCCAGGATAGAACCTTGGGGTACTCCAGAGTGGACCGGTAGAGATGACGAGAGGAATTCACCAATCCTGACCTGTTGGGTCCGGTTACTGAGGTAGCTTTGAAACCAGAGGGTAGTTTCACTTGAAAGACCAAGGAGGGATAATTGTTTGAGGAGAATGGAGTGATTGACAGTGTCAAATGCCTTAGTCAGGTCAATAAAGAGGCGCCCGACAACTGGCCCTGATCAAGTGCATGATGGATATGTGGTGAATTCGAGGAGTGCCGTGGTAGTGCTGTGTCCTTTGCAGAAGCCATGCTGCTGGGAACATTGCAGGCTGTATTTTACAAGGTACTCCGTGAGCTGATCAGCCACTATCCATTCCAAGGCTTTGGATAGAGGAGGAAGGATGGATATAGGCCTGTAGTTGTTCGTGAGAGTCTTGTCACCACTATTATGGACTGGAGTCACCACTGCCAGTTTCCGCTTTTGGGGAAACTGGGAGAGCATGAGGGAACGGTTGAGGATTTTGGTTAGTGGGAGCAGGACTTCGTCAATGGTGAGGGCAAGAAGTTTCATATCCAGTGAATTGCCACTGACCCTAGACTTTCCAAGCACTTTAAGAAAGTGTTTTTTAGCTAGACTTTCCGGGATTGCTTTGAAATGGAAAGGAGGGTGCCCTGGTGGCATACCTGAACTAACAGGAGCTGGGTTGACTGTGGTGGGATCAAAAAAGTTAGGGTGTAGCACATGACTAAGGTCAGCAAAAGTGGTGTTAAATGTGTTGGCAATGATTACATGGTCAAGAGTAATGGTACCATCTATGTTCAACATTGTGGGTGTTGTTTTGGGATCCTTTCCAGTCACTTCAGCAAAGTTACGCCAGAATTTACTCCCGTCATTCCAGATGCTGGCTAAGGCGTTCCTGTAATAGCCTTCTCATGGCGGGTTGCTCTAATACATGCATTCCTTGCTGTTTTGTAGGCCTGGATGTCAGTCTGGGTGCCAGTAGAATTAGCACGATACCAGAGCTGGTCTCGAGATTTCATTTGTGTAAAGAGGCCTAGTGTCATCTGTGGGTTATTGACATCCTTGATCTTACGCTTCTTGAACGGAGCATGAACATCGCAGGCTGAGTTGAAACAGGTGATAAAGTATTCAAGTGCTGTGTCTACATTGGGGGCTATATCAATTGGTGACCAGTTATGTTCACGAAGGAGTGTTTTAAGTGACTCAGGATGACCGGGGGGCAGCATTCTCCTGTTAATAGTTTTGAGGGGGAGTTTGGTGTATTTGTTGGTCCAGATACACAAGATAGGGGAATGATCACTTAAGGGGTCTGGGAGGACTGTTGCTTCGGAGATGTGCTCTGGATGATTAGTTAGCACCCAGTCTAGAAGTGTACAGGTCCCTGTTCTGTAGTTTACTGTAGTAGGTAATTTGACCATTTGTGAGAAGTTAGCAGCTAGGGCATCCTTATAACTATTCGAGCTGGAGGCCAGCCAGCTGATGTTGAAATCACCAAGTAGGATAACTTCTCTATTCTGATCCAGGGAGTTGATACAGTCAAGGAGGGAGGTGAAAGCCCAGATTGCTCAACTTGGGTGGTATATAGACCGAGACAACAGTCAGGAACTTGTTATGAGTTCCGAGAAGTACTTTGGCAGCAAGGATTTGGATGTTATTTTCGGGGATGAGCATGGGCATGACATGACCCATGAGGGACTCTTTGAGGTAGAGGGCACAGCCTCCTCCTTTCTTGGCAAGTCTGTCCTGTTTGAAAACTACATATCCGGGAATTGCAATTGCGGAGTCAGGTATCTTCAGAGACGGCGATGTTTCCAGCACTGATAGGATGTCTGGATTGTGCTGGGAAACCCAGGCAGAGAGGGTATCAGGTTTGGAGAGGAGGCTGCAGATGTTAATGCTTGCCAAGGAGAGTGACCCTGCACTGCTCTTAACCTTGTGGCCAAGTTGTGGTGGGCTGGGGTTAGGGTGAATGTTGCCTGAGAGGAGCAACAGCAGCAGTATTAGATGTTTTAAAAGGGGTTTAAAGTTGCTTCTGCGGGGCAGCAGGGCCCTTTTTTTAACAGGTTCCTTTCCATAAGGATGATGCATGAGGTAGTGACCAGTTAGTAATAGCAAGGAGCTGTAAGGGCACAGTTGCAGTGGTTTTGAGAACAGGCCAAAAGTTTCATTTGTTCTTCAAAATGATTGTTGGATAGATAGCCCTTAGAGACAAGTGCATTAAAGGGACACTGTCAGCTTTTGCTCTCCGTTTTTTGTAACTTCCTAGCATTGTGCCTTTTGGCACACACTTGCATCAACTGCGGAGTACAGTACCCACATTGGACTAAAAAAGAAGGAAGTGCACAAGATTTGTATATTTTAACTATCATTAGGATTTACCCTGACCCAAGGTAAAGTCACGTATCCCGAAGCAGATCCTGGTCCAGAGCAGGCAGCAAACGCAGCCTTGAGTCCCAAAGTAGCATTTATGACATACCTACTCTACAAACATGCTCTCCCTGTAACTCCCTACGATGCAAGACTGATCCTGGTATTGTAGAAAGCAAGCAGGCACCGCGAATGTTTGTAATTATTTTCTTAACGGGCCGAAATCCAGCGCATGCTGTGGAGAAGAATGAAATAATGGCAAGATCGCACATGCTGCGAGAACATACCTGATAGCGTACGCGAGTTTGAAACCGATTCAAATAGTTACAACATTCATGACCTTGCGTACTACAATACAAGGATCGGTTCGCGATGTGAAGTTACGAAGGCTTATGTTTATGAAATTGAGCATCGTGTAATCTTACTTTGGTTTTCGTGCTGCTGCTGCGGCGTTCTGAACTGAGATCTGCTCGATGACGCGTGGACGTGGTGAAGTGAATCATATAATAGTTAAAATATAAAAATCTGGTGCATTTCCTTCATTTTAGTCCAGTAGGGGTATTGTACATTGCAGTTGATGTAGGTGTGTGCCAAAAGGCACAATGTTTTGGAAGTTACAAAAACGGAGGGCAAAAGCTGACAGTGCCCCTTTAAGAGTTGATTTCAATTGAAAATGTTTGATACTTGGTGATTAAGTCAAAAGCTAAAAGAAATGATCAACAGCTGAGATCCACAGTCATAGAATGTGTTAGAATTCTTGAAATGGATGAACTCTGCCTGTGCATATGCAGGATGTGAAATCCTTTTGTCTGTCTGTGTTTTTGTCATTCAAAGAGGTCTTGAAAAGCCCAAATACAGATCATGGGGCAGGTCAGATGAAAATGCGGATTCAAGCAGGACCCAGAGTCACTGAATTTGTCAGACTTTGTTGCTTCACTTATGTTTTGCTTGAGATACCTTCCATCAAGTTGATTTTAAAATGAAAAATGCAGATACCTGATGATGATGCTTTGTAGAAATCCAGTCCAGGAGACTTTCACGGCTGTAGTGAGCAAGAATGGTGTAGTTACTCCAAGCAGAAAACCATGTAAATCCACAAAAACTAAGTTACAGATACAGACAAACACAAGCAGCCACCACACAGACCCAGGAGGCGGAGTATGTCTTTCTGTCCTGTGTGTTTCCGAAGTTGCCTCTTAGTATCAAGACAGATAAATCCAGGAGAGAGTGATCTGTTTGTGAAAAATGGTTTCCTACTGGAGTGCTGCTAATCTGGTTTACTATAGTGTGATGGTGGTGATTCATCCTTTTTTTCAGTGGTTGGCTAGTTTCCCCAGTATAGCAACCATTTGTGCACGTCTTGCATTGAATTAGGTAAACCACATTGCTGGATTGACATGTGAAGGATCCATTAATTTATATTATGTTGTTCTGGCTTAGCTGTGTGATAAACCAGATGAAGCTAGGGATAATGATCTGCTCTCTGTTAAACCAGCAAGCTGGCAGCGTCTGCCAGTGCCCAGTCTCTGCTGCCCGTACTAGAGAGATGTACAGATTTCCTCTCAGAGGGACAGACTGTGAATAGACCTGAGTAGTCCTGAAATTACATATAAATCAAAGATACACAGAGGCAAACTTTTTTTAAACCAGCAAGCTGGCAGCATCTGCCAGTGCCCAGTCCCTGCTGCCCGTACTAGAGAGATATAGATTTCTTCTCAGAGAGACAGACTGTGATTAGACCCGAGTAGTCCTGAGATTACATATAAATCAAAGATATACAGAGGCAAACTTTTTTTTAAACCAGCAAGCTGGCAGCGTCTGCCAGTACCCAGTCCCTGCTGCCCGTACTAGTGAGATATATATAGATCTTACTTCGAGAGGGCTCTTGCAGTAGGTAATTACATATAGGACTGACATCTGCAGGCGGCAGGACCCCACGGAAAAATTTCTAGCTAGCAGTCCTTGGCGGGGACCGCCCCCACGTCAGGTGACGGCGTTGAAGCGGCGTCAGTATAAAGGCGGTCCCGGACGCTCCGCCTTCAGTTCTTTCCGCCGCCAGCTTGTGCAGCGCCTCTAGTGAAGTTTGTGCTCAGCCCCGTTGTCTCGTTTTTTACAAGTATCAATATTTTGCATTTTATTCGTCAGGTGAGCGTCGGTTTATGTCGTCCCTTCAAAAAATAAAGTCGCGACTCGTCGGCCAACTGCCTCACAAAAGCGGTCCTCCCTCTGCCTTTTTGTTTAGGCCCTGACACGCTGTGGACAAGTGCCGCATTGCCTGCATTTCAACGCTGCCACCTGCAGACGACGCCAGCAGTCTTTAGAAGCCCATCTCCTTAAAAGAAGGTGTCCGCAATGGAGAAGGAGTTGAAGAAGCTTAGGTAGAGCCGACCTGCAGAAGGACACAAGCGGGACAAAGAAAGGCACCGGGAGGCCTCTCTTCAAAACTCCGGCTGGAGCCTGACTGAGTAACGTCCTCCAGGGGCTCGCGAATGACAGCCTCCAAGGCTTTGGAGGAGGCGTCGGCCCACCTGTCGGGTTCGCGTTCGAGCCCGCCGGGTGCCTCCGGGCAAAAGGAGGCTTCTGCCTCCAGTACTGCTGCAGGCTTGCGGCCTACTGGTGCGGGCGCCTCCCATAAGCCAGACGTCGGAGGAGGCCGCTAAGACGCCCGACCCTCCGGGGCGGCGCACGGCAGTGTCCCCCTCAGACCGGGCCTCTTCCCACCCTCGGCCCGCCTCCGACGAGGGACCCCCTAAGTCAGACGCCGGCTCCTCTGGCGTCTGCCGGGATTCGGCCCCTAAGTCGCACGTCGGAGACCCTGCACCGTCTGTCGTCCCAGGTTCCCCGCAGCCTTTGCTGCCGTCTGGGGAGCCCGAGTCCCCCCGCCTGACCCCGGGGACTTCTCCCCTCCATCCCCAGGTGATGCTCGGGATGCTTTTCCGCCTTCAGATCCCCCTCCTACAGAACCGGATCTGACGCCGGCCCCGACACCGGTTCCGACGCCGGCCCCTCCGACGCCGGCAGGGGATATTCCTCTCCCATCGGGCCCTCCACCCCACGGGCCTATCACGGTCGATCCGCCCGTGGAGTTCCCTACTGGGCCATCTGCTCCGGCAGCTCCTCCGGTACCTGGGTATCCGCCATCCTATCCGACGCCGGCCTACCCGGGTCCCCAGTATCCCTGCGCCGCGCAGTACCCAGCGTCGACCCCACCGCCCGCAGTACCCGACGCCGCAATACCCAGCTCCGGTCTTCCCGCAGCCGGGTTACGGATACTCACCTCACGATATCATCTGTACAACTATCCCCCTGCTCCTCCTCCACCGCCCCCCCAGGCCGCCGGTGGATCTTCAGGAGACTCTGGCCTCCTGGTGGGCTGAGGCCAAGGCTCAGCTCACCAAGGAAGTCGAGAGCCGCCTCACGGCAACGGTGCCACCTCCGGCCCCCGTACACCCCAGACGGCGCACTTCCTCTCCACCTCCGGATTCCCGAGCTCTCCCCTCGGGATCCAGAGAGGGGCAGGACACGCGTCCAGGGATCCCCCTTAAGGAACCCGTTCCTCCCCCTAGGCGAGCTAGGGAGTCTTACTCTGCTTCAAATTCTTCTTCTTCTTCTCTCTCGGACTCCTCGGATTCCTCCGACGGATGTTCCGAGAAAGACGATGAGCCTCGCTCTCCGTCCAAGCCCCGGCTGAGGACTCCGGAGGATCCTTCCTTTACGGAGTTGCTCAGGAAGATCCAGGAAGTCCATCAGTGGCGTTCCTTAGAGCCAGATCCTCAGCGGGTTAAACTCGCAAACATCTGGACTTGCCCCTTACGGCCTCTACTCTAGTGCCACCCTGGATCGAGCCTCATGCCCATCTTGTTTCCACCATTTGGAAACAACCATCGGCTTTAGCCCCACTTCCTCGGAAGTCCAACAGGCTATACCAGGCTCCGGAGGGTGTAGCCTTTCTAGACTCTCACCCCCGTGCAGACTTGGTTGTGATTAGCGCCGCTCATGGCCAGTCCGCACACCCGAAACATTTGAGCTCGTCTCCCCCGGATAAGGAATCTCGCCTTCTGGATCAGTGTGGAAGGAAGATCTATGCTTCTTCCACACTGGGGATCAGGGCCCTAAATTATGTAGCACATATGGGGGATTACCAGAAGGCTGTCCTTACCCAGGTGGAATCTAAGATTGACTCCTTGCCTGACTCCCAAATCAAGCAGGAGTTAGCTGACCTTGTCCGTTCTGCTCATTGACCAGTCGTCACATTCTGAGGGACGATCTCGATGCAGTGGACACCGCAGGACGGAGCTCCGCGTTCGCCGTAAGTCTTTGGCGTCATGCATGGCTCCGTGTGTCAGGTCTGGTCCCGGAGGTGCAGTCAGCAATTCAAGAAGCACCTTTCAGAGGTTTGGTGCTTTTCGGTGGTGATGTCAAGGACATCATCAACGACTTGCAGGAGAAGGGGATGGCCCTCAAATCTGTTGATTCCATGTACCGTCCCCATCCCCCGCAGCGCCGTCCCTTTTGCAGACACAGCCGGCCTCAAGCGAAACCCCAGGGAAGGCGGGCCACTAAACGTCGGGCCCCCACAGCTGCCAGGCCCCGCCACCCAAAAAAGCAGCGGGTGCCCCAGTTGCAGCGCTGCCTCACACCACCTGACTCCTTCCCTCTCCCACTGTCTCCGGACTCCCCGGAGGAACCAGTAGGAGGGAGGTTCTCCCTCCACCTTCCGGGCTGGGAGAGGATAACATCGAATTCATGGGTGCTTCAGATCATAGCAGAGGGGCACTCCATAGAGTTTCTGCAGAAACCTCCACATCACCCCCCTCTGAACTCCTCTTACTCAAGGCACCATCTTCCCTTGGTCAGGGAAGAAATATCTGCTCTCCTCGCAAAGCAGGCCATAGAACCCGTCCCCCTCACCTTCACGGGACGGGTTCCTATTCCCATTTCTTCCTTGTACCAAAGAAGACGGGAGATCTCAGACCCATTCTCGATCTCAGCTCCCTGAACTTCTGTGTGGAATACAAAGTTCAGGATGCTCTCCCTTCAAACCCTCTTGCCCCTTCTCCGGCTGGGCCAATGGCTTTGTGCACTGGATATGCAGGATGCATACCTGCACATCCCCATTCGCCCTCGCACCGAAAGTACCTCAGGTTTACGTTCCAGGGGGACCATTACCAATTCCGGGCGCTCCCTTTTGGTCTTTCCTCGGCTCCCCGAGTTTTTACCAAATGCCTGGCGGTGGTAGTGGCCCACCTGCATACTTTGGGAGTTCAGGTTTTTCCCTACCTGGACGACTGGCTCCTGGCGGCCTTGTCCAGGGAGGAACTCCTGCATTTTCTCTCCCTCACCCAGCAGGTTTTCACTGGTCTGGGTATCACCATCAACCATTCCAAGTCTCATCTGGACCCTTCCCAGAGACTCCAGTTCATTGGGGCAATCCTCGATACGACAGTGTGCAGGGTCTTTCTGCCTTCGGACAGGGGGGCCTCCCTCCAGTCCCAGATTTCCCTTCTTTCGGAATGCAGGAAGGTTCCGGCGAGGTCGGTGCTCCGTCTTCTGGGGCTTATGGCGTGCCATCCCGCCAGTTCTCGTTGGCGTCTCCACATGAGGATCTCTCAGTGGACTCTCCGCTCTCAGTGGGATCAACTTGTAGATGACCTAGATCATCTGGTGCTGATCTCCTCGCCCGATGACAAGAGACTTGCAATGGTGGATGGTTCGAGAGAACCTGTTCCGGGGGGTCTCCTTCTTTCATCCTCCCCCCCCCGCCCAGACTCTGACCACGGACACATCAGGCGAAGGTTGGGGAGCCCATCTGGGTCCTCACCGAACCCAGGGGTTATGGTCCAGATTGGAGTTAACTCTCCACATCAATGTGCTCGAGCTATGAGCAGTGCTGTATGCTCTCCAGGCCCTTTACCAATTCATCCTTCCCGGTCACCTAGCTGTCCAAACAGGCAACATGTGCGTGGTGTGGTACATCAATAAGCAGGGAGGGACTCGGTCCTACCCGCTGTGCAGGGAAGCGATGAGGGTTTGGGAATGGGCAACGCTTCACAACCTTCACCTCACGGCGATCCATGTTCCGGGAGTCGACAATGTCCTGGCAGACAAACTAAGTCGTTCTTCGGCTCTCCCACACGAGTGGGAACTAGACCAAAAAGTTCTAAAAAGCATCTCCAGATTTGGGGGACTCCACAGATAGACCTGTTCGCCTCTTCCCAGCATAAGCTTCCCACCTTCTGCTCGCTCGCTCCAGAGCGAGGTGCTTTCTGGAACGACGCTCTATCTCTAAGCTGGAAGGACAGATTCGTCTATGCTTTTCCCCTAATTCCTCTGGTCCCTCGTGTGCTGCAGAAACTGGCATTGGAAGGAGCGAGAATGATTCTGATTGCTCCTTTCTGGCCCAGGCAAATCTGGTTCTCTCTTCTACAACAATACTCAGAGGTTCCTCCTCTTCCTCTTCCTTTATCTCGAGGATTGCCGACCCAGGATCAGGGGACCCTGGTCCATCCGGGACTCAAGTCTCTTCAACTTCATGCATGGCTCCTGCAGACCTAGCCCAATCCCGTTTTGGCGTCTCTCCTAAGGTGGCCGAGATTCTGGTGGAGGCTAGAAAACCCTCTACTAGGTCCACCTACGCTATGAAATGGAAAAGATTTTCCATTTGGGCTGCCTCCAGGAATGTGGAGCCTTTCTCCTGTCCTGTGGCCGTTCTGCTTGATTATTTGCGTCATCTTTTCGACCTGGGTCTCAGTCACTCCTCTTTGAAGGTTCACATAGCTGCTATTTCAGCCTACCATGTTCCCTTTGCTGATAAAGCATTTGCTCAATTGGAGGTATCCAAGACCTTTCTTAGAGGGGTCCTTCATCTCAGGCCCCCTGTTCGGACTCCAGCTCCCCCTTGGGAATTGAACTTTGTCCTCGAGAAACTTACCTTTCCTCCTTTTGAGCCTGCGGCTTCCGCAGACTTGAAGTTTTTATCATGGAAGACGCTCTTCTTGGTGGCCATTACTTCTGCTCGCAGAATTTCCAAGCTCCAGGCCCTTATGTGCAAAATCCCTTATCTGATTTTTCACAAAGAACGAGTAGCTCTTCGCACGAATCCAAAGTTTCTTCCGAAGGTGGTAGCGGAGTCTACCTTAAATCAGTCTATTGAATTAGCTGCCTTTTTCACGCAGTACTCCAACCAAGGAGAATACTTGCTCCATACCATGGATGTCCACAGGATTCTGAGATACTACACCGATAGGACGAAGGATCTCAGAAAGACTGATCAGTTGTTCGTCTCTTTTGTTCACAAAAGAGATGGCAATGCTGTCTCCAAGCAATGCCTATCAAAGTGGTTGGCTCATTGCATCACTTTCTGTTATGACAAGTACAACAAGACCCTACCGGGTCAAGTCAGAGGTCACTCCACTCATGGAGTAGCAGCCTCTGTGGCTTGTTTCAAGAATGTGTCTGCGGCAGACATCTGTGCTGCCGCCACTTGGACTTCCGTCCATACCTTTACTAAACATTACAGTTTGGACATTGCCTCTCGCCGTAGAGCAGGCTTCGGGTTAGCTGTCTTGCAAGGCCTCCTATCTTGAGGTTTGCAAGGTTGTTTGCTACTTGGAGTAGTTCCTCCCGGTGCCTTTCATTTGTTCCAGACTGCTTGGGATTCTGTCCTATATGTAATTACCTACTGCAAGAGCCCTTTCATAAGGTAGTACAGTTGCACGTAAGAACTTACTATAACAGTAGATCTTCGAGAGAGGCTCTTGCAGGTAATACCTTCCACCCTCCATCCCCTAGGCTTTTTCAGCTCCTTTTCCATTGAGGAAATATCTGCTTCTCTTCGTCCAGTCCTCCGGCCTGTGGCGGAAAGAACTGAAGGCGGCGCCTGGGACCGCCTTTATACCGACGCTGCCTGATGCCGGTCACCTGACGAAGTGCCCGCCAGGACCGCTAGCTATAAATTTTTCCAGGTCCTGCCGCCTGCCGACGTCAGTCCTATATGTAATTACCTACTGCAAGAGCCTGTCTCGAAGATCTACTGTTACGATAAGTTCTTACGTAACTGTACTTTCTCTCTCCTAAAGCTGGTCTCTGGGCTCATCACTTCTGGGAGGTCCTTCCTGGAACCACGTGACAGGCAGGAGGTAGGCTGATCTTTGCAGGGAAGGAAGCACCTTCCCACCCACTTTCTCTGGACACCAGTTTACTTCCTGCCTGTCTGGTGGCAGGAGCTTTGCAGGACATCTGTCATAGAAGTGACAGCCCAGCAGACAGGAGAGCAAAGATTCGTGAGTTGGTTCTATTTTTCTACTTGCTGCTCTTTAATTTGAAAGTGCTCCATCACGCTACCCCAGGGACCCCAGACTCAGCCACGCAAGTTGGACAGACCGGGCTCCCTGTGCTCATCGCTCCTCTGCCTCCCCGCGCTTCCAGGAGACAGGTCCGCTTCAGCCCCTGTGCTGCCTCGCGCTTCCCTGAAGTTGGGAGCACGCCCTGGTCCAAGACTCTCACGTTGACGAGCTGGGAGAGTGAAGTTAGCTCGTCGAGGGGCATTTTCAGCCCAGTTTTTGTCGACGGCCACAAATTCAGCCATCCGTCGACGCGCCAGCCGGTTGGAGAGCCGTTTCACTTCAGGCTGGGTAACGTCAGCAGTTCTGGCGTGCGAATTAGCGTTGTAGCGGCATTTTCACCCAGCAACATCAAGGAACAGGCAACTGTCTAGCCTGGTCAGTGGGAGCTTAAGCCTCGGTAGATAAAAGGGGTTCTCCATCGGCTGATTTAGGGGAGGAAACCTATCAGCAGTGCAAGACAGAAGGGCTCTTAAGGCAGCAGACTCTTAAAGGGACAGAAGTACACTAATTCCAGGTGGTCAGTGTTCAAACAACAAAAAGTCTTGCTGTATTCTGACTATTGCAATGATCACCAACCTTTGAACTGCCCCGGAGCACAAAGAGTTAACTTTCCATGCAGGGCATGGAACGCTGAGCTCGAGCTCGGTTGAAGTCTCTGTCTGCTGTTGTTTAAACTCCAACCGTCAGATTCTTTAGTCCACCTCACTGAACAGTTGCTCCAGAGATTTCTCCTTTGCTCGGTTCAAAAAAGTCAGTTAAAGTGTCATTTTTTCGCTCGGTTTCGACCGAATTTCTGCTACTGAACCTGTCGGTTAAGTCTCTGTCTGTGGTACCATGAGTACTAGATAGGTTTTGCATTTAGTTTCTGTGTGGAACTTATAAACATTGGATTGGTTCGGTTTGAACCGATCGGTTAGTGTTAAAAAACTATTGAATTTATTAGAGTGTGGTAACAGGTCCGTATCGGTTCTAAAAAAAAACGGATTTAATTACGTTTTTTTCCAAGACCCATAACACGGTCAGGAACCGATAGGGGTGTCTTGCCTGGCGGATTGCTGAAAAAAGGGTAAGTTGTGGTTAGGATTGGCCATGTCTGAGAAACCCAAGAAAAAAACCGGGCCCACTGGGTTTCAACACTGTAGTGTGTGTGGGGAAGCCTTTGATAAGGCTGATCCCCACACCACCTGTGTTTGTCTGGGGTTTGACCACCTCAATTCAGACTGCCAAATTTGTAAAAGTTTTCCTAAAGCTACCCTGGATAAGAGAGTAGGTAGACTGAGGGAAAGGGAGGCCGAGAAGTCCGCTGACCCGGATGGCCAGCCCGGTTCGGTTCCGACCGAACCAGAAGGAGTGCCCTCTGACCAGGGCGAAACTTCTTCGGGCCAAAGGAGAACCGATTCTGAGGAGTCGGTTCCGGTTAAAAGAAAGAAAAGGGAAAAATCATCCGGTTTGGATCCACAAGTTCTTTCTCCGACTGCTGATGAAATAGCCAAAGCGATAAGGATAGTTCAATCGCTAACTTCGTTTCCGGCCGAACCGGCACCATCTGTCAGGGGCTCGGTTCGGTCGGTTCCCCCGGTTCCAGATTATACTTTAGAGGAATTTTATGAACCGGAGGAGGAGGAGGGAGAGTATGAGGATAATGATGATGATTGTGATTATGAAAGTCTGGATGTGCCTGTTGACCTGGACATCTCCCCAGACAGACCTTCAGGTGTTTCTCCTCCTAGGCTTTCTGAGTCCCCTTCCCATTTTATGTTTTACAAGAAAGTGGCTGAAACCCTCCAGCTTCCAATGGAAGAAGCAGTAGAGGATCAGGAGGAGCCTGATTTTGTAGAAATGATGGACATCCCAGAGTCCAGGAGATTGTCTGTTCCCCTCCATAAATCTTTTGGGAAACAGACATTTAAAATTTTAAAGACTCCTAATTCCATACCTCCTGTGGACAGAAGAATGGACAAGTGGTATACCCTTTCAGGCTTGGATACGGAGTTCCTTTCCCAGCAATGCAGCCATGTAGGGGTAGTACAGGCTGCTGCCTGTGATAAGGCAAATATTCCCTTGGCTTCACACCCCCCAGATAAGGACTCCAGGAGGATTGATGCCATGGCAAAGAAGCAGTACATGGCAGCATCCTTGGGACTCAGGCAGGCTAACTATATATCCTACACAGCTAGATACCAGAAGTCCAGGTGGGACACTGTGCTGGCTCTGGCTAAACAGGCCCCTGACGAGCTTGCCAAGGAGCAGGAGCAGGTGGTTGCGGATGGGATTGAGGCATCCAAGGTGCAATTTCATGCTGCTGTGGACTCCAGTGATGTTTCATCTAGAGTCATGGCTACATCTGTGGCCCTTCGGAGGATGGCTTGGCTCAGATGTACTAGCCTGTCACAGGATACCCAGGCTAAGGCCATGGATTTCCCTGTCATTGGTAATTCTCTGTTTGGGGAGCAGACAGAGAACAACATGAAGAAGATGGATGAGTACAGGACCACCTATAGGACTGCTCAGACCAAAGAAAGGCAAGCCACTCCTCAGAGACAGCATTCCAGGGGCAGGGGCAGGCCTTTTCAAAGGCCTTTTTACCAAGTCCAGGCCTCCTCTTCTGCTTATGCTCAGAGGGGGTTCTTCAGAGGGAGAGGCAGACGGGGAATGAGCAGGCCTGCTTCCACCCCTCAGCCTAAAGCCCCTGCCAAGCAGACACCCTGATGGGTCTGCCCGGGCCGATTCTCCAATACCTGTAGGGGGCAGGCTGGCTTACTTTGTCCAGGACTGGAAGTCTTTAACATCAGACAAGTGGGTCCTGGAAGTAGTAAGCCAGGGACTGGTTCTCAGCTTCAAAAAATTTCCCAAGATGAGAACCAGATCCTTTCCACCTGCAAATCCATCAGAGACCCTTGCCCTAGAGGCAGAGGTTTCTTCCCTTCTCGCTCTCAGAGCCATAGAAAGGGTTCCTACCCTACACAGGGGCAAATGATTGTACTCCAGATACTTCCTAACCCCCAAAAAGACAGGAGAATGGCGGCCCATCCTGGATCTAAGATATCTGAACAAGCACCTTTTAAAACCAAAATTCAAAATGGTGACTCTGGGAATAGTTCTGCCCTCTCTAAGGCCAGGGGACTGGCTAGCCTCCCTGGACCTTAAAGATGCCTATTTCCACATTCCCATCAGGTGCTCCCACAGAAAGTACCTCAGGTTCGAGTTGCCCTCAGGCCACTATCAATTCAGAGCAATGCCCTTTGGCCTAACATCAGCCCCCAAGGGTGTTCACAAAGTGCCTGGCAGTAGTGGTTGCTCTCCTAAGGAGAAAAAAGATCTCCATCTTTCCATACTTGGACGACTGGCTCATAGTGGGTCAGTCTCCAGACCAAGTCAAGTTCATCTTCAAATAACTCAGCAAGTTCTCACTTCCTTAGGATTCCTTCTCAGCCTTCCAAAGTCAGTTGTCAAGCCAGTACAGCTCCTCACCTTTATAGGGGCAGAGCTGGATACAGTAAGAGCAGAAGCCTTCCTTCCAGGACCCTTATAGAACTGGCCTCTTCATTCACCCTTCAGGTGTCTCGACCAGCAAGGCACTTCTTGCAGCTCCTGGGCCACATGGCAGCCTCTACAGCAGTGGTCCAGGCAGCAAGATTCCAGATGAGGGACATTCAGTTCCACTTAAGAGCCTTCTGGTCCCAAAGAAAGGATTCCCTTACCAAACTAGTCCCAGTGACTCGAACCCTGATCCAGGCTTTGCAGTGGTGGCGGGATCAGGACAATTTAAGACAGGGAGTTCCTTTTGTCACTCAGTCTCATTCAGTAATGCTCACCACAGATGCCTCCCTGCTGGGCTGGGGAGCCCACTTGGGGGATCTTACCACCGAAGGGCTGTGGTCTCCTCAAGAATCTCTGCTTCACACCAATCTCTTGGAACTCAGAGCAGTGTTCTTGGCACTGCAAGTCTTTTCCAAATCTGTACAGAACAAGGTGGTCCAGATCAGAACAGACAATACCACCACAATGTGGTACATCAACAAGCAAGGAGGCACTCGGTCTACGGCCTTGTGCACAGAAGCAATGAAGTTGTGGTCTCTGGCCTATTCCCTGCAAACCTCTCTGATAGCAGTTCACCTCCCAGGGAAGGACAATGTCCTAGCAGATGCTCTCAGCAGGAATTCTCAGGGCCATCACGAATGGACCCTAGATCCCTTAGTTTTGCAAGTGATTTTCTCCAGATGGGGCACCCCACAGATAGATCTTTTTGCAGCCCCAGACAATCACCAACTTCCTCTCTTTTGCTGCAGACCCCCAGTCTTGGGCACAGTCCCCCTGGATGCTCTGGTACTGAATTGGAAAGGGAAGTTCCTGTATGCGTTCCCTCCCTTCCCTCTCCTGTTCAAAGTGCTAGTCAGGATCAGGTCTCAACCATACAAAGTGATTTTGATTGCTCCAGACTGGGCCAGACAGCCCTGGTACCCTCTGTTGCTGTCCTTAGCAGTCCACCTTCCCCTGTCTCTTCCCAGGAATTACAACCTGTTGACATCCTCTCAGTCGAGGATTTGGTATCCGAACCTCAAATCTCTCAATCTCAAGGCCTGGCTCTTGAAGAGTAAGAGTTAGAAGAGTTAGAGTTTGCTGATCTGCACCTCTCTCAAGGGGTTCTGGATATCCTTAAGGCTTCTCGAAAGCCTTCCACTAGAAAGACTTACAACTCCAAATGGAAAAGGTTCACTATTTGGTGCTCTAGTAAGCATATTTCTCCAGAATCTGCTGGGTTGCCTACAGTACTGGACTATATGGTTCGTCTTAATGGCTTGGGGCTTAGACCAGCTACACTTTAAGTGCATCTGGCAGCTGTTTCTGCCTTCTTGTCAGTAGGCAAGCCCTCTCCTCTTTCAGCCCAGCCTGTGTTCTGTAAGTTCTTCAAGGGATTGCTGCACACCAATCCCCCCTTTAGGGACCCTGCTCCTGCTTGGGACCTTAATGTTTGCATTGCTCAGCTTATGCAACCACCTTTTGAGCCTTTGTCCTCTGCAGAGCTTAAGTACTTGACTTGGAAAACTGTGTTTATGGTAGCCATTACCTCTGCCAGGCGTATCAGTGAATTACAGGCCCTGTCAGTGGAGCCTGATTTCATCTCTTTCCATAGAGATAAAGTGGTCCTATGGATTAACAGGAAGTTTTTGCCTAAGGTGGTTTCAGATTTCCACCTTAATCAGTCTATGTCTCTCCCTGTTTTCTTCACTGACCGTTCTTCCTCTGGAGAGAGGAGGTTGCACAGCCTGGATGTAAAAAGAGCCCTTAGCTACTATATAGAGCGCACCAAGGGTCACAGGTTTGAGTCCCTCCAGTTGTTCCTCACATATGGAGAGGTCGGTAAGGGCAAACGTGCCACTAAAAGATCTATTGTCAGGTGGATTGTGTCTTGTATACACTCTGCTATGAGAAACTGGGTAGAACCCCACCTTCAGGCCTGAGGGCTCACTCTACTAGAGGTACAGCTGCTTCCCTAGCTGCTGCCAGGGATATTCCTATCTTAGAAATTTGTCAAGCAGCCACCTGGAAAACAGTCCATACATTCACCAGTCATTACTCTCTGGATATCCAGGCTAGAAGTGATGCTCGGTTTGGCACAGCAGTACTTCAGAACCTGTTCCCAAAGTAGGTTCTGTCCCTCCTCCATGGAGGTACTGCTTGATAGTCTGCAATAGTCTGAATACAGCAAGACTTCATGTTGTTTGAAGAAAAAATTACTCACCTTAGTAATGTTGTTTCTTTTAATGGAGTCTTGCTGTATTCTGACCTCCCCGCCTCCCCTCTCAGAACCTTGTTTTTGGGATGTGGGTGGGCAGGAGCAGTGTTGGCACCCTAGAGGTGCCCCTTTCTCACCCTCCTTTATTTTGGGTGTGTTGTGTTTTTGTTTTTTGGGTTTCCTGACTTGAGTCTTTGCTTTGAAACCAAAAAACCCTTTCTTGATAAATTTAGTTGCCAGTTGGTTAGTGTGAGTTTTACAGTTTCCACACAGAACTTCTAGTGAGTATTGCTCGTAAAGATCTGACGGTTGGAGTTTAAACAACAGCAGACAGAGACTTCAACTGAGCTCGAGCTCAGCGTTCCATGCCCTGCATGGAAAGTTAACTCTTTGTGCTCCGGGGCAGTTCAAAGGTTGGTGATCACTGCAATAGTCAGAATACAGCAAGACTCCATTAGAAGAAACAACATTACTAAGGTGAGTAATTTTTCTTATTGTCACCCCTTAAGCCCCAGTGGCCAAACGATTCCATTTCCCCTTCTTTAAGTACAGTCACAGGGGTAATGGCTTCCAACAAGGACAGGCCCCCGGGGCGGGAAATCGACAAATGCAGAACACCCATGTTGGCCACTTTTGCAGGGTCGCTATGTGTAAAATGCGTCAGCGCAGCATCGCCGGCTCAGGACAAGGGGGACGAGGCTTCCGTCTCAGAATACATGGAAACTCAAGAGCAGCCCAGGGGCTCTGGCCACTACCCAACCCTACAGGGAAGTCGCCACTTGTCTGGGGCTCTAGCTCCAGAGCTCATAGACAAACTGAATCAGGCGTTTGCCATTAATCCCTCATGCTTTGCTGTCCTTCAGCAGCCGAGGGAATGCAGGTCTCATGGGAAGGCCACTCGTAAACGCACCCCTTCCCCATCCTCTGACGAGTGTCTCCCCCCCCGCCTCAGGACATGACAAGAGGAAGAAAAGACCCAGGCCCAGATCCAGAAGTTCTTCCTGGCACAGGGACACAGCCCACAGGAAGCATAAGTGGGACAGGTCCCCCTCAGGGTCGGACTATACATCCTTAGAGGAAGGAGAGCTCCCCAACTCAGATTCTGACTCGGAGGCCTCACCAGCCAGAAACTTTTGATCTAGAAGATCTAGACATTTTTATTAAAAGGGTGTCTGAAGAGATCCAGCTCAGCTCCCCTACTTCTCCGGAGCCCAAGCGAGCGAAGCCGGCGTTTCGACTGGTGTCGGCCTCAAAGCCTGTGATGGCCTTCCCTGTACTTCCAGTTATAGAGGACCTCTTAAAGGAAGAATGGCAGGGACCCGAACAGTCCTTCCCGGTCCCACGCCGCCTAACCAAACTCCTAAAGTTTGACAAGAAGCCTGTGGAGAAATGGCTCGACTGCCCCAAGATAGACCCTCTTATATCAAATCTCACGAAAAGGACGGTCATCCCAGCAGAAGGCGGAGCATCCCTGAGAGACCCCGTGGATAGGAAGGTGGACACCTCTCTAAAGAAGGCCTTTCAGTCCACCGAAGTCTCCCTTAAAGCAGCTACAGCGAACCTCTACTCTGCCAGAGCTGCACTCTCCTGGGCCACTGATCTGGCATTCCAGCTCACCGATGAGCCAGACAAGAATCAGCCCATCTTGCAGCAGTTACAGCTTATGGGTCTAGCGTCGGCATACTCGGCTGACGTATCAGAAGAAGCAGTCAAGTTCAAGTTTATTGCAGGAAAGACTCCGTTGAGCAAGCTCTTTCACAAGGAGGTCCTGAGGCACATACACATACAGTTCGCAATTACATAGACAGGAGATATAAAATGTAGAACAACAAAGGAAAAAAAATATATAATACAAGAGGTATACACAATAGATGTCCTTATGCTGTATATGCAGTACATTCCAGCTTTAACCTTGCCCTAAATTATGCAACACATTTCAGCTTAATAAGTAGAGGCCAGTTGGTACCTAGGAAGTTGACTTGGCGTTGGGGCCTAGTAGCACCTACATATGTCTTTTAATTTAGAGATAGCTAGTGTTTTGTAGGAGTTAATTGATACGATGCTGGTTAGCTTCAGCATGGCTTGTAGTTGGTTCCAAATGTTTGGGAGGGCATATGAGACAGCTCTTTGGCCAGCTGTAGTGCGTGTCCTGGGAACATCTAGTAGGATAAGGTCGGATTTCCTTAGGGAGTAGGCGCTATGCGAGATGTGTATGAGAGACGTTAAATAGACAGGCAGTTTGTGGAGTAGTAATTTGAGGGTCCAAATGCCAGCATGCAGGAGGCATCTGGTGGCAAGAGAGGCCCACCCAACCGCTGCATAAAGATCACAGTGGTGGGTCCTGTGCATGAGAGTTAGTAATGAAGCGAAGAGCACGGTGATAGAGTATGTCCAGTTTAGATAGGCTCAAGGTTGGGAGGAGATAAAGATAATGTCTCCGTAGTCAAGCAAGGGAAGGACTGTTGCTTGGACAAGTCTTTTTCGCAGTCATGAGAGAAAAGAGGGGTCCTATTTCTAAGAAAGAAACCTAGCGTGCTTTAAAGCCTCTTTGATAGATCCTCAATGTGGTCGTTGAAGGAAAGCTTGTTGTCTAGCCACATACCTAGATATTTAAATTTAGGTACGACTTCCAAGGGTTTACCTAGGAGGTATATGAAGTTTTGTGGTAGGCACCAGACAAGGCAAGTCTCTAGAAAATCATTGTCTTGGTTTTTTGGCATTTAAGAGAAGCTTGGCATTGATAAGGTTGCTTTTAACTGGATAAAGTCAGCTTGAGTGCTTCCTGACTTCAGTTAAGGACGAGCCTGATGCGTACAAAACCATATCGTCCGCAAAGAAATGTTTGCTAGAGTTCTTTATGTGGGAGTCAAGGTTGTTGATGTACAGGGAAAAAAGGATTGGTCCTAGGATGGAGCCTCGAGGGACTCCTTTGGCAATTGGAAGGGGGGCAGATAGTAGGCCATCAGCTTTGACTTTCTGTATCCTTCCTGTGAGATAACTGTTAAACCACTGTAAGGTAAGTGGAGTGGCACCTATGTAGGCAAGACAGGTGATTAGGAGGTGGTGGTCTACAGTGTCAAAGGCCTTACTGAGGTCTAGAAAGACTGCACCAGTAACCTTCTTGGTGTCCATAGCATGGATCCAGTCATTAGAGACTTTAGCCAAGGCTGAGATGGTACTGTGCTTCGACCTGAAGCCAGATTGGGCCGGGTTTAGGAGTGAGTGCGCTTCGAGGTGATTTTTTAGTTGGTTGTATATACGTTTTTCCAGCACTTTGGAGAGGACGGGCAAGATAGAGATAGGACGGTAGTTGTTTAAGTCACAAGGATCTCCTGATTTGAAGAGAGGAAGAATATGGGCAGATTTCCAGCAGGATGGAACAGTGGCTGTGGTAATAGAGAGGTTGAAGATGTGAAGGATGGGGGCTGTGAGCTGGGCATAGCCTAACCGCAAGAAAAATGATTCAAGGCCATCGTCCCCTGCACTTTTCTTGGTGTCAAGGCTAAGAATTATGTCTTCGACTTCTTTGTAGCTAAACAGGCACAAATGAAAGGGATGAGGTGGAGTAGCATGTGTAGTATCTGGGCTAGTGTTGCTATTCACTCGGCTAGTGTATGGGGAGGAGTCGAATGCCAACCCGGCAGTGGCAAAGTGAAGGTTAAGTTCTTCGAGGATTCACAGTTTATTTTCAACCATCTCGTCCTTGGCCAGAATCTTGGTGGGAAGGGAGGAAGCAGCAGGATGGCCTTCAATGGATTTCAGTGTCTTCTAGATTTTTTTGGGAGTTCCCTTTGGCCTGCTCCAGAGTGGAGATGTAGAAGTTTGCTTTAGTAGCACGTACACTTTTAATACAGGCATTTCTGGCAGTTCTAAACGCCTGCCAGTCTGCCGGGTCCTTTGTGTGCCTGGCCCTAGCCCATAGCTTGTCTCTATTGGTAAGTGCAGATTTGAGTTCTTGGGTGAACCACAGATGCGAAATTTTCCGCACCCTCATTTTAATAAGAGGAGCATGCTTGTTAATTAGGGTGGTGAGGTTGTCATTTAGGACAGAGACGGCGGCATCAGCAGATTTGGCAAGATATAGGTCTTGCCACCTGATCGTAGCTAGATCGGTTAGGAAGTTTACTGAGTTGAATTTACGGAACGAGCGTTTGATTCTGAATTTAGGGTGCTGCTGGGTTTTAGATTGGAATCTTGTACATACAACGATACTGTGGTCGCTCATGTCGTCATGGAAGACTGCAGAATGTGAGATTTTATGGGGATGCGAAGTTAAGATGACATCTAAGAGTGAGCTGTTGGCAGAGTTAGAAGCATTGATTCTTGTGGGTTCAGTTACTATCTGTGTAAGACCCAGCTCATCACAGATGGCTTTTAGAGAGTGGGATTTGTAGTGAGCCAATCCATATTGAAGTCCCTAAAATTATTGTTTCCGTGTTAGCAGCCAAAGTTATGGATTTCAACACGTTAAGAATTTCTATTGCCTCCTGATGGGGTCTATAGCCACCAATGATTGTGATGCACTCTGAGGATGGAAGGTGAAGTTTAAGCAAGACAATCTCGATTCCTTGGGCTTAGCTTTACAGGAAATGCTGCTAACATCAAATTTTGATTTGCGTATACAACCCTCCCCACCCGAATCCCTATCAGCCCTAAAGAGCTTGAAGCCGGTATAGTAATTTGCGGATCAGTGTTGGTCTTTTTTAGCCATGACTCAGTAATTATAATCAAATCTGGGTCCGTGTGGGCTGCCCAAACTTGAAGATGATCAAGTTTTTTGAGCAGGCTTAGAATATTGACCATCATCAGTTTCATCCCAGGAGCAGCTGCTAACTCCGACGGAGAAGTGATTTGAGTTGGGGGACCTGGATTTAGTTCGACATTGCCTAAACAGAAAGGAGAATTAGAAACATTTTCTTGAATGCATTTATCAGGTAGAAGTGGACTCCTTTCATATGGGTTCTTGTGTGGTGTTCAGTCATTGAGTCGTCTAGCCAGGGCATAGGAGATGCTGACATGGCCGTTCAAGGCTAGCAGGAAGTGCAGGAAAGACACTGGCGAAGGAGAGGAGGGCCAGAGGAGAGGATGAGAATTAAAATGAAAACCCGACAGATTAAGAGTAGGGAAGCAATATGAAGATGCAGCAGGAACTATGATTGTGGGTTCCCAGGCTGGGATGACTTCTGACTTAGCATGGATCAGTGCTTTATGAGTCATAATTTTTGCCAGGATTAGAAGTAGAATGATAATGCAGGCCATGTTGCCAACGATTGAGTACAGTGTTTTGTATAGAAAGACCAAGAATCCTTCTAGTGGCAGATCTGTATAACCTGCTAATGGAAAACTAGCCACTTTAAAAAAAAAAATCAGATGTGCAGCTCGAGCTATGTTCTACCAGACTTCCACCCAACGCAACTTACGGCTTCGGGCTTGGCAGGCGGATGCCTCCTCAAAAATGCATTTGGTCAATGCCTCTTATGAAGGAGGCCTTCTGTTTGGCTCAGCGCTAAAGGAGGTGGTCAAGGAATCCAGAGAAACGGCGAAAGTGCACATACCACAAGCCTGAGGAAGAAATAGGCCATGGAATTCAGGTTCAAGACAGAATTTTCGGGCCTAAGGTTATTCCAAGGGGCAGAACAAGGCGACCACAGGCAGACACTCCTGGTTCAACTCGCACAACCAAAGCGGTTTCCGAGGCGGCAGAGGAGGCGCCCGGGATGTCGACAGCGACTCCAAAAAATCACAGTGAGGACTCACGGGCCCATCCTCGTGTCGGGGGCAGGCTTTCCAACTTTCTCGAGGAATAGGTCCACATCACCACGGACAAGTGGGTATTGGACATAATCCGCGACGGTTACTTCATAGAGTTCGATTCTTGGCCCCCTGCCCCACATAGTGCCCTCACCAATCTCAGGCAATCCTGTAAAGTGAGCGGCGACCTGGCAAGCCATTACATATCTCATTCAATCAGCAGCGATAGAACAAGTCCCCATGCTGGAAAGGAACAGAGGGGTGTACTCGCTATTCTTCATAGTGCCAAAACGCTCAGGGGGCTACCGGCCAGTGTTAGATCTCAAATTTCTAAATGGCTATGTTCGTCAGAGAACCTTCAAGATGGAGACCCTGTCCTCCATCATCCGAAAAGTCCATCAGGGGGACTTTTTAGCCTCAGTAGATTTGCAAGATGCATATCTACACATTCCCATCAGGAAGGCTCATCATCAATTTCTGAGATTCAAGGTAGCAGGTCACCACTGTCAGTTCAAAACGCTGCCCTTCGGCTATCCACAGCTCCCAGAGTTTTCTCCAAAGTCCTGGTGACCGCGGTCGCCCGACTCCGCATGCGAGGGATCCAGCTCTTCCCGTACCTGGACGACATTCTGATCAAGGCCTCACGCTACGATCAAGCAGTTCAGGCTGTGTCGGAGGTCACACGGTGCCTCTCCTCCCTGGGGTTCGTGATCAACCAGTGGAAGAGTTCTCTTCACCCATCCCAGTCTCTCCCCCATCTGGGGGTGAACTTCGACACGCCCCACAACAAAGTTTTCCCCACAGAAACGAAATTTAGAGAACTGAGGGCCCTCATCAGCAAATTCCAGACAGCCCGCTCTCTGCCGGCCCGCTCTTTTGTGCAACTCATAGGGACGATGGTCTCCTTGGCAGATTTGGTCCCCTGGGCACTGATCCACATGCAACCTCTCCAGTCAGCTCTCTTCCAATCCAGGGGCACATTGGAGCAAAGGATTCAAATATCCCACAAGGTGAAGGAATCCCTAACATGGTGGACTCAGCAGAACAAAATCATGCAGGGACTCAGTCTGAGGCACTCTCACCAGATCAGAGTGACCACCGATGCCAGTCTCCGGGGCTGGGGAGCACATTTCGATCAGCTCTCAGCACAAGGAAAGTGGTCCCTGGCGGAATCCCTCTGTAACATCAGTGTACTGGAGATGAGGGCAGTCCGCCTAGCACTACGGCAATTCGGGTCGCAACTGTCCAATCAGGACATCCTCTTCCTCATGGACAATCAGACTACAGTGGCATACATCAACCGCCAGGGCGGCACAAAGAGCTCCCGGATGCTGCAGGAGACTCTTCTCCTCTTCCAGTGGGCGGAAGCCAACCTGGCAAGTCTACGGGCGGCATACATTCCAGGCCAAGAAAACGTCACAGCAGATTGGTTAAGTTGAAAGGACATTCTGCCGGGAGAATGGGAGCTCAAGACCAGTGCCTTCAAGCTCACCACGGAGCGGTGGGGCTACCCACAGGTAGATCTTTTAGCCTGCCGAAGAAATTGCAAAGTTCCACTCTTCTGCTCCCTCAGCAGGGACGACTCTGCCATGGCGCAGGATGCATTCTCCCTCAACTCTGGTCAGTTTGATCTCCTGTATGCCTTCCTGCCAATTCCGATGGTATCAAGGGTGCTGCACAAGATTGCCCAAGACCGAGCAGAGGTGGTTCTGGTCTGCCCACATTGGCCCTGCAGACCGTGGTTTCCACGATTAGTCCAAATGACTCTTCAATTTCCCCTAATGTTTCAAGCTAGCCCAGACCTTCTACGTCAGGGACCAGTGCGGCATCCAGATCCACACAATCTGTCCCTCTTGGCGTGGAGATTGAGCGGGAAACTCTCAGGGAGTTCGGTTTCTCAGAGCCCATCATAGAAACATTGATTCAGTCCAGACGGGCCTCTTTCTCTAGGGTCTATTACAGGATTTGGAGAAAATTCCTGTTCTGGTTATGAGACTCCACCTTACCGGATGATTCGGTGTCTCTCCCTACTATACTTCAGTTCCTTCAGGAGGGTTTCGACAAGGGCCTCCAACCGGCCACCTTACGAGTCCAGGTGTCTGTCTTGGGGCGCTACTACTAGCGGACTCTGGCGACTTCTTGGGGGCACATCCACATGTTCGAAGATTTCTGAGGGCAGCAACCTTGAAACGTCCACCAATAAAACCGGTGGTACCTCCCTGGAGGCTTAACCTGGTTCTCAGGTCTCTCACCAAACCACCGTTTGAACCCTTAAAGGAGGCATCCTTGCTTCATCTCATCATGAAGGCCATTTTTCTCATTGCAGTCACCTCAGCCAGACACATCAGTGAGATAGGAGCACTATCTTCCAAAGAACCGTATACGATTATTCATCCAGATTCTGTAGTCATGCGGATGGATCCAGCATTCCTACCTAAAGTGTTGTCTCACTTCCACTGTAACCAAGTCTTGAACATTCCCTCTTTCTGTCCTCCTCTCAAGAATGACAAAGAGCAAGAATTCCACACGCTTGACCCTTGGAGGGCCCTCAAACTGTACATCAAGCGATCGGACTTGATCCGCAAGACTTCAAGCCTGTTCATCCTTATCTCAGGCCCGAACATGGGTAAGAAGGTGTCAAAGGACTCCATTGCTAGGTGGATTCGTTCCACCATAATCTTGGCCTACCAGAAGGCTGGAATTGGTTTGCCGGGGCCGGTCCGAGCACACTCAACTCGAGCAATGGCCGCGTCCTGGGCAGACTTCAGAGAAGCTTCCCCAGCAGACATGTAGAGTGGCCACATGGTCATCCATCCACATGTTTGCAGAGTTTTACAAATTGGATGTCGCAGCCTCGGTGGAGGCATCATTTGGCCGCAGGATCCTCCAGGCTGTGGTGGACCCCTAGAGGTTTGCGATCTTTATTCCCACCCAGGAGTGGGATGTACTGCTTTAGTATATCCCAGAAGTGATGAGCCCAGAGACCAGCTTTAGGAAAGAGAAATAGAAATTTAAATACCTGTAAATTTTCTTTCTCCGACTGCTGGTCTGTGGGCTCCATCCCTCCCAGATTGCTGAAAGTCAGCCTCTGGCCACAAGTTACACTAACTGTGTTTGTGTTTGTTCCAAGTTATGAGTTTCCTCAGAAGACAAAGGCTATAGAAGTACTGGTGTCCAGAGGAAGTGGGTGGGAAGCTGCCTCCTTCCCTGCAAAGGTCAGCCTACCTCCTGCCTGTCATGTGGTTCCAGGAAGGACCTCCCAGAAGTGATGAGCCCGGAGACCAGCAGTCGGAGAAAGATTATTTACAGGTATTTAAATTTCTATATTTCCTGTCGGAGAGACAGACTGTGAATAGACCCAAGTAGTCCTGGTATTACATATAAATCAAAGATACACAGAGGCAAACTTTTTTTTAAACCAGCAAGCTGGCAGTGTCTGTCAGTGCCCAGTCCCTGCTGCCCGTACTAGAGAGATAGATTTCTTCTCCTCTCAGAAGGACAAACTGAATAGACCTGACTGTAATGTAATCTGTCTACAGATGAGATGAGATTACATATAAATCAAAAATACACAGAGGTAAACTTTTTTTTAAACCAGCAAGCTGGCTGCTTCAAACAACATGAAGTCTTGCTGCATTCTGACTAAATGCAGTCAGCCCCAGCACTTGAACTGCCCTGGAGAGTAAGGCGTTAACTCTATGCAGAAGCATCGAATGTTGAGCTCAAGCTCGGTTTTCAAACCTCTGTCTGTGGTACTCCCCAGTGTAACTGTCAGATTCTTTACTCCGCCTAACAGTGAAGTCGCTCTGGAGATTTCCTCTGCTCGGTTCGGTAAAAAGTACAGCGTTCGTTTTTAAACCATTTTATTTCTTATTTTTTGGATTTCCAGCCTCTGTCTATGGTACAGGTAGTGTTGTAGATAGGTAGTGACTGTGTTTATTTCATAAAAAAGTGTGGAAATTGTTTTTCTCCTCGGTCGGTCCGGTTAGGAACTGACCTTGTATTTTCTTCTGGTTTTCTAAGTAATTTTTCTGGGATTAGAGTGGTGTTCCGGTACTGATCGGTTTCAAAAGAAACTGACATTTTTCTGGTTCTTTTTCAAAACCCGTGACACGGTTTGTAACTGATCGGTTGTTTTATTACCTGGCTTGAAAGCTGCTGTAGGGTAATTATTAGGTGGGCCATGTCTGACAAACCCAAAAAGAAAATCGATCCCACTGGGTTTTAGCACTGTACCGAGTGTGGGAGGCCTTTGCCAAGGCTGACCCCCACCTCATCTGTGTTTATTGTCTGGGGTTTGACCACTTCAAGTCAGACTGCCAAATTTGTAAAACCTCTCCTAAGTCCACTCTAGATAAGAGACTGAGTAGGCTGAAGGAAAGGGAGGCCGAGAAGTCCGTAGACCCGGATGGCCAGTCTGGTTCGGTTGCGGCCGAACCAGAGGAGGTGCCTACTGACCTAGGCGATACCTCCTCAGGCAAAAGGAGAGCCAACCCTGAGGGGCCGGTTCTGTCAATAAGAAAACGTAAGTCTGCCTGTTCGGATCCTGTACTCCATTCTCCAACTGCAGACGAAATAGTCAAAGCGATTAGCATTGTCCAATCACTTAGACCGGTTCCGTCTGAACCGGTACCGCCGGTGAGGCGGTTGGTTCAGTTGGATCCATCTCCTTCGGATTACGATCCATATGCTTTTTATGAGGAGTGGGAGGGAGACGAAGACTATCCTGATGATGATGATGACGACCAGGGGGTCTGGATGTGCCCATTGAACCGGACATCTGCCAGACAGGCCTTTGGGTGTCTCCCCGGCTTTGAGTCCCCTTCACACTTTTTGTTTTACAAAAAGGTGGCCGAAACCCTTCAGCTTCCCTTGGTTGAAGCTGCAGAGGAGGAAGAAGAGCCTTATTTTGTGGAAATGATGGACATCCCAGAGTTCAAAAGACTGTCTGTCCCTCTTCATAAGTCATTGGGGAAACAGACACAAAAAATTTTACAAACTCCTAATTCAGTACCTCCTGTGGACAAAAGAATGGACAGGTGGTATATGTTATCAGGCTCAACTATGGAGTTTCTTTATAATCATAGCAGCCATATTGGGGTAGAGCAGGCTGCAGCCTGTGACAGGGCTAATATTCCTTTGGCTTCACACACCCGCGGACAAGGACTCCAAGAAAGTAGATGCCATGGCCAAAAAACAGTATTTGGCATCCCCTTTGGGACTCAGGCAGGCTAACTATATGGCCTACACAGCCACGTACCAGAAGTCCAGGTGGGACACGGTTCTGGAACTGGTTAAACAGGACCCCCCAGCTAGCCAAAGAGCCGGAGGAGGTGGCTGTTGATGGAATTGAGGCATCAAAAGAAAGTACAATTTCATGCTGCTGTGAACTCCGGTGATGTGGCATCTAGAGTCATGGCTACATCTGTGTCTCTCAGAAGACATGCTTGGCTCAGATGTACTAGCCTCTCACAGGATACCCAGTCTAAGGCTATGGATTTTCCTGTAGTGGGTAACTCTCTGTTTGGGGAGCAGATAGAGGCTTACATGAAGAAAATGAATGAATACAGGACCACTTACAGGAGTGCACAGGCCAAGCAAAGGCAAGCCATTCCACAAAGGCAGCGGTCTGGGGGCAGGGGCAGGCCTTTTAACAGACCTTTTTACCAAGCCCAGGCCTCCTCTCCCTTCCCACAGAGGGGTTCTTCAGAGGGAGGGGCAGGAGGGGGATGAGCAGGGCTGCTCCCTCCTCCTCCCAGTCTAAGGCTCCTGCCAAGCAGACACCCTGATGTCCGCCCGGGTCGACTCCCCAATCCCAGTAGGAGGCAGGCTGGCTTACTGTTTCCAGGCCTGGAAGTCTGTGACCTCAAACAAGTGGGTCCTGGAAGTAGTAAGCCAGGGACTGGCCCTCAGCTTCAAAAAGTTTCCAAAAAAGAGGGCCAAGTCTTTTCCACTTGCATCAATGTCAGAAACCTTTGCCCTAGAGGCAGAGGTTTCCTCTCTTCTAGTTCTAAGAGCTGCAAAGAAGGTTCCTATTCAGCACAAGGGAAAAGGACTGTACCCAAGGTACTTCCTTACCCCAAAGAAAACAGGGCAATGGCGACCCATTCTAGACCTAAAGTATTTAAACAAGCACATTTCAAAACCCAAATTAAAGATGGCAACTGTGGGAATTATCCTTCCCTCTCTAAGGCCAGGAGATTGGCTAGCATCCCTTGACCTCAAGGATGCCTACTTCCACATTCCTATCAGGTGCTCCCACAGAAAATACCTCAGGTTCGAGTTGCCTTCAGGCCATTACCAGTTCAGAGCCATGCCTTTCGGCCTAACATCAGCTCCAGGGGTGTTCACAAAGTGCCTTGCAGTAGTGGTGGCTTACCTCAGAAGACAGGGTATCACCATCTTCCCATATCTGGATGACTGGCTCATTGTAGGTCAAGTCAGCTCAACAGGTCAGGTCAGCTCTGCAAACCACCCAGGACTTACTCAGTTCCCTGGGGTTTCTTCTCAATCTTCCAAAGTCTGTTCTCGAACCAGTTCAACTTCTTACCTTTATAGTAATAGAACTGGACACTGCCCAAGCAAAAGCTTCCCTTCCCCTGGCAAGGGGGAAGACCCTGGTAGATCTTTCTTCATCTTTTCGACCTAAGGTCTCTCGTCCAGCACGACACTTCCTCCAACTCCTGGGCCACATGGCAGCTTCCACGGCAGTGGTACAGGGAGCAAGATTTCAGATGAGGGACATTCAGTTTCACCTAAGGTCTTTCTGGTCTCAGAAAAAGGATTCTCTCGCCAAACTGATTCCAGTGACTCAGACTGTGGTCCAAGCACTCCAGTGGTGGCTGGATCTGGACAACCTCAGATAAGGAGTCCGACTCCTTCCTCAAGTTTCCTCAGTATTTCTGACTACAGATGCTTCCCTCCTAGGTTGGGGAGCCCAGCTGGGAGCCCTGACAGCTCAAGTGGTCTGGCCTCCACAGGAGTCTCTCCTTCGCATCAACCTTCTGGAACTCAGGGCAGTGTTCCTGGCTCTTTAGTGCTTCTCAGATTCGGTCAAGGGCAAGGTGGTCAAAGTCAGAACAGACAACACGACCACAATGTGGTATAGCAACAAACAAGGAGGCACTCGGTCCACGACCTTGTGCACAGAAGCAATGAAACTGTGGTCTCTGGCCTATTCTCTTCAGACTTCCCTAGTAGCAGTTCACCTTCCAGGGAAGGACAATGTACTGGCAGATGCTCTGAGCAGAACATCCCAGGGACATCACAAATGGTCCCTGGATCCTCTCATCCTGCAAGTCATCTTCTCCAGATGGGGCACTCCAGAGATAGATCTCTTTGCAGCCCCGGACAATCATCAACTCCCTCTGTTCTGTTGCAGACCTCCACTCCTGGGGACTGTGCCCCAGGATGCCCTGACTTTGGATTGTAAGGGCAGGTTTCTCTATGCCTTCCCTCCATTCCCTCTGCTGTTCAGAGTCCTGATCAAAATCAGAACTCAACCCTGCACAGTGATACTAGTGGCTCTAGACTGGGCCAGACAGCCTTGGTATCCTCTGCTGCTGTCCCTGACAGTGTCACGTCCCCGTTCCCTTCCCAGGAGACACAATCTGCTGTCCTCCTCTCAAGGGAGGATCTGGTACCCCAAACTCCAGTCTCTCAATCTCAAGGCCTGGCTCTTGAAGAGTTGGAATACACAGGCCCACATCTTTCTCAGGCACTACTGGATATCTTGAAGGTTTCCAGGAAACCTTCTACTAGAAAGACTTATAACCTCCAAATGGAAGAGGTTTAGCATTTGGTGTTCTCAGAAAGGCATTGTGTCTGATTCTGCAGGCATCTCTGCAGCCTTAGATTATCTGGTTCACCTCAATAGTCTAGGCCTTAGGCCTTCAACCCTGAAGGTTCACCTAGCAGCAGTTTCTGCTTTTCTTTCAGCAGGGAAGGGCTCTTCCCTGGCCTCTCACATGTTTTTAAAAAGTTTTTCAAGGGTCTGGTTCACATAAACCCTCCATTTAGAGAACCGACTCCTGCTTGGGATCTCAATGTCTGCATTGCACAACTCATGCAGCCCCCCTTTGAACCTCTGGCTTTGGCCGAGTTGAAGTACTTGACCTGGAAAACTGTGTTCCTGGTAGCCATTACTGTTGCCAGGCGAAATAGTGAATTACAGGCCTTGTCAGTGGAACCTGACTTCATATCCTTCCATAGGGATAAAGTGGTCCTAAGAACCAATAGGAGGTTCTTGCCCAAAGTGGTGTCAGATTTTCATCTGAACCAGTCCATGTCTCTTCCTGTGTTTTTCACTGACCATTCTTCTTCAGGGGAAGGAAGGTTACACAGTTTGGATGTTAAAAGAGCTCTTAGCTACTACATAGAGCACACTAAGGCTCACAGGAATGACCGTCTTCAATTGTTTCTCACCTGTGGTGAGGTGGGAAAAGGTAAGCCTACCACTAAAAGAACTATTGCCAGGTTGATTGTCTCTTGCATGCAATTCTGCTATGATAAATTGGGTAAAGCATCCCCCTCAGGCCTGAGGGCTCACTCGACTAGGGGTACAGCTGCTTCTCTGGCTGCGGCCAGAGATATACCCTTGTTAGAGATCTGTAAAGCAGCTGCCTGGAAAACAGTACATACTTTCACCAAGCATTACTCCCTGGACATTCAGGCTAGGAGTGATGCTAGGTTTGGTACAGCAGTACTGCAGAGTCTGTTCCCAAAGTAGGTTCTGCATTCTCTCCTCCATAGGGAACTGCTTGGTAGTCTGCATTTAGTCAGAATACAGCAAGACTTCATGTTGTTTGAAGAAAGAAATTACTCACCATAGTAATGTTTCTTCTAATGGAGTCTTGCTGTATTCTGACCTCCCCTCTCAGAACCTAGTTTTTGGGAAGTGGGCTGTACCTTGACCCTCCCTCTTGGGTGGGTTAGTTATTTGAGTCTCTATTTAAGCAATAAGGCACTCCAAGGTGTGTGTTATCGTGTAATAACGTCACTCCTGGGGTGGGATGAAGCATGAGGCGAAGCCGAGTGCTTCCACCACTCCAGGAGTGACGTTATTACATGATAACACACACCTTGGAGTGCCTTATTGCAATTATACAATGGCTCAATGTTATAGAAAACAAAATTAAAAATAAAAATGTTTTTAGTAGATTTTTAGTGAGGCAGTATATCTTTGTTTCTGAAAAAAAAAAAGGTGCTGCTCCATAAAATCAACACAGTGATGTTATTGTGTAATATCATCACTGTCTCAGGCATACACTGACCAATTAGAGTCCAGGAAATGTTCTTGCCATTGTGTAATAAATCTGTTTAGTGTTGTCACTACCTTTTTTCTTCTTGGGTTCCTCGACTTGAGTCTTCTGGGCCCAAATTGTTGCCTTTTGGCTTATATTCAAACAATTTCCATATTTTATATTCAGTTAGTTAGTTGCTCGTAAGAATCTGACGGTTACACTGGGAAGTACCGTAGACAGAGGTTTGAAAACCGAGCTCGAGCTCAACGTTCTATGCTTCTGCATAGAGTTGACTCCTTACTGTCCGGGGCAGTTGAAATGCTGGGGCTAACTGCATTTAGTCAGAATACAGCAAGACTCCATTAGAAGAAACAACATTACTATGGTGAGTAATTTTTTTCTTTAATTCCATCAGTGTGTGTGTGTGTGTGTGTGTGTGTGTGGTGGGGGGGGCTGTTACAGACTACAGCAATCTGAGGTGATCGAATGAACAACCTTTCCTTGCAGCTGTTCTGTGTATAGTGTCCATTGCTGACAACTGGTTTTACCCTTTTTTATTTTAGTCTTGAATTACATGTTATTCATGTATATATATAATATTTATTTCTCATTAATTTGTGGTATGACAGAAGAGCATATCATTTTGATACTGGAGGCGTTTGTCAGAGTAACGTCTGTGTTCCACAGTGGTGGTGGTGCTGGGAAGGGGGGCAAGAAAATAGAAGTGTGCAGCTCTCCTAAATGACAGATCAAAGTAGTGTGTCTGTTATTAGTCAGAGACTGCCATCTGTAACCATGACTGAAATTCATTCAGTCATTTTGTGTCTATGTGCCTCCTGTTAAAGCCCAGTGCTGTCTGTGGTGAACGAGTGAAGGGAATGTTCTGCTATTGCCTTTTGTACGGTGCCCCTTCTTGCCAACCAGTTTTACCCTTGTTTTTTTTTTTTTTTTATTTTAATTAAGGACAACACTTTTTTGTTGTTTGCTTTTATTATTTCTGTTACTTATGGCATGAGTGAAGATCGGAACATATGGAAACAGGTGCCCTTTGTCAGTATAGTGTCTGTGTTCTGCTGGGGGAGGGGGAGTAAATGAAAATATACATCTCCTCCACTAAATGGCAAAGTAAAGAGTGTCTCAGCCTGTTGTTAGTTGGAGAGCTCTGACTGTAACCTCGACTGAAATTTATTCGGTGAGCGAGAGAGAGAGTGTGTGTCTGACTCCACAAATGAGTGCTAACTGCGGTGAGGGAGTAAATGATGTTCTGATGCTGCAGTTTTTTCAGTGTCCATTTCTGCAAAGTGGTTTTACCTTGTGTTTTTTGTTTGAGCCTGCATAAGATTTTTTTTTTTTTTTAGTGTGGTGTGTCCAAAGAATCCTTACATTTTAGTATGGCAGCCCTATGTTCACACGCTAGCAAATGATCCCGGGTGCATGGTGAGAATCTGGGAAGAGGGAAGTGAGTGGAACGAGATGGTAACACACTATTGCAGCAAAATGAATAATTTGCATACATGGTTTCCTCATTTTTATTGTTCAACTTGAAGTGCATGAGAGGAATAGTTTCATGCATTATTAAATTACAAAGTCATCACTACCTATACAACAATAGGTAAATGATGCTATTTTTCACATCAACCTCATCCATAGTAACATTCACAGTGCTGTTATTTTCTCACCCACATGCTCACTCACTGGACATTATCCTCAGCACTCACCCCGGCTGCATATTAGCAACCGACCCAGTCACCTTGTGATTGCACTTCTGGGTTCACATTCCAGTTAAAAAGTTGGTGCCACATGAAGGGGGTATGATCGGCACAGAGAGTGAACACATGATGAAGTACAGCCACCTGGAAAATCATCAGATTTTGTGTCTGGACAGTGTCCGAATACACCAGTCAAGCCATACATATAACAACCGGACTGGTGGTGGGACCTGATTGTGACTGGTGGGTGGGTAATCAGGATATCAAGGCAACCCCCCACCCCTTAGAAATGGAAAACAAGGATCACATGGATAAAAAAGAAGTCCTAAAAAAAGGAAAAAAAGAGGCAAGCATCCGTACTCTGTACATTTGCAAACCGCACCTTCCCTTGGTTATGCAGGCACCTAGAAGTACCTCTGTGCACACAGCAAGTGCCATGACTGGGGATCCGGCCAAAAAGCAGGATGACAGCTGTGGGGCTGCTGTGAGAACACGATTTCCCAGAGAACTGTCATTTGAAGCAGAGGTGTGAACAACCAAGAGTATTGAAGTACACAAAATAAAAGAAAAAACAATTATGAAATACCTTTTATAATAACAGAAGTGTGGCTAATAAAGACGGGAAGATGAGCAAAGAAATACACATGCCAGCATCACCTCAGAGAGTATGTGTGTGTTGGGGGTCACAGTTCGAAAGATAAGTATTTCATTGGTCACTGGATAAGGGAATGAATTTAGTACTTTTTTTGAAATTAAAAAAATTAATAAATGACACTTGGAGCCATTAGTATTGACACACAGTGCTAGATCAGCATGTGAGCTGTCAGGCAGTAAATGGGAGTGGGCAACTATGCTGTTTTTTTTTTCATGTCTGCTCTTTTATCCTCATTAATGGGCAGATTTTTGTTTTGTTCATTATGAAACCTGCTACAAAATATCTGTTTATGTAGAATTGCTAGCAACCCCCACCCCCACACAGGGATTGATGCCTTTGATCTGAGTCTAGATTTGAGCTTAGTTTTTCTCCCCTTGCACATCTCAGCAACTGACTCCAAGTGTCCCCTATCCTTTGTGCTCCTCCTCAGTACAAGAGTCACATGGTTTTGATGTGTAGCCTGCAGGATTGGGAAGGGTACTTCACTCGGCAGGACTCCCCAGAGACTCAGGTCACAGGCATTGGATCCAGCCTCTTGCCCGCCAGTAATCCATCATTTCGGATAGCAGACTAATCCCTCTGCAACTCCCAGAGTAGTGAGCTGCGAGGTGAATTCAGGCCCCACAATGCTGCTTCCACCAGTCCCAGAAACCTTGTGGGACACAAAGAGCAGCAAGTTCCACACATGCCTGCCTTCAGTCAGCTCGTCTGCACACATATACAGTACAATTGCTGAGATAGGAAGGGATCATCAAATGCTCCAAGAGGGATAGCCGCATTATCCAATCTCAAATTGCAAAGGAAACAAAATCAAACCCTCTTGAGTTACAGTTTACAAGCTCCAACCTTTTAAAACAAGACGCTGTCAAGCGGGTGGCAGTTAATTACTCAACATTTCTAATGCGTAGTAAATGTCTATTTTGGTTGAGAATGAGCCATAAAAGCAGGTTCCATAGCATTCGAGAACTTCTATAGCCTGGTAGTACAGCTGTTAACTTCTGTGAACATCATCGATTATTAAGACCAGCCAACAATTATTATAACTGTGATCCAGCATTATGCTCTGTGGGACACACAAGCAACTGATTCATGGATAAACATTTCATCAGGTTTTTTTTTCCAATAATTGTGTTCAATTAGTTATACAGATTTGCACACACTATTGCAAAGGCTGTCATCCATTCCATAACCGAGCCAACGGGCTCATACCAAATTAAAGAGTAGCATAATAAAATGAATTATTTTCTATGAAAGGGCAATAAATACACAATATTAAATGTCCCTGTACAGTTCTAAACATATCATATGCTGCGAATGAGCTGACAGCTTGCCCCTGTTCTGGTAAACTTTTGTCCCAGTTAATGCAGGATGGTGGTTGTGCAGACTTTGGAAACCTATGTAAACAACTTCTGAAACTTATAGCTGCCTCCTTCCTATCAGTATGGCTTTAGAATTCCATCTATATACCTGTCTATTGAAACTAGAAGTTAGCTGCCTGATCGGGAGCATATTTTACAATTGTTGTGCTTCCTGGTCTGTTTATGTGTATTCTCTAGTAAGATTTTTTTACATATCACCACCATTTTTTTTTTCATTCTTATTTGTCTGCTCCTTTCAATGTACAGTAGTTTAAAAGAAGCATCTTACAAATCGGAGCAAAGTCTGCACAACCACCATTGGGCATTAGTTTGGAGGAAACAGTTTACCAGATCAAAGGGAAGGTGTTTTATAGGTTACTGCATTTTTCAGCTGAACACTTCCAACATATGTTTCTAATGAGGGCATTTGCTGTGCAGGTTGGGAAAACTGATCTTTTACTCATATTTCTTTATAAGTCACACATGCCGATCACCTTTCTGTTGCAGTACAACATCCGAGTGACTTCCCAACAGTAGTAACTGCTTTTTAAGAACGACTGACATTTCAACAATAATTTTAACTGTAAATTATTGTTCCAATGTTAATTACATTTCTATGTCAGTCATTCTTATAATGCAAGATCCACGGTTACTGTTGAGAAGCTGCTCAGCCGAATTATGCGAAGAATGTTAGATCAGATGTCCTGCAACTGAAAGCTGCTCAGCATGTGTGTTTCCTAAAGAATATGTTAAACAGGCATCAGTTTTCCTTCAAATGTTTATCTACTGTTACTTCACCTCATTCCCCCCCCCCCGCACAGCAAACGTTCTTGTTAGAAGCATATGTTTGAAGTGTTCCAGTCAAAAATGCAGTAAGCTATAAGACATGGATTTGATATCTGTGTGGATTTAGAACTATCCTTTGTGGTGATATACCCCCACCTTTTTTGTTTCGTTAGTTCAAGAACGAGCAGGCACCCTGGTTATGATCACTTTACTGGCCCCATGAATTACAGCCCTAATGTCATGGTGCACAGTTCATATAATTCACTATGCAGTTATGTATTTGACAAAGCAACTTGTTAGGATGACAGCTGTGTGTGAGGGTTATAAGCTGTTGGTAGTTACTGATTGCACAATATATATTTCTCTTTTCTTACCAATCTAGTATTATCAAATGGCCACCAGGATGAGAAGCCAGTACTGGGGTAAGACCCACTCTTGTACTGCATATAGCAGACCAACAGGATTAAAAACTGTACTATCGTAGTAAAAGCCAGCAGAATAGGCGCCATGGCCTATCGTGTCTGCTCAGAAGCTAGCCTCCTACTGGGAGCCTCAGCTTCCCCTGTACCTGTCCCAACTCTTCTGGAATCCTTCCACTGTGGTCTCTTCCACCAGACTCCTGGGCAGTGCATTCCATGGTTCCAGCACCCTCTCTGTGAAGAAGTGTCTCTTGCACTCCCCCCCGTAATCCCCCCCCTTCCAGCTTCCACCCATGCCCCCTGGTAGTTCCCCCCCTTCTTAAGCCTGAACACTTCCCTGGCACTGCCCTTATTTATACCCTTTGCATACTTGAAAGTCTCTGTCATGTCCTCTCTGTCCCTCCTCTCCTCCAGTGCGTACAGATTGAGTTCATCCAGTCTCTCCTCATAGGTCCTACCCTCCATGCCCTGAATCATCTTGGTCACCCTCCTCTGGACCCTCTCCAGCAATGCTATGTCCCTCTTAAGATGGGGTCTCCAGAACTGCACACAGTGCTCAAGATGCGGCCTAACCAGGGCATTATACAGAGGGAGGATCACCTCCCTCCCTCCTCCTGGAGGTAATCCCCCTGGTTATGCATCCTGTGTACATGCAATATAATAAACACAGGA
Organism: Neoceratodus forsteri; assembly: GCA_016271365.2. NCBI lineage: Eukaryota > Metazoa > Chordata > Ceratodontiformes > Ceratodontidae > Neoceratodus > Neoceratodus forsteri. The sequence continues at coordinate 211,885,659 of JADMNL010000027.1, forward strand.
AAAACAAAACTTTCTTCAGAAAGCTTGATTATGAATGAAAAACATAATGTGAACAACACTTCAACACCTGGCAGTTAAGATGCCCAGATGTTACAGACATCCATATCGATAGGTAGAAGTGGTGGGATTTGAAACTAGGTATCAAGCAACAACATCCAACATCTGGCAAAGATATTCTGAAATTACAGATGTGCACACCCATAAGTAGATGTGGTGGGATTTGAACCTAAGTATCAAGCAACAGAATTCTGAATTTCAAATAATATCAAGTCATTTTTATAGCTGCATGAGTGGAGCTCCGCAGATGTAATGCTGTCACTGTAGGAGAACAGGGGTTTGGCTCCGGAACGTGACCCTGTGTTCTCCTGCAGTGCTTCGGCAACGTCATGACAGCGCTTACTCTACAGCAGCTGTCCTCTGCGATGGAGCTCCCATCCGCAGAATGATCTTCCCCTCCCTGTAGGCACATTCTGCATTCATTGTCAGTGTTCCCCATTCATTACAACTGAGAGGCGGGCCGCCGTGCTATCTTAAATGGCCGCCTCTCATTTTAAAGTCCCGCCACTGTTTCAAAGCTGCATGTCACTTTAAATCCTCGTACTTGCGCTAGGAGCATGCGCGAGCACGAGAACCCATCCGTGCTCCTTGCATTGCACGAGAAAGACAGTGGGAGGTTGCACAGTTCGGGTGCTGGCAGTGACAGTGGGAGGTTGCACAGTTCGGGTGCTGGCAGTCCACGATCATGTGATTGACTGCTCCGATGGTCACCAGGTCACTCGGGAGGAAAGGCGCCAAATCTGCAGGGAGTGACAGCTGACTTGCCCTATCAGAGGCTAGTTTACTTTGGGTAAGTCCCAGTTAAGTACAGACTGTCACTTTGGAGCTTTACCTTCGGCTTGTGTCTTGCGTCGAGAGTGGATCTCTGACTTTGTGTTCAGAGTGTCAGCATCGGTTGCGTTTTTACTGAGCAGCTTGTCAGATAGTTTTGAGCACATTTTTCAGCCTGATAATTGCATTTAATAATAGCACTAGCATTAGTGGAGTGGGGTCGTGAGTGGGGGGAGCGGAGGGAGAGAGTGGTCTCACAGAGACTAGTACTAGGCAGCTCACTCCTCAGTTTGGTTTTCTTGCTGCTTTGAAAAAAAAAGAATTTTGTAAAAAGAAAAAAAAAGGAAGATAAGTGTAGCACTGCAGAGCCAGTAGTGTGTGTGATAGCTTGACTGTTCACATGCCCATATTATTCTTTTGAGCCTGATATACTATTTCTGCATTGCTGTGGAGTGGGGTTGTGAGTGAGGGGAGGGCGGTGGGAGATTTAGAGGACCTTCTAGGCATTATTTTCTCTTCTGAGTGCTGCTTTATAAAAAAAGGAGAGATACTAGCTGCAAAAGTAAAAAAGAAAATAAAGCTAGCAGAAGCCCACATATTGCCACCAGGGGGTCTACGGTCTCTGTTCCACCAGTCCGGTTGTGCAGCTTTGCTTCATCAGTGGTCACTTATTTCCAAACCTTGATTCAGGGAATAAAAAAATATTTGTGTGAGAAAAAAAATTCTGGTCTCCTTAACTGTGCCACCAGGGGGTCTGTCCCACTAGTCAGGTTGTGCAGTCTTGCTTCGTCAGTGGTCACTTGTTCTGAACCCTGATTCAGGGAATAAAAAAACTATTTGTGTGAGGAAAAAAAATTCTGGTCTCCTTAACTGTGCCACCAGGGGGTCTGTCCCACTAGTCAGGTTGTGCAGTCTTGCTTCGTCAGTGGTCACTTGTTCTGAACCCTGATTCAGGGAATAAAAAACTATTTGTGTGAGAAAAAAAATTCTGGTCTCCTTAACTGTGCCACCAGGGGTTCTGCACCACTAGTCAGGTTGTGCAGTCTTGCTTCGTCAGTGGTCACTTGTTCTGAACCCTGATTCAGGGAATAAAAAAATATTTATGTGAGAAAAAATATTTGGGGCTCAACCAGCATTACCAAGTTCTCGTTCTGTATTGACAAATAAACACACGACAACAATTAGGAAAAAAAAGCTTTATTGTACACAATGCAGAAACTAACTAACTTTGGTTTCAAATTAACTCAAAACGAAACATCCTGATCAAGATGACAATTGTGAGTCGATGATTGGGACAATGCCAGTTGGTCCAGTTGATATCGACGTCATTGTCAAAAACTCCTGCACTTTCTCCTGTAATACAGAAAAACACCTCTAAGCATAGAGCAACAGGATTTTATACTGGCTGGCTTAACAAATACTGTTGGTTACAGTACAAAGAAAATGATGGCATGTTTTGTGCATTTTGCATAAAACATAAACAGATCTCCAAATCAGGAACAGTTTGGGTACTCAGTGGGTGTAAGACATTAGAGAAGATGCTATAAAAGGCATCAGAACAGTTCAGTTCACGTTGTTGCTTCTGAACTGGAAGCTAACTGCAGAATTTCAGCTTCAAAAGGTGGAATAGAGCAGGCAATGCAGCAGGCCATGACCCTGGAACAAGAAGCTTTTGTGGCATCCCTTGTTGCATGTGCTGGCTAATAAAAATGAGCTGCCTCACACAACGAAATATGGCTCACTGCTGGATCTCGCAAATCATTGGGATTCAAATACCTAGACAATATACATATTGCTGATGCTGTTAAATATCGTTCTGATCGAACTGTCAGAAATGGTTCTCTCTCTGGGTGAGGTGGTCAGGAGATCAGTTCTTGCAGATTTGAAGGCTGCCAAATTTTTCATATTTAGTGGATGAAACAACTGATATTGCTGTTATGAAGCAGCTCATTTTGTATGGTATGTACTGCAAAGAAGGAAACCCAGAGTTTCTTTCCTGGGACTTGAGGAACTAATTGATGGAAAGGCAGACACAATTGTTAAAAAATGTTGGAGTTCTCTGATAACAATCAAATCTCGGTTGATCATCTTGCAGGGTTAGGCAGTGATGGAGCAGCCGTTATGCTGGGCAGGCAAAGCGGGGTGGCTAAAAGCTGAAAGAAGTCAGCCCAATTCTTGTTGAAAATCACTGTGTGGCTCACCGGGAGGCCTTGGCTGTAAAGGCAGCAGCAAATGAAGTGAACGTCATTAAAAAGTTTAATCAAACACTAGATCACTTATACAGATATTATGAAAACTCTGCTGTTCGCATGGCTGCCCTAAAGAAATTCAGCAGGCAATGGAAAACCCTGTTTTAAAGCCTAAACAGGCAAAAGCAGTTAGGTGGTTGTCCCATGATGCAGCATGTGACACACTAAGGAAGATTTTCCCATCCGTTGTTATGTCCTTGCATAGAGAAGCCTCTGAAAGGCATGATCCCCAAGCTGTGGGCCTAGTAAAAATGGTGGAAAACTGGGAGTTTTTCTCTATTTTATGCATGATGTGTGACATACTTCCACACCTTAGCATCTTATCTAAATGCTTTCAAACATCAGCTCTGAATTTTACTGATATAAAGAGATATTTACATTCCACTTTAGAGATTCTTAGGGCACGCCTACTGGTACCTGGTCAGTACTTCTCCTCCGTTTCGCCTGAACTAGTACTCCTGAATGATAATGGCCTGAACTTGCCATTTAGCGAACCACAGTTGAATCATTTCACAACTTCTGTGCATGACAAGTTTATTAGGGCCCTAATTGCTCAAATTGAGCAAAGGTTTCCAAGCACAGAACTTTTGGATGCGTTCAGTATCTTTGACCCCAGCATGATACAGGAAGTTGATATTGAAGAGTTGGAAGGGTATGGTAGTGATAGCCTTGAGATTATTTTTGATCAATATGCTACTGTTGTGGATGTAGATGCTTCTGCACTGGAATGGGCTTCTCTGAGTAGTCTCATGTTCACAGAAAAGATGGCCTTTAAGACTATTTCTGATGTGCTGCACGCTCTAACTACTAAGTATGTAGACCTGTATCCAAACATATCTACTTTGGCAGAGCTGGCAATGATAATACCCATGTCAACTGCAGATTGTGAGAGGGTGTTTTCTGCACTGAATCGAATAAAAATGCAGGAACGAAATAAATTAAGTGCCAGTGTGCTAAATGCACTTATGCTTATCTCAATTGAGGGCCCCGATGTTGACAGTGTCCCTTATTTGGAAGCTGCAGCTCATTGGGCAGGACTGCGAAACCGAAGATTAGATCTTGGCCTTGCAGGCACTAGTAAAGAGTTGTAGTATGGCCTCACCAAAATGTTAAGACTCTCACAAGCTGTTGCCTGGCCTGCAGCTAGAATGCAGAGGTTCTCCAGTATGTTTTATCACACTTTTTATTTGCTGCTGCATACTACAGAGGCCTCCAGATCATCATATTACTCTTATTTCTTGTTTCTTATGCATTTATTGCATCCGACTGACTCGCACACGGTAACTCCGCCTGGTGACCCGCCCCTGGGAATCCTCCCATACCACCGCTCTATATTTTCACGCAATGTGGAACACTGATTGTTCCTGCGCGAGTATTGCACATGCGCAGTGTCGCCCGCCGCCATCTTTGGAAGGGCAATCATCACCTCTTGCCGCTGCTTCTTGATTGGCTCTGATGTCACTGCCGGTGCTTCAGCACTCTACAAGCCATGCTGCTGCTGCTCTGATACCTGGACAGGTAAGAGCTCAGCGCAGCCGTATCGGCTCTGACTAGATCATGTTTCCCCTGCTTTCTTCTCCTGGGAAGCCATGTGCATTTTTCCCTAATAGGATATGTCATTATCACTAGTAATTCATTCCTGATCTTGACTTGAATATTATAAAACTCAAAAATTTTCATTTCAAATAATTTTCATGTTTTTGCCGAAGCACGAATTGGCGCTAAAAGAAATTTGTGCTAATTAGTGCTATTTGCACTTTTTTCTGTTATAGTCAATGTGGTGCTAATAATATTGCACTAAATTAAATTTACATGGTTATGGTTGCATTTGTGTGTGCGCTAAAATTACTTTGTGTGAAAATAATTAATTTTACAGTATTTATGTCTATATAGTTTAGCTACCAAATTTTGTGCTGATACAGATTGATTCTGTTCCACTGTTGTCTATGCATTCATCCCACTGTGGATTTTTTAAATATGCTTGTAATACATGCATTTATGACCATGAATTTTTATCTAAGTTTTATGTTTATCTGTTTTGTTTTGTTTTTTTGCTTATTGTGTATGTTTTGTTTTTAAAGCAGCAATGGCATATTGCTGAACAATAAAGTTTTTTTAAGTGAAGTGGGGGGCTGGTTTCAATTTGCAGTTTGTGTGCAGTTTTTTTTGTTTTACTTACTGTTTTCTGCAGTGTATTAGATTGTATCTGGCTGATCCTGCAGATTCCCACCCTGGCATTTGCTATAACCAGGAATCTCAGAATTCCCTGCAGCTGACATCAGAGCTTGGCTGCAGTTGTGGATGATTCAACAGCCTGAAGTACATGTTAAACTTTTTTTGTAACATGGCTTAAAAAAGAAAAACGAAATAAAACACTCAGATAGGTGCAAACACACCATGTGGTACATTAGAAGCCATGGTTTAATACCATAGTAGATCATAGTTTGTGATGTAATACCTTGGCAATCCACTACAGGAAAGAAGCAGTATACAAGTGAAAGCAGTATGCAAATAGTTTGCAGTGCGTAGTTGTCCCAGCTTGTATTTGCTAAGGTTTTTCCTGGCACAGGGTTTTTGACATTTTCAAGATTGTTCTATGTTGTAACTGTGACAGAAGTTCATGAGTTACTAAAGATTGCACATTTAAACTCCACATATACTGTTAATTATGCTGCAACAATATTTCTTTAGAAGTGAACAGTTACATACTGTTACCATCCCTTCTGATCTACTGCTTTCTAAGCAACTGTGGGTGCAATGCATTGTGGATGACTGAATAACATTATCTGTCCTAGCTTTTCTTGGTGAATACACAGTGGTAAAGATGAACATGCAGCTTCTATAACCGAAAGCAAAAATAACAGACACTGAGATAAAGCAAAATTAAAGAGAGAGGATACTTCTATGGGTGAAAAGAAAAATAAATGGAGAGAAACAAAAAGAAATCAAAGAAACAGACTAACAATAGTAGTCAAAACAAGTATTTGAAAGGTGAAAGCAGTAAACGTTATGTTGTTCTATGTCCTGCTGAGTTAGTTTAGAGGGAAAAAAAGTGAAAATAATATTCCGCAAAATAGTAGTTGTTCAATAAAGTGTTTTTCAGATTGGCTTAATTCAGTACATTTGGAGAAACGGTGCTTGTGCTACTAGGATTGTTTGACAGCCACCTATTGGTCTGCAAAGGAACTGCAGAAAGAAAACTAAAATGTACCATAGCACACTCCCATCATGCAGTGCAGCCCATATCTTCTAATACACAGAGAGGAAAATCAAAGCAGCTAGAATAGAAAGTGAATTGCAAGTTTTTGAAAAGTTGTAAAATATGTTTTGATGTTAGAAAGCTTAAAGCTTGTAATGAAAGTTATTTTAACAAAAGTGAAATAGCAGCCACGACTTTTCCAATGGGTGTGTTCCAATTGTTTTCAAGTATATGTACATTATGTTTAACACCTCAACATACAGTATTCTGAAAATAAATCAGTATGATTGTACTCGTTATTTGAAGACTATTAGTCATACACTTATTGTCTTGTTAGAAGCAGATTAAGCCACTCGAAAGGATGGGTCTACAGTAGAATTAATCCATGGTTGGTTGGTTAGACCCACTCGGCCTCGTGGTCCAACCCCCCCCCCCAACCATGGATTAATTCCACAGTAGACCCATGCTTTCTCGTGACTTAACTCTTACATAAGCTCTGGTCTTTTGTTTGTGGGACCCACTGCCCTCCAGCGGCTAAACTGTAGGGGACAACAGTGGGACTGGCAAACAGCTGGTCAAAGCTTATAAATGTTCCAACATGCACTACAGGCTAATGAACCACCCACAGCTGCAGCCCAGCTCTAACATCAGCTGCGGGGGATTCTGGGATTTCTTGTTACAGCAAATGCCGGCTTGGGAGTTAGCAACATCAGTTTGATATAATCTACTGTACTGCAGTAGACTCCATTTTATTTATCTGGTATCCCACCAGACTGGAATTCAGTTATTTCCCTTAAAAGTCTCCTGTCAATTAAACTGTTCTTTGAAAGGGGTTTGAAAGGAATAAGCTGGCATTGAACTAAAAAAAAAAAAAAAAATGACAAAGGCTATGCTGTTTGAAACCAGGAGATTTGGAGTGGACAGAAATTATCTACTAAAGCTATCTTCCATCTCTGGGTCTCAGATACAGGTGGTAAAGATAATAAAATACCTTGGTACCTACCTTGATCAGGAGCTAAGTTTTAACTCCCATCTTCAACAGCTGTCAAAACTTGCCCATCAAAAGTTTGAGCTAATGACCCAGCTTGGGGTCTGCCTCCCCCAGACTGAGTGGTAAACTATTGCCAAGAGTATCCTGCCACCCAGGCTATTGTACATATCATCTTTGCTGTACTCTATGGAGGACACGGAGCCCAGTGGGCTCAAAGTGTTATATAATAGGCACTCCAAATCCCACCTCATAGAAACATAGAAACATAGACTTTGACGGCAGATAAGGACCACTTGGCCCACCCAGTCTGGCCATTTTCCTACCTACTGGATAAGCTGCAGATTCTAGTTAACCAACAGCCTATTTCCTGCAACCCCCCACTATAATTGCCTTATGTCTGTCCCATGCATGTTTGAATTCCTCCACTGTTTTAGACCCCACAACCTCTCCAGGAAGGCGGTTCCATACGTCCACCACTCTCTCCGTGAAAAAGAATTTCCTCACATTACCCCTGAGCCGTCCCCCCTCTAACTTTAAATTGTGCCCCCTTGTTCTTACACATCTCTTTTTCTGAAAGATGCTACCCTCCTGGACTTTGTTGATTCCCTTGAGGTACTTAAAAGTTTCTATCATGTCCCCCCTGTCCCTCCTTTCATCAAGGGTATACATATTAAGCTCTCTCAGTCTCTCTTCATATGGTTTCTGATGTAGACCCTGCACCATTTTAGTTGCCCTCCTCTGGACTGCTTCCATCCTGTCTATGTCCTTGCGTAGATGAGGTCTCCAAAACTGCATGCAGTACTCCAGATGGGGTCTCACCAACTGTCTGTATAGAGGGATAACCACTTCCCTTTTTCTACTTGTGATGCCCCTCCCTATGCATTCCAGTATCCCCCTGGCTTTTCCTACTGACTTCTCACATTGCATACGAACCTTTAGGTCATCTGATATGACTACACCCAGATCCCTTTCCATTATTGTTGTTGTTAGTACCTCCCCTTCGATTGTGTACTCTTCTCCTGGATTTTTATTTCCCAGGTGCATTACTTTGCATTTCTTTGCATTGAATCTAAGTTGCCATATGTCTGACCATTCCTCCAACCTTGCAAGTCCCTTCTCATCCTTTCTACCCCCTTGTGTATCAACTCTGTTACAGATCTTTGTGTCATCCATAAAGAGGCATACCTTTCCTTCAGACCCTCTGCAATGTCACCTATAAAGGCGTTAAAGAGGACTGGACCCAGTACTGAGCCCTGAGGTGCTCCACTAGTAACCCCCCTTTCTTCAGAATGTGTTCCATTCACTATTACCTTCTGTGTCCTGTTGTGCAGCCAGTTTTCTACCCAGGCTACCACCCTGGGACCCACTCCCAGGCTGGCTAACTTGATTATTAATCTTTTGTGCGAGACTGTGTCAAATGCCTTGCTAAAGTCTAGGTAGGCCATATCCACAGCCCCTCCCTGGTCTATTACTTTGGTCACCCAGTCAAAGAAATCGATTAGATTTGTCTGACATGACCTTCCTGCTGTGACTCCATGCTGCTTTGGGTCCAGTGCCCACGGCCTCTAGGTACTCAACAATTCTTTCTTTCAGAGTGATTCCATCATTTTCCCCACCACTGAGGTCAAACTAACAGGTTTGTAGTTTCCTGCTTCTGCCTTGCTCCCACTTTTGTGAAGGGGAATCACATCTGCCCTCCTCCAGTCCTCAGGTACCACCCCATCTTCCCATGATTTGTTAAAAAGTGTGGTTAGTGGTGTCACTAGGTCCTCCCATAGCTCTTTTAGGATTCTAGGGTGAATCCCGTCAGGCCCCATTGCTTTGTCCACTTTGAGTTTTAGAAGTTCTTTCAGTACTCTTTCTTCTTTAAATGGACTGGTATCAACCCCACTATCCAGAGTGCTTCTACTGTTTGGTTTAGGTAACTCCTCCTCTTCTTCTTTGTGAATACTGAGCAAAGTATTCATTCATTATCTCTGCCTTTTCACTGTCTCCTCTGCCCACCTCCCTCTCTTTATTAATCTTCCCTATCCTCCCTTAACCTTTCTATGTTCCTAATGTACCTATAAAGGTTTTATCCCCCTTCTTAACTGGAGTTGGCTATCCTTTCCTCGGTTTGGGCCTTTGCTTTTCTGACTGCCTTCCCACTTCTTTCTGCTTTTAATTGATACAGTTCCCTGTCGTGCTCTGTCTGTGATTCCTTATACTTTTGAATGCAGCCTTTTCTCCTTAACCTTCCCTGACACTTCTTTTGAGAGCCATAGTGGTTTTTTATTCCTTTGTTCTTTTGTTTCACACAAGGCTTGTTGCTCCATGATGGCAGTTTGATTTTCTCCATTGTTCTTCCACCCTCCTTTCTGGCCATTTGCAAATCATTCCTCAGGTATTCACCCATTTTGCCAAAGTCAGCCTTCTAAAGTCCAGTATCCTTGATTTGTATGGCTTGTCTCCATGGTTGTTTATTGTGAAGCACATTGTGCAGTGGTCGCTTGTTCCCAGGTGTCTACTGACTTCTAAGTTTGTGATCCTCTCTCCATTTGAGAGTACCAGGTCTAATATTGCTCCCTCCCGAGTGGGTTCCACCACTAGCTGTCTAAGGCATGCCCCCTGTAGGGCATCGAGAATGACCCTGCTCTTGGATGTGGCTGCAGTCCATGTTGCTCAGTTGACATCTGGCATATTCAGGTCCCCCATCAACAGTATCTCCCCTTTTTCAGCCATTTTGAGAATGCCCTCTATCATTTTCTTGTCCATTTCCTCCCCTTGAGACGGGGGTCTGTATACAACCCCTGTGCGGATTGTGATGCCATTCCCTGTCTCCAATGTGACCCAGAGTTCCTGTTGTCCTCCCCCTTTACCTTTTAGTTCTGTTATTTTAATCCCTTTCCTTATGTAGAGAGCTACTCCACCTCCTCTTTTACCCTCCCTGTCCCTTCTGTAGATTGTGTACCCTGGTATGTTGACATCCCAGTCATGGTTCTCCGTGTACCATGTTTCTGTGACTGCCACAATATCCAAGTGTTCCACTTCCATCAGGGCTACTAGCTCTGGAAGCTTGTTTCCCAGACTACGGGCATTGGTACTCATTGCCTCCATTTAATGTTGGCTTTATCCTTTTTACCCCATCCCTGCTCTTATTGCCCTTGTCCATTTTTCCATTTACCCCTGTCCTGCCCTCTGTCAAGCTCTGTACCTCAGTGTTTACCCTACTACCTGCCATGCTTGGGGAGGCTTGAACTTTCCTGTTTCCTATCAGCACCTCCCCTTGGCTAGTTTAAAAGCTTGCCAAGGAAGCCTTTAAACCTGTCACCTAGAGCGTGTTTCCTTCCTGGACAGATGCAGACCATCATGCCAGTATAGACCTTCATCTCTCCAGGTGGACCCCCAGTCCCCAATGAAGCCAAAGCCCTGTGTCTGCACCAGTTTTGCAACCATTCATTAAACCGCATGGTGTGCAGTACCCTACCTCACCCCTGCCATGGACTGGCAGCACCTCTGAGAAGGTTACCGTGCTTGCTACCTGTCTGAGGCCCCTCCCCAACTCCACAAATTCATCCTGCACTGCACTGATCTCCTACCTAGCTAGGTCATTTGTCCCGAGGTGGACTATGATATCTAGTTTCCTCTCCTGTGATGCTGCTTCTGCAATCCTGAGAATTTGCTTCCTGTCCCTCCAAGCCATGGCACCAGGCAGGCACCTTACTTCCCTCTCCTCTCCCTTCCCCAGGTCTACACCCCTAACAGTTGAGTTGAGTAGAGTTTGTTAGATTGAAGTGAAGACTAGAAACAAACTGCAGTAGTATAAAGAGAAGGCAAGTCACCATTTGACCGTTGTATTGCTCTGCATGGTATAAAACTTGCGGCTTCTCACTGGAAGCAAATGTTTCACTCTCATCCTTCCTTATTATAGTTAAAGGGACATTAACATGTCTTTTTTTCAGCATATTATTTCTGGTCAAAACCCCACATTTTTTGATTGCTAACCATCTCTAAAAATTCAATAATATTGCTGCTTGTGTTATATGCTTCCTTTCTTAGCAGAACTGAAATGCAGGCTAATGGTGTAATTATGGCGTAATTGTACCCAGCCCTGTTTTGTTGTTTCAAATCTTTGATCTACTCTTACCGCATACTTCCTCAACATTAGGAACACCCCCAAACAGTGCAGCTACTCATGATGCAATATTCTCATCTCCGCTCACTTCATCATCAGTGTCTATACTGTGTTGAGGTGTTTCCAGGTCCAGGAAAGATGTGGTGGGAGTTGATCAAGGAATACAAACAAACACCTTTTAGTGTGGTAACACCAGTAAGGTGGGCAGTCTGTTTTTCACTTTAAAAAGAAAAAAGGAAGCAAAATCAAATTACCAGCTCCATCAGCAATCTGTACAGAAGGTGTGCAGTCATAAAATGTTTTTTTTTTTTCAACTAGGGATAGTTTGAGACATAAGGGTGTTGAGTGTCCCTTTTAATAAGCGCAATCACCTAGAAAAATAATTTATGTTACTCACTTTCCATTTTATTGTTGGGAAACTACCTAAAGTTAAGATGCCTTCTGAACAGAAAGTAAACATTTCAGTAAACAAAAGGTTGTCATGTAATACTATTTAATTTAAAAGATTTCATATGTTCTCAGCTTATCCTAAGATGTATTTGGTATTCATATTGTCATGATGGCTAATTTAATGAAAAGAAGTTGGAAAGTTAAGGGTTTAGGGAGTCCTGTGTGGAGTATTGCAAAAACTAACAACAACATTGATATTGCTTTTTTACAGGAACTCCATTTATCAGATTTTGAAGCCCAAAAACTAAATAAATGGTACATGGGACAAGAATTCCACAATTGTTATAAATTCAGTAAGAGCAGTATCAGATTCTTTCTCCTTATGCTGGTCTCCGGGCTTCATTACTACTGGGAGGCACCTCCTCTTGCCACGTGACAGGCAGGAATACACAAAGCTCCGCTGCTTGGACATCCTCCCCTCCACTTCCTGTCACCACCAGTTTATTTCCTGCCTTTTAAGGGGCAGGTGCTCTGCAGCAGAGCTCTGTCACTGCGGTGACAGGGTTGAAGACTTCAGGACTGTAAGTTTGGACTTTACTTATTTATGGATAGCCACAGAGAGTAGGGATGGGAGGATCAAAATTCATAGCTCTCTGCTCTTAGGGGGTTCCAGTCTCAGCCCTGCATGCTGCACAGACTGGTCGCCCCTCAGTTTTTTCTATACACTGTACCAGTCTCAACCATGCTTGCTAGATAGACTGGCCTCTCTCAGATGTTCTCTCCTGGTGGTGCTGCCCCCACCCCGACCTGCAAGATTATTTTCCTCAGGTCAGAGGATCAAATACGGGATCAGTCAATTGTGTGGTCAGAACAGGGGGCTTCCAGGCAGCAGAAGAACAGCTCCTCCGGAGATGCCGCCCATGCAGAGCGAGTGTCCTGCAGCCGACAGCCAGCACCAGATCGCTGGACGTAAGCTCCTCGTCAGTTCCCGCCGATTGGCTCATCGGTGGAGAGCTTCCTGGCTGGGGAGTGCAGGCACTTCTATGGGCATTTTGCCTTCGAGCACTTGAATGGGTAAGCTCAGCCGATGGAGACCATAGGGCGCGCGTCTAGCCCTCGTGACGATGCGTGAGCGATCGGCAGGCTCTCGAGCTCTGCTCGTCATCAGAGGCCTCTTGGTCTTGTGGCATTACTAGCAGGCTGCTCAGGTGCGCAGTTGTCATTGATTTCACCAAGGCGCTCTAGCAATTCTGTGGGCCATTTTGCCGTTGATGAGCATTTCAAGGAATAAGCTCGTTGATGGAGACTGCGGGCACACGTCTCCCCTTGCGGCAGTGCACCCAGGCTGTCGACAGGCTCCTTGAGCTTTGCTCATCGATGGAGGCCTCTCTGATCTTGCGGCAATACTAGCAGGCCGCTCAGGTGCATAGTTTGTCAACGAGCACTTCGGGGGTAACAGTGCTCGTCGACGGATGCCACTACATCTACTGGGGGTGTTCAAGGGAGGCTTCCTTTAGTGAAGTTAAGGAAGGCACTCCCTGCATGTGCAGCAGCGAGGGCTGTGAGATAGAGCCTCAGGGGACCCCCCCCCACCTGTCTGAAGGAACCAGCCATTACAACAATTGCTGGCAATATAGCTTAGTTGCTAAAGGTACTGAACTATAAGCCAGGAGTTCCGGTGACCTAAAGACCTGGGTTTAAATCTAGTCAACCCCCACTTCTACAGGAATTTGGAAGCTGTACCACTGGTGTGGATAAGGGATCAGTATTTTGATATGGGCCTTAGCCCTCAGCAAGGGATTACCAGTATTGCTTAGTGGCTAAAGCAAATGACCTGCAAGACAGGAGTTCTGTGACCTAGAGACCTGAGTTTGAATCTCAGCTCCCAACCTCTCTTTGGTTTTGAGAACCGGACCACAAGTGCAGATAAGGGAATCAGTTTGTAGATAATATGGATTCTATCCCGTAGCACGTGGAGTATGGACTACGTGGATTATGTGACTGGTATAGGGGTGCTCAGCTGTACCTACCAGCATCAGGGGCCGACATACTTCTCAGTACATTTTCAGATAAGCCTGGCAAATACTTCCGGGGGCAGAAGCTGGCACAGGTGCAGATCCCCGAAAGTTGAAGTCCTGCACTGTTCTCTATGCTTATAATCTAAGAAAGCAAGTGGGTCAAGGAGATAATGGAGGCTGCTGTCTTGGCATGCAGTTCCCGACTGTGGAGTTGGAGGGGGTCACAGCCTCCGGGGTGGGGGGCCTCTTCATCTCAGAGCCTTCGCACTGAGCCTTCACTCCTCCACAGACCCTCTAATAGGCCTCTTGAAAGCACAACAAGGAGGAAATCCATTTATCCCAAGTTTGGCAAAAAAAAAAAAAAAAAAATTAAGAAAAAGGGGCTAGGTCGCCCCAGAATTGACCCTCTGGTTTCGAACCTGGAGCCCCTCTGGTACCCAGTGGATGGGAAAGTGGAGGTATCTCTAGAAAAGGCTGCCCAGGTGTCCAAAACCTCTCTCACTGCTGCATTGGCTAATCCTTTCTCATCTAGCACAGCTGTATATTACTATGATCACTCCATTCAAGTTCCAGTGAAACAGAAGTTTGCCTGGCAAACACCCCAAAAGCTCAGGGGTGTACCCGCTGCTCACTAGCAGTCATCTCAGAGTGAAGCAGCAAGCTGTGCAGCAAATTCCATATTTTACCAAGTCTCAGTCTGGCACATCTTGAACCTTGGGCTTGGCAAGTGGATGCATCCTCAGAAATTGACGTGGCAATCCTCCATATGAAGGAAACCTACAGTGCGGATCCACCCTCAAAGAGGCGATAACAGAATTCAGGGAATCTGCAAAGGTACACATGCGTATTGAGGGGCAGGCACAAATTTTGGTCATCAGACTCCTGAAAGGATTTCTACGCCCACTACTACAGCAAAGGCGGAATGAGACTCTTACAGGAAACACACATGGTTCTCCTCCGAACCAGGGTAACTGCAGGGGAGGACGAGGTGGCTACTGAGACACAGGGGTGGCAACAAAAAAAAAAAAAAAAATCGTGATTGAAGACCTGGCCCATCCTAGTGAGGGCAAACAGGTCCACCCAAGACACGCAAAGGGGTTCGAGACATAGTACATCACTGATACCTAGTCGAATTCAACTCAAAGCCACCGTTGACCCCATACGGCTCCCCCAACCAATTTGTAGAAGTAGATTGGCAGTGTCCTAAGCAATTACAGCCTTGGTAAACTTCAAGCAGTTACAAACACACTTCACATAGCTAACTGCCTCAACTCCACCTTCTCAGACCTCAGCTCAGTTCTCCCTAGCAACTTTTTGATCCAATTCAGCCTACCCCACTGACTGAGCTCCTCCACCCCCCTTCAAACTCAGAGTCACTACTCCTACAAAAGCGAAAGCCTACCTATCCAAAGCCCTCCAGAGCGCCAGTTACTGCAAAGACGCCTTCGATATGCATATCCTATACCTCGCGCTAGACTCGGTTATCTCCCCACTCACGGAACTTCTAAATCTGTCCCTGAACCTGGGCCAGTTCTGAACCTCGTGGAAAATGGCAGTGATAACACCAGTATTGAAATATGGTGACAACTCCCTTATCTCGATTCTTCCCCCACTCTCCAAAGCCCTTGAAAAGATCATGGCCAGTCAGCTCACTGACTGTCTCCTCGCACACAACCTCTTATGTACGGAGCAGCATGGTTTCAGAGCTGGTCGTAGCACTTTGACTGTCCTCACAGAAATCGCTAACTCCCTGCACTCCATGCTTGACAAGGGGCACCTCGCAGGGGCCGTGTTTATAGACCTCTCAAAGGCCTTCAACACAGTTTCTCATCCCCTCCTTCTTAACACATTACAACAAATTGGGGTCTCTCATTGTCCACTCTCATGGTTCTCCAGCTATCTTTCATCTAGAACCCGATATGTTAAAATTAATAATACTATATCTACTATGCTGCCTGTGCGCTCAGGAGTTCCCCATGGATCTATCCTGGTTCCCCTGCTGTTCAGCATCTACCTCAACACCCTGCCTAAATCCTGCCCCAGCAACCTTCTCCTCTACGCAGATGATGCTTTTATTTATGCCGCACATCCTGATCCTCTTTCTGTCCAGCATACCTTACAAAACTCCTTCTCTCAGATTGAACACTGGTTTGCAGAACACAGATTGGTGGTCAACATTAAGAAAACTAAGACGATGCTCTATGCCCACCGCCAAAACAGATAAAAGGATTTTCCCCCTGAAAATACTCTCCACCTCTCTCATCCCACTGGAACAGGTCCAGAAGTATAAGTGTCTAGGTATTACATTTAACTCTTCCCTCTCATTCCACGAACATATAAAAATCCTCACCTCCACCACCAACACCTGCATTGGTCTCCTTTACAGACATAAAGACTGCCTGCCACCTGAAGCACTTCACCTAGCCATTACCTCCTCAGTCTTATCGCTGGTGGACTATGGCCTCACAATCTATGCTGCCGCCGACCCTATGGTGCTTCATCAAATACAAGTAGTCATCAATAAAGCCTGCCAGCTCCTCTCTGGTGCCGACAGAAATACACATACCTGCACCCTATATGCCCTCACCAATATCCTCTCCCTTGAGGAAAGATTATTATACCAGACCTGTCTCTTCATCAAAAAAATCCACCTGGGTTCAACCCCAATAGGTATCATGGCTTCTCTTCAGGCAGCCACCATCTCAGCATCCACATGGACTGCCCCAAAAACTATCTGGAAGGTGTCTAGGGTCAGGACCACCCTAGCCCAATGATCCTTCCCCCTTAGAGCTCCATCCTGGTGCAATGCCCTCCCACTGGCTGTCACATCAGTCACCAATCTAGGTCCTTTTAAAGCTGCATTAAGGGCCCATATCCTCTCCTCACGTCAATGCCAGTGTTACCAGTAACCTGTGGATCCTGCACCATGCCGCTAGGCCAGGCAGTGGAGAGCCCTCACTATTTCTAGTCTACAGGATCCTCACCTCCCTCGGTTACCATATAGTTGCACTGGACTTTGAATGCATTGTATTATGTATAAGACAAGGCCTCCCTGAGGCTGCTTACTACCAACTCATATCATGCATTGCTTTAGCTACCAATTGTATAGGTCTTAACTGCTTAAGTAGATATGTCGATAGCTCTGCCCTGTTTTAGCTACCAAATGTATAGGCATTAACCCGTGCTCATTGTATTTATACTCCGTATGATTGCTCACCCACATTTATTCTATGTATGTACTGTATGAATGTCTGTTTTATTCTGGCGTGGAGCCCTTGGAAACGAATCTATGACTATGACTCAAAGGGTTGTAATTCCGATTTCCTAAATAAATAAGTAAATAAATAAATAAACATCTTCCGGCAGGGGCTATTGAGCAGGTTCCCCCACAGACCGGAACAGGGGCGTTTACTCGCTCCTCTTCATAATCCCCAAATGCTTGGAGGGATTCAGACCAGTCTTGGACCTAAACTTTTGGCACCGCTTGGTGTGCAACAGCTACATCAAGAGGGAAACGCTATCATCCATCATCAGGAAACACCATCAGGGGGATTTTCCTGACATCAATAGATTTACAAGACTCCTGTCTGCTTATACCCATCCGGGAATCACACAATATCTTAGATTCAAGGTGGGGAAATATCACCTTCAAATTCATAACACTTCCCTTAGAGTCCAGAGGTTTAGCCAAGGTTGTAGGGTGGTTTTGGTTCCCAATCTTGGCAATTGCTCGCCTCACACTCTCCAGGATGTAGCTCTTACCCTACCTGGTCAACATCCTCCAAGACCCCACAGTTCAATCAGGCAATACCAACAGTGGCGGAGGTCTTCCAGGGCGCCTCCAGGCACAGATTTATCATGAACTGGGAATAAGAGCTCTTTAGTTCCGCCACTGCTCCTGCCCTATCTGGGATCAGGCTTTGAAACACAAAGTCAGGTGTTTCACCCAGAAGAGAAATCCATGGTCCTCCAGAGTCTATTCAGTGTTTTCAATCCGCTAACCTCCTGTCGGCTCTGTCACATAAGGTTCGTAGGGGACATGCTGTCCTTTGTAGACATAGTCTGTTGGGCACTGATTCACAGTCAGCCCATCCAGGCAAGCATTCTTAAACTGTGACCTTGATCCAGGGACAGCAAGGAGCAAAAGACCCCAATCTCTTGCCAGGGGGAGCATCTCTTTGGTGAGCTTGGAGGACCAGTATCTTGAGTGGTTGCAATTTGGGGGCATCCCCACTGAGCATGAATTACTAACGATGACTGCTTATAGGGCTGGGGAGATCATCTAGGTTAAGTCTCTGCGCGGCGCAAGGGGTCTCTGACAGAATCCAGATACAGCATAACGGACAACCGAATAACAATAACTTGTTTTGATCACCGGGGATGAACAAGGAGCTCATGGATGCACAAGGAATGCTTCTGCTCTTTCTAAGGCTGTACGGCACCTCCCAAGCCTGATGGAGGTTTACATTCCAGATCAGAAAAATATACTGGTATGCTGGCTAGGTTGCAAGGACTTCCTACCAGGGCAACGGGAGATGAAGGACGATACCTTCAACACCACTCGGGTAGATCTCTTCGCCTGTCGACAAAACTCCCACCTGCCTTTTCCTAATTCTGCTTCTCTCCAGGGTCCTGCACCAGGTAGCTGTGGATCAGGCAGAACTCTTCTGGCCTGCTTATTTTGGCACCGGCATATATGACTCGCATGTCTGACTCGCATGTCAAGGCAACCTCTGATAAGATCCAAATCAGCATAGACCTTCTACGCAGGCCCTGTACTGCATTTCAATTTGCGCAGTCCATCTCTCCCGGCAGGGAGATTGAGCAGGGGTTTCCCTTCTCATCATTCATCAGTCCCTCCACAAAAATTCGAGAAAGAGCTACAACTAGCCTTCTGGAGGGTTCAGATTCCAGATTGGGAGCACGCTTGGTACCAGATCACTGCAGGAGAGTCTTTGTGGTCTCATCCTCATGCAAATTGATTCCCGAGTATGACCACTTTAAAATGTCCTCCAATCCAGCTGGAGACTCAACTTGGTCAAAGAGGAATCCCTCATACTCCTGATGACGAAAGTCGCATTTCTCTTGGCTACTTCTTTAACCATTTGCATCAGTGAGCTAGTAGATGCCTCCCTGAAGGATCCTCGTATAATATTTCTATATAGTTTTTCAGAAGGACTTGGTGGTCCTCTGAATAGATCCAGATTTCTTTTTAACGAAGGTAATGTTTCCTTTTTTTTTCAGGCAGGCAGGGGTTGAGCCTTTCTTCCTGCTCCCCTTCTCCGAGATAGGACAAGGAGAAAGAACTTTATGCTCTGGATCCTAAAAGAGTAAAGCAGTGCCTTAGAAGAGCCATGTCCATATGTAAAGCTTCCAGCTCATGTGTCCTCACCAAGGACCAAACCATCAAAAAAGAGGCTTCCTAGCTCTATTACTGGATCTGTTTATTCATCCATAACCACTGCCTACCAGCAAGCGAGGATGCCTTTACCTGGATCAATTAAGGCACCCTCAGCCAGGGCCATGGCCGCCTCCGGGGTAGACTTTAATGAACCCTCTCTGGGGGGCTTAGGCAGGGCAGCTATTTGGCCACCTATTCACACCGTCTCAAGATTCTACAAGCTGGATTTGACTGCCTCGACTGAGGCATCTTGGTTCTTCAGGTGGTGGTGGTTCCTTAGGGGGAATTTACAGTCTTCCCACCCAGGAAGCCAGGGGATATATTGCTTCAGTATACCCCAGTAGTTATGAAGCCCAGAGACCAGCATAAGGACAGAGAAATAGAAATTGAAATACCTGTACATTTTCTTTCAAACAACATGAAGTCTTGCTGTATTCTGACTAATGCAGTTAACCCCAGCCTTTAAACTGCCCCGGAGAACAAAGGGTTAAACTTTCTATGCAGAGCATAGAATACTGAGCTCGAGCTCGGTTGGTGCCTCTGTCTATTTCCCTTTGAAATCTAACCGTCAGATTTTTTACGCCACCTCACTGAACAGTCGCTCCGGAGATTTCTCCTGCAGCTCAGTTCGAAAGTCAGTTGAAGTGTCGGTTTACTGTCGGTTTTTAACCGAAAATTATTTTCCGCATAGTCGGTTCAGTCTCTGGTACCGTGAGTACTAGATAGGTTTTGCATTGTTTTTTCTGTGTGGAACTTGTAAAAGTGTGGATCGGTTCGGCTGAACCGATCAGTTGTTAAATCTTGTGTCTTACTTTAGTGTGTGGTTACTGGTCCTTATCGGTTCTAAAAAAAAAACGTGTTTAGTACAGTTTTTTCCAAGACCTGTGACACGGTTAGGAACCGATAAGGGATTCTTGCCTGGCGGTTGCCAAAAAAAGGGTAAGTTGGTTAGGTTGGCCATGTCTGAGAAACCCAAGAAAAAAACCGGGCCCACTGGGTTTCAACCCTGCAGTGAGTGTGAGGAGGTCTTTGCTAAGGCCGATCCCCCACACCACCTGTGTTTATTGTCTGGGGTTTGAACACCTCGATTCAAACTGCCAAATTTGTAAAAACTTTCCCAAATCTACCCTTGAGAAGAGATTAGGTAGACTGAGGGAAAAAGAGGCAGAGAAGTCCGCTGACCCGGATGGCCAGCCCGGTTCGGTTCCTACCGAACCAAAAGGAGTGCCCTCTGACCAGGGCGATACTTCTTCGGGCAGAAGGAGAGCTGATCCCGAGGGTGTGGTTCCGACAGAAAGAAAACGTAAAGAGAAATCATCCGGTTTGGATCTAGAAGCCTGTGTTCCGACCGCCAAGGAAATAGCCAGAGCGATTCGGATTGTGGAATCGCTTTGCCCGGTTCCGACCGATCTGGCACCTTTTGGCAGTGGCTTGGTTTGGTCGGTTCCCCCGGTTCACGATTATACCCCTGAAGAATTTTATGAACCGGAGTTTGAGGAGGAGGGGGAGTTTGAGAATGATGATGGTGAAAGTCTGGATGTGCCTGTTGAACTGGACATCTCCCCAGACAGACCTTCAGGTGTATCCCCTCCTAGGCTTTCTGAGTCCCCTCCCCACTTTATGTTCTACAGAAAGGTGGCTGAGACCCTCCAGCTTCCTATGGAGGATCAAGAGGAGCCTGATTTTGTGGAAATGATGGACATCCCAGAGTCCAGGAGACTGTCTATTCCCCTTCACAAATCTTTTGGGAAGCAGACACAAAAAATCTTGAAGTCTCCCAATTCTATACCTCCTTTTGATAGAAGAATGGACAAGTGGTATACACTTTCAGGCTCAGATACGGAGTTTTTATATCAGCAGTGCAGCCACGTTGGGGTTGTGCAGGCTGCTGCCTGTGATAAAGCAAACATTCCCTTGGCTTCACACACCCCCAGACAAGGACTCCAGGAAGATTGGTGCCACGGCAAAAAAACAGTACATGGCATCTTCCTTGGGTCTCAGGCAGGTGAATTATATGGCCTATACAGCCAGATACCAGAAGTCCAGGTGGGATACTGTACTGGCACTGGCTAAACAGGCCTCCCCCCAGCTGGCCAAGGAACTGGAGGAGGTGGCTGCAGATGGGATCGAGGCATCAAAAGTTCAGTTTCATGCTGCTGTGGACTCCAATAATGTGTCATCAAGAGTCATGGCTACATCTGTGCTCTTCGGAGAATGGCTTGGCTCAGGTGTACTAGCCTCTCGCAGGATACCCAGGCTAAGGCCATAGATTTTCCTGTAGTGGGTAATTCTTTGTTTGGGGAGCAGACAGAGAATTACATGAAGAAAATGGATGAGTACAGGACCACTTACAGGAGTGCTCAGGCCAAAGAGAGGCAGGCAACTTCTCAAAGGCAGCAGTCTAGGGGCAGGGGCAGG
This sequence comes from Neoceratodus forsteri, assembly GCA_016271365.2. NCBI lineage: Eukaryota > Metazoa > Chordata > Ceratodontiformes > Ceratodontidae > Neoceratodus > Neoceratodus forsteri. The sequence continues at coordinate 211,907,267 of JADMNL010000027.1, forward strand.
GCTTTTCATAGGCCTTTTTACCAAGCACAGGCCTCTTCTCCCTTTTCACAAAGGGGGTTCTTCAGAGGGAGAGGCAGAAGGGAGATGAGCAGGGCTGCATCCACTCCTCAGCCTAAGGCCTCTGCCAAGCAGACACCCTGATGGACCTGCCTGGATCGACTCTCCTATTCCAGTAGGGGGCAGGCTGACTTACTTCGTCCAGGACTGGATGTCTATTACATCAGACAAGTGGGTCCTGGAAGTAGTAAGCCAGGGACTGGTTCTCAGCTTCAAAAAGTTTCCGAAGATGAGAGCCAGATGTTTTCCACCTGCAGGTCTCTCAGAAACCCTTGCACTAAAGGCAGAGGTTTCATCTCTGCTGGCTTTAAGGGCCATAGAGAGAGAGTACCTACCCTACACTGGGGCAAAGGTCTGTACTCCAGGTACTTCCTTACCCCAAAAAAGACAGGGGAGTGGCAACCCATCCTAGACCTAAGATACCTAAACAAACGTCTTTTAAAACCAAAGTTCAAGATGGTAACTCTGGGAATAATCCTTCCCTCTCTAAGGCCAGGGGACTGGCTAGCCTCCCTGGACCTCAGAGATGCCTATTTTCACATTCCCATCAGGTGCTCCAACAGAAAGTACCTCAGGTTCGAGTTGCCCTCAGGCCACTCTCAGTTCAGAGCAATGCTCTTTGGCCTAACTTCTGCCCCAAGGGTCTTCACAAAGTGCCTGGCAGTAGTAGCTGCCTTTCTAAGGAGGCAGAAGATTTCCATTTTTCCATATCTGGACAAGTAGCTAATAGTGGGCCATTCTTCAGACCAAGTCAAGTCAAGTCAGACCTGCACGTGACCCAGCAGGTGCTCACTTCTCTAGGATTTCTTCTCAGCCTTCCCAAGTCAGTTCTCAAGCCAGTCCAGCTTCTTGCCTTTATAGGGGCAGAGCTGGATACGGTCAAAGCAAGAGCTTTTCTTCCTCTGGAAAGGGCAAGGGTTCTTCTAGAACTAGCCTCTTCCTTCAGCCTTCAGGTATCTCGACCAGCAAGGCATTTCCTCCAGCTCTTAGGCCACATGGCAGCTTCTACGGCAGTGGTCCAAGGGGCAAGGTTCCAAATGTGGGACATTCAGTTCCATCTGAGGGCTTTTTGGTCTCAGAGGAAGGATTCCCTTACCAAACTGATCCCACTGACTCTGACCTTGATCCAAGCCCTTCAGTGGTGGCAGAATCAGGACAATTTAAGGCAAGGGGTCCCATTTGCCACTCAGTCTCATTCAGTGGTCCTTACCACGGATGCTTCCCTCCTGGGCTGGGGAGCCCATCTGGGGGCCCTCACTGCCCAGGGACTGTGGTCCCCTCAGGAATCCCTTCTCCATATCAATCTCCTAGAACTCAGGGCAGTTTTTCAGACCCTGCAAGCTTTCTCTCAGTCAGTACAGAACAAGGTGGTTCAGGTCAGAACAGACGACACCACCGCCACCATGTGGTACATCAACAAGCAGGGAGGCACTCGGTCTACGGCCTTGTGCACAGAAGCTATGAAGTTGTGGTCCCTGGCTTATTCCCTGCAAACCTCTCTGATAGCAGTTTTCACCTTCCAGGGAAGGACAATGTGCTAGTAGATGCACTGAGCAGGATCTCCCAGGGCCATCACAAATGGTCCCTGGACCTTCTGGTATTGAAGGTGATTTTTTCAAGGTGGGGCACTCCAGAGGTGGATCTTTTTGCAGCCCCAGACAATCACCAACTTCCTCTCTTTTGTTGCAGACCCCCAGTCTTGGGCTCAGTCCCCCTGGCTGCTCTGATTCTGAACTGGGAAGGGAAATTTCTGTATGCCTTCCCTCCTTTCCCTCTTCTGTTCAAAGTTTTAAGCAAGATAAGGTCACAACCTTGCAAAGTGATTCTGATTGCTCCAGACTGGGCCAGACAGCCCTGGTACCCCCTGTTGCTGTCCCCAGCAGTCCATCTTCTCCTGTCTCTTCCCAGGAATTACAATCTGTTAACTTCCTCTCAGGGGATGATTTGGTACCCCAATCTTCAGTCTCTCAATCTCAAGGCATGGCTCTTGAAGACTTAGAGTTTGCAGATTTGCATATGTCTCATGGGGTTCTGGATATTCTCAAAGCTTCTCGAAAGCCCTGCACCAGAAAGACTTATAACTCCAAATGGAAGAGATTCAGCATTTAGTGTTCCAAGAAGCATGTTTCTCCAGATACTGCTGAATTGCCTACAGTTCTGGATTATATGGTCCATCTTAATGGCCTGGGCCTCAGACCAGCTACTCTCAAGGTACACTTGTCAGCTGTTTCTGCTTTTCTGTCAGTGGGGAAGTCTTCCTCACTAACATCTCATCCTGTATTCTATAAATTTTTTAAAGGATTGCTTCATACCAATCCTCCCTTTAGAGACCCTGTCCCTGCCTGGGATTTAAATGTCTGCATTGCTCAACTTATGCAACCTCCTTTTGAGCCTGTGTCCTCAGCAGAGCTTAAGTACTTGACTTGGAAAACTGTGTTTTTGGTAGCCATTACCTCTGCCAGACATATCAGTGAATTGCAAGCCCTGTCAATGGAACCTGATTTTATCTCCTTTCACAGGGATAAAGTGGTCCTTAGAACCAATAGAAGGTTCTTGCCCAAAGTGGTTTCAGATTTCCACTTGAATCAGTCTATGTCGCTTCCTGTTTTCTTCACTGATCATTCTTCCTCAGGAGAGAGGAGGCTACACAGTTTAGATGTTAAAAGAGCCCTTAGCTACTGCATAGAGCATACCAAGGGTCACAGGTTTGAGTCCCTCCAGTTGTTCCTCACTTATGGAGAAGTTGGTAAGGGGAAACCTGCCACTAAGAGATGTATTTCCAGGTGGATTGTCTCTTGTGTACAATTTTGCTATGAAAAACTGGGTAGAACACCCTCAGGCCTGAGGGCTCATTCCATAAGAGGTATAGCTGCTTCCCTGGCTGCTGCCAGGGATATTCGTCTCTTAGAAATTTGTCAAGCAGCCACCTGGAAAACAGTCCATACTTTCACCAAGCATTACTCTCTGGATATCCAGGCTAGGAGTGATGCTCGGTTTGGCACAGCAGTACTTCAGAGTCCGTTTCCAAAGTAGGTTTGCAGTAGTCAGAATACAGCAAAACTTCATGTTGTTTGAAGAAAAAATTACTCACCTTAGTAATTATGTTTCTTCAAGTGGAGTCTTGCTGTATTTTGACCTCCCCCCACCTCCCCTCTCAGAACCTAGTTTTTGGGATGTGGGTTGGCAGGAGCAGTGTTGGCACCCTAGGGGTGTCCATTTTACACCCTCTTTTTTCTTTGGGTGGAATGTTGTGTTTTGGATGTGTTTTTGGTTTTGGGTTTCCTGACTTGAGTCTTCCTTTGAGAACCAAAAACATTATATACTTGCCAGTTGGCTAGTAAAAATTTTACAGTTGCCACACAGAACACCTAGTGAGTTTTTGCTCGTAAAGATCTGGTTGAATGGGCCCGAGGCCTGCAGGGGGCTGCTTACCCACCTTGCTGTAACAAAACTGAATACAGGCCACAATCCATTCATGCAAAGGTTCATTTTGTGGCAGGTTTTCCTTTTCCCACCTCTCCATAAGTGAGGAAAAACTGTTTTTGATCCAGTCTATGACCTTTCGTGTGGTCAAGATAGTAGTTGACTGCCCTCTTCACATCCAGGCTGTGCAGCCTATGTTCATCTGAGATTGAATGGTCTGTGAAGAAGACTGGCAAAGTAATGGATTGATTGAGGTGGAACTCTGATACCACCTTGAGCAAAAATGTTCTTAGTTCTCAGAACTGCTTTGTCCCTATGGACAGCAATGTAACCAGGTTCTGTGGACAGTGCCTGAAGCTCACCGATCCTTCTAGCAGAAGTAATGGCTACCAGGAATAGTTTTCCAAGTCACATATTTGAGATCTGCAGAAGACATGGACTCAAAAGGGGGCTGCATAAGCTGGGCAATACAAATGTTCAGATCCCACATGGGAGTAGGTTCCCTGTGTGGTGGGTGTAAATGCAGTAATTCCTTAAAAAACTTCTTGAATACTGGCTTCGAAGCTGAAGAAGATGCCTTACCTACTAATAAATAAGCTGAAACAGCTGCCAGATATACTCTCAAACTGGAAATACTGAGACCTGTGGAGTGCAAATGAGCCATATAGTCCAGAACTATAGAGAGACTGGCTTGCGCATGGTCTATCCCCTTGCACTGACACCAAATTGAAAATCTCTTCCATTTAGAAGTGTAGGTTATCTTGGTAGAAGGCTTCCTGGAGACTCTCAGTATGTCAATGACTCCTTCTGAGAGAAGCAAATTTGCATACTCTTAAGTCCTCAAGAGCCAAGCTTTGAGTTTGAGGGATAGCAGATTGGGATACATGATTCTGCCCTGTGAGGATGACAAGAGGTTGTACCTCCTGGGAAGACTGACTGGCTTGGCTACTGACAATGATAGGATCATGGAGTACCAAGGCTATCTGGCCCAGTCTGGAGCAATGAGGATCACTGAAGCTGGCTGAGCCCTGAGTTTGTTCAACACTTTCAGTAATAGAGGAAAAGGAGGGAAGGCATACAGAACAAGCCAGTCCAGTCCAGCAGAAATGCATCCAGAGGGATTGTGCCCTTGCTGGGAGGCCTGCAGCAATACTGTAGGAGCTGGTGATTGTCTGGAGCTGCAAAAAGATCCACCTCTGGGATGCCCCATCTCCTGAAAATGGTCCCCAAGGCCTGTTTGTTCAGTGACCACTCGTGGTGGTTCTGGTTTATTCTACTGAGGGCATTCGCCAAGACACTGTTCTTTCCTGGAAGGTGGACAGCTGAGAGGGATACATTAGGGAGTACGCAAAGGCCCACATTCCCATTGCCTCTGTGCAAATAGAAGTTGACCTTGTGCCACCTTGTTTATGTAGTACATGGTGGTTGTACTGTCTGTTCTGACCTGAACCACCTTTCCTCTTATCTGATTGACAAATGACTGAAGAGCTAGAAGAACTGCTCCTGGTTCTAACAGGTTGATATGCAGGACAGATTCCTGCTTTTTCCATGTGACATGTGCAGTGTGGTCCCCCAGATGTGCTCCCCACCCTAGGAGGGATTCATCTGTCGTGAGCATCAGAAAGGGAACCTTCTGCAGAAAGGGCACTCCTTGCCTGAGATTGCCCCTTTACTGACACCACTGTAGGGTTTGGAGAAAAGAGTGTGACTGGAGCTAGCTTTGAGAGAGAACCCCCTTTTCTGGAGCCAGTGATCCCTTAAATGAAAGTGAATGTCTCTCCTGGAACCTGGCCCCTGGCACAGTTGCTGTGGAAGCTGCCATATGGCCCAGCAATAGAAGGAAGTACCTTGCTGGCCTGGAAACATGAAGTCTGAAGGAACTGGCTACCTGGATAAGGTTATCCGCTCTGTCCTGAGGCAGGAAAGCCATCCCTTTGTTTGTGTCCAGTTCTGCCCCTATGAATCTGAGCAGCTGAACTGGTTCCAAAACAGACTTTTTGAGGTTCATCAAGAGCCCCAGAGAGTAGACAGTGCCTTGTGTTATTGACAGAGCCTCCCTTGCTTGCTGGTGTGACACGTCTACTATCAGCCAGTCGTCTAGGTAAGGGAACACTGACACCCTTTTCGCCTTAGGTGTGCCACTACCACAGCTAGACATTTTGTGAACACCCTTGGAGCAGATGTCAGTCCGAAAGGCATTGCCCTGAATTGGTAATGATCTGATGGCGACCTGAACCTGAGGTACTTTCTGTGTGACCTTCTGATTGGGATATGAAAGTAGGTGTCCTTCAGATCCAGTGATGCTAGCCAGTCTCCCTGTCTTAGAGTGGGTAGTATGGTAGCCAGAGTAACCATCTTGAATTTTGGTTTTGACAGATGCTTGTTTAAGTATCTAAGATCCAGAATGGGTTGCCACTCCCCTGTTTTCTTTAATGTGAGGAAGCACCTCAAATACAGGCCCTTTCCTTTCTGGTTGGAAGGGGCTGATTCTACTGCCCTCTGCAGCAGAAGGCTTGAAACTTCCTCTTCCAGCAAGGCTGTTTCTGATGGGAAGACGGTTTGAAGGCTTTTGCCCTCAGGTGCGGTATTACTTTGAAGCTGAGAACAAGTCCCTGGCCCATTACTTCCAGGACCCACTTGTCTGTGGTGATATTTTCCCACTCCTGGAAGAAGTGGGCCAGCCTGCCCCCTACTGGAATTGTGAAGGTGACCCGAACAGTCCCCTCAGGGTGTCTGTCTGTTTGGACTGTGCTGCTGGCTGGACACTAGGGCTAGTGCGGCCACTGCACCCTTCTGCCCCTGCCTCTGACATATCTCCTAGGCTGATACTGGGGAAAAACCTGAGGCTGGAAAAAAGGCTTGTAAGACGGTCTGCATCTGCCACCCCTTGCCTGATGCTTCTGGGGGTTAGCAGCTCTTTCCTTAGCTGCTGCACTTTTGTATGCAGCCTTGTATTCATCCATTTTCTTCATGTATGCCTGTTTGCTCCCCAAACAGAGACACAGGGCCGCATGGAAAAATCCATGGCTTTAATCTGAGTATCTTGTGTCAGATTGGTGGTTCTAAGCCAAGCAAATCTCCTAAGTGACAGAGTAGATGCCATTTGTCTGGATGCAGTGTCATTAGAGTCCACTGCCATCCTGCACTGTGTCTTAGCAGCTTCAGTGTCCCTTTTTGCAGCTTCCTCCAGGTCAGCAGCCATGGGAGGGGTGCTGCCTTGGCAATCTGCAGCACCGTGGATCACATGTTCTTCTGATACCTGGCTATGTAGGCCATATAATATGCCTGCCAAATAGCCAGTGAGGATCCTAAATGAAAAAATTACTCACTTTAGTAATTATGTTTCTTCTATTGGAGTCAGCCGAGCTTGTGATGAATGTTCTGTGCAAGGCATAGACAAGTTAACCCTTTGTTCTCCAGGGCAGTTGAAAGGCAGGACCTAACTGCAATAGTCAGAATACAGCAAGACTCCACTAGAAGAAACATAATTACTAAGGTGAGTAATTTTTTCTTTTTTGGGCATCTGTGACTTGAGTTTTGAAGATGCCACTTTTAAAAGTTATTTCAAAGAGGGGGTGCTTCCCTTATTTATACTTTAGTGTGTGGGGAAAGGTTTTTGTTATTATTGTTATTATTATAATTTATTATGATTAGTTGGAAACTGCCTAGAACATGATTCATAAGAATCTGATAGTTTAGAGTTGTTTACCAGGGATAGTGATTTGAAAGCTGAGCTCAAGCCTAGCATTCCATCATTTGCATAGCTTCTGTTAACCATTTCGGCTCCTGGGCAGTCCTATGGTAAGACCATACTGCATAAGTCAAAATACAGTAAGATTCCCTTAGAAGAAACAAGATTACTATGGTGAGTCATTTTTTTCTTATCTACCCTAGTCCAGCACCTTGAAGATCTGGACCCCAAAGCATCAGTATCACAGCTATGACTGCTGAAAAACTGCCTCTTGCCTTCTATAGTAGTCCTCTTGCAATAGAACTAGAGATAATAAATAAATGTGGACACTGCTAGTCTAGCCTTGTATTGAATGCCATGCAGTAAATTAAATTTCTCCAGCCCAAGTACCATGGGAGCTCCAGAAACAATCTGCTACCCCTCCCCAGCAACATTCACCTCATGGCTGCAGGCCTTCAGGTAACCCCTTCTAGTTTATATCTGCTCAGTTGATGATCTCAGACTCTGCTGCTCCAAACTGCAATCCTCCCTGTCAGTTACACGGCTCCAAATGGACTGCTTCAACTAAAAGAGAAAAAAAAAATCAAATAAATAAAAGCTGCTTGTACCGAGCACTCCACATCTTGTTGGCCTGCCTACAAACCACTGCAGCTCCACTCAGCCTGGGGCTAGATCAGCCTCACAAACTTTCCGACAGCTACCCAAGGGCTCCCAGTGCACCAAAGTAATGAACAGAAGCTCTGCTCCTCCCGCAGGCTGGTGTCTTGCAGACCGCAGCATCAGTCTCCCTGCCCAACTGAACATCATGGCTCAGGGCCACATCACAGTTTGTCCACCTGGCTGCTCCCAACACACAGAGCTTTTCTCTGCTCTCCCATGACCACGCTACAACTGACCCTACAACAACAACAACAACCAAAATAAATACCCCAAGACTGAAAAAACAAAACAAAATAAAAAGCACAATAAGCATACGGAGAGCAGTTAAACAAATATGCCCCAGCACTACATTGCTCAGCCCCGTTCTGATTGGGGCTTCCCGACTCTCCAAGCTGCAAAGTAAGCTGCCTCTCAGTAACGCTAAACAGGGGCCATACAACAATATATGAGAGAGCGAGAGAGAAAAAAAGACAGAAAACAAGCAAAGCGTAAGCTGGGCACAGCAAGAAATAAGTATATACTTTGGTGGTAGTACATATAACAAAAACAGAGAAAGACAGCCCTGGGAGATGAGAAGAAGAAAAAAGCAAGGCAATAAACAGTTGGGGAACAATTAAATAAAACAAATACCCCAGCAATTGTGTCTCTATGTCACTCACCAAAATAAAAAGCCTGCCATTTTTCCCTGCTAGTTCACGGAGGACGACCACAGGAATCACCATTTTGGGCATTGCAGCAAGTAGCACAGCAACCTCATGGCACCAAGCAGCCATATTGGTTTACAAACTGCAAAACAGGAAGTGACCCTTCCTAACCCCTGTCAGCTGCCATCTCGGTACAGTCAAAGTACAGAAACTCTGTCAAGTACAGGCATCCATGTCTGTGAGGGGCACCAAGTTGTTCAAAGTGGCTTCACTCCATAGAAATCAATGATGGCCATGTTTATGAGGGGCAGTCTATTGAAATGAATGGACATTGAAACAAATAGTTGATTTTTACAAAGAAATCTTTATTTAAATAACAGACAACAAAAATTTGAGTTGAAATTGTTTATTGAAGACGTCATTTGATGGACTTTGCTTACAAATCACTGTACTTTTGTCTACAATAATATTTTCTCCACGCCACTTCATCTGCTCCACAACATACTGTCTCCTGCATGACGACAACTCCTCATCCTTATGACCTTCGCTCTGTGAAATGAAGCTTGTCTCCAATCACAATGTCTGAAGAAGACACAGATATGGGCACCAGAGCGTTCAGAGGTCTACCTTCATCATTCTGCATGACGTCCAGTCTTCCCTCTCAGCTCAGGGAGTAAGAGCTATGCAATACATTCAGGTTGACCTGACCTAGCCAGCCCGCCAGCACAGTGGTTGGATTTCCGCTTGTGATGCTGACGAACCAGGTTTGGGAACAGACCTGGGAGCTGGAGGGTCAGCCGAGGAAGAAGGATCGAGCATCCTGGGGACTGCTCTCTTTCTCTTGAGGGGAGGGAGGGAAGAGTGTCCAGTGCTTTACAGACCCCTGGCAGGGGCTGGGAGTACCACTGTGACTGGCACCATCATGTTAGGGGGCGGGTTCGGATGCTGGGCGTCATTGCACGTCCCTGCCCACAAGGAGCAAGCATCAGAAAAAGCCGTCCCCTCGACATGATGACCCGCTCTGCCGCCGTCTCCACTGCCTTCGGCGTATGCCTGGGGTGGGGGTGTCCCACTCCTGAGGCCCCCACCCCGGGGTAAGCCAGGGCTTGCAAAGTGTCTGTTAGGAGGGGGAGCCCTCCTGGCGGCCCTGCCTAGGGGACAAACCTGGGCATGGGGGGATGGCAGGCAGGGCGGGTCTAAGGATTGGGGGAAACTGGAACAAAAGAAGAGATGGAAAAAAAAAAGATGACCTGGCCTACATTAATGCTGTCTTTCCTCAGTCTACGATCCATACCAACCTACAGCCAATACCCTTCTCAGCCTTGCCTCACAAAGACGCTGTCGACTGGCTTGAGCAGTTTCAAGCCTGGATTGCCTTCAGTGGTTGGACTGATCCTTTGTGTATATCCAATGCCTTATGTTTGCTTCTGAGAGGAACTACCATTTCCTGGTTAAATGCACTTCCAGAACAAGTCAAAGGAGATACTGCCATTCTGTATGCAACCTTCAGAGACCATTTTGTCCAAACACATCCACCCTGGTTACTGGAACAGCAGCTGTGGGAACACACCATGCAACCCTCTGACTCTTTAGAAGCCTTCATAGTGAACATTGAGTCATGCCGCAAACGTCTGCAGAAAACAGAAAGATCAAATCACAGTCTTTGTCCAGGGACTGCTTCCTCAATTCCATACTTAAGTAATTTAGCGGAAGCCAACAACCTGGATGGACACAATCCAAGCTGTGCAACTTGCGCAGGAATCCATATCAATGTTTCAGTCCACCAGTGTACAAGCACCTCAGTCCTCACAAATGGCTACACTCGCAACATGTGTCCATCAGCAACAAGCAATGATAGACAAGCTCATCACAACTGTCAATAGCTTACACTTCAGCTCATCTGCTCATTCTGCTACTTCTGACAGTTCTGTGCAACCATTTCAATAGTGACCTGATCCACCTCCACCTTCACGGGAGCCTGTGACCTGCCAGTGGTGTGGATTCAGCACACACACTGCTGCTGTCTGCTGAAAGCAAAAGTACTACAATAGAAATCAAGGGAACCAAAGATGCCCACCGCAGCACAATCAGCAAGGTGATTGCAGCTACTCCCAGGATCAGGGAAATGAGCGCTGCCCAACAAACTAGGGGCCTTTGTTGGGCAGGGAACACTTCAACTAACTGCCCCTCTGACTTTTGCAATTCAAGCAAACAGCATCCTCCAGCTACCAACTCTGGCACCCTCTCACTTCCAGGGGCAAATGTACCTGTCAAATTATGTCCCTGTAACCATCAGAGATTGGTCCATTCATGCCTTGGTTGAGACTGGAACAGAAATCTCAGTTATCAACAGGAGTATTCTGAACCGCAAAGCTGTTTGTCACTTACCTAATGTCTGTCCAGCTGATCTAATGTACATTATCACAACAAATGCCGCTACAGTACTTATCACAGGCATGGCCCATCTCAAGTTACACTTTGGCTCACAGCAAGCTACTGTCAAGTTCTACCTGGTACCATACCTACAACCATAAGTGATTCTTGGCATGGACTTCCCGAAATCTCACAAAGCCATCCTAGACTTTGGATCAAATAAATTGTTGCTAGACCCTCAGGGGCAACTCCCAGCTATATACCCTGTCACTGTACCTCCTCAGACAGAGATGGTTTTGGTTGCCAAGATTTGAGGTGAACCGCTCCCACAAGGTGATTTTGGCATCATCATCACGGGATCCTCCGCTTTGCATTCATCAGGTCTTCTCCCAGGAAACGCCTTGTCTGCTATGCATGGTGGCACAGTCTTCCAGAAATGCTGCAACTTTACAGATTAACAAGTAGTCATCTCTAAGGAAGCCAGTGTCTGAAGGTTTGCTTGCCTACAAGGGACAGCTCCATCCTATACAAGAACCTCAGCCTAGTTCCATCAACGCTAGTCCTGTCAGTGCTATCACAAACACTCCAGCTTCACCAGAGTTACCCCTCAGTAAGTGACTATCCTCTTCCAAACTCCCAGCATCTCCAACAGAGAAACAGTAGCTTTTGAATTTCCTGGAGGACTACCCAGATGTCGTTGTTGGTCCAGATAACAAACTTGGATGTTGTGATATCCTGCAACACACCACAGAGGTGCAGCCCAGTCAAAAACCCATCTGTCAGTGAGCCTACAAAGTGGGACACAAACAAAAACAAGTCCTAGAGGACATGATCAAAGACATGCTTGAACAAGACATCGTTGAAGAGTCTACGTGTCTCTGGGGTGCACCTTGCTCGCTGGTAGTAAAGAAGGACAAGGGGTATAGCTTTGTAGTAGATTACAGAAAGCTCAATGCCTACATGGTGCAGGATGCTCATCCCTTACTTACAACCGAGGATGCCTTAGAGTCCTGGTGCGGCCAGCCCAGCTTACTTCACTACTCTAGACCTTAAAAGTGGATTCTACCAAGTCTCCATTGATCCAGCTTCTCATCCATATACAGCCTGGTGCTGTCACTTAGGACTTTTTCAATTCAGATGACTGCCTGTGGGACTTTGGGACAATCCAGCCACATTTCAGCGTGTTATGGAAGCCGTACTACGTGGGTTGTCTTGGAAATCTTGCCTAGTCTACAGACGATGTTATTGTCTTCAGCAGAACTTTGCCAGAGCACCTCCAACATTTCAAAGAAGTGTTTGAATGTCTCAGAAAAGCCAATCTCAAGCTTTGCCCTGAGAAATGTTGTTCTGAACAGCATCTTACATCTTACAGATTACTTGGGACATGTTGTTAGTTCTCAGGGCATCTCTCCAGACCCAGACAAGCTCTCAACAGTCAAAGACTATCCAGAGCCTCACAATCTCAAAGGCATTAGAGCTTTTCTGGGCTTGTCTGGATGCTACAGAAAGTTAATTTGTAACTATGCCAAGATTGCAGCAACATTGTACGACCTCACCAAAAAGGGATGTGAATATACATGGACGTTGAGTGCAAAGAGGCCTTTGAAACCTTAAAAGAAAAACTGATCTCCTCTCCAGTATTGGCCTACCCAAGGTTCTACCAACCCTTCAGACTCTACTTGGGTGCTAGTTCCTTTGCAGTGGGTGCTGTGCTATGTCAAATACAAGATGAAACAGAATGAGTTGTTTCCTATGCCAGGCACTCCCTTTCCTTAGCTGAACAGAACTGTGGCATCACAGAAAAATAATTTCTAGCCATGGTATTTGCCATAAAGAAATGTGACTGTTACCTTCGCTACTCCTCCTCTACAGCTATCGTTGATCACTCTGTCTTCAGATGGTTTTTCAAAATGAAGAAGCCAGTAGTCAAGTTTGCCCGATGGATTGCCATGCTACAATGCTACAACTTTGAAATTCAGTACAGACCAGGTCGAGTTCACTCCAGTGCTGATGATGTAAGCTGGAGATGGTATCCCTCCACATCATTCTCAACAGACGAAGAATCCTTCTTACAAGCTCTTTCTTTCTATGCCACAGATGTTCTCCCTGTGGACACTCCTACAGCACCTCAAATTGCCTTGCTGCTACCGACTACTTCTTTAGAAAAAAGCACAAATCCTCATTTACTGCAAGCAGCTGAAGAGTTTCTCACCTCCTCTGTTTCTGATCTAGGCTGTTGGTTAACTAGGATCTGCAGCTTATCAAATACTGTAGATAGGGAAATGGGCAGACTGGGTGAGCCAAGGGTCCTTATCTACCGTCAAAGTCTATGTTTCTGTGTTCTCCCTGGCAACTGTCAAAATGCAACAAAGAACAGATCCTCAATTCACAGACATAATCTGTTAGTCTGGAACCTTACCGCAACAGAAGCAACATCGCCAGGATGTACTTTTCTTTGCATCACAGTACTTCCTCGGTGATGGTGTGCTTTTTCACATTTGGACCACGGAAGAGAAGGGCCATCGCACGGATAGAACTCGTGTACATTTAGTTGTGCCAGCCTCTCTAGTCAACAAAATTCTTCTCTCCACTTTCTGGAGGTCATATGGGAACCCACAAAACTCTCAAAGAAGACAAGGCTTCACTTCTTTTGACCTTACATGAACAAGTTCATTGTCCGATTTGTCAAATCCTGCCAGCCCTGCTCCCAAAGAAAGCCTCCTGCCAAACCATCAAAGGCACACATCATTCCAATACCTATAGCCACAGAACCATTTCAAAGAGTCAGCACAGATATTCTTGGACCTCTACCAACATGCTGTGACTCTGGCAACAAATACATTCTTGTTTTTGTGGACTACCTTGCAAAATACTTGTAACTAATCCCACTAAAAGATATCAGAGTTGCCACTGTAGCAACTGCCTTCCTCAACACTTATTTGTCGGCACAGTACCCCCTTGTACCTGCATTCAGACAGAGGCATTAACTACCTGTCAACTATTGTTTGAGAAACTTGCAAATGTCTCGACATAAAAAAGACTCAACACAAGTTATCACCCACAATGCAATGGACAAAGTGAAAGAATGATGTCTACCATTCTAAAACGCACTATCCAAGTACCTGGATAAAACTCATGACACTTGGGACTGCTTTGTTCAGTTTGCTCACAATGCTAGTCCTTGTGTGGACAGTACAGAGTACATACCATTTTTCTTGGTCCATGGATGCCATCCAAGAACTCCATTGAACAGGGATCTCTCGCTGCTAGAGGTTCCAAAGTCAGCTTCTTCATTCATCAACCTTGTACTGGAACAGCTTGAACTTGCCAGACGTGTTGCAATCACCACGTTGGGACAGAGAAAATCTGTCATGCAGAAAATGTCAGCAGCCAGGTCACATGAGCTTTCATTTTCTGTGGGGGACATTGTTTACCTATATCGTTAAACAGGAAAGTGGTGCGCTCAGGTTTGGTGGTGCTATCTCAAAGCTGCCAGCTGCAATATTCACAAAAGAAAAAGACAGCACTCACTGTAGATTTTTCAAGATGCTCAGTGCATGTTTTAATCAGAGCAGGTGTCTCACAAAAACTCAGCCCTGGACAGGCTGTTGCTGTAAGTAACATTATAGGTATCAAGACCCCCTTAGAAGCCATAAAATAAGCATAATAAAGTACCGCCACTGCTGCTATAATAAGAGCAGTGGTGGGAGCGACGTCACTAAATGGGTGTAATACCTATGACTTCTTGCGCTCGCTCAGTCAGGAACTACACGGCGTTTCTGTGTTCGACCAAAAGTTTCGGCAGTTTATATAAAAAGAACTTGTGAATTAAAACTTAGATCACTGCAGCCCCGGACTCCCGCAGCAGCATTGTAAGGTATGTGGGGACGGGAGCAGGCTGCAGTGGTCCTTTACAGGTCACCTTTAAGCATAGTGAGGGATCCCTTTGGAAGAAGCCCTGTTACTACAGCGAGCAATTCTTTCTTTTTGTTGGTCTGACAGTGTTGTTGCCTGTCCTATACCTACCTGCAATGATTTTTCTTTTTGTCGCTCTGACAGTGTTTTTGCCTATCCTAGACCCACCTATAATGAACAGGCAAAAGGCTTCTAAAGCCACTAGGACCTCACTAGAGAGTTATTTTAAGTATCATGGAAAATATTGTCGATATGATTCAGTAGATTGGCACTGTGTGATTCTTTTTTTTTTCATAATTTTTTGTTAAGAGACTCACCAGGATGAGCCCATGCACCACACATATGAGTGCCTTACCGCCAAAGAATCACCATATGATGCACTGCTCCTAAAAGTGTTTCCTTGAAGAAAAGTTATTTCTGTCATAAAATTGTATATACCGGGTCCCAAGGACTTCCCGGTTATAAGTTCCGCCTCCGCGCTCATGGACGTGATGACGATATGCCAGTGAGAGCGCGGAGGCACGCTCCATTATACTGAATGGGCTTATACTTTTCAGTCTATTTTTAGTAATATAATGGCCACTTGGCAATGAAATGTGGGCACCGGTCTGCTAACAAGGGCCTTGTTGGTTTGCACGTGCTGCCGACAAAATATTCGTATAAAAATAGATTGAAATGGCATTCATTCAGTAATGGTTTCCGCCGCTTCCTCACTGGCATATCGTCATCACCGCCTGTGAGCACAGGGCGGAGCGTGGCAAGCAGAAAAAATGGGAAGTCCTTGGGACCCGGTATACACAATTTTATGAGCCAAATAACTTTTCTTCAAGGAAACACTTTTAGGAGCGGTGCATCATATGGTGATCCTTTGGCGATAAGGCACCTATTTATATGGTGCAGGGGCTTCCACTTGTATCTTGGTAGGTCTCTTTAAGAGAGTTTTGAAATACAAGAAACAGATGGCACATTACAGTTTAGCTAGTCTTTATCCCTTTCTTGGGTAGTATTACAAACAGTTGTAGTACAAAGTCATGCCACAAAAAGCCAAAGGTGTACAGACTGCCATAACGTGACAGAACATCTGTAGTACCTTCAAATGGAACTTGTTCAAGGATTCAAATCTAGATTAACTTCTGACTGGAAGAAAACCCATCTATGCCAAAACTCCCCCCTCCCCCCGATGTCCTCGTAGAGTGAAAATGAAACTTTCCCTCGGTAAATGGTATTGACTGTTTATTACCATGCCTCCTTTACTGGAATACTGTCAGTTAATCACTGACAGGTAATAACCTTCTTGGCAAAAATGAATATTAACAGTAATTTGAGGGTGCTACCCCGTATCCTCTCCTTTGGGATAGCCAAAAGTACTATGAAAGTAGACAACATGATCTGTCTAGCAAAAATATTGTTTAAATCCTGATTAACATTGTTCCAGTAATCCCCGGGTAAGGGACAAGACCAAAAAATGTATACGACCTGCTTTTCATTCCCCACACCGTCTCCAGTATGCTTCTGTCTGTAAACACATGTATGCTAGGAATATGAAAATAACACACCCTGCTGCATTGGGAGATTCTGTTTTTTTGTAATTTTACTGTAACAGTAAGCATTTTGTCAGGCAGGTAGCTAATCATTCTACTGCCTCATAGTTTAACATTGTAATCTTTCAGTTTGGAGAGTTACTGTTTAATCGTTATGATTAACTGAATTCTGCTTGTCCAGAGTTCAGCGACTCTGCATGATGCCTGTCAGGAATATCCTGGTTCTTCCAGAGATCTGCACTGAGCAGGTCGTTCTGATTCTTCTATAAGGGTGCAGTGCATTTTTCGTTCCTTATGTCACACAGGATATTTGATTAAATATAAATATGGCATTAGTGGTTTTTTTTTCTAATTTCTTTCTTCTCCTGATGCCGTGGCCCTCTTCCAGAGGGAGCCTCCAGACCTGTCTTCCGGCATCCGGCACTGGCCCATACCCCCAGGGCTTGCCCCACCTGGCGGGGCTGGTGGGGTTCCCCAACCCCCACTGGAGACTGGATCTGGTGTGGCCAGCGCCGTAGCTAGCCGGGAGTGGAGCCTGCGAGGCATCCTCTATCATTCACCGCGACATCTATTTTTACTGGTTTCTCTCCAGGAGATGAAGCGTGCAGTGACATCTGCAGAGAGAGCGCGCGCGTCCGCACACGCTTCCTCCTAGCGTCTGCCCCATTTCTTCCCTTTCCTACAGTGTCGGCACACTGTCTCCCAGCCTCCACTAGGGACAAGTCGAACGCCGACCACTGGCGACTCCCTCCCCAGAGAAGGAGAGCAATCCATCGGGTGCTCGATCCTTCTTCTCCCCTGCCGACACCTGGTGGCCCATGCTCGTTCCCGAACACTGGTCACCGGCATGGCGCGAGGTAAGACTTCCAGTGCCTCAGCCCTCAGTGCCACCGGGCCAAGGCATTAGTGGGGTCATAATTATTTATTGTTTTTACTGTGTATCAAGAAGTGCAGACCAATCAGTTGTCTGATTTCATCATCCTTTTGTGCAAATGTCACAGCTTTGAGCCATGCCAGTGTTCCTAGCAGGGATGTGTTTTACCCTTTCAAACAACATGAAGTCTTGCTGTATTCTGACTATTGCAGTTAGCTCCAGCACTTGAACTGCCCCAGAGAGTAAAGGGTTAAAATTCTATGCAAGGCATAGAACGTTGAGCTCGAGCTCGGTTGAGAACTCTGTCTGCAGCAATTTGAAACCAAACTGTCAGATTCTTTACTCCACCTCACTGAACAGTTGCTCCGGAGATTTCTCCTTTGCTCGGTTCAAAAAGTCGGTTAAAGTTGTCAGTTTAGTCCGAAATTATTTCAAAATTAATTCCGTTTTGTCGGTTCAGGACTCTGTCTGCGGTACTGTAAGTACTTTTGGTAGTTCTTTTGTGGAAATTGTAAAAGCTGTATTTTTCGGTCGGTTCAGCTGAACCGACCCTTTAGTAAGTCATTTGTGCAAAATTTTAGTGTGTGGTTACCGGTCTGTATCGGTTTAAAAAAAAAAACGTGATTTATACGTTTTTTTCCAACACCCATAACACGGTGAGAAACCGATAGGGGAGTCTTGCCTGGTGGTTGCTAAATAAAGGGTAAGTTTGCTATGTTGGCCATGTCTGAGAAACCCAAGAAAAAAACATGCCCACTGGGTTTCAACACTGTAGTGTGTGTGGGGAGGTCTTTGCTAAGGCCGATCCCCACACCACCTGTGTTTACTGTCTGGGGTTTGACCACCTCGATTCAGACTGCCAAATTTGCAAGAATTTCCCATAGTCTACCCTGGAAAAAAGGTTAGGTAGACTTAGAGATAAGGAGGCCGAGACATCCACTGACACAGAAGGCCAGCCTGGTTCGGTTCCTACTGAACCAGAAGGAGTGCCCTCTGACCAGGGCAATACTTCTTCGGGCAAGAGGAGAGCCGATCCTGAGGGATCGGTTCCTAAAAAAAGAAAGCGCAAAGATAAATCAACCAGTTCGGATCCAGACATTCATGTTCCGACCGCCAAAGAGATAGCCAGAGCGATTCGGATTGTTGAATCGCTTCGTCCAGTTCCGACTGATCCAGCGCCTTCTGGCAGGGTTTCGGTTCGGTTGGTTTCCCCAGTTCAAGATTATTCCCCTGAAGACTTTTATGAACTGGAGTTTGAAGAGGAGGGGGATTTTGAAGAGGATGGTGATGATGGTGATGATGGTGAAAGTCTGGATGTGCCTGTGGAACCGGACATCTCCCCAGACAGACCTTCTGGTGTTTCCCCTCCTAGGCTCTCTGAGTCCCCTCCCCACTATCTGTTTTACAGAAAGATGGCTGAATCCCTCCAGCTTCCCATGGAGAAGGCTGTGGAGGATCAGGAGGAGCCTGATTTTGTTGAGATGATGGACATCCCAGAGTCCAAGAGACTGTCTATTCCCCTCCATAAGTCCTTTGGGAAGCAGACACAAAAAATCCTAAGGTCTCCTAATTTTGTACTTCTTGTTGGCAGAAGAATGGACAATAAATGCACCTTATCAGGCTCAGATACAGAGTTTTTCTACCAGCAGTGCAGTCATGTTGGGGTAGTGCAGGCTGCAGCCTGTGACAAGGCAAATATTCCCTTGGCTTCACACCCCCCAGACAAAGACTACAGGAAGATAGATGCCATGGCGAAGAAACAGTACATGGCATCATCTTTGGGACTCAGGCAGGCTAACTATATGGCCTATTCAGCCAGGTACGAGAAGTCCAGATGGGACACTGTACTGGCACTGGCTAAGCAGGCCTCCCCCCAACTGGCCAAGGAGCTGGAGGAAGTGGCTGCTGATGGGATTGAGGCATCAAGGTACAATTTCATGCTACTGTGGACTCCAATGATGTGTCATCAAGAGTCATGCTCACATCTGTGGCTCTCGGAGGATGGCTTGGCTCAGATGTATTAGCCTCTCACAGGACACCCAGGCTAAGGCCATGGATTTCCCTGAGGTGGCTAATTCTCTGTTTGGGGAGCAGACAGAGAATTACATGAAGAAAATGGATGAGTACAGGGCCACTTATAGGAGTGCCCAGGCCAAGGGGAGGCAGGCAACTCCTTAAAGGCAGCAAGCTAGGGGCAGGGGCAGGCCTTTTCACAGGTCTTTCTACCAAGCACAGGCCTCTTCTCCCTTTTCTCAGAGGGGGTTCTTTAGAGGGAGAGGCAGAAGGGGGATGAGCAGGGCTGCATCCACTTCTCAGCCTAAGGCTCCTGCCAAGCAGACACCCTGATGTGTCAGCCCGGGTCGACTCCCCCATTCGGGTAGGAGGCAGACTGGCTTACTTTGTCCAGGACTGGATGTCTGTTACCTCAGACAAGTGGGTCCTGGAGGTAGTAAGCCACGGACTGATTCTCAGTTTCAAAAATTTTCCGAAAATGAGAGCCATATCCTTTCCACCTGCAAATATATCAGAAACCCTTGCTCTAGAGGCAGAGGTTTCGTCTCTACTGACCTTAAGAACCATAGAGAGAGTTCCTACCCTATACAGGGGCAAAGGTCTGTACTCCAGGTACTTTCTTACCCCAAAAAAGACAGGGGAGTGGCAACCCATCCTAGACTTAAGATACCTGAACAAACATCTTTTAAAGCCAGAATTCAAAATGGTGACTCTGGGAACAATTCTTCCCTCTCTAAGGCCAGGAGACTGGTTAGCCTCCCTGGACCTCAAGGATGCCTACTTTCACATTCCCATCAGGTGCTGCCACAGAAAGTACCTCCGGTTCGAATTTCCCTCAGGCCATTATCAGTTAAGAGCAATACCCTTTGGCCTAACTACAGCCCCAAGGGTGTTCACAGTGCCTGGCAGTAGTGGTGGCCCTTTTAAGAAAAAAAAGGATTTCCATCTTTCCATATCTGGATGATTGGCTCATTGTGGGCCAGTCCTCAGACCAAGTCAAGTCAGATCTGCAAGTGACCCAACAAGTTCTCACTTCCGTGGGTTTTCTTCTCAATCTTCCCAAGTCAGTTCTCGAGCCTGTACAACTTCTCACCTTTATAGGAGCAGAACTGGACATGGTCAAAGCAAGAGCTTTCC
Source organism: Neoceratodus forsteri (assembly GCA_016271365.2). Lineage (NCBI taxonomy): Eukaryota > Metazoa > Chordata > Ceratodontiformes > Ceratodontidae > Neoceratodus > Neoceratodus forsteri. The sequence goes on from JADMNL010000027.1 coordinate 211,927,595, forward strand.
TTCCTCTGGAAAGGGCAACAGCCATTTCACAACTGGCTTCTTCCTTCCTCCCTCTGGTTTCTCGACCAGCAAGGCATTTTTTCAGCTTTTGGGCCACATGGCAGCTTCCACAGCAGTGGTCCAAGGGACCAGGTTTCAATGTGGGACATTCAGTTCCATCTGAGGGCTTTTTGGTCCCAAAGGAAAGATCCTCTTACAAAACTAGTTCCGGTTACTCAGACCCTTATCCAGGCCCTTCAGTGGTGGCAGGACCTGGACAATCTGAGGCAAGGAGTTCCTTTTGTCATTCAGACTCACTCTGTGGTCCTTACCACAGATGCTTCTCTGTTGGGGTGGGGAGCCCATCTGGGGGCTCTCACAGGCCAGGGACTGTGGTTCTCTCAGGAATCCCTCCTTCATATCAACTTCCTGGAGCTCAGGGCAGTACTTCTGACCCTGCAAGCTTTCTCTCAGTCAGTGCAGAACAAGGTGGTTCAGGTCAGGACGGACAACACTACCACCATGTGGTACATCAACAAGCAGGGAGGCACTCGGTCCATGGCCTTGTGCACGGAAGCCATGAAATTGTGGTCCCTGGCTTATTCTCGGCAGACCTCGCTGGTGGCAGTTCACCTTCCACGGAAGAACAATGTGCTAGCAGATGCACTGAGCAGGATCTCCCAGGGACATCATGAATGGTCCCTGGACCCTTGGGTGTTTAAAGCTATCTTTTCAAGGTGGGGCACTCCAGAGATAGATCTCTTTGCAGCCCCAGACAATCACCAACTTCCTCTCTTTTGTTGCAGACCCCCAGTCTTGGGCTCAGTCCCTCTGGATGCTCTGATTTTGAATTGGGAAGGGAGATTCCTGTATGCCTTCCCTCTTTTTCCTCTGCTCTTCAAAGTTCTGGTCAAGATAAGGTCACAACCTTGCAAAGTGATCCTGATTGCTCTGGATTGGGCCTGACAGCCTTGGTACCCTCTGTTGCTGTCCCTGGCAGTCCATCTCCCGCTGTCTCTTCCCAGGAATTACAACCTGTTAACTTCCTCTCAGGGGAGGATTTGGTACCCCAGTCTGAGATCCCTAAATCTCAAGGCATGACTCTTGAAGAGTTAGAATATACTAACATACTAACATACTAAAATGCCAGCAGAATAGGCCTAACGGTCTTTCGTGTCTGCTCGTTTGGTCAGTCCCCAACCTGGGTGCTGACCTTGCTGTCCCCCTCGCCTTCTCTGGCTTCTCCCTTCCCAGTTCCGGATATTCTTGCTGCATTGGATTTTGCTTCCAGAACCCTTCCCCTGTACCTGTCCCACCCCCTCTTGAACCCCTCCACTGTCCCTGCCTCCACCAGCCCCCTAGGCAGTGCATTCCATGGCTCCACCACCCTCTCAGTGAAGTAGCACCTCCTCCTTTCTCCCCTGAATCTTCCCCCTCCAGCTTCCAGCCATGCCCTCTAGTGGCCCTTCCTCCTTCCTTCAAGCACCCGACTGTTCCTCCCCTATTTACCCTCTTCATGTACCTAAAGACCTCTATCATGTCCCCATGGTCCTTCTCTCTTCCAATGTGTACATATTTAGCTCTTGAGCCTCTCCTCATAGGTCCTGTCCCCAAGCCCCAAATCATTTTGAGTGCCTCCTCTGGACCCTCTCCAGGAGGTTAATGTCCGCTTTAAGTGTGGCCTCCAAAACTGCATGCAGTACTCAAGTGTGGCCTCACCAAGCAGTTATACAGAGGGAGTATCACTTCCCTCCTTCTGGAAGTGATCCCCTAGCGATGCATCCCAGCATCCTGTTGGCCTTGCGCTGCCCTCCTACAAGTCTCAGAGTTGTTCATCTTGACATCCACCACCACCCCAGGTCCCTCTCAGCCATCGAGACTTGTAGCATTCCCCCAGGGTGTACACTTGACCTGGGTTTCTGGCCCCCAGGTGGAGTACCTTGCATTTCCCTGCATTGAACCTCAGCTTCCACTTTCTAGACCATCTTTCCAGAGCCTCCAGGTCCCCCTGTAGGGCCACCCTCCCCTCCTCCCCATCCACCACCGCCCCCAGTTTCGAGTCATCTGCAAAGAGACTCATCTCACTCCTGATTCCTGTCCTTATGTCCGATCGTGGCGTTGAACAGAAGGGGCCCAAGGACTGATCCTGTGGGACCCCACTAATGACCCTCCTGGGGATGAGACTATCCTCAACCACGACCCTCTGGGTCCGGTCCTGAGAGCCAATTGCTCATCCATCTGATCATCTGGTTCCCCACCCCATTTCTCCCAGCTTATCCAACAGGCCCACGTGAGGAACAGAGTCAAATGCCTTGCTGAAGTCTAGAAAGAGGACATCCACTGGTCTGCTCAGGTCCAAGGCACTTGTCACCCAGTCATAGAACTCCACCAGGTTTGTCTGACACGATTTCCCCGGGATGAATCCATGCTGTCTATCGTCCAGGCACCCTGACTTATCCAGGTCCCCCCCCCAGCCTCTCCTTGACAATGCCCTCCATCACCTTGCCCACCACCGAGGTCAGGCTGACAGGCCTGTAGTTCCCTGCCACCTCCCTTGGAGATTTGCAGACTTGCATTTGTCCAAAGGGGTTTTAGATATTCTCAAGGCTTCTCGGAAGCCTGCTACCAGAAAAACATATAACTCCAAATGGAAGAGATTCAGCATCTGGTGTGCCAGGAGGTGCATATCTCCAGACTCTGCTGATCTAGCTACAGTCCTGGATTATATGGTTCATCTTAATGGCCTAGGCCTTAGACCAGCTACGCTCAGAATACATTTGTCAGCTGTTTCTGCTTTTCTTTCAGTGGGGAAGCCTTCTTCCCTGTTGTCTCACCCTGTATTCTGTAAATTTTTTAAGGGATTGCTTCATGCCAATCCCCCCCTTTAGGGATCCTGCTCCTGCCTGGGATTTGAATATTTGCATTGCTCAGCTTATGCAACGCCCTTTTGAGCCTATGTCCTCAGCAGAGCTCAAGTACTTGACTTGGAAAACTGTGTTTTTGGTTGCTGTTACCTCTGCCAGACGTATCAGTGAATTGCAAGCTCTGTCAGTTGAACCTGACTTAATTTCATTCCATAGGGAGAAGGTGGTACTTCAAACCAATAAAAGGTTCTTACCCAAAGTGGTTTCTGATTTCCATTTTTTTAAACCAGTCTGTCTCTTCCTGTGTTCTTCACTGATCATGCTTCCTCAGGAGAGTGGAGGTTGCACAGTTTAGATGTTAAAAGAGCCCTTAGTTACTACATAGAACGTACAAAGGGTCACAGGTTTGACTCCCACCAGTTGTTCCTCACTTATGGAGAAGTAGGTAAGGGCAAACCTGCCACCAAGAGAACTGTTGCCAGGTAGATTGTGTCCTGTATCCAATTCTGCTATGAGAAACTGGGAAAAATGCCACCCTCAGGCCTGAGGGCTCATTCCACTGATTAGAGGTACAGCTGCATCTCTGGCTGCGGCCAGGGATATTCCTTTGTTAAAGATTTGCCAAGCAGCCACCTGGAAAACAGTTCATACCTTCACCAAGCATTACTCTCTGGATATCCAGGCTAGGAGTAATGCTAGGTTTGACACAGCAGTACTTCAGAGCCTATTCCCAAAGTAGGTTCTGTCCCTCCTCCATGGAGGTACTGCTTGGTAGTATGCAATAGTCAGAATACAGCAAAACTTCATGTTGTCTGAAGAAAAAATTACTCACCTTAGTAATTATGTTTCTTCTAATGGAGTCTTGCTGTATTCTGACCTCCCTTCCTGCCTCCCCTTTCAGCACCTGTTTTTGGGAAGTGGGTGGGCAGGTGCAGTGTTGCACCCCAGGGGTGTATTCAGCACACTTTCTTTTTTGTGGATACTTTGTGTTGATTAATTAAGAATTTGTTATGCTTTAGTACCTGGTTTTTGATTTTTGGGTTTCTGACTTGAGTCTTCTTTTGGGAATCTGAAACTTTTGTTGCCAGTTGGCTAGTAGAAATTTTGCAATTTCCACACTATTAAAGTCAGTGAGTTTTAGCTTGTAAGAATCTGATGGTTTGGTTTCAAAGTGCTGCAGACAGAGTTATCAACCGAGCTCGAGCTCAACATTCTATGCCTTGCATAGAATTTTAACCCTTTACTCTCCGGGGCAGTTCAAGTGCTGGAGCTAACTGCAATAGTCAGAATACAGCAAAACTCCATTAGAAGAAACATAATTACTAAGATGAGTAATTTTTTCATTGTTAACGTAATATAGAAACATAGAGTTTGACAGCATATATGGATTGCTTGGCCCATTCAGTCTGCCCATTCCTCCCTATCTACTCTATTACCACAGACCATACCTCATCTACAGCTTTTCCTCCCTTCCCCCTCCTTTCCAGTATGATTCCCTTTGTGCTTATCCCATGCATTCTTGAACTTCACCACTGTTTTCACCCCACCACCTCTGCTGGAAGGCTGTTCCAGGAATCCACCACTCTTTTTGTGAAGAAATACTTCCTCACATCTCTCCTAAATCTACCTCCCTCCAGCTTCATAGCATGTCTCCTTGTTCTTGAGTACCTTTTTCTTCTGAAAAATACTTAATCCGGTACCTTATTCATCCCCATGAGGTATTTAAAGAGCCACTGATGCCTTGAGAAGAACTGTGAAATACATAATATTTGGACACAAAGCAGCTTATGTTTCTCATATGCTCTGTATTTCATATCGCCATTATTTATTACTGAGGTCAAATGCATGTTCCTTGAGGGTTCATCAGCTCCAATTGCTTCTTCCCAACCTGTTTTAATACTCTGTGACATCACAATTATTTCCATGGCAGCAGACTGTGATGTTACAACAGAACATTATGATTTAAACTAGGTAATAAGCTACAGAGACAGATGAACTCTAAGGGATAAAGATCTTGTTTTTGTGGGAGTTCCTTCAGTAATAAATAACTGATATGTAAAATCTATAGAAGATATATGAAATATAAGCTAAACTGTGTCTTACGTTTTTCAAAGTTTTCCCAAAGGCATCAGCTGCTCCTTAAAGGTTTCTGTCATATCCTCCTCCTCCTTCCTCTATTCTTGGGTGTACATATTGAGGTCCTTTAGTCTCTCCTCGTAGGGCTTTTGATGCAGACTTTGCACCATTTTAAACTTCCCAGTGACAACATTGGAGCTAAAAGAAATTATGGTAAGTCTGATAGAAGTTCTTCTCTGTATTGTAAAATTTGCATAAAGTTGTAGACAGGACTAGGCATGTGAAACCAAAAGGGTGTGTGTGTTGCTAAACCCAAACCTCTCTGGTTATGCCCAGCTGTTGTATTTCGCAAAACCAGAACCTCTCTGGTTATGCCCAACTCTTGTTTTAATTCAAGGAACGTCTCTGAATATTTTAAGTAGTTTAAAGTTGGCATGGGGAGAAATCAACATAACCTGTTGATCAGAGGACTGGAGACAGAGAACCAGGAGGAATGCAGCTACAAGAAGACAGCAAGTCTGAGCATCATCAAGCCTGGGCAGTGCAGCATACACTGGTTTTCATTACCACCATGGACATATGCTATCCTTGTGGGAGGCAGAAGGGATGATGTTCAAAAGAGACTTTAACTGACTTTGGGACTTGGAGTCCTTTTGCAAGTTTGGAGATGGGTGTTGAAATGTGGACTATCTAAACTGTAATTGTGAATGAGGAAAACTGCCACAATTAAATGTTACTGTAATTATTTCTGAATAGCTGTGTAGTTACAAATGTCTAGTCCTGAAAATGTAATTGGAGTGAATAATAAATCTGGTTTAATCTCCCCACTAAAAGTCCTGTCTTGAGTGCTCTCCTTTCATGTACCACATTCCAGCCTGTGAATAACTTTCCCTTGGAGCTAGCAGACTGTCATTTGCTAGGCAAGTGTAAGCAGTGTGTGGGCACGTGTTGCACCATGGCAGGGCAGAGAAGGAGGGCCTCCCTCCGCCCATGGAGTACAGACTAGTATCGGAGTGATGGCAGGAGATGCAGGGTCTGATGGTTTTGGGTGCGGTTGCCACTCTGGGGCTACTGTTTTTCTCTGGATTCTTTCTCCCTGTTCCCAACACCAGCATGACTCTTTTAGACATTGTTGGATCCCTCATTCACGCAGCATGCGGCTGTTAGCAGAGCAAGTTCCACAGCCCGCCATCCTGCGTCACTACACCCAGGCTGCGATGTACACTTCTCAGCTGACTGCCCAGTTGACATCTTCCTGGTTTATTTTATTTTATTTATTTATGTCTTTGATTACCGGGTAAGTGCACTGATCCAAAGGACCTTTTTCAGGCACAACCCGGGCCAAATAGATGGCAACTGATAAGACAGCAGATAACAATCGTGAAAAAACAGCAGGACAGGAAACAAACTACTGAAAATCATACACAGTTACATAAGGGAATTATGGCATACAATGGTGCAGATACAGGTTGTTTTATACTATAATGACTTGACTGTTCACTCCCACACCCAAGTCATCAGCATGACAATATATCGGGCCATCAGATGGCCTGCTATTTTCTTTTTTTATTTACTGTTTAGTAACATGTTATTCACCCTGGAGGTGAATACCAGGGCATAATACCTATACCATACAGGTAAATGATTAATTGTAGCCACAGTCTTCTAAATAAGGGATATATAGTAGGGACCAGTGTGATAAATGTTTTTATCTGCTCAAGAGCAGTTTGACGTCAGGGAACCTCATAAGTGGCATAGCCACGAGTGATGTTCCTGATGTCAAACTGACCTTGTGCAGATAAAAAAATGTTTTTATCACATAGAAGTCCCCATCACATATTCCATTTATGCAGTAGGATCAGTCTTGAGCATAGTTGGTTTTGTCTGCAGTTGTTTAAAAATATATGTATATATTAGTATGTGTTCCCTCTTTTAATGTCTCATTCTGCATTGGGCTGGGTTGCTTGGGAGGTTGTGAAGGACACTTCTTCACATAGTTTGTTGTGTATTTTGATTGAGTGCTAGCTAGAAGCAGTCATCAACTGGCTGGTGGTGGTCATGAGAGGGGTTTGCTTAACTGATGAGTTAATGACTGGCAGCATCTGATGTCCACTGAAATGGCTGAGGAAAGCTGGCAAGGATTAGTTAAAAATTGATTACTTATTAGGTCATTCTTTGGCAGTATTTAAAAATAATTATGTTGAGGTTTGCACTCAGGCTTGCGACAATGTTGTTGGTAGCTGGGGAGTGGTAGATGGTCATTCTGAGCAGAGAGGAGGAGGAGCGGAGGAGGGCCAAGTGAACAGCATGTGAAGTGGAGGAAGGTATGTTTAGTTACACAGAACAGAAGTGTGTTAAAGAAAAGAAAAATGACAAAAATGAACCGGTATGTAGATGCAAGGCTTGTGCGGTCTAACAACTGAAATGTCTATCACCTGTGTATAAATGCAAGGGAAGGCAGTTGTATACATAGTCGGTCTAATAAAAAATGTACCATGGGTAGCTACAAGGGTGTGCTCCATGCTCAGAGCACTTTTGCTTAAATTGGGAGCACATTTTTCAGACCATAATTTAGTGCCATTGTGCTCCTGCAGAGTACTAGGAGCATGGTCCATTCTGCATTATTGTACATGGCTGTGGGACTCAAGTACATACCCCCAGAATAACTTGTGCTCATTTTAATTTTATTAGATCCATTCAAACAAACTATACCCAATCACCCCGTATTTGTTCTCTGTTTTTGCTGATGTGGAGTGAGCTGTGTTAATGTTGTGTGTACAGTGCAGGAGACGTTTAGGGAGCTGGGAAGGAGTTTTAGACAGGTAGCACACACTGTAGCTTTTACACAGGTGCTGCCTGTCTATGATAGGGGGAGGGAAAAGGGCTCCACACCACGGCCTTCAACTTGTGATTGAAAGAATGGTGCAGAGAGGAGGGGTACGGCTACACTGGGGACTGGAGTCCCACCTGGGAGGATTACAGCCAATATAGAAGTGCATCCATCTGGGAGTGGATCCACAGTTCTCAGTAGACAGTTCAAACGTTACTCTGATGAATGTTTAAACTAGCCCACTAGCCTGGGGGGGAGGCATAGAAACTGACCCCCAGCAGGCTGAGATAGAATGTAGGGAGAGGTTGGCCTGCTGGTGCAGCGGTTGAACTTCCATTTGCGACGCCATTGACCAGAGTTCAAATGCGAGCTCGGGGAGTCAGAGGGCCAGCCAGGTAGAGGAGGACTGAGCATCCAACAAACTGCTCTCCTCTGGGGAAAGGTTGGGGAATCATTCGGTCTGCGAACGACTCATAGCAAAGGCTGGGAGCCAGTGCAGGCGAGGCTTAGTAGTTCCAGGAGGTATGTCAGACGTGGGCGTGTGCACTCATACGTCTTTGCACGCCACACCTCCCATCACTAAGGGAACAAAATGGATGCCAAATCCAGTAGCCCAACCCCATGAAGCCGAGCCCGGAGATCCACACCACTGGACTACATAACACATCACTGTTTGGAGAGGTACTTGGTGTGGCAATCCCAGGTGAATGCCAACGGGGGTTACAACAGTCCCATGGGATGGGGGAGAGGTGAACAGGAGGAGGAGAGTCCGAAAAAAACAAAAAGAATATAGGGAAATCCCAACGGGCGAGAGTCCCGCCATGGTGCAAGTTAATCAAGATGGGAGGGGGTTATCGAAGGAGGGAAGCAAAGCAGTCAGAAGAGAAGAGGGAGGAAGGGGGAACATAAGAAAAAAGGAGGAAACAATAAGAATAGAACCAACAAAATCTTGAAGGCTATGTGTGCCAATGCTAGGAGTCTGGGAAATAAGATCCCGTACCTAGAGGCCATTACGGCAGAGTCCGACCTAGATATTGTGGCCATTACAGAGACATGATGCACTGGCAGCCATGCCTATGATGTGGTCATATCAGGCTACACAATGTTTAGAAGGGACAGGGAGGAAGGAAAGAAGAGGGGAGGTGCTTTATGTGAAGGAAAACGAGCGCCTCGCGCCTTGACTACTGTAACTCCCTGTACCTAGGGCTTCCTGGGGTTGATATCCGCCGCTTGCAGCTACTGGAATCCTAGGACTGGAGAATCTGCTTCAGTCGCGCTCGGTCTGTCAGGACATGTGAAGCTGCGTCGTTTGGCCTGGTTATTGCAGTGAAAGCGATCGGAGTATAAAGCAGCTGCCTGGTATGGTACCCCTCTGCTCTTCATATAAATGTGTGGAGAAGTATTTGGATCTCAGGCTAGGACCTGCGAGTGGTGTGAGAGAGATCTTTCTGCAGGAGTCATGAGTACTAAATCAGGGTAGCTCCCTGTCAGATGTTCATGGTGAGGGCAAGATTTGTCTGGCTGCTCTATTGGCTGCACGAACTGAGCCTGCTGGCTCTGCTTAATCAATTTAGGTATCAAATGCTTGTTTTCTTTGTCAGGGCCCCAACCAGCTGCACCGAATAGGCTAGCCTTGTAAGGCCTGGGTACCCAAAGACAGTGACTGATAGGTCTGGCCTGTGCACAGTGCCCTATATAGTAGAAGTGTTAAGCTAATCAACCTAATCTCCCCTGTCCTTGTTACTTCCCCCTTAATAAATCAGATTTGTTGCGGCATGATGTACCGTTTGAACTGCGTGTTTGTGCTACCCTTTTGTGTATGAGTTATTGTATAACTGCATCTTATTTTACAGGGGGTCCTCAGCACCAAGTTAGCCATCCCAACCTGGGGTTAAGTGTAAGTCATAACGATAGTGTGGGACTTGTTCGTGGGCCACTAGTGGAAGGAAAGGGGGGTTGCAGTGACCCAGAGGGCTGTGACCGAGTCATTTTCGACTGTTCCAACCCCAACCTCTGGGTGGAGGCACCCGCCATTGGATCCAGGCCCCTCAACCTGTTGGTGGCAAAGCAGAAAGGGTAGTAGCCCTTGGGATAGCGTCCCCTTGGGGTTACACAATGATTTTATTCTTTATTGTCTGATTGCTTATGTTTGTATCTGTGAAGCGCCTTGATGCTCCGAAAGGCGCTATACTAAATAAAATTATTATTATTAAAACATAAAAACACCAGAAATACAGGGAATGGGGGGTGCTGTGAGTCACACTCCAGTCAGAAAACAGAACCACTGTTCAGACAGGTATGAGCTACAGGCCTCCACAGGGGAAGGACAGACAAAGAAATGTCAGAAACAGTTGCAAGATGGCATAAAACAGGAGGTTTTGCGGGTGGGGGACTTCAGTCTGCTGGATGTAGAGTGGAGCCTCCCAGCTGTGGCTTCACCTAGAAGCATCCTGTTCTTACTGCAGGAAGCGTTCCTCAGGCAGCTAGTCAGTGAACCCACTCTAGATGGGGCAGTACTGGACCTGGTGCTTGCTAACAGGCACAGTGTTGCAGACATCAGTGTTGGAAGCAGAGCTCTCGGTAGGATTTTTTGTTTGGGGATCCAGGACTGGCTCTAAAAAAAAGGTGGGGGGGGTCCACCGCCCAAAAGTGGGAGTCCCCAGAAAATTTCCAGGGGTCCCCATCCAAATACATGGGAGCCACACCCCTGCGCCAGCACTGCTTATACTGTAATAATATTCTGTAGTGTGAAGTCGCCTTCATTAGTTCTATTGTGGCATTTTAAACTACTTTTTTTTTATGTTTCAGGGGTGAATTCAAACAAATTATGGCCACTGCTCAATAACAAGAGCTTTGTTAGTTGAGCAGTGGCTGTATGTTGCAATCCCTCTGAAGCAAAAATGTAGTTTAAATGCCCAATAGAAAGTAATGAGCGCGTGCCTACAAGAATATTACAACAACAGTGCTGGCCCAACGGCGCAGCTCTGTAAAGTGACTCCCGGGGCCTGGTGGCTGAGCATCTTGGGGACTTTCAAAAAAATATATAAAAAATCCTGAGCATCCCGACGCACAAAAGGTGCATAAAGGACACGGGTACCCATGTCCCCAAGAGCCCTATGGAAGCCATCTGGGGACCAGTGATCATGGTACAGTGTGGTTCAATGTAAGAACTGTGGAATCCAACCACATGGTGAGAGCCCTGGACTTCAGAAGGGCTGATTTTACTAAGATGGTTGAATATGTCAGGAATGACCTGGCATGCAGAGATGACCTGGGGTTGGAGGAAAAATGGCCCAAACTAAAAGTGAAGACAACAACCCTCTATGTGAAGCAGATAAGCAAAAGTAACAGAAAGAGGAGACTGCTGTGGTTCTCAATGGACGCAGCAGAAAAGGTGAAGGCTAAGACAGTAGCATTCAGAAGGTATAAGGAGACCCAGAGAGAGGAGGATAGGGAAGCATCATCATGGAAAACAGAGGGAGGCACGCAAAAACAGTAAGGAGTAGGCGCAAACCGAGGAAAGAACAGCTTAGGGAGTATTAAAAGGGGACAAGACATTTTTTTGGTGTATTAGCGAAAAAAGGACAACAAAGGGAGGGATTGTACGATTAAAGGGGGTAAAGTGACTGTACAGAGAGGGATCCAGAAAAGGCAAACATCTTAAACAAATATTTCTGTTCAGTGTTTACAGTAGAAGAGGAAGGGGAGGGACCAAGAAAGGGCACCAGGAACTTTGCTGGGAGGCATACGGACACTTAATTTGCTAAGAAGAGAGTCCTGAAGGTGGAAAAGGATATGGGGCCAGATGATGCACACCCAAGGATCACCGGAGAATGGCGCGGTTCCAGAGGACTAGAGAAGGACAGACACAGTCCCACTTCACAAAAGTGGTAGCAAGGAAGAAGCAGGCAATTATAGGCCTGTCAAACTGACGTCAGCGGTGGGTAAGTTAGTGGAAACACTATTCAAGGAGAGGGCTGTAGAATATCCTTTATCTAACAGATTACAGGATCCAAGGAAGCATAGTTTCACAGGGGGAAGGTCATGCCAGTCAAATCTACTTGGGCAACAAAGGAGTCGGATCAGGGAGGAGGGGTGGACATGGACTACCTAGACTTCAGCAAGGCTTTCAACACCGTTCCACACAGGAGACTAGTAAGCAAACTGGGTTTCAAATAACATGAAGTCTCTCCTTTGCTCGGTTCAGTTTGTCAAAGTACCGTTTTTCTCGGTTTTCGACCGAATTTAAACCGTAACCTATCGGTTCAGTCTCTTGTCTGTGGTATTCGTGAGTACTAGATAGGTTTATTTTTGTTATTATTCTGTGTGGAACTTGTAAACATGGGATCGGTTCGGTTTGAACCGATCAGGTTGTTTTAAAATCTTTATTTCTGCTTTTAGAGTGTGGTTACCGGTTCTTATCGGTTCTAAAAAAAACGGATTTTATTACGTTCTTTTCCATGACCCATAACACAATCAGGAACGGATAAGGGTGTCTTGCCTGGCGGATTGACGAAAAAAGGGTAAGTTTTTGTTAGGACTGGCTATGTCTGAGAAACCCAAAAGAAAAACCGGGCCCACTGGGTTTCAACACTGTAGTGTGTGTGGGGAAGTCTTTGCTAAGGCTGATCCCCACACCACCTGTGTTTATTGTCTGCGGTTTGACCACTTCGATTCAGACTGCCAGATTTGTAAATATTTTCCTGCAGCTACCCTGGAAAAAAGAGTTGGTAGGCTCAGGGAAAGGGAGGCCAAAAAGTCCGCTGACCCGGATGGCCAGCCCGGTTCGGTTCCAACCGAACCAGAGGGAGTGCCCTCTGACCAGGGCGAAACTTCTTCGGGCAAAGGAGAACCGATTCCGAGGAGTCGGTTCCGGTTAAGAGATCAAGAAGGGATAAATCAGCTGGTGCGGATCCAAAAGTTCTTTCTCCGACCGCTGATGAAATAGCCAAAGCGATAAAAATTGTTCAGTCGCTATCCCCGGTTCCGACCGAACCGGCACCATTAGGAAGGCGCTCGGTTCGGTCGGTTCCACCGGTTCCGGATTATGATTTAGAGGAATTTTATGAACCGGAGGAGGAGGAAGGAGAGTATGAGGAAAGTGAGTGTGATTGTGAAAGTCTGGATGTGCCCATTGACCCGGATATCTCCCCAGACAGACCTTCAGGAGTGTCTCCTCCTAGGCTTTCTGAGTCCCCCTCCCATTTCATGTTTTACAAGAAAGTGGCTGAAACTCTTCAGCTTCCTATGGAAGAAGCTGTGGATGACCAGGAGGAGCCTGACTATGTTGAAATGATGGATATCCCAGAGTCCAGGAGGCTGTCTATTCCCCTTCATAAGTCTTTTGGGAAACGGACAATAAAAATTTTAAAGACTCCTAATTCTATACCTCCTGTGGATAAGAGAATGGACAAGAGGTATACTCTTTCAGGCTCAGATACGGAGTTCCTTACCCAGCAATGCAGCCATGTTGGGGTAGTGCAGGCTGCAGCCTGTGATAAGGCAAATATACCCTTGGCTTCACACCCCCAGATAAGGACTCCAGGAGGATTGATGCCATGGCAAAGAAACAGTACATGGCAGCATCCTTGGGACTCAGGCAGGCCAATTATATGGCCTATACAGCTAGATATCAGAAATCTAGATGGGACACTATAATGGCTTTAGCGAAACAGGTCCCTGGCCAGCTTGCCAAGGAGCTGGAGCAGGTAGCTGCGGATGGTATTGAGGCATCCAAGGTGCAATTCCATGCTGCAGTGGACTCCAATGATGTTTCATCTAGAGTCATGGCTACATCTGTGGCCTTCGTAGGATGGCTTGGCTCAGATGTACTAGCCTGTCTCAGGATACCCAGACTAAGGCCATGGATTTTCCTGTTGTGGGTAATTCTCTGTTTGGGGAGCAAACAGAGAACTTCATGAAGAAAATGGATAAGTACAGGACCACCTATAGGAGTGCTCAGGCCAAGGAAAGGCAAGCCACTCCTCAGAGGCAGCATCCCAGGGGCTGGGGCAGGCCTTTTCATAGGCCTTTCTACCAAGCCCAGGCCTCCTCTTCTGCTTATGCTCATAGGGGGTTCTTTAGAGGGAGAGGCAGATGGGGTACAAGCAGGCCTGTTTCCACCCCTCAGCCTAAAGCCCCTGCCAAACAGGCACCCTGATGGGGTTGCCAGGGCCGATTCTCCACTACCGGTAGGGGGCAGGCTGGCTTACTTTGTCCAGGACTGGATGTCTTTAACATCAGACAAATGGGTCCTGGAAGTAGTAAACCAGGGACTGGTTCTCAGCTTCAAAAAATTTCCAAAGATGAGAACCAGATCCTTTCCACCTGCAAATCCTTCAGAGGCACTTTCCCTAGAGGCAGAGGTCTCTTCCCTCTTGGCTCTCAGAGCTATAGAAAGGGTTCCACCCCTACACAAAGGGAAAGGATTGTACTCCAGGTACTTCCTCACCCCCAAAAAGACAGGAGAATGGCGGCCCATCCTGGATCTCAGATATTTAAACAAGCACCTTTTAAAGCCAAAGTTCAAAATGGTGACTCTGGGAATAATTCTACCCTCTCTAAGGCCAGGGGACTGGCTAGTCTCCCTGGACCTCAAGGATGCCTATTTCCATATTCTCATCAGAAGCTCCCATCGAAAATACCTCAGGTTCGAGCTGCCCTCAGGCCACTACCAATTCAGAGCAATGCCCTTCGGCCTAACCTCTGCTCCAAGGGTGTTCACAAAATGCCTGGCAGTAGTAGTTACCTTCTTAAAAAAGGAAAAGGATTTCCATCTTCCCATACCTGGACGACTGGCTCATAGTAGGCCAGTCCCCAGACCAAGTCAAGTTACACCTACAGATAACTCAGCAACTGCTTACTTCTCTAGGTTTCCTTCTGAATCTTTCAAAGTCAGTTCTAGAGCCTGTAAAGCTCCTCACCTTCATAGGTGCAGAGCTAGATACAGTAAAGGCCAGAGCCTTCCTTCCCCTGGACAGGGCAAGGACCCTTATTTCACTAGCCTCTTCATTCACCCTCCAGGTGTCTCGACCAGCAAGGCATTTTCTACAGCTCCTGGGGCGCATGGCTGCTTCTACAGCAGTGGTGCAGGGAGCAAGATTTCAGATGAGGGACATTCAGTTCCACTTGAGAGCCTTTTGGTCTCAGAAAAAATGATCCTCTGACCAAACTGATCCCAGTGACTCGAACCCTGATCCAGGCTTTGCAGTGGTGGCAGGATCAGGACAATCTAAGACAGGGAGTTCCTTTTGTCACTCAGTCTCACTTTCTAATCCTTACTACAGATGCCTCCCTCTTGGGGTGGGGAGCTCACTTGGGAGACCTGACCACCCAAGGGTTGTGGTCTCCTCGGGAATCTCTGCTTCACATCAATCTATTAGAACTCAGAGCAGTGTTTCTTTCTAGCACTTCAGGTTTTTTCCAAGTCTGTTCAGAACAAACTAGTTCAGATCAGGACAGACAATACCACCACAATGTGATATATCAACAAGCAAGGGGGCACTTGGTCTACGGCCTTGTGCACAGAAGCAATGAAGTTATGGTCTCTGGCCTATTCCCTGAACACCTCTCTTACAGCAGTACACCTCCCAGGCAAGGACAATGTCCTGGCAGTTGCTCTCAGCAGGATATCTCAGGGCCATCACGAATGGTCCCTGGATCCCCTGGTTTTGAAGGTGATCTTCTCCAGATGAGGCACCGCACAGATAGATCTTTTTGCAGCCCCAGACAATCACCAACTTCCCCTCTTTTGCTGCAGGCCCCCAGTGTTGGTCTCAGCCCCCCTGGATGCCCTAGTTCTCAATTGGGAAGGGAAGTTCCTGTATGCCTTTCCTCCCTTTCCTCTCCTGTTCAAGGTATTAGTCAAAATCAGGTCTCAGCCCTGCAAGGTGATTCTGATTGCTCCAGACTAGGCCAGACAGCCCTGGTACCCTCTCCTGTTGTCCTTAGCAGTCCACCTTCCCCTGTTTCTTCCCAGGAATTACAACCTGTTAACCTGTGCTCAGGGGAGGGCTTGGTACCCGAATCTCAAATCTCTCAATCTCAAGGCCTGGCTCTTGAAGAGTTAGAGTTTGCTGATTTACACCTCTCTCAAGGTGTTATGGATATCCTAAAGGCTTCTCGGAAGCCTTCCACCAGAAGCACTTACAACTCCAAATGGAAAAGATTCTCCATATGGTGCTCTGGGAAGCATGTTTCTCCAGATTCTCCATATGGTGCTCTGGGAAGCATGTTTCTCCAGAGTCTGCTGACCTGCCCACAGTCCTTGACTATATGGTTTATCTTAATAGCTTGGGACTCAGACCAGCTACACTAAGAGTGCATCTGGCAGCTGTCTCTGCTTTCCTTTCAGCAGGTAAGCCTTCTTCCCTTTCAGCTCATCCTGTATTCTCTAAGTTTTTCAAGGGATTGCTTCATACCAATCCGCCATTCAGGGACCCTGCCCCTGTTTGGGACCTTAATGTTTGCATTGCTCAGCTTATGCAACCCCCTTTTGAGCCTTTGTCCTAAGCAGAGCTTAAGTACTTGACTTGGAAAACTGTTTTCTCATGCCATCATTTCTGCCAGGCGACAAGTTAAAGTTACAAGCCCTGTCAGTGGAGCCTGATTTTATCTCTTTCCATAGAGATAAGGTGGTCCTCAGGACTAATAGGAAGTTTTTACCTAAGGTGGTTTCAGACTTCCACCTTAACCAGTCTATGTCTCTTCCTGTTTTCTTCACTGACCATTCCTCCTCTGGTGAGAGGAGGCTGCACAGCTTGGATGTGAAAAGGGCCCTTAGCTACTACATAGAGCGTACCAAGGGTCACAGATTTGACTCCCTCTAACTGTTCCTCACTTATGGTGAGGTTGGTAAAGGAAAACCTGCCACTAAGAGATCCATTGCCAGGTGGATTGTCTCTTGCATTCAATTTTGCTATGAAAAACTAGGCAGGACTCCACCCTCAGGCCTGAGGGCTCACTGTACCAGAGGTACAGCTGCTTCCCTGGCTGCTGCCAGGGATATTCCTATCTTAGAGATATGTCAAGCAGCTACCTGGAAAACAGTTCACACTTTTACCAAGCATTACTCTCTGGACGTCCAGGCTAGGAGTGATGCTTGGTTTGACACAGCAGTGCTTCAGAGCCTATTTCCTAGGTAGGTTCTGTCCCTCCTCCATGGAGGTACTGCTTGGTAGTCTGCTATTGTCAGAATACAGCAAGACTTCATGTTGTTTGAAGAAAAAATTACTCACCTTAGTAATGTTGTTTCTTCTAATGGAGTCTTGCTGTATTCTGACCTCCCCCCCTTCCCTCTCTCATAAACTTTGTTTTGGGATGTGGGTGGGCAGTAGCAGTGTTGGCACTCAAGTGGTGCCCCACCTTTTATTTATCACCCCTTTTTCTTTGGGTGAGTGGGTGTTGTGTTTGTTTCATTTTTTGGGTTTCCTGACTTGAGTCTTTGTTTTGGGACCAAAAAATCTGTTTATTATATTTAGTAGCCAATTGGCTAGTGTAGGTTTACAGCTTCCACACAGGACACTCAGTGAGTTTAGCTCATAAAGATCTGATGGTTTGAGTTCAAACAGCAACAGACAGAGTCTCAACCGAGCTCGAGCTCAGCGTTCCATGCCTGGCATGGAAAGTTAACTCTTTCATCTCCGGGGCAGTTCGAAGGTTGGACCTCACTGCAGTTTGTCAGAATACAGCAAGACTCCATTAGAAGAAACAACATTACTAAGGTGAGTAATTTTTTCAACTTGTGGGTGGGTAATAAGGTGGTAATCTGGGTAAGAAACTGGTTAGCGGGTAGGACACAGAGGGTAGTGGTAAATGGAGTTCACTCTGAGGAGAGGAGGGAGACCAGCGGGGTAACTCAGGGATCAGTGCTGGGACCGGTCCTCTTCAATGTCTTTATAAGAGAGACATAGCAGAGGAACTTGAAGGGAACATCTGTCTTTTTGTGGAAGACACCAAAATCTGCAATAGAGTGGACACTTTGGGGGGGTGGAAAGGATGAGCAGGGATCTAAAAAGACTGGAATAGTGGTCAAGGGTATGGCAGCTTGGTTTTATTGCAAAAAAGTGCAAAATACTGCACTTGGCCCAGAGACACCCAAGAACCGAGTACAAGCTGAGCAGAGTGATACTGACAAAGACCAAGCAGGAAAAAGACCTAGGACTAATCATATCGGATGGCCAGGCAGTGTGAAAAGACAGCTGGAAGGGTAAGTGGGATGCTGGGGTGCATAGGAAGGGGTATTGCTAGCAGGAAGAGGGAGGTTTTACAAATCAGAAAAGCACAGCGAAGCAGCATAAGAGACAAATAAGCAGACTTGGTCTCATCTCTGTAGGTTTCCTGAACTCTTCCTCTTCAGTTAGGTGGTGAAAAAAGTTAAAGAGAAGTAATTCCATTTACTAAACTAGCTTTATGACATACCAAAATTGACAGCAGAAAAAGGCCATACAGTCTATCCAGTCTGCCTGAGTTTACAGACCTCCCCCCCAATAACTACTGTGGGATAAGTTTCCCTCCTCCATCCACCTCTTCCTCCACACCTTCCTCCCCAATTCATGTAATTTTCCCTGTTTACCCTGTTCCAGCCTCTCCTGAAGCTGTCTACAGTTTTCAGGGAGACAGCCTCCTCTGGCAATTTGTTCCATTTTGGCACTACACTTGCATTGAAAGTGTCTCATTTTCCTCGTGAAGCGCCCCACCACCAGTTTGAGGCAGTGTTACGTAGTGGTCTTGTTCCAACTAAGGTTGAACAGACCATCAGAATTCACTCTGCTGAAACCCTCAATGTAATTAAAGGTTTCATTCATGTCACCTCTATACTACGTAATGTAATATGGGACTAAATTACTAGCAGGTCCCACTGAACCTCTAGTACTCTCTAACAGCTGATGATTTACTATCAGGTAATTGATAATAAATATAAACGTAGGTAGGAGCACTATTATGGTCTGAAGGAGCACATATTGCATAGCAGAAGTTCAATCAAGTGTGCTCTTCTGTTTCAGAGGAGCACACCACACTAAATCCTTAACGCTACCCCTGAAATGTACCACACATCTCCAGTGTCCACACCTGTTGCATAAATAAAAATAAATTATCTTCATTTTTGACGTTTATTTTCATTTTAGACAGGTCATAAGATTTCTATGTGTCTCTACTATGTATATATTTTGTATTGTATTTATGTCTTGACCTCAGGTCATACTTGAAAAGGGAATGTATATTCCAGTGTGCCTACCTGATATTAAATGAAATAAAGGCAACCTAAACCTATGGTTTATCTTTGTCCATATCTTAGCTGTCTCCTGTCCTGCCTGTTTGATTCTATATACAGTATACATATCCTATATACCAATGTATACAATGTTTATAGGGATTCCATTACTTAAAAAAAAGCATTATTTTCCCAAGACTTGTGACCCGAGTGGAAGGTCCTGTTCACACTGGGGTGCTTAAAACAGTCCAAGGTGTCTAAACTGTTTTTAAACACCGCAAGCTCGGTTTGCATCTGCACGTAACACAGAATCTGAACCGTTTTTGAAAACTGTGTTTAAACCCTGATTTGACCTAGGCTTAAACACTGTTTTAAAAACTGTTCAGCATGTAAACGAAGTGACCGTGAGTGTGAACGGTCTTTTCTCCCTCATCTAGATTTGTGATCGTCAAAACAGCTGCAATGCAATGTGCTAGTATCCTGGCATGTTTAGTGTATCTGCGCGGAGATCTTGCTGAGGAGGGAAAATTGATATACAACTGCAGTTGATGTCAATCGAATTGTGTCAAAAGAAAAAGAGTCTTAACTCCTCAGATTTGTCAGTCATTTGTATTAAGTTAGACTGGAAAAACTGTGTTAAGGCAGAGAAAAAAATAGTGCTGTGCTATACTGACTTTTTTATATTTTGAAGTCTGTCGAGTACTAATGTCTTCAAATCTCTGTCTCTGCATGAGTGCCCGGGCAGCTAGCTGGACTGATGAAGCCACAGAGGTACTCATCGAATATTTTTCCATTGAAACCGTGCAGAATGAATTAAACAGCATGCACAGAAATACAAAAGTTTATCAAAGAGTTTCAGAACATCTGACTAACCTTGGTATTGAGAGGACAGCCAAATGGTGCCATGAAAAAATCAAGTAATTAAATGTAAAATATCACCGTACAGAGGACCAAAACAAGGTATCTGGAGCATGTCGAGCTGTCAGCCCCTTCTATGGGGGGCTTGATGAGATACTGGGCACAAGACCAACAACAGAGCCAAGCTTAATTCTGGAGCACTTAGAGCAGACATAGTCCACAGAAGCAAACGGGACAGATGACTACCCTGTGGATTTTGATTTGCCGGTATCAGGTAAATGGTTTATGATCATATGGTTACATTGTAAGCAAAAATAGCACAGAAATGTCTTTTTGAACATCTGGTCATGCTGTGCCTTGTGGACATGCCACAATATGTCAGTATTGAGGACACCTCCAAGGTGTGTTTTACATACCATTACTATAAACAAATTCTGATCAGAGCCAATATGGCTTCCAAGAGCGTAACGTAGGTGATTTTGGTGTGGCAGTTTGAATCAGTGCCACCATGTTCTGTGCATTGGAGCCTGCCATGCAAGATGGCGGCTCTGACAGATCTGCACATGCGCAGTTTGCGTGAACCCTTTGTTCCACAATACAGCCGTCCCTTTTCCGCGATTCTGGAAAGTAGTCTTGAGGCGACACACCGCAGAGGGGAGCTCCAGATATGGAGGGAGGGGAGGGGAAGAGGAGACACCAGAAATCACCAGCGACTTCAGCACTGTGGACGGGAGACTGCATCCCTGTAGGAGAACATGGAGATCAGTTCAGTTTTTCTCCTACAGTGATGTGATCCCAAAATGACTGCAGGGCTCCCCCATGCAGCCACAAAATGAAACATTTATGGTTCCAATTGAAATGAGTATGTGTCAACATGATTCATGTAAGTAGCATGAGTATGCTGTAGGGCGTTGCTAAGTGACAGACTTTGTGGCTCCTAGATGCTGTGTGTTATTCTTTTTGCATGTCCATAGTGACTAACATCTTTCCTGGGACAACGCTTGACAAGCACATCAGGTATCACAAACCAAAATTGTGCATTAACACTGTGTGGAGTACAGCATGTCCTCCTATTTTTATTTTTGGTAGCACTGGAATGACTGTGATTGTTCTGTGTCATTGATGATGCTACAAGTACAAAAACCTTGCCCAGTTGTGCATGGCTCAGCTCATGCAAGTACCATAGCCTTAAGCCTTGTCACACCTATACGAGAGCAGAAAATATTGCTATTCCAGTTTAACACATGCCACCATCTGTATAAACATGGTGTCTGACTGGTTACTTGCTGAAAGTAAAGGGACACTAATCAGTTACCAAACTCCCCGATTAAACATTAAATACAACTGTACCTGGCCCATCAGCACAGTGGTTGGGTTTCTATCTGCGAGGCCAGCGACCCGGGTTCGGGAATGTACCCGGGTTGCTGGAGGGCCGGCCGGGGGGGGGGGAGAGAAGGATGCAGCATCCAGAGACAGCTGTCCTGCACTGGGGGGAGGATGGGGATGCACCCCAGCGCCTGCTGGCCTCTAGCGAAGGCTGGAGACACAGTAGGACGTTGGACCCAGTACGCAGAGGGGAGGGGCGGACGTTGACGTTTGCCTTGACATCAATACACCCCAGGGGAGAAAAGTGAGGAAACAAGATCAGTGCCCGCGGGATGACGGCTGCCAGGTCTCTGGCGCCACCAAAGCCCTCCAGTGAGCCGTCCCCCTCACCTCAGCAGCATCCCGGGGCCGAATAGTGCCAGGTAGCCCCACATTGGTACCTTCCCTCTCGGAGGAGGGGGACCTGCTCAGCGACGGGATATGCCAGGATAACCCGAGGCGGCTGTGATATGAGAACAAGGAGGAGGGACTCGAGTGAGGTCAGTAGGTGGTTAGCCGGAGCCCCAGGCGGACCTGAAGGAGTGGGGGGCACTGGAGCCGTTGGAGGGGAAAAAACAGATAAAAAAAAATATACAACTGTGTCTGTACATGTATATATTGAAATCCATCCATTTATTTTGACATAATCATCTATTTTTTTTGTTCGTAGACTCTTGAGAGGGAGCGTGATGAGGATGATCATGGAGAAACACAGGCTGACACATCTTTTGGATCTGAGCAAGCAGTAGTTCGTGAACATATGGTGGCAGTATCGGAACACACTCTGCTACGTCCGTCCACCAGTACACCTGTTGCTGCTGTAGGGAAAAGACCTGTTGGCTATGAACCACTGCAACATCTAAGAAAAAGAAAATGAACCGCTTGCAGGAGATCATGGCTTCCTTGTTTGAACCTACAAGGAAGCTCCTGGTTGAGCAGCATCAGGCAAGATGCAGGCCAAACAGGAGAGAGCTAGAGCTGAATTAGAAATGGAGGCATTCAGGTCGTCGGGGGTCAGCAGGGGGAGGATAGGATTGAGTGTCCGATGGACTGCTCTCCTATCCTGGGGTGAGTTAGGGGCTGTCCTCGCTCATGCAGCAGCCCCCAATGGAGATTGGAGGCACTGCAAGAAGCGACGCAAAGGGGGAACAAGAAAAGCGGAAAAACCCTTCCGGAAGCTAGCCGGATGACGGCTGCCAGTCCCAGGCACCTCCGAAGACTCCCCGAGAGCCACAGAATACCTCAGCAGCTCCCGGGGCCAAGAGAAATAGTGTGCTGGTTGCCCCCAACGGTGCTTTCCCTCCCGGAGGAATGGGGACCCATCTGGTGAAGGGTTACACCGGGCTACCCTGTGGAAGGCTGCAGCTGTGAGCTAGGTGGTCGGAAGGGGGAT
This sequence comes from Neoceratodus forsteri, assembly GCA_016271365.2. Lineage (NCBI taxonomy): Eukaryota > Metazoa > Chordata > Ceratodontiformes > Ceratodontidae > Neoceratodus > Neoceratodus forsteri. The sequence continues at coordinate 211,950,172 of JADMNL010000027.1, forward strand.
AGTAGGGGGGCATGTCTGGAACCATGGCAGCCCGAAGGAGAGGCAGCTCCGGGGAATAAATAAATAATGCAAAAAAAAAAAAGAAATGGAGACCTGTATGCAAAGGCTGGAAGCCGAACTATCGCCTTCCTTCTTTAACAATCTGTTGCTAATTTTTTGCACCTCACAACAACAGCAAATTGCATATCAGCCACCTCCAGCCCCAATTTAGGTTTCTCAAAATAATGCTGAAGGTTTTGTGTACAGTGTGACAGGCCAACATAACACGGCCAGCATTGTGTTAGGCAGCTCTGACACAGCAGGCCAGAATTCAGCTGTGCAAGGAACCTACTATTCAACTCCCAAGTGCCAGCCATAGCCTGACGCAGGAGTTGTTTAGTGAGGATATGACATGGACACATTTGTGATGTCTGTAGTGCGCCCCCCCCCAAAAAAAATGTAATAATGCCTGTTGACATAATTGTAGTTTCTTTCAAGTAACATAGTTTGTGTTGTTTTTTAAGCTGAATGTATGTGTACCTAGTACAGTACCACGTTATCTTTTTTAGTGTTCTTTTAAGAATAAGTAAAAGGTTGAAAGCAGCACTTGTTCTATAATACAGTTTAATGATTAAAAAAGATCCATTAAGCATGGTTAAAAATAGACAGTTGCTGTTTTTAAAACGTTTGCAAAGTTACTTACCACTACAGTAAAAAAGTGAGTAAAGAACCATATTCGGTGGGTACCTGAAACTGTACTGTACATTTAATCTTTACAGTTGTGCAACCAAAGTTTCTGCAGCTGTAAACAGGATACATAACGTAACAAATTCTATATATTTAAACATTTTGTTGCACTGTTTGTAAACTACTTCATTAATTGAATAACCTTTTTAATGTTACCATCAGCTGTAATGATGCACAGCAAGTAAGTATTCCCCACAGTTAACTGTTGCTAAGTTTGTTTAACATATTATGCTTTTGCATTACTTTATTAATGGCATTAATAAACAAGAATTCATTTTCCAAATAAGTTTGTGTTGGTACTCATTTATGTCAAGTTGACAAGTTTTGACCCATCGTCTAACATGCTGTAATGTCTGTCAGTTCCTGCATGAACACAGGTAGATCCAACCATACCATAACCTACATGGTGTGTAGTAGGTTAGTAAGGGCTTCATGAATGGCATGTGCCTGATGTCCCAGCTTGGCAACAGAGCTGTCTTCATAACTTGGTTGATCGTTGTCCGGTTGCTGAAAGCCATCTGTTTCGCACATTCATTCCTGAAGGAATACTTCCGACTTTGACTTGCAGACATTGTGAAGGACACAGAAAGCAGCAACAATTATTGGGATTTTTTTTCACAAACACAGAGTAGGCCCTAGGATTCATGGTGCTCAACAGAACTAAATCAGAACTGCATTTCTTCTATGAGATTCACACCTAATATACACAAGGCGCCGGAGTTCTTAAAAAAAGTATACATTTTATTACAGGAAGCAACAAACACAACCTGACACGTTTCGGATAAAAATCCTTTGCTTCCTATAATAAAATTGATACTTTTTTAAGAGCTCCGGTGCCTTGCATATATTGGGTGTGAGTGCCACGGTAGAAGGAATGCAATTACTGTGATGTGTTCGATGGAAAATTCCATCCATTTTAGTAGTAGTAAAATATTTTATTCATACATGTTATATGAATTAGGATAATCTTGATTGAGCTATTGCTCATTGACAATGAGGTCCTAGAAGTTGTCAGACAATCATACAACACAGAGAAAAACATAAAACAATAAACATTAAGCAGTGAATAAATAAATGTACGCATTTGATATACATTAATCACTCATTCAGAAATATAGGCAGGTAATAGCATAAAAAAATCTACTACTTTTTCAGAGAGGGCAACATTGTCTGGAGCTAATGGCCAGCTTCCTAAACCAAGATTTAAACCCTATCCAAGTTATTCTCCCCTTATATTTGCTGGTATTTTGTTACACTCAAGAGGACCCCTGTGTAGAACAGATTGCCGACTGATTTCTAGTTTACATTTGGGAACTTCAAAGTCTGAGGCCTTAGCTGTTCTTAATGAACGCAGTTTATCCTGTTTTGTCACCCCTGCAACTATATATGGGGGTACAGTACCTAACCAGCACTTTTATACATAAATGCAACTAGATGTTCCTGTTTACATTCTGAAAGTTGCAACCATTCCAAGCGATTAAATAAGAGACACTTATGCATGAAATGGGGGGGCATTCAAAATAAATCTAGCTAACCTATCATGGCACACCTCCAATATCTCCAAATCAGTTTTTCTACCACTGGCTTAGATAAAGTCCCCATAATTCAACATGGGGATTATCATTGAGTTGACAACCCTCCCTCTTACCTCAGGGCTCATACAGGATCTGACCCTATACAGAGCACCTAGTTTTTTCCCCCTACATTTTTAATGACAGTGTTTATGTGATCCCCTCCCCAATTTAGGGACTCGTCAAGCCACGAGCCCAAGTATTTATAAGACTGTACCTGCTGGATTGGGGATCCCTCCAGGGTATCCATCTTCAATGTCAAGTTTTCCTGAGCAATCAAAGATCGATGAAATAACAACAACTGCGTTTTTTTGGGGGGGTTAAAACTAAACTACTATCCCTAAAAAAAAAAATCTGCAGCTCGTTAAAGGCCTTCTGTAACTTAACTTGAATTTTGTTTACTGTAAAATCTGAAGTATATATTATGGTATCATCAGCGTATAAAAGAAAAAAAAAATAGTTGAATCTGAAAAATGTAACCCAGTAACATAAATATTAAACAATAATGGACCCAAGATGGAACCCTGGGGGAACCCCGATACAACAGGAACAGCAGCTGATGTCCAACCTCCCAGGGTGACCATTTGAGCTCTGTCAGTTAATTAGGAGGTGAGCCATCGCAAGCTAGGCCCCACTATCCCCAGAGAGGCTGCTCTAGATAGGAGGACACCGTGTTTCAGTGAATCAAAGGCCTTAGATAAGTCAACAAAAAATGCACCTATCCAGAGCAGCCTGTATGTCCCCAGTAACCTTGACCAGGGCTGATATGGTACTATATGATTTCCTAAAACCTGATTGCATGCCACTCAAAAGGCACTGAGATTCCAGATATCCAGCAGTCTGAGCAGCCACAATCCTTTCAAAAATCTTTGAAACCTGAGGTAAGAGAAATACGATGGTAGTTGCCAAACTTAGATTTATTGCCCCCCCCTTAAAAATGGGCACAACTTTCAGTTGTTTCCAAGCATTGGGGAATTCTCCTGTCTTAAGGGAAAGGTTAAATAAATATGCTAAAGGGTGTGCAACAACCGGGGAGGCAAATTTCAGTAAATTGGAAGGAATGGCATCCAGGCCCATGGCTTTAAATGTGTTTAGTTTTAGCAACTCCACCAAAACCCTGTCAAATGAAATCTCTGAAAAGGAAAAATTGACATTAAACCACCATTTGTGCCCGGCTGCACTATATCTATCCCGTTTATTTTTTAAACAAATTTTACTAAAAAAAAAATCATTAAATCTATCTACAACTAGTTGGGACATGGGAATCGTCTGGCCATCAATTGTAAATACATTTGGGACATCGGTTACTTGACCTTTCAAGAGAAAAATTGATTGCCCGCCAGAAATCTTTTGGCTGTTGGGAACATTTAGTATCCAAAAATGTTTTCTGGTATTTTTGTTTTGTGATCCTCACCACTTTCACATATAGATTGCAAAGTTTTTTATAGTTTTCCCAATCTGTTTTTTACCTGATTTATTTATTTATTTATTTGTTTTATTTGCGCCTTGGTCCAAGCTTTATCTCTAGCATGTTTTTATTTTCTCAGCTCATTGGAAAACCATGAAGCATTATTATGTTTCAGTTGCCTGGATTTAATGGGACTGTGCTTTTTGCACACTAACATAAATTCATGTTGGAAAAAATCCCAGGCCTCATTTACCATAGGTATTATTAATAATAATTGATCCCAGTTTATACTGCCCACATCCAGCATAAAATCTATGTAATCAAAATTGTTAAACCTACGCCAGGTTACTAATCTGTTACTTATTAGTTTTATCTGGTTTACTTCTGGAACAAAAGGTAAGCTGATGGTCAGATATAGAATCTGGCAAAATGCCACAAGAAAGTGTGTTCTCTGCTGAGTTGGAAAATAAACCAAAATTGTGGATGAATCAGAGGTTGCCGTATTTATTCTGGTAGGATCACAGATCAGCTGAGTAAGACCCAGATTTATTTGAAGATCAACCAATAGGTGAAGGTCACTAACAGATCGATAATTAGTATTAAAATCACCTGCCATAAGGATTTCATGTGAATTATTAAATCCATAAAGAAAATCCTGAAGGCTGTTGAAAGCAGATTAATTAATTTTGGGAGGGCAATATACACCCACAATTACCATTTTCTTGTGGTAAGGTATACTTAGTTCTAAGGCTAGGACCTCCAAACCATTTAGGTCTCTCTCTATAGCAACTGATGTTAATAACAGGTCAGATTTCCCATAAATTAATATGCCCCCACCTCACTTATTTCTATTGTGCCTCCATAAATTATAGCCAGTAATATTTACCAAGGAGTCCTCCTTTCTCTTATCAAGCCAGGTTTCTGTGATAATGACTATATCAGGGTTATGATCTATAATCCAGGTGCTAATTAAATCTATTTTAGGTAGCTTGCTTCTAGCATTAAGTTGGATCAGGGTAAGGTTAGAGCCTGTCCTTCCTAAACTAGATGTACCCTTATCTACCAAATTTAACTGGTTCCAAGAATTATTCCATGGGGCAGTTCAGGAGTTGTAGGCCCCAGGTTCGGATGCACATCACCACATAGCATAAGAAATATCATAATCAGACATCTCCAACGTCATTTCAAACCGAATGCACATTCGACCACCATTCTGGCCCTGCTCAGTCTACAGTTGAAGTTCCTCTTCCTCGAGTCTGTATAGTCTGGAAAGGGCTTCATTACCCATGGGAGCAGAGGGTATGCAGGGTCACCAATAAGCACTTTTGGGACATTTACTCCTCCAATTTCCCTCAGAGTTGCAGGGAACAAGGTGCCACTCTGCCCCTTTTTATACACAGCGCTGTTTTTAAATACACGTGTGTCATGCACCCTGCCAGGCCCTCTGATATTGACATCTTTAAAACAAAACTTTTGGTCCACAACTGCTTGCATCACAACTGAGTAATAACTTTTACAGTTATAGTATTCTGTTGCATTATGGGCAGACATAATGGGGAAATAGGTGGCATCTATGGCTCCACCACAGTATGGAAAACCCCAGTCCCTTTCAAAGCCTGTGACCACCTCAGTGATGTTTCCAAAACGCATCACACGTGGCATCACTGCTGTTACTATAGCATGGCAGATTTCTATCACTGACTCACGGACAGTAGAATGACTGACCCCAAATAGATGGCCCAGGGTACTCCACATTAGTAGTAAGTTTCCACAGTGCAGTTGCAACATGCTTATCCATAGGCACATATTTTCTAAGCTGGGTATCCTGCTTAAAAATAACCTCATGTAATTCAGAGCACCACATATAAAATGAATTATAAAGTATTCGAACTGCCTCCACCAATCAGAGGACAGCTTTACTGTACCTCTTATTCAGCATACAGTTGCTGCCTCACACTCCTCCGCACAGCTGATTCCTACTGCGGTGATTCTTGCTTATCACACCGTTTCTCTCACAATCGCTGCAGCGGAAAATCAGCTGTGAGAGGAATCCCAGTTGTAACACCAGCTGTAGAAGAGCTCTGTTTGAACTGACAGCTCTTAAGTGAAAGTGTGAGAGGAGTGGGATGAAGGATCAGCAGCAGGGCAAAGAGAGTAAATGGCAGCAGAAGAAAGTGGATGGACGGCACCGCGGCACAAGCCACGTATGTACCCCTACCATACAAAACGGTGGGGGAGACCACTGAACACGGCAAAAATAAAAAGGAAATTCTCAGCAAAATGTGTGATCTTTTGGGATGGAAGCAGTTAGACTATTTCATAATGTTAATATGTATAGTGAGGGATGTCTCTTATGGGATAGGAATGTTCTCTCATGCTGTTTTGGGCTGACAGAACCTCTCAGCTTTGTTTCGCGGTCCTCTTGCCCAAAACAGCACAAGATAACATTCTTATCCCGTGAGAGACACCCCTCACTATACATATTAACATATAGCCTTGGTCATCCTAAAATTCCTAAGCCACTTATCATCCTGTGAAGTGTTCAAAACCATATCATTCCACCAAGAAGAGCCCCTGTCCCTGCACCATGTGCCTTTATCCAAGGTAAGAGCCATGTATGCACATACGATTACACTGTGCATTAAAACAATAAACTTCTGCAATTGCTGCCTTAGAACTTACATCCTGTGCTGCATGTGTTGTATCGCACTCAATCGCCTTCTCACTCTTTTTTTCTCTCATATAATAGGCAGCAACAATCGAAAGTACAGTGGAGTCTGTGAGAGGCGCTATTTGTAAACAATGCCTGGGCAGCAGCTATTGAATCATGGGTTCGAGGCGTCTGCGCAACGTATCATGGTAAGCAGTTTTCAGCACGGTGGCACAATGCGATGTGCTGGAGCACTGAGTACAGAGCACAATGTGGACACTGTGACATGGTTTAAAACATGATTCAGAACCGCTTTCAACAGTGCAGACGCTGCAGCATGGTATGGCTTATTCCGTTTTATAACACGTTAACCATGCTGCAGTGTGAACCGGGCCAAAGATAAACAATGTTATTAACCCAGTGGGTAAATCAGTAAGCAGTAACCCACGTCAGGGTGTGTGGTTACTGGGGATTGATCAACACCCTGGGTGTGGTGTGAGGCACAAGGGCAACGCCTGGGTGTCCTCACAGCACCCAGGGTGTTGATTAATCCCCCAGTAACCACACGTCCTGGAGTGGGTTATTGTACTTATAATATAGGCTATCCTCATCGCACCCTAATCCCCAGTAACCACGCACCCTGGAGTGGGTTATTGTACTTATAACATAGGCTATAAAAAGTTTGTAAATAGTACGTTACTTAGTTTGAAAAATAGGAAAATGCAGCGTGAGTTGGGTATCCTGCCACTAAATAAAGTAGTCCCTGTGTAAGAAATGCCGTGTTTTCTATTCTTTTCAACTTTTTACACTATTAATACACTGTTCTTAATTATACTAATGAATGCTGAAATATGTATCATCATGTCAAACCTTTTAATTGTTACAAGGTGTTATTTAATTAATTTCGCTCCAGGAGGCGCGGGGGTTGGGGGTGTCTCTCTGTAGCAACTCTGACATGGTCACTGTCCGCTCCCTGCTTCACCATGAGAAGTGCTCCCGTTTTCTTGTCTGTGCGAATCTCTCTAGCTTCCGCTCCTCACACAACCAAGTAACTTGCCCAAACCTTCTACTGGATGACGTGGTCCTGCTCTCTTTCTCTCTCTCTGTCTCACACACACACACACAATTTTTTTACACTATAAACATTACCGAATAGCACCCTCTGCCTCTCTTCTTGCTTTTCAGTCTCACTTTCTGTTGCAGAGGAGAGTAGCTCTTGCTAGCGTGGGGCTTATTACTCTCCACTCTATCATGGGAGCAGATATTGCTGGGAGCCAGGGGGCATGTACTGTTGCAGCAGTAGATCAGTGTTTAGCCAGGTGGCTGGGTGGAAAACATGATAATGTTTCAAACTGCAATGATCGCAGAAAATAACAATGACAACTACCGCTGTCCAAATAGTAATCCATACTCTGAAACAGCATGAGATTGCTTAGAAAGAAGATTGCACCGTACTGCTTGAGTATGGATTTTCCACTTGCGTCCAATCTTGCATCACGCTTCGGCCCCCACCAGAGGGCAATCCACAGGTGGGACAGTTATCCCTTCCTCCCCAAGAGAGGAGTGCAGTCCTCCAGATGCTCGATTCCTACCCCCCCCAAGCCCGGGCTTCTTCCCGACCCGGGTTGCCGGCATGGCGAGAGGTGTGGCGTTTAGCTCCTCAACCTCCAGCGCCACTGGGCCAGACTCTGTGCTTTCAGTTTTGCAAAATTGGATCCACAGGCGGGAGCACGGGCCCTCTGGGCCCTGCGCTCCCACCCGCCCATGAGTGTAGAGGCACTGAGTAGAACGGTTCTGTGCTCCCAGTTTAGCATAAATGGTATGCATAGGTGGGAATGCAGGCCCTCTGGGTCCTGCACTCCCACCTACCCATAAGTACAGACACATAGCGCAGGCCTAGAGGCATTCCAAGTAACCCTTGTACTGCAAATGTGGCAATATTTCAGTAACCATAGCAACTTTGCAAACAATTATTTCGTGGTTGTATTCATGACCTAGCCACCTCCACCCATGCTTAGTACAACTAAAGGTGTACTAAGTTGTGCTTAGTGAAAAATCTGTATCTCAAACCATTTTTGACATATAGGCGCTATGGCCACCACAGTGTTATTCTATGGGAAAATGCTCAACTTCGGACTGCTGTAACTCTAGAACTGGTGTACATTTTTTCACCAAACCAGCAAAATGCACATCTGTGGCGCAAGGGCTTGCCACCCTGCATGTTTCAGTCCAAAAGTCCTAACCGTTTTCTTGCTATGAAGTGTCAAACTGCTTTTTGGGGCTGTTGAACTGCGAAAGTTCCATGAAATTTTGCGAAAGTACCTTTGGTTTAGCTGGGGGAGCGTTCACGAAAGTACTTTGGGACTTCCGCCAAAGTCCCTCCATTTTAAATGCGGGACTTTCGCAAAAGTACCCGCTGAACTTTCATGAAAGTTGCGTGGCTAAGATGGCGGAAAATTTTAGAAATCATATTTCCAGGCATCCTTTCAGAAAACTGATACAAGGGTCGTGTTCCTAGGGCCCCGATTAGGTAAACCCAACTGTTGGTGTTTACCAAGGTGCAGTATTTTTTGAATGACATTGTTTTTCCGCATCGCTAACTGAAAACAAGATGGCGGATTTGCAAAAGTACTAAACCCATTTGCAAAAGTAAAAAGTGCTTTTAAGGGGGACATATATTTTTCCTCATAGGCTATAATGGGAAACTTTAATAACTTTTCAACGGATTAATATTTTTTCATCAGACCTTCAAAAGGCACTTCCCAGACCATATCCAGTCCCCATATACCCTGAAAATTTCAGACCAGATGGACAAACCATTTGGGTGCAGAGACGAGCAAAGAATTTGCCAGAATTGCCACAAAAAAGTGATGTTTTTCACTTTTTATGTCACGCCACAGCTCCACAACTGCACATCTGACTGGAACGCAGCTTGTCAGATCCAGAGATCTATGGCAGCAGACAGTGCATACACAGTTTCAGGCAAATTGGATGAATGGTTGCAAAGTTATTAAAGTGCAAAATTTGAGGCTTTAACATTAATGTGTCTACTCAACCCTAACTATAGTGGCACTACCATGCCGGTATACTGTATATAGCTTCAAACCCCAGGAAATCTTACTGTATTCTGACTTATTAAGACTACCCAAGCAGTATGGTCTCACCATAGGACTACCCCGGAGTCGAAATGGTTAATAGAACCTATGCAAATGATGGAATGCTGGGCTCGAGCTTGGTTTTCAAACCACTGTCCCTGGTAAAAGTTCTAAACCATCAGATTCTTTACTCCGCTTGCCTCAGTTGGACATCTCCAGAGAGCTCTCCTTTCATTGCTTGAAATTCTTTATTTTCTCTGTTTTTCTCTGTATAAAGTCATTTTATTTGTTTATTAAAGCACTGTCCTTGGTTTTCAGGTAGAAATTGTTTAAGGCTGGCCCGGTGGCGCTGAGGGCTGAGGCGCTGGACGCCACACCTCGCGCTGCGCCGGCGACCCGGGTTCGGGAACGGACTCGGGTGGCCGAGGGTCGGCAGAGGGGAGGAGGATCGAGCATCCCAACAGATGCCTCCTCCTCAGAGGTGGGAACCGAGAACGATCCGCTCCGCATCACCTTCGTGAGCCGGTGGAAGCACCGCAACTGAAGGGATGGAGGCGGCCCGCTCAACGGAGTCGGGAGGGGGACGCCGCCGCACATGAGTGTGGCGCAAGGCCAGCACGCCATCACCGACGACGTCTAGCGCCGCGCCCCAGAGGGGAAATTAGGGAGGAAAAGGAAAATACCTCTCGGTTAGCCCTAGATGATAGCCTCTCGGTACCATCCAGGACCACCAGGAGAGGGACAGACCCCACTGTGCAGGGGGAGAAGGAGGCACTCTAGGGGCAGATCCCTGAGGTGGAATCGGAGGTTGAGAGGTAGGAAGGAGAGGGCTCCGAGAGCAGGACGGTGGATAAAGAAATAAAGTAAAAAAAAAAAAAAATTGTTTAGATTTTAGTGTAGGAGGGGTAAGTAACCGTTTTTTCTCCTCTCGGTGTAGGAAAGGTAGGTAACTGCTTTTTCTCCTGTCGGTGTTAACCGGGAGGAAACCGGCCTTTTCTTTGAGTTTTATCCTCTCCCTTACTATAAAACTTTAGTTTATTTAAATTGTATTGTACCGACTTGGTACAGTCGTTTTTTTGGGTTTAAATTTAACGGGGTAACTCCTGGTCTCTATCGGTTAGCGTGACTGGAAAAAAAAAGGTTTATTTAGAGTGTTCTGCCTAGTGGGGTTTTCTTCTGAGTTATGTCACAGAAAAATAAGACGAGAATGGGACCTACAAGTTTCCAGCATTGTACTGAGTGCGGGGAACCCTTTGCCAAGGCAGATCCACATTTAATTTGTGTTTTTTGTCTGGGGTTTGAACACCTCAGGACAGACTGTGAGATCTGCAAGCAGTTTCCTTAATCCACTATTGATAGATGGTTGAAGAGACTGCAAGAAAAAATGTCTGAAAAGGCTGCTGACCCAGCCGTTGAAAAATCAGTTCCTCTTCAAAACAAACCAGAGGAGCTGCCCTCTGAAACCGGCTGCAACGGGTTAAGAAAAAACATCAGGACCCGCAACCAAAGAAACCAGCAGTTCCTTCAACTGAAGATATTGCTAACACGATTTGCATTATTCACTCCTTACAAGTCCCGGTTCCAGTTGGAAAGCAACTGCAACCAGTAACGGTTCAAAATCCTGGTTCTTCCCAGGCCCCAGGTTTAATAGACCTTGGGGAGGCGGGGGGGGGGCACCTTGCAGAAGAAGAGGAGGAAGAAGAAGATGAGGATGATGAAGAGGAATTTGGGGAGCCCATTGACCTAGAGGTTTCCCCAGATCCTCACAGATCAGAATCCCTGATAACAGAAGTGAAGACTTTACCTCATACTTCATTTTCTTGAAGCAAATTGCACAGACCCTCGACCTCCCTACTCAGGAATCAGCTGAGGATGAGGAGGAAGAAGATTACAGGGAAATGATGGATGTGTCAGTATCAAAAAGATTACTGCTGCCACTCCATAAATCCCTTAAGAAGCAGGCACTCAAGGTCTTGCAGACACCCATTTCTGTGCCACCTGTTGAAAAGAAGGCAGATAAGAAATACTAGGTTGCCAAAACTGGTGCTGAGTTCCTTTTTGGGCACCCTAGTCATGAGGGGGTAGTGCAGGATGCAGCTTGTGACAAAGCTGGCATCCCACTGGCCTCTCAATCTCCAGATAAAGATTCTAGGAGGATGGACTGCATTGCCAAAAAGGTGTACCTGGCATCTTCCCTGGCTATTAGACAAGCCAGCTACATGTCATATGTGGCCAGATATCAGAAGAACCTCTGGTCCACAGTAATGGAGATAATAAAATCAGTTCCAGCTCCCATGGCAGCTGACCGAGAGGAAGTTGCAAAAAGAGGAATTGAGGCTGCAAAAACATAGTTCAGGATGGCAGTAGATTGTAATGACACTACATCCAGACAGATGGCAGCATCAGTGTCTTTAAGAGATTTGCCTGGCTCAGGATGACAAACCTGACCCAGGATACACAAACTAAGGCAACAGACTTGTGATCCTGTGTCTCTGTTTGGCGAACAAACAGAGGCATATATGAAGAAAATGGACGAATACGAGTCGGCCTGTAAGAGTGCTGCAGCCAACAAGAGAGCATCTACCCCCCAGAAGCACCAGACCAGAGGTGTCAGGGGCAGATCTCATTATAGGCCTTTCTTCCAGCCTCAGGCTTTCCCCCAGTTCCAACAACAGAGGGGATATTTTAGAGGCAAAGGCAGAAGGGGGCAGTGGCCATACTAGCCCCAGTATCCAGCCAGCAGCACAAGCCAAGCAGACACCCTGAGCTGCCTGCACGGGTTGCCTCCCCAATACCAGTAGGGGACAGGCTGGCCCACTGTCTCCAGGAGTGGGAAAACATTACCACAGACAAGTGGGTCCTGGAGGTAGTGGGCCAAGGTCTTGTACTCAGCTTCAAGCTCATGTCAAAGCTGAGATCAAGGGCCTTCAAACCATCCTCCCCATCAGAAACAACCTCGTTGGAAGGGGAAGTTTCAAGTCTGCTATTGCAGCTGGCAATAGAGCCAGTCCCTTCAAACCAGAGTGTAAAGGGCCTATATTCAAGATACTTCCTCACAATAAAGAAAACAGGGGAGTGGCAACCCATTCTAGATCTAAGACACCTAAATAAACATTTTTCAAAACCAAAATTCAAGATGGTAACTCTGACTACTGTTCTACCCACCCTAAGGCAGGGAGACTGGCTAGCATCCCTAGACTTAAAGGATGCCTACTTTCACATCCCTATAAGGCAGTCTCACAGGAAGTAACTCAGGTTCAGACTACCTTCAGGTCATTACCAGTTCAAGGCAGTGCCCTTCGGTCTAACTTCTGCTCCAAGGGTGTTCACAAAATGCCTAGCTGTTGTCATGGCACACCTAAGGAGGCAAGGGATTACAGTATTTCCCTATCTGGACGATTGGCTGATAGTGGGCCAATCACATCAGCAGGTAAAAGAGGCACTAGCATTCACACAGAGTACCCTGCACTCATTGGGGTTTCTAGTGAACCTAAAAAAAGTCTGTGCTGGAACAAGTTCAGCTGCTAAAATTTATAGGAGCAGAGCTGGACACATTCAAGGGAAGGGCTTTCCTCCCTCAAGACAGGGTGGACAGCCTAGTACAAGTGGTAAATTATTTCAAGCTACTTGTACCAAGGCCAGCAAGGCACTTTCTACAACTTCTAGGCCACATGGTAGCATCCACAGCAATAGTGTCAGGGGTCAAGTTTCAAACGAGAGGCATTCAGTTTCATCTGAGATCTCATTGGCTTCAAAAAAAGAGATTCTCTGTCAAAGCTTGTGCCAGTCATAGTCACATTTCTCCAAGCCCTACAGTGGTGGCAGGATCAGTCCAACCTCAGGCAAAGGGTTCCATTCCTGCAACAAATCCCCTCTCTGGTACTAACCACAGATGCATCCCTTCTGGGCTGGGGAGCACATCTGGGGGTAACACAGCACATGGCACATGGACAAAGCAAGAATCACTCCTGCACACCAACTTATTGGAGCTCAGGGCTGTTCTTCTAGGTCTCCAGTCATTTTCAGATCAAATGAAAGGCAAGGTGGTTCAGGACAGAACAGATAATACAACTACCATGTATTACATAAACAAACAAGGGGGGACAAGGTTGACTCCTCTGTGCACAGAGGCCATGAAAATCTGGACCTTGGCTTATTCCCTGGAAGCCTTCTTCTCAGCTGTCCATCTTCCAGGGAAGGACTGTGTCCTGGCGGATGCCCTCAGCAGAATAAATCAGAATCACCGTGAGTGGGCACTGATCAGGCAGGTCTTGGAGACCATCTTCAGAAGGTGGGGCACCCCACAAGTGAATTTGTTTACAACTCCAAACAATCACCAGTTACTACAGTTCTGCTGCAGATCTCCCATCAAGGGCACAGTTCCCCTGGATGCACTGTTACTGGACTGGTCAAGGAAGTTCCTGTACGCATTCTTTCCTTTTCCCCTGCTGCTAAGAGTCCTGAACAAGCTCAGATCTCAACCAGCAACAATGATCCTCATTGCACCAGATTGGGCCAGGCAGCCCTGGTACCTCTTAGTGCTATCAATGTTAGTAGCCAAATCAGTCAGCCTTCCCAGGAGGCACAATCTACTGTCATCCTCTCAGGGCAGGATCATGTATCCCAACCTACAGTCCCTCAGGCTCAAAGCCTTGCTCTTGAAGAACTAGAATATGCAGACTTGCACTTATCAGCAGAGGCTATGGAAATACTTAGAGTTTGCAGAAAACCTTCCACTAGGAAAACTTATTCTGCAAAATGGAAAAGATTCTCCATTTGGTGTCAGGGCAAGGACTTGGATTGCAGGCAAGCCAGTTTACCTACATTTATGGATTATTTAGCACATCTCCATTCTGGTGACTTAAGGGTCTCTACTTTGAGAGTGCATTTGGCAGCTGTCTCAGCTTATTTGTCTGCAGGCAAGAGGCTTTTTCTAGCCTCTAACCCAGTGTTTAAGAAATTCTTTAAAGGATTAGTGCATTTGCACCCCCCCCAACATAGGGAACGTGGGACCTTAATATTTGCATTGCCCAGCTCATGCAGCCCCCTTTCGAACCTACGTTCTCTGCTGACCTTAAGTATGTGACTTGGAAGACAGTATTCCTGGTAGCCATGACTTCTGCTAGAAGGATCAGTGAGCTTCAGGCCTTGTTGACGGAGCCTGGTTACATTGCCATTCGTAGGGACAAAGTTGTCCTGAGGACTAATAGAAAATTCCTGCCAAAGGTGGAATTCCACCTTAATCAGTTCATTACACTACACTGCCTGTCTTTTTCACTGATCACTGTACTCCAGGTGAGCATAGACTGCATAGCCTGGGTGTGAAAAGGGCAATTAGCTACTATATTGATCACACAAAGCCTTACAGACAAGGATCAATCTCAACTCTTCCTCACCTATGGAGAGGTGGGGAAGGGGAAACTGGTCACAAAAAGATCCATTGCAAGATGGATAGTAGCCTATATTCAGTTCTGCTACAGCAAAGTGGGCAAGCAGCCACCTGCAGGCCTCAAGGCCCACTCTACTAGGGGCACAGCAGCCTCCTTAGCAGCTGCTAAGGATATTCCCCTAACAGACATACTGTATGTAAAGCAGCTACTTGGAAAACTGTCCATACCTTCACCAAGCATTATTGCTTGGATGTTCAGGCCAGAGGGGATGCTAGGTTTGGCACAGCAGCCTGCAGAGCCTGTTTCCTAAATAGGTTCTCTACCCACCTCCAAAGGTGTACTGCTTGGGTAGTCTGCATAAGTAAGAATACACTAAGATTTCCTGGAGTTTGAAGAAAAAATTACTCACTATAGTAATCTTGTTTCTTCCAAGGGAATCGTACTGTATTCTGAGCACCCTCCATTCCTACCCTGCTATGAACCTAGGGTCACTGCACTCCAGCTGTACTAATGTGTTGCAAACCTGTGGGTATGTTTCTTTCTCTTGGGCATCTGTGACTTGAGTCTTAGTGGTGCCAGTTTAAACCTTTAAAGGGATAGGGAGGAGTTTCTTTTATTAACATAGTTATTAAAAGTTGTAGTAGTGCTTAGTTAGGTAAGTGTTAGTGCATGCTTCGTAAGAATCTGACAGTTTAGAACTGTTTACCAGGGACAGTGGTTTGAAAACCGAGCTCGAGCCTAGGATTCCATCATTTGCATAGGTTCTATTAACCATTTCGGCTCTAGGGCAGTCCTATGGTGAGAGTCAGACTACAGTAAGATTCCCTTGGAAGAAACAAGATTACTATGGTGAAAAATGTTTTCTTGTGATAAAAAAAAAACCATAATGGTTAGGTACAATTCTGCTTACGTTTAATTTATATTTTATATATTTTTCCTTCCCATAATTTATTTCCAAAGAAATGTGTATGAATATGAATATATGATAGTTGCTCCTTACATTTCATTTTGCGTTCATCCGCCTCTGTAGCTTACTACTTACTACTAGCCATAAGCCTGTGTTGTAACATCACAGTCTGTTGCTGGGTGGGGCGCTGTGGAGCAACATCGCAACCTCTGTAGAGAAAGGAGGAAGTCTCCTTTGAGAGGTACAAATGGCCAGATCTGTCATTTGGTTTATATGGAATGGGTTTGGCTGGGCGATGTGGACGAGGAGTGGTAAGCCGGGTGGTCTACAGACGCTGTACGACCTCAAGGCTTGAGCCAATTCCATCCCAGCTGTTAAAAGTTGAGGTGACTGATCTAGCCCCAGTAATAGCTGGTATTGTTCATGCTTCTTTATCTGGCTGTTTTGAAGAAGGTTGCAATCAGCTATTGGTTTATATCCAACTTGCCATTTGTGGAGGGTAAAGAGGTGGTGGTGAAGAAGTTGTGGGAAGGGGCTCTTAGAGCAATTTAATCTCGAGTTCTTCCAATCAGGTTTCCACCAACGCTGCATCACAGACACAGTTCTTAGAGTGTGCAGTGATCTCCCTCAGGCAAGAGTTTGAGGTGTGGTATCAATTGTGATCCTGTGTAATCTCTTGTCTGCCTTTGATACAGTGGATCATGAGGTTCTGGCGGATAGATCTGAGAATTTTGTTGGGATGGGAAGAACCATATTGTCATGGTTTTGATCATTCACCAAACACTGTAAGCAGGAAGAGGCCATGGGCCCATATATTTTCAGGGTGGTTATCACAGACTGAGAAGTTCCACAAGGCTCTGTCCTCTTCCCCATACTCTTCGCAGTGCATAAGACACCACTAGGTGAGATCATTAGGAAGCACATTGGAAAGTATCACTGCTAAGTAGATAATATCCAGCTATCCTTCACCGCCAGTCAGAGCCAGGGCAGTCGGTCTGTGTGTATTCTCAAGTCATACCTAGAGAAGATCAGGATCTGAATGGCCTCCGTCTAGTCCTAATCCTTGTATGAGTTAACTGCTGCTAATGGGACAAACTGTAGCTATGCCAGTGAGCCCCCGGTAGGGTGCATATTACCCAGTACTTTCCACAGGACAACATGGAGCCATACAGAAAACCGTCATCTGCCCTCAAAGTTTGCCTAAGGTTCCCATCCCTGGATGGGGTTCGGTTGGAGGTAGGTAGGGTTGTTCACAATCCGGGAGCAGTTCTGGATGAACAGCTGACAATGAAATTCCAGGTGTCAAGTCACTGACAAGACCCACCTTTTTATTGTTGTTGTAAAAATCTCTAAATTGCACCTTTCCTAGATTCTGTAAATCTGAGAAAATTGGTACTGGCATTCAGCTGGTTGTGACTTCATTACTGTGTTGCACTCAATAAGGGCCAACCCTCTGGCCAGATTAGACACCTACTGCTGGTCTTTATTCTGACACTTAAAGAGCTGGTGACACGTTCAGGAGGACTTTAACAAAACATATTTAGGCACCATCTGGATTGTATTTCCCATTAGTTCTGTATTCCTCCTTCCCGTTATTTAATAGTGAGGTCATTTGCATGAAAACAGAATCTTTGCTCCTGCAGAATTAATCTATCCCTGCTGTTTTCTCACAACCTGAAGTCACTGCTAGTGACCTCACAATTACTCCCACGGCAACAGATTGTTTTTTTTTTTACTTTTTATTTATAGAGTTTATGATATTACAGCCAGCTGTATCTCATAGACAACAAGAAATTGAGGTACACAGACTTCTACAGCACATGTACAGTAAAAGTATTCAGACACATTTTGAAAAGATTATGGGTCCATGCATTGGAGAAGTCTCCAGTGAAAATTGTAGGAGTAAAGTCCGAACTGAACTGCTTGTAGACCGAAGGTCTTCTCACCTCAAATTAAAGAACAACTTAGCTATTAAACCAAGGAGCCAGTTCCCTTGAAGAACTTGTGGGTAGGGGGAAAAGAAATAGCCCACATACTGTAAGCACGTCTTCTAAACTAGACTGTCTGGCCTCAATTAAGTTGATTTACAGCCCTCTAGATTCTTGCATGGCATGACAACCTGCTCTAGAGGGGGAACAGATTATAGAACGAATCTCAAATCAGGTCACAAACTGAGAAGTGCTGTCTGCACCAACACATAACAGTTTGGGCCTGTAGGATTTAACAAAATAATGCTGTATATGGAGCAACAACTAAGATCCAGCGTTCAAATTACCTTAAAAGCACATAGTATAAACTGTAGCCACGATGGAGTAAAAGGCAAACTCTTAAATCAAGCATTTTAGGTAAACAGGAAAAAAAAAACATACTAATGTCCCATCGCTATAACCAGAGTAGAGTCAGTGGCCCAGATATTCAAACTGCGCCCAAAAAGTGCACAACAGCAGGAGCAAGCACAAGTCCATTGCGCCCATGCGCAAGAGGCGCGATATTCAAAAAGTGAGCCGGCTAAACTGCGCCTACAGCCGACGACTGAATATCGCACCACCTGTGCCATAGCGCAACTAGGGAGGGGAAGCTGAGCAGATCAGATGCGCCATAGCGCAACAAGGGATGTGCAGCTGAGCAGTCCAGAGGCGCCATAGCGCAACCAGGGACGCCCCCCAGCAGCAGGGCAATGCAACTGCACAACCAGGGAGGTAGGGGCCCACCATCCATGCCACAGATGGGCACAGGAACACACAGCAGAACAGACATCGTCCCCCCACACCCCATGCACTGCACAACTGGGGGAAGGCTGGAATAACCACCGGCCCATGGAGACCAGCAACCAACCCACAGCTGGGCCATGTTGCCCCATCACACCCCCGCAAGCTGTGGCTGGCACACAAGGAGGGCTGACCACCCCGTGCCACACCATCCCCCCAATGCAGAGCACACCCTGCACTGTGACCCCTAGACACCCTGCCCAGGAGCAGCGTCCACCACTGCAGGAAACCCCATGCATGCCACCACCCCCACTGTGACACTGCAACCCTGTGCACCACAGAACCATGCAAGGCAGTCCCACCATGAGCACCCATCAGCGGGTGGCAGCACACAGCGATGCAACAACAGCATACACAGTGCCACCACGCACAGCCCCCCTGAGGTACTGCTGAGAGACCAACCATGCGTCAGCACACGAGGTACCCCACACGGGGCAGGGCATGCCCTGGATACCACCACCAGTGGTACAGCACCCTGCACAGTCTCCCAATGACACACCCCGATCCAGCACTGGCCACAACAGCCAGCACAGACACCCACAGTGGTGTGTGGAAGCATGCACCACACTGGATGCCACACAGTGCATGGACAGACACCCACCCATACCCAAGGGCACAACAACACAGGGACGCAGTGGCGGGGCAACCAAGCCCCCAGCGTGGGCCCATGTAAACTGTGTACACACAACCCGCAGTCCTCCATGGCACTGGAGTGCCAGCCACCCTGCGCAGGCACTGTGGACCTGTATGTCACCAGCATTTTCCCGGAGCACAAGTCACAGACAGTGGTGCACATCCCCTGCAACACACGCAAGCCACAGCATGGAGGTGGGTCAACACCTGTGGAGGCCACAGTGTCACCCGAGGCAGACATGCACCACACCAGTGACAGGAGGCAACCCAGCAGTGTGACGGGTACAGTGGCTGCCCTGCATGGACCGCCACCACTGACATGCCAGCAGACCGTGCAGGTCACAGACATGCATGGGTGTCAGCTGCACAGGCCATGGACGGGCTGATAGGGGCGCCATGGACACAGAGCACGCACCATGGACCACTGCACACAGTCATCCAGTGCACAGGGCACAACACACACACACCGCAGACACTGACTGATAGCTACCCCCACACCATAGTCACCTCCACACGGACACATACCCATGACTGCACCACCCCTGACGCCATGCACACCACTGCAGCTGAGCACCTATAGCCCGCTGCAAATCAGAGACCACCACAGTATTCATATCAAAATAACTGTATTAAAACAACATATAAAAGGTAACTATTTACAACAATATATACAAGGTGGGGGGGAGGGCCACAAACAAGGTGGGGGTGGGTAAGGGGCAGGGGTGGACAAATGGGACAGGAAAGGAGGGGTGTGAGGGTGGGTCCAAGGGGGTAGGGGATATCAGGGGCAGAGGGACTTTTAACGGGAGCGCCGCTTGCCGCTCTGGCTCCTTCACTGCCTGTGCCTCCTCAGGACCCCGGTCTCGTCTATCCGGCGAAGGATATCTAGTGACGCCCTCGCCACCTGCAGGATCTCCCGCAGTGCCTCCCAGATGTCATGGAGCTGGCGTGTACCTAGGACAAGGGAGCACAATCAATAGGTGTGAATGCACAGCCCCATACAGCCCACCCACTGTGCATGGCATACGGCCGTGGGACATACCTCTGTGATGGTGTGTGACCACCCACATTGATCACGTCCACATGACCTGCCCACCCAGGGCGATACAGCCATGTGGAACGCTGCACACACCTACCGGCCAAGTCACGCACAGCACCACCGTGGCCGTTTAGTGACATGGCTATGTGGTGCAAAGGCAGTGGCACCGCCATGTACCCGGTGCACGCATGGACCACCATCGACGCACTCCCAGACATGCATTGCCACTGGACAGTGCTGACTGTAACAAGTTGCGTGCATGGCAGTGGTGTTGATGGATGGTGGCCATGCCCCGCTGCCCACTCTATTACACAGCATGCAATAGTAATCATGGAGGTATGGCACTCACCATCATCGGGCCGGTCCCTTGGGTGCTGTGGACCCTCGCCCCGCCTGGCCTTCCTCTCCTCCTTGCTGCGCCGCAGCTCACGGGCCAGGCGCCGTTCCTTCGGGTCTGTGGTGCAAACATGGAGAGAGGAACATTAGTACAATCCTGTAGCAAAGCCCCCCCTGGCCCCAGGTGTGTGCCTCCCACCCAGCCAGACCCACCCACCCCACACCCTGATACCACCACAGCCAACCCCGGACGGTCCCTCCCCCATGTGCTGGACACATACAACCGTGATACCCATTTGGAAGATAAAAGTGTGTTGACGTAACACCTACCTGGCCGTGGCACCGTGCCCCTCCTGGCACGTCTCCGCAGGCGGGCTAGCAGCTCCGGCTCCCTCCGCTGCAGGTCTCCATACCTATGGCAGCACTGCTCAGCACTCCTCTCCCATCCAGTGGCTCTCCAGTGCAGTGGCCACCTCTTCCCACACCTGGCTCCTGGAACTGTCCAGGGGTGCCTCCCCGAACAGTGGTCCATGGTGTGGCTCCACTATGGCCACTAGATTGGCCAGTTCCAACTGCGTCCACTGAGCAGTCCTCCTGCGTGCCATTCTCTCTGCTTGGTCTGCAAATATGGCGCTCTGCAGCGCAGCTCCCCATGTGCAGATGCTGTGCGGTACAGCGCTGCCATTCCCTATAGCGCTGTCACCGAACAGTGCGATAGTGGTGCACCCATGCCTGAGGCATGGCGCCTAGGGGCAAAGGTCGGGCACAGGGTCAAGGGTCTCTGGCGCACGGACACGCACAGCGCCATTGGAACCCAATGCGTGTAGTGCGATTGGCTGCCTGTGTGCTACCGCCAGTAGCGGTCTACCACGCTGTTGCCCCAGTGCGCCTATGATGGCCCAGTGCCACAGCGCCATGTAGGTGAACATCGCTATAGCGCCACTGGCACAATGGTGGCCGTGCCCTGCATTGCTTTCTGCGCACAGCACATCAGCAGGGCGGCAGACGCCTGCGTCAGCAACCCGGGCATGCGCAGTGAGGTGTGTACTACGCACGTCACAAAACTGCGCCATTGGCTTACCACTTTCAACACAATTGCGCAAAGCGCAACAGCGCGATATTCAGTCGTCATATGCAAAACAGCTAATCAGCCATGCAATGGCGCAGCACTGCAATTTGCATCCACTTAAAGTTGCGCCTCGCCTCATTTGCATGGGTTGCGCTATAAAAGTGTGACATTGGGCTGCAGTGTGGCCATAGTCGGTTACTGCAGTCTATTGGTGAGTTGCATGCTGTTTGGGAGTGTGGACTGTGGATTTAGGGACATGCATGGGACTGCACAGTCACAGGTAACAACTGCCATTCTTACAGGCTAGATAATGACCGAGCAAGTTGTGGGAGAGGAGGAACACAGTGGTGGGAGGAGGAGGAGGCCTAATTTTACCAAGGCCGAGACCAAAGCCCTGTTTGAGGCCTACCTGGATTAGGAGCCGCTTCTCAGCGGACAGCAGGGAACACCTCAAGCCCGTGCTATTGCATGGGAGGAGGTGGCACGTGCTGTGAACCTGCATGGCAGCCACCAGCGCTCTGTGCAGGAGTGCAAGAAGAAGATGGGCACAGACAGGAGGAGGATAAAGGAGAAGGTGGCTGCCATCAGGGCAGCATGAGCTATGACAGGTGGGGGACAGCTGGAGATGGTACACCTGACCCCACAGGAGGAGAGGATTGCTGGAAGCATGCAGCGTTATGCCACTGAGGGTGTTCCGGGTGGTGGCTTCCAGACGGGTGGTGGCCCATCACTGCATGGTAAGTCATGATCTGTCCATGGGGGGGGCAGGGTAGGTCACATGCAGTAACGTGACTTTGTTTTCCCTCACAGATCCTGAGCGTCTGCATGGGTCAGCGGTGGTGGGCCTGTCCACTGAGGACAGTCAGCTGGAGATAGAGGAGGGCCCATCCACCTCCACAGGTATACGTGGCTCAGTGTGACAGTGGGCCCGCCTGGCTGTCCACACTGATGTTGTTGTAACAGGTGCAGAGGAATCCCTGCCCGTGTCCCAGTGTCCATGGATACCAGCATGCTGTGACACGGGCTGGAGCCAAGTCCGTCACCGATGATGATGTCGTTAACGGCACGGGCAGTGACACGTGTATGCCAGGGGATGGCCACATCAGGTAACATTGCGCGGGCTGTGGGTGGTGCTGCCGTGGAGGCCTACGTGTCAGCACAGTCCCAGCCTGTGCCTGTCAGCGTCAGTGGGGCAGCACTGGTGTTTGTTCAGGACAGTGGGACTGTGCAGCCACTGCTGCGGCACCACTGAGCCCTGGGGAGCGGCAGCCGGAGGGGCAGCATCAGCGGTCGGCCAATGGGCTTGGGAGTACAGGGTCCAGCGTCGGCATCTGTGCACCACCTGTGGACATGCCCAGACCTGGTCCTGGTGCACAGCGCCCACCCTCAAGGGGTGCTGAGCATCAGGGCCGCGCACACCCTGAGGGACAGGATGCCGAGGAGGCAGATGACCTCTTGGACGAGCACACCCGCCTACTGCAAGCATCAGTCCAGCAGCCGATGTGGCTTGCGACGTCGGTGGATGCACTGCGTGCGGCTCTGGAGCATGCAGAGGAGTGTTGCAGCAGAGACACCACTCTGATCCTGGCAGGGATGGACCGGTTGCTGGAGGATGTGACCGCTGCCATTGACAGGCATGCACAGGCATTCACTGCTGTCATGGGCACACAGTCATGTGCCCATGCGTTGCGGACATCACATAGTGCACTGTCCACCCCCGTTCCCGGCATCATGCGACACCCTCCCTGTCGACACCAGGTTCAGCTGTGGGCATCCCGAGCACACCTGGCACAGGCATGTTCGGTGTGCTGCAGACCCCTCCGCGAGCACGGTCGCATTCACACAGTGGAACCCCTGGGGGACCATCGGTGCCACCCCATGAGGCCAGTGGTCGGCCTGTCAGTGCTGGCGGGGCCGCCCACGCATCCGTGGTGGCCGGGGCACTGTGTCGTGTGACTGACCTGTCTCCCAACAAGGCTACTGTCTGATGCTGTCCTGTGTGCATTGTGTCTTTCAGTGGGCAGTGCACAGGTGGGTACCTGGCCCTGCACGCGGACACACAGTCCATCTGCACACCCTTCCGGCTGCTTTCCGCAGTTGCGTGTGCATGATGATGCCTGCATTGCACTGTACACCAATGTGCAATGGTGCTCAGCATCTGACACATGCACATGGACGGGCAGTGGGCGTGGTGGTCTGTGGACATGTGTAAAGTTAGGGTATGCTTCGGTCGTGCCTCCTACCCTTTGTGCAAGTTTGGTGCGTTGTGTGTGTGTGTGTGTGCGCATGTGTGTCCATCCGTCCGTGTGGCATGTTAGACCTCACCCATTCCTGGTTGTGTGTGTGGTTCCATGCCCTGCTACTTCCCTTGATGGCATGCACCCCTGGTGTGTGTCCATGCGTGGTTGTGGGTTGTGCCTTAGCCACTGGTGGTTGCACATGGCCCCATGACTTACCTGGGTTGGCTGAAGTGCTCCTCCCTGATGGTGTCCCGGTGCAGCTGTGCCAGCCGGAGCAGTCGGGGGTCCCGTCGGCCAAGGGGGTGCTGCCCATCACCATCATCACTGGCGTCCTCATCGTCCCCATCGCTGTCCCCCTCTTCGACCTGTACGACTATCCCACATTCGTTGGCCATGTTGTGCAGGATACAACAGGCCAGGAATAACCCGCAGGCCTTTGAGGGGCTGTACTGTAGGGCACCGCCGGAGCTGTCCAGGCAACGGAAACGTGCCTTCAGCATCCCGAACACCCGCTCGATGACATTACGTGTGGTGGAGTGTGCCTCATTGTAGCGTTGCTGCGATGGGGTCGCAGGCCGCCGGTAGGGTGTGAGCAGCCAGGGACGGAGTGGGCAACCACTGTCACCTGTGTGTAGAGGGTGGAGGTTAGTTTGGTGATCAGCATCAGCCTGCCCCGGGCCATGTAGGCCACTACCCATGTCACCTCTGACCATGCCCCCCCAGGCCCTATGATTGTCCATGTGGTTTGCATACTCACCCACTAGGTGTCCAGTGGGGATATCCCCACTCTCGAATCTGTGGCACAGTGCCGACTGGTGCCAGATGAAGGCATCGTGTGCTCCCCCAGGGTGCGTGGCACAGACATTGATTATGCGCCCCTGGCATCGCACATCACCTGGCAGTTGATGCTGGCATAGCCCTTGCGATTGATGTATGCGGCCCCCTCAGGGCCAGGTGGTGTGCAGATGGCCACATGAGTGCAGTCTATTGCCCCTAGCATGCCAGGCATACGTGCTACCCTGTCGAACTCCTGTATGTTTGCTGTGCACTCTGCCGGTGTGCTGGAGAAATGGATGTACTCCGCAGCATGTGGCAGCAGTGCGCTGAGGAATTGGGTGAGATGGCGTGACATGGTCAACTGGGTTTTGCCTGTGGTGTCCCCAGTTGGTCTCTGGAAGGTACCCGTGGCGAGCAAGCATATGCAAGCTGTCACTTTGGTCTCCACTGACAGGGCATGGCTCTGTCGTGTGGGTGCCTGCATCACATCACTGCACAGCTCACAGAGCCGCCTCAGAAAATTGCCCGATTCAGGCGGTACTGGCCCACAATCTCGGTATCACTGTACAGCTCGAAGCTGGTGCGGGCTCGGTACTGCCTGTTGGGGGCATACCGCCGACAGGCCCTTCCACGGCCACGCGCCCCCCTGCTGCCCGGCTTCTCACCCCCCTCATAACGGCCTCCATCTGGAAGGTGGCACTGGCCATGTCCCTGGCTTGTGTTCACCCCCTTCCCCGGCAGCTGTTACTGTATTCCCCCCGCTGTCCTCACTGCTACTTCCCCTGCACCGGGAACACCTGCCTGTGCTTGCCTCACTGCTGTGTGGTGTACCTCCCCCTTGTGCAATGTCTCCCCACACCTTCCCCTGTGGCTGTTGCTTCCAGGTGCCCTTTCCTGCCTGGCCCTGTGTGTCCCTGCTGCCCAGTGTGTCGTGCTGTGTTTTGCTCTCATATATGGCTTCCCTGTAGCGTTCTTGCACCTCTCCCTTGCTCCCTTTTATTTTGGCTTATTTCCGCTATGGCGCAACTTCCGCTTGCTCTCCTATTGCGCGTGGCGCAAGTTGTTGAATATCGCACTGCGCCATTTATGCATGGTTCCACCCCCTTCAGTTGCGCATGCCTTCATTATCATTGCACTGTTGCTCAGCGTGATTTGGGGGGGGCGCAACTGCCTCCTGCTGAATATCGCAGAATTGCGCATTTTCGGACTTGCGCAGGCGCAACCCTATTGCGCATGGCTCAACTCTTTTGAATATCTGGGCCAGTGTTTTTAATGTCACTACCTTGAGTGTTGAGGCTTCAGTAAGAAAAAGCTATAACTCCACGGTACCTTCAGCCTTCCTCATCCGAGGTATCTACTGCGGGCTTCAAACTTTCAATGATTTTCTCAGCAAATACTAAGGCCGCTGCAGGATCCCCAAACACGTGGGTTTTTGAAGTGGGTTTGATTATGAGCCTCGCCAGAAAATTAAGTCAGCTTCAAAGCCATTTTGAAGGAGATTTTTTTTAATAAGCTGTAATTCCTTCTTGCGAGCCTGCGTTTGTGCAGAAATATCAGGAAAAAAGAAGAGGCGATGGCCTTCCCAGAGCATTTCACCTCGAGAGCATGCGGCCTGTAGCAAGGCAATCCAGTCCTCGAAATTGGAGAGAGTAGCTACTGCAGTGTGTGGTGGTTCCTGCACTGCTACTGTGGGATCGAAAATACTTTCAGGATACGTATCCCCGTATTGCGGGGCAACAGCTGCAAATCCTGAAATACTAATCTTGACACCGCAGGTAGTATGTCTGTTGAGCCAGCATATGCAGATGGGAAGCCTACAATACGAGTACTGATTGCCGTTGCACATTCTCCATCGTCTTGATTTTGGCTTTTGTCAGGTTAAGATCTTTAATATAGGCCGCCCTGCATTCTGACTGACGCTCTGTCTGCCTTAAGTTCTTTAACCGCAGCCACATTGCCTTGGATCGAGCAGTCATTTTCTCATAACTTTGCCTCAACCGCTGCCAGATGCTTGTTGGTCTCGTTGCCTGTAGCCCAGATTTTAGTGAGCATAGCTAAAATCTGCAATGACAGGAGCTCCAGTGAGACCAGGTCTTTAGCTGCAGAAAGCCCCGAACTGGTTGTAGCGCTCTGGGAGGACAGATACACATCCAAGTGCTGCAATGTGCGTTTAGGGTCTTTTTTGGGGCTCATTTTGTAGCCAGTATGTTCCGGTTGGCAATAGTGCAGTAATAGCTTAAAGTTCTTTCAGAATTTTCCAATGCTTCTGAAAGTGTTAAGAACGCGATAGCAGAGCTCATTCAGAAAGCTGCCACCATGTTGCTACAAGGAGTGGATTGTGATGTCACATATGGACAAGCAGTCAGAACAGAGAAACTCTCTAGGGAACAGCAATCCTGTTTTGTGTTCATAGATGTAAAGAAAAGGGGAAGCTAAATACAGGAAACACACCCAATGTGCAAATAAGTGGTATGCACTGGTTTCCTCAGAGATGTAAGGGGCGTTTTAAAGCAGTCATGGTCCGGTGAAAGAGAGAGAGAGAAGTGAGAGTGGTACAGAAGAAGTCTGGTGACTACTTTCTTCTCTGGGGACTGCCACCAGTTAAGAAAGTAGCTGCTTAGAAGAGGGAAGCTGAGCGAAGAGTGCTTGAGAAAGTTATAATCTCCAGTTGGAGCCCCTCATCTACAGTAGAGATAAAAAAGGCAAAGGAAGGGAGAGCACCTAGAACTGCAGAGCCTATAACCATTTCCATATTTAACATAGACTCTCCCCACAGCCTGCGGTATTTCCTGATGAAAGTCCCCAGCATTCATATTATGCTGTTACACTCGCAAAATTATGCTGGCTGACCAGAACAGCCACTCTTGCAAATGCACACTGTAGCTCCATTTGAAGGTTCGGTACATGACAGGGTAGCTAGACCCCAAAAAGTTCAAAAGTACACCAGAATAGTTTGTGCACTTGCAGAACAGTGCTGAGTTCCATTTAAAGACCCATCTATTCACAGTGCACAGTCCTTTACAGCATCATTTATTTCAGATCCAAAGTGCAAAGGTGCAGTACAAATTTTACAAGTCAGAACAGGCAATACAAAAATAGCAGCTAGTGGTTCCAGCACTGACCCAGGTAAATTATCCAAATTACCTGGCGCTTCACTCGAATGAACTCTGTTAGGGGGCCCCTCCATTGTGAAGGGATGGCATCTTTAATTGCAACAGAGTTAGCTCTGCTCTACCTAGTTCCGCTCCATGCCCTGCTCCCTCTTCCCTCCTCTTCCTGCCTGCTCTTCCTCTTACTGATCTTTCCACTTCCGCACCTTCTGTCTTTCACTGTTAGACCTTAGCTGGGCAGGCTACTTTCTCCTTCTGCCTCACTCTCTTGTGGGACACCTCTCACCTACTCTCTGCCCCTCCTGTTTCTCACCTTTGACCCTTTCTCATCACTCCTGCTGCTGCAACTGGCTCTCATTCCTCCCTATGCCCTTTATTCAGCTTGGTTATGCCACTGCCTTGCTGCTGTAACTCTGTATGTTATATTATATTTGTTCTGCTGTTTATTTCCATTTTTTTGTTACCACGCAGGTCAAAATGGATTTATATTGTATGTTTATGTTACTTATTCTGCTTATATTTACCTGTATTGTAAACCCCCTGCCCCCAAGTTGCACCTTGAAATGCGTGTCTGCTCTGTGTGCATTATTAACCACAATTTGTAAATAAAAAAGTAAAATAAAACCAAGAAAATATACCCTCCTTAGTCATGTTATGCTTAGGTAATTAGTAAGTGGCTATCTTATATGCCTCCCTGAGGAGGAACCATTTGGTTTGAGGTGGGGGGGGGGGGGGTTGTGACGATTTTTCTTGTTTGTTTGTTTGATCACAAGTGGCAGTACAAACACTATGTTGTACTGACAGCTTGCCTTTTGTCCTGAGTTTGTGTGCAGTTTATCTTTTGACGTCTGTTACGTGCTTCCAGCAGGGTATACCTCTTAATGCTGCCACAGTGGCAGATATGGCCCTAGTGGAATGTGCCCTTAGGCCTTTTGGTGACACTTTGCAATGTAACCCCCCAAACCTCCTAGCTTCTATAGGTTAAAGTTTCAAGTTTATTTAGGAATACGTTATTGAGCCGAGGCTTATTTGCAGTGATGCCTCTGCACACACACTCACCAATCATGGTTTGGTCTACTAATTCTTAACTTGTATCTGTACCTTATTATTTTGTATCTCCTTGTATGATCTTACTTTGAGAGGGCTCTTGCAGTAGGTAATAACTTTAAGGACTGAGCCTCCGGCGTCAGGACCACACAGAAACTTTAGCTAGCAGTGTCTGACGGAGGACCACCCACCCGACATCATGTGATCGACATCAGCATGACACTATATAGTGGGTAGTTCCCACGCCCGCCTTCCAGTTCTTTCCAGCCGTTGACCTGTGCATGTCGGACCTCGTGGAGATTGTCGCTACAGTTCGACTGCCATTTTTCAGGTGAGTATCCGTTTTATTTCTTTCTCTGTCAGTTAATTCTTGATTTTTTTGCATATCTTCTCCATCATCTGTCAAGTCGCATAAAAACAAGTGCGATTCTTGAGGCACACAGCTCTCGCACAAGGACTCCCGCTCTCTTTGCCTCTTCTGCTTGGGCCCAGAGCATAACACCAAGGACTGTGAGGCCTGCCAGGGATTCAGCCAGGCCACATGGAAGTGCCGCCAGAAGGCCCTCACAGCCCATCTCCTAAAGAAGAAGATGGCATCCATAGAAAAAGAACTGCAAAAGTTGAGTAGCGCTTCTTCCTCGCCCACAGGCACCCAAAACACAAGGAGAAGAGGGACAAAGAGAAGCACCGGCACTAGGATCGGCCACCCTTGGGTGCGCTGCAGCCCTCTTTCTTTGGGAAGTCCGCCTCTGCAACCGGATCTGCCCCTTCCTCCCAGGAGCAGCCCTTGGTCCTCCCACTGCTACTGGTTATGGTGGCTGCGGGTGTCTTGGCAGAGTCCAAGGCCTCCGCCATCCTTAGGCCCATCTCCACCGCCAGGTCTAAGCAGGCTGGCAGAGCCAATAAGCTGCTCATTGAGCCCTCCGACAAACGCCCGGCCCGGGTTGATAAGTCGGGCTCTGGAGACACCAGTGCCCACACAGCCAAGGCAGATAAGCCGGTCGTCGAACCCTTTGACGACCATCCGGCTGTCCTGCTCATGATTGGCTCCAGCGCGAACCCCGACAACATCCAGCTGGACGAGAGCCAGCTGCCGGTCTCTGGGCAGCATTCCCCGGTGGCTTCTACCCATGGAGATGACCCCTCTTCTTGCTTTCTGGAGCCCCCTCCGCCCTCCCCAGATCAGCAGGAGCCGGAGGACAGGGGTCATCCATCGGGTGTCATTGTTTTTGAGTCACCCCCGGACCTGACATTGGAGCTTCCGGGCACCCCACAGGACCCTCCTCCATCGTTTTTTCAGGCGGGACTGTCAATGCCACTACAGGACTTGCCTCTGTTGGCGCCGTGCCTGACTCGGTTCTTTCGAGTCCTGGGCCAGTTTTTAGGCCACCTCAGGGTCCCACGTCAGCCCCCACAGTTCCTCTGTCGGGTTACCCTCCACCCGGCTACCCATCCTCTTGTTCACGGACCTCCTGAAAAAGATTGCGGAGGTCTAGAACTGGAGATGGATGTGCAGGATCCCAAGCATCGGAGGCTTGCTGAACACCTGATCATCCAGGAGACAACACCTGTTCTCACACTGCCGTGGCTAGAGCCTCACGAGGATTTGGGCTGCACTATATGGATGATGCCTTCCTCCTTTCCAGCAGTGGTGAAGAAGGCTGATAGAACATATAGAACCCCAGAGGGTAAGGACCACCTAAGTGTCCACCTTAAGGCCGACTCTGTAGTCATCACAGTGGCCCATAATAGGTCCACCAAGCCCAAGCACATGAGCACCTCCCCTCCTGACAAGGAGATGAGACAGCTTGATCAGTTTGGGAGAAAGTTTTTTTCTCCTTCCACTCTAGCCATGCGTTCACATAGCTATGTGGCACACATGCTGGTGTACCAAAAGTCGCTGTTCAGCCAGTTGGAGCCCATCGTTGAGGCCATGCCGGACTTTTAGTCCAAGACTGTTTTGGCAGACACCATTAGGTCAGCCAAAGTCGCCTGTTGCCACTCTCTGAGAGCCACCTATGATGTGGTGGACTTCTCAACCAGGGGCATCACTATGGCAGGATCTCTCAGGAGATTTTCCTGGCTCATGGTCTCTGACTTGGCATCTGATGTCCAGGCGGCTATCCAGGATGCCCCCTTTAGGGGTTCTGTCCTGTTCAAGTGTGATGCCCAGGATATAATTACCAGCCTCCAGGATAAAAGCAAAGCCTTGAGTTCAGTTCACACCATGTACCATCCTAGATCCAGGGCCAAGATGCCTTTTTGTTGCCGGATCAAACAGCAGACGATGCAACAGCAGACACCCAGACATCAGAGTAAACACCTGGCCCCTTCAGCAACAGCCACCCCTCCAGCCAAAACCTAGAGAGCCTCAGGGGTAGCTCTTTCCATCTCTCCCTCCGTCTCTTGACTTGCAACCCGTCCCCTCTCCTCCTCTTCCATTGGGGGAGCCGGTGAGCGGAAGATTCGCCTGTCATCTGCTAGGGTGGGAGGTAGCCACCACAGACTCGTGGGTCCTTCAGTTCGTAAGACAAGGCCACACTCTGGAGTTTCTCAAGAGACCCCCAGACAAACCACCAGGAGTGTCTCATTATCCAAAGGAACACATTCCCCTAATAAGGGAAGAAATTGAGGCTGTTTTGCGAAAAGAAGCAATACAGCCCATTCTGCTGAACCAGGAAGGAAAGAGGTACTACTCCCATTTCTTCCTGGTTCCAAAAAAGATGGGAGATTTGCATCCCATCTTGGACCACCGCGTTCTAAACCAGTACTTAGAATACAAACGGTTTTGAATGCTGACTCTCCCAGGTCTGCTCCCCCTTCTGCACAAGGGACAGTGGCTCTGTGCCCTAGATATGCAGGATGCTTACCTGCACATCCCAGTCTTTCAGGCCCATCACCGCTACATCAGGTTCTCCTTTCAGGGAGAACATTACCAGTTCAAGGCCCTCCTCTTTGGCCTGTCCTTGTGGGCCCCCCCGAGGTGTTTAGCAAGTGCTTTGCAGTAGTAGTGGCGGCCCTGAGACGCCAGGGCCACTATGCGTTCCCCTACCTTGACAACTAGCTTCTGTCAGCCCCATCAAGGGAGCTGCTGGAACTATCCCTTTCAGATACCCTGACCCTTTTTTGCGCAAGTGGTTATTACTGTCAATTTTCCCAAGTCCCTACTTGCCCCTTCCCAGTGCCTCCAGTTTATTGAAGTGGTGTTGGACACGACCTAGGGTATGGCTTTCCTCCCTTTGGACAGGGTGGAAACCTTGCAGAAATGGGCTCATTTTGTAGCCTCCAGCAGGTGGGTTCTGGCCAGGTCGGTTCTTCGACTTCTGGACCTTATGGCAGTGACCATCCCCACTGTCCATCTAGCCAGGCTTCACATGTGAATTTCTCAGTGGATGCTGAGAATGCAGTGGGATCAGAGGTCGGATGACCTAGGCCACATGGTCATGGTCTCCAGTACGATGCAGCGGTATCTCCTATGGTGGCAGGCTCTCAACAGACTCATCAAGGGGGTTCCCTTCCAGTCCCCTACAGATGCGTCAGGGATGGGTTGGGGTGCTCACCTAGGGAGCTAGTTACAGACTCAAGGGCTGTGGTCTCTGTCAGAGCTCTCTCTGCACATAAATGTGTTGCAGATTAGGGCAGTGTTGTATGCTCTTCAGGCCTTCCAGCACTTGCTCCACCAGGGCACACTATTAGTCCAGTCAGAAAATGTGTGCATAGCCTGTTTCCTCAACAAACAAGAGGGCACTCTCTCATATCCCCTCTGCAGGGAAGCGATGTTGGTGTGGAACTGGGTAATTCTGCACTGGATACACCTCTCTATGGTTCATGTCCCGGGCATGTAAAACATCCTAGTGGACAGTCTTAGCAGCATCAAGGTATGAGCTCACGAATGGGAGCTCAAGCAAGCGGTGGCCGGAGATGTGTTTGCCCTATGGGGTTGCCCAGACCTGGATCTGTTCACCTCCCCATACAACTCAAAACTACCCAGCTTTTGCTCCCTCGCTCCTGGGCATGGTGTTTTCTGGTGAGACGCACTATCTCTGCTGGACAGGGAGGTTTTTGTAGGTCTTCCCTCCTTTTCCAGTTCTGCAGAGGGTGCTGCTCAAGCTTCAAGCGGAAGGGGCTCACATGATTTTGATCACCCCATTTTAGCCTCACCAAATATGATTTCCACTTCTTCAGCAGCTTGCAGTGGAGCCTCCGATCCCCCTGCCCCTCTGCCATGATCTCCTGGCTCAGGAGAGGGGCACACTGGTCCATTGAGGGCTGAAATCCCTTCACCTTCATGCGTGGCACTTCATGACATAGCTACTTCACACTAGTGAGGAGTTTCCTCTGGAGTGGCTTGGGTCCTTGTAAAGGAGAGAAAGTCTTCTATGAGGATGACGTAGGCCATGAAGTGGAAGTGTTTCTCCATTTGGGCCACTTCAAAGGGTTGGGATCCTTTTTCATGCCCGCGCCTCAGGTCATGGATTATTTACTTTACCTCTCTGATGTGGGCCTGAGTTACTCTTCGCTGAAGGTTCACCTATCTGCTATTTGTACCTACCACACCTAAATGGAGAGCAAAACTATGGCTCAGCTGGAGGTTTCCAAAACCTTTCTGAAAGGGATCCTCCATCTGAAACCCCCAGTGCACAGTCCCACGCTACCTTGGGATCTCAATTTTATTTTGGAAAAACTGACCTTGTCTCCTTTTGAACCAACTGGTAGTTGTGATATGAGCTATTTATCGTGGAAAGCACTCTTTTTAGTTGCAGTTATTTCTGCTCGAAGGATTTGTGAGCTTCAGGCCCTGATATGTAAGGGGCCTTTTTTGATTTTTCACAGAGACCGAGTGGGTCTGTGTACCAATCCTCAGTTTTTACCGAAGGTGGTTTCTGAGTTCACACTGAATCAGTCTATTTAACTCCCAGTGTATTACCCTGAGCATTCCAGTCAGAGGGAGGCAATTCTGCATACCTTAGATTTCACAGAATCTTGCGTATTATACTAACCAAACTAAGTCTGTTCGGAAGACGGGCCAACTATGTGTTTCATTTGCACCTAAGAGAGAGTGAGTGTGGCAGTTTCCAAACAGTGTTTGTCCAAATGGTTGGCAAACTGTATTGTTTTCTGTTACCAGAAATATGGTAAAACCCTCACGGGGGGAAATTAAGGGGCATTCTGCCAGAGGCATGGCTGCTTCCATTGTTTGCTTCAGGAATGTGTCAGTCGCTGATATGTGTGGCTGCCTCTTGGAGCTCTGTCCACACTTTCACCAAGCATTACAGTCTGGACATTGCCTCTAGCCACAGGGCTGGCTTGGGTCTAGCTGTCCTCCAAGGCCTTCTGTCCTAAATTTTCAGGGCCGGATTTTCAGACTGGCAAGAATGTCACAAGCCCCCGGTGCGCCGAACATATGGCGCATGGGGCTTGTGGCAGTCTCCTGCCCACAGTTGGGATTTTACATCCCTTGCACCACACGCAGGACCTTAGACCACGTTATTGTGGTCTAACCTGCTCCTCTCCCAGGCACCAAAGTCACAGTGCTTGCGCCAGATATGTGGTGCAAGCAGCTGTAAACCGTGGAAATTGCCACAAATGTGCCAGAGATTTGAAATTCGGGTGCAGCTGCGGCTAACTGGTTTGGCGCACTGCAAAATCTTAAGTCCCCTGGCGCAGGGCTTGACGCAGGCTCTGCGCCACCATTTGAAAATCTGGCCTTCAGTCTTTCTGAAGACCTTTCCTGCCTCCTGTGTTTCAGTTCCTGCTGCTTCACATTGCTTGGGACTTAGTCCTCAAGATTGTTACCTACTGCAAGAGCCCTCTCAAAGTAAGATAGTACAGTTACTGTAACAGTAGATCTTCAAGAGAGGCTTTTGCAGTAGGTAACCTTTTTCCCTCCCTCGTTCCCCCAACTTCTGCTGCTCTTCTTCTTTTTTGAGTCTGTCTTGGCTCCAGGAGCCTAATTTTCCATTCTCCTGTCACTGCCTTTGGAGGTCTCTGGCAGTAGAACTGGGAGGCGGGCATGGAGACCACCCATTATATAGTGTCACGCTAATACGAGTCAGGTGACATCGGGTGGGCGGTCCCCCATCAGACACTGCTAGCTAAAGTTTCCATGTGGTCCTAATGCCAGGGGGTGCTGTCCTCAAGGTTATTTATTACCTACTGCAAGAGCCTCTCTCGAAGATCTACTGTTACGGTAAGTTCTTGCGTAACTAACATACTAACATACTAAAATGCCAGCAGAATAGGCCTAATGGTCTTTCGTGTCTGCTCGTTTGGTCAGCCCCCACCCTGGGTGCTGACCTTGCTGTCCCCCTCGCCTTCTCTGGCTTCTCCCTTCCCAGTTCCGGATATTCTTGCTGCATTGGATTTTGCTTCCTGAACCCTTCCCCTGTACCTGTCCCACCCCCTCTTGAACCCCTCCACTGTCTCTGCCTCCACCAGCCCCCTAGGTAGTGCATTCCATGGCTCTACCACCCTCTCAGTGAAGTAGCACCTCCTCCTTTCTCCCCTGAATCTTCCCCCCTCCAGCTTCCACCCATGCCCTCTAGTGGCCCCTTCCTCCTTCCTTGAAGCACCCTCACTGTTCCTCCCCTATTTACCCTCTTCATGTACCTGAAGACCTCTATCATGTCCCCCCGGTCCCTTCTCTCTTCCAAAGTGTACATATTTAGCTCTTCGAGCCTCTCCTCATAGGTCCTGTCCCCAAGCCCCAAATCATTTGGTTGCCCTCCTCTGGACCCTCTCCAGGAGGTTAATGTCCCTCTTTAAGTGTGGCCTCCAAAACTGCCGCAGAGTACTCAGGTGCTGCCTCACCAAGCAGTTATACAGAGGGAGTATCACTTCCCTCCTTCTGGAGGTGATCCCTAGCGATGCATCCCAGCATCCTGCTGGCCTTGGCTGCTGCCCTCCTACAAGTCTCAGAGTTGTTCATCTTGACATCCACCACCACCCCAGGTCCCTCTCAGCCATTGAGACTTGTAGTATTTCCCCAGGGTGTACACATTGGCCTGGGTTTCTGGCCCCAGATGGAGTACCTTGCATTTCCTGCATTAAACCTCAGCTTCCACTTTCTAGACCATCTTTCCAGAGCCTCCAGGTCCCCTGCAGGGGCCACCCTCCCTCCTCCCCATCCACCACTGCCCCCAGTTTGAGTCATCTGCAAGAGACTCATCTCCTCCCTGATTCCTGTCCTTATGTCAGATACGTAGGCGTTGAACAGAAGGGGCCCAAGGACTGATCCCTGGGACCCCACTAATGACCCCTCCTTTGGGGAAGAGATTATCCCACCAACTACGACCCTCTGGTCCGGGTCCTGGAGCCAATTGCCTCATCCATCGGATCATCTGGTTTCCACCCCATTTCTCCTAGTTTATCCAACAGGCCCCGTGAGGAACCGAGTCAAATGCCTTGCTGAAGTCCAGAAAGAGGACATCCACTGGTCTACCCAGGTCCAAGGCACTTGTCACCCAGTCATAGAACTCCACCAGGTTTGTCTGACACGATTTCCCGGATGAATCCATGCTGTCTATCGTCCAGGCACCCTGACTTATCCAGGGCCCCCCTAGCCACTCCTTGACAATGCCCTCCATCACCTTGCCCACCACTGATGTCAGGCTGACAGGCCTGTAGTTCCCTGCCACCTCCCTTGATCCCCTTGTGATAGGCACTACATGCTTCACCTTCCGTCTTGGGGCACCCACCCTGTCCTCAGAGATGGTGAAAAGCTCTGCCAGGGTTTCGCCAGGACATCTGCAAGTTCCTTCAGCACTCTAGGATGTAATTTATCCGGCCCTGGTGCTTTCTCCGTCTTAAGGGGCTGAGGGCTTCCCTCACTCTCTCTGCTGTGATTTCCACTTCCAGTACCTCTTCTCCTGCTTAGCCCTCCCCACCTGCCAGTGATGCCCCCTCTCCCCAGACCTGCCGATTGTAAGGGTCCCCTCCTCATTATCTCTGTCTCTCCCATGTATGATGCAGCATCCCCATTTTCCTGGTGAAAACTGGAGGTGAAGTACTCATTTAGTACCTCAGCCTGCTCCTCTGGGTCTTGTGCCCATCTCTCCCCTGATTTAATCCTGCTAATCTGCCCTTCACCCTTCGTCTTTCCCCAGTGTATCTAAAGAACCCCTTTTTCCTCTCCTAATTTCCCTGGCCAGGTTCTGCTCCTTCCTTGCCTTCCGCCTCACCACTCTAGTGGCCCTTCTAGCCAACAGCTCATACTCCCCTCGATCCCTTTCACTCCTTGAGCACTTGAATTTTTATAGGCTGCTTTCTTTCCCCGCACCACCTCCTGGACCTCCCTGGTCCACCAACAGGGTTTTTGGGCCCTACCACATTTTCGTCTTACTCTTGCACAGGTGCTGGTAGCATCCTGCACCCCTCTCCTGATGATTTCCCACCTACTATCAGCGTCCATGTCTGACCCAATCCCATCCAAATGCTCCTTAAGGATCCTTCCCATTTCCTTAAAATCCACCCCCTGAAGTCGGTTACTTCCGTCTTTGTGCAGCCTTCTACCCCTCCTAGGTCCAGGCAGAACCAGACCGTGGCATGGTCACTCCCCGCCAATGGGTCCCTTACCTCCAGGCCCCCAATCTGGTCACTGTCTGCCAGGACCACATCCACATCCAGTACCCGTGCCTCCCTGGTCGGTTCCCTCACCTGCTGAGTTAGGAACGCGTCTTGAAAGACATCCAACAACCTCTGTTCCCTGGTCACAGAGGATGTCATAGTCTCCCAGTCTGTTCCTGGCATGTTTAAGTCCCTAACACCACCACCTTTCCTCTGCCCAGTCTGCAGTGTCTCCTAACATCTGCCACCAGACTGTCCTCCAGCTCCTCCGCCAGGGCAGGGGGTCTATACACCACTCCTATTTTTACTCTCTTGCCCCCCCTTGTTATCAAGGTGACTCAAATCGCCTCCGCCTCCTCAACTCCCCCTATGCCAATGCAGTTTTTTACTATCATTGCTACCCCTCCTCCCCTTCCCTCCCCCCTGTCCTTCCTGAACATAGTGTAACCCTCCAGGTTCGGTAACTGTACTTTGTATTTTCACTGTACCATTTCCCTGGGTCACACCTGGAAACCAGCTTTGGCTCAATGTGCCTTTCCCGGTCTCAAAAATTTTAAATAAATAAAAATATACACCACTGTTACATAATACTGCTTTCTCCTGCAAGGTTCATTCTGTGGATTAGTGCATTTCGGCTATTTTTGCCTGCTGTATTTTAGGCTTAAAGGTTATGTGCTAATATAATCTTGTCTCTGGGGCTAATTTCTCGACAGGGCTTTGTTTGTTTAAATTTTAGCACCAAGTCCCTAATCCCTCAGCTTAATCATAGCTTAATCCTTAAGCGTAGTGTGTGGATCCCAGTAACCTCAGTATTCTCTTAAGAGAGAAACCTCAGATTAATTTTTTTTCTTTTTTTTTTTTTTCACCTATTTCTACCTGACTCAGAACTTTATTTAATTTCATTTCCCTCAGGGGCACTACTGCCTGATTCCTGAATTGACTAGTACTGATTTTTTGCCCTCCGCCCACCCTCCATTTCGTCTTATTAAATACTCATAAGCCCCTCCTTTCCCCGACTACCTAGCTACCATTGGAGGATAGATCTGTCGCCCCGTGGGCTGGAGGATTTCCTAAGTTTTTCTTACTGCTGTTTTTCTCCAGCTCAACCATCTTGTACCACACTAGTGCACTTCAAAAACAAATATAGCACATTACTAGTGCTGCAATCATTGATCTGATTACATAGGCTCATAGCAACGTTGGATCACCTAAAATGATGACCCCAAAAAGACCGGTGCAATCAGCCCTCTTTATCTCCTGTCTTGTGTTGGAGATGGGCCTAAAAATATCCGAGTCTCAAACTACCCCTATCTCCTGTCCTGGATACACCCTCCCCCTGGGATTAAGTCTAGAGGCACCCGGACTGAATCGTACCTGACACACAATCTCAGAATCCCACCCAATATCTACAAACCTCTTGTTCCACTCAGAATCTCTATAGCGAGTTCCACCCCCGATGGTGATGGTAGCCTAAGACAACTTCTCCGAAACCCCTTCCAAGAAAATCCTACCTCTTACTTCCATAATTCTCAAAATATTACAAATACAATATGCACAAGAGGGGGATCAAGGGTCCTGCATCTGTAAAACTAAAGAAAATGGAAGAAGCCATAGAAGATGATCCCAGATCGGAGTCTGAGATCTCAGAGTTCGAATCGATTCTGCCGCAAAGCGTGTCATCGCCTGCCAGGGCTACCCAGTTGGAATATCGCACACCAAAGAACAGAATAAAAAAAATTAAACTGGATACGATATACCTCAAACTGTGTGCATTTAGGGCGGATATTAAACAGCTGTACTCAGAAATATGCAGAGATGTGCAGCAGTTAGAACAGTGAGCAGACGACTCGGAGCTCCAAATTACAGCTACAGAGAATCGAGTAGATGACTTGGAAAATGCAATGCAACAAATACAAGAACAACAAGGCCTCTTAGAAGCACGCCAAGAAGATGCTGAGAACAGAGCACGTCGAAAAAATATTCGCCTCTATTGTATACCGGAAGGAAGTGAGGGCTCCAGAATAAAAGAATTTGTGTCTAGCCTACTCCGCTCAGCTTTAGACCTTCCTGAGGACTATCAATTTGATTTTGAGAGAGTACATAGAGCTTTAGCTCCAAAACCATCCACGGCAACTGCTGCACCCAGATCTGTAATTGCCAGATTCAATAAATATGCAATGAAAGAACATATACTACTAACAGCCTGGCGTAAACAAAAGATCTTCTTTGGGCAAACCAGATTCTATGTGGATCATGACTATGCACCTCGCACAATGAATCAACAAAGGGCCTACCTCCCTCTGCTTCCCACGATGAAAAATCAGGGCATCAAGTTCCAGACCCCCTACCTGGCGAGGCTCATTGTCTTCTTGCCTGAGGGAAGGATGGAATTCTCCAATGCGGAGGAGGCCCGTGAGCAATTGACGGCGAAAGGCCTGTCGTTTCCAGAAAGGCCGCAGCCTGGTGTTTCCCATTTCACTCAACCTTCGCGATGGCAAACAGCACAATCAAAACTGAATGCAGTAGAAGAAAAGAAAAGCCAGATAAGAGATCCTAAACAACAGTTGGCAAGTTTGTTTGAGACACTACTAATATCCTTGAAAGAGAAACCTGAAATGTTTTGAAGGTACTTTTTGGTAATATTATTCGCGTTTAACCACGAGTGACTGTGGGGGTGGGGTTGGGGGCTGGAGGTGAGACAGAAGCGGTGAAGAACTATTTTGGATTCCTCCGATTTAGGCCTAGTGCTGTCCCTTGACTGTATCTTCGGGTGTTAAGCCCTCTAAAATGTGGGCGACACTTGGACACTTGTCAGGGATAAGCAAACGGCCTTATTCCCGCCGCAGCTCCTTTTCCCTTAGCCCGCCCCTCCCTAATGAACTCTGGGAAGCAACAACATAATTGATACGGGCGATATATGATGCTTGTAAAAATTGTCATCCCATAGCTTCAAGAAGAAGCACAAGTCAAGGTTACCACTTGGAACTGATTGAATCCTACTTCTCTCCATACGGGGAATGCACTTGGCTGAATCACATCTATATCCATACTTATTCAATGGACATATTAACAAACTATTCTGGGCAAAACAATACTTAAAAGCAGACTAGAGACGTTGTTAAAGACGGGGACTAGAATATGAAGACCCGAAATATTTTGATTTTCTTTAGAGACAATTCATACAGGAAGGGGTTTAGTGTTTGAGAGCGGGACTTTGTGCAGTTTTGTACAACATTCTTATGGGACAACCATTGCTTTACTTTTGTAAGTTGGGACAAAACGTTCATTATCTGTTCAACTTATTACTGCATATTCTGTCCCTTTTTTCATTTGTGGGCCTTAACAGCCCATGGAGGGCCCATGGCAAATTATGCCCCATTTTTAACCCTCCTGCTGGGTTAAAGTGTTTTTTTTTACTCCAATGCACACCTAGTACCTAAAGGGAAACGGATAATAGTTTCCCCTACCTTGGAAGTTTTTACATTTTTTATTTTTGTATTATTTACAAGAAGTATGGTAAAAGAGATAACTGCTTCAAAACAGTATGTGAGAGCCCTAATAATATCAACCATATGAAAAGTTTTTTCTTTAGGCTTAATGAGGTTCTTAATGTTTAACCATGCCCTGTTGGCATGTGAGTTATGGTTTAAACTTCAATCATATGCACACAGCTTATCGAGGTGTCAGGCAGGAGGTCTAATACTTATGTCCTGTTTGGAAAGAGACTGCAGGTGGCTAGTCAAAGTGACAAAGAACAACCTATGAGAGATTTAGAACTAGGTCCTATACACATCAGAATAGTCCTGTTAGGGTTGGAGTGTCAAAGTGGGGGGAGCCCACATTCAGAAAAAGATTACTTTTTTTATAAATAACCATGGCTAACTCTGCACTTATTATGTCCTTTAATGTAAATGGCATTCACAATCCAGTAAAGCGTAGAAGATTGCTACGATATTTTAAACAAAGTAAGCCAGATGTGATAATGCTTCAGGAGACCCATCTTTCCCAATTGGAACACTTAAAACTAGGGGCATGGGGGTTTGATAAAGTGGTGGCCTCAGCCCATTCCTCTGGACGGAGACGAGGGGTACTGTAATTTCTAATTCCATATGGTACACAGTTCTAAATGCAAAAACAGATCATAGACTCAGATGGAAACTATGTAATTGTGGTGGGTCAACTTTACTCGACGAAGGTTACACTAGCCTCGCTCTACCTCCCCTCAGGAAGTAAGGTGAAGGTGGCACAGAGATTTCTGGATACCTTATTGCCAGCCATCCAAGGCATGTGTATTATTGGAGGAGATTTAAATATCACCCTGAATATTAAATTAGATTCATCTAATCCCGCTAAGCATCGGGTGATCAGCTATCCAGAAATATCTAAGACAAACCCTTCCTGAATTGGGGCTCATAGACACTTGGGGCCATTTCTTTCCTTCAGTAAGGGCATTTACGCATTTTTCACCCAAAACCAATACCTCAACATGATTACACTTTTTTTTAACTTCGATTGAACATCTTGAATATGTTGGATATATATATATATATATATATATATATATATATATATGGAGAGGGCATCCCTTCTATTAGATCATACCCCTGTTTTTTTTAAAATAGATGTAGAGAGACCTAAAAAACAAAACTTCTGGAGGCTCACTATAACCCATTTACAAGATCCAGAATTAATTCAACTGGTTAAGTCCCGCATACCAACTATTCAGGCAGATAATGCTTCTTCTGATATAGCAGCTACTATTCAATGGGACACCCTCAAAACAGTGCTCATGGGTGATATCATCAAATATACTTCTTAAAAAAAAAAAAAAGAAAAAAGGGAGCGGGAACTGCAAGAGGCTTTATCGAGACTACAAGCTAAGTTATGTCAAGGAGATAACTCTGTCAAACCTGAGATGTCAATAATTAAACAAAAACTGCAAAAAATAACAGACCAAAAAATAGAACAACAACTGCTGTACTTAAAACTAAATTCAATAGAAGGGGGCCACGAGAAGCCAGGAATCTGACAAGACGCCTTTGTGGATCCAGAGGCAGGGCCATGGTTGCCAAATTTCGACACCCACAAACTAACCAATTGTTGTCCCACCCCTTTGCTATTAGACAAGCTATGGCTGAGTTTTATAAACTTCTATATACTGAGGATATCTCCCCAAGCCCACACTAACTGACTACATATCTCCAAAGCACTAAATTACTGCATTTAAATACCCATTAAGCCGAGTCCCTGATACGTCCTGTTACCGACCAAGAGATTATAGCTACCCTTAAGCTGACCAAGACACAAAAGGCCCCGGGACCAGATGGATACCCGAATGAGCTTCTCAAACAATTTCAAAAATTACTTATACCCATCCCGCTACCGGCATGCAGGGAAATACAGGAGGGAGGTCTCCCCCCCATCTTGGCGATATGCTGAAATTACAGCTATCCCAAAACCTGGAAAAGATCCAACTCTGCCCGCTTCCTATCGCCCCATATCTAAATTAAACTGTGACTATAAGGTTTTCATGTCTATTCTGG
Source organism: Neoceratodus forsteri (assembly GCA_016271365.2). Classification (NCBI taxonomy): domain Eukaryota; kingdom Metazoa; phylum Chordata; order Ceratodontiformes; family Ceratodontidae; genus Neoceratodus; species Neoceratodus forsteri. Next base: position 211,993,046 of record JADMNL010000027.1, read on the forward strand.
CTCATAGATTAGACAGATTTCTACCTCAGCTAATTGACAGAGATGAAGTGGGATTTATTATGAAGTGCCAAGCTCACGATGCAGTGCGAAGGGTTCTACTATTAGTTGAACATGCTACTCATAGAAAATTTCCTTTAATTTTACTTGGGCTCGACGCCGAGAAAGCCTTCGATAGGGTGTCGTGGCCCTTCTTGTGGGCTACCCTTAAAGAATTTAATTTCCCTGAAAAATTTATATCCCAAATCCAGGCCATCTACCACTCTCCAGTAGCTTATCTGAAATTAGACGGTTTGATGATCTCACCATTTACTCTATCCAGAGGTACACGACAAAGATGTCCTTTATCCCCACTTCTCTTTGCACTTTATTTAGAACTTCTAGCTGCCAAATTAAGGGAAAATGGTAATGTTCAAGGGATCCCACTGGGAGGCAAAATATTTAAATAATCCCTTTTTGCAGACGATATTTTGCTAACCCTGACTTTCCCAGAGACATGTGTCCCTGCGGTATGGGAACAACTTCAACTTTTCAGCACCTTATCTGGCTACAAAATAAATTGTTCAGAAACCGAAGTACTTAATTTTTCCTTTTCTCCATCTAGACAAATGAAACTGGAATTTCAAATAACATAAAGTCTTGCTGTATTCTGACAATTGCAGTTAGGTCCTGCCTTTCAACTGCCCCGGAGAACATAGGGTTAACTTTTCTATGCCTTGTATAGAATGTTCATCACGAGCTCGGTTGAAGCCTCTGCCTGTTGTTATTCGAACTGCAACCGTCAGATTCTTTACTTCGCCTCACTGAACAGTTGCTCTAGAGATTTCTCCTGCTGCTCGGTTCAAAAGTCGGTTGAAGTGTCGGTTTTCGATCGGTTTCTTCCGAATTGTTGTTTCCGCATAGTCAGTTCAAGTCTCTGTCTGTGGTACCGTGAGTACTAGATAGGTTTTTGTTCTGTTTTCTGTGTGGAATTTGTAAACTGTGGATCGGTTCGACTGAACCGATCAATTTGAGGTAAAATGTATACTTTACTTTAGTGTGTGGTAACTGGTCCGTATTGGTTCTAAAAAAACTGGGTTTTAGTATGTTTTTTTCCAAGACCCGTGACACGGTCAGGAACCAATAAGGGAGTCTTGCCTGGCAGATTGCCGAAAAAAGAGTAAGTTTGGTTAGGTTGACCATGTCTGAGAAACCCAAGAAAAAACCGGGCCCACTGGGTTTCAACACTGCAGTGTGTGTGGGGAGGTCTTTGCTAAGGTTGATCCCCACACTACCTGTGTTTATTGTCTGGGGTTTGACCACCTTGATTCAGACTGCCAAATTTGCAAAAATATTCCCAAATCTACCCTGGAAAAGAGATTAGGTAGACAGAGGGAAAGGGAGGCCGAGAAGTCCGCTGACCAGGATGGCCAACCCGGTTCAGTTCTGACCGAACCAGAAGGAGTGCCCTCTGACCAGGGCAATACTTCTTCGGGCAAGAGGAGAGCCAATTCCGAGGAATCGGTTCCATCAAAAAGAAAAGACAAATCAACCGGTTTTGATCCATAATCTCATACTTCAACCGCCGATGAGATAGCCAAAGCGATTAGGATTATGGAATCGCTTTGATCGGTTCCGACTTAACCGGCACCATCTGGCAGGAGCTGGGTTCGGTCGGTTCCGGATTATACCTTGGAAGAATTTTATGAACCAGAGTTTGAGGAGGAGGGAGAGTATGAGGATTATTATGGTGATGGTGAAAGTCTGGATGTGCCTATTGACCCGGACATCTCCCCAGACAGACCTTCAGGTGTTTCTCCTCCTAGGCTTTCCGAGTCCCCTTCACACTACATGTTCTACAGAAAGGTGGCTGATAACCCTCCAGCTTCCTGTGGAGGAGGCAGTAGAGGATCAGGAAGAGCCTGATTATGTTGAGATGATGGACATCCCAGAGTCCAGGAGACTGTCTATTCCCCTCCACATATCTTTTGGGAAACAGGCACAAAAAATTCTTAAGTCTCCCAATTCTATACCTCCTGTGGACAGAAGAATGGACAAGAGGTACACTCTTTCAGGCTCAGATACGGAGTTCCTTTCTCAGCAATGCAGCCATGTTGGGGTTGTACAGGCTGCTGCCTATGATAAGGCAAATATTCCCTTGGCATCACACCCCCCAGACAAGGACTCCAGGAAGATTGATGCCATGGCAAAGAAGCAGTACATGGCAGCATCTTTGGGACTCAGGCAGGCTAACTATATGGCCTGTGCAGCCAGGTACCAGAAGTCCAGGTGGGACACTGTACTGGCTCTGGCTAAATAGGCTCTTACCCAGCTTGCCAAGGAGCTGGAGCAGGTGGCTGCAGATGGGATTGAGGCATCAAAAGTTCAGTTTCATGCTGCTGTAGACTCCAGTGATGTATCATCGAGAGTCATGGCTACATCTGTGGCTCTTTGGAGAATGGCTTTGCTCAGATGTACTAGCTTCTCACAGGATACCCAGGCTAAGGCCATGGATTTTCCTGTAGTTGGTAATTCTCTGTTTGGGGAGCAGACAGAGAATTACATAAAGAAAATGGACGAATATAGGACCACTTACAGGAGTGCTCCCAGGCCAAAGAAAGGCAAGCAACTCCTCAAAGGCAGCAGTGCAGGGGCAGGGGCAAACCTTTCCAAAGGCCTTTTTACCAAGCACAGTCCTCTTCTTCTTCTTTTTCGCAGAGGGAGTTCTTTAGAGGGAGAGGCAGAAGGGGGATGAGCAGGCCTGCATCCACCCCTCAGCCTAAAGCCCCTGCCAAGCAGACACCCTATGGGTCTAACTGGGTCGATTCTCCTATTCCAGTAGGGGGCAGGCTGGCTTGCTTCGTCCAGGACTGGATGTCTCTTACATCAGACAAGTGGGTCCTGGAAGTAGTAAGCCAGGGACTGGTTCTCAGCTTCAAAAAATTCCCCAAGATGAGAGCCAGATCTTTTCCACCTGCAAATCTCTCAGAGACCCTTGCCCTAGAGGCAGAGGTTTCTTCTCTCCTAGCTCTCAGAGCTATAGAGAGAGTTCCTACCCTACACTGGGACAAAGGATTGTACTCCAGGTACTTCCTAACCCCCAAAAAGACAGGAGAGTGGCGACCCATCCTGGACCTAAGATATCTGAACAAACATCTTTTAAAGCCAAAGTTCAAAATGGTAACTCTGGGAATTATCCTTCCCTCTCTAAGGCCAGGGGACTGGCTAGCCTCCCTGGACCTCAAAGATACCTACTTTCACATTCCCATCAGGTGCTCCCACAGAAAGTACCTCAGGTTCGAGTTGCCCTCAGGCCACTGTCAGTTCAGAGCAATGCCCTTTGGCCTAACATCAGCCCCAAGGGTCTTCACAAAGTGCCTGGCAGTAGTTGCTGCCTTCCTAAGAAGACAAAAGATTTCCATTTTCCCATACTTGGACGACTGTCTCATAGTAGGTCAGTCTCCAGACCAAGTCAAGTCACACCTGCAAGTGACCCAGCAAGTGCTCACTTCTTTAGGATTCCTTCTCAACCTACCAAAGTCAGTTCTCGAACCAGTGCAGCTCCTCACCTTCATAGGTGCAGAACTGGATACGATAAAAGCAAGAGCCTTCCTTCCCCTGGAAAGGGCAAGGACCCTCTTGGAACTGGCCTCTTCATTCAGCCTTCAGGTGTCTCGACCAGCAAGGCATTTCCTTCAGCTACTGGGCCACATGGCAGCTTCCACAGCAGTGGTCCAGGGGGCAAGATTCCAAATGAGAGACATTCATTTCCACTTAAAGAGCTTTTTGGTCCCAAAAAAAGGATTCCCTTACCAAACTAATTCCAGTGACTTGATCCCTGATCCAAGCCTTGCAATGGTGGCAGGATCAGGACAATTTGAGGTAAGGGGTTCCATTTGTCACTCAGTCTCATTCAGTGGTCCTCACCACAGATGCTTCCCTGCTGGGCTGGGGAGCCCATTTGGGGGACCTTACCACCCAGGGACTGTGGTCGCCTCAGGAATCTCTGCTTCACATCAATCTCTTGGAACTCAGAGCAGTGTTTCTGGCACTGCAGGCTTTTTCCAAATCTGTACAGAACAAGGTGATCAGGTCAGAACAGACAACACCACCACCACCATGTGGTACATCAGCAAGCAAGGAGGCACTCAGTCTATGGCCTTGTGCACAGAAGCAATGAAGTTGTGGTCCCTGGCCTATTCCCTGCAGACCTCTCTGATAGCAGTTCACCTCCCAGGGAAGGACATTGTTCTAGCAGATGCACTGAGCAGAATATCCCAGGGCCATCACGAATGGGCCCTAGATCCCCTGGTGTTGGAAGTGATTTTCTCAAGATGGGGCACTCCAGAGATAGATTTTTTTGCAGCCCCAGACAATCACCAACTTCCTCTCTTTTGTTGCAGACCCCCAGTCTTGGGCTCAGTCCCCCTGGATGCTCTGATTCTAAACTGGGAAAGGACATTTCTGTATTCTTTTCCCCCTTCCCTCTCCTGTTCAGACTGTTAGTCAAGATAAGGTCACAACCATGCAAAGTGATTGTGATTGCTCCAGACTGGGCCAGGCAGCCATGGTATCCCTTGTTGCTGTCCCTAGCAGTCCATCTTCCCCTGTCTCTTCCCAGGAGTTACAACCTGTTAACATCCTCTCAGGGGAGGATTTGGTACCCGAATCTTCAGTCTCTCAATCTCAAGGCTTGGCTCTTGAAGAGTTAGAGTTTGCAGAACTGCATCTTTCCCAAGAGGTTCTGGATATCCTTAAGGCTTCTCGAAAGCATTCCACCAGGAAGACTTACAACTCCAAATGGAAAAGATTCAGCATTTGGTGTTCTAAGAAGAATATTTCTGCAGACTCTGCTGAATTGCCTACGGTTCTGGATTATATGGTCCATCTTAATGGCCTAGGTCTCAGACCAGCTACCCTTAAGGTACACTTGGCAGCTGTTTCTGCTTTCCTGTCTGTAGGCAAGTCTTCCTCTCTCTCATCCCATCCTGTATTCTGTAAGTTTTTCAAGGGATTGCTTCACACCAATCCCCCCTTTAGGGATCCTGCTCCTGCTTGGGACCTTAATGTTTGCATTGCTCAGCTTCTGCAGCCTCCTTTTGAGCCTTTGTCCTCAGCAGAGCTTAAGTACTTGACTTGAAAAACTGTGTTTTTGGTAGCCATTACTTCTGCCAGACGAATCAGTGACTTGCAAACCCTGTCAGTGGAACCTGATTTCATCTCTTTCCACAGAGATAAAGTGGTCCTTAGAACTAACAGAAAGTTCTTGCCTAAAGTGGTTTCAGATTTCCACCTCAACCAGTCTATATCTCCCTGTTTTCTTCACTGATCATTCTTCCTCGGGAGAGAGGAGGCTACACAGTTTGGATGTTAAAAGAACCCTTAGCTACTACATAGAGCATACCAAGGGTCACAGGTTTGAATCCCTCCAGTTGTTCCTCACTTATGGAGAAGTTGGTAAGGGCAAACCTGCCACTAAGAGATCTATTGCCAGGTGGATTGTTTCTTGTATGCAGTTCTGCTATGAAAAACTGGGTAGAACTCCACCCTCAGGCCTGAGGGCTCATTCCACAAGAGGTACAGCTGCTTCCCTGACTGCTGCCAGGGATATTCCTCTCTTAGAAATTTGTCAAGCAGCCACCTGGAAAACAGTCCATACATTCACCAAGCATTACCCTCTGGATATCCAGGCTAGGAGTGATGCTCGGTTTGGCACAGCAGTACTTCAGAGCCTGTTTCCAAAGTAGGCTCTGTCCCTCCTCCATGGAGGTACTGCTTGGTAGTCTGCAATTGTCAGAATACAGCAAGACTTCATGTTGTTTGAAGAAAAAATTACTCACCTTATTAATTATGTTTCTTCTAGTGCAGCTTTGCTGTATTCTCACCCCCCCCCCGCCTCCCCTCTCAGAACCTAGTTTTTGGGATGTGGGTGGGCAGGAGCAGTGTTGGCACCCTAGGGGTGTCCTTTTTACACCCTCTTTTTTGTTTGGGCGGAATGTTGTTTTACGGATGTGTTTTTGTTTTTGGGTTTCCTGAGTTGAGTCTTCCTTTGAGACCCAAAAACATTATATATTTGCCAGTTGGCTAGTAAAAATTTTACAGTTTCCACACAGAACACCTAATGAGTTTTTGCTCGTAAAGATCTGACGGTTGCAGTTTGAATAACAACAGGCAGAGGCTTCAACTGAGCTCGTGATGAACATTCTATGCAAGGCATAGAAAAGTTAACCCTATGTTCTCCGGGGCAGTTGAAAGGCAGGACCTAACTGCAATTGTCAGAATACAGCAAGACTCCACTAGAAGAAATATAATTACTAAGGTGAGTAATTTTTTCTTCCCTTCCACTGCCATAGACTTGAAATGAGGTACCTAGGGATAAAAATTCCAGCTAAGCTAATACATTGAAATGGTAAATATGGAACCAATTAAACAGCAGATCACCTCTGATATGTCTAGATGGTCACAGCTCCCCCTGGGCTTAATTAATCGTGTAGAAACAATCCAACAAAATATTTTTCCTCATTTATTATTTTTCCTACAAACTTTGCCAACTGTTCCCTCAGACTTTTATTTTCAATCCTGGGATAAGCTTATCTCGAGGTTTATCTGGGGAGGAAAACCCCCAAGGGTAAAATACACTTTATTACAGCTTCCTAGATCACAGGGAGGGCTACATTTACCTAACCTGAAAGAGTATTCTAGAGCAACTCAAACCCGCACAGCCCTACCACTCAACCCCTCTTATAGGGCACACTGGAAAACAATAGAGATAACCTTAAATGGACTGGAATCCCTACCAACGTACCTATTGGGAGACCACAACAGATGTTATCCCTTGAATAGGTTTCTGAAAATGATAGCGGAATTTTTAAAAAACTGGCTTTATATCACTCGGTATACATTAACCTCCCAAGATAAATATTTTTTAAATGCCTTAACTTGTAATAAAGACTTCCTTCCCTCCTCATTGGAGACAGATCTATTAAGATGGGAACACTATTCCATCAGATATGTATTCCAACTGATAAGCCCTACAGGAATTCATCCATTCACATATTTACAATCCTCATATGGATTACCACAGAGAGAACTTTCAACTTATAAGGCAGTACATACTGTTTTAGTTGGGGTGGTTGACTTCTTAACTGAGATAGCAAAAGCTCCCTCTAAGAGGGTGCAATTGATTATCCAGGCTATAGAAGGTAGATCTCAGGAACACATTATTAGTAATATTTATCTGTCAATGCGCCCTATGTCCACACAGGAACATGACCAAGTGAGAGCCAGATGGGCAAGAGAACTTAAAATAGAACTAGATCCAGACAGATGGCTACAATCTACCTACTTTTATTCTAAAAACTGATCATCATCTTACTGGAGGGAGTTTGCCTGGAAGACGATTGTTAGATTCTTTAGAACCCCAGATATTCAGCTAAAATTGGGAGCACCAAATGGTAGTCTCTGCTGGAGAAGATGTGGGTATTCTCCTGCAGGCCAAGAACATATATTTTGGGCCTGTCCCCTCTTATCAGACTTTTGGAGAGATATCATAGTGGAACTTAATAATATTTTTGGTATGCCTGATCTATTTATTCCAGGATTTATCCTGACAGCAGCACCTCCACAGGACATACAGATTAGCTGGCTTAAATATAAACTGGTCACACTTTTAATCCTAATAGCTAAAAAAATTATTACCAGATTATGGCTTACTAAAACGGTTCCTGATAAGGCCTCTTGGAGAAACCTCACTTATGAAGTATATAACTTGGAACGTCTCTCATATAAGATAAATAACAGGATTTCTTTAATACCAGATGGGGACTATGGGTTGCATACCAATTAGAGACTTACTCAGACTTTGTACCATGAAACCAAAAAAGGATTATCTTATGTATTTCATGCTAACCACAGTTGGGATAGTATATTATCCTGGGATTTCTGATGCTAAGGGGAGGAGACCCAGTTCGAGAGAGATGTTGATCTTGAAAAGATGGGAGGGGGAAGCAAGGGAATATTATTATTTATTTAAGACTACGGTCTATGAGATCTTATTTTGGCCTAAAAACCAAATAATGAAAGACAATAAAATGTTACCACAGGGATATGTTAAACAGTCCAATGTGTATAAATCAAATGCCTGTAAATTAGCTGCCTGTATAAGCTGTACTATAGAACCTCAGCAATTAACATGTTGCATAAAATATGATCATGTATGTGATATTCTACCTCAAAATAAAATAAAAAGCTATATTTAAAAAAAAGAATCTCTGTAGCTGCCTTACTATGGAGCTGTACCATCATGACCACACCCAACACTCAAAAGTCACACAGTGTAAAAACAGTAAGGCTAAGCTGGGTACACTGGGCTCGTATGCTTGAAAGCTGCTACTAATACTGCTACTTATCTCTGGAGATGTCCACCCGAACCGAGGGCCGAAATGTGACAAGAAACATATGGGGCTGGGTCACCTCAAGATAGTTTCATTAAACATTCAAAGTCTTCTCAACAAACTACCCCAGTTCCAGCCATGGGTGGAGCTACTTCAACCAGATGTAATAGCTGTCACTGAAACCTGGCTCTCACCTAAGGTCAGTGATGCTACCATTGCCTTAGATGACTACACTGCATTCCGACAGGATAGATTGACTAAGTGAGGTGGAGGCTGCTTAGTTTACCTGAAACGTGGCTTAAATGCCCAACTACTGCCTGGTAGTCTTCACACCAAGGAGGCGCAAACCCTAAGTCTAAAGCTAACCCTGGGCCGGCAACACAAAGTGTTATTATTATCCACTGTGTACATACCCCGTGGCACCCATAAAATGGGCATCCAGCAGGTCCTAAGCAACCTGGATCAACTATAGCACAACTGGGAGCATATTATTGTTGATGATTTCAACACCAATTGGCTGTCCCATGACACTCTTGCAGTCCAAGATCAGTTATCCAGACTGTACCTCACACAACTGGTCTCACAGGCTACAAGAGTTAACTACAAAACAGGCACACGCACTCTAATTGATTGGCTTCTTGCTAGCTGCCTGGAGCACATATCCGAGGTCACCGTCCTTCCAGACATCCTCAATGATCATTCTTTGGTAATGTGCACATGGTCAAATAAGCCCACCGGTAGTCCTCCCCAGTCTTGTGAAACCACTCCCTGAGACCTGGCCAGCTGGATTACTTTAGGAAATACTTGGAACTCCTGGACTGATTGCCGCTCGACAGAGCCAAAGATGGCAACCAAGCACTTGATTTTTTTTATCACAATGTTGAATAAGGCCTGTGACATTTTTGGCCCCTATAAAACCAAAAAAAACAAAGGGGCAACAAATCCATGGCTCACAAGCTCACTCCTTGAGCTCATGCGGGAAAGGGATCATTTCTGGTATAAGGCCAAAGCAGTGTTCAAACTGGCTGATCTCCTTGCGTATGAGGCTGCAAGAAACAAATGCACTAAACTCATCCATCAGGCCAAGGCAACCTACTACTACGACCTACTAAAAAAAAGCTGGGGTTGTGGAAAGGAGTTTTGCGACGCAGTCAGATCACTCACAAGGAAACCCTCCAAGGCTCAACCAGGTCTAATAGTCACTACAACTGGAACTCAACAGGAACCTGATGACATAACTAACGCTTTCAACCTGGCTTTCACTGATCTAAGCTCAGTACTTCCTAGCAAATACCTGACCCCTCCTGCTCCAAATCTGGACCTGATTACCCCTTCGCCCCACGCAACAATGGGCAGCACCTCCCCCCTTCTACTTCAAGCAGCTTACCAGAAACGACACCATTAAATATGTTAAACGTGTACTCGGAAAGACAAGGATGGGGAGTGACATCATAGAATTTTTTTTTTGTCAATAAATATTTTTATTAATTATATACAATTAATAACTTACAATATGCAACATCAATGCTCAAACAAGAAACAACAATCCATTTTGAGGTAAAATAGATAAGGAAAACGTAAATATACCTGAAAAAGTATCCATACATATATTACCATGCAATTACTTATTAACGTAATATAATCATCTGAATAATCATAAACTGTTTATTTCCACAGAAAGCACAAGGAAAGTAGAAGAAGCAAGAAAGAGAAACTAAAGCGCAGAAAGAACCTCTTATATATGAAGCTGGTGGCACTTACAGTTAATGAGCTGGTGGACCCGCTTACTAAAGTTTTCAGTGTCTCACTAAGGTCAGGTTTTCCCAGACAAGTGGAAAAAGCCGCTTGTCACCCTTGTTTTCAAAGCTGGGGATGCCACAAACATGACAAACTACAGGCCCATCTCCATTCTCCCTTCCCTGTCTTAAGCCCTCAAACGCATTGTATCTGACCAGCTCACAGACTTCCTACAAAAATACAACCTTCTGTGCGCCCAACAACACGGATTCTGTAAAGACCACTCCACTATTACTGCCCTGATTGACTACACCAACAAAATTTACAATGCATTTGATGATGGTTTGGCAGTGGGGTCTATTTTCATTGACCTCACAAAAGCCTTTGATTCTGTCAACCATCATCTCCTTCTGGAATGCCTCCTCTCTTTAGTCCTCTCTAGAGACACGGTTATTTGGTTCAAGAGCAACCTCACAGGCAGGACTCAATGTGTTAAAATCAAAGGCACCTTATCTGAGCCTAAAGAGGTGAGTCTTGGAGTCCCACAAGGCCCAATATTGGGACTGCTCCTTTTCAGCCTCTTCATCAACCCCCTGCCCTCAGTCTGCACAGCTCATATTGTATTATATGCTGATGATGCGGTCATCTCAGTTACTGGAAAAAAAATCTACCCTCACTCACTCAGGAACTGGAAGCAAATCTGCACAGACTAGAGACATGGTTCTCTAATAATAAACTGCGGCTCAACTTTAAAAAAACTATGAGCTTGCTTTTCATGGTTCCTCAGAACTGAAAGAAGTTTGGGAAACTGCAGGTACTGAGCACTAAAGGGGATATACTGGAGCAGGTCGACACCTTTAAATATCTCAGCATACACCTGGATAATGCCCTCTCATTCACTACACATGTTGACCATGTTGTTAAAACTGCCAGTGCTAAACTAGGAGCTTTCTATCGACACTGCCACTGCATGCCTCCTGAGGCCCTAAAGCTGGTCACAAGCAGTACTGTACTAACTACAGTAGACCAAGCCTTATAATCTACGGTGTGGCACTGACTCAGCCCTCAAGTGGGTAAAAACCCTACTCAATAAAGCATGCCAGTTGGTCCTGGGTGCGGACTGCTAGACACACATTTGTGATCTCTATAAAGCAACTGGATGGTTACACCTTCAACTCAGGGCTCAATACCAGGCCTGCCTTCTGGCAAAGAAAGCTTTAGTCTGGCTAGCTCCTGAATCCACCTTTGCCTATTCAAGCCAGTCCAACCAACCGCCAGTACACGCAGATCTTCGAAGGGTGGGCTTGTGGTACCTTTCAAGCGGACTTCGATAGCTCAGAGCTGTCTCTCCTACAGAGGGCCCATGTGGGTAAATGTTCTCCCATCAGAGCTCACTGAATGTAGACAGATCAGCAACTTCAAAACAGGTCTCCAAGCACTCCCAGCTCTTGACTGCATTTGCGAATGCCCCAACAAAACCTAACCCAATACTTGCTACTTAGAGCTCTCAGAACATTCTTTATCAAGCACTGGATATGCTGATTAACACCCCAACTCCCCCATGTCCTTCACTACTAGTGACCTACCCCCCTCCTGTACTCCCTGGCCCCTTCCTCTGCTCCACTCTACCCCATCCCCCGCTAATCCTCTGCCCTCCACTGATCCACCCTACACCTATATGATTCCCCTGCTCACCTTAGACTGCCAACCCCCCTCACACTCCCCCATCACATCCTCCTCCTCCTCCTCCTCCTTTCCCCTATCCCTCCTGTCTTTCTCCCCTCCCCCTCCCCAATGACCCTTGCCATCACCACCAAGGACAAAGCCCTCTCAGGCTGCCACACAAGCCCAACTTCATTTAACTATCTCCCTGATTGCCCTACCCTCCCTAGCACGTGACCCTGCAACCCTGCTGCCAACCTGTGTACGCAGCTTCAGGACAGTTTACCTCCTGGATCTCAACTACTTTGGCATGCCTCTATATATTTTAAACTGATGGTGAAAGTGTGTGAAAATTTCTAGACAACTGGTAACTAAAGTGTAACCTGAAAACAAAGCACAATTGTTTATGGAACCCATGTAATCTGAAATCAAGTTATCTCAAGTACGTTACTGTTTCTGCTTGCATATGTACAGTCTCATGCGGTCTTGTCTGTCCAACTATAAGTATTGATTTGGAACCTTTGTAAATGAGCTTTGGGATCAAAGGTGTTAATCCCAAACAGAAATAAAATTAAAAAGAATACTATATGGGGTGGTTTGTAGAACAAGAGTTTTACACTCACCTGATGTGTTGGATGCCACATAAACCCTGAGAGCGAAACTGAAGGGGTTTATCTAGGCATCCAACACCGAGGGTGTGTGTAAAATTTGAGTTATTGCACCACCCCATATTTTATTTTATATAATTGCTGGGTTTCGCTTTTTCACCATAGCAATTTATATAAAATAAAAGACATTCCTGTGTGGCCGCGGTCCAGTGGGTTTTAGCACGGTCTTCGGTTGCCAGGTGAAAGTTAACTTTTTTTTGGTAGTTGGTTTGTTTCAAAATATTTTAGAGCAGTGATTTTCTTTTACCGCTGAGTCTGAGCGGCAGTGCAGAGCTGCGGCTGATGCATGCACAGAGCGAGGGAAACCCGGTGCGGGTTTGCCATCATAAACGCTCCTTTATAACTGCAAATTACGCAACAGGTTTCCCTATGGGAAAAAGTGAAATCCAGTTATTATAAAATTTTAAATACAATACAAAGTCATTTTTAAAAGAAGTAGCCACACTTAATACATCATAAACAGCATATGCTACTGTAAATAAGTTAAGGTTACAGTCTGTTGAAGCATGTACTTTATAATAAATTCTGCTGTTAAACATATACAGCACAGTGTAATAAGTAACAGAGACTCTCTACACAAACCTTCCAGTGCCCAGTACTTCTTAGAGTTTGTTTTTTGTGTTTTTGTCAACACTGTAAAATGCTTAACTCTAAGTCAGCAATCACATGATATAACCAAAGAGGTTGATAGTGCCAGCATTTAATAGTATCACTCAGTCATGCATATTTATATAATTTTTCAGTTATATGAATGCCAGCTGAGAACATTTTACTGTTGGTATTGACAAAATTCTTCCCTGCTGCAAAGTCAGACAGTCCTGATCAAGATATGCTATACAGCTGCAGTCTATTACATAAACAAACAGGGAGGTACCAGACCTACAAAACTCTGAACGGAGGTGATTAGGATATCGTAACTAGCATATTCCTCAATGAGAAAGAGTTGTTCTCATTAAAAAAAAAATATCCCCGGGGACTTCCGGTAACGTCAGCGCTGTAATGGCTGCCTAGCCCTATAGCTCTGAGCCCCAGCCGTTAACAAATATTGAAAATCACCAAGAAGCAGCATGTCTTCGCCAGCAAAACAGAAAAGAAATAAGCCAGGAAAACCTCAGCCTACCTAAACGCAGAAATTGCGAGGTTTGATGCAGGGACAGGGAGAGGATGCAGCGGATTCGCTGGGCACCCTGCTTGACTCGCTCCGGCCGGACTCGCAAGCTGAAGGCCCTCATTTGAACCTAATCGAAACGATAAAGCAGACACCAAAACAGACAAATCTTTGGCTGAGCTAAAAGCGGATATAAATAATATTAGCCACAAAATGGATCAGCTCGAACTCTGTGTTTCGCAGGTATCAGAGCAATCTGATCGTCATGACCGTCTGATCCTATACCTTATGGCCTGGGATCGGGAGCTTACGCACCGCCTAGATGATTTGGAAAGCAGAGGTCAGAGACAGAACCTAAGAGTACATGGGGTGCCCGAAGGGGCAGAAGACAAATACTCATCTATGTCTGAATTCCTCCAACACCTTCTCCGGGGACTTCTCGACTTGCCAGCAGAACATGTAATCGCAATGGATCGGGCTCATCAGTCCCTAGTTCCCTTAGAAAGTAGCCCGAGGCAAAACCCGCTCCATAGCCCAAGATTACTTCATATAAAATCAAGGAGGAGCTTTTACAAAAAGCTTGGCGGAAGGGCCAGCTGAGCGTTGCTGGTTCCTGAATCTTTATCGACAATGATCGTACGACGGTGGTGCTAGAAGCCAGAAAAATTCTATGGCCAGTGATAAAGCAACTCAAGGCTAAGAATCTAAAGGCGCAAATCCTGTACCCGGCAAGACTAAAGGTGGAAACAGACTCGGGGCCGAAAATTTACCGTGATCTGCTCTCAGCCTCCCCGTTTTTGGCAACAATGGGCATAACTCTGCTGCCTCTTTCAAAGGAGAAACTTGAGAAGGACTTACTGGCCTCGGCCTGGTCGGACTCTCAAAAGAGCTCCTCGATGCCTGGCTCAGAGCAGAGGTCCACCCACACGAACTTGCGAGCGGATGTTGCAGCCTTGCTCAAGAAATATGGCGACCCCTCCACAGTCAACAGGAAGGCAATGCACCTCGAGGATCAACCCCTTTATATTTACCTGACTTTCTACGACGCTCCCTAGCCGGTTCCTCTGATTTCCTCCCCTTCCCCTCCTGCCGCAGCTTTATTTCCTCTCCCCTTCATTGCTATGTAGATCGTATGCTTTCTTAACCACCGCTCTTCTGAGGCTTATGGAGCCTCTGTGAGTGCTCTTTTAGAGAGCTAAATTACGAATTTGCTGCGCGGGGGGTGGTTTGGGGGATGGAGGAGGGGATGGGGGCCGTGTAACTTTACACCCCGATGCTGCCGGGTGGAAAAGGGGGAAGGGTCGCATAAACAGAGGTGGCTCTCTGACGTGTGCTGATCCACCTTGGGATTGATCAGGGGAAGTCATGGGATTCTGAATGGCTGAATTTTCTTCTCTCCCCGATCTAGTCACGACTACTAAAAGTTGCCCCTTACCGTTTGACCTCTCCCCTGTCTTGCTTTAGGGGGATTACAGTTTTGGCCCTCGGGCTGTTTGACCTGTCCACGCTCCTCTAAGTTTGACAGAGAAGCGGCAGGTGTTGGCGCCCGCTCGGCCTCCTTCTCCTGACCTCCCGAAGGACCAGGGGCAGCGCAGAGCCCTACAGGGAGACCTCGCTCTTGTGACTCTGGGGTTTTCGGGGGTCTCCGTTGCTCTACCTTAATTTTGCGAGGTGCCTTGTGATCCCCTGTACTTCTTGGGCTGGATGCTTGGGACTGGCGTCTGTGGGGGATTCTGAGGCCCAATTCAGAGGTGGTGACGGTGGGCGAGACCCGATGGGTCGTAGACCTGAGGGTCGATGTCCACTCGTCCTGCCTTGATACCTGAGGGGACGCGGATCCTCTCTTTTTGGGGCTGGTACTGCACCCTTTACATTGACAGGGCCTTATCTTTGGTGTAGATGTTTTACACTTTAAATCTTAGATATGGCTGGGGCTCACCCCCCTCTTGTCCTTTTCTTGGCTGGGGGTAGGGCAACCTAGGAAAGGATAAGAGTTTTATTTCTTTTCTTACTTCCGGCGCTGCTTGCAAGGCAAACTCTAAAAGGGCTTGCTCCCTTGAGTTGGTGGGTCTCCCCTTCACTGTAGGAGTTCTCACCCCACTGCATCTTTGCAGTTGCCTACTGCTGGATGACAACAGCCAGCAGTCCCCTTGGAAGTCACATAAACCCAGTTCTGAGGGAAGGGACTGGGGAGAGAGCTTCCCAGTTCTGTCTTCCCTTAATGTTCTCTCACCCCTTAGCGTTCCTAAGGGTAGTGTACATAGTTATTGTTTTCTATGATGTTTATCAGTTGATCCCGAAATCCTTATTTAGAGGTCGGGAGGAATGGGATAACCTAAACATTCCATATTCTGTAACTTTTATGCTTCCTACAGTTTATTCCCGAATTAGTTTTTGGAGGATTTTACAAGCTCCTCTGTTTAGTTTCAGGTTGAAGGAGACAAGTTCAGTAGTGATGTTACTGGGTTTTTACCTTATGAGATATAAAGGCAGTCACATGTGCTTAGACACTCTAGTAGAGGCGATGGGAAAATTTCGAAGGATTAATATGTTTGGTGCATTGGTAATATTACTCTGGGAAAAGATATGGCACACCAGCACTTAAAAGTATTCTCGCTGAATGTGAACGGTCTGGGCAGCCCGGTAAAACGAGCCAGAATGTTAACGGTGGCCAGGAAATCAAAAGCGGAGATAATTTATATGCAGGAAACCCACTTAAATACATCTGAACATGGAAAACTGTGGAGGAGAGGCTACACGCAGGTTTTTTCCTCTGCTTTCCCAGGGGGCAGGAGGAGGGGGGTTGCGATACTCGTCGCCTCTCACCTTCCCTTCCAGAAAGTAAAGGAGTGGTCTGACCCGGAGGGCAGGTTGATTGTTGTTTCTGGTACTCTATATAACAAGGAAATTACACTGGCAAATTTATACCTCCCGCCTGCCGTGGGATCCCCTACAATTCATTTCTTACTCGATAAAATAATCGAGCTGACTAGGGGTGTTCTGATTTTGTCGGGGGAATTTAACATCGCCCCGAACCCGGCACTAGATACTTCTAGGTCCCGACATGGTCCACAGCTGGCCCCTCACAAATTTTTTAAATGATTTACTGGTGGGGTTAGGTGGATAGATACATGGAGGGCCCTGCACCCTAGAGACAGGGGTTATTCTTACTACTCAGCTGTCCATGAAACTTATTCGAGAATAGATCTCTGCTTCACGCAGAAGGAGTATCTTGACTCCTTAGTAGAGGCCACGCTGGGGCCTATAGCCCATTCAGACCATGCCCCTTTGATCACATTATGGGACCTGGGTTGGGAAAGGCGTAATATGGTATGGAGATTTAATCCTACCTACCTGAAAAATGAACAATTTATGGAGTTTCTCAGAGATAAGATTAAGGAGATCATTCAAGATAACGCCACACAAGAAGTTCCCGCTACTATCAGATGGGATACCCTGAAGGCAGTCTTGCGGGGCCATCTGATTAAACACACAGCCAATCTAACCAAGTTAAGGAAGGAAAGGTGGGCACGACTGGAACAAACTCTCCAGTTTTTACAACTGATCCACCAACAGGGAGATGACTCGGTCCTTCCACAGATAAAGCAGGTGAAAGAGAGCCTCAACTCTATCTGCTTACAGCAGACGGAAATCGCACTTGCATATCTACGCCAGAGATACGGTGAGATTGGCCCCAGAGCTTCCCGATTGTTAGCATACAGGCTTAGACAACAGCGCAAACAGACCACGATTGCAGCAATTAGAGACCCTAACTCGGGAACTCAATACACTAAATTTAAAGACATTTCACAAGTTTTTTGTCAATGCTGTAGTTCCCTCTATGCCCTAGACCATCCGATTGACCCCGTTCGCACCAACACATTTCTCTTGGCCTTAGGGCTTCCTACATTTGCTCTGGACCAACAAACCAATTTAATGAACCCGATCTCGCTGGAGGAACTGATGTTGGCCATCTCCAGATCTAAAACCCAGAAGGCCCCAGGTCCGGACGGATACGGGGCAGTATTTTATAAGGCCTTAGTTCAGGTTATTAATAAACCACTCTTGGAGGCTTTTAATGAAGTCTTTGAAGGGGAGGTTCCCCAGCTGGAAATATGCAACAATTTCAGTTATACCTAAGCCGGGTAAAGACCCCCTGCAGTGTGGGTCGTACAGACCGATTTCAGTCCTTAATATGGATTACAAATACTTTATGTCTATTTTGGCCCGGAGGCTAGACAACGTTCTTCCAATTTTGATAGGTCTAGATCAGACTGGCTTCGTAAGTGCCAGGTCGACCACAGACAATGTGAGGAGGGCCCTGCACTTGGTACATTTGATGCATTCTCAGAATGACCCATCGGTCCTTCTCAGCCTAGACGCTGAGAAGGTCTTGGACCGGGTGGCATGGCCATTCCTCTTTGCCACGATGGCGACTATGCGCTTCCCGGCCCCCTTTATATCCATCCTGCAAAACATATATGAATCCCCCAGGGCATGTATTAAAATAGCGGGCCATCATTCTGATTACTTTACCCTCCATAGGGGCACTCACCAGGGCTGCCCAGTGTCCCCGGGTTTATTTGCCATCTTCATAGAACCCCTGGCTCAGGCGATCAGGTCCTCCCCAGGGATCTCAGGAGTGAACATAGATGGACTAGAACACTGTGTAGCTCTTTACACGGATGATGTCCTGCTGCTCCTCACTAAACCTGAACAATCCATTTCTTCTGTTTTCCAGTTATTGGAGGAGTTCGGTGTTTGTTCAGGTTACAGGTTAAACACAGCTAAGACAGATGCTCTTACGTTCCACTCCTCCCCGCCTCAATCCCTAAAGGAGAGATACCCGTTTCACTGGGGACTTTCAAAGGTAAAATACCTAGGGATATACCTATCCCGCCAAGCTACTGAGACCTATGGTAACAATTACCATCCCCTGTCATCCCAAATTAAACAAGATCTTGAAAGATGGAGCATACTCCCGTTGAATTTGATTCAACGAATTGAGGTGGTCAGGATGGTGATTTTACCGAGGGTACTCTATCTCTTCCAGAACATTCCCCTTAATCTACCAAACAATCTTTTTAAAGTTTGGAATAGAACCATTTCGAGGTTTATTTGGTCCAGAAAGCAACCTAGAATCAGAATGGATATTCTTTTTCTTCCAAGGGATAAGGGCAGCCTTGCCCTTCCCAACTTAAAATTATATTACTGGGCTGCCCATGTGGCATTTATCATTCAGCGTCTGGTAGGAACTAATCCTGCTAAATGGATGGAAATCGAAGAGAGCATGCTTTCTGATCGGGATTATCATAGAATAATTTATAGGAACACCCCCAGACTGACCAGACAACCTGAGTCCCTGGATCCTGAACCAAGTGCGGCTTGGGGTCGATACACAAGGCTTTGGGGATTACGCCTTTTAGGCATACTATGCCCAATAGACCTACTGGAAGACTTGGACCCCAGCTCTTCTGGATCATACATTCCGAGTTGGAGGCACGCCACCTCTCGAGGCTTTCACAATTCCAAAGGGGCCATTTCTTTAGAGATTTCGACGAATTGAGCCGAGAGTTTCAGCTGTTGCGTTCGGATTTTTTCTGATACCTGCAGCTTAGACATTATTTTGAATCTCTTCCACTTAGTGTCTGCTCTCCCGATAAACATCCACAACTAGTTCAGCTGATTCAACAAGCAATAAAAGTACAGGGATTAGCACATGCTATTTCGGTTGTATACAAATCAATGCTGTCATCGGTGGGGGGGATACCCTGCAGATAAGGGAGAGGTGGAATGCGGAATTGGAGATACAGGTCACACCACAACAATGGGAAATAATATGGCGCAAGACATCGAAAATTACATACTCACATGCCTGGAGGTTATTCTCGTGGCAACTATTAATAAGATATTTTCGTACCCCAGTGATAACCTCCCATTATTATACCCCCGCAGGGGCAGCATGCTGGCGGCTATGTGGTGAGGCCTCTGCTCATCATACTCATATTTTTTGGTCCTGCCCAAAACTGCAGCCTTTTTTACAGGACATATTTAAAGACTTAGATGAGCTTTTTGGGTTAAAACTCCCTTATAGCGGCGATCTTTTTGTTCTGCATGTCATTCCCCTGGAGCTGCAGGACCCCCATACTCAATATCTTCTGAATATCTTTCTTCTAGCAGCCAAAAAGGCCATTACTAAATTATGGCTCACGGTGATGATTCCCACCATCGTGGGCTGGAGACAGATTGTCAATCTCATATATAGATCCGAAAGAATTACCTATAACTTAAACGATAAGGTGGAGTTAGGCGCCCTAAAATGGAGAAGGTGGGTCATGCATATAATGAATAAAGAACCAAGCTTTGTGCCTTAGCTCTATGCGCCCGCTGCCGGACTGCCCAGATTGGCTGGATAATTTTCTTACTGCATCCCTCAATTCACCAATGAGTAAACACATGGAACGAAGTGGGGGGTTGGTCCGGGTGTTGAGGGGTAGATGGGACGGGGGAATGGGAGATGTTGGGATATGCTTTGTACATGAAGTGTTGTATGTGTTCATGGGATGCCATCAACAGAAAAGAAAATGTTAAGCTCTAGCTCTAATCTACCAAACAAGTTTGAATGGAGCCTCTACCTAAACAATGTAATATTATAGGTCTGTAGTTAAGCGAACTGTGACTGTCATATTATGAAAACCTTAATAAAAATGAAATTGGAAAAAATATATATATATCCCCAAGGCCCCCTTCCCCCCCCCAAACTGATAGCTTACCGTAAATGGACTTTAACAGTGCATGCTTTGCAGTTTTCTAACCTATACTTCTGCTAGCAGAAGGGATTGTAATTTCTCACTCAGAGGAACTGGCTTTCAGATCCCGTACTCTTCCCGGTTCTGATCTCTAAAAGCCCAGCCCTTGTGCCACCCCTGCACAGACATTTTGATGTAGTAGTTTATAGAGCATGGGGGCTCCCTCTGCAGATATCAATTGGGGCATGTTTAACATTTTTTTTCATTTATAGGTCTGCTGGGGTCAAATCAAACTACTGCTCAGTTAACAAGAGCCTTGTTAGTTGAGCGGTGGGTGACTGATTTGACCCCAGTGAACATCTGAAATCTGGGGGGGGGGGCGACAATTTAAAACCCACCCCCACTGATATCAGTAGACTGCAGTCTCACGCTGTACAGACTGCTATGTCACAAAATGTCTTGAGCACGGGGGCAAGCCTTTCAGAAAATCAGAACCAGGCAAGAAAAAGGATCTGGCGGCCAGCTCCTCAAAGCGAGGAATTGTGATCCCTTCCACTAACAAAACTACAAGATAGAAAATTGCAAACCATGGACTGTTTAAGTCTAATTAAGGTAAACCCCCTAATATCTGCAGCATATTTGCAAGGGAATGATAAGTACCGGCAGACTTCCTGAGCAGAATGGGTCAGGGAAATTAGGAATGGTGATTGAATTAGCAAGTGCTGAACTCGTTTTTCCAGATATGGGGAGGGAGGTTTCCAGAGGTGAACTAGTTAGTTTCATGGAAAGTAGAAAGAGCTTCAATTTTTGTTGCTGTCTACCCTCAGTATGGATATTCCCAGGAGGTGCACTTTCCGTGTCATGGAGAGACACGTACCTATATACCTTTTCTCCATTTCCAATGATCCTTGGGGTTCTGTTCAAACTAAGGAAGGCATGAGCAGCAATGATTCTTGTAGTATCAGACTGGGTCAGGCAATCTGGCACTCTCTCCTTTTGACAGCATCACAGAGAACCCCAGTCTCTTTGCCATGGAGACATTGGGCCCGATTCTCAAAGTGGCTGCGTCCAGCACACGCTGTGGCAAACACCAGCTTGCGCCAGTGCCCCCTGCGCCAGGGACCCTGCACCCAATTCAGGTACAGAAGGCATCCCGGCACGTAAGTCCCCTTCCATGCGGCAGCTCCCCCCATGTGTCAAACACAAGGCGCATGGAAGGGGTTTAGCAATGTCCAGCTGGTCCCCCTTATCCCCGATGACACCTGCAAAGGACAGTTACCCTCTCAGTGGTGGTCCAGCCCCCCCACCCCAGCGAGCAGTGTCCCCCCCATCACCAGATAGAGCAGGGGACCAGCATAGCCCTCCGCACACCTACGTGGCCGGTCCTGAATGTGCAGTGGACAATCCGCTGCACATTCAGTGCAGTCGGGGACTGGCCGAGGAGGTGTGTGGAGGGCTATGCTGGTCCCCTGCATTGTCTGGGGATGAGGTGGGCACTATCTGTTTGGGTGGGGGTTACAGAACCTGCGTTGCATGGGCATATGCCATGTGTCTGCATGGCAGGGACACGGGGGGGGTGTCCGGTGCACAGTCAGGGAGGGCCACAACAGGGATCTGGAGGGGGATGCTGCCTTGTATTGCCATGGGGACACGTTATGGACAGGGCTGCCCCATAAAGGGTACATGTGGGGTACATCCTGGTTATGGAGGTGGGACACGCAGCACCTATGTTACCATAGCTCACCCAGGGGAGAGATGTCTAAGTCCCCTTATACCAGCCCTGGCTGATCTAAGGGCACTTGGAATTTCTTCCACTGGGTGGTGTCTGTGAATGGCAAGCTGCAGCTTGCGCCAGCGCAGTCCACCTAGCGCCATGTCACAGGGCAGTGAAGGGTGCAGGGCTGGCGCAAGCCCTGTTTGGGGCAAATATCCTGTGGTCGACACAGGCCACTTTTGTGAATCGCGCTGCGGGCAGCCCTGGACGCAAGATGCATCTTGGCACCATCTCTGTTAGGCGCAGGCACCTTGCGTCAGATGCAGGGCTTTGAGAATCGGGCCCATAATATCCTAACTGTGTCCCAGGGCAGGGTGACTCATTCAGACCTCAGAACATTGTGCCTGAAGGTTTGGTTCTTGAAGAACTAGAGTATTTAGATTTAAACCTTTCCAGTGAAGTATTGGTTTGTTTAATCACCCAAGTATATTATTTTTGCATGTTTGTTTTGAAGTAGTCTTATTTTTTATATCTAAGGCCCCTTATTCATGGATCCCTTTTCCTGCCCAATATCCATTTTCTTAATTACGTAGTAGTTCCAGAACCAACTGACAACAGTTGAACTGAAGACTATAATGAAGTGGAATACAGTGACATCAGATAAGCCAGTATCACTCTGTTCAGCTTCATTGTGGTCACCATAAGCTTTCTTGCATCTCAAATCTGTGAATATAAAAGTGCAGCTGCCATACGGCACCTTCAGGTTAGCTGGAAACACGTGAAGTGTACACATCCAATGCTGCAAATCTCTATCACACTCCAGCAAATGTCTTTCTACACTGTCTTGCAGCCAAACTCATGTTAGAAAATAAGTGCATTTGAGCTTCCTTGCAGTTCGCAGTGAATGCCTTCTTCTCTTTCGCTGCTTGGAAAAGTCAGTATCGCGCTCCAGCACTTGTGAAGACAATCCGTGCTGTCCATGGTGGTGTGTCTGACTCTGCTGCCTGGCGAGGAGCAATCTAAAACCATCAGCCAGAGATACCATGAAAGAACAGAGCCTTCTGAAATTAGGCTGCAGTACTTTAAGAACATGGCCCACACCCTGAATGTACGGATCCTTGAGGTCTCTGAAGAGATGGATGTGTCTGGCCTGCTTCTCTTTTTGGAGACTTGGTTACAAGAGACTTGTGGCTTGGACTGTCAGCACTTACTTTAAAAGTTTACAGGATTTCTCCAAGAAGAGCAAGACTGAGTTCAGAGGGACCCAGAACCATTCTCCTTGTCACCTTTCATCCTCTGTTCAAGATTGGTTTAGCAGGCAGCCTGGAAGAAAGGGACTGAGATAGATGGGTCCTGGGTCTTGCTTCTCCTGTCCTGTCATAAGCAACTAGGACAAAAAGGAAATGCTTTGATGCAATGAAGAGAAAACTTCGGGACATATAGGTACCTCATAGCCTCCTTTCTGCTCGTCTTCTAGTCACAGTTGGTAAGAAATTGTATACTTACTTTGATCCTAAGGAGGCAGGTAAACGCATTGAGAAGCTGAAAACCAAAGACTCGAGAGCTTAAAGTATGCCTTAGAGGAGGAGAGTGACTAAATTGGTCTGTAAATGTTTTGGGGTTTCTGCTGCTTTCTTAAGGGCTCTTTCTCCAATAGTGGACTTGTGTAGTAAATGCAATGGGAGGGCTAATAATAGTTCTGTTTTTGGAAAACTAAATGAGATCTATATTTGCTAGGGAATAAAAGCTGTTCAGTTTACTTGACGGCATATCCAAAATTTCTCAATAATATATCTAAAGGAATTGTCAAGCTAGAGACCCAAAATATCATAATAAGGGGTGACCTAAATGCTTTTGTGAACCCCACTATCGACAAATCAATCAGGCCACTGTCACAAGACATTAGATTGGCTAAGAATATAAAGGATTTTTGAATTCAACACAATTTATGTGACATATGGAGAAACAAATATCCAGAACAAATTAAATATAGAGCGAGACACATAAATGTTTTTTTTAGAATACAATACATATTAGTGAATAAAGAATTAGCCAGTGGAATAACAGAAACTGTTATTAAAGAAATCTATATCAGATCATGCAATGATAACAATACTGTTTACCCCCACATTAGAAAGTAACAAAATTCTAAAGTGGAGATTTGATAACTCTTCGCTGCAAGATATCACATTAATCAAATTAATTAAAAAATATATAACTGAATTTTGGCAACATAATTGTAATTCTGACATAAAAGTAAGTTCAGTATGGGATACTTTTAAAGCTACTATTAGGAAGATTATAATTTCCTATAGGATTGCTAAAACTGGGGGGAGGGGGCTAGAGAGCCACGCTGGAAACTGAAAGTGGGTTTGATCAGCTCAGCACTGAACCTGAACTAAATTGAAATTTTAATACTGAGAAACTGGAAAAATTGAACTTTTTCTTACAGTAACAGATTTATCTCTTCAGGAGTCAACAGATACCAAATTAACAATGGGCCGTCCGAAGAACTAAACAGGAGGGCAGGCTCCAAAGCCCTTGCAAACGTCCCAAGTGCAGTTGTCTTATCATGGCCCAGGGGACTCGACCACCATAGCTGGACCTAGTGGTGGAGGGGATTCCCCAGCTCTAGACATGGTCTTGAAGGCTGTAAGAGACATGGACCGGAAAGTAGAGAAAATATTTGTCTGACAGCCCAGGATATGAAGATAAAGCAGAGGAAAGATCAAAAGAACTCAGGCAGCCTTTGCAGAAATGACATCCGAGGTAAACCACCCCCGAGCCCAACTGGAAACTACGGAAAATGCAAACAGAGCAATGAACGTTAGACTGGTGGGGCTTGCGGAAGGCACGGAAGGAGAAAATCTGCTTGCATTTCTGTAACAATGGATAACATCGGCAATGCCGGAAGATCAATGTCCTGACCCAGATGCTCTAAAAAGGGCATACAGAGTGAATTTCAGGAGGGCACAGCTAACTCAGGAGACACATCACATCAGCCTGTTGATTACAGTCGGCTCCGAAGTATGGGACACGATTCTGGCATGGATGAGAGCTAACTATCCCTTAGTGTTAAACAACCAAGAAGTTAAGGTTTTTCCAGATTGGTCCTTCGCCACTCGGAGCCACCGAAAGCTGTTCGATCCTCTGAGGTTGCGGGGGCTTGGAGTGGCTTACTCGCTCCTTGCTCTGGCAAGGCTATGTGTCACCTATGGTGGAAAGAGCTACTACCAATTTATCGACCCGGAGGAGGCAAAGAAGCGGGGAACAAGATTGTTGCTGAATTCCAGACTTGCTCACCCAGGAGAAGCACCATGAGGTCGAAGCCTCTGAAGGGGAATGAAGCGGACCACCTCGGGAGAAGCACCATGAGATTGAAGCCTCTGAAGGGGAGTGAAGCGGACAATATGACTATCTGATATGCAGACATACTGATTAGTGACGTATCCTTTTCCTGTTCTGGTTTGTGTATGCCTTAATAACAAAGGGTTAGTTAAATAAATAAATTGTTTGGTTTAATATAGAAACTTGCCTTAATTAGCATTCAGTACCTAAATTTGTTGGGGGTGGGGGGGAGTGGGTGAAATGTACTCTTTAAAATGGCACTGCCCATGAGGCTTTCTGTTCCTAAGTTTACTCAGTCCGGTCATCTTCACTGCAATGGTTACTAGTGGTGAGAGCTCTCGTTTTAAGGGTGGTGAGAAAATACCTCCTATTAGTTGATGTGGAAGTAGCCCTGACCTCCCATAAATGTTAAACCTGCTATCCAACTTCATTATTGGTTTAAGCTACCTTGATCGTTAGTGTAAAATAAAATACCAGAGTTACAAATATCTGTTATTTAACAGTTGCCAAGATTACTAATGTGGTACGGTACTCTATATCTAACCCAAGTCAATGCCTAATTATCACAGTATCATAGTAAAAGCCAGAAGAATAGGCCCCATGGTCTATTGTGTCTGCTCGGAAGCTAGCCCTCTACTGGGAGCTCACTCCTCCACTCCCCCAGCCCCAGAGGTGGCCTTCCCTGGCCTCAGTTTCCCCCTGTACCTGTCCCAACCCTTCTTGAATCCTTCCACTGTGGTGTCTTCCACCAGACTCCTGGGCAGTGTGTTCCATAGTTCCACCACCCTCTCGGTGAAGAAATGTCTCTTACACTCCCCCCTGTACCCCCCCCTTCCAGCTTCCAATCGTGCCCCCTGGTAGTTCCCCCCCCTTCTTAAGCCTGAACACTTCCCTGGCTCCACCCTTATTTATCCCCGTTACATACTTGAAAGCCTGTATCATGTTCCCTCTGTCCCTCCTCTCCTCCAATGCGTGCAAATTGAGGTCTTCCAGTCTCTCCTCATAGGTCCTACCCTCCGTGCCTGAATCATCCTGGTCGCCCTCCTCTGGACCCTCTCCAGCAGTGCCATGTCCCTCTTAAGATGGGGTCTCCAGAACTGCACACAGTACTCAAGATGCGGCCTAACCAGGGCATTATACAGAGGGAGGATCACCTCCCTCCTCCTGGAGGTAATCCCCTTGGTTATGCAGCCCAGTATCCTGTTTGCTTTTGCTGCAG
Organism: Neoceratodus forsteri; assembly: GCA_016271365.2. NCBI lineage: Eukaryota > Metazoa > Chordata > Ceratodontiformes > Ceratodontidae > Neoceratodus > Neoceratodus forsteri. The sequence continues at coordinate 212,019,620 of JADMNL010000027.1, forward strand.
CTCTTCGACAGTTCTCAGTGTTATTCATTTTGCTGTCCACCACTATCTCCAGGTCCCTCTCACCCTATGTGACTTGCAGTGTGGTCCCCCCCCCAGGGTGTATGCATGTCACAGGTTTCTGACCCCCAGATGCAATACCCTACATTTCCCTGCATTGAACGTCAGCCCCCACTTCCTTGTCCACCTCCCAGGGTATCCAGATCCCCCTGCAGGGCCTCTCTCCCCTCCTGCCCATCCGCAAAGAGACTCAACCTACTCCTAACACCTCACCCTATGTCCGAGGCATAGGAATTGAACGGAAGTGGCCCCAGGACCGAACCCTGAGGGGGGGCCCCACTGACTAGGAGGAGACTATCCCTCCAACCACCACTTGCTGTATTCGCCCTGTAAGCCATTTCTCCACCCTCCTGAGCAACTGCCCCCATCCCATCTCCCCAGCTTTTAGTAGGCCGCTAGGGCAGAGCTTCAACACCTTACTGAAATCCAGATAGAGTACGTCCACTAGCCTATGTCGGTCCAGGGCACCCGACACCCATCATAAAACCCCACCAGGCTAGTCTGGCACGACCTCACCGGTACAAAACCATACTGCCTGTCATCCAGGTGCCCCAACCTTTCCAGCTGCCCGCCCAAGCCTCTCTTTGGTAATGCCCTCCATAACCTTACCTACCACAGACGTTAGGCTAATGGGCCTATAATTCCCCATCCTCTGGACCACCCCTTGTGGATAGGCACCACATGAGCCATCTTCCAATCTTGAGGCACCCACCATGTCATCAGGGAGATGTTGAAGAGTGAGGCCAGTGGAACTGACAGCACATCTACCAGTTCCTTCGGCACCCTTGGATGCAGCCTATCTGGCCCTGACGCCTTCTTAGTCTTTAGCAATCGGAAGGCCTCTCTCACGCTGTCTGTTGTGATTTTGCCCTCCCATCCCATATCCTCATGTGTCCTCTCCTCCCCTTCTAGATATGACCCATCCCCTGTCCTAACTTCATCCAGTCCTTCAGTCTCCAACTGACCTCCTGGTTCAGTGGGCTCCACTACCCTCCCATCGGGTTGGAAGGATCCTCCCCTTCCCCAGTAAAGACAGAGGCAAAGTACTCATTTAGCACCTTTGCTTGTTCCCCAGCTTCCTGCGTCCATCCCCCCCAGTTCTAATCCTGCTGATCTGAGCCCTCACTTTTCTTTTCTCCCCTATGTATCTATAGAACCCTTCCCCCCTGCGGATATCCCTGGCCAGGTTAAGCTCCTTCTTCGCCTTGGCCCCCCTTACTACCCTGGTGATCTTCTTAGCCAGGAACTCATACTCTCCCTCTCCCAAGCCCCCGAGTGCTTTAAGCACGATAGGCAGTCTTTTTTTCTCAGACCTCCCGGTCCAGATCACAGCCACTGGCCCTGCATTTCTTGCGCCTTACCTTTGCGCAGGCCCGCAAAGCCTCCTGCACCCCTTCTAAATTATAAAGTTAATGATAAGCCATAGGGACAGTGGCTTACAGAGCCATGTTAAATAATGAGTGGGTTTTTATGCCACTTTTTTCTTATTTCTTTTCTAGAGATCATTGCGTAGCTAGCATTCTGAATAATGAGTTGGAGCCTACCCTCAGGGGTGAGGTTCATGGACAATATGCTGCTACCCCACCTGAGGTATCACAAATTAATGGATTGAAAGTATACTGAAGCTAACATACACGTATCACAATATCTGTGTTAAATGTGATTTTCCTGGCTTCCATTAATTGTAATGTTTATGACTTGTTCATGCAAAAAAGAATAAACTTAAAAAAACAGGATTGCTAAAACTAAAGCAATAAGAGATAAAGAGAGGAAACTAGAGTTAAAGATACAAGAATTGCAAGAAAATCTGAGCAAAAGGGACCTTTCGGTACGAGATCAGCTAGACCTAAAATACAAGATAAAAAAACAGCCTAATGCAAGAAGTAGAAAAAACATACTCTAGGTTAAAAGTGAGCTACAGTATATTATCATGCTGACTAATCAGGTAAGTTACTTTGTTATGCCTTGAAACAGTAGAGGGAACAAAATGCTATTACAAATATAGAAGATGAACTAGAGCAAATCTCTACAAGAGATGAAGATATTGCTTAAAAAAATTGAGCTATTATAAAACAATTTATAACAAAGTTATCATAATTTACAGAAAATTCAAGAATATTTATTAGAAGTAAAACTCACTCCACTAGATATATGCCCAGAAAAATTTAAGGAACAACAAATTATAGAGGCTGTTCTTTCAATGGAAGAACCAGTCTGCACCAAGTCCAGAGGGATTTGCCTCTGAATTTTATAAAACGTTTAAAGAAGAGCTCATTCTTTGGTTATTTAGAATAGCAGAGGGAATGGCAGTTGACACTTACTGCCCCTTATCGTTTTCTGAGGCAAACATTATGCTATTACCAAAGGAAAATAAAGATGCATCATAGCCTGAAAATTATAGCCGCATTGCACTTTTAAACATTAACCATAAAATATTAGCTAAATTGATAGTAATCAGAATACAAGACCAAATTCCGAAGGTAAGACAGCCTGACCAAAAGGGGTTTGTTAGGCACAGAAATATATATATATGTATATTGTATTTATACTTAACCATTTTTTCCCTGTTTTTCTCCCTACTATCCCAGGACCCTAGCACACAGCAGTGCGTGCAAGTGGAGGCACACATGTGCTCTGTGGCACCGGTTCTGGCCCCTTCTGCTCCTCCCCTGGGAATCGCCGGGCCCCTGTAGCCTGACACTACCATCCATTTTCCACCATGTGGCAGCCAGGGGCCAGGGAAACCCCTCATCCCTCCCCAGAAGAGGAGAGCCTCCTTACAGCAGCTCGATCCTGCTCCTTGCCCTCCCCTTCCCCGATGACCCTGACAGCCTAGGCTTGCTCCCAAACCCGAGTTGCCAGCATGACGCGAGGTGTGCCATCCAGCACCTCAACCCTTCGGGCCATCGGGCCGGCTGGACAGAAATATTTTTGAAAGGCTAAGTGATGTGCAAGCTGCTATCTCCTCTGTCCAAGCAAGAGAACAGAAACAATAGCAATTGCTTTGGATGCCACTAAAGCCTTTGATTTGCTAAATTGATCTTGTGTGTTTGAAACGCTGATAGCGTGGGGACTCCCATTATTTTGAGATCAATCAAACCAGTATATAGAAATCCAAAAGCTTTTTTTCAAATTCAACCAATACAAATCAGAACTATTATTAATGACAAATGGTATAGCAGCTTTATGGAAGGATTGAACATACAGTTACAGTGCTGGCTGCTAACATTTGTTTTATTATTTGAAGGGGGGTTGCTGTTTCTTTTCTTTTCTCCTTTAAAAAAAAGAAAAGAAAATAGTTCTAAAAAAAAACAATCACGTGAGTGCTTCAGCTTTTTACTTTATCCATCTAGAAAAGACCAAATAAAAAAAACAAACAAAAAAAAAAACGACTGTTTGCAAGGACACAATTTATATCTTAAAAACAACAACATTTCTGTGGGCCTCATCTCTGTTTTTGTCCTACCTGGCAGGCCTTAAAAATGTGGGGTCGGATGGTTATAATAGAAAGGGGATTAGTATGTATTATTATGATTGACTTAAACATTCTTTCCTGGAGCCTGAATAGGTGTAAAAACAGGGTTAAAATCAGAAGGATGATTAAAATTGCTAATAAAAGGTAAATAGACTGCTTACTACTACAAGAAACTCATTTCAATAACAGGGATGCAACCTATTTTGGGAATCACTTTAGGGCAACAGGGAATTATACTTTATTTTAGACGAAGCTGGGGGGCTGCTATCATCATTAAAACACATCTGAACTATAAGCTTAACAGAATGATTGTGGACCAAACAGGTTGATATGTTGTAGCAGAAATTACTCTGTCGGGTAAATCTTTTACATTGGCATCAACATATGGCCCTAATTCTGAAGATTTAATGTTCTATACAGAATTCATTATAGAGTTAGCCCAAGTCAGTTCACCTCTTCTTATTGGAGGTGACTATAATTTAACTTTAAATCATTTAGACAGTGTCCCTCCTGTACCAGAAAGGAAACAAAAAATGCTGTAGCATTGTTAAAACAATCTATTAGGGACTTCCAACTATCATATCCCTTCAGACATCTATACCCTAACCTAAAGAAATACTCCCATTTCTCCAAAGTTCATAATACATATTCAAGAATAGATTTTTTTTCTGGTATCTCAAAGTGTACTTAAAGAGATTACTCTAGTTCTATATGAACCTAGATGGGTATCTGATCATGCTTTGTTTTCAACAACATCGCCCCCCCCTCCCCCCACAGTATAATAGATGATCATGGATAATTCACTTTGGTACTACCCAGGATTTAAAGAAGGAATGAAAGAGGAGACTGGCTGGTTCTGGATAAATAATGCTTATCATGTACATAGATAGCATCGCATGGGATGCCATGAAAGCATACTTACGCGGCTGGATTTCAGCTCAAGTGGGCATTAGAAAAAAGAAACAAGAGGCAGATTTACAACATTTAGAAAGGGAACTTTCCATAGCCCAGGAAGAACATGCTAATACAGGCACAGAACAAGCTGAAATTAAAGTATTATTAGCCAGAGATAAATTGGAAAAAAATGTACAAGATCAGTCTAATAGAGAAATGTATAGGGCACGGGCAAAGCATTATTACTGTGGTGATCTCCCAGGGAAAACTCTGGTTTACCAGCTATGTTGTGAGTCCAAAGAAACTTCAATACACTTTATTAAATGGGAGAATGGGGATTTGTTGACATCCAACGATGAGATTAATCTCACCTTTAAGAAATTTATGAAAAGCTATATGTGGAATTCCTGGCACCGAATAGACAAATAGCCAATTATCTGGCTAGTTTGCATTTGCCAAGAATATTGGAGCAAGAAAATGAATTTTTAAATAAAGAAATTACTTTAGAAGAATTCACCTCCAGTATAAAAACCTCCCTAATGGAAAAATTCCAGGTCCTGATACTTCCTAGGTCTACAAGAATATTTCCTCTACTTTGGCGCCTAGGCTGCAGGAATTATATAATGCTTTTCGTTTAGAAAATAAACGTCCACAATCTTTTAATTGGGCTGATATTACCTTGATCCTTAAGAAAGATAAACCAGCAGATCATTGTAGGTCATACAGACCCATCTCACTTCTAAACTGACACTATAAAATCTATACAAAAATATTAACAACTAGGTTAACTAAGCTTATACATAAATTAGTACATTCAGATCAGGTGGGATTTATAGAAGATAGGAGATTACAACACCACACAAGACAAGCATATGACATCATCCAGGCTTAGTCAGGCACAGATACTGCCCTTCTCTCACTCAATGCAGAAAAGGCGTTTGATAGAGTGCAGAGGTTGTTGCTTTTGGAAACCTTAAAGGTCTTTGGGATAGAAGGTTGTTTTGTAGACCTAGTCCAGTTAATATACCCTAAGCCCCAAGCTAGGGTCAGGACTAACAGTACTTATTCATTTTTTCTTCCACTACTTAGAGGAATGAGACAGGGTTGCCCCCCTCTTCCCTCCCCTCTTCTTTTTGCGCTGTTTCTAGAGCCCTTAGCAACTAAGATAAATTCCCAAGAATCCCAATTGGGGTTTGCAGTAAAGAATAATTTCATCACTATTATGCTATACACAGATCGCTTGATAATCCCAATTGTTGCCTACCCCACTATTAATAACATTTTTATTGAGTTCAGCGCCTTTTCTGGTTATAAGGTCAACTGGGGAAAAAAGCAAACTTCTTTATCTAGGTAACCTTAATAATCTAACCCACCCGAAGTTATTGGCTGTAAGTAAAAATAAAATTAAATACCTGGCAGTACTGTTGGCCCAAGACCCTAACAGAGTTATCCAGCTTAATTATGATTCGATACTGCATATACTTAAATTGGATTTGGAGAAATGGCAGTATCTCCCACTTACATTAAAAGGTAGAATTAGTATACGTAAGATGAATATACTTCCTAGATTACTATTCTTATTTGAAGCTATTCCTATCACTTTAAAGAAATGTTTTTCCTGGATCTGGATAAAATAGTAAGAAAAGTCCTGTGGCAAGGGAAACATCCCAGAATAGCTCTCCAAAAATTATACCAGCCAAAGGGGAAAGGAGGTTTGAACTGCCCCAATTTTCAACTATGCTACCTGGCAGCACAGTTAGAAATAGCCTACTTCTGGTTTCATCTACCAGAGTGTCCCTCATTGGCAGAGTTATGTCTAGAACAAGAAATTCTTAAGGGAGTCGAGTTGAAAAGTGCTTTAGCAATGCACTTTCAAAATGCAGAAATTTTAGAAACAACTATGTCAGTTAAATATGTTTGGGTACAGGCTTTTAAAATTCTTAAAGCCCCTAGAAACTTATCTCGGCTGACACCACTGTTCAGTAATAAGTGTTTTCTTCCCTCTGCAACAGACAAAGTATTTAAAGTGTGGTATTTTTCTAAGAGGATCAACACTGTAGGGAATTTCTACCATTCTAATACATTAAAGTCATTGGAACAATTCAAAGCCAAGTTTGGTATATCTGATAGGCATTATACATTCAGGCTAAAAACTTTATTTATAAAAAGAGCCATAACTCTTTTCTTCTGGAGCCTTCACCTCTAGAAGACTTCTTTTCAGGGTTAGAATCAAATAAACATCTGATCTCGAGAATCTATAAACTATTATTGGAGGAATCACCTTTACCCCACTCAGGTATTCCTGGGAAAACAATCCCATATCTGAATCTGATTGGTCAGAATTTATTGTTTTAGAAACTCTGGGGATTCAAATTATATACTACTGCAGATACATTTTAATACATTGCAGAGAGCATACCTGACCCCAGCCAGATTACATAAAATGGACAGCTCTCTATCTTTGACTTGTCAGAAATGTACAAAAGCTAAGGGAACTCTCTCTCATAGGATGGTGTGTTGTGCCAAGATTAAAATCCACTAGGAGCGAATCTGGTCTACTTTAGGCACAGTATTTGAACCCGGGTATTGTTATTTTTGGATACCAAATTAAGAGATCGGGATTATGCAAGATATCAAAACACTTTTTGTAATATAGGATTAACAGTAGCAAAAAAAAATAGTTCTACAACATTGGAAAGACACAGAGGCTCCCTCTTACAAGGAATGGGTAGAACATTTGTTGAACAATAAATAGTAAAGTAGACAGACCTTTATACCTGCTAGAAAATGAGCTCAAAAGGTTTACTCCTAATTTGAATTCTTTGGATAATTAGGCCTAAAAATTATAAATTGGCTTATGAAGTTGGCTACGATTATGTGTTTAAGTCTTCATGAGCAGCAGTGATGATGACTGAAGCACCCACGCGCTGAACTAACAAAGAAAGAGAAAAAAAAATGAGTGAAATATGGTATATGGCAAGGATGTCCACTATCCCCCATATTTTTTATCCTAAGTCTAGAACTTTTATTAAATCATGTCCAAGAAAATATTTGATCACTGGAATAATAAATTCCAGTTGGCCAATTCAAGTTAAATGTAGACACAGATGATATTCTAGTATTTCTGACATCCAGAAACCTAATTCCCAATATTGATGACAGAATTTGAAAAGCTGTCTGTGTTATCAGTTTAAATTAACTAATTAAAGCCAAACCAATATTACCCATTAACAATATACAATCAGATACCAAAGAATTACTAAAAGAAATTAAAATGGAAGATGCAATGAAATTATTGGGTATGTATATTACAAATTCAGTATTGGACACTCTAGAAATTAACTTAACTGTATTCACTGATAGAATTAAAGTTTTACTTGAAAACTGGCAAGATAAATCATTATCCCAATGGGGACAAATTGAAGCAATAAGAATGTTAATTATGTCTCACTTGATGTACCTCTTTCAAGGGGTGCAAGGAGAAATACTGCTAACCTGGCTTAAACAGATGAGCAAAATTTGTAAAAAGGAAAGTCCTGTGGCAAGGTGGAGTTCCCCAAATTGCTCAGAAAGAAATCACTCTTATACATAAAGAGGGGGAATGGGTTGCCCAGACCCTCTACTGTATTACTGGGCTGCAAAATGTAAACGAGTAATCTACTGAATAGACCAGAGAAAACGGAAATTTATATTAAAGGTTCGTATTAGTCTCAAATACAGGAAATCCTTAATAAAGAAGATTTCAACTTACAAATACAAAGTGTGCTTGCTTTTCTGTCAATGTTTTCGCATGTTGAAAACCCAATAATTAATGCAGCGTGTAAAATATGTAATAAGTGGAACCATTTCTTCTCACATTCTAGACATTATCTAGTATAATATGGAACTCAAATATGTAGAATTATAACTCGGAAAGTTTACAATTAGTGGAAGAGTTTAAGAAAATTAATTTATTAAATTGGATGAACTTTGCTGAAAATAACAAAATATCATGGGAGGAATTCAAAAAGAGATGATGAAACAACCAAATAAAAAATTATTGGATTTAATGTTAAAAAAAACTAATTTAAGAAATATATTAAACATACAGATACAATAAACAACAAAAACTTTTTTTTTTAGACATTATAACCTTATTCAGGCCACAATTAAATGGCAAACTCAACATAATGGCCTATTTTTACGAGAGAAGATGAGTAGTTACCAAAACTCACAATTTAGATGGGAGCGGGAATTAGGCATTAAACCAGATTTGAGTAAGTGGAAACAAATCCGGGTTAATGCTAATAAATTCTACCCGTTTGCTAAAAGTAAATCTATCTAATATAAGGTAATACAGCGTGCTTATATTACCCCAAATTAACTACAGTATATGGTTCCAGCAAGGAAAATATAATGTTGGCACAATTAAATAGTAAACTCAACATAATGGCCTATTTCGATAAGATAAGATGGAGAATATTTACCAAAACTCACAATTTAGATAGGAGTGGGAATTAGACATTAAACCAGATTTGAATAAGTGGAAACAAATGTGGATTAATGCTAATAAATTATACACATATGCTAAAAATAAATCTAACCAATATAAGATAATAGATCGTGCTTATATTACTCCAGATTAACTACAGCATATGGTTCCAACAAATAAAACAGAATATTGGCACATTTGTCAAAGTAGAAGTAAAATAGGTAACTTTCATCTACTTTGGGACTGTAAAGAAATCTTTCAACAGTGGCAATTTACACATATTGAATTACATAAAATTCTGAGCCGGCCTGTCGGCGCAGTGGTTGGATTTCCGCTTGCGATGCCAGAGACCCGGGTTCGGGAACGGACCTGGGTCACTGGAGGGCCGGCCGGGGGGAGATGGATGGCGCGTCCTCTGGACTGCTCTCCTTCTTTGGGGAAGGGGATGAATGTCCATGTACTACGGACTTCGGCGGAGGCTGGAGTCCATGCAGCCAGCGCCTGAGGTTAGGGAGAGGGGACGCAGGGACGCCATTGGCGCATCCCTTCCCTGAGGAAAAAATAACGCCCTTTCGGGACAGAAAATCCCAGCCTAGTGCCTCCGTGATGCCTCCTCGCCGCGTTTGATGTGCTCCCAGGCTGGATCCCCAACCCGAACTGACGTTCGCGACACAGTTATGTGCCGCGACCCCGCCCTGGGGGGTAAGCTGGGGGCATAGTGGAGTGCAGCTCATGTGGGTGCAGGAGGCGGCGGCTGCAGGGGACATGACCAAGGCTGAGTTCGGCGCTAGGCCGGACAAAAAGCATAATATAAAAAAAAAGAATTACATAAAATTCTAAATAAAAACATACCACTTTTACCCAAAATCTTCATATTTAATGACTTTCAGGGTCTAGCATTACAAGCAAAAGAACAGAAAATATTTGCTTTGGCCACTATGACTGCTAAATAAATTATTTTAGAAAACTGGAACTCCATTAAGCTACCAGAATTTAATATGGCAAAATGATTTCAAAATTTTAAGTCCATTCTGATTTTTGAAAGATTGATGGACCATATTAGCAATAATGATGATATCCTAGATGTTATTTTGAATTCTGTACTAAATATGTTTTCCCCCTTTTATAACAATTATAAGACATATGTAGATGGATGAACTGAGTTATTTTTCAACTAATATCCCTGATGGCAAAATAACAGAAAGCATGGCAAACTTATGAATTATGGGATGATTATATGTTTAGTATTTGTATTGAGGTGGGAGGGGGAAGGGATATGAGTATTATGTTTTGTATTTGTCCAATGTATGTACTATTTTGTGCTATATAAATAATTGAAAATTTAAATAAAATAAAAAAAACATTCAGTTTACTTAAGAAGTTGCCTGCTATGGCAGTTTGGTATTGATCTGCGTTAAAACGTTGAAACTTTCATTCTTTTATCAAATTGCAAAATGGAAGGTCTCTCACAGTGTTGGTAAAATGGAGTTATAGTGTTATGTTTTCAATAGCAGAGCTGGTGGGGATACTGGGTTCTTCCCCTAGGAGGTTTTTCATACTTCTGCATAGCAACAGATCCTGGGCACGGGTGGGTTTTCCACAAGAAGTCTTGAACAGTTAGTTGCTCATAACTGCACAAGGTAATGGGACATTTCTGATGCTGAGGATATTTTGCAGAGAGATTTCAGTATATAAAGGTATTGTACTGTCGCACACAGTAGAGCTTGTCAATAGTTTCAATGGTAAATCTGCCTTGGGGGAGGTATTATTGGGAGGGGAACTTTTCCTTAACCTTATTATCAAGGGCTAGTAAACTGGTTAAAAATTTAGAACTTACAATGTGTAATCAATGGACTGGAGTTGTTTGCATTGAGCAACAAAGCACTTGTTTCTTTCGTATTTTTATGTGGTGTTTTTTCCTCACATCTTTTCACAGCTGTCCAGTGTCTCACTTTTTCTAGTATCAAGTAATGCTGCTGCTGTTTGATGTATTGTACTGCTTAGTGTCAGTATCTGCACTGCTTTGTCATAAAGTCATAAATAAAATGTTTAACAAAAAAAAAAAGTTATATTGAGTTTTCATGCTTGAACAACAGAGCTCCTAAGAGACACATCAGCTTTGGTGCCTCACTGGCCATGTTCCTTCCTTTGTCACTTTCTAAAGCTTTGATTACTTTCATTAAACAAAATTATTATAAAAAATTATATAAAATGGCAGTAAAAAAAGAAGCATGCAGATGGCTGAATCGATTTATCTTACAGCATAGCTGGCTGTCAAATAAATTAGCAGTTGCCTTTCAAACACTTATAAAACATCTTGTTCAGGGGAGGAACTGCTGAACAGTTGACAAGAGAAGACATACTTTGTCAGAGTTCCCAAGAGAAATATTAAAATAACATACCATAATTCTTTTTTTTTTTAACTTTATATTTATTGATGTTTCAACAAACATACAGTTGGATTCCTGATGTAGTACATGCTCAGAAAATATATAATACCAATGAGGACGCCACTCATCTTAATACATACGATAGACCACAGTGCCACATCAAAAGATACATCATTGAGGGGTACCCATTAGAATTTAATAACAGTGATACTGTATAAATGCTGTAATTGCTGCAAATGCAAGCCCATGAGCAGCATGGAACTAATAACGAAAGCTCAAAAGACTTAGATTATCCAGACTCTGTTTCCTATAATAGAAAACTAAATCAGTCCATGTATTTACATTAATCATTCCAAAAAATGAAACTGAAGCTCCAAACGAGAAATTAATTCTTATTTTAAACAAGTGAGTTAAATGAAATGTAGAGCTTCACCACCAAAAGACTCGGTGTGGAAACAGACGTTCTTTAAAACATTTGGTACAAACTGTACATATCCACTGGACCTCTTCCCTCGCCCTTCAGCCCCAACTTTTTCCACAGATAAGTAAATTATCCCTTTTAATTATTGGGATCATTTTCAAGAAAAAATTATAGAAAGTTCACCAAAAGGAGAAAATCAGTCCCGAAATCCAGAATTTCAAGAGCAAACCTGAAGGTCCATTGAAGTTCTTCAAGTGTCGAGGTTGTCTTCTCCCTCCGAGTCTGACTGGTGGGAATCAGCTCTTCTGCGATGGACTGGAGCATGTCACTGGGCCTACTTGAGAGCATCTTCTGGGTCATTAAAAAGGTATGCTCGGCTCTGGTGCAAAATTCATAGCCTTGCCGGGCAAATCATTCCGTGGGAGATATCTGCCTCCTTTAGCAGTGCCCTGACTCCATCAAAACATTTTCTCCACTGACGCATAGCATAACTGAGGTCTGGAAACAAGCGGACCTGTTGACTTGTGGAATAGCGTATGTTTTTGTCTCGCAAGAGCGAGCACATACCCTCTGGTTCCTACTCCGTCCAGGACTACAACTATGGCTCTAGTGGCCCGGGGTTGTCTTGTCTTCAAACAACATGAAGTCTTGCTGTATTCTGACTATTGCAGTGATTCCCAACCTTTGAACTGCCCCGGAGAACTAAGGGTTAACTTTCCATGCAGGGCATGGAATGCTGAGCTTGAGCTCAGTTGAAGTCTCTGTCTGGAGTGTTTTGAACCTAAACCATCAGATTCTTTACTCCGCCTCACTGAACGGTCGCTCCGGAGATTTCTCCTTCAGCTCGGTTCGAAATCGGTTTAAAGTTTTCAGTTTTTCGTCGGTTTAAACCGAAAAAAAGTATCTGCATAGTCGGTTCAGTCTCTGTCTGTGGTGCCGTGAGTACTAGATAGAAATTGTTATACTTTTCTGTGTGGAACTTGTAGAAGTGCGATCGGTTTGGCTGAACCGACCATTTGATTCTGATTTTTGCTATATTTAGTGTGTGGATACCGGTTCTTATCGGTTCTTAAAAAAACGTGTTTTAACTGTTTTTTTCCAATATCCGTGACACGGTTATGAAGCGATAACGGAGTCTTGCTTGGTGGTTGCCGAAAAAAGGGTAAGTTTGGTTAGGTTGGCCATGTCTGAGAAACCCAAGAAAAAAACCCGGCCCACTGGGTTTCAACACTGCACTAAGTGTGGGGAGGTCTTTGCCAAGGCTGATCCCCATACCACCTGTGTTTATTATCTGGGGTTTGACCACATCGATTCAGACTGCCAAATATGTAAAAAATTTTCCCAAATCTACCCTCGAGAAGTGATTAGGTAGACTGAAGGAAAAGGAGGCCGAGAAGTCCGCTGACCCGGATGGCCAGCCCGGTTTGGTTTCAACCGAACCAGAAGGAGTGCCATCTGACCAGGGCGATACTTCTTTGGGCAAAAGGAGAGCCGATTCCGAGGGATCGGTTCCGACAAAAAGAAAGTGCAAAGATAAATCGGCCGGTTCGGATCCAGAGGTTCATGTTCCGACCACCAAAAAGATAGCCAGGGCGATTCAAATTGTGGAATCGCTCCGTCCGGTTCTGACTGATCCGGCCCCTTCTGGCAGGGGCTTGGTTGGTTGGTTCCCCGGTTCAAGAGTGTACCTTGAAGAATTTTATGAACCGGAGTTTGAAGAGGAAGGGAATTTGAGGATTATGAAGTAAGTAAAGGTTTGGATGTGCCTGTGGAACCGGACATCTCCCCAGACAGACCATCAGGTGTTTCCCCTCCTAGGCTTTCTGAGTCCCCTTCCCATTTTATGTTTTACAGGAAAGTGGCTGAAACCCTCCAGCTTCCTATGCAGGAGGCTGTGGAAGATCAAGAAGAGCCTGATTATGTAGAGATGGTGGATATCCCAGAGTCCGGGAGACTGTCTATTCCCCTCCATAAATCTTTTGGGAAACAGACACAAACAATATTAAAGTCTCCTAACACTATACCTCCTGTGGATATAAGGATGGACAAGAGGTATACACTCTCAGGCTCAGTTGCAGAGATCTTATACCAGCAATGCAGCCATGTTGGGGTAGTGCAGGCTGCTGCCTGTGATAAGGCAAATATTCCCTTGGCTTCACACCCCCCTGACAAGGACTCCAGGAAGATTGATGCCATGGCAAAGAAGCAGCACATGGCATCTTCTTTGGGACTCAGGCAGGCGTAATTTACATAGTTATACAGCCAGGTACCAGAAGTCCAGGTGGGACACTGTACTGGCACTGGCTAAACAGGCCTCCCCCCAGCTAGCCAAAGAGCTGGAGGCGGTGGCTGAAGATGGGATTGAGGCATCTAAAGTGCAGTTTCATGCTGCTGTGGACTCTAATGATGTCTCTTCAAGAGTCATGGCTACATCTGTGGCTCTTCGGAGGATGGCTTGGCTTAGATGTACTAGCCTCTCGCAGGACACCCAGGCTAAGGCTATGGATTTTCCTGTAGTGGGTAATTCTCTGTTTGGGGAGCAGACAGAGAATTACGTGAAGAAAATGGACGAGTACAGGACCACTTACAGGAGCGTGCAGACCAAGGAAAGGCAGCCAACTCCTCAAAGGCAGCAGTCTAGGGCAGGGCAGGCCTTTTCAAAGGCCTTTTACCAAGCACAGGCCTCTTCTTCTTCATTTTCGCAGAGGGGGTTCTTCAGAGGGAAAGGCAGAAGGGGGATGAGCAGGCCTGCATCCACCCCTCAGCCTAAAGCCTCTGCCAAGCAGACACCCTGATGGGTCTGCCCAGGTCGACTCTCCTATTCCAGTAGAGGGCAGGCTGGCTTACTTTGTCCAGGACTGGATGTCTATTACATCAGACAAGTGGGTCCTGGAAGTAGTAAGGCAGGGACTGGTTCTCAGCTTCAAAAAATTTCCAAAGGTGAGAGCCAGATCTTTTCCACCTGCAAATCTTTTGGAAACCCTTGCCCTAGAGGCGGAGGTTTCTTCTCTCCTAGCTTTAAGAGCTATAAAGAGAGCACCTACCCTACACTGGGGCAAAGGAGTGTACTCCAGGTACTTCCTGACCCCCAAAAATACAGGGGAGTGGCGACCCATCCTAGACTTCAGATATCTGAACAAACATCTTTTAAAACCAAAGTTCAGGATGGTAACTCTGGGAATAATCCTTTCCTCTTTAAGGCCAGGGGACTGGCTAACCTCCCTGGACCTCAAAGATGCCTACTTTCACATTCCCATCAGGTGCTCCCACAGAAAGTACCTCAGGTTCGAGTTGCCCTCAGGCCACTATCAGTTCAGAGCAATGCCCTTTGGCCTAACCTCAGCTCCAAGGGTTTTCACAAAGTGCCTGGCAGTAGTAGTTGCCTTTCTAAGAAGGAAAAAGATTTCCATATTTACTTATCTGGTTGATTGGCTATTAGTGGGTCAGTCTCCAGACCAAGTCAAGTCTCACCTGCAAGTGACCCAGAAAGTGCTCACTTCCCTAGGATTTCTTCTCAACCTTCCCAAGTCAGTTCTCGAACCAGTCTAGCTCCTTGCCTTTATAGGGGCAGAACTGGAAACACTCAGAGCAAGAGCCTTTCTTCCTCTAGAAAGGGCAAGGGCTCTTATGGAACTAGCCTCTTCCTTCAGTCTTCAGGTATTTCGACCAGCAAGGCATTTCCTCCAGCTCTTGGGCCACATGGCAGCTTCAACAGCAGTGGTCCAAGGGGCAAGATTCCAGATGAGGGATATTCAGTTCCACCTGAGATCTTACTGGTCTCAGAGAAAGGACTTCCTTACCAAACTGATTCCAGTGACTCCGACCTTGATCCAGGCCCTCCAGTGGTGGCAGGATCAGGACAATTTAAGGCAAGGTGTTCCTTTTGTTGCTTAGCCTTGTTCGGTGGTCCTTACCACGGATGCTTCTCTTCTGGGCTGGGGAGCCCACCTGGGGTCCTTCACTGCCCAGTGTCTGTGGTCCCCCCAAGAATCCCTTCTACACATCAGTCTTCTAGAGCTCAGGGCAGTTTTTCTAGCTCTAAAAGCGTTCTCACAGTCAGTTCAGAACAAGGTGGTTCAAGTCAGAACAGACAACACTACCACCATGTGGTACATCAACAGGCAGGGAGGCACTCAGTCCACGGCCTTGTGAACAGAAGCCATGAAGTTGTGGTCCCTGGCTTATTCCCTGCAAGCCTCTCTTGTAGCAGTTCAGTCTCCAGGCAAGGACAATGTGCTAGCAGATGCACTGAGCAGGATTTCTCAGGGCCATCATGAATGGCCCCTGGACCCTCAGGTGTTGAAAGTGATTTTTTTTAAGGTGGGGCACTCCAGAGATAGATCTCTTTGCAGCTCCAGACAATCACCAACTTCCTCTCTTTTGTTGCAGACCTCCAGTCTTGGGCTCAGTCCCCCTGGATGCCCTGATTCTGAATTGGGAAGGGAAGTTTCTGTATGCCTTTCCCCCTTCCCACTCCTGTTCAAAGTTTTAGTCAAAATAAGGTCTCAGCCTTGCAAGGTGATTCTGGCTGCTCCAGATTGGGCCAGACAGTCCTGGTACCCTCTGCTGCTGTCCCTGGCAGTCCATCTCCCCCTGTCTCTTCCCAGGAATTGCAACCTGTTAACATCCTCTCAGGGGAGGATTTGGTACCCCAATCTTCAGTCCCTCAATCTCAAGGCATGGCTCTTGAAGAGTTAGAGTTTGCAGATCTGCATTGATTCCCACTGGTTGATCT
Source organism: Neoceratodus forsteri (assembly GCA_016271365.2). Taxonomy (NCBI): domain Eukaryota; kingdom Metazoa; phylum Chordata; order Ceratodontiformes; family Ceratodontidae; genus Neoceratodus; species Neoceratodus forsteri. Next base: position 212,036,063 of record JADMNL010000027.1, read on the forward strand.
GAACTGGTGGTGCTAGGATACTGCGGGACCCAAAACCTTTCAAAGGGCTAGTGCCGAAGTAAGCAGCGCACTTTCCGAGCTCCATGAGTAAGTGCAGGTGACCACATGATTACATCAGTGCCAGCCCTCAACCACTTAAGTACCTTTTTTACTAAGGAGGTGCTGCATAACCTAACCAAGTACCTATCCTCTTAACCCAAGGGTCTAAGGTAGCCCTGGTGACGTATAAGAAGGGTCTCTAAAATCCAGTAATAGTGTCTTCACAGTTCAAACCAAGTGTAAAGGGGTGAAGACCACAACTCGGCCATATTGGAGTGAGTCTAGGGGATGGTGGGTGGGCATGTGAATCAGTGATGAAGATTTTTTTTTTTTCAGAAGATCAAGAATTAAGATGAGTTTGTAATTTTATTATCTTACAAGAATCAGTCTTCACCATTTCCCACTGGTGGGTCACAGTACAAAGCTTAGCTAGATAGTAATCCATTCAGAATTGTCCTGCCAAATGTGGCATACTGCTTTGCATAGGCTCCCAGGCCATAGTGCTTAGTGAAAGTGTGCAGTGTGCTACAGGTTGTCCCAGGTTGCCACTCTACAAATGTTTTCAGTAGGCACAGAGCAGATCTCTGTCGGGGACATGGCAACTGCTGTGGTGTAGTGGACTTGTATCTGGCCCTCCAGTTCAACCTAAGCCATGGCAAAGCAGTGGCACAGGCAATTAACAGTCCAGCCAGAAATGCTCTTGACTGTAACAGCTGTTCCTTCTGATTAGGATTAAAAGAGACAAAGATCTGTTTGTCCAGATAAAACCTAAGGACCCTCTTAACACCCAGTGAGTGGAGAGTCCTTTCTCCCTCATTATGGAAATTGGTAAGGTACATAGGCAGCACAAGTGGCCAGTTAACATGGAACTCTGATATCACTTTCAGCAGAAACTTGGGTGCGTGAGAAGACCTACCTTGTCTTTATGGCATGGATTTCAGACACTCTGAAGTTAGAGGTAATGGCCACTAGGAATGCTGCTTTCCAATTTAAAAAACTGCAAATCCTACATCGCAGGGAGCTCAAAGGGCTTGCAAGTTAGCATTTCTTAGCCAGTCCCCTGAAGATTGACTCGGAAACCTCTGTTTGTTAAATGTTAATCCTGTTATGGTTTTAATAAGGCTTTATTATGTTTTTATCCACTTCTGTATGTTCTCATTTATGCTCGGCGCCCAGAGTCTCCAGGATTGGGTGCCTTATAAATAAAATTGCCTTGCCTTGTCTTGCAGATACAACACACAGGTTGACATTTACTGTGGAATATTGAAAGTCTGCATCTGAAAGGTCCAGCAGGTACTCCTGAACCTTGTCTGACGGGCTCTTGAAGGGGTCCACACAGGTTGTGGAGCACCATTTGGCTGTGTATGTCTTCCTAGGAGAAGGGTTACATGCAGCCAAAAGTATTACAGAGACATTCTCAAAATCCTTGCATCTGTTCGCATCTGTCTTCTGAGGAGCCAGGCCTCAGGGTGAAGGGAGTGCAGGTTGGGATGGACCAGGTGACCCTGAGTCAGTAAGTCCATCTTGAGTGGCAGAGTCCTCGGCTTGCTGTTATTCAGCAGAGGAAACAATATTTGTTGAGGTCAGCAGGGGGCAACTACTATCATCTTGCTCTGCTGTACCTCCAGTTTTTTTTTTTTTTTTTTCTGTGTGCGAATTTAGTGCTTGTGAAAGGTGTTGGGTTGATAGCACTGGAACCTGAAGTCATCTGCTTAGCCACATGACAGGTAAAGCATGGATGATCACAGTGCAAGCTTCCCCACACTGTCTTGCCAGTGTGCCGCAATCCTGCCATTGAGGGACAGTCACGTAGGTGAGAGGGTAGTTCAGACTCCATTCCCATTCAGTCCTTGACCTCTCATGGGAAACTGCTAACAAGAATGCCAATTAGCACTGGTTGTGTTGGTGGTTTTGTGATGTGGACACCTGCTCTCTGGGAGCTGGACCAAGACCACCACAACTCATTTCACATAGGCCACTGAACAGCCCTCAGGTGATAATGGCTATTGGCCACTAATGACCTATACAGGACTTGAACCAGTGACCTAGAGGTGAAAGGCACATAACCCACTGCCAATCCACTGAGCCATCCAGTTCCTCTCACACCTCCAGTTTGAGCAGTACCCTCTGAACAAGAGGGATTCGAGGGAATACGTGCAGAAACTGATTCTGCCATTGCAGTCTAAATGCATCCTAACAGAAAGTGCCATGTCTTGGATTTCTGGAGCAGAACCGAGGAAGTTTTTCATTCAGTGGAGATGCAAAAAAGTTCACGTCTGAGGTACCCCATTTATCGAATAACAATCTCATGTCATCTGGCGCTAGTGATCACTCATGAGGATTGGCCTCTGTTTGACTGAATTCGTCTGCCAGAGTGTTCTGGACTCCTGGCAGGTAGGTTGCTTGGAGAGCAGGATCCCCTGCTTCAGACACCATTCCCACACTCTCATCGCTTCTTTGCAGAGAGGGTAAGAGTGTGCTTCCCCTTGTATGTTGATGTAGTACATGACAGATCTGTCTGGAGCAGGATTGTTTTGTGGTTGACTAGATTCCACTAGGATTATCAGACCATACAAAAAAACTTGCATCTCCAACACATTAATCTGTAGATGAGTTTTTGATGGGTCCCAGACACCTTGTGTTTGGAGGCCCTGACAGTGGGCCCCCCACGCCAGCGGGGAGGCATCCATGGTGAGAGTCAAAGTCACTTGTGGCTCCGGTTGGGAGAAAGAGAAGCCCTGAAGGAGATAGTGCTCCACTGACCATCATATAAGAGACCAAACTAGGGGCTTTGTCCCCTGATTGGGGTAAATCTGAGGGTGCGATTCCTGTGAGCACTGTGCACTGAGCATCCTCTGGGTTGTCCTGGTTTGCAGATGTGATAGGGGCACTGTGAAAACTGAGGAGGCTATCAGACCCAGCATGTGCTGCCTGGAGTGGGCATGCACAGTCTTGTGCTCCATGATAAAGCATGCCATTTTTAGAATTCCTTGTAGCCTGCTCTCTGGAGGGAAACCTTGAGCCTGGGTTGTGTCTAGAAAGCTCCTATGAGCAACAGTTGCTGTGAGGGTTGAAGTTGAGATGTCTTGAGGTTCAGCAGGACCCCCATTGAAATAAGGAACTGAGAGGCAGTGGTTACAGTCTGTTCTGTCTTGACAGGTTTGAGATTAGCCAGTCATCCAAGTACGAGAAGTTCTGGAGTCCCAGTTTCCTCAGATGCGAGCACTGCAATGCACTTTGTAAAGACTTGTGATACCATGGAAAGCTCAAAGGGCAGGACTCTGAACTGGTAATGCTGGCCCAGCTCTTCGAAATAAAGATATCTTTGGTGGCTGAGGTGTACTAGTATATGTTAGTATGCATCCTGCATATTCAAGGATATTAACCAGTCCTGAGACTTCAGAAAAGGTAGCAGAGAACCCAGAGAAATCATTTAGAATTTTTCTTGATCCATAAATTTGTTCAGATTTATGAGGTCGAGAAGGGGGTGCATACCCCCTGATTTCTTTGGAATCAGGAAGTAGAGGGAATAGAATCCAGTGTTTCATTCTGACCCTGGCGCTATTTCCACTGAACTGTTGCTCAGAACGCTCGCAGTCTCCTACTTCAGAAGGTCTGGCATATGAGCTGACAAAGGGTGTTGCCTTAAGGGTGGATAGTCCGGAGGGATTTCTGTAAAATCCAGGGAATAGCCCTCTCGGATGATCCTGAAGACCCATTTGTGCATCTTGATGGAGTCCCATTGATGGACAGAGAGGCTTATAGGGAAATGAGGAGGCTAGCAGGGAAGGTAATAATAAGGTGGAGACCAACACTGAGGAAAGGATAGCAAAACAGGCCAAGAGAGGAGACAAAACTTTCTTTAGATATGTGGGAGAAAGGAGGAAGACTAGACAGGGGATTGCAAGGCTGTGGGGAGAGGGCGGGAAGCCATTAGAAGAGGACGGGGGGGGGAGCAGAAGAACTAAATAGGTACTTTTGTTTGGTATTTACGAAAGAGGGGGAGGGCAGGGGGCCCGAGTTAAGGAGAAAGGGAGGGGATGTGAGTATGGACACGAGTCCTTTCAATGCAGAGAGGGCACGGGAGGAACTTATCAAGCTGAAGGTGGATAAGGCCATGGGACCGGACGGGCTACATCCGAGAGTGATCCGGGAACTGAGAGAGGAACTGGCTGCCCCACTGGCAAGGCTGTTCAACCTATCTCTGGATTCCAGAAGGGTGCAAGCAGACTGGAAGGAGGCGACCATGGTACTGATATACAAGGGGGAAGAAGGGAGTTGAGGGAAAACTACCACCCGGTCGACCTCACCGCAGTGATGGGGAAGGTCATGCAGACACTCATCAGGGAAAGAGTGACGGACTACCTGGAGGAAAATGGTCTGATGGATGACAGACAGCATGTGTTCACAAAAGGGAAGTCACGCCAGACCAATTTGAACTTTCAATTATCTTATTTAGATTAAAAAAAAATTATCTGTTTACATGAATTAATAGACTGGTCTCCAAGATCATACATGCGGATTTACACATCATGAGCTGTCTCCTACATTCTTTGACATTTTTATCTGGAAATTAAACATATCCATCACTTCTAACCAAGTCATAATGGAGAACTCTACACAAGTAGAGAAAACTAATGAACACCTCTCCATATCATACTTTGCAGTTAAGTTCCCAGATCAGCTCTTAAAGCCCAAGAAAACTAATATTTTAGAGATATTCTAAGGAAGTATCAAATATATAAAAATTAATATCTCCTAAAACTGTGTGTAAATCTTACACATTAATAAAAAAAAAAAACAGAAAGTGAGTGAGTCCTTGTTTCATTTACCCTAGATGTCAGGGGGAATCAAAAGTAGAAGTATCAAACACCTTTCCTTAGATCCCGCCAATTAAAAGAAGCATCCCTCCGCTAGGCCATGGTGGATCCCTCCCTTTCCTCTCTCCCACACAACCTCTCTCTTTACTCCAGGAAGTAGTATCTGCCTATTAAGTAGTATTAATATTAAGTAATATAATATAATATAGTATAATTGTAGTATTAAGTAGTATTGCAGACATATCATGGGACATCAAGAGCAAGACCAGTCTGTTTGCTGATAATACCAAGGTAGGCGCTGTGGTGGATGACCTAGGGGGATGGTAGGGGTTGCAGGATGATCTGGCAAAGCTTGAAACCTGGTCAGACACCTGGCAACTGGGCTTTAATGCCAAAAAGTGCAAGGTGCTGCATTTTGGGATGAAGAACCCAAGGAGGAGTTACCAGCTAGGGGAGTGCAGCTAGCCCAGACAGAGGAGGAGAAGGATCTGGGTGTGCTCATTACAGGGTCAATGAACAACTCGGCACAATGTAGGAAGGCAGCTGCAAAGGCCAACAAAATGCTGGGTTGTATTGCAAGGGTATATCCTCGAGGAGGGAGGAGAGTGACTCTGCCACTGTATAGGTCATTAGTTAGACCACACCTGAGTACTGCGCAGCACTGGCGCCCCAGATTCGAAGAGGGACATTAAGTTACTGGAGGGGTGCAGCAGAGCGACAAAGATGATCAAGGGGCTGGGGACTTATCATAGGAGAGGAGGTTGAAGGAGTTGAACATGTACTTACTGGAGAAGAGAGAGACAGGGTGACATGATTGAAACCTTTAAATACATGAAAGGAATAAACAAGACAAGTACAGAGGGCTGTTCAAAGTAAGGGAGGGAGGGACACCAGGGCCATGATATGAGACTGGGCGAGGAAGGTTCAGGAGGAGATGAGGAGACACTTTTTACAGAGAGGGTGGTGGCTGGGTGGAATGCGTTACCTCCTGAAGTGGTATGCAGTAGAACAGTGGACTGCTTCAAACGAGGATGGGACAGGACAAGGGGGAGGGTTAATGAAGGGGAAGGGTGGAAGGGAGGGGCAGCTGCAAAATAAGGGGTGCTAGCTGCACATTCGAGCAGACTTGATAGACCTCTAGGCCTTTATCTGCTGGCAAATTTCGTATGTTCGTATGCCTGGCCCATAACCCCTGCCCACCAGGTCCAGAATTACTGGTCCTGCATTAACCTCCGACCACGTCAAGTTACCTCTGTTGGAGCTGTTCCAAGACTGGGATTCCCTCCTTTCTTTCTTTATATTCAAAAAAGGGTAGCCATCTTATATTAAATTTGTCTGTGGATAGCCTTAACTGGGCTGTGATAGCCTCCATTCCTCGAATTGTTTCTATATTTCTAAGCCAGGCTAGCAAGGCAGGGGAGGGTACCAGAGTCCAGCTCTGCATAATAACTTTAAGGGCTGCTCCAATCAGAATGTAAAATAGGTATTTTCCTGCAGAGCTCTTGATTTCCTCTAGAGGGAGGCCCAAAACCATGTTTTCAAATTTTAGTGGAGTAAGGAGGGATAGGATTGAGGTCACCTCCCCAACAATGTTGTTCCAAAAGAGGGTGATTTTTGGGCAATCCCAAAAGATGTAGTGTGACCCTAAAGAGTCACAACCTCTCCAACATGTGTTAGAAAAGAGCTTATTATAATGAGCAGAAATTGTTGGGGTTTTGAAGAAATGGATGTTGGTTTTCCATCTGAATTCCCTCCATGAGGGTGAGTTGGTAGTTTTATGTACCCCTTGCCAGATGCTTTTCCACTCCTGCTCTGTGAGAGAGAGGTTTGCCTCTGATTCCCACTTCCCCTCCACCCTCTGCACCACCACCATCCTCCTATCTTCCATCAGTATTCTATAAATTTGTGAGATGAATGACCTTGTGTCCCCTGAAATACTTTTCTGGTAGGTCAGTATAATGCCAGACCAATTTGATTGAGGTTTTTGACTGGGTGACATAGGTAATGGACTGGGAAGGGTGGACGTGGCCTACCTGGACTTCAGCAAGGCTTTTGAAACTGTAGACCACAGAAGACTGATCAAGAAGCTAGAAAGTATGGGGGTTGGGGACAGAATAGTTAGATGGGTAGAAAACTGGTCGACAGACAGAAGCCAGGTGGTGGTAGTGAATGGGATCAACTCTAGGGCAGGGAGGGTGACGAGTGGGGTCCCCCAGGGGTCAGTCTTGGGACCGTTCCTTTTCAGTATCTACATCAGTGATATAGCAGTATGGCTGAAGGGAAGGGTGACCCTTTTTGAAGATGATACGAAAATCTGCAATAGGGTAGACTCTGCAGGGGGTGTTGAGGACATGAGGCAGGACCTGAGGACACTGGAAGTGTGAGCAGAGACCTGGCAACTTAAATTCAATATCAAAAAGTGTGCAGTCATGCACATGGGGCACAGAAACTCGAAGGCAGGGTACAAACTTTTTTTTGGGGGGGGGTCTGGGTTACCGAGCAGGAGAGGGATCTGGGGATAATGTCTAGTAACCTCAAGGTGAAAATCAGTGTAGCAGGGTGGTGGGAGAGCGTACGGGATGCTGGCATGCATAGGCAGGGGAATCACTAGTAGAAGGAGGGAGGTCCTGATGCCTCTATACCAAGCCATGGTAAGACCACACCTCGAGTACAGAGTCTGATTCTGGAAGCCATACCTGCGCAAAAACATAGATATGATTGAAAGGGTTCAGAAAAGAGCGACAAAGATGATACATGGGATGAAGGGCAAACTGTATGAACAGAGATGTAGGGAATTGGGACTCTACACATTGGAGACTTGAAGGGAGAGGGGAACATGATAGAGACCCTTAACTACGTCAAAGGGATAAATAAAGTGTGCTCAGGGCATTTATTTCACAGGAAGGAAGGAAGGAAGGCACTAAAACGAGGGGGCCGGGGTTGAGACTGCAGGGAGGACACTACAAGGGCAATGTGGGAAGACAGTTCTTCACTGAGAAGGTGATGGGGGCATGGAACAAGCTTCCAGAAGAGGTGGTGGGGTCCGAAACAGTGTCGGGCTTCAGGAGCACATGGGGTTACAGGGCAGTGGGATGGATGCTTTCAGAAGGAGGAGGAGAAGGAGGGAGGGAAAAGGGGCAAACTAGATGGACCAAGAGAGAAGTGAGCGAGAGCCCAATCCTGTCTTGGAGTGTGGCACAGTGCAGCAACAGTAGCTCGGTTCACCACTTGCCATACCTATATGCTGTATTAATGAACACTCAGCTGATGGCTCTCCTGTGCCTGTGCAGTCCCATTCATGGCTGTGATGTGTTAGGTGTCTCTTATCCCTTCCCCCCACGGTACCCATCCATATGTACAGCGAGAGGAGACAGAGAGACAGAGGAGTGAGTGGGGCAGCCTGTGACAGAGACTGAATTATTACTTTGTCTTGGATTGGGACTTATAAATGTGAAGTGGTGCAGTGTCCCCTCTCTCTGTATGTGTGATTCTCGCTCTCTGTGTTTGCGTTTCACTTCCCCAGCACCGCTACTTGCCTACCCACCCACCCACGGATCTCATAATATATGTCTTCTCTCGTGTCCCTGCACCGCTACATGGCTTCCCACCCATCCACCCAGCAGATCTACGGTAACGAGTGACAAAGTGAAGGCTGCACAGTTTGTCCTTAGTTGCCCGGTATGCAGTGTGACATTTAGCACTCTGTCATAACTGTGGCGGAACAACCTCCAGTGTGTGTCCTCGCAGTCATTCAGCAGCACAGTACCACATTTCAGCAAGTGTCCTGGTGTCCCACTCTGTCAGTAGGCCTGTCCCGCTCTAACCCCGGTGGTTCACTATGCTTCTTGCCCCCCCCCCCGCCAACAGTGCCCACAGCCACACGGAGTGCTGACAAAGAGCAAAAGAGCGGCAGCATACACACTCCGGGCGAGACAGAGATAGCAAGAATGAGAGTGTATGAGAGACAGCACACAATGATTAGTAAACCTGCTTGCGATCACGACACTACATAATGTGTAGTATTGCCCCTACTGTTCCAAAGCTTCTCGGGTCGCGTGTGGAGAGCGAGACAGACAAGGACAACAAGTATGATCCCCACAGCGACAGGCACAGTTTTCAGCCGCACTGTGTGCTCCAGTTTGTGTCTCTGTTCTCTGTCGTGGATCATCAGGTTCAAGCAATACAACTTCTCTATACTGTAAGTAGAGTGACACAGACGACACACAGTAATATCTGATGTATTGTACAATGTCAGCAAGATCTACACTGAAATAATAAGATATCAGAACTGTCTGCAGTGTTCTCTCTGTGTGTGCGATCTCCGTTATTATGTGTTTGTCTCTCTCCCAACCACCTCGTACTGCTAACAGAGCACTGTGCTACGGGAACACTTCTCTCTGTGCGATCTCCGTTACTGTGTGTTTTTTGTGTGTGTCTCTCTCCCGACTACCTTACACCGGTAACGGCACCGTGCTGCAGGCACAATTCTCGGTCAGTGTGTGTGCGATTTCCGATACTGTGTGTTTGTTCCGGCAGCAGAGTTTGCTGATTGTCTGTGAAGCACTGACAGATAGATTGTGAGGTATTCAGTGTCCTCTGTCAAAGTACAAAAGTTTGAGGGAGAGAGAGAGAGACAGGGGGACAGACTGACAGAACAGGTTGACTGGCAGCTTGATTATTGCAATCTGCACAAGAAATAGCAATGCAGAATACAATATTTGTTAGGGGCTATTTTGCAAGGTGGCGGGATACAGTATATTTTTTGCTGTTTAAACAACATAAAAACACCTTCTAGGATATTTTTTATTGTTTAAACATACCCCATGTTCCCACTCCAAGGTGTGCGGTTATTGGGGATTAATCAACACCCTGGGTGCTGTGGGGACACTCGGTCTGTGGCCTTGTGCCTCACAACACACCCGAGGTGTTGATTAATCCCCAATAATCGCATACCCTGTCATGGGTAATTGCTTACTTATTTCATACACTTTTTACTTGTCAAATTACCCAGGATAGCCCAGCTGCAATGCAATATCTTGTTTCCAGTGGGATCATGCTTCTGCCCATTTATGCCGCTTGGCAGACTAGAGAACTGAGAGGTTAAGTGACTTGCTCAAAAGGCTCGTTCACACTGCACCTTGCCCCAGCAGCTCTTTTTTATTTATTAAAAAAAAAAATTTATAAAACATTTGAGTGCCTTGTTCACATGGCATCGGTTTTGCTGCTGCCCTTTTCCTTTCCGGCGATTTGACTGCTGTTCTGGTCACTGTTGGTTTAATATGGGATTTTGAGTGATGCAGGTGGTTTAGCTGTTCAGACAGTACAGGAAACCACTTACAGCACTCCGCAAACCCAGGGAAAGGGGGAACGTGGATGCAACACCATGCAACCGGAAGTGACCAAACAGTGGCGTTCACACGTAGGCAGGAGTACCAATTTGGCCGCTGTAAGCCACTGACAACGGCTCACAGTTGGCCGTGTGAACGATCCTATAGTAACACAGTGAGTATTTGGCTTTAATGGGGTTTGAACCTTTGACTCCTGATTCCCAGGCCAGTGTTCTAATCACTACAACCCACTACCTCCTAAGATACTCTCCCAGCCACCTAATAGACCACACTACCTCCTATCGATATTTAAAAGTCACCTCCTGGTTTTTCTAAAGTAGCTCATAGTCAACAAGAAAGTTGATACCCAGGAGATCTTTCTGGTTCTTGATTGTAAAATCCTTATTTCAGCCACTGCTGACTTCTGTTTACTTCTGGTCAGAAGGGGTTAATGCAGGAGACAGCCCAAAGTGATGCGGGGGGGGTGTTGCTGGCCCAGGAAGCTACAAATCACTTCACTGAAGTGACTAGTTAACTCCTTCACAATGGAAGAGAAGCATACATGGCTCTTTTTCAGCTGACATCTGTATAATTCTGGTGAGACTGGAAGGGGATAACAGTCAAACAGTCTGTTACATTCAGTTCAACAGAGCTTATCAATGTTAGTGTGATGAGGATTTTCTTGAAATAATTGAGGGTGTCAGTGAATAATTTCATGACTGTTCTGATTTGACTGGTTTGATCAATGCTCTGCAATTTTGTGTATAAATCCACTGTCAGACTTACCGCAGATACGTGCATTAACATTCTAATATTAAAGTCTAATACAATTAATCTACTTTCTGCTGGAACAACGTAAATCAAATACTGTTGTACAGTGGAGACCAGAGGCACCATCTTGAGTTAAGTCTGGTGGTGTGTGGGCACTTTTGTGGTGAATTTCCCATTTAAATGGGTGGCAGTATTCTACAACATGCTGTAAATTAAACGTGAGCACCCAACAAAAACAAAACTGCAACAAGTTTGTTTGACTATTGACTTGATGTGTTGGCTGCATAATTGCATTCATGCTGCATTGTATATTGCTTGTCATCATTAATGTATAATACACACAACATGAGATCTGATATCAAAACATATGTCAGCATTACTATGAAGGTGGTATCTGTGTGTTAGTGTATGATCACCAGATTTTGAATATAGCAGGCGTCTGACTGTAAGCAACTTAACACCAGATTGATGGAGGGTACTTGGAATTGCAAGAATAATTCATGAAATAAACACATACTGTTACTGATTTACTGTACACGTTTTCCTTTCCTAGACTTATTCATAAATGTATTCCTGTGGATGTGCTATGGATGGGGTTACAGTGAGGTATTCTAAAGGCCTATGACTTCAAAAAATATAGGACTTGGAGTATTTTGACTTCCAAAATGTGTGGACTGGAATTATTTTGACTTCCAAAAACTGACAGCTGGAAGTATTTTAACTCCAGTAAATCTGAAATGACTTCCAAATTTCAACCCATGGAAGTATTTGACTTCCACCCAAAAAAAATTATCTGAAGCCCTGCTTGCCAGTGCATATTGAATGCGCAGTTAATATATTTTTTTCTGTGTGAGGTATTTCTTTTTGTCATTCACTACATATACTGAAATAGAGTTCATTTTCCTAGACTGCATTAATATGGATTACTGCATCTAATGTGTTTTATTTGTAAGAATGGCTGTTCACATGTTGAAGAAGAGGCAATACTTGAGGCCTCAAAAGTCTGTATCTTTAACTCTTGTTAGCCTATTAAAGGTATTATCTGTACCTAGCAAAAAGATTCTCTGTATGCTTCTCTCCTCTTCAGGCATTCTGTGTAGCAACTGCTGTTATGTATGACGTTATTCTACAAAAGGTCTAATGCTTTCCCCCTTGCGTGGCAGATTATGTTTCATAGGATTACTCTTGGGTCTCTGTTTTCTTAATGTTACTATAGGAACTATACTAGTGACTATTTGTAGGTCAATTAGTTAAAATGATAACCTGCAGTAGTAGTAGGGGTCGGGGGCGGAGCAGCAAGATGGCCACGCTGCTGCTCTGCTCCGTAACACGCTGGAAAAGGGAGCTCTCTGTTTGAGCTCTTGATGCTTCCTTCTTGCTTTGCCTGAATGTTTCATGGATGAAACTCCTGGTGTTTCACCACTGACTTTCAAGGAAAGCACTGGGAAAAGCTGGTTTCCCAGGTGGAACGGTTGAGCAGCGATTTTAGTAATATTGTTTTTTGCTTCTCTTGCTTATTTACGCTGGCTGGTGTAGTATTAGCGTTTGTTCCTTCTGTGATAAAATGTTTTCATCAACGTATAGGAAGGGCTTGCCTAGGAGTGCGTTGTAGTTGCGGTCTTTCCAGTCACTGGACACCGGCTCCCAGGAGTACCTGAACATAGAGAAAGGAGAAGGCGTTGAGGCTGTGTAGCAACTTGCACCTGGCCAAGCTCCAGATTTGGAAACAAGTAAGCCGCTTGACACATATGGAAAGCTTTTTCAAACAACATGAAGTCTTGCTATATTATAGACATTAGCAGTTTGATCCAGCTCTAGAACTGCCCCGGAGTGAAATGTTTAAAACCATTCCAAAATAGAATTTTGGCACGAGAGCAGCTCTATCTGTGTCATTTCAAACTTGAACTGTCAGATTCTTTACTCCGCCTCAGTGAACAGTCGCTCCAGAGATTTCTCCTTCTGCTCTGTTCATTTCTCAGTTTAAAAAGTGTTTTCTCGGTTGGATTTAACCGAGAATAATTTTATTTTAACCGCAAAACCGTTCGGTTCAAGCTCTATCTGTGGTAACCGTAAGTAAATGAAGGTTTTGTTTGTGTGGAACTTGTAAGTTATCGGTTCGGTTTTGAACCGATCAGTGGGTTTAAAACTCATTTAAAACTAAAAGTTACTATTTTAGAGTCACGGTTCCGGTTCTTATCGGTTCTAAAAAAGCGGATTTATTGTGTTTTCCAATACCCGTGACACGGTTAGGAACCGATAAAGGGTGTCTTACCTGGCACTGCGTTAAAAGGGCAAGTTTTTTGGTTGAGCTGGCATTATGTCTGAGAAACCCAAAAGAAAACCGGGCCCACTGGGTTTCAACACTGTGATGTTTGTGGGAAGTCTTTGCCAAGGCTGACCCACACACCATGTGTGTTTATTGTCTGGGTTTGACCACCTCCAGTCAGACTGCCAGGTATGTAAGAATTTCCTGCAGCCACCCTGGAAAAAGATTGGGCAGGCTCAGGGAACAAGAGCCAAAGTCCGCTGACCGGATGACAGCCCGGTTCGGTGCCAACCGAACCAGAGGGAGGCCTCTGACCAGGGCCAGACTTCCTCGGCAAAGAAAAGCTGGTTCTGAGGAACCAATTCCAGTAAAGAAAACAAGAAAATCAGCAGGTCTGGAGTCCAAAATTCCTTCTCAACTGCCAGAGATAACAAAAGCCATACAAATTGTCCAGTCACTGTCTCAGGGTCCGTCCGACCACCACTATCTGGTAAAGGTTGGTTTGTCCGGTCCCAGTGGGCAAGATTATGATATTGAGGAATTTTATGAACCAGAGGAGGGAGGAGGATTATGAACAGTATGAATGTGGCTGGGAAGGTCTGGGTGTGCCCATTGAACCAGACATCTCCCCAGACAGACCTTTAGAATCTCCCCCTATGCTGTCTGAGTCCCCATCTCATTTTATGTTTTATAAAAAAGTTGCTGAAACCCTCCAGCTTCCTTTAGAAGAGGCTGTGGATGAGCAAGAGGAGCCTGATTTTGTAGAAATGATGGATATTCCAGAGTCTAGGAGATTGTCTATTCCTTTACATAAGTCTTTTAGGAAACAAAAATTAAAATTTTAAAAGCTCCTAATTCTGTGCCTCCTGTAGATAAAAAGATGGACAGAAGGTATACATTGTCAGGCCCTGATACAGAATTCCTTTCTCAGCAATGCAGTCATGTTGGGGTAGTTCAGGTTGCTGCCTGTGATAAAGCTAATATTCCCTTGGCTTCACATCCTCCTGACAAGGATTCCAGGAAGATTGATGCCATGGCAAAAAAACAGTATATGGCAGCCTCTCTGGGACTCAGGCAAGCAAATTATATGGCTTATGTAGCTAGGTATCAGAAATCTAGATGGGATACTGTTATGCAATTGGCCAAGCAGGCCCATGGCCAGCTGGCTAGTGAACTAGAACAGGTGGCTGCTGATGGCATTGAAGCCTCTAAGGTTCAGTTTCATGCTGCTGTGGATGTTAATGATGTTTCCTCTAGGGTCATGGCCACATCTGTAGCTTTTAGTAGGTTGGCCTGGCTCAGGTGTACTAGTTTGTCAGGGATACCCAGACTAAGGCTATGGATTTTCCTGTGGTGGGAAATTCTCTGTTTGGAGAGCAGACAGAGAATTACATGAAGAAGATGGATGAATATAGGACTACTTACAAGAGTGCCCAGGCTAAGGACCGGCAAGCCACTCCTCAAAGGCATGCCCCCAGGGGTAGGGGTAAGCCTTTTCACAGGCCTTTCTACCAGACTCAGGCCTCCTCTGCCTATGCTCAGAGGGGCTTCTTCAGAGGCAGGGGCAGACGAGGGGTGGGCAGACCTGCTCCCACCCCCCAGCCTAAAGCTCCTGCGAAACAGGCACCCTGATGGGGTGCCCAGGGCCGATTCTCCTGTACCAGTGGGGGGCAGGCTGGCTTACTTCAGTCAGAATTGGGCTTCTTTAACCTCAGACAAGTGGGTTCTGGAAGTAGTAAGCCAGGGTCTGGTTCTCAGCTTCAAAAAGTTTCCCAAGTTGAGAAGCAGACTTTTTCTACCTGCAAGTGCTTCAGAGACCCTCGCTCTGGAAACAGAGGTCTCATCCCTGTTAGCTCTCAGAGCAGTAGAAAGGGTTCCTCCCTGCATCAGGGCAGGGTCTGTATTCCAGATACTTCCTTACCCCAAAAAGCAGGAGAATGGCGGCCCATTTTAGATCTCAGATATCTGAACAAGCATCTTTTGAAACCAAAGTTCAAAATGTTAACTCTGGCAATGATTTTACCTTCCCTAAGGCCAGGGACTGGCTAGCCTCCCTGGACCTCAAGGGTGCCTATTTCCATGTCCTAATCAGAAGATCCCATCGAAGTACCTCAGATTCGAACTGCCCTCAGGTCATTACCAGTTCAGAGCAATGCCCTTGGCCTTACCTCTGCTCCAAGGGTATTCACAAAGTGTCTAGCAGTGGCAGTGGCCTACTTAAGGAGGCAGAGGATTGCTGTTTTCCCTATCTAGACGACTGGCTCATTGTAGGCCAGTCCCCAGAACAGGTAAAATCTCACCTGCAGGTCACCCAGCAGCTTCTCACCTCCCTGGGTTTTCTGCTAAACCTACCAAAGTCAGGTTCTGGAACCAGTCCAGGTACTCACCTTAGGGGCAGAATTGGACACAAAGCTAGCCAGAGCCTTTCTTCCCCCAGAAAGGGTAAGGAATTTAGTGGCTCTGGCCTCTTCCTTCACTCTGCAGGTCTCTCGACCAGCAAGACACTTTCTGCAGCTCCTGGGGCACATGGCTGCATCCACAGCTGTTGTGCAGGGAGCCAGATTTCAGATGAGAGACATTCAGTTTCACTTGAGAACCTTTTAGTCTCAGAGAAGAGACCCCCTTTCCAAGTTGGTCCCAGTGACTCTAACCTTGATCCTAGCTCTCCAGTGGTGGCAGGATCAGAGCAATTTAAGAGCGGGGGTCCCCTTCATTTCCCTTCTCACGACTTGACTCTCACTACAGATGCTTCCCTTCTGGGTGGGGGAGCCCACATGGGCGACCTTTCCACTCAGGGGTTTGGTCCCCAGGAATCTCTGCTCCACATCAATTTGCTGGAACTCAGAGCTGTCTTTTTAGCTCTTCAAGCTTTTTCTGCTTCTGTCCACGACAAGGTGATACAAGTCAGAACAGACAACACCACAACAATGTGGTACATCAACAAACAGGGGGGCACTCGGTCTTCGGCCTTGTGCACCAAGGCAATGAAGTTGTGGTCTCTGGCCTATTCCCTGAACACTTCCCTCATAGCAGTTCATCTTCCAGGGAAGGACAATGTCCTAGCGGATGCCCTCAGCAGGATTTCCCAGGGCCATCACAAATGGTCCCTGGATCCTCAAGTGCTGGGGATAGTTTTTGCTAGGTGGGGCATCCCTCAGATAGATCTTTTTGCAGCCCCAGACAATCACAAACTTCCTCTGTTCTGTTGCAGGCCTCCAGTGCTGGGCTCAGTTCCCCTGGATGCCCTTCTTCTGGATTGGGAGGGGAAGTTCCTCTATGCTTTCCCCCCCTTTCCTCTCCTATTCAAAGTACTAGTCAAAATCAGATCTCAGCCTTGCAGGGTGATTCTGATTGCCCCGGATTGGGCCAGGCAGCCCTGGTACCCACTCCTTCTGTCTCTGACAGTCCATCTTCCCCTGTGCCTCCCCAGGAATCACAATCTGTTGACTTGTGCCCAGGGAAGGGTTTGGTATCCGGACCTCAAATCCCTCAACCTCAAGGCCTGGCTCTTGAGGAGTTAGAGTTTGCTGATTTACACCTCTCTCAGGGTGTTCTTGAGATCCTAAAGGCTTCCAGAAAGCCTTCCACTAGGGCTACTTATAGTTCTAAATGGAAAAGGTTTTCATTTGGTGTGGGGAAAATATTTCCCCAGAATCTGCCGAATTGCCCATTTTGTTAGATTCGTGGTACATTTTAATTCCTTGGGTCTCAGACCAGCTACCCTGAGAGTTCATTTGGCAGCTGTGTCTGCTTTTCTGTCAGCAGGAAAGTCATCCCCTCTTTCCTCTCATCCTGTGTTTTCCAAGTTTTTTAAGGGATTACTCCATACTAATCCTCCCTTTCGGGAACCGGCCCCTGCTTGGGACCTTAATGTTTGCATTGCCCAGTTAATGCAACCCCCTTTTGAACCTCTGTCTTCTGCAGAGCTTAAGTACCTAACTTGGAAAACTGTTTTTCTAGTGGCTATCACTTCTGCCAGACGCATAAGTGAATTGCAAGCCTTGTCAGAGGAGACTGGCTTTATTTCTTTCCACAGGGATAAGGTAGTCCTTAGGACTAATAGGAAGTTTTTGCCTAAGGTGGTTTCAGATTTCCATCTTAATCAATCTATCTCCCTTCCAGTATTTTTCACTGATCACTCCTCTTCGGTTGAGAGGAGGTTGCACAGCCTGGATGTTAGAGAGCTCTTAGTTATTATATAGAGCGTACCAAAGGTCCAGGTTGAATCCTCCAACTTTCCTTACCTATGGTGAAGTTGGGAAAGGCAAACCTGCCACTAAGAGATCAATAGCCAGGTGGATTGTCTCTTGTATCCAATTTTGTTATCAGAAAGTGGGCAGAGCCCCCCGGTTTGAGGCCTCATTCTACCAGGGGTACAGCTGCGTCTCTAGCTGCTGCCAGAGATATCCCTTATTAGAGATTTGCCAGGCTGCTACTTGGAAAGCGGTACACACTTTTACCAAGCATTACTCCCGGATGTCCAGGCCAGGAGAGATGCTCGGTTTGGCACAGCTGTTCTTCAGAGCCTATTCCCAAGTAGGTTTCTGCCCTCCTCCATGGAGGTACTGCTGTTGTATTCTGCTAATGTCTATAATATAGCAAGACTTCATGTTGTTTGAAGAAAAAATTACTCACCTTAGTAATGTTGTTTCTTCTAATGGAGTCTTGCTATATTATAGACCTCCCCAACCTGCCCCTCTCAGAACCTCTGCTTGGTGGGGTGCGGGCAACTTAGTGTGGGCACTACTTATGTCCTGTTAGCATTTTGTCCCCTTTGGGACTTTGGGGGTGTGTATGTGTACGCGTGTGTGTGTTTTATTATACTTATGTTCCTTTTTCATATTATTAGAATGGTGTTAGTATTTCTGGTCCCCTGACTTGAGTCTTGGGTGTTGGGACCATCAATGGTTGTTATTATTTAGGTAGCCATTTGGCTAGTGTAGGTTACAGCTTCCACACAGACCTTAGTGAGTTTGGCTCGTAAAGATCTGACAGTTCAAGTTTGAAATGACACAGATAGAGCTGCTCTCGTGTCAAAATTCTATTTTGGAATGGTTTTAACCATTTCACTCCGGGGCAGTTCTAGAGCTGGATCAAACTGCTAATGTCTATAATATAGCAAGACTCCATTAGAAGAAACAACATTACTAAGGTGAGTAATTTTTTCTTACTGAAGCACTATTAGTGCTGATACGCCTGTTTTTTTTTTTCTATGAAAAAGTATGATATGGTTGTCTAAGGGCTGGGGGGTCATTAATTAATTCTGGTGCAAGGCTTACTGCGCTCAGATGAGCGATGTTTTGTGTTTTATCCCCAGATACCCTTACAACAGAAGCATTGGGGACATATTACAGATGCCAGAAAGGCTGCATGGGAGCGAGCTATCAAGAAGAGAGTATAAACTCCCGGACTCCTGCTGCCCAGTTTAATGATGTTCTAGTGAAGGGATGGCTGGCTTTTTGAGCACAATGGGGTTCTATTTTTGGCAAATACAGTACCTTATAATCTTCTGCAGACCATTTTCGGACGGGTAAAGCTGCCCTTTGAAGCACGCTCCTCCTTCTGTGGATGCTGATGCTTTGGGATACAAGTTTGTGAATTTAAAGAAAGCTAATGCCTATTATTTCACTAAGGTGTGGGCCATCATGTTCTTAAAAAAATTATCAAAAAAGAAAATACAATTTGCTGTTTGGATAACACGGACCATTTTGATGCCCAATTACTCATTGTAATGCTCTTGATTGACTGTACTGACTCTGTCCAGGACCATTTAATGGCCAATCAAGGAGCTTTAGCCATTTCTAAGTTGTTTAACACACCATGTCCTGTAGATGAGTTGTGCCTTAAACCATTTAATATGGACCCCTGCTTGTGGTGCTGCCTGCTACTTTTACCCATAAACATGTATTGAATTAATGACTCCCAGCCTGCTCAAATAAGTAAAGGCTTTGTGAGTAAAGGGAATATTCGCCGTGTTTGAGATGTTACTAGTATGTAGGGACTCTCAGTCTCTTTACTTCGGAACCGACTGATGTAAATGTTTTAAATGACCTGGAATGGAATTGATTTTATCCTAAGTGTAGCCCTCTGTTTGAGTCACTAATTACAGAAGTATAAAAAGTCACTGATGGATTTTTGTTTGAATCCTTCTGCAAATATGAGACTCCTGAGAATATTTAGAGCTCTTTTAACTTCACGTATAAAGGGTTGGACTCCCAAGGGCAGATGGGGCCATTCTAATTTATAATTAATTTTGTTTTTCTGTAATTAAGGGGGCTTGAAATGTTACAGTTCACTAGGGACATGGATATGTTGTTCATCCACACTGTCTGGCAGGTTCCTTGCCGCTTTAAATCTTGCCAGAATGTCTTCAAGCTGGCTTCTCCCACCCACCTGGTTGTTAAAACTCCGCATCGTCCTCTTCCTTGGTCGCGGCATTTATCCCGCTCTCTCTCTCTCTGGGTACCTCATATTTAGCTTCTTTCAAGGAGCTTTGGCAATCCCTTTCCACGAAGGGAGAGGGGCCATCGGGACATTCCTCTTGGTCCAAAAAGAAGGACTCAAAAGGTAAGTCCCATCGTCGGCGTTCATGGGAGTGGGAGAGGTCCCCTTCCCCGGAGAGTCGACACTCGACTTCGGTCGAGGTTGCGGCTAAGGCCGCTGGCTTCACGGTG
This sequence comes from Neoceratodus forsteri, assembly GCA_016271365.2. Lineage (NCBI taxonomy): Eukaryota > Metazoa > Chordata > Ceratodontiformes > Ceratodontidae > Neoceratodus > Neoceratodus forsteri. Next base: position 212,055,960 of record JADMNL010000027.1, read on the forward strand.
TCCCCGTCAGATCAGCAGGCCGAGACACTTGTCGACGCGGTCGAGATTTTTCTCAACCCGTCGGACGAGCGGTCGACTGGTGAAGCCGACAGCCGTTCTTCACCGGTTCCCCCGGTGGAGACCGAGAACTGCCTGCGCCTCCGCTGCCGCAGTCCCCAGTCAAGGCTTCCAAGCCGAGGGAAGAGCGGGTGTCCCTCGCCCTTCCCAGATCCGTTCTCGGTCTCTGACACCTCTCGGTCCAGCCGATCTCGCCGACATCGCGGGGTCTTGTGTGTCGGCACCGGAGTGCAGTGGCGGCGCTGCTCGCCTCCCTCGCCTTCCTTCCTCAAGAAGAGGAGTTTCAAGCGCAGATTGCATCGGGATGCTACGAGGACCTGATGTGGCAGCAGTTACTTCTGTCGGGGAGCAAGCCGACGCCGTCGCCTTCCCGGCCATTAAGTGGCTGTCACCCGGCGGCAAACAACCCTCGCTGTAGCCGAGGGTGCCCAAGCCTGGGCCAGTTGTTTGGCGAAACCAGCTACCCACCGATTGTGGTAGAACCTCCGCCTCCACAACGAAAAGGGCGCCGACCAAAGACTCTCGGTCGGGTCAGGGCCTGCCCCACAGGTTGTCGGTCACCCTCACTCCCAACCGTCCTCGGCAGGTGGAGGGTGGCTCAGGCCCCAGGCAGCTCTTCGCGGACTCCTCGGAGTCTGACGACGACTCCTCCCTGTTCTCCAGGCCCATTGACCTGGAGTCCTCCGGGGGCCAGTCGATGGACGAAAGCCCATCGTCCTTCATGGGTCTGCTTCGGCTCATCTCGGAGTCCACCGGGATGCAGCTCGAGCCCGTATCCAAGCGGGCCAAGTATCCCCTCACGGAGATACTGGACCGAGAGGATTCACCCACGGAGGCCTTTCCGGTGGCTGAAGCCATTGTTGGCCCAGCCTTGGAGCTCTGGCAGTGGCCTGCTTCCTGTCCTGCGCCTTTAGCCAGGATGGCCAGGAAGTATGCGGTCCCTACCGGCTCTTTGCCTGGTTTTTCGGAACACCCCTCCGCCAAGGGGTTGGTCACTGACAGTGTTTTCTGGCGTTCCAGGAACGCTAGGGATGTGGACAAGCCCCCCGACAAGGAGTCCAAAAAGCTGAACTATGCCGGGCGCAAAGTGTACACTGCGTCCTCCCTAGGCCTTCGCCAGGCCAGCTTGGCCGTGCTGATGGCACACTTCTCCCACGCCCTCATGGGCTCCCTGGATGATTTGATCCCTCATCTCCCGGCCAGCCTGCAGACCATGGTCCGGCAGGTACGGGACCAGGGAAGGGCGGTGGCTAAACAGCAGTTCCAAACGGCTCTGGACATTGGAGACTCCTGTGCCAGATCGCTTGTAGCCGCGGTGACCATGCGCCGCAGAGCATGGCTGAGGATATCCACCTTCACGGCGGATACCCAGCACAAACTGGCGGATGTCCCCTTCCTGGGGACCGACCTCTTTGGCCCTGGAGTGGAAGGTCACCTCCAGCGGATCGAAAAATCCAATGGCACTCTGGACTCAGTCACCTCCGCCCAGAAGGACAAGGGCCGCCGACAACAGCAGCATAAGTCCTTTCGTTCTTCTGTGCCTGCAGCACATCCGGCCCAACAGCACCAGCACCAGGGCCAGCAGGCTCGCGCTTGGCATCCCAAACCCAAGCCTGCGGCTTCCTCCAATAGGAAGCAGGGAGGTAAAGGCCCAGGAGGTCCCTCGGCCGGTCCCTCCTCTAAGCCTGCCCAGTGATGGGTTGAGGGGTGTCGCCACCAGCCTCATCACTCCCCCCTGGGTTCCCCCGGGGGGGGACAGCTCCGCCACTTCCTTTCCGCCTGGTCCGTTATCACCACGGACCGTTGGGTGTTGGAGGTGGTAGGAAAGGGCCTGCCCCTTGAGTTCGAGCAGGCCCCACCCTTCCGAGCCGTCGCACCTCGGGGCTATGGGGTCCGCAGCCTCTTTGTCAGCTCACCGAGCCGATATCGCCCTGCTCCTCGAAAAAGAGGTGATCAGGAAGGTGGTGGATCCTCCTCCAGACCCGGGGTTTGTGTCCAGGTACTTCCTGGTCCCAAAACGGATGGGGCTGGCGCCCCATTCTTGACCTGCACAACCTGAACAGGTTCCTAAGGTCTCCGACCTTCAGGATGGTCACTCTGGCTCAGATAATCCCATCCTTGGAACGAGGCGTGTGGTTCTGTTCTCTGGACCTTCAGGACACGTTCTTTCACGTCCCAATCCGTCCGTCCCACCAGAGATTCCTCCGCTTCAGGGCAGAGGGATCCCTCTACGAGTTCCAGGCCATGCCCTTCGGCCTTTCCCTAGCTCCCAGGGTCTTCACCAAATGCATGACAGTGGTGACAGCATTCCTGCGGCGCCGAAGCGTCCGGGTGTACCCCTACCTGGACGACTGGCTGATTGCAGCCTCCTCCAGAACAGAGGTGGAGTGGTCCAGAGATCTGACCCTCCAGGTTTGCTCTCAGGTTGGCCTCCTCATCAACGAGGCCAAGTCGGAACTCGTGCCATACGTGATCCAATTCATCGGGGCAGGCACCGACTCTCTGAGCAGACATGGCTCCCGGTGGACAGGGCAGTTCTTTCCTCCTTTGCCCAATCATTTCAGGTTGGGCAATTGCGCCCTGCCCGGGACTTCCTGCGCCTCCTGGGCCTCATGGCGGCCTGCACCAGCGTGGTCCATTGGGCCTGTTGGTACATGCGTCCCCTTCAATAGGGGCTGGCCAGCCAATGGTCACAGCACTTCGATCTTCTGGATCAGCTAGTGACAGTGACCCAGGGGATGCGGAACGCTCTCCAGTGGTGGTCCATTCCAGCACATCTGCAGGGGGGCATCCCGTTTGTCCGCCCCGAGCCGACGATCTCTCTATCGACTGATGCCTCTCTGATGGGTTGGGGTGCCCATCTGGGGGGAGCACAGAGCGCATGGCCTGTGGTCCCCTCGGGAGTCCCGATGCCACATCAACCTGCTGGAGCTTCGAGCAGTTCATCTAGCCCTCACCGCCTTCGCTCCATTTCTACGGGGTCAAGTGGTTCAGGTCCAGACGGACAATACCACGACCATGTACTACCTAAACCGCCAGGGCGGGATGCGCTCCATGCCTCTGTGCAGGGAAGCTCTCTGCATTTGGTCACTCATGCGCAGCCTGGAGGTGGATCTCCTTGCCATTCATGTGGCAGGAGCCTCCAGCACCCTGGTTGATGCCCTAAGCCAGATAGGGGCTGCGTCCCATGAGTGGTCTCTCCTGCCGGAGGTAGTACAAGATCTGTTCTCCCGCTGGGGCACGCCTCAGGTGGACCTGTTTGCCTCCAGGGAGAATGCGAAGCTGAGACTGTTTCATGCCCACCCCCCTCAGCAGGGCTCGCAGCAGGGGATGCCTTCTCAAGGCCGTGGACCCCGGGCCTCTTCTACGCCTTTCCCCATTTCCCTTGATCCTCAAGGTGAGGAGGGACAAGGCACAGGAGATTCTGGTAGCCCCAGACTGGCCCCGCCAGTTCTGGTATCCAGATCTCCTTAGTCTCAGCTCCAGGCTCCCGAGGTGGCTTCCAGCCCACCCGGACCTGATCTTAGTCAATCAGGGGGAAGGTATCCCATCCGGACCTTCAAACCCTGCACCTGACGGCCTGGTTCCTGAGCAGCTAGAGTTCCAGGCCTTGGGTCTTTCCGACGAAGTCCTCAACATTGTTGAGGCGTCCCGTAAGGAGTCGACCAGAAAATGCTACGCCTTCAAATGGAAGAGATTCTCCATTTGGTGTCAGAGCAAGGGCCTGGACCCTTCCTCCTGTTCCTTGGCAAGCATTCTGGACTACCTGTGGTCCTTTTCTCAGCAAGGGCTTTGGTCGTCAACCCTTAAGGTGCACCTGGCAGCCATCTCTGCGTACCGGGCGTCGGCCGGGAAGCAGTCGGTGGCGCATGAGAAGGTGGTCGGGCGCTTTTTCAAAGGCCTTGATCACATATCCCCTTCAGTGCGAGAACCTCCACCTCCGTGGGATCTACTGCTGGTATTGGCTAAGCTCATGGGCAAGGCATTTGAACCGATGCACAGGTGTGACATCTCTCACCTGTCGTGGAAGACCACCTTCTTGGTGGCTATCATGTCAGCCAGAAGGATGGGAGAGCTCCAGGCGCTTTCCATCGAGTCTCCTTATCTGGTCTTCCACAGGGACAAGGTTGTCCTGCGCCCCCACCCGAAGTTCATTCCGAAAGTGGTGTTGGAGTTTCACCTTAACCAGGTGTTGACTGCTGGTGTTCTACCCCAATCACACGTGGGAGGCTAAATATAGGCTCCATACTTTGGACCCTAGAAGAGCGCTCTCTTACTATAAGGAGCAGACGGCTCAAGTTCGGGGACAGGTTCGCCAGCTGTTTGTCACCTACGCTGAAGCCGCACCTGGCAGACCTGCAGCCAAGTGGACGATAGGCAGGTGGGTCACCTCCTGCATAGATCTTTGCTATAGGTTGGCGGGCATGGAGCCTCCCAGCGGGATAAGAGCTCATTCTACCCGCCATACCACTGCATCGGTGGCTGCTTCCAGGGACTTCCCTATCCAGGAAATCTGCAGGGCTACCTCCTGGAAGTCAGCACACACCTTCATCACCCACTACCACATCGACCTTGAGTCACGCCGGGATGCTGGTTTTGGGGCCTCTGTTCTCCAGTTTTTATTTCCCAAGTAGGGGGTGTGCGCCTTGCCTCCCTCCTCCCGGAGAACTGCTAGGAGTCTGCCAGACAGTGTGGATGAACAACATATCCATGTCCCTAGAAATACGAGGTTACTCACCTGTAACAGGAGTTCTAGGAATGGTATATGTTGTTCATCCACACGACCCACCCGACCTCCCCGGCTTCGACGCACAACCTGGCTTCCAGTGGGCTAGGTCTGGCGTCATGGGGCGGAGCCGAGGGTTTTACCACCCGGGTGGGTGGGAGGAGCCAACTTGAAGACCTTCTGGCAAGATTTAAAGCGGCAAGGAACCTGCCAGACAGTGTGGATGAACAACATATACCATTCCTAGAACTCCTGTTACAGGTGAGTAACCTGTATATATTAGCCTCGTTAGCTGTGTAGAACTCCCTGAAGTGGGTGAGCTTTTGAATTTCAGTTCTCTTGTTCCCTTATACTTTTATATTTCATATTGGATTGCATGTTTAAATTTTTTGTGCTAAATGTGAATAATTATCATACCTGATCAGATTATTTATTTAATGCAAAGTTCTATTTTATTATCTGCACAGCAACATAGTTGGTGTAAAACCAGATTTTGATCATCTCTATCAGAAGCCGCTAAATTTAATTTAGTTTTTTATCACATTAGGCAAATCTCTTGATAATTATGTCTTGATTGACCGATTATTCAGCTGCAAATGCTTAAGAAATAATTGAGCAAGAGTCATTATTACTGCTGTTAGGGTTCAGGAGAATTTATCCATAGTTTGGAGGAGGAATCTTATGGTAAAACAGTGAGTTCCAAGGCATTTTTTCAAGGAGGTATGTATATGGAATGAATGCTTTTTAAGGTTAACCTGTACAGGATGGGATAGGATCAACTGTTTCTGAAGTGTGCCTATAGGTGAGTTTTGAGAGGTTTCTATGTATAAAGGTGTCAATAAATTTTAATAAAGACATGGCACACATATAGATGAACCAAAATATAAATACTTAATGGCCTCTCTGGAATGTAAAGTTGGTGGAGTCCCATCTAGTCATATAGGAACCAAGAACGGATTCGTCCAAAGTACCTGAAATGTTTTGGTAATGAACGGTGGGATCCACTGAAAAGGATAGTTCACCTTGAAATTGTATTTGCAGTGTAAGTTATTTTAAACTAGTATAAAGAAATACTAAGCTAACTAGACTCTTAGGATAAAATGACAATATTTGTCTAAAGCTGTTTGTAAGCTGGTATAACTGAAGAGGTGTAACAATACTTGTTTGTAACATGGCATGTAAAACTGAAAGGAAATTAAGCATTCATATTGGAAGAAAGACACCATGTGGTACACCAAGAACCATGGTCTAATACCATATTATAACATGGGTGGAAAGATAGGAGTGAAATGGAGACATGACATTGGTGTAAACGTATCAGCTTACCGAAAACGAGTGGTGATTAATCCACGAGTAGGGCCCGCTTCTGCACTACCAATTTCAGCCACAGGAGAAAGCAAATGTGCACAATCACAATAATAATAACACAGATGATATCGGGGATGAGCTAAATGATGTATGTGTGGGGAGGAGGCGCGCACAGCAAGCAATCGTAGCGACGGTCGGCAAGTACAGAGAGATGACAGTAGCATGAAGTGGCTTCGAGCTCGACCGAAGTAACGGACTAGGAGTCAGAATGTGTAACTGTTGTGTCAGACGGGTCCAGCGGCAAAAGGCACAGAAAGAAACCGCTCAGTATGACATGTCTTGTAGATCTTGGCCAAAAATTTAATGTTGCCACTAGGGTTGCACAATGCATAGGAATAAAAAGATCAGTCCCATGATGCAGTACTGTAAGTGATGTCCCCGATGTAGCAACGAACGCAAATACGGGAAAACCGTCGGTCAGACTTAAAAAATAATTATAACTTGTACTTGTTTTATAGTGCAATGTAATGTAAGCAGCTGCACAAAATGTGTGCACGCTACATAAAAGCATGTCACCTGTGGAACCTGAACGCGCATGGTGTTACAGCGTCACTGTAAGAAAAGCAGCAACCTGCAGCTTGTTTTATGCACAGTATTAAGCGATCGCCACAATACGTAAGTCGTTCTTCATGTTATCTCACAGTAACAATACTTGCCCTGCCACTTGCCATGTTACAAGTGCATTAATCACCTCCAGCGTCTGGCTGTACCGTTGGATTAATGCGGCCTCGTGCACCAACCCCCCCCCCAACCTGGACATTAATCCACCGGTAGAGCCCTCCTCTGTGAGTGATTAATGCTTACGTAGACCGTGGTTTGTGATGTAGTACTTTGGCAATCCACTATAGGCAAAAGCAAGCATACAAGTGGAACTAATATACAAATAGTTTGCTGTTTGTACTAGTTGCAGCTCATTTGTGGTAGTTTATTTCTGGCAGAGGGTTTTTGACATTTTCAAGATTGTTGTGTGCTGTAACTGCCACATAACTTTATGACTTACTAAAGATTCTACATTTAAACTCCACATATACTGTTAATTGTGCTGTAACAATATTTCTTTAAAAGTGAACATTTACACACTGTTACAATCACTTGTGATCTACTGCTCTCTAAGCAACTTTGGGTGCAATGCATTGTGGATGGCTGAATAACATTATGTGACATAGCGTTTTCTTGGTGAACACACAGTGGTAAAGATAAGCATCCACCTTCTGTAACCAAGATCAAAAATAACAGAGACAGTGAGATAAACAAAGCAAAATCAAAGAAAGAAGCTACTTCTATGGGTGAAAAGAAGAAGTGAGAGAAACAAAAGGAAATCAAAAAACAGACTAACAATACTAGTCAAAACAAGTATTTGAAAGGTGAAAGCAGTAAACGTTATGTTGTTCTATCTCCTGCTGAGTTAGTTTAGAGAGGAAAATAGTGAAGTTAATACTCAGAAAAATAGCACTTGTTCAATAAAGTTTTTTTTCAGATTGCCTCAATTCCATACATTTGGAAAAACAGTGCTGTGCTGCTAGGATTGGTTCACAGCCACCAATTGGTCTGCAAAGGAACTGCAGGAAGAAAATGAAGATGTACTCTAGCACAGTCCCATCATGCAGTGCAACTCATATCTTGTAATACACACAGATGAAAATCAAAGCATCTAACGTAGAAAGTTAACTGCAAGTTTTTGAAAAGTTGTAAATCATGTTTTGAGGTTAGAATGCTTAAAGCTTGTAATGAACATTATTTTTTACAAAAGTGAAATAGCAGCCACGACTTTTCCAATAGGTGTGTTCCAGTTGTTTTGTACTGTATGTACACCATGTTTAACAGCTCATCATATAGCATTCTAAAACAAAATCAGTCTGTCTGTTCTCATTTATTCAGCGACTATTAGTCATACAATCATTGCCATGTTACAAGAGGATTAAGCCTCTCGAAAGGATATGTGTACTGTGGAATTAATCCATGGTTGGGTCGTTGGAAGCTCATGGTTGGGTCGTTGGAGGCCCAACCCCCCAACCATGGATTAATCCCACAGTAGACCCATCTTTTCTCATGGCTTTATCCTTATTTAAAGCTATCTGTAAGCTGGCATAACTGAAAAGATGTGTACTTTACATGATATACCTACTGTTAAAGTCCTGCTGAATGGCTACCTTTGTGAATTTACACTGTACATTTTATCTGCTGTATGTTTGTTTGTTTCATAATGACTTTAAGTTGAACAAATAAATACATTTGATTTGAACCTGCAGTAGTAAACCTAGCTCCTTTGAGTTCTTTTGTTGCATACTATAAGTAGAATAAGTTGTAAAATAACATCTGAGTTTCCCTTACCTGTATCACAAGGGAAGTGCCTGAAGCCATTCTTGGTAAGAGAACATACCAAAAGTACTGTATACTGCTATCTTCCCATGAAATTAATTTTATAAGTCTTCTTGCAAAGATGAGTAAATAAAACATATGCATGTTTACTGCTGAAATGAGCCATTTTATGAACTCAGTCATTTTATTTGTATTTATTTATTTAGCTTTTGTTTACCAGGTAAGTGCACTAGACAAAAAAATGCCTATTTTCAGGCATGATCCGGGAGAGGAACAACAGCAGGTAGCAACAAGTGAAACAAGATGTGTAAAACAGCAGAAAATGAACAAAAAGTACTTAAGTTTCAAACAGCAGTCAAAAGTATGGGCGGTAGCAAGGCACAAATTACTAATACAGACAATATAACAGTTTGCCAAGGACAGACGTAAACAAGTAAACAACACCAAACATTGCCAAGGAGCTAGAGGGAGCAGAGCAAAATGAGAAGAAAATACACAACATAGATGGATAAAGCAGGAGACCAGTGAGAGCATAGAGATTGGGAGACATCAGGAGCAGGAATGTTTATCAGAGGAGCTGAGATAATCGAGTAATTCTCTTTTGAAGGTAAAGTGAGACTGGCAGATCCTAAGGTGAGAGGGTAGAGAATTCCAAGCTTTAGGAGCAAAGTGAGCAAACGCCTGCTCACCCATTTTAGAGGAGCACTTGGGAACAGCCAGGAGGGCTTGGTCTTTGGAGTGCAGGAGGTAGGCAGAGTCGGCGGGAGTGAACATAGAGGCCAGTGAGGCAGGTTTGGAGGACCTAAGGATGTTGTCTATCGAACAGCAAAGGATGTAGAAATGCCGGTAGGGGGAGAGAGCCAGTTTAGATCAGAACAGAGCCAGCAGTGGTGGACGAGATGAAATGCAGACAGGGCAAACCTGCTCACATTATTAAAGGAGACATTCCATTTAAGGAAACAGCTAGCATTGGCCTGGTAAAAGGAGGTAATTGCGTAGCATAGGCTGGGAAGTAAGACTCCCTGGGCAGTAGTGACCCTGGCAGCAGGAGTGAGGGCATAGCGGATCCTAAATGCAATGCCAAGTTTGGTATTGACAGACTTGCAGATGTTAAAGATGTACTGCAAGAAGTCAAGGGCAGGCTTAGGTGTGACACCTAGGTATTTGAAATAGTTGGTCACAGAGATGAGTGAGCCATCGAGACACTGGATGTCAAGACCAGTGGCACTGGTGCGAACCTTTTGTGGGGACCGAAAGAGTATGGCCTGGGTCTTGACAGTGTTCAGTACAAGGCAGTTTTGGGTGAGCCAGGTTTGGACTTTATGGAAGTCAGAGGTGAGCCTGGAATTAATATCAGTCAGGGATTTAGAAGAGAAAGGCAGCGAGTGGCCCAAGATGGAACCTTGGGGAATGCCAGTGTTTATGGAGGTAGGGGTGGAGAGGCCTTATTGAATGAGACAAACATGATGGTTATGGAGGTAGCTAGAAAACCACTTTAAGGCAGTAGTAGAGACTCCAAGGGTCTCGAATTTGTGAGCAGGAGGGAGTGATTAATGGGGTCGAAAGCCTTGGTAAGGTAGATGGAAATGATAATCACTCTGGAGTGTGAAGTAAAATTGATCTTATCACAGGTGGTTAAAAGCAGTCCACATATCTTTTGCTTTACAACCTATCTGGAGTGTTGCATACCCTATTATGGGTTATTGCTTACTTAACTGTGCAGTACTGGTGATAGTAGGTCGCCCTGGGTTCTGGTAAGATCATAAATCCTCTTGAGCTTCACTCACCAAATTCTGTGATGTCACTAGAACTCCTCTGTGATCCAGCAGTGCCTTATTTCACAGTTACATGTTAAGTATTCAGTATGTTTTGTTAGCCTGCTTTTTGGAATGTAATCAATACACATCTATTTTTTAACTGAAGTATGGTGGTTGTAAAAATTAAATAAATGTTTAATTCTCACCTCGGGTCCTTCAGAATGCTTGACTATTGCAGTATGCCAGCTGGGTTCAGCTGCCCCAGAGGTGGAGTTGATGCTAATGAAGTTATTAGAATTAACCAATCAGAGTGCAGGAGAGGTTGTGCCGTCTGTAGCTGAGCCAAAGGGCAGTCAGATTCACTTCTCCAGTGACTGGAGCAACACTGGCCTGAGCTCTCTCTTCAGACTTCACTTGAGAAGTTTCTTTTCATTGAAGTCAGTAGTTTTTCTCAGTTTTGTGCTGTCTTTAGTGTTTTTGGAGGTATTTTATACAATTTTTTTTTTTGCGGTTCCCAGGAACTGCAAGTACTGCTTCCTTCAGTGGTTCTGACCACTATTCCCACCTTTTTTCCGAGTTGAAATTTTAAGCGTTTGTGGTGAAAAAGTTGCGCTTTTAACTCTTATGAACTTTAAACATTTAGCGGTACCCTGTTTTAGTCAGGAATCGCATTTTTCTTTCAAAAATTTTAACTTTTGCGTTGTTGAGAACTGTTTATTTATGCGAGGGAACCAGCAATTTTCTTTAATTTGTCCTATTGGGAACAGCAATTTTACTGGTTTTTCAAAGGAATTGGCATGTCAAAAAGACTTAAAAAAGAGGACTGGACCAACTGGTTTTAAAAATTGTATTAAGTGCTTAAGAACAGTGGCTAAGGCAGATAACCACGATATTTGCTTGATTTGTTTAGGTCCAGACCATTACTGTGAGCTTTGCTCTAAATTCTGTTATAAAATAGGAGTTTGGCACTCCCTCCAGTGGCCAGGAGGATTTTAGGAAGAGGAGGCAGACTTCTTAGATGTGGTGGGTCTCCCTCTCCCCAAAAACGCTGTTTTTGCCTATCCATAAGTCCCTTTGCAGGGCAACTTTTAAACTGTTCCAAAACCCCACATCTAATCTTGGGGTGGACAAGAAAGTTAAAAAGAAGTATCAATAAGAAAAGACTAACGCTGAATTTCTTTACATGCACCCAGACCATGAGGGAGTGGTGCAGGCTGCAGCTTGTGACAAAGCTAAAGTTCCCTTGTCTTCCCAGCCTCCTGAAAGGGAATCTAGGAAGCTGCATTCGATGAGTAACAAACCTTACACCACAGCCTCCTTGCTGCTTCGCCTCTGTACTTAAATGACCTATGCAGCACAGTACCAAAAGACTCTCTGGAACTCTGTACTAGCTATTAGTCAACAGGCCCCAGACAAAATAGCTCAGGATCTGGCAGAAACTGTTGAGACTGCTTCAGAAGACATGAAATACCAGTTCCATACAGCTGTGGACACTAATGACACTGCCTCCAGAGCCGTGGACCAGGCCATCTGTCTCGGATTCTGTGCCTGGCTGAGGACAACCAACCTCTCCCAGGACACTCAGAGTAAACCTGTGGATTTCCCCTGTGAGAATAACTCTCTCTTTGGGGATAAAATTGAGCTTACATGAAGAAGGTGAAGTAATATAAAACCACCTATCAGAGCAGTGCAGCAAAAGAGAAAGCCTCTACTTCCCAGAGGCAGTAGAGGAGGGGAAAGAGAGGCAGAGGTTGCTACCCAAGAACCTTTTACCCTATGCCAGTGTCTATACCTCTGGACTACTCTCAGAGGAGAAGTTACTTCAGGGGACGAGGAAGAAGGGCACAAAGAAGGACTGACCTCTCACCTTCCCCAAAGGCTCAAACTAAGAAAACCTCCTGACTGAAATGCCCAGGTTGCCTCCCCTTCCCTCTCCCAGTAGGAGGAAGGCTGACCCACTACCTCCACCGTTGGCACCTCATCACCGGAGGTAAATGGGTGCTAGAGGTGGTGGGTTAGGGACTTACTTTGCAGTTCAAAAAGTTTCCCTCCTTACAGGGCCACAAACCTCTGAAACCTCTATTCCCCCAACAGAAAAACTATTGCTGGAGCTAGAGGTAAAGGCACTTCTGTCTGCAAAAGCAGTGGGAAGGGTTCCCTTCCCCCAGTGGGGGAAAAGGCCTCTATTCGAGGTATTTTCTCACACAGAAGAAAAATGGGGATTGGCAGCCTATTCTAGACCTAAGGTACCTGAAGAGACACTTGCTCAAACCCAAATTCAAGATGGTTACCGTGGCAGTGGTGATCCCATCCTTGCAACAGGGAGACTGGCTAGCCTCCCTAGACCTCAAGAGTGCCTATTTTTACATTCCAATCAGGTCGTCCCACAGAAAGTACCTCCGATTCGGGCTTCTCTCTGGCCACTACCAGTTTGCAGCCCTGTCATTTGGCTTTCCTTCAACCCTCAGGATCTTCACGAAGTTCCTGCCAATGGTGGCAGCTAACCTCTGTCTTTCCACACCAGGATGATTGACTAATAGTGGGCAAGTCCCCACAAAAGTCAGAGACTCACTCAGCCTTACACAAAGTACTCTAGAGTCCCTGGGTTTCATCATCATCAACAAGGAAAAGTCCCACTTTGAACCAGTTCAAGTTACTGGAGTTCATTGGGGCACAATTGGACACCCAACAGGGAAAAGCCTGGCTCCCTTGGGACAGGGTGCATGCACAGCCTCCTAGGCCTGGCAGACTCCTTTGTCCTGGGCCAGCCAAGGTCTGCCAGATACTTTCTCAGGCTCCTGGGCCACATGGCCTCCACTACAGCCATAGTTCCAGGTGTCAGGTTTTAGATGAGGTACATTCAGTATCACCTGAGGACTCACTGGTCCCAGAAAAGAGACTCTCTGTTAAAGCTCATTCCAGTCACAAGGACCTTTCTACAGGCCCTGGATTGGCTCTTTCTCCCTCTCCCCTTCCTTTCCATAATGACTCCCTTGTGCCATTCCACCTACCTGCAGGGTAAGGGTAATTTTTTTTTTTTTTTTAATTACTATAACATTAGTAACACAGAGGAAAACAGTGGAGTTGCATGCTAGGCTACCAATATAACCCTCCCCCCAGCCAGCAGACCCTACCAAAGCAGACATAGACTTAGGTGGCACACAGGAGACACTAGGCAGCACAGCATTTTAAATCAGACACTGACTGTAGACAGTATAGTAGACACGACCAGCACAGCACAGCAGAACAGACCACCAATAAATAAGCATTAAGCCACGATGAAGGTGGCATCTAATGGGGAATTAATGCATGGTGGGGGGGTTGTGGCCAAGTGCCTACAACCACCCAACCATGCATTCATTCCCCATTAGATGCCACCCTTGGAGTGGCTTAATGCTCTTGTAACATGGCATGTTTTAGGTGATTGTTACATTTGGTAATATTTCTGGTATGTGCAAAAATGAGTTCCACAATTGTAGTAGTCACATAATATGCTTACTGCACTTTGAAGATTACTTTCTTTTGCACAGTAACATCTTTTTATGTGCTGATGTCAGCACAAGATGACTTATTTGTATACAGTCCTTTTAGTTAAGCATGTTTCAATTACTGCTATTGATTTCTAGATGGCTATTATTTAGATAACCTGTCTAGGAGGTCCACGGTGCTTCCATTTTGCCATTGAAAGATGTCCTGCTGCTCTTCATTTGCGTATTGATGCTATAGCTGTATTTCACTTCTCAGTGTTGTGCCAATTTTGTTTTTCGTCCCTCAGTTCACCACGGGACTGCTGCGTTTGTCTGTTTTATCCTTCATGGTGCTGCTGCTACTCCCTTTGTGAGGATACTGGTAGACATTGACTGTGCCAAGCACAGTAAATGATGGAAAGGGGCACGCCGACATTGCTTCCCCTCTGCTCCCCTCGGTTGACCTCGCCGTATCCGGAAGTGTTTTTGTTTCCTACTTTTTGGGCATTTCTGAGTCTCACTGCTTTGTCTCTGGGTTCCTGTGTTCGCTATTTCATTAATAGGATCTGGTTCTGTCACTGCAGGTAGAGGACACTTTGTTCCCTGGGAATATGTGTATTGTGCTTTGGTTTGTTTCTCTGTGCGACGACTGGGTTGTTCTGCGGGTTTGGTGCCTACTACGACTCTCATGGGCATTTTGGTGGGTGGGAGGGAAGGACACTTTAGCAGCAATACTGAGTATGCTGCTTATTTCCATTCTGTGGACTCTTAAGGTATTTCAGTTTGGGGATGGCGTTATTGTAAAATTAATGCTATCTCCAAAGTAGGCCATGTGATGTGTTGCATCCAATCAATTGTACTTTTCCACTGTTTAGCTATTTTGCCATGTTACAAACATAATTAAACACCACCTACCCTTGTCTTCTTACAGACTAGAGCTATATTAGTGCAAGTTGAGCACATTTGTGCTGTTTTACTGATTGCTGTGCTGATCACTGATGGAGCCACTGACCCAATCCAGGCACAACAGGAAGAGAGAATGCCTCACAGATTGCAGCAGGCTTCTTTTCCCGGGCACTCCCTGACCCTGACTGGTGCCAAATCAAATGGCCAATAGTGCGTGACTCCTGCCAGCTTAGAACTGCCCTATGCAAACTGGAATCCCCTTGCTCCCATCACCTCCTCTGCTTATTGCTTTACCTTGATCATCCTGTGCTAAAAGTCTCCACCACTCACTCACACTAATGGGACTATGCTGGAGGCGCTTGGACCCCGCGGGAGGCAAACATCTTCGGGAGGGTTGGCGCCGGAATAGGACCGTGCATGCGCGGCACTGCGAGACTAGCTCGTGCTGTATAAGCTATCTCGGCATTGACCCTCCAGCTGCCTCAGTTCCTTTTCTCCCGCCGAGTGCACTTCAATGATGACGTCGCTCGCCTGCCGGGAATCAAATCTTCTTCTATACAACAGCATCTATAGCCATTTCAGTGTTCGATTAATTTACTACTTTTAGTGTTCTTTTCTTATTTACAAAAAAGAAAAAAAAAAGACAGAGGAGAAGAAGATGAACTAGAAGAAGAAGAAGAGGAAGAAATTCTCAGCCTGCCATTAATGGAGTTGACCTTGGGTGGTAGCAGTGATGGTAGGGAGACTTCATTTGAAAGCTGTGATGGCAGTGGGGCTGTGTCCAGTCCGCCGCCCTTTGTGGAGGGGGGGTCTGACCATGGACAGTCTGGTGCTCGGGGGGGGGACAGTCAACCTGAAGCACAAAAGCAGAGGGCCCATTCCCGGCCTCGATAAGGGACCCAGCTCCACTTGACCTTGAGCTCTTCTTCTTCCTGTCAGTGGAAGAAGCAACAGTACTGCTTGAGGTCGCCCTCTGGTACGTCTGTACGGGGATTGTCAGTGGTGGCGAGCGGTTAGCCTGACCCGACTTTGGTGGGATCCTCTGTGGCTCCGTTCCTAACGGCCGTGATCTTTGACACCGGGCCCCATCTCTGTCCTTGATGGGGCGCCGGTGAGCAGTTTCACTTCTGGGCTGCTCTTTTAGAGCAGGGGGTATGACGTCTGTCCTGTTGATTTGGCCAGTGGACCCGGTTCTGGGCCTTCGTGCCTCGGAGCCACTGGGCCATAGCCCAGTTGGGCGGGCAGGATGTGCACAGTGCCTTATCTGGTGCTAGCGCCATTAACGCCGACCCCGCATGCCTACCCCCCTCATCTTTTCCTCTGCAGGCACTGGCATGGGTACCGCTTTACTTCTCCCCCTTTTTTTCTTCAGGTCTAAGACCAGTATGCCTGATGCCACTTGCGGTGCCGGTGCCGAGAGTGGTGTTGGCATCCTTGGTGGTGTCAGCACCGTGAGTGATGCTGGTGACATGGGTGATGCCTGCGCTGTGAATGGTGCCGAACTCCTTGATGCCATTCCGGGTGGTGGCATCTCTTGTGATTCTGCCCTGGACCTGCCTTTTGGAGGTTCTTCTGGGGTTGAAGTGGATCTGGATGAGTCTCTCCCTGTCCTACTTTGTCAGAGATGCAGCGGATGACTCATTTTAGAGGCTGGAATGCAAGCCTTCTGTATCAGCAGAGCCTGTGATGGAAGATCTTCTTTTTAGTTTTTCCTCAGGGATATGGGGTCCACCAGTCTGAGGGCCAAACCAATAATCACTGCCAAGGAGATGTTAATCACCTGTTGCCGATGGAGTCTGCCCCTTAGTGGGACGGCACCGTCATTATTCTTGTAACAGGCAGTTCTTTCAAGGTAGAGGCCTGGAAGCTCCTCAACTGCAAAAAACCAAAATCGCAACAGAGGGCATAGGGCCCGAAAGCACTTTGGATCTGGCTCAGGTCCCACCTCAGCTGTCTGAGGTGGACGCCTCTTGGCGGTAGTGGGGGGCTCCTGATTTGATTTTATAACTAGTGGAAGTCCAATCCAGCGGATGTATGGGTCATCAGGATTGACCGAGGGGGATACTCTCCCAGTTTCACAGAGAATTTTCCTGGACCAAAACGGCAGCCCAGTCTGTTTGCCTCTCTGTCAGACCCTCTTTCCTCTGAAAGACGGGGGTCTCAGAGCAGTAGAAGTTGTTCCACAGTGAGTCAGAATTCAGGTTCCTACTGCCCTTGCTTGGTTCCATAACAGGCGGCATGCACCCATTTCTCGACCTTGAAAGGTTAAACAAGTACATGTTCAGGGAAGAGTTCACTATAACCTTGGTATTCGAGCCTTCACTCACTGGACGTTTGGCTCCAAGCCAGCCCATCTGGGCTAGAGTCTCAGGAAGCAGTTGACACAGCTTCTCAGTCATTTTCTTCCAGGAGGGGTTTTCTGATTCAGGAAAGGTGCCAGTTTCACCTTCCCAACAGCTCTATGATCCCTCCTGGATACCTCTGGGGCAAGGGTTCTTCCTTCTGGGGAACAGAAGAAATGACATCTTCAGATGTCTTGTTACTACACAGAAAGTGACTCTGTCCAGGCCCTTTTCGATGCATCGGATGTTGGGACTTTTGCCTTCGTCCGCAACAAATAGTGATCTCCGACCACACTTCCGCAATCCTCTGCATAGATCACAGAACCTCGGACAAAATTACTTACATGGTAGATGCAGTTGGCCTAGCTTCTCCTAGGCCTACCCTTACCCTCTAAATCCCAAATCACCATCTCCACAGTTGCACTCCTGATAGGTTGGGAAGCTCACTGTCAAGACCTCCACACTCAGGTGTGGAGCCAGGAGGAGGAACATCATCTTCTCTAAATTTCTTAGAGATGAGAGCTGTCTTATACGCTTTCTAAGTCCTGAAGGAGGCCCTCTGCCACGAAGTTATCCCACTTTGGACGGATGACAAAATTGTGACGTTTTCATCAGCAAGCAGGGTGGAGCACTTTCCTACACTCTGTGCAGAAAGGCCGTGGGGAGGTGAGAGTGGTGCCTTGAGCACGTTGCATCAATTCTGTCATTGTGCAGTCGCTATTCGACAAGTGGGGCAGTCTGGACCTGGTCCTGTCTTCGTCCCCTTTCAATGCAGTCTGCCTCTATCCTGCTTCAGAAATCTAGACCTGGTGTTTTCTGTCAGGATGTATTCACTGCAGTAGACAAGATGCTCCTGTACGCTTTCCTCCTCCTCCTCCCTTAGTTCAGAGGGTGCTGCTGAAATTGTAGGAAAACAGGGACAGGATGATTCTCATCATCCCAGACTGGCCTCGGCAGATATAATTTACGTAGACAAACAGTCTGTCAGAAGTTCCCCCGAGGCATCATCCTCTACCAGTGGACCCTCTGACACTGGGACTTTGGTCCCTCCTTCCTGCTCTCCCTTCATCTCTGTGCCGGGCTTCTGAGGAGATGAAAGTCGGCAAGTTTTAGGTTTCCAGACAATCGTTGAGATCTTCTTAGCCGCACATAGACTATCCCCCAGGAGGACTTAGGTAGCTAAGTGGCTTCACTTCACCTTCTGTTGTGCAAAGTTCCATCTAGATCCTTTTATTTGCCCACCAAGTAAAATTTTGGGGTGCCCCATGGACCTGTCAGACGCAGGTCTGCATTTCTTGCAGAGAATGTTCACCTCTCTGCGTTTTTGGACTGTCTTGAGCCAGCAGACAACATGTCACTGGCTCAGTTACCATTAGTCAAGTTTTGCTTCTCCCGCCTTACTTCGTTAACTCCAGAATGAAGGAGAGCACTCCCTTTATCTCTCTGAACGTTAAGAGGGTTCTGCGATTCTACATCGACAGAATGAGGAAATATGCATCCGAGCAACTATTGTATCTTTTCGAATGCCTTGGCTGGGTCAGCCTGTTGCCATGAGATATATTTCTGCTTGGTTAGTAGCATGTCTTTGACGCTGCTAATCCGTGGCACAGCTCAAGTTGGAAGGCCAGGTTCTTACCACTCTACCGGAGCGGTTGTGGCTTTCCTGGCAGAAATTCATAGTGTACCTGTTCCAGACATCTTCAAGGCAGCAAGTTGGAACTCAGTGCATACCTTTGTAAAGCACTATGTTCTGGGTGTCCATGCCTGACAGTTAACTTTCTTCGGCAGGGCAGTCCTTATGGACTTCTGTCCTGAGTGAACTCTGTCTCCTACCACCCTACTTGGTGGAGGTTTGATTTTTAGCTCGGTACTCTCCTATTCGTGAGAATGAGTGGTGGAGAATTTTAGTCCAGGAAGATATGGAAATTACGTACTTACCGTAATTCTTGATCTTCCTGGACGAAGTCTCCACCACTCAGTCACACGCCCAACCACCCACCATCCCCCGAGCTCACTCATTCTGTTTTGATCTTCACTTCCTTGTTGTTCAGGCCATGAAGACATTATTGAATTGACCCTTCTTACATGGATCATCCGGGCCTTCACATGCCCGGAAGTTAGGGTTAGGTTTTCTTTCATTAGTTTACTCTGCACCTCCTCGGTCAAAAAGCTACTGAGGCAGATGGAGGGTCAACGCCGAGATAGCCTATACAGTGTGAGCTAGTCTCATGGCGCTGCGCATGCGCGGTCCTATTCTGGTGCCGACCTTCCTGAAGATTTTTGGCTCCCGTGAGGTCCTAGCACCTCTATAGTCCCATTAGTGTGAATGAGTGGTGGAGACTTTGTCCAAGAAGATCAAGAATTACTGTAAGTATGTAATTTCCATTTTTTGTCCATACAGCATAGTGAGCATACAGTCCCCCCATGGTATGATGATGTTGCTGGCTGTCCCCCCCAATCACTACTCACCCCCACCCACTGCACTGCAGAACCACCAGTCAGTCCTACCTCCCACTTAGTTGTTGCTTGCAGCAGCAGTCTCTGCCTTGAGCCTCCAGCAATCAATATTCCTCTGTCCTCTCCCTGCCAAACTTTCAGCTGGCAGCCTCCAGTTAACTTCCACAGGCTGTAGGCTCAGTCCTCTCCCTTCCAAACTTCCAGCTGGCAGCCTCCAGTTAACTTTCACAGGCTGCAGGCTCAGCCTGACTGATGCCCCAACTGGACCAACCCCTGCAGTCTTTCACTGGTGCCCTCAGCCCCGCACTGCTCAATCCCAGGCCATAAGGACTACGCGACCCACTCCCAACACTGGAAAGCAAGGCAGCAGCTCCTTGGCATTGGCGGGCAGACATGGCAGCAGCATTCCATTTTGAACAGGCAGGACAGTTACAGGAGGAGGGGAAGTGAAGCATCAAACATGTCGACACTAGCACTGCACTTCTTTCGATGCCAGCAGTCAGTCTCCCACCAGCTTATCCTGGTTACTCGCTATTGGTGGCAGTGCACGCTCACACTACTTCCGGGTGTGGTGCAGTCTGTCACTCCCCCACCATTACGATTCGCTCCTACTCCTTTCGGTTCCGGCCAGGCCAGCTTGTGCAGCGATGCCCCCCCCCCCGCAGCTCGCCGCCGCCTCCCAGATCCCATCAGTGAAACCTGCCCCCACCCTGCTCTGCAGCTCACTGCACTCTCTCAAGGACCCATCAGTGAAACCTGCCCCCCCTCCGAACGGCAGGCTCCTGAGTCAGTCCCTCCTAGGCCACCAGTAGGCAGCAGCAGCAAAAGCGGCTGAATATTGGGGGTGACAAATGTGCTAACCTTAATTGTTGGGGGGACTTGTGCCCCCCGTCCCCCCTATAATTACTCCCCTGGCTGTGTACATGACCATCAGAGTCTTTGCCCCCCAGCTGAAAGGTCAGTCAGCTCAGATCAGAACAGACAATACCATTGCCATGTTCTGTATCAGCAAACAAGGGGTCACAAAGTCCACCAAAGTTTGCACGGAGGCCATGAGGATTTGGTCTCTGGCTTACTCCTTGGACATACAGCTGTCTGTCATCCATCTCTCCCAGGCAAAGACGATGTCCTGGCGGACACCCTGAGCCACATCAGTCAGGGGTCACCATGAGTGGACCGTAAACAGGTAAGCGCTGGACACAGTATTCAGGAGATGGGGCACTCCAGAGATAGACCTCTTTGCCTCCAGCCTCAACCTCCAGCTCCCACTTTACTGTTGCAGGCCTCCAGCACTGGGCACAGTGGCAGTGAATGTTTTAGCGCTGTATTGGACAGGGAAGTTCCTGTATACCTTCCCTCCATTTCTCTTAATCCTCAGAGTTCTCCTAAAGCTCAGGGATCAGCTGGCTACCGTCATTCTGGTGGCTTCAGGCTAGGCAAGGCAACCCTGGTACTCTCTGCTCCTTGCCCTGTCAGTCAGGAGACCTATTCACCTACCCCCCGAGCTGTACTCTCCTGACTCTGCCTCAGACAGGAACAACATGCCCCAGCATAGAGTCTCTGCGTCTCAAAGCTTGGTACTTGAAGAGCTAGAATAGCCAGATTCTCAATACTCAGAAGTCATCCTAAAAATCCTTTGGCTGGCTAAGATGCCCAGCACTAAGAAAACCTGTGCCTCTAAATGGATAAGATTTTCTCTGTGGTGCAGAGACAGGTACATAAACTCTCTGTGGGCCAGTCTGCCTTCTCTCCTGGACTACCTAGTGCATTTCCAGGCCTCAAGCCTTAGGGTGTCATCCCCCAAGGTTCACTTGGCAGCTATCTCAGCTTACCTTTCTGCTGGCAAGGACAGATCTGTAATTTCCCAATGTTTCAAAAGTTTTTCAAAGGCCTCTGGCACCTTTAGCCCGCACTTAGGGAGGCTCTCCCTTCCTCCCTGGGATTTGAACCTCTGCATAGCTAAGCTCATGGAGCCTCCCTTTGAGCCTATGGCTGCTGCAGACTTAAAGTATGTCACTTGGAAAACTGTTTTCTTAGTAGCTAGTATCACTTCAGCCAGAAGGATTTTGAACTGCGAGCTCTTTGTACTGAACCTAACTACATTATCTCCCACAAGGATAAGGTAATCCTCAGAACCAACAGGAAATTCCATCCTAAGGTAGTCTCCAAGTTTCATGTCAACCAGTCTGTAGCACTCCCTGCCTTTTTTACAGGCAAATCCACCCCTGGGGAGCATAAACTCCACAGTTTGGATGTTAAAAGAGCATTGACCTACTACCTGGAACACACCAAGAAGCTCAGAACCTCTCTTGGCAGGGGTAGACCAGTCACTATAAGAACTGTCTCTAGTTGGATAGTCTTTTTTTTTTATTCAGTTCTGTTACAGTAAGGCTGACAAGCAGCCCCCTCAAGGCCTCAGAACCCACTCCAGTAGGGGCACTGCAGCCTCAGTGGCAGCTGCAAGGGACATCCCCTTGCTCAATATCTGCAAAACAGCTAACTAGACGACTGTACACACCTTCACAAAGCATTATTGCTTGGATGTATGGTCTAGATCAGATGCTAGATTTGGCATAGCAGTCCTGCAGAACCCATTTCCAAAGTAGGTTCTGTACCCTACACCCAACTGCACTGCTTTGTTGTCTGCAGTTGTCAAGTATACTGAAGGACCCCTGGGGTGAGAAGAAAAAAATTGCCATAGTAATATTGCTTCTTCCAAGGTGTCCTTCAGTATGCCTGACCTCCCACCCATCCTCCCCTTACATAACCTTATTGGGTATCATCCTACAGTCCTTCTTTTTGCCAAATTTTTAACTGTTGGCTTTTGATAGACATAGGGTTTTCACAGTTATGTGTGTTTATAATTCAAGGAACTTGTTTCTGGTTATGAGACTTCTGCTTTTCTGATACAGTAGACTTTTTTTTTTTTTGCAGTTTCGAAATGAATCTGACTGCCCTCTGTCTAAGCTACAGATGGCACAATCTCTCCTGCGCTCTGCTTGGCTAATTCTAATAAATTCATTAGCATCAACTCCACCTCTGGGGCAGTTGAACGCAGCTGGCATACTGCAATAGTCAAGCAGACTGAAGGACACCTTGGAAGAAACAATATTACTATGGTAAGTAATTTTTTTTCTTGTAGACCATGTATAAATAATAAACCCAAACTACTTGTTATCAATGCCTATACTGCTTTCTGCCTTGTCTGTACCCCTGCGAAATGACAAATTATGTTCTAAACTGGATTTCCTGGCCTGGCCCATCATTAGGTCAGTTATTGTCATTTAGATGATTTTGAGGTACACAAAGCAGTTACCCTTTATGTGAATGTCTTTAGAAGACCAATATTTGGGACAAAGTAAAAAAAAATGTGTAAACGTAAGGGTATTTAAACCTTTTGTTTTAGTAGATACCTGCTCTTTAAAGAAGTCTGAGGATGTCAAAAATCCTGAACCATTTCACCACTGTAGGTGATGACTACAAGAAGTGGCAGGAAGAGGAGGAGGACGATGAGATTCTTCCTGAGACTGAACATCATCCACCACCACCACAACAAGAATCGTTATCCTTCCGAAATGCACTGAAACAACTTTTATCCTCCCACAAATTTCAGGTGTAGTAGAATTTACTGTCCAGTATTTATTTTTTTGTATTTTAACTTTTTATTGAGACAATTCAGTACAGTTTTTCATATTGCTCATCATCATACGGTTACAATAATCATTCTCATCATACCATTTAATACACTGAATCTCTCTACACCTTCTATATCATATGTTAAAGTCAGTTCTAAATTCCTGTTAGGTACTCTGGGAGTCGAGTTATAGTTCATCTGTTTTTCTGTTTGAACCATCTGGGCAGGGCTACATTTGTGTCCCTGGGCGTGATCCCTGGTCCACTCAGGTTCCATTACAAGAGGTACTCACCCTAAGTGGGGGGAATCCCAGCCCAGCCCCGCCCCCCATGCGCAGACATGAATCTGGTTTTCTTTGGTTATTCCTGTTTCATTCCCATCAATGGCCTGCAGGTTCCCTCCTTTTTAATTGGCTGATTGATTTCGCTGTTAATTTTATCTCTTCCCCCCTTTCTTGGCCCTTCTCTGTTTGTTAAGTAACCCTTCATGGTACAAAGTTCGGGTAGTATTCTGATACATAGAGTATCCACTTCTGCTATTTATTTTTGTATTGGTCTTCCCTATCTTGGATTCTAGCCATCAATCCCTCCATATGATATATTTTGTTTATTATTTTTCTCCAGTTGTAAACGGTGGGCGGGTCCGCCTTCATCCAGTTTTTTGTTATTGTTTTTTTCGCTGCTGACAGGTACAACCATATGGGAGAGCGGGGCAATAGTCGGAGTCCACTCGGGGGCACCGAGGCCAGAGCCAGCTGTGGAGTAAGATCTAGTAGGACTCCCTCCAGCATCTCCATCTGCAATAAAATCTACCCCCAGAATGCCTGTATCTTCGGACATGACCAAAGTACATGACTATGATTCGCAGAGGCTTCCCCACAATTTCTCCAGCACTCACCGTACCTTCTGGGTATATATTTTGCCAGTATCGCTGGTGTCCTAAAATACCTGTATCTCGCCTTCCACGCGAACTCCCTCCATTGGGTCGTGGATGTAATTTTTACTGCTGTGGTGGCCTATTTAAGCCATGTTTCATGTTCTGTGTTTGAATTTAGTTCTGTATTCCAATTCAAATAACATGAAGTCTTGCTGTATTCAGACATAATGCAGTTAGCCCCAGCACTTGAACTGCCCCGGAGAGGAAAGAGTTAACTCTATGCAGAAGCATAGAATGTTGAGCTTGAGCTCGGTTTTCAAACCTCTGTCTGTGGTACTTCCCAGTGTAACCGTCAGATTCTTTACTCCGCCTGACAGTGAAGTCGCTCTGGAGATTCCTCTGCTCGGTTCGGTAAAAGAAAAAGCGTTTGGTTTAAACTTCATATTTTTTGTTATTTTCAGATTTCCAGCCTCTGTCTACAGTACAGGTAGTATGTAGATAGGTAGTGACTGTGTTTTATTTTGCTAAAAAGAGTGGAAATTGTCTTTTCTTCTGTTTCTGCCCAGTCTGTCCGGTTTGGAACCGACTTTGTTAAATTTAGTCTAATTTAATTTTTTCTCTTTCTGGGATTAGTGTGGTGTTCCGGTACCCATCGGTTTCAAAAGAACCAGATTGTTTGCTGGTTCTTTTAAAAAGCCCGTGACACAGTTTGTAACCAATCAGTTGTTTTATTACCTGGTTTGAAAGCTGCAATAGGGCAGTTTGTTAGGTTGGCCATGTCTGAGAAACCCAAGAAGAAAACCGGTCCCACTGGGTTTTAACACTGTACTGAGTGTGGGGAGGCCTTTGCTAAGGCCGACCCTCACCTCATCTGTGTTTATTGTCTGGGGTTTCACGACCTCAAGCCAGACTGCCAAATCTGTAAAAACTTTTCTAAATCCACTCTAGATAAAAGACTGAGTAGGCTAAAGGAAAGGGAGGCCGAGAAGTCCATAGATCCGGATGGCCAGCCCACTTCGGTTGGGGCAGAACCTGAGGAGGTCCCTACTGACGTAGGCAGTACCTCCTCGGGCAAAAGGACAGCTGACCCCGAGGGGTCGGTTCCGTCAAAGAAAAAGCACAACTCTGCCGGTTCAGATCCTGTATCCCACTCTCCAACCGCGGATGAAATAGCCAAAGTGATTAGTATTGTCCAGTTGCTTAGACCAATTCCATCTGAACTGATATCAACGGTTCGGTCAGATCCGTCTCCTCCGGATTATGACCCAGATGCTTATTATGAGGAGTGGGAGGGAGATGAAGACTATCCCGGTGATGATGGCGATGATAATGATGAAGGGGGTCTGGATGTGCCCATCCCTAGACAGGCCCTCATGTGTCTCTCTTCCCAGGCTCTCTGTGTCCCTTCACACTTTTTGTTCTACAAAAAGGTGGCACAAACCCTGCAGCTTCCCTTGGTTGAAGCTGCAGAGGAGGATGAAGAGCCTGATTTTGTGGAAATGATGGACATCCCAGAGTCCAAAAAGCTGTCTATCCCTCTTCATAAATCCTTGGGGAAACAGACACACAAAATTTTACAAACCCTAATTCAGTACTCTCCTGTGGATAAGAGAATGGACAGGAGGTATTTGTTATCAGGCTCAGCTGCGGAGTTCCTTTATAGTCATTGCAGCCATGTTGGGGTAGTGCAGGCTGCAGCCTGTGACAGGGCTAACATTCCTTTGGCTTCACACCCCCGGATAAGGACTCCAGGAAAGTGGATGCCATGGCCAAAAAACAGTATTTGGCATCCTCTTTGGGACTCAGGCAGGCTACTTATATGGCCTACACAGCCAGGTATCAGAAAGCCAGATGGGATACGGTTCTGGAAATGGCTAAACAGGCTTCTTCCCAGCTAGCCAGGGAGCTGGAGGTGGTGGCTGATGATGGAATTGAGGCATCCAAAATGCAATTTCATGCTCCTGTGGACTCCAATGATGTGGCATCTAGAGTCATGGCTACATCTGTGTCTCTCAGAAGACATGCTTGGCTCAGATATACTAGCCTTTCACAGGATACCCAGACTAAGCAATGGATTTTCCTGTAGTAGGTAACTCTCTGTTTGGGGAGCAGACAGAGGTTTACATGAAGAAAATGGATGGATACAGGACCACGTACAGGAGTGCACAGGCCAAGGAAAGGCAGGCCACTCCGCACAAGCAGCAGTCTGGGGGCAGGGGCAGGACCTTTCAAAAGCCTTTTTAACAAGCCCAGGCCTCTTCTCCCTTCCCACAGAGGGGGTTCTTCAGAGGGAGGGGTAGGAGGTGGATGAGCAGGGCTGCTCCCTCCTCCTCTTCTCAGTTTAAGGCTCCTGCCAAGCAGACACCCTGATGTGTCAGCACGGGTTGACTCCTCATTTCCAGTAGGAGACAGGCTGGCTTACTACTTCCAGGCCTGGAAGTCTGTGACCTCAGACAAGTGGATCCTGGAAATAGTAAGCCAGGGACTGGCCCTCAGCTTCAGAAAATTTCCCAAAAGAAGGGCCAAGTCTTTTCCACCTGCATCAGTCTCAGAAACCCTTGCCCTAGAGGCAGAGGTTTCCTCTCTTCTAGCTCTCAAAGCTATAGAGAAAGTTCCTACTCAGCACAAGGGAAAAGAACTGTATTCCAGGTACTTCCTTACCCCAAAGAAAACAGGGGAGTGGTGACCCATCCTAGACCTAAGGTATCTGAACAAACACATTTCAAAGCCCAAATTCAAAATGGTAACTTTGGGAATAATCCTTCCCTCTCTAAGGCCAGGGGATTGGCTAGCATCTCTGGACCTCAAGGATGCCTACTTCCATATTCCTATCAGGTGCTCCCACAGAAAATACCTCAGGTTCGAGTTGCCTTCAGGCCATTACCAAATTCAGAGCCATGCCATTCGGCCTAACATCAGCTCCAAGGGTGTTCACAAAGTGCCTTGCAGTAGTGGTGGCTTACCTCAGAAGACAGGGTATCACCATCTTCCCGTATCTGGACGACTGGCTTTTAGTGGGTCAGTCACCTTTACAGGTCAAGTCAGCTCTTCAAAATACCCAGGACCTACTCAGCTCCCTGGGTTTTCTTCTCAATCTTCCAAAGTCTGTACTCGAACCAGTTCAACTTCTCACCTTTATAGGTATAGAGTTGGACACTGTACAAGCAAAAGCCTTCCTTCCCCTGGCAAGGGTAAAAGCCCTAGTGGATCTCACTTCCTCCTTTCGACCTCAGGCCTCCCGCCCAGCAAGACAGTTCCTCCAGCTTCTGGGCCACATGGCAGCTTCCATGGCAGTGGTGCAGGGAGCAAGGTTCCGGATGAGGGACATTCAGTTTCGTCTGAGGTCTTTTTTGGTCTCAAAAGAAGGATTCACTTACCAAGCTGATTCCAGTGACTCAGACTCTTGTCCAAGCTCTCCAGTGGTAGCTGGACCAGGACAACCTCAGACAAGGGGTTCCATTTCTCCCTCAAGTTCCCATCAGTAGTTTTAACTACGGATGCTTCTCTCCTAGGGTGGGGAGCCCACCTGGGAGCCCTGACAGCTCAAGGGCTCTGGTCTCCACAGGAGTCTCTCCTTCATATCAATCTCCTGGAACTCAGGGCAGTTTTCCTAGCCCTACAGAGCTTCTCGGATTCAGTCAAGGGCAAGGTGGTCCAAGTCAGAACGGACAACACCACCACAATGTGGTACATCAACAAGCAGGGAGGCACTTGGTCCTTGGCCTTGTGCACAGAAGCCATGAAGCTGTGGTCTGTGGCCTGTTCTCTTCAGACTTCTTTGGTAGCAGTTCACCTTCCAGGGAAGGACAACGTACTAGCAGATGCTCTGAGCAGAATTTCACAGGGACACCATGAATGGACCCTGGATCCTCACATCCTGAAGGTCATCTTCTCCAGGTGGGGCACTCCAGAGAAAGATCTCTTTGCAGCATCGGACAATCATCAACTTCCTTTGTTTTGTTGCAGACCTCCAGTCCTGGGGACGGTTCCCCAGGATGCTGTCTTTTTGGACTAGAAGGGCAGGTTTCTCTATGCCTTCCCTCCTTTCCCTCTGCTGTTCAGAGTTCTGATCAAGATCAGGACTCAACCCTGCACAGTGATACTGGTGGCTCCAGATTGGGCCAGACAGCCTTGGTATCCTCTACTGCTGTCCTTGTCAGTGTCATGCCCCCTGTCTGTGCCCAGGACATACAATCTCCTGTCCTTCTCCCAGGGGCAGATCTAGTACCCCAATCTCCAGTCTCTCCATCTCAAGGCCTGGCTCTTGAAGAGTTAGAATATGCAGCTCTACATCTTTCTCAGGGAGTTCTGGATATTCTGAAGGTCTCTAGGAAACCTTCCACTAGAAAAACTTACAACTCCGAATGGAAAAGGTTCAGTATTTGGTGCTCTCAGAAAAGTATCCTGCCCGATTCAGCAGACATTTCCACAACCTTAGACTATCTAGTTCATCTCAATGGTTTAGGCCTTAGGCCTGCCACTCTGATGGTTCATCTAGCAGCTGTCTCTGCATTCCTCTCAGCAGGGAAGGGCTCTTCCCTGGCATCTCATCCTGTTTTCAGAAAGTTTTTCAAAGGTCTGGTTCACATTAACCCTCCCTTTAGTGAGCCCACTCTGCCTTGGGATCTTAATGTCTGCATAGCTCAGCTAATGCAGCCACCCTTTGAACCTCTGACTTCGGCTGAATTGAAGTACTTGACCTGGAAAACTGTGTTCCTAGTAGCTATTACTTCTGCCAGGTGGATTAGTGAGTTACAGGCTCTGTCAGTGGAACCTGACTTCATCTCCTTCCATAGGGACAAAGTGGTCCTCAGAACCAATAGGAGGTTCTTGCCCAATGTGGTATCAGATTTTCATCTGAACCAGTCTATATCTCTCCCTGTGTTTTTCACTGACCATTCTTCTTCAGGTGAAAGAAGGTTACACAGTCTGGACGTTAAGAGGGCCCTTAGCTACTATATTGAGCATACTAAGGCACATAGAAATGACTGTCTTCAATTGTTTCTCACTTATGGTGAAGTGGAGAAGGTAAGCCTGCCACTAAGAGAACTATTGCCAGGTGGATTGTTTCTTGTATACAGTTTTGTTATGACAAGTTGGGTAGGACACCCCCTTCAGGCCCGAGGGCTCACTCGACCAGGGGTACAGCTGCTTCTCTAGCTGCAGCCAGAGATATACCTTTGTTAGAGATCTGTAAAGCAGCCACCTGGAAAACAGTACATACTTTCACCAAGCATTACTCCCTAGACATCCAGGCTAGGAGTGATGCTAGGTTTGGTACAGCAGTACTGCAGAGCTTCTTCCCAAAGTAGGTTCTGCATTCCCTCCTCAATAGGGAACTGCTTAGTAGTCTGCATTATGTCTGAATACAGCAAGACCTCATGTTGTTTGAAGAAAAAATTACTCACCATAGTAATGTTGTTTCTTCTAATGGAGTCTTGCTGTATTCAGACCCCCCGCCTTCCCTCTCAGAACCTGGTTTTGGGAAGTGGGCTGGCAGGTACAGTGTTGCACCTCAGGGGTGTACCTTGTACCCTCCCTTTTGGGTGGGGTGGATGTTATTATTATTATTTTTTCTGTTGTTTTATTTAAGTATTGTCACTACCTTTCCTTCTTGGGTTCTCAACTTGAGTCTTTTTGGGCCCAAAAAGAAATATTTTGCCATTTGGCTATATTTTGAACAATTTCCATACTTTAGTATACTAGTTAGTTAGGTCGTATGAATCTGACAGTTACACTGGGAAGTACCACAGACAGAGGTTTGAAAACCAAGCTCGAGCTCAACATTCTGTGGTTCTGCATAGAGTTAAGTCTTTCCCCTCTGGGGTAGTTCAAGAGCTGGGGCTAACTGCATTATGTCTGAATACAGCAAGACTCCATTACTATGGTGAGTAATTTTTTCTTTTGCAATATTGTTTTTCGTGTTCTCTCTCAATTGTTGTTGTTGTGCTTTATATGCATTCCCTATGAGGTTTCCAAACAAAGATCCTGCCATTGTATTTGTTATCATTGTCATTAGTAGTGGGGGATGGGGGTCTTTTGGTCAGTGGTTTATATTTATGCAATAAGTATGTTCAAACTTGCAAGTATTTAAAGTGGTCCCTACCTGTTAGGTTGTATGTTTTCTGCAGTTCTTCAAATGGTCATACACCATATTGATCTAAGAATTGGTATATAGGATAGGCCTATCTGTCTCCACTGATGAAACACCAGGTCTATTCTTACAGTCCTAAACTCTTCATCTGCCTTGAGGATTCTGCAGTCATAGAATGTCTCTTGAAATGCTGGATGTTGTTAAATTGTTTGCCATACTCACAGGGTGTTACGAGTTAAATGGGGTGAAGTTTCGCAACGGTAACGAAGGCGCGAAGTGTGGACAGAGGTATATGCCTTATATCTTGCACTGTCCAATATTTTAATTGCAGAAAACAAATGAGAAGTTGAGCTCTTCCCAGAATTTTGGAGCACATATTTTGATCTGGAGGCCAGCAGTGGCCATTGGCCCATGGCATCTTTATGACACTGCGTGGTGTTGCCCGTGCCAATAACTGTTACCATCTCCCTTGCCTACCTCAGTTCTGTTTTTCCTGTTGAGGGCACGCCATGGGGGTAAGTATTTGCATGTTTCTCATACGTTTGCTGCAGATACTATGTTTTATCTCTTTCCGTGATGCCCAAGTCATCGAAGAAGAAAGGGGACAAGCAGTGCCCCTTGTCATACTAAGGTTCATTCTAAGGTGAGTTAAAGAGCAAGGAGTCCAGAGCCCATAACGCTCTTATACTAAGCCAGAGAATAATAAGACACATTATAACTTATATTTATTAATTTATCGAGTCGATATTTAAAGATGCTCTTAGTTTCACTAATAACAACATTCCAGGGTAATTTATTCCAAGGTCCGATAGTTCTAAGGGTGAAAAAGTATTTTTGACTGGTATGGTTAAATGGTTTCCCTACTAATTGTAATGGATGATCTCTGATATCATGGGAATAATTTTTAAAGTCAAGCCCCAATTCAGACATAAGATAAGGGTCCTGAATTATGTCATAAAGAAACATAAGGTTACCTCTAAGATGGCAGGTGGAGAGTGGCATCAGATTTAAAGTTTTTAGTCTGTTTTCGTATGTTTCCATTTTGAGCCCTGAAATGTGTTTTGTGAACTTTCTTTGAATTTTTTCAAGTGAGTTACCATCTGATTTTTTTATAAGGGTACCAAAGCTGGAAGCATATTCCAGGTGCGGCCTAATGTATGCGCTGAACAGAGGCATTAACACCTCAGGATCCCTAGATCCGATATTATGGAAAATAGTCCAGATAACTCCTGTTAGATTTATTGAGAACTCCCTGCAAGTGTTTATTGTGGGACATGTCGTGTGAAATAGTAATACCCAAGTCCTTCTCATCTGACGTAGTGTTAAGTGATAAACCTGCCAGTGTGTATATATAATTTGAATTCTTGGATCCTAAATGCATTACTTTGCATTTAGATGTATTTAATTTCATCCCCCATGTGTTTACCCAGGATGTGATAATGTCAAGGTCACGTTGAATAATTGTGGCTTGTGATAGATTTGTACATGGGCCCCCCGATTTTGACGTCATCTGCGTATTTGGTGATGATGGAAAAGCAATCTTTAGTTAAGTTAGCTATAAATGCCTGAAAGAGGCAGGGGTCCAGGACAGAGCTCTGGGGCACCCCGCTGGATATTCTTCCCTTGTTGGACAAAGACCCATTGATGACTACCTGCTGTGTCTGGTCTTGGAGCCAATTACTAATCCAATTTATAATAAAACTGTTAATATTAAGATTATGAAGTTTGCTGATAAGAGCCCAATGAGGCATGACATCAAATGCCTTACTGAAATTGATGAATATGATGTCACAGGATATTCTACTATCAAGAAAGGAGCTGATGTGTTCATACAAACACAGGGGGCTGGATATTCAAACTGCGCTATTCTGTGGGCATGAAGCCTTAGCTGCACAAAATAATTCTTGAGGGTGTGGCTGGGCGATATTCAAAGGAGTTGCGCTATTGAGCAACTCCTTTGAATATCACTCCCCGGCCACAGCCACTGTGCATGGCGCAGTGGAACTTGCGCCACTGCAAGTGGTCAGAGTGGAGCATTCAAGTTGCGGTGGCGGAAGTACCATTGCGCCACGCACAAATTTCCCATATTCAAAAGGTGACATGCAAATGGGGCCATAATTCATGCAAGGCGCAGGGGGGCCATTTGCATCTATTTATCTAACCCCATTAGCATGCAGTGCTGATCCCGAGGACTTGCGCCTGGCCTGCCAGGTAGCAGCTATCGAGGGACCCGATGCCCTCGCAGCCCGATCACGGGCATAAGTTTAAAAATCCGCCCACCCCACGAATGGCTTGATCGGGGCATAAGTTAACCGAGCCGAGGTCCACTGGACCACCAGGGATATGTTCTTGGGGGGTTTGGACACTTTGGTGCCACGATCGGGCTGGTGGGGTGGGTTTTATTTTATCGCTTTTGCCATAATCGGGCCAGTCGAGAGTGTTTTCAACATATGCCTGCGATTGGGCCAGTCAGGGGAGGGGTGTTTTCAAGCATATGCCAGTGATCGGGCCCGGTCGGGGAGGGTTACTATGTCCCGCGATTGGGCTGCAGAGGCACAGGGAGTGGGTTGAGGGCCACCCACAGGTGGCAGCTGCTGTGTTGCACCCTGCAATGCGGCAGCTCACCTGTGGGTGGCCCTCGACTTACTCCTTTTTTTTGGCTCAGAGTTGTGCAGGCGCAGGTTAGGGTTGCGCCAGACAACTTCTGCACAGCCCACTGAATATCGGGCTGTGCAGTTTATGCATGTCCTCCCTCCGGTTCAGCATGCCTTCATTAGCATTGCGTGTTGCTCAGCTTGACTTGGGTGGCGCAACTGCCTCCTGCTGAATATGGCAGGATGGGCGCCAATTTCGGACTTGGCATGGTAGCCAGCCCTATTGCGCATGGCGCAACCCTTTTGAATATCCAGCCCAGTAGATTCATGAGGCAACTTCTACTGCTTTTGAAGCCATGTTGCTCTGGGTCATAATCGTTAAGAGTAGGGGTAATAATGTCCTTGATGAGACTCTCTAGGAGCTTACATATGGAAGAGGTCAAATTTATGGGCCTGTAATTCTCCCAGTTGTTTTTGGAGCCCTTTTTATAAATCGGAACAACATTTACCTCTTTCCAGTCATCTGGGACATAATTTTCCGCTAAAAAACATTAAAAAATTATTTTTAAGGGGTGGGCAGTATTATCAGCCAGTAAAAATATGAGATGTCCAGCTAGATTGTCAGGACCAGGACAGTATTTTCCCTTAAATGTTAGCAACTTTTTTATGAGTCTCTTCTGAAAAACAAATATGAGGATCATTATTTTGTCTGGTACAACGAGGTATGTTTTGGCTATTATGTGTAAAAATATTACAAAATCCTTTGTTAAGCAGGTCAGCCATAGTCTCAGGGTCGTGGATAAGCTGATTATTCTGTAGTAAAGGGCCAACCTGTCACACAGTTTTTTCCAGAGAATTTATATATCAATAAAAATGTTTACTATTGTTTTTTGTTTTTTTTTCTGGCAAGATTATACACCCACCTTGATTTTGCCTTTTTAATGGTGGATTTGCATTTTATTTGAAATGTTTTTATAAGAATCCCAGTTAGGCATAGTCTTATTTTTAAGATAGAGGTTATATTTTTTGCGCTTTAAGCTAATGAATTTTTTATGGAATGGTTCATCCATTTGGGTGCCTGCTTGTGATTTTGGATTTTTTGTTTTGACGGGACGAACGAGTCCCTTAAGTAAGAAATGGTAGATTTAAAACTGGACCAACTTTGTTCTGGGGTTAAATTTGAAAGACTAGTGTCCCAGTTAATATTATTTAGACCATTTTTTATAGCAGCTAGGTCAGCTCTTTCGTATAAATATATGGTTGTAGAATTAAAGTTGTAGGTCTTGGGCCCTACACTTTTTAACATTGTTGTGACCTCTATGCAATCACCAAACCACATATGGTTCTTCACTACATACGCTGATGACTGCAAAATGGGAGGATTTATAAATAACCATCAGTCGGCCCTAGAGATGCAGTCAGCACTAACTCAACTGGAATCTTGGGCTAAAAAAAATAAAATGCAGTCCAGTGTCACAAAATGTAAAGTGATACACTTAGGAAATAACAATTTATGCCATCAGTATAAGCTTAATTACTCAGTCCTAAGCACAACTACGTGTGAGAAAGATCTGGGAATATGGGTTTCACCAAAATTAACATTTAAAGAACATACTAGGAATACAGTTAATAAATGTAAAAGTCTGCTGGGTTGTATACTAAGAAACATTAGAAGCCGAGAACCTGAGGTTATGATACCATTATACACCAGTCTTATCAGACCAAACCTGGAGTACTGTGTCCCCTTCTAGGCACCTCAAACTATTGAGGGCCAAAAATCAATTGAGAGTATACAAAGAAAATTCACAAAAAAAGGGACCAAGCTTACTTGGATAGACTACAAAACTTAGGTTTATTTTCAATGAACTATAGGCGATTGAGAGGTGACTTATGTTTGACCTATAAAGCGATGTACTATGAAGTATTGTTTGAAACAATTGGTATAACCAAACAAACAAATACTAATAACACGAGATCTCATAAATATAAAGTAAAAGCAGACACCAACAAGACTAAAAAGCGTAATTCCTGGTTCACACAAAGAATAGCTAATACCTGGAACCAATCTGCAATCTGAGATAGTGATGAGTGAAACTATGTCTAGTTTCAAAACTAGATTAGATGAATATATGGAAAGTCAAAAAATGTTTTTCCACCAGTAAAAGGGTGGCGAGTTCATAATAGGCTTGCCTCTAGAACTCGTAATCCATTCTATGATTCTATGATAATCTTTAAAGAGATCTAACAAGATCTACCCCTGCCCCTGCCTTACCGTCACAGCATGCATAAATTGTGCATGTTTCACAAAAGTATTCCACACAGAAAAAAGTTACAGCCCTCGTAAATTACTTAAACTGGATCCCAAAGACTTCTCATTTTTTTTGCAGCTGCCTATGCTCCGCCCCCATGCTCACTAATGTTATGATGAGATGCTAGGGAAAGTGCGAGGGCATGCTTCATTATAATCAATAGGCGGCGGCTTTACGATCTTTTTTAAACCTTATATTGGCCACTTGGTAATGAAATGTGGGCACCGGTCGACTAACAAGGCTCTGACTTTTTCTGTGAGAATACTTTCATGAAACCTGCACAGTTTAAGCATGCTGTGTCGGTAAGGCACCAATTTGGCAGGGGCAGGAGCAGCACAATATAGCTTGGTGAATCTCTTTAAGGATGGTAAACTCAATGGAGTTATGATTGCGGTTGCTGATCGGATCGCCATTTTTAACATTATTAATAACCAGCTCATCATCACAGATGACACGGTCCAAGATATTTATTTATTTAGCCTTTGTTGACCAGGTAAGTACACTAGACAAGTTATATGCCTATTTTCAGGTATGACCTGGGAGAGTACAATGAGATACAGATAGTGAGATACAGGTTCATACAGAGGACAACATGACACAAGTTAGGCAGTATATAGACTCAGAATAGAACCATGTGAACATAACCAGTAGACAGCAAGCACAGTTAAGATATGTACAGAAATATATATACATAGAGACATCAAGGCTAAGAACAGTACAATTTTACAAGGTATACACGGGCTCTGAGCCACAAACAGAGCCACAGTCTGGGTATCTCCTGAAACAGAGGAAAAAAATACATATAAGCACCTCAGAGTCCAGTTAAACGGGCTGCGTCAGCAGGAGCTGCAAGAGGGGTGCCAGGAAGGACATGTGAGTCCGGTGCAGGGGACTGGAACTAGCTATGGAGGTCTAGGATACCCACATGCAGAGGAGAGCTTCACGTGATACCACAGGGAGCTCCGGAGGTACGAATGGGAGGGGGAGGAGTGGACTTGAGCGGGAAAGGAGTTCCAAAGCCTAGGGGCACATAAAGCAAAATCCCTGTCTTATCTCCCCTAGTGGGGGGCAGTACACACTGTTTGAGATTTAACTCAAAGTCGGTTGACAGGAGTTTGTTACCTTTGCTACTAGCAGCAGTGAGATTGTACCAATTAATTTCCCCAAGGTTAAAGTTACCAGTGACTGTCATGTTCCCTAGTTCACTGGCCTGTTCTGTTTCATATAATAGAGCCTCTAATATTTCAACAGGTGAATTGGGGGAACGATAACAAGACCCGAGTATAAGAAAATCGTTTGGTGTAAAAAAAGATTTTAACCCAGATAGTTTCAGTAGGTTTATCATGGCTTTTGATGCAGTTAGTAGTATCTACTGAATTTATTTTATTATTGACAAATAGGGCAATCCCACTGCCCTTTTATTCTCCCTATTTAATTTGTAGGAGGTAAAGCCTGGCAGAGTGGCTTCCCAAGAAGCTTTGTTGTCACCCCAGGTTTCACAGACAGATATAATGTCTAGGTTGTCTCGGTGGCCCCCAAGCTGTAGTTCATAGAATTTATGAGTCAAACACCTAACATTAAAACTTAAAAATTGTAGTTGATGGCTCAAGAGTTTGCTATTACCAGTCGTTGGTTTTAGAGATGATGGCTTGCCCTTCATCTCCCCCCAAATGCCTAGTTTAAACGATTGTTAAGATGTAAACCATCAATGCAGAATAGTTCATTTCGGTTAACAAATTCTTCCCAGTGGGTAACACAGGTAATGTTTTGTTGCAGACACCATTTATAAAGCTATTCATTGATAATCTTGATTTTCTGCTTAAGGAATGGAGAAAATCTAGGGATTGGGAGGATTTCTGAAATACAAATATCACACCCAATTTCAACTAGTTTATTTGTCATAGCTACAAAGGCTGATTTAATATCTTGTACAGAGTCCTGGTAGATGGTATTAGCTCCCACATGTATGATTGTAACAGGGTTAACCCCACAATCATCCGTAATGTTGTTCAACATTTTAGTAAGGTCTGAAATCTTAGCACCACTGAAACTAGAACAAGTCCTGTTAACTTTGTCGGGATTTCAAATAGACCTATCCAGGTGCCTAGTGATGGAGTCTCCTAATACCAGAATTTGTCTTGGACGGGAGTTTTGCAGTGGAATCAGTAACACTAGATGAGGGTGAACTTTGTAAATTAGTTAATCCAGTTTCAGCTGAAAGGTCTATCAGAGGTGGATCTATGAGCTCTGAATTATACTGGTTAGAGGAAGTGGGGATGGGTCCTAGTGTATTGATAGTGGGCACACATGATAAGTTACCAGTAGACGTATCAGGGGTTGAGTCATCTATTATAGTGCCAGGTGTATCAAGGGGAAGGGAGTTAAGAGGGTTAAAGCTGTTGTGCAAAGGGATGCTATAAAGCTGCGCCTTTCTTCCCTTTTTACAAACCCTGGTGCATTGTACATTGTACCATTTATCATCATCATCCCCCCTCCCCCCAACAGGTGTAATTTCATCTTCCCTTGCTCTTTCTTTGTTGTTTCAGAGTTGGTGGGGTATAGGGCAGGAATCAAATTTGGCTGTTGTGGGTCTGTGACCTTATATGTGCTGAACACTGGTCTACTTAAAGTAACAGGTGCAGTGTCACACTGAGGTAATTGGGCAGGATTTAGACGATGTGCCAAGAGGGAATAGTTAATAGCAGTAAACCTTTTGATCATTTCAAACTGTCATACTTCTAAGGCGGCTAAACGAGAGTTAAACAGGCTAATCTCATGCTGCAATTCACTAATCTCTGTGCATTTGCTGCACTGGTAGGGCTGCATTAGGATATCCTCTGTTAACATTGTGTACATTTCACATAC
Source organism: Neoceratodus forsteri (assembly GCA_016271365.2). Taxonomy (NCBI): domain Eukaryota; kingdom Metazoa; phylum Chordata; order Ceratodontiformes; family Ceratodontidae; genus Neoceratodus; species Neoceratodus forsteri. The sequence goes on from JADMNL010000027.1 coordinate 212,093,731, forward strand.
TGTGCATTGTAACCCTGTTAACCCAGGAAATGTATTGATGGTTACATGATTGATGTCAGTGGAGACAGGGACTGCCATATTACTGAGCTATAAGTAAGGAAGCACAGTGCAAAAGTGATACCCTTGCAGGGGTCTTTTATGCTAAGTTAGGGATGCACAGACTAACAGGCCTACACTATAGAGAGAAGGAAAGACCAAGACTTACTGACTCGCATGTGGTGGGACCCCTCTTACCCTCTAGATCCTCTGTCGTACTTGTGGAAAGTATCAGTTCAGACATCTGGCATCTCACTTACTTCTCTTGCCTTGGACCAGGCTACGACATGGATTCCTGTGACACCTGCTTCTCAGTGGACTACTGCACCCTCGAGATCTACTCATTGAAGTGTAGGTGAAAGCCTTCTACTTTTGGAGGCAGACTTTAATCCAGGAAATCCTAGGAGTGGATGTTGTGCCATTCTCCCATGTCCTCTCACCCCTATTTGGGTCAGCAGAGGTACAATGGGCCCCTCCCCGAACCATGGTGGGATGTGTTGCAGACCTTGGTGGTAGTGGCAGGTGGACCACTGGCTCCATCTTGATGGTCAGTGGAGAACTTACAGTGGTCCACTCACCCGAGTGGCAGAAGTCCCTGAGAATGGAGTTGAGGCCTTTGACTTTGTTCATTCTAGTGGACACCACAGCATTGACAGGCAGTGTTGTCCATGCTGTTGCCACCATTAGCAATAATGGTGCTGCAGGAGACACAGATGGCAGCAACGAGCCCAGTACTGACACAGTTTGTGGTGTCAGCATGGGGTCTGGCTCCAGTGTTGGCTCCAATGATGGAGTTAGTCCAGATGTTGTTCCCAACCCTGTTGACGTGAGTGGCACCGGGCATGACCTGCCACACAGCAGGAATTCTCTGCTCATGTGGGGGTCTCTCCCAGTGGCCACTGTTCTTTCACCTCCTCTGGTGTAGAAGTGCCAGCAGGGAGAGACTCTGCTCGATCCTCCCCATGGGTGAGGGTGGCACCAGAGACTCGAGGTCTACTTCGAGGTCCTTCCCCTGTTAGAGATGTTCCTTGGCAGTATGTAGACTGGCTCCCCACAGACTTTTAACACTTCGGGGCCTCTCACGTGGGAGCAACACTGCCTAGATAGCCACTGTTGAGTCCTGGTACAGGGAATCCGATTGGGTCCCACCCCTAGTGCCTAACCTAGCCGGGGCCTACACCTCTTCTCCCTCAACATTCTCCTTCGAAGGCAATGAGTCATCCCTCCACCTTGCTACTTCTACTGTGTGCTATACCAGCGATAGATGTTGCAGGCATTCAAACAACATGAAGTCTTGCTGTATTCTGACAATTGCAGTGATTCCCAAACTTTGAACTGCCCCGGAGTACAGAGTTAACTTTCTATGCAGGGCATAGAATGCTGAGCTCGAGCTCGGTTGAAGTCTCTGTCTGGAGTGCTTCAAACTTAAACCGTCAGATTCTTTACTCTGCCTCACTGAACGGTCACTCCGGAGATTTCTCCTTCAGCTCGATTCGAAAGTCGGTTAAAGTTTCAGTTTTCGTTGGTTTTTTAAACCGAAAAAGTATCCGCATAGTCGGTTCAGTCTCTGTCTGTGCTGCTGTGAATACTAGATAGGAATTATTCTGTTTTTTCTGTGTGGAACTTGTAAAAGTACGGCTCGGTTCGGCTGAACCGGCCATTTGATAGTGAAATATTGTGTTTTGTGTTGTTTTACTTAGAGTGTGGTTACCAGTTCTTAGCGGTTCTAAAAAAAAACGTGTTTTAGTGCGTTTTTTTCCAATACCTGTGACACAGTTAGGAACCGATAAGGGAGTCTTGCCTGGCGGTTGCCATAAAAAGGGTAAGTTGGTTAGGTTGGGCATGTCTGAGAAACCCAAGAAAAAAAAACAGGCCCACTGGGTTTCAACACTGCAGTGAGTGTGGGGAGGTCTTTGCTAAGGCCGATCCCCACACCACCTGTGTTTATTGTCTGGGGTTTGACCACCTCGATTCAGACTGCCAAATTTGTAAGAATTTTCCCAAATCTACCCTTGAAAAGAGATTAGGTAGACTGAGGGAAAAGGAGGCTGAGAAGTCCACTGACCCGGATGGCCAGCCTGGTTCGGTTTCGATCGAACCAGAAGGAGTGCCCTCTGACCAGGGCGATACTTCTTCAGGCAAAAGGAGAGCCGATTCCAAGGGATCGGTTCCGACAAAAAGAAAACGCAAAGACAAATCGACCGGTTCAGATCCAGAGGTTCATGTTCTGACCTCCGAAGAGATAGCCAGAGCGATTCAGATTGTGGAATCGCTCCATCCGGTTCCTACTGATCTGGCACCTTCTGGCAGGGGTTCGGTTCAGTTGGTTCCCCCGGTTCAAGATTATACCCTTGAAGATGTTTATGAACCGGAATTTGAAGAGGAAGGGGAATTTGAGGATGATGATGTAAGTGAGGGTCTGGATGTGCCTGTGGAACCGGACATCTCCCCAGAAAGACCTTCAGGTGTTTTTCCCCTCCTAGGCTGTCTGAGTCCCCTTCTCACTTTATGTTCTACAGAAAGGTGGCTGAAACCCTCTAGCTTCCTATGGAGGAGGCTGTGGAAGATCAAGAGGAGCCTGATTATGTAGAGTTGATGGACATCCCAGAGGCCAGGCGACTGTCCATTCCCCTCCGCAAATCTTTTGGGAAGACACAAAAAATCCTAAAGTCTCCTAACACTATACCTCCTGTGGATAGAAGAATGGACAAGAGGTATACACTTTCAGGCTCAGACACGGAGTTCTTATATCAGCAATGCAGCCATGTTGGAGTAGTGCAGGCTGCTGCCTGTGACAAGGCAAATATTCCCATGGCTTCACACCCCCCAGGCAAGGACTCCAGGAAGATTGATGCCATGGCAAAGAAGCAGTACATGGCATCTTCTTTGGGACTCAGGCAGGCGAATTACATGGCCTATACAGCCAGGTACCAGAAGTCTAGGTGGGACATTGTACTGGCACTGACTAAACAGGCCTCCCCCAAGCTAGCCAAGGAGCTGGAGGCGGTGGCTGCAGATGGGATTGAGGCATCTGAGGTTCAGTTTCATGTTGCTGTGGACTCTAATGATGTGTCATCAAGAGTCATGGCTACATCTGTGGCTCTTCGGAGGATGGCTTGGCTCAGATGTACTAGCGTCTCGCGGGACACCCAGGCTAAGGCCATGGATTTTCCTGTAGTGGGTAATTCTGTGTTTGGGGAGCAGACAGAGAATTACATGAAGAAAATCGATGAGTACAGGACAACTTACAGGAGTGCTCAGGCCAAAGAAAGGCAAGCCACTCCTCAAAGGCAGCAGTCTAGGGACAGGGGCAGGCCTTTTCAAAGGCCTTTTTACCAAGCACAGGCCTCTTCTTCCTTTTCCCAGAGGGGGTTCTTCAGAGGGAGAGGCAGAAGGGGGATGAGCAGGGCTGCATCCACTCCTCAGCCTGGGGCCCCTGCCAAGCAGACACCCTGATGGGCCTGCCCGGGTCGACTCTCCTATTCCAGTAGGGGGCAGGCTGGCTTACTTTGTCCAGGACCGGATGTCTATTACATCAGACAGGTGGGTCCTGGAAGTAGTAAGCCAGGGACTGGTTCTCAGCTTCAGAAAATTTCCAAAGATGAGAGCCAGATCTCTTCCACCTGCAAATCTCTCGGAAACCCTTGCCCTAGAGGCAGAGGTTACTTCTCTCCTAGCTTAAAGAGCCATAGAGAGAGCATCTACCCTACACTGGGGCAAAGGACTGTACTCCAGGTACTTCCTGACCCCCCAAAAAGACAGGGGAGTGGCGACCCATCCTGGACCTAAGATTTCTGAACAAACACCTTTTAAAGCCAAAGTTCAAGATGGTGACTCTGGGAATTATCCTTCCCTCTCTAAGGCCAGGGGACTGGCTAGCCTCCCTGGACCTCAAAGATGCCTATTTTCACATTCCCATCAGCTGTTCCCACAGAAAGTACCTCAGGTTCGAGTTGCCCTCAGGCCACTATCAATTCAGAGCAATGCCCTTTGGCCTAACATCAGTCCCAAGGGTTTTCACAAAGTGCCTGGCAGTAGTAGTTGCTTTCCTAAGGAGAAAAAAAATCTCCATCTGCCCATACTTGGACGACTGGCTCATAATAGGTCAGTCTCCAGACCAAGTCAAGTCACATTTGCAAGTGACCCAGCAAGTGCTCACTTCCTTAGGATTCCTTCTCAACCTTCCAAAGTCAGTTCTCGAACCAGTACAGCTCCTCACCTTCATTGAGGCAGAGCTGGATACAGTAAAGGCAAGAGCCTTTCTATCCCCTTGAAAGGGCAACAACCCCCATGGAACTGGACTCTTCATTCACCCTTCCGGTGTCTCGACCAGCAAGGCATTTCCTTCAGCTTCTGGGTCACATGGCAGCTTCCACAGCAGTGGTCCAAGGAGCAAGATTCCAGATGAGGGACATTCAGTTCCACTTAAGAGCCTTCTGGTCCCAAAGAAACGATTCCCTTACTAAACTAGTCCCAGTGACTCGAACCCTGATCCAGGCTTTGCAATGGTGGCAGGATCAGGACAATTTGAGACAAGGGGTTCCTTTTGTCACTCAGTCTCATTCAGTGATACTCACCACAGATGCTTCCCTGCTGGGCTGGGGAGCCCATTTGGGGGATCTTACCACCCAGGGACTGTGGTCACCGCAGGAATCTCTGCTTCACATCAGTCTCTTGGAACTCAGAGCAGTGTTTCTGGCACTGCAAGCTTTTTCCAAATCTGTACAGAACAAGGTGGTCCAGGTCAGAACAGACAACACAACCACCATGTGGTACATCAACAAGCAGGGAGACACTCGGTCTACGGCCTTGTGCACAGAAGCAATGAAGTTGTGGTCCCTGGCCTATTCGCTGCAAACCTCTCTGATAGCAGTTCACCTCCAGGAAGGACGATGTCCTAGCAGATGCTCTGAGCAGAATATCCCAGGGCCATCACGAATGGACCCTAGATCCTCTAGTTTTGAAAGTGATTTTCTCGAGATGGGGCACTCCAGAGATAGATCTTTTTGCAGCCCCAGACAGTCACCAACTTCCTCTCTTTTGTTGCAGACCCCAGTCTTGGGCTCAGTCCCCCTGGATGCTTTGATTCTGAACTGGGAAGGGAAATTTCTGTATGCTTGCCCCCCTCCCTCTCCTGTTCAGAGTGTTAGTCAGGATAAGGTCACAACCATGCAAAGTGATTCTGATTGCTCCAGACTGGGCCAGACAGCCCTGGTATCCCCTGTTGCTATCCCTAGCAGTCCACCTTCCCCTGTCTCTTCCCAGGAAGTACAATCTTTTGACATCCTCTCAGGGGAGGATTTGGTACCCGAATCTTCACTCTCAATCTCAAGGCATGGCTCTTGAAGAGTTAGAGTTTGCAGATTTGCATCTTTTCCAGGGGGTTCTGGATATCCTTAAGGCTTCTCGAAAGCCTTCCACCAGAAAGACTTACAATTCCAAATGGAAAAGATTCAGCATTTGGTGTTCTAAGAAGAATATTTCTACAGACTCTGCTGAGTTGCCTACGGTTCTGGACTATATGGTCCATCTTAATGGCCTAGGCCTCAGACCAGCTACCCTTAAAGTACACTTGGTAGCTGTTTCTGCTTTCTTCTTGTCGGTAGGCAAGCCTTCCTCTCTATAATCCCATCCTATGTTTTGTAAGTTTTTCAAGGGATTGCTTCCCACCAATCCCCCCTTTAGGGATCCTGCTCCTACTTGGGACCTTAATGTTTGCATTGCTCAGTTTTTGCAACCCCCCGTTTGAGCCTTTGTCCTCTGCAGAGCTTAAGTATTTGACTTGGAAAACTGTGTTTCAAACAACATGAAGTCTTGCTATATTCTGACATATGCAGTGAGTCCCAACCTTCCGAACTGCTCCGGAGGTGAAAGAGTTAACTTTCCATGCCAGGCTTGGAACGCTGAACTCGAGCTCAGTTGAGACTCTGTCTGCTGTTCTTCAAACTCAAACCGTCAGATTCTTTACTCCGCCTCACTGAACAGTCGCTCCGGAGATTTCTCCTTCTGCTCGGTTCATTTTGTCGGTTAAAGTACAGTTTTCTCGGTTTTTGACCGAATTTAAACTGCAACCTGACGGTTCAGTCTCTGTCTGTGGTATTTGTGAGTACTAGATAGGTTTTACATTAATTCTGTTCTGTGTGGAACTTGTAAACGGTTATCGGTTCGGTTTGAACCGATCAAGTTGTTTTAAAAATCTTAACTTGTGATTTAGAGTGTGGTTACCGGTTCTTATCGGTTCTAAAAAAAACGGATTTTATTACGTTTTTTTCCACGACCCGTACTACGGTTGGGAACCGATAAGAGGGTCTTGCCTGGCGGATTGCCATAAAAGGGTAAGTTTGGTTAGGACTGGCACTATGTCTGAGAAACCCAAAGAAAACCGGACCCACTGGGTTTCAACACTGCAGTATGTGTGGGAAGTCTCTTGCCAAGGCTGACCCCACACCACCTGTGTTTATTGTCTGGGGTTTGACCACCTCAATGCAGACTGCCAGATTTGTAAAAATTTCCCTGCAGCTACCCTAGAAAAGTGAGTTGGTAGGCTCAGGGAAAGGGAGGCCAAAAAGTCCGCTGAACCGGATGGCCAGCCCGGTTCAGTTCCAACCGAACCAGAAGGAGTGCCCTCTGACCAGGGCGAGACTTCTTCGGGCAAAAGGAGAACCGATTCTGAAGAGTTGGTTCCGGCTAAATGAACTAGAAAAGAGAAATCAGCTGGTGTGGAGCCAAAACTTTCCTCTCCAACCGCTGAAGAGGTAGCCAAAGCGATCAAAATTGTTCAGTCGCTTTCCCCGGTTCCGACCGAACCGGCACCATCAGACAGGCGCTCGGTTCGGCCGGTTCCACCGGTTCAAAATTATGAGTTAGAGGAGTTTTATGAACCGGAGGAGGAGGAAGAGGAGTATGAGGAAAGTGAATGTGGATTTGAAAGTCTGGATGTGCCCATTGACCCAAATATCTCCCCAGACAGACCTTCAGGGGTGTCTCCTCCTAGGCTTTCTGAGTCCCCCTCCCATTTCATGTTCTATAAAAAAGTGGCTGAAACCCTCCAGCTTTCTGTGGAAGAAGCTGTGGATGACCAGGAGGAGCCTGACTATGTAGAAATGATGGATATCCCAGAGTCTAGGAGGCTGTCTATTCCCTTGCAAAAATCTTTTGGGAAACAGACATTTAAAATTTTAAAGACTCCTAACACTGTACCTCCTGTGGATAAAAGAATGGACAAGAGGTATACATTGTCAGGCTCAGACACGGAGTTCCTTACACAACAATGCAGCCATATTGGGGTAGTGCAGGCTGCAGCCTGTGATAAGGCAAACATTCCCTTGGCTTCACACCCATCGGACAAGGACTCCAGGAGGATTGATGCCATGGCAAAGAAACAGTACATGGCAGCATCCTTGGGACTCAGACAGGCCAATTATATGGCCTATACTGCTAGGTATCAAAAATCTAGATGGGACACTGTTATGGCCCTAGCAAAACAGGTCCCTGGCCAGCTTGCCAAGGAGCTGGAGCAGGTGGCTGCTGATGGTATTGAGGCATCCAAGGTGCAATTCCATGCTGCAGTAGACTCCAGTGATGTGTCTTTTAGAGTCATGTCTACATCTGTGGCACTTCGAAGAATGGCTTGGCTCAGATGTACTAGCCTATCACAGGATACCCAAACTAAGGCCATGGATTTTCCTGTTGTGGGTAACTCTCTGTTTGGGGAGCAAACAGAGAATTACATGAAGAAAATGGATGAATATAGGACCACCTATAGGAGTGCACGGGCCAAAGAAAGGGAGGCCACTTCTCAAAGGCAGCTTTCCAGGGGCAGGGGCGGGCCTTTTCATAGGCCTTTTTACCAAGCCCAGGCCTCCTCTTCTGCTTATGCCCAGAGGGGGTTCTTTAGAGGGAGAGGCAGACGGGGTACAAACAGGCCTGCTTCCACCCCCCAGCCCAAAGACCCTGCCAAGCAGGCACCCTGATGGGGTTGCCAGGGCCGATTCTCAGCTACCTGTAGGGGCAGGCTGGCTTGCTTGTTCAGGACTGGGAGTCTCTGACATCAGACAAGTGGGTCCTGGAAGTAGTAAGCCAGGGACTGGTTCTCAGCTTCAAAAAGTTTCCAAAGATGAGAACCAGATCCTTTCCACCTGCAAATCCACCAGAGGCTCTTGCCCTAGAGGCAGAGGTCTCTTCCCTCCTGGCTCTCAGAGCTGTGGAAAGGGTTCCACCCCTACACCAGGGCAAAGGGTTGTACTCCAGGTACTTCCTTACCCCAAAAAAGACAGGAGAATGGCGGCCCATCCTGGATCTCAGATACTTAAACAAGCACCTTTTAAAACCAAAATTCAAAATGGTGACTCTGGGAATTATTCTACCTTCTCTAAGGCCAGGGGACTGGCTAGCGTCCCTGGACCTCAAGGATGCCTACTTCCATATTCTCATCAGAAGCTCCCATTGAAAGTACCTCAGGTTCGAGCTGCCCTCAGGCCCTTACCAGTTCAGAGCAACGCCCTTTGGCCTTACCTCTGCTCCAAGGGTATTCACAAAATGCCTGGCAGTAGCAGTTGCTTCTCTAAGAAGGCAAGGGATTGCCATCTTCCCTTACCTGGACGACTGGCTCATAGTAGGCCAGTCCCCAGACCAAGTCAAGTTACACCTACAGATAACTCCGAAACTGCTCACCTCTCAGGTTTCCTTCTGAATCTTTCAAAATCAGTCCTAGAACCAGTCCAGCTTCTCACCTTCATAGGCGAGAGCTGAACACAGAAAAGCCAGAGCCTTCCTTCCCTTGAACAGGGCAAGGACCCTGGTCTCTCTGGCCTCCTCATTCACCCTGCAGGTGTCTCGACCAGCAAGGCATTTTCTACAGCTCCTGGGGCACATGGCTGCTTCTACAGCAGTAGTGCAGGGAGCAAGATTTCAGATGGGGGACATTCAGTTCCATTTGAGAGCCTTTTGGTCTCAAAGGAAGGACCCTCTAACCAAATTGATCCCAGTGACTCGAACCCTGATCCAGGCCCTATAGTGGTGGCAGGATCAGAGCAATCTGAGACAGGGGGTTCCTTTTGTCACTCAGTCCCACTCCTTAATTCTTACTACGGATGCATCCCTCTTGGGGTGGGGAGCTTACATGGGCGACCTCACCACCCAGGGGTTGTGGTCCCCTCAGGAATCTCTGCTCCACATCAGTCTGTTGGAACTCAGAGCAGTTTTTCTAGCACTTCAAGTTTTTTCCAAATCTGTTCAGAACAAAGTTGTACAGGTCAGAACAGACAATACCACCCCGCAATGTAGTACATCCCAACAAGCTGAGGGGCACTCAGTCCTGACCTTGTGCACCGAGCAATCAGGTTGTGGTCTCTGGCTTACTCCTGAACACCTCCCTTACGGCAGTTCACCTCCCAGGCAAGGACAATGTCCTGGCAGATGCTCTCAGCAGGATTTCCCAGGGCCATCACGAATGGTCACTGGACCCCTGGTCTTGGAAGTGATATTTTCCAGATGGGGCACCCCGCAGATAGATCTTTTTGCAGCCCCAGACAATCACCAACTTCCACTTTTTTGTTGCAGGCCCCCAGTGTTGGCCTTAGTCCCTCGATGCCTTAGTTCTCAATTGGGAAGGGAAGTTTCTCATGCTTTTCCCCCCTTCCCTCTCCTGTTCAAAGTGCTAGTCAAAATCAGATCTCAACCCTGCAAGATGATCCTGATTGCTCCAGACTGGGCCAGACAGCCCTGGTATCCACTCCTACTGTCCTTAGCAGTCCATCTTCCCCTGTGTCTTCCAGGAATTACAACCTGTTAACCTGTGCTCAGGGGAGGGTTTGGTACCCGAACCTCAAATCTCTCAATCTCAAGGCCTGGCTCTTGAAGAGTTAGAGTCTGCTGAATTACACCTCTCCCAAGGTGTAATGAATATCCTAAAGGCTTCTAGAAAACATTCCACCAGGGCTACTTATAATTCCAAATGGAAAAGGTTTTCCATATGGTGCTCTTGAAAGCATATTCCCCCAGAATCTGCTGATTTGCCCACAGTCCTGGATTGTATGGTCCACTTAAATACCTTTGAGCTGAGGCCAGCTACCCTGAAGGTGCATCTGGCAGCTGTGTCTGCTTTTGTTTCAGCAGATAAGCCTTCTTCTCTTTCTGCTCACCCTGTATTTTCCAAGTTTTTCAAGGGATTGCTTCACACCAATCCTCCATTCAGGGACCCTGCCCCCGCCTGGGATTTTAATGTTTGCATTGCTCAGCTTATGCAACCCCTCTTTGAGCCTTTGTCTTCAGCAGAGCTTAAGTACTTGACTTGGAAAACTGTGTTTCTGGTAGCCATCACTTCTGCCAGACGCATAAGTGAATTGCAAGCTTTGTCAGTGGAGCCTGATTTTATCTCCTTTCACAGAGGTAAGGTGGTCCTCTGGACTAACAGGAAGTTCTTGCCTAAGGTAGTTTCAGATTTCCACCTTAGTCTATATCTCTTCCAGTGTACTTCACTGACCGTTCCTCCTCTGGCGAGAGGAGGCTGCACAGCTTAGATGTGAAGAGAGCCCTTAGTTACTACATAGAGCGTACCAAGGGTCACAGGTTTGACTCCCCTCCAACTGTTCCTCACTTATGGTGAGGTTGGCAAAGGGAAACCTGCCACTAAAAGATCCATTGCCAGGTGGATTGTCTCTTGTATCCAATTTTGCTATGAAAAACTGGGTAAGGTTCCTCCCTCAGGCCTGAGGGCTCACTCTACCAGAGGTACAGCTGCTTCTCTGGCTGCTGCCAGGGACATCCCTATTCTAGAGATATGTCAAGCAGCTACCTGGAAAACAGTTCACACTTTTACCAAGCATTACTCCCTGGACATCCAGGCTAGGAGTAATGCTCGGTTTGGCACAGCTGTGCTTCAGAGCCTATTTCCTAAGTAGGTTCTGTCCCTCCTCCATGGAGGTACTGCTTTGTAGTCTGCATATGTCAGAATATAACAAGACTTCATGTTGTTTGAAGAAAAAATTACTCACCTTAGTAATGTTGTTTCTTCTAATGGAGTCTTGCTATATTCTGACCTCCCCCCCCACCTGCCCCTCTCAGAACCTCTGTTTTTGGGATGTGGGTGGACAGTGCAGTGTTGGCACTTAGTAGGTGCCCACCTTTTTGTTTCACCCCTTCTTTTTTTTGGGTGAGTGGGTGTTGTGTTTTTCAATTTTGGGTCTCCTGACTTGAGTCTTTGTGTTAGGACTAAAAAATGTGTTTTATGTTTAGTAGCCAGTTGGCTAGTGTAGGTTTACAGCTTCCACACAGGACCTTAGTGAGTTTAGCTCGTAAAGATCTGATGGTTTGAGTTTGAAGAACAGCAGACAGAGTCTCAACCGAGCTCGAGCTCAGCGTTCCATGCCTGGCATGGAAAGTTAACTCTTTCATCTCCGGGGCAGTTCGAAGGTTGGGGCTCACTGCATATGTCAGAATATAGCAAGACTCCATTAGAAGAAACAACATTACTAAGGTGAGTAATTTTTTCTTTTATTAGACCAAAAAAGGGGACGGGGGTATAAAAGGGATGAATTGCAAAAAGGATGGGGTGGCCAGGGTCGACAGCAGCAGTAGCAAGAAAGAAACAAGGTGCCTAGCAGGCAGATACTCCTGCCGTAGCTGTGCCCACCCTTTCTTTTCTGGAGCGCAAGCTGTTACAGCAGTGGTGCAACTACATTTGGCAAAAAACATTACCCTGAAGTTAATTAAACCAGCAGTGCCGTCACTGCGAAGTCCGGCTGACATGGAGATCTGTGTTCCCGTCTGTGTGCTTTAATATAGTGAGCTTCTATGAGGCAGCCGATGGTGAAATTTGCACATCTGGATCAGTCATTAACTGTCCATTAATTATCGCTCCAGTAGCGAATCACAGAGGATGAACAGCTCATGAATAATTAATTAGCCTTATAAATGAAAATCATATCCTGTCCGCATCCTCCTCTGCCCCCAAGTGTTTTCCAAACTTTATTCACTGTGACCAGATTATTGAACAAGAATGGGCAGGTGTGGACCAAAGAAAATTTCTGCCGAGACCTAAAGTACGATGTTTCCTTTCTCTGGAAGAAAATACCCACAAGTGGGAAAACACTCCTCTGGTGGATAAGTCTGTAAATAATTCCATCAGACACACTACTGTTCCCATTGAAGGGTTCTTGGCCTTAGCGTAGTTGCATGACAAGCAAGTGGATGCTTCATGCAGAAAAGCCTTCTTCTCCAGCGGTGCAAACCTCTGGACCTTTTATGCCTTCTTTATCATTGCCAGAGCCATAAACATGTGTATTACAACCCTGGGAAGCGTCATCCCCCTGGATTTGGAGGGAGCGAGCATTTTACAGTTGGTTACAATGGCCTCCACCTTCTTAGGGATGCCACAGTGGGGAAGTTACACGTCGGCTCGCTCCACTTATTCATCACATTGTGTCCACTATGCAAGGCATGTGGCTTTGGCACTGGGTCACTGATCAGGTTTTGAAGGCCAAGCTGTTTAACTTAGCCTTCGAGGGAGACTTGTTATTTGGTTCTGGCCTGGATGATATTTTGAAGAATATCCAGGATAAAAAGTGCTATCTTCCAGTGTCAAACGCGGCCAGCAGAGGCAGTATCAATGGGTTTTTCATCCCTTTCGGAACTTTGGCAGCCAGAGCAGTAAAGAATCCTATTCTGGTTTCAACAGCGATAGTATCAGAGGAGCCCTTGCATGAAGATGCAACAGAGGTCCCGGGCAAAAAAACAGGCACCTGAGAGTGAGGGTACATGGGCCCATCTCTGCCTCCCTTGCATTGGTGGAAGACTGCACAATTGTTCCACAGGATGGGCCCAGATAACATTGGATGCTTGGATTCTGAAGATTCTGGCTTTAGGTTACGCAATAAAGTTATCAACCATTCTCTCAAAGGGGTATTTTCTGCTGTCCCCGGTACCAAAGGACATCATGAAGAGGCAAGTGGTGTTGCAGACACTGGACCACCTCACACAGATCAGGGTAATTGTTCCAGTGCTTCCCCAGAGATCGAGGCCAGGGATTCTACTTTATTTATTTTGTAGTTCCCAAGAAGTCAGGGGGTTTCAGGCCTATTCTGGATCTGAAACTCCTGAACAAGTTTGTTCACCACACGACCTTCAAGATGGAGTCCTTACATTCAATCATCCGAGCTGTCTAGCCGGGGGATTATCTAGCATCCACAGATCTGAGAAATGTGTATCTCCACATTCCCATCCGACAGTCTCATCAGAGGTTCCTCAGGTTCACAGTTCTGGGATAGCATTTCTAATACAGGTTGCTCCTGTTCAGACTAGCAACAGCCCCAAGGGTTTTCTCAAAAGTGCTCATAATCCCAGTGACTCAACTCCAGCAGGAGGGACATCATGTCTCTCCCTACCTGGACTATCTGCTCATTTGAACGCCATCTGCACCATTAAAGAGGAAGTCAGTGACCAGGATTCTGGAGGTTTTGAAGTACCACGGCAGGGTGGTGAATCGAGAGAAAAAATCTCTCGAGCCATAACAGACCCTGGAGCACCTGGGAGCAGTGTTCAACATAGACGAGGGGAAGGTCTTCCTCTCACCAGCCAGTAAGGATGACCCTGTTAGGAGAGGCTCAGTTGCTGAGGAACCAATTGTCGGCTTCGGCTCACAGCCTTCCATGGATTCTGGGCCTCATGATGGCAACTGTAGAACTGGTCCCATGGACTCGCCTTTACATGTGGACCCTACAGATTGAGTTTCTGTCAGTCTGGGATCTGACCTCAGAGGAATAATCAGGCCAGGATCCCAATTTCGCCCCTCATGCAGCAGTCTCTGAGTTGGTGAGTGAGTTTGGACAGTCTGACCAAGGGGTCTCCCTTGGAAGTCCTCCCACAGTTGATTTTGACAACTGATGTCAGCCTGTTGGGTTGGAGGAGAGTGCTGGATCATATTCCCATTCAGGGGACTTGTTCAGTGCAGGAACAGCACCTACACATAAACATTCTGGAGATCAGGGCTGTGCGCTTAGCTCTCCTTAATTTTCAAAGTCAGATGCAGGGATCACGTTAACGCACTAGCGACGTCCTCATCGGAGAAATTTCATCTTTTTGACGCACTGATTCTGATTCAGTGCGTCTTGATTGACGCAGCACTCACTAGCTTTTAATCGCAGCTGGAAGGGGGAAAAAAATATTTTGCTTGCCTGTGAGCTGCAATACAAAAAGCCACCACACGAAGTGCACAGCTAGCACTTAGCCCATTTAATTACACTGCCTGAGCTCGGGATTGCGAGTCAGCTCTCATCATTACAATACCTCCTCTCCCCTGATGTGCCTTCTGTTGGATGGTAAATGCTTTGGTGTACGCGGTGGTGTCCAGTGATGTTCCACCTGATAGGTCTGTTTTGGGAGTCTGGCAGGAGGAGTACCGATGAAGAGAGCGACTGTCAGCCCACCAATTTTCTGAGTGCACAGGGGTAAAGAGAGAGACGGACAGACTAAATGGGTGCTTTTTTGGGTTGGGTTCTGCTGGTGTGTGTTTTGGGGGGGTCCTCATTTACTCAGGATTGCGGCAAGGCTCATGATGGATCGGATGGCCGATGCAGAGAGTAGGGGTTGAGCAGCGTGAAGGAGGGTTCCGAAAGCTGTGCTGAGTCAGACATAGAAAGGTGTTCTGCTTACCGTAACTACAGTTACAATGCCGTAACTACAGAAGAAAAATCCAGGCTGACTTATTTAAATGGAAAGTCGTCAATGGCGCTGCTAATGCCGTACCTTCAGTGTAATGTAAAGAGAACAGCAAAAAAACACCAGCGCCTGATGTAGTACACAACATAGATGGGTTCATTATTAACCCTTCTGTGTTTTGTACTGCATCAGGGGCTGGTGTTTTTTTGCTGTTCTCTTGACAGTTCACTGAAGGTGCGGCACTAACAGCGCTGCTGACGACTGCCATTTAAATCAGCCAGCCCAGATTTTTTTCTTGTTTCACGGCCAGCAGAGCAGCTTTTACTCATGTGTGTCTGATTTGCACATCAGCTGCCCGCGTCCTCCGATCTTCACGCTGCTTACTGTGCTGACCCAACTAGGAGGACTTAAGTTGAACTTGCCGTAACAGATTGACGGGACTTGGGCTAAAACGTTTTCTCTCACTGGGAGGCAGTCAGTGTAATGAGACCTACCTGGAGGGGTGGCAGTGCTGGAGTTGGGGGGGGGAATGAGTGATGCACTGTGCAGGCTCTAGTCGCGGCATTAATTACACAGCAGCATGCAATAATTTAGCCATATTCAGTGAAGTGCTGTGACTCGGATATGAGAGGCAGGGGTTCCAATAAGTGTCCGCCCAACATGCATGCTCATTAACAGAAAGTCTGTATCACGTGGTGCCTCTTTCAGTCTTCCATACGCACACGCGTGGTACACAGATCGTGTTAACTACGACTGTGCATTAACACGCAGTTACTTTAAGCTACTCAGCCATTGGAGAAGGATCTCCTTTAGCAGTGCAGGGCAGTTGAACTATTTGGCGCGTTTAAAACATTCAAACTTTCTCCTCCTGAGGAGAACTCATTCTAAATATTCTTTCTTCTGTCTGAGTTTTTGATAAAAAGAATTACTCTGGACAACAGCTTTTGAGATAGATCGAAGACTAACAGCATGACTGTAGTGTAGGAGAGTCTGAGGGAATAGGGGCCTCAGTGAAACGGATCAGTAACCCGATTTTTATTTTAATTTTTTTTATACACATTATTTCTGACTTTGGATGTAACTTGCTGACAAAAGAAACAAAGGAGGCAGAGAAAAGTGACTCAAAAAAACAGCTTGCTTTGAGTAATTACTTAAGAGCTTGCTAGTTGGCAAAGCACTCAGGATTTAAAGAAGACAGTCTGTATAACTCAGACTTTAGTCTTGGGGGCTGGATGTTGAATTTCTGAGTAACCTTTGCATTTCTCTGATTGATTAGTCAGCACAATCTGGCTAAAGTGGTACACTGCCTCTCTGTACTGACTTTAATATTCTTTCTAGATTTTTTTTTTTTTGTCTTTGGTAACTGGGTAAGGCCCACTAGGCACAAGTGCCTGTTTTCAGGGGCGACCTGGGAGCACTGGGTGGTTAAGTGACTTGCTTAGAGTCACACAGTATACAAGTGGAGGTTGTAAGAATCAAGCCAAATTAATAAAAGCCATTTATTTTGGTGTTCACGAAAATGTATAATTTCGGTGCATTGACCCTCAACTTTTGGCTTCTGACCCCCTACTTTGGAAGCAGGGGGTCAGACTGACCCCCTGATTTCCAACCCTAACGCAAGGCCTGCGGATGCAGTCAAAAGCCATGAAAATAAGATTAGACAATGCTGTCATGGTGGTGTACATAATCGGGGGCACAAGGAGCAGAGAGATGCTAAAAGAAGCCACCGATCTCCTGCTGTGGGCAGAGGAGAACCTTTTCTCTCTCTCTCTCTCTCTCTCTCAACAGTTTAGTTAGCAGGGGGAGTTGAACATTCAGGCCGATTGGCTAAGCTGCAAGAATGTCCATCTAGGGGAGTGGATGTTGAACCCGAAGGTGTTTGACCTTCTTTGTTAAAGAATCGGTCATCCACAGATCGACCTGTTCACCTCCAGCCAGAATGCTCAAGTGCAACGGTTCTGCTGCCGCTGCTGACGTCCACAAGCGGAGGCAATGGATGCCTTGTCACAAGTTTGGAATTTCGGCAGAGCATATGCCTTCCCTCCTCTGCCACTTCTCCCCAAGGTCATTCACAAAATAAGACACTCAAGAAGAAGCTTTCTTCTGATAGCTCTGGAGTGGCCCAGAAGGCTGTGGTTTTTGGACTTAGTGAATCTAGCTCAACATGCACCATTTTGCCTTTCAGTGCAGGGGGTCCTTCTCTCTCAAGATCCCATTCTGCATCCAGATCTTTGAGCAATGCAGCTCGCAGCCTGGCTGCTGAATAGAGACACCTAAAACAGGGTTTCTCTAAGAAGGTAGTGGACACCCTGATGGCTGCCAGAAAGAGATCTGCATTGCAGCTTATGCTTACATATAGACCACCCTGGGCCACAGGAAAAGATATCTGGCCTCCTAAAGCCACAGTTCTGCAGATTTTGGATTTTCTGCAGGAAGGAGTGAAGAAAGGTTTAGCCTTGAGCACCTTGAGAGGTCAAGTATCAACCTTGGGAGCCTCCTTGGGATCGTCCTTAGGGACTAACTGGGAAGTTGTTCATTTTCTGCAGGCTGACAGCAGGAGTCAACCTGTGTTCTGACCGCCTGTTCCTCCATGGGACCTGAATCTGGTTCTGAATGCTCTTTGTAAGGAGCCTTTTGAACTGCTTTCGTCAGTACCGTTGGACATACTGTCTTACAAGGTGTGTTTTTAGTTGCTGTGTGCTCAGCCAGGAGGATTAGTGAGCTCCTGGCTTTGTCCCCATAAAGAACCTTGCCTCATCATGCATAAGGACAAGGTGGTGCTCAGAACACTTCCGTCTTTCATTCCGAAGGGCCCCACGGCCTTCCATGTGAACCAGGAAATCTGTCTCCCATCTTTCTGTCTGCAGATAACTCACCCAAAGGAGAAGAAATTGCACAAGTTAGATTTTTGGGCCATTAGGACATACCTTAGACGAACTGCGAGTTCTGGAAATTGAATAGGTTGTTCGTTCTTTTTGGAGTAGCCAAAAAGGGACAAAACACCTCCAAGGCCAACCTGGCTAGGTGAGTGAGGGCACGCATTGCCAAGGCTTATGTCGCAGAAAAGAAGAGGCCTACTGCTCTCATCAGGGCTGACTCTACCAGGGCTATGGCCACTTCCTGGGTAGAGACTCCTGGTAAGAATTTGGAGCTGGCAGTATAGCCTAGAGGTTAGAGTAACGAGCAGTGAATGAGGTTGGTATATCCAGCAGACAGACCTGGGTTTGATTCCCACAACCTCCACTTGCATACTGTGTGACTCTGAGCAAGGCACTTAACATCCCCACTGCCCCCGGGTCATCCCTGAAAACAGGCACCTGTGCCTAGTGGGCCTTACCTGGTTACCAAAGAATGAAATAAAATAAAAAGGCGAGGCATTTGTCTTAGAATTATGCAAGGCAGCTACATGGTCCTCCATACACACATTCGCCAAGAGGCAGCCAAAAGAACTACCAGAGCCAAGGAAGAGAAAAAGAATCAAGTGCATGAAAAATGGAGGCAGCAGAAAAAAGAACAGTGTGCGGCAATGACAGCACAGAAGAGACGACGGATAAATGAGAGAATGTGTGAAAAGTACAATGCGAGACATGCAGCAGAAATGGCTGAGAATGCCGTCACCAGCAGCACCCCCACAGAGACACCAGCAATGATGCCACAGCAGAGTTGCAACCCTGTCACAACTGATCCCCGTTCAGCAAATGCCATCAGGAAAGCAGTGCAAAGGGCACATGGAGAGTTACCACGGTCCCCATCCCGTTTTGCTGCCACAGTTGCCCACCTTGTCCATTCTGCATCACCAGCAAAGAAGGCAGCATTGGTGAAACAGAACCTCACTTGCCGTACAAACCTACAGGAGAAATTGGTGCAAGTGATGAAGAAGAAACTGAGCACTCTAAAATGCTCCAAATAAACAGAGGGAAGACAATTAAACCATGAATTAATAAGTTTGTTGTCAATTCTGAAAAAATGTTGTTTGCTACGAACTGCAAGCAATACCTTTGGCAACAGTTGTAACAGGATGATGATCATATCAAGGGGCATTCAAAAAGGCACACACAAACCTGCATTGCCTGCTGAAACTGTCCAGCAAGTGAGGGACTTCTACGAAGGGGTAGCCACACCACTGCTTCACAAGAAAGTATTCTCCAAACGAACAGGCAAAATAAAGTCATTCCTGGCAAAACCCCTATCTGTGCTGCATGCAGAGTTCTGCATGGAACATCTGGAAGTATCAATTGGAAGAATTAAGTTTAATACTCTGCGGCTACAGCACATAAAACTTGCAAGGGAACAGAAGCTGGAGCAGTGCCTCTGCGAATATTGTGCCAATGCAGAATTAAAGTTTCATTCATTGAATCGTGCTGCCGATACACATCACGCACTGGACTGTTGAGTGCCGAATATTTATGAAATGGTGGCAGTTATCATGTGCAGAAGGGTATTGGGACAAGAAATTTATGGAAAAGAATGTGTTGAGAAGACTTGTGACAATTGTTGCACCAGTGCACTTGAGGACAGATTTGCGGACCTCCTGAAATGGCATGGACAGGATACAGTGAGGTGGCAGCAGTGGGAGACTGTAAAAGTGACACTTCAGAATGGGAAAACTAAGTCACATACATACACCACGGTGAGCTGTCTTGTTCACGAGAACCATTAAGGTAGTTATCTTACTACATGGCCACTTTTTATTGGTTCAATCATGGTATCTCAAAATACATTTAAAATTTGATATATATATATTTTTTTACTTATTATTTTTCTACGCCTACTGTCCCCCAACCTCCACTCATTCAAGCCTCCAAGGAGTGACACCCTCCCGACCCTACCGACTCCTCAGAGTCTGCTCCTAGAGTGCCACACTCACCATCGGGGCTCTTGATTGCCCAGATTACCCCCTGGGTGGGGTGAGGAGAGATCTCCCCCTTACCTCCCTCTTCTTCCCCTGAGGTGAGCTGCACAGCGGGGTCTGCCCTGTTTGGTTGGCGGGTGGCGAGACTGGCTCCGGAGGATGTCATCTAGGTGGCTGTAGGGATGATTTTACTCCGAGTTGTGTGGATCCCCGACGTTGGCATGCAATGAGGAGCAAGGCAGCCGACGTGTGTGGAGATGCACGTCGATGCTGGTCCTCTGCCAGTGCCTACCCTTATGTCTATGCATCCCTCAGCTGCACTGACCACCCTGAGTTCCCCCAACAGGTGGCAGTATTGCAGCGGAGAGCAGTCCCCCCCACCAGAGAAGGAAGCAGCCATTGGGCGCAATCCTTCTCTCCTCAGTCACCCCTCGTCACCCGAGTTCGCTCCCAACCCAGGTCGCCGGTGTGGTACGAGGTGTGGCGTCCAGCGCCTCAACCTTCAGTGCCACCGGGCCGGCCAAAATTTGATATATTTTGATTTTAAAAATGTGACCTTCATGTTGGACTTTGGTACACCATTTTCATGAACATACCCAAATCTTTTTCTTTGTCAGCATTCTTAAGGCTACTCCCATTTAGAGTATATACATGCCCAGTATTATCCCTTCCGAAATGCATCACTGTACACTTCTCTAGGTAGAATTGCATGCCGTTGCAATTTGCCCACTATTCCAGTCTTATCAGATCTTGTTGTATGGAGTTTATTTTATCTGTAGTTCCTACTTCTGCTTGCAATTTAGCATCATCTGAAAACTTAATACATTCATTGTCTAAATATTTGTGCATGTCTGCTATAAAAGTGGAAAAGAGCACTGAGCCAAGGACCGACCCCTGCAGTACCCCACTAGTCACCCTACCACTACCAGATGTATATCCCCTTATCTTACTCTTTGTGGTCTATTGTGGGGCCATGACTCCACCCATCTTATTAGGTGCTGTTGTATACCCAGAGTGTTTAATTTCTGTATTAAGGTATCATGAGGAACTTTATCAAACATTTTTTGTCATCTAAATATGTAACATCCACTTGTTTTTTGTTATCTAAGAACTTGCTTATGCCCTCATAAAATACCAAGCTATTAGTTACACAGGAACAATGTTTCCTGAATCCATGTTGAGAATCATCTATGTGTCTGAAGATGCAGTAACTTCAGTTCAATTTTATCTCTGATTATTGTTTCCAACAATTTCCCTACAGTGGCCGTCAGGCTTATTGGTCTATAGTTGGACATTATAGTTCTGTCTCCCTTTTTTATATATTGGAATCACTGTTGCAGATCTCCAATCTTCAGGTATAATCCCTGTCCTTAATGATAGGTTGAACAACTATAATAGAGGCTTTAGTAACCATGAGCTGACTTCTTTAAGCAGCCGGGGGTGTAATCCATCAGGGCCTGCTGATTTATTGAGGTTAATTTTGTTTATTACTGCCTGTAGCTCCTGCTCTGTAATTTCACTAGCCAAATCATCCAGTACTCATTTGGATTCCCCCCATCCCCTGTACAGAAGTTACGGTTTTCCTAGTTTCAAAAACTGAGCAGAAGTATTTATTAAATTCATCTACCATTTGCTTTGGATCATTACATTCAGTGTTGCACACCTTGACTGGTCCTATTGTTCTAAACAGTGCTTTGTTGTTGATGTAGGTGTAGAAGGCCTTACAATTATCCTTTGCATGAATGTATCGAAATTCTATCATCTTTTTTGCTTTCCTTATACTTACTGTACTTACATTTGTGTAGTGCTAGTCTGTATTTGTCTCTATTATAGACTGAGTCATCTCTTTTTAGGGCTTGAAATGCCCTTTCCTTGTTTTTTTTATGTTGTGTCTTACTGTCTTGGTGTTGGGCTGGCAGTATAGCCTAGAGGTTAGAGGAACAAGGTGTGAACGAGCTTGGTACATCTAGCAGACCAGACCTGAATTTGATTCTCACAACCTCCACTTGCATACTGTGTGGCTCTGAGCAAGTCGCTTAACTGCCCAGTGCTCCCAGGTCACCTCTGAAAACAGGCACTTGTGCCTAGTGGGCCTTACCCGGTTACCAAAGACTAAAATAAAAAAAAATAAAAATAAAAAAATAAATAACACAGTGGTATTTTCCCATGCTTATTATAATTTTTTTTCTTAGGAACGTATTTCTCCTGTAGTTCAAGTAATTTATTTTTAAGTTTATTCCATAATCGATCCACGTCCTGGTCTTCCTCGTCCCACTGCCAATTCTGTAATTCATAATTTGTCGTATTAAAATTTGCTGTCATATAGTCCTTAACTGTTGTACAGCCCTGGACAGGTAATGGAGCGGCTTTTAATTTAAAATACACAACATTATGGTCACAGCATATTAAGGGTTTGAGTATTTCAACCTCCTTAACTACATCTTCTCCCTCTGTCAGGACTAGATCCAGCATTGCAGTATCCCTGGTCGGTCTACTAATATTTTATGTTAAGACATGTTTGACACGTGTTGTATGATAGTTTTTCTTGCCTAGTTGTTGCGGTACCCATGACCCAGTCAGTTCCTGGCGAATTGAAGTCGCCTACGATTATGCATTCTTTATTATTAATGTTAGTGATAATGCCTTCCATTAACGTGATGTTCTTAGCAATATCTGTGTCAGGTGGTCTATAACATACCCCTGTGGTTAGGTTTTTTATATTGTTTCTTACTATATCCACCCATAGTGTATTGTATTGTACCCCTATATCGTCTTTGTCCGGTATCCGGATACTCTGTAGCCCCTCTCTAATATACAGTGCTACACTGCCCCCTTGTCTTTCCACTCTGTTTCTATGGTGTACACTATATCCTGGTATATGGGTCATCCAGGATGCACTGTTTGACCACCAGGTCTCTGTAATGGCGGCGATATCAATATTTTTATGTACAAACAGTAGTTCAAGTTCAGATTTTTTATTATATTCAAACTCCGGGCATTTATAAGTAGCACCGACAGCCTCCCCCATTTGTTGCTATGTAGTTTGTTTGTCTACTGGTGGGTTTAGGAGTTTTTTTGCCCTATGCCCCATAGGAATTAGTTTTTTTGGTGCAGTGTGATTTCCTTTTACCTCATTTTGGAATAAACTGCCGAGCACTCTTGAGCTCTTTTTACTGAGGTGGAGATCATCGTAACCAAAAAGGTCATATCTACTTTCAAATAGTTCCCAGGTCTTAATAATCTTTATGTTCTTAGCTAGGCCCCATCTACGAAACCAACTATTATAGTTTTATTCTTTTTATTCTTGCCCAACTAGCTTTCCGAACTGGGAGTACTTCAGATATAATTACATTGCTATTAAACCATTCTAGAGTTGTACACATTTCCTGGGTGTCATTAATGGCTTTATCCACCTCAAATCTAGCTAAATCATTGGTTCCCACATGTAGTAGCACTGTACTGTGGTTACTGATGTTCTTCAACATTCCTGGAATTATTTTATTAATGTCTCCAATCAGAGCCCCACTATAAGAACAAGTAGTTGTGTTTTCCTTGTTTCCTCTTGCTGCATACCTGTCAGTGTATCTGGTCATGGAGTCTCCCAAAATGTACATCTGTTCCCTACTGTTCTCTAAATCTGGTGTTTTCGTATTGCTATCCACCACCATCATATCCTCTGTAACATTGATTCTTTCTATGCTATCTACAGTGGGATTTACTGTGATCTGATATGTCACTGGATAATCCTGTTTGTCTATAGATGTTCCGGGGAAGGGTTGCTTATCTATTGTTATAAAATGGCAAGAAAAAATCTAGAAATCTTATTAGCCAAGAGAGATCAGCTGACCGTACATTAAATCTCTTTATACACACAGTCATCCTGGTCCTAAACCACATCACACAATGAGCAAATCAGTCCTCCTATAATCAGAACTGTCTTCCATCAAGTCTCCCTACAACCAGAACTGATCTTCCACCACAAACATGGCGGCTACCTTTACACTGTAAAAACCTTCAACTGGGCCCTAAAAATAAAACTACCTTAAATATAAAATAAAATAAATTAATTGTGTTGTTTACCAGATCATCACACTCTCCTTACACACATAAACAAATTAGAAACATTAAGTATTGTTTATTGTTTTCATTACAGCTGTTTCTTTGCTAACAGTGAAAAATCCCCCTTTTATCTTTACCTGCTCATCAGGGAAATCTCTCCTGCTTGCCCTGACAGCTAGAAAATTGAGTCTGTGGCTCTAAAACAGGCCTTTGTTGTGTGTGTACAGTATGTTAGTAGAGGAACATTCTGCTAGTAGAACTGAGCAGAATTTTGAATCCCTGTATTCCATAGTAAACGTTCCATGATAAACATTCCATTTCTTGAATGTGGGGAATCAGAGAGAAAAAAACAGAATAAAGAAATAATACTATATAAACAAAGAGAAAAGGTAGTAAATGACTCACCCTGCTGTTTATTTTTTATTACAGAGCGAGCAGTTCATGATGCTTTCAGTGAGTGTGGCAGTTTTGAACCATGCTCATACTTGCAGCATCGGGGAACTGAGAAACCTCTGTTATGGCTTCCTTTTAGTTTTGTCTACAGAATGAGGAGAATGAAATAAAGTAAGGGTCTACGTGTCATACTTAGAATGAGAAAAATGACATTTGTGAATTGTTGTGGCTGGCAGGGGAATATGAAGCTTAAGTGGGCAGGGAGGCACACACTGTATAACACTACTTTAATCTAGCCCCAATAGGCGGAAGGACTATTTTATGTTAAAAGCACAGATTCGCTTACAGTTTTACTTATTTAAAAATGTGTTTCAAAATAAAAAAAAAAAAATGCTTCTAAAAATAAGGGGCCGGTTTATAAGTGCAGTAAGACACTCCGGGGTTGTGCATTACGGTGTGATAACCGCACTCTTACGGTCAACCGGCACTCGGCCTTCGGCCTTGTGCTTAACTAAGCCCCTAGGAGTGCGGTTATCACACCGTAATGCACACCCCGTCGTGTTTTATTGCTTACATGTTCCTCCCTTCATGATTTCTCAAGTTCGACTTCCAGCTGTGCTAATTTAACTTTTATTGTTTTTAATTCAGTGCAGTTGCCACATATAAATACTGCAAACTGACACAGAGTTGGCGCTGAACATATTACATGAGGAATATTTGATCCACACTTCCTCTGTTATTAATGTCACTATATTGGAATCCATTGCAATTCCTCATGTGAAGCTAAAATACTGAGGCTATGATCAAATACCGCTGTAGTACCCTGTGTAATACTGGCTTTCTGACTAGTCAGTTTACAGGTAGCAACGTTTTCTTCAAGTGTTGTTTAATAGACAAATAACAATGCTTCAGTTCCCTAAGTCATACACTGTTCAATGCTGATCCCCAACAACTGGCTTCCCTAATAAAATCGCATGCTAAATGTAATGTTTTCAGCCTACTAACACTTGATTGTGGGCTGTTCCTTAATCAGACTTCCCGGTCCTGCTCCTGTCCACCACGCTAGACACACGCTGACATGCTGCACATATCTCGGAGCCCTCGCCCCACTCTGGCCTGCCCCACTCGCTCAGGGGTGAGTTTAAATAACTGCTCAACCAGGAAGTGAGTGGGTCACGTGACCGCTCGCTCGCCCTGGTTCTACTCTCGCTCAGGTGAATTATAGGACCTAGCAATAGCCCCCACAGGTCTTGGAGACCTTACCCTGTTGTTGGCAGCCTGTTCCCTCTACTTAAAAATACAATTTTGGCAGAAATAGACTGCACAGGGTTGTAGTCCCTCAGATGACCACGAACTACAACTCCCAACGTCCTCTGCCAAATGCACAGTCTGGCCCCAGTGACTATCTCTTGCACACTCGTGGCAGAGCTCTTTCAGCCACTTAGTCCACACACATTAAAAGCTTACAGATTTTTTACTGATTTTAGCAGGTGTGCATGGTGCCAAGTGACCTCTCACACAGTATTCAAAGGCTGGAAAAAGACTAGTAAACTACTAGCAAATGTGCTAATAAGCCAGTTGGAATGAAGCAGCCTTCTGGGGCAATCCCTATTCTGGCCCATTAGCCAATGCAGTCCTCTGTTGGTGGCAGGCAGCTGCCTTTAATGTGCAAGCGGGAGCCATGTTAATGAATGGATAGTACAGCAGCACCCTAGTACTGCATTCAGGTCTGACCTCTTTGAAGGGCCAGTGTACAAAAATTAGGCATGTTTTATAATTAAAGCTGAAACTCATTTTATGGGAGACAGAACTAAAGAACTGCATTAGTAGGAGTAATAGCTTTGCAATGTAGATGGTATGATGGCAGTAGGAAACCTCATGCACAATAATGGACAAGCAAACCCTGTTTGAGTTGCACCCATACAGATTTTTTAGTACATAATGAAGTGGTAAAATTCAATAATTTGTTCAGAAACTTAAACATTTTTTAAAATGTTCATTGCTTAATTAATGTCTGTTTTCACAGGTAGCAGTTGTGTGTTTGGTCATCTGTGATGCAGTCTTCGTGCTCTGTGAATTACTTATAGATCTGGCAATCATTTCAGCTGACAAATACAGAATAATACCCCAGGTAACAACAATCCACTTTTATATTGCTGCAGTAAAATTACATGTATTATATGTAAGGGATAACACACTATAAGGTGCAGGTTATATGCAACTATATGTATTCCTCTGATGTGTTTAAACACCTCGTGCCTGCAACAACCAAAGAAGTGCATACACAGGATTGCAAAACTGGCACCATAACTACTGCTTCTAATTGAATTGGATCCATGTGAATACCACATGGTATTCACATGGGTCATCCACACCCCATCATCATGTGAAAGGGCATACCCATAGGAGTCACAAAAGGTATGTCTTTTTTTTAAAACAGCAGTGCAACAAAATTGGGCAAATATTTGACCCTACCTATTTTTTCACTATAAAAGATTCCAGTCACCTTCCAGTTTTATTTGGTGGTAAAATTGTCTAGTTTCAGCAAAATGTGAGTATTTTATAACTGTATTTTTTTCTGAAGAAAAAATATGGCTGCCACGTTTGGCATCTAAAAAGCATTCTGTAGCTCTCCACATTGTCAATATGTAATCAGAACATGTGGGTAACGTGCACCCCCTACTAGGGGAAATGGCACAGCCCAAGGCTGTAATCAGCATAGAATCTTGGGTACATGAACATTCCAGACAGCAGCAACTCTTGAGTCTTTGTTGTACAATTGAAGTGGAAGCTGCATGGAAGTTTCTCTGAAGAAGAAAATTTCCTTTTGGTGTGTACTCTGTAGGGCTGCGATTCTGTTGAGCAGGTTGGGGCTACCTGGTGACAGGGAGCACCCCTGAATTTTAAATTCGTGCTTGTTAAGCTGCAGCTTTCAAATTTGCTGACCTGCTTTTTATCCCATCTCCACTGCCTGTCTATGCTTGGATTGAGGGTCACGTCTGTCACACTGTTCTTCTTTTCTTTTTTTTTTTTTATTCTTTTTGGGTCTGTCTTCTCACCCCCACCATGCCTCTTGTGGAGCTCAGCCCCTGCCCTGGACGCCGACCCACCATGACCAGGCTTACCCCCCATGCCCAGGCTTACCCCCCCCCCGGGGTAGGGCTGGTGGTCAGGCACCCGCCAATGGTCAATAGAAGCGAGCCCTGGCTTACCCACCAGGAGGGTGCGCCCCCCCAAATGGACACTGGTGGCAGCGGTAGCAGGACGTCATTGCTGGGGGAACCAGAGATTTTTTGTAGCTATATTCCTCCCGGCTATTCCCCGGCCTCTGCTGAGTCACCAACCAGGTCAGACCCCCGGGAGAAGGAGAGCCACCTCTCAGGCACTCTATCCTTCTTTGCCCGGCCCTTTGATTCCTGGGTCCATTCCCGAACCCAGGACATTAGCATCGCAAGTGATCGCCTTGCCGCTGCACTAGTGGGCCAGCTCTGCCACACTATCTTAAGGGTGTTTATACTTTAACATGTCTTTGATTTTTTTTGTCATGATGCCTCAAGTAAATACGCTATTGTTTGCGAGTTATTACAAACATACGAAGAAGCCAGCAGAAGAAGACCATTTGGTCTATCAAGTCTGCTCGTATTGCAGGATCCACAGCTTAAGCTAATGTCCCTGCCCTCCCTCCCTCCCCACTCCTCCCATCCTCCCTACCCATGATCCTTACCTTCCCCCTGTGCCTGTCCCAGTCTCTCTTAAAGCTGCCCACTGTCTTCAATGAGATGACCTCTTCTGGTAGCACATTCCAAGTGTCCACCACCCTCTCTGTAAAGAAGTGCTTCCTGACCTTCCTCCTAAACCTCCCACCCTCCAGCATAAGACTGTGTCCGCTCATGTTATGGTTGCCACTCAGCTTAAAGAGACTCTCCTTAGCAACCTTATTTATCCCTTTCAAGTACTTGAAGGTCCCAATCATGTCCCCCCTCTCTCTCTCCTCTGTCTTCCAGGGAGTACATGTTCAGTACCCTCAGCCTCTCCTCGAATGCATTGCCCTTCTGACCAGCTATCATCTTTGTAACCCTCCTCTAGACCTTCTCCAGCAGGTTAATGTCCTTTTTGAGGTTTGGGCACCAGTACTGAACTCCATACTCTAGATGCGGCCTTACCAGTGACCTGTACAAGGGCTTAGTACTTAGGGTTAGTGTTCAGGTCTAGTACTTAAGGTGTTCCCTGTATTTCCTTACCGAATAATGTGGCATCAGTTCCCCTTGCCCAAGGGACTGTTATAGGGGGAATGTAGTTTTTTTTTTACTGTGTTAGAAGGTGCTTTGAGTGCTCACAGTCTGGAGGACAGTTGTTTGGCTGTCTTGGTGTTGTTTTTCTATTTGGTGGTACTGATAATAGAGTTAAAAACAAATATCTGCAAAGCCAGCCCAGTGGTGTAGAGGGCTGAGGCACTTTGCACCTTACCTTGCACCAAGCGGGCAAGTAATGTTCGGGAACGTGAATGGGTCAGCGGGGGGGGGGGTCGAGCATCCAACAGACTGCTCTCCTCTCCAGGCCTGGGAGGATCCTCTGTCTCGCTCTGTGGTGTGGCTGTCACCTGGTGGAGGCCGGGTGGCAGTGCCACAATTGAGCAGCGTAGTACAGGGGGCCTGGTTATGTAATGCATGTGTGCCTCCATGCAGATGCACTTACAGCCGCTGTGATAGAAAACAAAATTCAGAGGAAAATGGTGATCGTGGGCATAATGAAGCCCTGCCTGCCCTCATTCTGCTCTGTCACCGGTCCACCGGACCTCCAGTCTGGATGCAGATTCACCAGGTGGGAAGTCAATGGCTCTTCATTGGGGCAGTCTGTGGGGAATGAGGCTCAGCGAGACCAGAGAGACGTAAGATGGATGGGGGGGTAGGGACAGGGCTGAATACAGCTGGCATGGCACACAGGTGGATAAAAACCTCTATAGAAAAAAAAATCTGTAAAGGGAACCGAGACCATTCTTAGCCTTCCCTTAGGCTATCTATTTTTTGGGGTGTGTGTGTGGAGGGCTGTTCCCAGAGTGATCTGGCAGTTAATGGCTCTTCTGAGCTGCATGGCTTTTTGCCATTTTCTGAGCCCTGTCCATTGGGTTTGTGCTATTTTGTCAGTGTCAGAGTCTGCCGGAGCCTCGGCGCATCTGTTTTTACGCCTCTGGACTTGGGCGCGTGCCCCTGACATGCTCTGTGTGATATCACGCATGTGCATATTCAAACCCCAGGAAATCTTATTGTATTTTGACTTCTGCAGTGTGGTCTAACCATAAGACTGCCCCAGAGCTGAAATGGTTAATAGAACCTATGCTAATCCTGGAGTGTTGGGCCCGAGCTTGGTTTTCAAACCACTGTCTCTGGCAAACATTCTGCAACTGTCAGATTCTTGACTCCACTTGCCTAGTACAGACGCCTTGGAGAGCCCTCCATCTTTCTTGAAGATTTTATTTTCTCGATTTTTCTGAAGTAGATTTTATTTCTGTGAATTTTTAAAGCACTGTCCTTTAGTTTACAGGTAGATTTGTCTAGATTTAGTTTAATTCTGGTAAGTTTTTCATTTTCTTCTCGGTTCATTTAACCGGGAGGAAACCTAACATTTATTTACATTTTTAAAGTTCATTTTATATATTTGAACCTTATTTGGGCCAGTTATTACATTTTTGGAAGAAACCGTGGTGATTCTCAGTTCTCTTGTCAGTCGCTAAACCGACCCAGTTAAAAAAAAAAAGTTAAGAGAGATATTCTTTATTGTATCTGCTTTGGGCTCACAGAAACACCTTTTTTAGTTTTTTTTTTTTTTTTTACTGGTTATGTCACTACCCAAGAAAAGAACACGCCCAATGGGTTTTCAGCATTGTACAGAGTGTGGGGAACCATTTGCTAAAACAGATCCACACTTAGTTTGTGTTGTCTGTATGGGGTTTGATCACCTTAAGGCAGATTGTGAAGTTTGTAAGAATTTTCCTCAGTCAACGCTTGATTGGCGTTTGAACCGACTGAAGGAAAAAATGTCGGAAAAGGCTGCTGACCCAGCTTCCAATAAAATTTCCTCCTCTCAGAAAGAGAAACCCAAGGAACCAGTTGAACAACCCTCTGACCAGGGTGATGGTTCCTCGGGTAAGAAAGGAACAGCAGACACTGCCACTGAACCGGCAAGTTCTGCAAAGAAAAAGAGGAAGGAAAAACACTGTTAAGGAACTGCAACCAGTGAATCCGTCGGTGCTATAAGTGTTCTTCAGGTGCTGCAAACTGGTACCACGGTTCTGGGTCAGTGGCCCGGTTCACAGACCTTGGTTCAGGACCTGGGCTCGTCCTCGGTTCCCGGTTCACTTGAACAGTTTGCTGAGGTTTATGTGGAAGGGGAGGATGAGGATGACGATGATGAGGGTGAAGATTGTTGGGAACCTCTTGAACAAGAGGTATCCCCTGATCTTCACTGTCCTGATTCCCCTGAGAAGGGAGCTGAGGTTTTTACATTCCAATTTGCCTTCATAAAGCAAGTGGCATAGACTCTGGACCTTTCCACCCAATAATCCACAGAGGAGGAAAAGGAACCAGACTATATGGAAATGTGCCAGCAACAAAAAGGCTGTTGTTGCCCATCCATAAGCCCTTGGAAGAGACAGGCCTCCAAGATTTTGCAGACCCCCACTTCCATTCCCCCAGTGGACAAGAGGATGGATAGGAAGTACTGTGTGGTCAAGTCTGAAGCAGAATTCCTTTTTGGGTACCCCAGCCATGAAAGCTGCTGCATGTGATAAAGCCAGGATTCCCCTGGCATCACATCCACCAGAAAAGGATTCCAGGAAAATGGATTCTATAGCTAATAAATCCTATTTGGGTGCTTTTTTGGCTATTAGACAAGCAACCTACATGGCTTATGTGTCCAGATACCAGAAGAGCCTCTGGAACACTGTTTTGGAGATGGCCAAGGCATGCCTTGGACCTTTGGCACCAGACTTGTCTGAAGCTGCAAAAAGGGGCATAGAAGCTTCTAAATGCCAGTTTCGGATGGCAGAGGATGCAAATGACGTTGCTGCCAGGCAAATGGCACTCTCATTGTCTCTGAGGAGATTTGCATGGCTAAGGACCACTAATGTGTCACAGGACACACAGACAAAGGCATTGGACTTTCCTTGTGAGCCTACATCTCTCTTCGGTGAGCAAACGGAGGCTTACATGAAGAAGCTAGATGAGTATAAAGTGTCCTATAAGAGTGCTGCTGCAAAAGAAAAGGCAGCAACACCACAGAAGTACCAGGGAAAGGGGGCAGGGGTAAATCCCATTACAGGCCCTTATTTCAGGGTCAGGCATCACCAGCCTCAGAGAGTGTACTTCAGATGCAGAGGCAGAAGGGGCAGCAGCCGGGCTGGCCCCAGCACTCAGCAAAGTACACAGACCAAGCAGACCCCCTGAGGGGTTTGCCAAGGTCACCTCCCTACTTCTAGTAGGAGGCAGGCTAGCCCACTATCTCCAGGCTTGAGAATCCATCACCATAGACAAGTGGGTCCTGGAGGTAGTGGACCAGGGACTTGCACTCAATTCCAAGGTTCTTCCCAAACTAAGGGCAAGACTTTTTAGACCTGCCAGCCTAGCAGAGGCAACTTTATTAGAGGAGGAAGTAGCAAGACTAATTCAGGAAAAAGCAGTAGAGCCAGTTCCCTTGGCCCTACAGGGAAGGGGTCTCTATTCAAGGTACTTCCTCACTCTAAAGAAAACAGGGGAGTGGCGACCCATACTGGATGTCAGACACTTAAACATTTGACAAAGCCAAAGTTCAAAATGGTCACTCTGGTTACCATTTTTCCTACACTCAGGAAGTGAAATTGGCTGGCATCTCTGGACTTAAATGATGCCTACTTCCATATTCCCATCAGGCAATCACACAGTAAGTACCTCAGGTTCAGATTGCTATCAGGCCACTACCAGTTCAAGGCCATGCCTTTCGGCCTGACTTCTGCTCCAAGTGTGTTCACTAAGTGCCTACCAGTAGTGGTGGCACACCTAAGGAAACAAGAGGTTACAGTCTTTCCATATCTGGATGACTGGTTGGTGGCAAGTATGAAAGGCACTCACCATCACTCAGGATACCCTGTGTACACTGGGCTTCCTGGTAAACCACAAAAAGACAGTGCTGACACCAGTTCAACTCCCGGAGTTTATAGGGACAGAACTAGATACTCTGAGAGAAAGGGCCTTCCTCCCTCCCTCAGGGTAGGGTAGACAGCTTGGTACAGCTGGCAAACTCCTTCCAGCTTCATACCCCCAGACTAGCAAGACATTTTCTCCAGCTGTTCGGTCACATGGCTGCATCAACAGCAACAGCATCAGGTTCAAGATTCCAGATGAGGGACATTCAATTCTACCTCAGAACTCCCTGGTCTCAGAGAAGAGACTCCCTGTCAAATATGGTACCAGTCACAGGAACCCTGCTTCAAGCTCTGCAATGGTGGCAGAAAAAGAACAACCTCAGTGAAGGAGTGCCTTTCCTCCAGCTGCCACTAGCAGCATTCTTTTTTTTTTTTGTATACTTTGTTTATTCGCCTACCCGCCTGGGCATCCTTCTGAGGTGTGCACTTGACCGCCAGACTCTACTCCCATGCCTGAACCCTCCATGTTGGAAGAACTCCCCCGAACACCCAGACCGATCTAACCCCCTGGATAACCTTCCAGGGGCGGGCCCGTCCACCCACGATGGCCTATCTGAAATTAGGGAGATCGGATCTGGAGTGAATTGGGTTGGCCCTGGAGCTCTCCAGCCTATGGATCCGGCTGGCGGGATGTGGGCTGCGTCACTGGGCACACCCCCTTCATCTCCTCAAGCGAGAAGGGGTATTTCTCTTTCTGGTCCCCTTGGGAGTGCGCGGCATGCAATACGCCGATCCATGGTCCCCTGCTGGCGCCTGCTGCACTCCCACCCCTTCTTTCTGGCTGGCGTAGTCTGTATTACCCTGGTCTCCACCAGGGGTCATAGGACACCGAGCAGCCCCAAATCCCTCCCCTGAGAGAGGAGAGCAGTCCTCCGGACGCTCAATCCTCTCTCTCCCCTGCCAACCCCCGACAGCCCGGGCTGATTACCGAACCCGGGTTGCCGGCGCGGCGCGAGGTGTGGCATCCAGCACCTCAACCCTCAGAGCCACCGGGCCGGCTCCAGCATCATTCTTGATAACAGATGCCTCCCTCCTAGGATGGGGTGCCCAGCTAGGGGAGTATACTGCCCACAGTACTTGGCTCCAGCAGGAGTCTCTGATTCACATAAAACTGCTGGAACTCAGAGCAGTTTATCTGGGCATTCAGTCCTTTGCTTCAGAGCTGCAGGGCAAAGTGGTTCAAGTCAGGACAGGCGATACAACCACAGTGTACTACATCATCAAGCAAGGGGGCATAAGGTCTCTCCCCCACCATGCACAGATGCCATGAAGGTATGGAACTGTGCTTATTCCCAGGGGATCTATCTCTCAGCAGTTCATCTCCAAGGGAAGGATAACGTCCTTGTAGATGCCCTCAGCAGGATCAACCAGAACCACCACGAATGGTCGCTAAACAAGCAGGTCCTGCAAGTGGTGTTCAGAAGGTGGAGCACCCCAGAGGTGGACCTCCTCACAGCCCCAGACAAACACTAACTGCCACTGTTCTGTTGCAGGCCTCCTGCACTGGGCACAGTGCCTCTAGATGCACTCCTGATGGATTTGACAGGGGAGTTTCTGTATGCCTTTCCCCCATTTCCCCTGCTGCTCAGAGTACTGAACAAGCTCATGGTTCAGTCAGCAGCAATGATCCTCATTGCTCCAGACTGGGCCAGGCAGCCTTGGTATACACTGCTACTGACCCTCTCAATCTCCAAACCAATCTCCCTGCCCAAGAGGCACAACCTACTGACCTCCCAGGGCAGAGTCCCGTACCCCAGTCTCCTGTCCCTCAGACCCTGAACTTAGCTCTTGAGGACTTAGAATATGCTGACTTACACCTCTCGGAAAGCGGTGCTAGAGGTCCTCAGGATATCTACAAAACCTTCCACTAGAAAGAGCTATTCATCTAAAAGGAGGAGGTTTTCTGTTTGGTGCGAACAGAGACAGGTGGACCACCGCCAGGCTGGCTTATCAGTAGTCTTGGACTATCTGGCACACTTGCATTCCCTGGGCCATCAATCAATCAAAATCTTTATTTAACCAGGCGGACATCATTGAGCAATGCTCATTTGCGAGATGGACCTGGACAGGTTCCAGTGAACATTAGACCACACAGTATACAACATTACAATAATGCCATTAAAATAAATAAATAAAGCTAGATCCAGAGGCAAGGTACAATGTACAAGGTCACTAACAGTTGCAGGCTAGGGGCGGGATATTCAGACTGCGCCAGGCTGTGGCGCAAGCCTGGGCGCAGTGCAACTAGGATGCGCAGGGGTGTTGACAAGGTGATATTCAACGGAGCTGCGCCATGGCACAGCATCGTTGAATATTGCTTCATGGCCACCCGCAGTGCACATGATGCAGTGACACTGCGCCAGCGCAAGTGGCCAGAGTGGAGCAGGGGGATTCGCAAGTACCATTGTGATAGGCACAACCACTGCGATATTCAAAAGTGCACATGCAAATGGGGCCATTTGCATGTCATTATGACCCCATTTGCATGCAGGTGCACTGATCCCCGGCGACTTGCGCCTGGCGCCCTGCCAGGTTGCAGCCGTCGGGGACCAACGCCCCCTGCACATTGTGGCAAAGTGCCCCAATGCCCGATCGCAGGCATGTGTAAATGTTAAAACATGTCCAATATCCCTGGTGGTCCAGTGGACCACTCGCAGCCCGATCGCGGGCATATGTAGTAATAATATTAGTCCTATATCCCTGGTGGTCCAGTGGACCACTCGCAGCCCGATCGTGAGCATATGTTGTAGAATATGCAGTCCTATATCCCTGGTGGTCCAGTGGACCGCTTGCAGCCCGATTGCGGGCATCAGTAAAAAATAATGCCACACCAATCCAACCCTGGTGGTCTAGCGGTACTCCCCTTCCCACTCGCCCACTGAGCTGCACTGCCCCTCTCCTCCCCACCCACTTGCCGCCTGCCAACTGACACTGTATGGAAGGGCTGTACGCCCATTGGTCCACAGCATGAGCCAATGGGCATGCAGCCTGTACCGTACTACACAGTCCAGATATGTGCCGCTAGACCACCAGGGTTGGATTGGTGTGGCATTATTTTTTACTGATGCCCGCGATCGGGCTGCGAGTCCACTGAACCGCCAGGGATATGGGACTGCATATTCTACAACATATGCCCGCGATCGGACTGCGAGCGGTCCACTGGACCACCAGAGATATAGAACTGCATATTCTACAACATATGTCCGCGATCGGGCTGCAAGTGGTCCACTGGACCACCAAAGATATAGGACTGTCCTTTTTCTACGTATGCCCACGATCGGGCATAGGGGGGGCGCCGCCACGACAGTGCAGCCGGAGGTCAGGTGGCCACCTACAGGTGGCAGCTGCCGTGTTGTGCCCTACAATATGGCAGCTCACCTGTGGGTGGCCAGCTGTTGGTCTTTTTTTTTTTTTGGCTCACCTGTGTGCAGCACAGGTAGGTGTTGCGCATGCATGGGCTCAGCACATCCCGGGCTGAATATCGGGATGTGCAGAGTATGCATGGGCACGCCCCCTCCACCTGCGCCACATACATCACTGATGCACTCCAGTGCTTCGGGATTTGTGCCAGGCTCAATCCCCATTTGAATATTGCACCGAGGCGCATCAGTGGGTTGCGCATGGTGCAACTGTGTTGCGCCATGCGCAACGCTTCTGAATATCCTGACCTAAGATAACAATTTATACAAGATATACAAGTAAATACAGAATTAGACAAGGAAACCAGGAAAATATCAGAAAGCAAAAGGGAGAGCATCAAGGGTTAGGTTAGGAACTGGAAGGAAGATACCGGGGTGGGGCTGCAGGGCAGGAAAGGATGATGCAGAAAAGGGAGTGGGATCCAATAAGGTCGCAGAAACATGGGACTAATATCAAGGCCTAAGGAGGTAAGTACAGGCTCCAAGTTGGAGGAGGTGGGTGGTCATACAAACGGGTAGGTAAACGTGCCCAATTCAGTCAACATCTCCTGAGCGGGGGAAACAGGCTAAGCAGGGAATAAAGGATAGCTGAGGAGGGGGATATGTAGGGGAGTGACGAGGTTGAGTGAAAATGGGGCCATAGATGAGGTACTCTAATGGCAGGGGACAGGCAAGCAATGGAGGAAATGGATCTGACAACAGGAAGATACGGCAGTGATCAGGGGAGCCACCCTTAAGGTACACGTAGCAGCTATCTCTCCATACCTCTCTGCTGGAAAAGGGGGCATCCCTGGCTGCCAACCAGGTATTCAGGAAGTTTTTCAAGGGCCTACTGCACTTGCATCCCCCTCACAGGGAACCCACTCCTGCATGGGACCTTAACATATGCATTGGCCAGCTAGTGCAACCACCATTCAAACTCATGTCCTCAGCAAAGCTTAAGTATGTGACATGGAAAACAGTGTTCCTGCTAGCCATCGCCTCAGTCAGGAGGATCAGTGAGCTCCAGGCCTTGTCCACAGAGCCAGACTACATAACAGTCCACAAGAACAAGGTGGTTCTTAGAACTAATAGGAAATTCCTCCCTAAGGTGGTCTCAGACTTCCACCTTAATCAATCCACGACTTTGCCAGTCTTCTTCACTGATAATTCCAGTTCGGGGGAACCAAGACTACATAGTCTTGATGTCAAAAGAACTATAAGCTACTACTTGGATCACATGAAGGGACACAGGCAGAATAGAACCCAACTCTTTCTGACCTATGGAGAAGTGGGGAAGGGCAAACCCACCTCAAAGAGGACCATTGCATGCTGGATTGTTGCCTGTATGCAATTTTGCTACGGCAAAGTGGGTAAAGAGCCTCCTGTAGTCCTCAGGGCCCACTCTACAAGGGGTACAGCTGCTTCTGTAGCAGCTGTGAGACATATCCCTTTGTTAGAAATCTGCAAAGCAGCTACCTGGAAAACAGTTCACACCTTTACCAAGTACTGCAGCCTGGATACCAGGCCAGAATCGATGCCAGGTTTGGCACAGCAGTGCTACAGAGCTTGTTTCCTAAATATGTTCTATACCCTCCTCCAGATGTACTGCTTGGGTAGTTTGCAGAAATCAGAATACAGTATAATTTTCTGGGGTATGAAGCAAAAATTACTTACCATAGTAATCTTGTTTCTTCCAAGGGAATCTTACTGTATTCTGAGCTCCCACCTTAACCCCTGCTAGAACCTATGGGCCCTGTAACACAGCTGTTCATGCTGTTCGAAACCTGTGGGTGTTTTCTTTATTGGGCTTAGTGACTTGAGTCTTAGTGTTGCCCACATTTTTAATTAAAGGGAAATAGTTGGTGTTGGGTGTTGTTAATTTGTTATTTAATTATTAGTATAGTTTAGATAGTTTGTTATGAGGTTTGCTCCGTAAGAATCTGACGGTTGCAGAATGTTTACCAGGGACAGTGGTTTGAAAACCAAGCTCGAGCCTAACATTCCATGATTAACATAGGTTCTATTAACCATTTTGGCTCTGGGGCAGTCTTATGGTAAGACCATACTGAGAAAGTCAGAATACAGTAAGATTCCCTTGGAAGAAACAAGATTACTGTGGTAAGTAATTTTTTCTTCTCGTACGTGCCAGTATTTTTCAGTGCTAGATGCGGCGGCTGTATTTTCTTTCAGCTCGACACTTGTTGCTGGGTGCAATCATTCCTACTATATAGCTATTTTGGGTCTGTAGGCTGGTAGGAATGCTTTTGATTGTAATTTTTCCCCCCGTAGGGGGTGGTGATCATGGCAGCGTTTCTTAATAGAAACATAGACTTTGACGGCAGATAAGGACCGCTTGGCCTACCTAGTCTGCCCATTTCCCTACTTGTTGGATAAGTTGTAGTTCCTAGTTAACCAACAGCCTACTTCTTCCTACCCCCCACCAGAATTGCCTTATGTCTGTCCCATGCATTCTTGAATTCCCCACTGTTTTTCACCCCACAGCCTCCTCAGGAAGGCCATTCCATGCGTCCACCACCCTTTCTGGAAGGCTGTTTCATATAGTAACACAAGAAAAAGAGAACGGCAGACAGTTTTCTTGCTTTTGTTTTGGGCATTTGTTAGTTTAGTGCATTGGCACCATGGTTTATCGGAGACCTTTAGTGTTCAAGTGATGTAAAACCTGCATAAGGGTAATACGACCCTCACCGCTGGATTCCTATTGCCCTCATTGTGTTACTCAAGCCAATATGTCTCCCACAGTTCCTTCAAGTCGGAACTCTGAGCTGGGGTGGGGGGTGCACCTGGTGTACTGCCTGGTAGTGGTAAAGCAGAATTGCGTAAATCTTTATTGTTGCTCATAGGTGAGCTTTTGAACCCTGATGTTCTGCAGGACATCCCTTTCGACATACCCGACCCCAGGCTGTTCCACTCAGGTCAGGTGGGGCCCACACAGGCATGTCCAGGTATGCCAGAGCAGGACAAGACTGCTATTCTGGATCTGCAGGCAGATCATGACCTTGACTGTCCAGAGGGTTGGGGGAGAATATCGGGGATCTTGGGGGAAATCCTGAATCAATAAAGTTACATGATGATGAGGACAAGCCCTCTGATGAGGAGGAGGAAGGGGAGTGGACAGAGCCAAAGAGGAAGATTCCTATCCCTCCCCTGTTTAATACCAAATCTTTGTCCTGTTTGATAACTGAGGCTTGTAGGACATTGCAGCTGAAGGAGGTACAATCCGTGGAGGCCTTAGAGGTGAATCCTATCCTTTTTTTTTTTTTTTTTTTTTAACTTTTGATTGATTTATTCCAGTTTTTTACTTTTATGGACACACAGAGCAGAGTTACAGGAAATCATCATGATAGATAATAGGTTACATACTCCACACAAGACATTGCCTGCACCAGTAGTAAGTAGAAAAAGTAGTCACATGGAAGGAAAAACCAGTTAGGTGAAAATCACCAGTCATTATGAAAGGGAATTAGCAAGTTTTTATTTATTTATTTCATTTATTTGTGTCTAGGATTACAAAGTACCTTTGAGCCAAGGCTCTTTTACAAAGGTTCCACATCTTGCTGGTTACAGGGTAACAGGCACTAAAACATAAAACAGTTACAGGTACATGGTTTTAGACAGTAACTTTGCTTGACAAAATCAGACTGAGTGATGAGTAACTCAAGAAACAATAGGAGGAAGAGGGTAAGAAGGGGAGAGGGCTGAGGGTAGGGGAAGGCATAGGCGTAGAGGGTCTGGGTGAGGCAGCCGAGGGGCCTTGTCAGGACAGACACAGGGCAAGTGCATTAGAAGTTGCATTGGACAGGTAAGTGCAAGAAGAGAGGGCAGAAACTGACACCTATAAGGTCAGAAGCAGCGTAGGGAATGGAGATGTTATGGGGTGCATGCACAGGTGGAGGTGCCAGTTGTGAAGTGGCGGAGCTTTTTTTTTTGAATGCTCCAAGCATTGCTGTGGATGAGGTGTCGCTAGAGAGCTTGTTCAGCCAACTTGGAGCCCCATATGCAAACGACCTTTGGCCTTGGGACATGCGGCAGCGGGGGATTTGAAGGATTTGGGGCTTAGAGCTCCTGGTGTTGCGGTTGGTGATTTGGGTTTGAGGAGAGTGCTGACTTCTGGTGGTGCCTTTCCCATCATGATTTTCTTAGCAGTGATGTAGGTTTGGTATTTGATTCGGTTGTTCAGTTGCAGCCAGCCTGTTTTGGAGTAGAGGTCGCAGGTGTGGGTGAGACGGTGGGAACCAGTAGCAAGTCGGCAGGCTTGATTGAGGGAAGTCGAAACACGCCTGAGAGATGAGGTTGTGGCAGATCCATAGATAATGAGACCGTAGTCAACAATGCTGATGATGGAGCTCTGGACAGAGCTTCTGGGGTTAGATGTTTTCCTGTGTCGGAATAGTAGGCCCATCCTGGTGTTGGCTACTTTTGCCACGTTATTGATGTGTGGGACATAGGAGAGATTACAGTCGAGGGTGAGGCCGAGGTATTTGAAAGTATGAACTTGTTCGAGGGTGATTCCTTGCTTGGTTTTAATGGAGGGCTGATATTGTTTGTATTTGTTTTGGGAGCTGCAGAAGATCATGGTCTTTATTTTTTTCTGGTTAAGGATAAGTCTGTGTTTTGTGAACCAGTTTTCGACTGCAGAGAAGGCCTGTTGGGGGTTACCTTGTAGATGGACTGGATCATGGTGGGATGCCAGGATGACAGCATCATCCACGTAGAGTAGGATCTGTTCAGGGCAGGATTCTGGCAGTGAATTCAGAAAAAGGCTGAAAAAGAGGGGGCCCAAGATTGAACCCTGTGGGACACTGGACCGGACTGTTCTTTGATCTGAGAGTGTGCCAGTAATTCTCACTCTTTGGGAGCGGTTGTCTAAGTAGCTTTTGAACCAGTTCACCGAGTTAGGTGAGGGTCCTGCTAGTCGTAGTTGGGCAAGTAGGAGATTGTGGTTGACGGTATCAAAGGCTTTAGTTAAGTTGATGAAGGTGGACCCAGTAAAATGACTGTTATCGAGTGAGTGAGTGAAGGATTGCACCAGTGAATTCAAGTAGTGCCGTGGAGGTGCTTATGACCTTTTCTAAAGCCATGTTGCTCCTTGCACAGGATGTTGTGATTGTCTAGGAAGTCGGTGATCTGGTCTGACACAATCCGTTCTGGGGCCTTGGAGAGTGGAGGTAGGATGGAAATTGGATGGTAATTCACAGTGGCTGTTTTGTCACCACTTTTATGAATTGGGGTTACCGTGGCAGATTTCCATAAGTCAGGGAACTGGCTGAGGCTGAGGGAGAGGTTGAAAATCCTGGTCAGTGGTCTGAGTACTTTTTCAAGTGTGAGTGATAGCAGTTTGAGGTCGAGGGAGTCACTGCTGGCTCTGGAGTTGCAAATGGTTTTGGTAACGTAGCTGCGGACTTGATGCATTTTTACTGCTTTAAAGTAGAAGGGAGGGTGGCTGGGGGGCAAGGGGAACCACCTCATCGAAAAAACCCTGTGTGAGTACAGCACTGAGATCCGTGAAGGTGTCATTGAATGTATCAGCAATGAGTTTCTGGTCAAGTGTAGTTTCATCATTTATGCTGAGTACTGACGGGGGTGATTTAGATTGCTTCCCGGTGACTTCTTTAATATTATTCCAGAATTCCCAACCATTGCCCCATGAGTTAGTGAGAGCATTATGGAAACAGGTGGTCTTCGTATCCCGGATATATTTGGTACATTCATTTCATGAACATTTATAGTTAGCAATATCAACTTGTCTCCCGGTGTTTCTGGCAATCTCCCAAAGGTGGTCTTGAGCTTTTAGTCATCTAAGTAGGTCTCCGGTGAGCCAGGGGTTACATAGGGCTTTGGCCTTGTGCTTCTTGAGGGTTGCAAATATGTTGCATGCTTGGTTGAAGATCCTGATGAAGTGTTCCAGTGCAGTGTTCACATTGGTTGCAGCGAGAATTGGGTACCAATCCGGTTGACAAAGGAAGGTTTTGAGATGAGGTAGCTTGCCTCTAGGTAGAACTCGGCTAGTAATGGTTTGGGGGGGTGGGCTTGATGAATTTATTGGACCAGTAGCAGATGACGGGGCAGTGGTCACTAAGTGTGTGAGGGAGGACCGTGGTGTTTGTGATCCTGGTGGGATGGCTTGTTATGATCCATTCCAGAAGGGTGCTGGTACCCGTTTTATAGTTTTTTAGTAATATGGTGGATGACCCTCCATTATTCACCCATTGTTTGTAGGTATACTACACTGGCAAGTATTTGCTAATGTGGGGGGGGGGGGAGATCTAGGGAGGTCAAGGGGCCGCAGCTCATGTCCTTTAGTAAGTTAAATCAGGTCCCAACCTGAACATCCCGGGACAAAGTCCTGAGGAAGGGGGGGAGGGACAGAGGGCTGGTCAGGGTCCCAGAAAGCAGTCAAGAGGAACCGCTGTTCAAAAAGAAACTAAATCTCCATGGGGGTTGAGCTGGTCTAAGTTGTGAAATGCCCAGGAACCAAGTGTTCCAGCAATTCATCCGTTCTGGAACTGTGAATCCTATCCTGTCCACGTCCCCCTCTGCTCCAATGTAGTTTCCAAACTTTATTCACTGTGACCAGATTTATTGAACAAGAAATTGGCAGGTGCTGACCAGAGGAAATATCTGCCAAAACCCAGGGCGTAATGTTTCCCCTTTATGGAAGAAAATACCCACAAGTGGGAAACCCCTTCCTGGATGGTAAGGCTGTACATAACTCCATAAGGCACACGACTGTCCCAGTTGAAGGGTCTTTGGCCTTGGCAGATACGCACAATAAACAAGTGGCTGCTTCATGCAGAAGAGGGCCTTTGCCACCAGTGGAGCAAACCTTTGCACCTCCTATGCCTCCTTTATTGTAAACTTGTGAGTTATGACACTGGGTAGCTTTGTTACCCTGGATTCTGAGGGGGCAGGCATTTTGCAGCTGGTATCCATGGCCTCCACTTGTTTAGGGGATGCCACGGTGGAAAACATATGCATGACTGCTCGCTCTGCTTATCATATTGTGTCCGCCATGCGAGGGGTGTGGCTCCGGCATTGGGCTACAAACCAGGCGTACAAGACCAAGTTGTTAACCATTCATTAAATTTTTATTTTATACTGGAAAGGCATGTGGGCAAAAATGTCTGTTTTCTCAAGTGTCCAGTTTCAGGGTTTTTACAGTGGTGGATATATACACTTTATACAGACACGTGGTTCAAAAACTACAAAGGCAAAATGTATACAGGAATTTCAGTTACAAACAAAACAGCTTATATACAGCAGCTACAGTATTAACAGCAAGTCCAAACAAAATGTGAAAATACACAGGAGAAGGTGGGAATTACTCTGAAAGAGCTTAGAAGGGAAAAGAGGCATGGAAGCAGCAAGGTGGATGAGAGAGAGGGGTTAAGAGAAAAGAGGGGGAAAAATCCTAACCGAAAATTGAGCAAATGACCTAGGGATTGCTTTGGTCAGTGATAAGAAAATTAAGATATGCTTCCTATGGCAGTTGCAAGGTGGTTTATTGGATAGGTTCTCCTTTGGTTTGACCTTAAAGGTGCCAAGTGGGGCGTCTCCTAACAAGGTTGGGAGGAGAGTGTTAAAAAATCCGGTACCTATGTGGGAAAGCCTTGGAGAGAGGCTATTGTTTGTCTAGATCTGATGATACTTTGAAGGAAATCCACTTATAACGGCAGCCTCCTGGTATCAAAACAACAGCAAAAGGCCAGCTCAACTTCAAAAAGTTAAGGAAGCGGCCGACAGAGGCCGTAACGTGGGGGTTTACATCCTTTTTGGAACTTTGGGAACCAGAGAAGTAAAGGATCCTACTCTGGATTCAAGGGCAACAGTGGCAGAGGATCCCTTGCCTGAAAACACAGTGGAGGTCCAGGGTGAAGAGGTGGCGCATCACAATAAGGGTATGCGGGCCCATCTCTGCCCAGCTTCCCTTGGTGGAAGACTGCAGTTTTTACACAAGATGCGCCCAGATAACATTAGATCTCACTTCCATATAGAGCTCTTGCTGCAGGTAATAGATAGGACTATACCGACAGGCACTAGGACCCCTTGGAAAACTTCTAGCCAGCAGTCCAAGGCAGAGGACCGCCCCGTCTGCTCCGTCCACGACGTCAGCCCCTGTATAAAGGG
Source organism: Neoceratodus forsteri (assembly GCA_016271365.2). Classification (NCBI taxonomy): domain Eukaryota; kingdom Metazoa; phylum Chordata; order Ceratodontiformes; family Ceratodontidae; genus Neoceratodus; species Neoceratodus forsteri. The sequence goes on from JADMNL010000027.1 coordinate 212,137,448, forward strand.
GGAGGTCCCTCGGCACCACCTCAGTTCTTTTCCCACTGTTGACCCAGCATCTCAGCTCCACGGATGCCTCCTGCTTCTCGTCGACTGCCATTTTCTTAACACTCCGTGCAGTTCAAATTACGAGTATTCAGTCGCCTCTTTTATGTCTACCAAGCCTTCTACATCTACACCATGGTGAAAGGCTAAGTGTGCATGTACCAAGCAGATTCCAGCAAAGGACAGCCATTCAGCCTACCTCTTGTGGCTGGGACCAGAGCACAAGATAAGACAACTGCCTGCACTGCCAAAGCTTCATACAGCACAGTCGCATCCGCCGACAGAAGACTCTAAAGGCCTGCCTCCTGGAAAAACAAGTGGCTGCTATGCAGAAGTCACATTCTGGGCCTAGCACCTCGTCTTCGACTCACGACGCTTCCCCCAAGGAGAAAAAGCACCCAGGGAAGCACCACAAGAAGGATAAGGAGAGGTCCCAGTCTGACTCACGATCACGTTCTCCACACACAGGTAAGGCCTCCTCCTTTGGCTGGAAGTCAAACTCTGCCCCTCTTCGGTCGTTAGCCCTTCTGGGGGCTTCAGCTACAAGACCTCCTGCCTCTTCCCAGACATCAGGCGAGAGCTCGGGACTTGGGCCTTCTCAGGCCCCATCTTCTATTTTGTTGGCCATCAGACCCCACAAACAATCAATAGGGTCTCGGACCCAGGGCTTGGCTTGTTCTTCCTTCACGACAGGTGTCCAGATGGGATCTTCTGTTGTCAAGGCCTTGCCCTCAAGTTCATCAGCTATGTCTGATGATCGTGGCAAGTGCCAGGGTGTCAATCCTTCAGGCAAAGCACCCGCAACGCCTGACCTGTCTTCCGCAGTTAAGTTGGACCGACAACAGGCTACCACAACATCTGCCACCACGGCTGTGGTGCCAGAGAAGGCTCCTGAGTCCCAGTTGCCATAAGCGGTCACCAAGTGCCTACACCAGAGGACCTGATAGCACCTGACCTGATGCTGGAACCTTCGAACCCCCTGACGGCAGGTTCTGAGGACCAGACTCCGGACGATCCCCTGACGTCAGGGCCCAAGGAAGACGACCAGATGCCAGTCGATGGGACCGATGGCGGTCGGTCACTGGAGCCTCCTCAGATGCCAGACTGGCTGTCAGCTCCGTCGGGACCGATCGGCAAAGGGCCAGAGTGACCATCAGGCTCAATGGTTCCCTTGTCACAGGTAAGCGCATTGTTCACCAGCTGGTGGAACACCATCAAAGAGGGACCTCCCTAAACCGGAGCCTAAGGATGCGCCAGGGGCTGTCCCCCCACCGCAGCCAATGCCTCCCCCTAGATCACTGTTGCCACCCCCAATGCCAGCCTGCCCGATTCCAGGTGATTCGGACCATGGCTCTGATGGACATCTGAGCCATGGACTTCACACCTCTTTGCGATCTTCATCGCATAGGAGAAGCCGGTCTAGAGACTGTAGCTCCCATGGATGGAGAAAGTCAAGGGAATGCCACTCCCGGCATCACAGTAGGTCTGTTGACCATTAGAACACTCAAGGGGCTACAGCGACTCCTCCTCAACCTGTGCCTCTTCAGAGGATGACCTCCCCCTGCCCTCACCAGATCCCAAGAAGGACTCACCGAGGTCACCACCTGACGATCCTAACTTCTTAGAGGTGATGAGGCACATACAGTTCCTCAATCAATGGGAAATTGGGGTTCTAGGGACATGGATATGTTGTTCATCCACACTGTCTGGCAGGTTCCTTGCCGCTTTAAATCTTGCCAGAAGGTCTTCAAGCTGGCTCCTCCCACCCACCCAGGTGGCAAAACCCTCGGCTCCGCCCCATGACGCCAGATCTTCCTTACCGCTTGGAAGCTCAGGTTCCCTCCTTAACGCTCTGCGTCATAGACTGGATCCTAATTCTTCGGTTTGCCTGAAACTCATTTTAAAGTTTTCAAGACTTCGGTCATCTTTCTCCCTCGCGGCTGCGATGGACAAATTGACTCCCGGATTTCTGCGGTGCCCTTGTGGGCAGAAGATGTCCAGGACAGACCTGCACTCGTCGTCTACTGCCTCGGCCTAAGAGCCACGACCGCAGGCCTGCGAGTCATGCCGTTCGTTTGGCAAAGCGTCCTGGAGGACCGCGCTGCCAGTTACAGCTTGGAGTGCCCCAAGAAGGCCTACTACCGTTAAGTCAGGCGAGGCCCATTGGGCAGTTACTGCGGGCGGCTGGCTCCGGGCTGAGCAACTCGAGCAGATGATCGCCTCGAGGAGGAGGCGGCCCAGGCCGCATCATCCTCTTCCTCGATCGCGGCATTTATCCCGCTGTCTCTGGGTACCTCGTATTCGGCTTCATTCAAGGAGCTTTGCCAATCGCTTTCCACAAAGGGAGAGGGGCCATCGGGACATTCCTCTCGGTCCAAAAAGAAGGACTCAAAGGGTAAGTCCCATCGTCGGCATTCGTGGGAGCGGGAGAGGTCTCCCTCCCCGGACAGCCGACTGTCGACTTTGGTCGAGATTGCGGCTAAGGCCACTGGCTTCACAGCATCCTCGTCAGGCCAGCCGTCCGAGACTCCCGTTGACGCGGTCGAGATTTTTCTCGACCCATCGGACGGGCTGTCGACTGGTGAGGCCGACAACCCTTCTTCACCGGTTCCCCCGGTGGAGACCGAGGATCTGCCTGCGCCCCCGGTGCAGCAGTCCCTGATTAAGGCTTCCAAGCCGAGGGAAGAGCGGGTGTCCCCTGCTCCTTCGCAGACCCATCCTCGGAAACACCGAGGATCTCGGTCTCGGACTTCTTTTCGGTCCAGCCGATCCCGCCGACATCGGCGGTCTTGGTCTCGGCACCGAGGTAAGCGGCGCCTCCGCTCGTCCTCATCTTCCTCCTCGGAAGAGGAGAGGCTTCGGTGCAGATTGCGTCGACGCTACGAGGACCTGATGTGGCAGCAGTTGCTTCTGTCCGGGAACAAGTCGACGCCGTCACCTTCCCCGGTCATCAAGTGGCTGTCACCCGAGCGGCCAAAACAACCCCTTGCCATAGTCGAGGTGCCCAAGCCTGAGCTGGTTGTTCGGCCGAAACCCGCTGCCCCACCGATTGTGGTGGAACCTCGGCCTCCACAACCGAAATCGGGGGCACCGACCAAGGACTCTCGGTCGGGTCAAGGCCTGCCCCACAGGTTGTCGGTCACCCTCACTCCCGACCGTCCTCAGCAGGTGGAGGTTGGCTCAGGCCCCAGGCAGGTCTTCACGGATTCCTCCGAGTCCGACGACGAATCTTCCCTGTTCTCCAGGCCTGTTGACGTGGAGTCCTCCGGGGGCCAGTCGTTGGACGAAAGCCCATCGTCCTTCATGGGTTTACCTCGGCTCATCTTGGAGTCCACCGGGATGCAGCTCGAGCCCGTATCCAAACGGGCCAAGTGTCCCCTGACGGAGATACTGGACTGAGGGGATTCCCCCACGGAGGCCTTTCCGGTGGCTGAGGCCATTGTCGGCCCAGCCTTGGAGCTTTGGTAGCGGCCTGCTTCCTGCCCTGCGCCTTCGGCCAGGATGGCCAGGAAGTATGCGGTCCCTACCGGCTCTTTGCCTGGGTTTTCGGAACACCCCTCTGCCAAGGAGTTGGTCACCGACAGGTTTTCCTGCATCTGAACGCTAGGACGTGGACAAGCCTCTGACAAGGAGTCCAAAAGCCGGACTACCCGGGCGCAAGGTGTACGCTGCGTCCTCCCTTGGCCTCCACCAGGCCAGTTCGGCCTTACTGATGGCACACTTCTCCCACGCCCTCATGGGCTCCCTGGATGAGGTGATCCCTCATCTCCCGGCTGACCTGCAGACCACGGTCCGGCAGGTGTGGGACCAGGGTAGGGCAGTGGCTAAGCAGCAGCTCCAAACGGCTCTGGACATTGGAGACTCCTGTGCCAGATCTGTTGCGGCCGTGGTGGCCATGCACTGCAGAGCATGGCTGAGGATATCCACCTTCACGGCGGATACCCAGCACAAATTGGCAGATGTCCCCTTCCTGGGGACCGACCTCTTCGGCCCTGGAGTGGAAGATCACCTCCAGTGGATCGAAAAGTCCAGTGCCACTCTGGACTCAGTCACCTCTGCCCAGAAGGACAAAGGCCGCTGACAGCAGCAGTACAAGTCCTTTCGCCCTTCTGCGCCTGCGGCATGTCCGGCCCAACAGCACCAGGGCCAGCAGGCTAGCGCATGGCATCCCAAACTCAAGCCCGCGGCTTCCTCCAATAGGAAGCAGGGAGGTAAAGGCCCAGGAGGTCCCTCGGCCAGTCCCTTCTCCAAGCCTGCCCAGTGATGGGTTGGGGGGTGTCGCCCCCAGCCTCGTCACTCCCCCGGTTCCCCCATGGGGAGTTGCCGCCACTTCCTTTCCGCCTGGTCCGCTATCACCACGGACCGCTGGGTGTTGGAGTGGTAGGAAAGGGCCTGCCTCTGGAGTTCAAGCAGGCCCCACCCTTCCAAAGCCATCGCCTCGGGGGCCACGGGTCCGCAGCCTCTGTCGGCCCGCCGAGTCGAGCATGCCTCTGCTCTCTCGAAAAGAGGTGATCAGAAAGGACTCGGATCCTCCTCCAGACCCGAGGTTTGCGTCCAGGTACTTCCTGGTCCCAAAACGGATGGGGGGCTGGCGCCCCATTCTCGACCTGCACTACCTGAACAGGTTCCTAAGGTCTCGGACCTTCAGGATGGTCACTCTGGCTCAGATAATCCCATCCTTGGAACGAGGCATGTGGTTCTGTTCCCTGGACCTCCAGGACGTGTTCTTTCACGTCCCAGTCCGTCCGTCCCACCAGAGATTCTTCCGCTTTAGAGCAGAGGGATCCCTTTACGAGTTCCGGGCCATGCCCTTCGGCCTTTCCTAGCTCCCAGGGTCTTCACCAAATGCATGGCAGTGGTGACAGCATTCCTGCGGCGCCGAAGGGTCCGGGTGTACCCCTACCTGGATGACTGGCTGATTGCAGCCCCCAGAGCGGAGGTGGAGCGGTCCAGAGATCTGGCCCTCCAGGTTTGCTCTCAGGTTGGCCTCCTCATCAATGATGCCAAGTCGGAACTCGTGCCAAAGCAGGTGATACAATTCATCGGGGCAGAGCTTGACTCTCTACGAGCCAGAGCACGGCTCCCGGCCGACAGGGCCGAGGTTCTTTCCTCCTTTGCCCAATCATTTCAGGTTGGCAATCGCGCCTGCCCGGGACTTCCTGGCGCCTGGGCCTCATGGCGTCTGCACCAGCGTGGTCCATTGGGCCCACTGGTACATGCATCCCCTTCAGTGGGGACTGGCCAGCCAATGGTCACAGCACTTCGATCCGCTGGATCAGCTAGTGACAGTGACCCAGGGGATGTGGAACGCTCTCCAGTGGTGGACCGTTCCAGCACATCTGCCCATCTGCAGGAGGGCATCCTGTTGTCCGCCCTGAGCCGACGGTCTCTCTATCAACCAATGCCTCTCTGATGGGTTGGGGTGCCCATCTGGGGGAGCACAGAGCGCACGGCCTCTGGTCCCCTTGGGAGTCCCAATGCCATATCAACCTGCTGGAGCTTCAAGTGGTTCGTCTAGCCCTCACCGCCTTCGCTCCGTTTCTACGGGGTCAAGTGGTTCAGGTCCAGACGGACAATACCACGACCATGTACTACCTAAACTGCCAGGGTGGGACGCACTCCATGCCTCTGTGCAGGGAAGCTCTCCGCATTTGGTCACTCGTGCGCAGCCTGGAGGCGGATCTCCTTGCCATTCACGTGGCAGGAGCCTCCAACACCCTGGCCGATGCCCTAAGCCGGATAGGGGCTGCGTCTCACAAGTGGTCTCTCCTGCCGGAGGTAGTACAAGATCTCTTCTCCCACTGGGGCACGCCTCAGATGGACCTGTTTGCCTCCAGGGAGAATGCGAAGCTGAGACTGTTTCATGCCCGCCCCCCTCAGCAGGGCTCACTGCAGGGGGATGCCTTCTCGAGGCCCTGGACTCCGGGCCTCTTCTACGCCTTTCCCGCATTTCTCTTGATCTACAAGGTGCTTCTCAAGGTGAGGAGGGACAAGGCGCAGGTGATTCTGGTAGCCCCGACTGGCCCCGCCAGTTCTGGTATCCAGATCTCCTCAGTTTCAGCTCCAGGCTCCCGAGGCGGCTTCCAGCCTGCCCGGACCTGATCTCAGTCAATCAGGGGAAGGTATTCCATCCGTACCTTCAGTTCCTGCACCTGACGGCCTGGTTCCTGAGCGACTAGAGTTCCAGGCCTTGGGTCTTTTCGACGAGATCCTCAACGTTGTCGAGGCGTCCCATAAGGAGTCAGCCAGAAAATGCTACACCTTTAAATGGAAGAGATTCTCCATTTGATGTCAGGGCAAGGGTCTGGATCCTTCCTCCTTTTCCTTGGCAAGCATTCTGGACTACCTGTGGTCCCTTTCTCAGCAAGGGCTTTGGTCGACGACCCTTAAGGTGCACCTGACAGCCATCTCTGCTTACCAGGCGCGGGCCGGGAAGCAGTCGGTGGCGCAGGAGAAGGTGGTCGGGTGCTTTTTCAAAGGCCTTGATCACATATCCCCTCTGGTACGAGAACCTCCACCTCTGTGGGATCTACTGCTGGTATTGGCTAAGCTCACGGGCAGGCCATTCGAACCGATGCACAGGTGTGACATCTCTCACCTGTCGTGGAAGACCGCCTTCTTGGTGGCTATTACGTCAGCCAGAAGGATGGGAGTGCTCCAGGCGCTTTCCATCGAGTCCCTTATCTGGTCTTCCACAGGGACAAGGTTGTCCTGCGCCCCCACCCGAAATTCCTTCCGAAGGTGGTGTCGGAGTTTCACCTTAACCAGGTGTTGACTCTGCCGGTGTTCTACCCCAATCACACCTCGGAGGCCGAATATAGGCTCCATACTTTGGACCCTAGAAGAGCGCTCGCTTATTATAAGGAGCAGACGGCTGAAGTTCGGGGAGAGGTTCGCCAGCTGTTTGTCACCTACGCTGAAGCCGCACCTGGCAGACCTGCAGCCAAGCGGACGATAAGCAGGTGGGTCACCTCCTGCATAGATCTCTGCTATAGGTTGGCGGGCATGGAGCCTCCCAGCGGGATAAGAGCTCATTCTACCCACCATACCGCTGCATCCGGCTGCTACCTGGAAGTCAGCACACACCTTCATCACCCATTCCCACATCGACCTTGAGTCACGCCGGGATGCTGGTTTTGGGGCCTTGGTTCTCCAGTCTTTATTCCCTAAGTAGGGGTGTGCGCCCTGCCTCCCTCCTCCCGGAGAACTGCTAGGAGTCTGCCAGACAGTGTGGATGAACAACGTATCCATGTCCCTAGAAATACAGGTTATTCACCTGTAACAGGAGTTCTAGGAATGGTATATGTTGTTCATCCACACGACCCACCCGACCTCCCCGGCTTCAATGCACAACCTGGCTTCCAGCGGGCTAGATCTGGCGTCATGGGGCAGAGCTGAGAGTTTTACCACCCAGGTGGGTGGGAGAAGCCAGCTTGAAGACCTTCCGGTAAGATTTAAAGCGGCAAGGAACCTGCCAGACAGTGTGGATGAACAACATATACCATTCCTAGAACTCCTGTTACAGGTGAGTAACCTGTATATACAGTATTTGGACCCTGAGAGGAGATGCCTAGCTAAATTCCTAGGGGCCACCAACCCCAAGTCACTGGTCATCCAATCTCTCGTGGAACCCTTTCAGGATGTCACGAAGCTGGCATGGAAACACCCAGCTACTACGTCAGTTGTGCCCAAAAAGGCAGACCACGTTTACAGAACACCCAGAAAACGAGCCACACCTTGGCGAGCAGCCTAAGGTGGATTCAGTAGTGCTGATAGTGACCCATGGAAGGTCGCAGCAACCTAGACATACCAACTCCCAACCACCCGACAAAGAGTCTAAGAAAATGTACCAACTGGGGTGGAGAGTGTATGCCTCATCCACCTGTACCATCAGGTCTTTAAACGTTCTGCCTCATATGATCATGTACCAGAAGTGTCTGTGGCAAAAGACTATGGACCTCGCAAAGACCCAGCCAGACTCGCAAAACAAGACAGAGCTCTTGGCAGTTTTACAATCTAGTTCTGATGTGAGGAAGCTCATTCACTGCAGTTCCTATGATGCAGTGGCTACTGTGGCCTAGGCGGCCACCTCAGGTGTGTGCCTCAGGCGACACTCCTGGCTGAGGGTGTCCGGATTCAGACAGGACACCAGCCCAGACCTGCCCTTCCAGGGCCTGGATATTTTTGGGCAAGAAGCTGAAAAGATTATAACAGGCCTCTCAAGATTCAGGCAAGGCAGTTTCAGAGGTGCATAAGATGTACAAATCTGAACCCTACCCTCCTAGGTGCAGACCCTTTTGGAGGCATCAAGGGCAACAGTCAAAGAAACAGCCACAATGAAGAGGGTTCAAAAGAAAGGCATCCCCTCAAACAGCAGGCTCTCAGGGACAGCGCATGTCTAAGCAACCCAGAGCCCTCCTCCCTACCCCTTGTGCCTCTGCCTGACTCCTTGCCTGCCCCCTCCTCCAGCAGGGCTGTTAGGGGAGGCACTGGGAGGTGGTTCTCTCTCTCTGTACCGCGAAGAATGGTCAGTATCATCACAGATCAGTGGGTGCTGAAGCTCGTAGAAAAGGGTTATGCACTGGAGTTCTCCCAGTTACCGCCGGACAACCCACCGGTCCCATCGACCTACTCCCCATCCCACGAGGTCACATTAAGGTGGAAATCCAGGTCCTCCTGTCCAAGCGAGCCATTCAAGTTGTGCCATAACCCCAAAGGGGCAAGGGGTACTACTCGAGCTTCTTCCTGGTCCCGAAGAAGACGGCGGACCTTTGTCCCATCCTAGACCTCAGTCAGCCGAACTTCTTTATAGAATAGAAAAGGTTCAGGATGATGACACTCTAGGGGCTACTTCCCTTGCTGTACCATGGAGATTGGCGCTGCTCCCTGGACATGCAAGATGCATACATGCACATACAAATCCTACCGTCTCACAGGAGATATCTCGGGTTCATGTTCGAAGGTCAGCACTACCAGTTAAGGGCTCTGCCCTTTGGCCTATCCTCGGCACCTTGAGTGTTTACCAAGTGCCTGGCCATGGTGGCGGCAGCTCTCAGGAGGTAGGGATATTACATTTACCCCTACCTAAACGATTGGCTACTGTCGGCCTCGTCCAGAGAACAACTCTGCCACACACTGGGGTGCACCCTCAGCATGTTCCAGAACCTTGGGATTACACTGAATCACCCGAAAGTCCATGCCATGGCTATCTCAGAGGCTCCAGTTTATAGGAGCCATCTTGGATACAGTTCAAGGGAGAGCTTGCTAGAGCTAGGGCATGGTGTTTTTTGGTGAGACGCGTTGTCCCCCTCCTGGACCGGGAAGTTCCTCTATGCTCTCCTGCCTTTCCCCCTTCTGCAGCGAGTTCTGCTCAAACTGCAGTCTGAGCCAGCAGCCCTGATACTGGCAGCACCGTTCTGGCCCAGACAAATCTGGTTCCCGCTACTGCAGCAGATGGCGGTAGAACCCCCAGTTCCTCCAGCTCTGTCCTCTCGCTTGCTATCCCAGGAGCAAGGCTCTCTAGTACACCCCAACCTCAAGTCTCTGCAGCAAAACGCATGGCTCCTGCAGACTTAGTTAGGAGCAGGTTCGGGGTGTCAGAGGGGGTAGCATCAGTGTTGGTAGCTGCTAGGAAACTATCTACTAGAGCTAAGTACGCCATGAAGTGGAAGCGGTTCAGCCTCTGGGCTGCTACCTGCGACCTGGATCCATTCTTGTGTGAGGTAAAATGGGTCCTGGAGTATCTGTTATCCCTGTCGGACTTGGTTCTAAGCTACTTCTCCACAAATGTTCACCTTTCGGCTGTCTCAGCCTATCACGAACCAGTGGATGGCAAGACCTTGGTTCAGGTTGATCTGTTGCATACCTTCCTGCGAAGTATCCTGCATATTAAGCCTCCCATATGGGATCCTATCCCTCCATGGGATTTGCTATTCATGGTAGAAAAGTTGACTCTGCCCCCTTTTGAACCAGCCGCGAGTTGGGAGCTCCGCATTCTCTCTTGGAAAGCATTGTTTTTAGTTGCTGTTACCTCAGCCCAGAGAATCTCCGAGCTTCAGGCTTTAATATGTGAAGAGCAGTACTTGGCTTTTCACAGGGACAGGGTGTCCCTTCATACAGATCTTAAGTTTCTTCCAAAGACAATGTCTGAGATGACTCTCAACCAAGGCGTCAACCTACTGGTTTATTACCCGGAGTACTACAAGAAAGGGGAGGCATTGTTGCATACCTTGGATGTGCATAGAATCCTTAGATACTATGTTAACCACACCTGATCCATCAGGAAATCTGACCAGTTTGTTTCTTTCGCCCAATGGATGTTGGGAGCACCAGTCAGTAAGCAGACCTTGTCAGAATGGCTGGTCAATTGTATTGTCTTCTGCCATGAGAAGCATGGAGAACCCCTGCCGGGGCCTGTGAGATGTCACTCAGCAAGAGGGCTCTCTGCATTATTTGCTTCTCTCAGAAACGTGTCTGCAGCAGACCTTTGTGCCACAGCCACCTGGAGTTCAGTGCTCACCTTTATCCGGCACTACAGTTTCAGGGTTTTATTTACTATTCACCATTCACTAAAAAATACCACAAACAGCTTAATCTCGTTCAAAGCCAATTGCCATTCATCTATATCCCCCTCCCCCCTTCCAGTGCCTGAAAATAGGCAGAATTTGTCTAGTACACTTACCCGGTCAACAAAAACTAAATAAATAAAATAAAAAAATAAATAAAATTTAACTCTAAAAATTGATTAGCGTTTTGCTTATAACAGTGCTAAAACATTGTTAAAATGCATAGCACTTACCTCACTGTGTTTAACAAACATATCACTTCTAGAAAACCTGTATAAATACTTTCTGTACAGTCAGTATTTTCCCAAGGAAAAAAACTGCTAATCAATTATTTAAAACCCTGCAGTTTGGACATTGCTTCCAGATGGAGGGCAGGCTTTGGCCTGGCAGTCCTCCAAGGGCTTCTCTCTTAATAGCCCAGGGGTATTACCTTCCTTTCCACCGCCTGTTTGACCTGGTCATATCCCAGTATTGCTTGGGACTCAGTCCTATGTGTTATTTCCTGCTGCAAGAGCTCTATCTCAAAGTGAGATAGTACAGTTATGTAAAAACTTACTGTAACAGTAGATCTTCGAGAACAGCTCTTGCAGCAGGTATGCTTTCCCTTCCTCCTTCCCCCAGTGCTTTTTCTCTGGTTATCCCTTTCGTGATGACAAAGCCTCCTTGGTTTGTCCAGTCCTTTAAGCTAGCAGAGTCTCCAGTGGGTGAACTGAGGTGGCGCCGGGGGACCGCCCCCTTTATACAGTGGCCGACGTTGAGGGCGGAGCCGATGTCTGGGGCGGTCCCCCGCCTTGGACTGCTAGCTAGAAGTTTTCCATGGAGTCTTAGTGCCTGGCAGCATAGTCCTATATGTTATTACCTACTGCAAGAGCTCTTCTCGAAGATCTACTGTTGAGGTAAGTTCTTACATAACTGTACTATTCTTGGGTTCTGGAGATTCTGGCTTTAGGCTGCGCAATGCAGTTTACAACCATTCCCTCAAGGGGACACTTTCTGCTATTCCCCTGTACCAAAGGACCCCATGAAGAGACAAGTGATGTTGCAAACATTGGATCACCTCAGGCAGATCAGGGCAACTGTCCTCTGCCTTCCATTGAACAAGTACGGGAATTCTTTTTTTCGCTTCATGACCTTCAAGATGGAGTCCTTATGATCAGTCATCCAGGCTTATGAGCCGGGGGATTATCTAGCATCCATAGACCTGAGTGATGCATATCTCCACATCCCCATCTGGCAGTTTCATCAGAGGTTCCTTAGGTTCTCAGTCCTGGGGCTATTCTTCAAGTACAGGGTGCTTCCATTTGTGCTGGCAACAGCCCCCAGAGTATTCTCGAAGGTGCTCATAGACCTGGTGGATCAGCTTCAACAGGAGGAACATCATGTCTACTCCTACCTAGTTGACTTGCTCATTCAAGTGCCTTCTGCCCCACTGACGAAGAAGTCAGTGACCAGGACTCCGGAGGTTTTGGAGTCCCATGATTGGATAGTGAATCAGGAGGAAAGCTTTCTCGAACTGTCTTCTAGACCCTGGAGTACCTGGGAGCGGTGTTCAGGACGGATGAGGGGGAAGGTCTTCCTCTCAGCATCCAGGAAGGAGACCTTGCTGAGAGAGATTCAGTGGCTGATGAGCTAATCGTTGATTTTAACTCACAATCTACTGAGGATTCCTGGCCTCATGACGGTGACAAAACTGTTTCCGTGGGCTCGCCTTCACATGCTACCCCTCCAGATCGAGTTCCTGTCAGCCTGGGACCCGACCACACAGGACTATCATGCCAGGATTCCAATTTCCCCACTACTCTAGCAGTCCCTGAGACGGTGGATGAGTTCAGAGAATCTGTGCAGGGGGTCTCCCTTGGAAGTCCCCCCAGAGTTGATCCTGACAACCGATGCCGGCCTGCCGTATTGTGGGAAGTGTTGGATCATATTCCCATGCAAGGGTCTTAGTCTGCGCACCTGCACATCAGCATCCTGGAGATGAGGGCTGTATGCCTCGCTTTCCTTCATTTTCGGAATCGGTTACAGTCAAAAGCCGTGAAAATAAGGTCAGACAACGCTGTCATGATGGCATACTTATTAAGTCCAAGGGGGGCACAAACAGCAGAGAGAGATGCTAAAAGAGACAACAGGTCTTCTATTGTGGGCAGAGGAGAACCTTCTCTCTCTGTTGGCAGTTCACTTGGCGGGGGAAGGGTTGAGCATTCAAGCCGGCTGACAAAGCCGTGGGAATGTCCATCCAGGGGAGTGGATGCTGAACCTGGAGGTGTTTGACCTTCTGTGCAGAAGGTTTGGTCATCCACAGATCAACCTGCTCGCCTCCAGCCAGAATGCTCAAATGCAGCAGTTCTTCAGCCACTACCAGTATCCACAGGTGGAGGCAGTGGATGCTTTGTCACAGACATGGAATTTAGGCGGAGCATATGCCTTCCCTCTTCTGCCACTCCTTCCCAAGGTCATATGCAAAATGAGACACGTTAGAGGAAGCTTTCTTCTGAGAGCTCCAGAAGGCCGTGGTTCGCCAACCGAGTGAACCTAGTTCAAAACATACTTTTTTGACTCCCAATCGGGGTTGGGGGCTTCTCTCCCAAGGCCCCATTCTGCATCCAAATCCAGAAACAATGCAGCTCATGGCCTGGCTCTTGAAAAGAGGAGACTCCTAAAACAGGGTTTTTCTAGAAAGGTAGTGGACACCCTGATGGCTGCCAGAAGGAATTCACGTCTGCAGCTTATGCTCACATATGGTCCACCTTTTCAGCTTGGGCCAGAGAGAAAAATATCCAGCCTTCTAAAGCCACTGTTTTGCAGATTTTGAACTTTCTGCAGGAAGGAGTAGAAAAAGGTTTGACCTTGAGGACCTTGAGAGGTCAGGTGTTGGTCCTTGGAGCCTTCCTGAGCTCATCCTTAGGGATTAACTGTCAGGTTATTTGTTTTCTGTGAGCTGTCAGCAGAAGCCAACACCTGTTCCAATCCCCTTTCCCTCTGTGGGATCTGAATCTAGTCTTGAATGCTCTTTGTAAAGAACCCTTTTGAACTACCTTTGTCAGTACAGGTACAGTTGTTTTACAAGGTGTGTATTTTAGTTGCTATGTGTTCAGCCAGGAGGATTAGCAAGCTCCACGCCTTGTCTCCCAAAGAATCTTACCTCAACTTGCATACATGCAAGATGATTTTGAAAAGAGTTCCTTCTCTCATTCTGAAGGTTCCTACAGCCTTTCTTGTGATCCAGGAAATCTGTCTTCTATCCTTCTATCTGCAGCCAACTCACCCAAAAGAGTTGCATAAGTTGGATTTGTGCGGGGCAGTTCGGACATACCTTAGACAGACTGCAGAGTTCAGGAAATTGGATAGATTGTTCATACTTCTTGGAGCAGCCAAAAAAGGACAAAATGCTTCTAAAGCCACCCTGGCAAGGTGGGTGAGGGCATGCATTGCTACGGCTTATGTTGCAGTAAGGAAGAGTGCTCCGGATGTCATCAAGGCTCTTTCCACCAGAGCTATGGCCACCTCCTGGGCAGAGAAAGGTGAGGCATTTGTCTTAGAATTGTGCAAGATTCGGCCCGGTGGCGCAGAGGGCTGAGGTGCTGGCGCCTTATCTTGCACTACGTCAGTGACCCGGGTTCGGGAACGGACTTGGGTTGCTGGGGGTCAGCTGGGGGAGGAGAGGATTGAGCATCCAGAGGACTGCTGTCCTCTCCTGGGGTGGGCTAGGGAACTTGCCTCACCTCTGTAGTGGCCCCTGGTGGAGACTGGGAGCACTACAGATGCAGCGCGACACTGAGGAAGCCAGGAAAACCACAAAAATGGCGCCGTGATCGACCGGATGACTATTGTCCAGACCCTCGCATCCACAGAGCCCTCGGACAGCCGAGGCCAACCTTAGCAGCACCCAGGGCCAAGAAACGTAAGCCGGAAGGCACTTTCTCCCTGGAAGGAGAGAACCCGCCCCAATGAAGGGACCCGTCGGGTTACCCTGGGCTGGCTGCAATGTGAGGCCGGGAGTGGCACTGGGAGGTTGAGAGGAGATGGGGGGAGCTCCTTGACAGAGTCTGAAGAAGTGGCCGGTCGGGCACAGGGGTGATAAACAAATAATGCAAAAAAAAAAAAGAATTGTGCAAAGCAGCAATGTGTGCTCTGTCTACACATTCACCAAGTACTACAGATTAGATGCTCAGAGTTCTGCTGATGTGTCCTTTGGTCACAGTTTTGCATGCAGCAGATATCAGGTAAATTTGTTTTCCTTTTTGCAGTTTGCTTAAGGGACAGTATTTTCCCCCACCCGGTTGTTTAATGGGTACTGCTTATTAGAACCCATATGTTGTGGACTTCCGGTGCAGCCTCTGATTGTAATGGTGGCTTAGCACTCACGCTCCGTGATCCCCTGCCCTTTCAAACCAGAACCACAGCCAATAATCCATTTAAATTAACCTCAGGCAACTACAACTTTAATGGCAACGAACAAGCTAGAAGGGCGGGTGAACAGATTTTTCATTTTACCTGTGGATCCGGATCCTTCAGACGACGAGTTATTGGACTCCAGCGATACCATTCAGGTCTGCTTCCCCACGCTGCGCACTACATCCAAACGTAAAGGCAAGCAAAAATCCCAATCTACTAAACAGATGGAGGAAAAGATAGACAAAATTTTACTCGAACTTTAAGAAATTAAGTCAGATTTTAAGGACTTTAAATGGGAGCAGGAGCAAGCTCAAGCAGACATTTCTGAACTACAGCAGCGGATAGTCGCAGTGGAGGAGGAGCAACTTGCACAATCCGAGGCCTCTAAGGAATGCCAGGCCACGGTCTCACAGATCGTGGAAATATGCCAAGCCCTCAAAGAGCGGCAAGAGGATGCCAAAAACAGGCATAGACGTAGAAATTTGAGGCCATATGGAGTACTGGAAGGGAGTGAGGGAAACAATATCAACACGTTCATACCATCATTACTTCATGAAGTTCTGAATCTGAGCCCAGAATATGAGTTGGAGAGCTGCTACGGAAGGCTTGGACTAAGGGGAAGACCTTTTATTAGTCCAACAGAGTATACTTTGATCATGACTATGCCCCTGCAACAATGCAGCACCGTAGGGAATATATACCACTGTTCCTGATTTTGAGGGGCCTAAAGTTGAAGTTTTGCACCCCATATCTAGAGACCCGTGCAATTCGGCAATGCGAAATAGCACGAAATAAAACGAAATCCACAGTATAAAACGAAAAGTGAAGAAGTTAAACTTTTTACTCAGTTGGTGTCCAGAACCACAGTAAAACCTCAGTGAAACAAGCACCTAACAAACAACTTGTTATCATGATTACAACCCATTGAGAGTTTTTTGTTCCATGCTCTGTTGTTGTTCTCACCTCTATTGTTATGCCCTGAGAGAGAGAGAGAGAGAGAGGAGCAAGCATGCTCCTATTTTCTTTCTATTCAAAATCTATCTCCTCTCTCATCAGTTTTTTATTACCCTCTCTCTGTTGACCCAAAGGGTTTTTTTCCTCTGATGGACACCAGGCTAGCACAATAATAACACGGTGTGGCAGCAAAGAAAAGTAAAAGTTTTGCCACTACGTGTTAATCCTGGAACGCTGCAGGATTAATTCTTTATTCAAAGCAGCCCAGCTCGGCTGTCTTTTTACCTTTTGGCTGCATGCTTTCTCCATGGCTTAGCTGGCAAAATGTTTAGTTTTGTTTAGAGCCAGAAAGCTAGGAATCTTCTTATACTGTAGTCACAAATGGGGGTTTATGAAAAGTAAATCGCCGAGCGGTGGCCAAAGTAAAATAAATGTTTTGCCACCCAGCAACTGCTCATTTCAGTGTCAATTTCTGGATTCGAGCAAAACGTTTTACTACAGAGCGGTGGCTAAAGAAAAAAAGAAAATGGAGAAAGCTGCTCTGTTTCACTCTCCCTACTTTAGTTCGATTACCAACATTTTGGCAAAACCCAATCATTTCTTGGCTAAAGGACTGCTAATATAGGGGGCCATTCTAGAGACCCGTGCATATTTACAATCTGGGGAAATAATGATTAACAGAAATCATTACAGCTGTCCTTGATTAAAAAAAAGGTTAAACGTGTATTTTTTTTTTTTATTCTTTTTGTTAAGAGTTTTTCCAAATGCATACAGAATGGAAATATCATTATTTCTTTAAGCATTACATAGGATAAAATGCTCTATATAGGCTTCAAATTCAATGCATCTTTCATAAGAATAATAAATATATTTGTCATGAAACACCACATTGAACAATGGAGCCATGAGCGTCTATTCCCTCCATGTGTTTATTATGCTAGGGCATAATTAGATTTACGGTAGGGTCTCTGTCCTCATGCTGTTCTCTAATCTGGGTTGATCCCTAATCACATTAGTACTTAACTGTAGTTCATCAGGGACAGAAGCCTACTCCCTCTGTAGATGCATATTGAATCCAGCTCCTCCACTTCGCAGTAAATGATGTGACCCCTCCCCGCTGCTCAGCATTAAAATTCTCAGATTTGTATATTTCTGACATTATTAGTTTCCAATCCTGAACAGTTGGGATCTGGGTCCTCATCCAACGCCTCGTGATAGCCTTCTTGGCTGCAATAAAACATATCGGTAATATAGTGCGTCCCCAACGGGGAGCGTGGTCCGGATAAATCCCCAGGAGAAATTGTTCAGCTGTAAGTTCAATCGGCTCTGAGAACAAAAATTAGCTTATCTTGAAGAGTAAGCCAAAAGGGCATAAGGCGCGGACGTGACCAAAACACATGACCCAAAGTAGTGACAAGGCAACCGCATTCCCTCCAACACTTCCCATACTCTTCCAGGAGGTATTTCAGAAGGACCACGGGGGCCCTAAAATATCCGGAGCAGCATTTCCATGAAAATTCTCTCCAGTGTGGGGAAGCGATGGATTTTATCTCAATTAGAGAGGACCTGGACCAGACGTCAATGAATATCTCCATTTCGAGGTCTTTATTCCACGCAGCTACAATAGAGGCTGTAGAGGTTGGGAGCCCACTTCTCCGTTCTCGATAGATGAGACTTGTTATGTGAGATCCCAGGTTCTCCTTATTTGCCTCCATGAAAAGTTTTAACAGAAATGTTGATTGGGCATATAAATAAAAATCTGGGAGGTTCTGTCCACCCTGAGATAGGGAATATTTTAGGATAGAAAGCTTAATTCTAGGGCGGTTCTTTCCCCATACGGAATTCAGTAACATTCTGTTCCAGGATGTAAAGCAGAATTTCGAAGGGGAGAAGGGGATGGTCTAAAGTGGGTATAAAATTCGGGGGAGGACATTGATACATATTATAGAAATTTGTTGGTGAAGCGGAGTGTATGCAGTGGCCCACCTGTCTAAATCAGCCTGAATCTGGGTTGTAAGGTGTTCATAGTTAATCACTTCCAACACTCCCGGGTCAGTGGGAAGATGGAGGCCTAAATATTTTATTTTGGTGGCACGCCACCTAAATAGGAAGGTCTTTTTTAACTGCAGGCATGTGGAGAAGTTGAACGATAAGATTTCTGTTTTGTTTACATTCAGTTTAAAGTCAGATAGTTTTTCAAACCAGGTTGAGATCCTCCATATTGACGGGATGGATTGAGAGGGGGACATCAAGGTCAGCATTACATCATCTGCAAACATTCCTATTTTGTATTCTTGTTGGCCAGTCGGTATCCCTTCTACTGAGGGGGTATTACGAAGTAGGGCCGCCAAGGGTTCTGAAAACAGTGTGAAAAATTAAGGGGACAATGGGAAACCCTGTCTAGTCCCCCTTCCTAAAGAAAGGGGAAGGGATAATGAGCCATTAACTCGAACGTATGCTTTTGGAGACCTATATATTTTTGTTTAGCATGAAATAAATTGGGAGTGAAAGTGAAACATTCTAAGGGTTTCCCATAAGAAGGGCCATGACACACGATCAAACGCCTTCTCAGCGTCTAAACTTATAAATACCGAGGGAATTTGTCTGGTATGGACATATTCCTGTAGTAGCAGGGCTCTACTAATATTATCAGATGTATTTCTGTTTTTGATAAAGCCAGATTGGTCCGGGTGTGTGATATGGAGAACTGTTGTTTCAAGTCTAGAAAGACAATATGGCCATACAGATTTAATAGTCAACATTAAGAACTGAGATAGGACGGTAAGACCCCAGATCTGAGGGGTCTTTGTTAGGCTTTAGTATCGGGGCTATAGTTGCAAATTCCCAGGATGGGGGGACAGACCACCTTGAGAGATCTCATTGAAGAGAGCATGAGGTTTTGGGATCAATTCTTTTTTGAATTTTTTATACCACTCTGCGGTATAATCATCTGGTCCTGGGCATCTCCCTGGATTAAGATTTTGATGGATTCTTCAATCTCCAATACCGAGTTAGGGGATTCTAAAGTCTTGATTTGGAGGGACAAGAGAGTTGGGAGGTTCGCCTGTTTTAAAAACTGTATTGATTCATTATAGGGGAAGGAGGAGGGAAGGGAGTATAAATTAGTGTAATATTCAGTGAAGGCCTCTTGAATATGTTCATTGGTATGATGGGTCTTTCCGGAGATGGCATTTCTGAGTCTAAGAATGGTTGCCCAACCTGTTCTTGCCCTTAACTTTCGGGCCAGGTGTTTGATGCTCCTGCCCCCAATGAACTGTTTGCGAAGATAGTAAAGGGATTGTTGTACCTTGTTGTCAATTAGTTGCTGAAGTGCTGCCTTCGTATTTCTTATTAATATTTGTAGTTCAGCATCTCCCTTCCGATATAACATCTGATAGTTTTTTAATTGGGTCGATAGTCTGAGATACTCAGATTCTCTCTCCTTATGTTTTCTGGACGAGTAGGATATCATTTCTCCCCAAATGGTGACCTTCATCGCATCCCACTGTATGGCTAGGGAAATATCTGGGTCTGAATTTTCTGCGAAAAAGAGAGAAAGTCTGGAGGAAGGGCTCTCCATGAATTGTTTGTCTGATAATATTGAGGGGTTAAGTCTCCATAAGGAGTTCTTCTCTCTTCCCGTATCCAGAGAAATTATCAAGGGATGATGATCTAATATTAGTTTGGAGCAGATGCTAATGTCTTGTATTAAAGATAGATGTTCACATGTTATTATGATATAATCTAGTCTGGAGTGGGATTTAAATCTTGGGGAATAAGTGAAACCTGGGCTTGAGGGAAATATCCGTCTCCAGACATCCACCAGACCCAAGTGTTCAATGGTGGACCTGAATTGTCTGGCGGTCGTATTGTTTCTGTGTTTTGGGGGATTTGAGCATTCAATGTGAGGGGCTAGGGTCAGATTCAAGTCCCCCCCCCCCCGATCAGCTGACCCTGAAGGAGGTCAAGCAATGAAGATATGAATCCCATATATACTGGGAAATTAGATTGGGGGGGAAAATATACACTGGCCAGTGTTACTTGTTTGCCATACAGTAACCCTCGAATTATTACGTATCAGCCTTGTGCATCAGTGTGAGTTTGTTGCATCTCAAAAGGGGTATTCCTTGGAATAAAAATTGCTGAGCCTCTCTTCCTCCCTCTGGGATGCGACGAGGCCACCACTCTGTATCTCCCCCCTTCCCCAACTCAGCTTGAGGTGTTGTGTTTCAGAAAGGTGGGTCTCTTGAAGCCTTGCACGTTTAATCGGGTCATGTATCCCATTAATGTTATGGGATATCATTTTTATCAGATTTATTACTCCCATTTTTGAGCCCTTTAATAATTAGCTTTATGTTACTTTTTCCCACCAGAGTGAAGATGAGGAGTATCATACAGACCACACTACCCTACCTTCAGAGTACGTCTCTAGCAATGAAGCCAGCAATTCAATAATGTTATCCATATGTTTCAATAAAAAATATTTAAAGACTACTGTTCCATTGTATGTGTGTCTTTTTAACCCCCCCCCAGATTGACAACCTTTTAGATGAATAAGAACACAGTTTACCACATGACCATAAACCTGGTCTATAAACGGGATTAATCGTAACCAACTAGTTACCAAAATAACATTTTGGTGAAACATGTATTGTGATTTCAGTCTGTGCTGCTTGCAGCGAGTGCGAGTTACAGATACTGTGTTATTACTGTTTTGTAGCTTTTTTTTGTAAATGGAAAGTAACTAAAAAAATAACAAGAAATAAAACGAAATTCTTGAAAAAGAAAATTAAATTTGGGAAAAAATAACAAGAGATACACGGGTCTCTACCCATATCCCTACAGGCTTCAGGTTCAATACCCCAGTGGACAACAGCATTACCGTTCAGCTCAGGATGCTCTTGCAGATCTAGAAAGCAGGGGATATGAACTCCCAACTGAAGTGAATTTTCCAGGGCGTTCAGTGGGGAAAGAAGCAACCACGTTTTGCCGAAGATCACCGGACCCACAGTCACAACAAGCTGCCTTGGACTCAGTGAAACAACTACTTCGTCAGTTTGCCAGAAATATTGCCTGAAACTGGGAAAATCTTTATTTTACAGCATATGAGGTTGGGAGGTGAGTGCTGGGGCCGCTGGTAAGCCAGACCTGTGGCCTAAGTGGGGGGTTGGGGGGCTTCCTGGGTGTGTTCCCCACTGCGGGGCCTAACAAGAGATAGCAGTAAGACTGCTGTTGGGCTATTGTATCATGCACTTGAGGTGGTGTTGGGGGAAGTGGTGCAGACACTGAAAAGATGGTTTATGGTAGTGGTCGGTACCGGCCCTCCCCTTCGGAGGGGCTAATTTGGAACCATTGGATCTTGCAGGAGGCCCCGGAAAGCTTCAGAGTAACTGATTTTTGGAACAAAATCTTATCTGGCTGTCCCTTAGGGGATGGGGGAGTAGCCCCCGAACCCGAGGGAGGTCGGTATTAAAAATGTCTGAGCAGCCGAAGGCCTATAGATTGGGAATCCTAGAGGTTTCCAGGCTCTAATTGCCAAGGAGGGTGGGACTGTTGAGTGACTCTGCAAATAGCATTTTAACATAGTCTGGCAGGGACATCTACTCCCTCCATGCCTCCTGAGAGTGTTTACATTTAATGAAGTGCAGCAGCCCAGATGGGAAGGATACTGTTGAGTGATGGTGACCCCTGCGGGGGGGTTATCTGGGGAGTGGACCTGGTAGTGGACGGCAGGGATTTGCTACCCCGGCCGGCACTGGCCTCCTCTCTGACCTCTAATGACACATAGACTTGTTAATTTATATTTAAGTTCCTCCCTGTAAGCATTAACGGCAGAATCCACGGAGGACTCTTTTACAACAGTGGCCCTATAACCCCCTTATTTGAAGACCGGCAGAGGGAAATAAGAGACTTACAGAGGATAAAACTTTATTGCACCATTTTCATTTTTTCTTTAATTGCGAAATGCCTGCTAATCCTATTTTCTGTTTGTATCTACATCTCTACAGCTAGGGTAATCTGAACCCCCGGGGCGCATTTCGTTTCAAGGAGTGCAAGCTCAATAGTGGCTTCTATTTTTAGTTGCCACCCCCCCCCGAAGTTTGTAAGGGGATGGAAGACTGTGCACTACAACTGTATATAGTTTATTCCACATTGATTAGACTCGAACATCAGTTCAGAGGATGCCATTGTGGTCAGACTGTATTATTTCTACTATATTATACAAAAGTTTTAGATTGGAGTGCATTAAGAGAGGGAAATATATTTATAACAGTGCAGGCAGGATATTGGACCGGTTGGCTGTGGATGGAAGGGGGGCAGGTTGGCTTAGGAGGATTGTGACCTATTTTTGCAACCATTATGACCCAAAACCAAAAAAACTAAATTAGCTTCTCAGAATATGAATGGCTTGGGGGCCGATTAAAAGAGGGAAAGTGATATCCTACCTTAAAAAATTGCACCCCTATATGATATTACTGCAGGAAACTCATATGACCCAACTGAACATCAAAAGCTGATGAAATTTGGGATGCAAACCATTGTGGCAAGCTCTCACCACTCTGGTAGAAGAGGAGGAGTGGCAATATTAATCCTAACAATTCGGCATTCCAACTAGAGACCTCATATTCCAACAGAGAGGGTACACTGGCAATGGTCCAGGGATCTTGGTGGGGCACTCCCTATACAGTGGCTAGTATCTATCTCCCTCCGGGTTCAAACCCACAAACACATCAAACCCTGATAGACAAAATTATCCATTTTAAACAGGGAGTTTTAGTGGTAGGTGGGGACTTGAACCTCTTAATGGATCCAGGGTAGGATAGCTCAAGCCCTAGCCCTCCACGTATGACAGCTGGCCAGAGACATGGCTGGAGATTATTTAAAGAAATGGGCCTAGTCGATACTTGGAGACTTAGTACCCCAGGAAGTAGAGTATATACCCATTATTCGATGGGCCATCATACTTACTCCCGTATAGACCATTTTTTAATTACAGCAGAACATAAAGATCTGGTGAATCGGGTGACTATACTCCCTATTTTGCTGACAGACCATGCCCCATTAGTATTAGAATTGGAAACTTATAAAAACAAAACTGTCCACACAGTGGCATTTTCATAATTCTTTATTAAGAAATCGGAAATGTTTTTTAGTTTCATATAACTGTTTACAGTACCTGAGAAAAACAGATATTGGTAACATCACCTTGTCGGACCATGCCCCAGTGTCTTTGATGTTGGAATTGTCTCCCAGTCCAAGAGAGACAACATGACGCTTAAATGTAAGTCTCTTAACACATAGTGAATTTAAAGAGCTAATACAGAAAGCCACTACAGAGTTTCTGGAATATAATCCACCAGGGGACACGGAGGCGGGGGTCAGATGGGATGCCCCCAAATGTTATTTAAGAGGGCATATTATTAAATATGCGGCCAGATGTAAAAGAACTAGAATCCAAGAAAGAGTAGAATTAGAAGAGCAAATTTCCCGGTTAGAACAGAACCATCAGAGAACGTTAGACCCAGAAATGAAAAAAGAGATGGACGAGATAAAAGACAACTGAATCGTATTCTAGACACACAGGTGGAGGGCCAACTCCGGCACTTTAAACAAAAATACTATGAACAAGGTAACAGGGCGGGCAAAGTACTAGCTTGGCAAATTCGAAAAGAGAGAGCCTCAAGAGCAGTTCCTAAAATGCGATCGCCTAGGACCCAGAGCCCGATCACATCTCCCAATTTAATAGCTGCCCAATTTCAGAACTTTTATGAGACCCTTTATCAAGCGGACAGGAAACCAAACCACCTAGAAAACACACTTAAATATTTAGAAGGGATATTACTTCCCAAATTATCACAAACACAGAGATTAAAGTTGGAATCCCCTATTACCACAGAAGAGATCCTGCAAAAAATTAAGCAGCTAAAAAATGGTAAAGCACCCAGATTAGACGGATATGTGGTAGGATTCTACAAGGAGTTCCGGGAGGCATTGCTCCCCCCAATGAGAGAGGCGTTTAATGAGTTTGTTGAGGGGAGAGGGGGCAGCCCCCAGATCCTGGAATGAGGCACAGATTTCGGTGATCCACAAACCGGGCAAAGACTCAGAGAGTTGCGTCTCTTATCACCCCATCTCCTTACTTCCGGTGTACTCTAAAATTTTCACTGGAATTATGATAGCCCATTTACAGAAAGAAATACAGACCCCGGTACTTTGTGACCAGACTGGTTTCATATCGGGTCGATATTTACAAGACAATATATGTCTATTCCTGAACATAATCTCAGCTCAAAAACACAAAAAACAATTCCAAATAGCTATAAGTATGTATACTGAAAAAGCTTTTGAGAGGGTAGATTGGATATTTTTAGAGGAGGCTCTTCGGAGATTTGGGCTTGGAGATAAATTTGTAAGCCTGATCAGGGCCTTATATCAGGCTCCAAAAGCCAGAATCAAGGTAAATGGCCACCTTACTGATAGATTCCCTTTGGGGCCGGGGACAAGACAGGGCTGCCCCCTCTCCCTGATGCTCTTTGCGCTATCCTTGGAGCCATTGGCAGTTGCCATCAGAACAAATCCTTTAATAAAGGGGGTACAGGTGGAGGGACACCCTCAGAAAGTTGCACTTTATGCGGACGACTCCTTATTTTTTCTCTCAGAGCCCGAAACTTCTGTACCGGCCTTGGTGGCCAAACTAGCGGAATATGGCAAGTTGGCAGGTTATAAAATTAATTATTCTAAGTCGGAGACGCTCGTTCTGGGTGGCAACCCCTCCCGGGAGTTTAAGGCATCCTTTCCATTTACTTGGGGAAAAAAAAAAATTGCATAAAATACCTGGGGATTATGATATCTGTAGACTTGACTTTACTTTACAAAAATAACTATATTCAGCTTTTTCAGCTGATACAGGCTGACTTAGCTAGATGGCAGTTGTTACCATTAACATTATATGGGAAGGTGCAAACTATAAAGATAAACATCTTACTTAGGCTTCTTTTTCTTTTTCTTTTTCAGGCCTTGCCTTTAGGCATCCCTAGGAACTTTTGGGCTAATTTGCAAAAGGCGACCCAGAAGTTCATATGGAACAACAAACGCCCAAGGATAGCCCTGAAAACACTACAGGCCCCAAGAGAGAAGGGTGGTTTGGCTTACCCACATTTTTATTTTTATTTTCTGGCGGCAAGGGGGACACAGCTATGCACTTGGGCGAAACGCAGAATAGATTCTGGGTGGTATCTTTTGGAAGAAGATTCACTGAAAGGATGGGCACTTGGGCCTTGCCTACTAACACAGTACCATCCAAGACTCAGGGTTGGGAGCTGAACCCGTGGGTATCTCATACTCTGAGAATATTGCAGAAGCTTAGGAAGATCACATACACTCCAGAAGGTCTGGGACCACTCTCCCTGATACAGTTTGAACTCTCTTTTATGCCACCTAGGTCCGACGCTGGTTATAAAGTATGGGCGGCCAGGCATCTAACTACCTTTGCCCAATGCACAGAGAACAATTCCCCTCTACTGTTTGCGCAATTGGCCAATAAATTTAATTTGCAAAAGCAGGATCACTTCAGATTTCTACAGGTACGTCATTATATATCTTCAACAAACAGAATACAAAAAATAACTAGAGACAGGACAGAGTTGGAGAACTTCTTTTATGGAAACATAGTGATCAAGGGAAATACCCACCCTTTATCTCAGTTATATAAAGTATTACTTCACACCCTTCCTTCAGGCCTAGACAAACTTAAACTTAAATGGGAAAGGGAATTAAGATTTACCGTTCCACAGACTAACTGGGTCAAAAGATTCAGCCGGGGCTGGCAGGTCACCAGCTCCCCTACATGGCGAGAGTTCCATTGGAAAATTATCTGGCGATACTTCCTCACCCCCATAATGGTGAAATATTTTGGTCAGTATGGGTCTGCATTGTGTTGGAGGGGTCGTGGAGAGACCAGAACGCAGGCAAATATTTTTTGGGACTGCCCGTTGATCCTCCCATTCTGGAGGGAGGTGCACAACCTGATATCCAGACTCTCGGGTCTTCGGATACCCTTCTCGGGGAAAGACTTGGTCTTGGGACTCCCCAGCTTAATTAGTGGACCCAGGCAGTCTACCAAATTAGCACAAATCATGTGGCTGGTGGCGCTTAAGTGCATTACTGCCAGGTGGTTATCTCCACTCCCCCCCTGTGAAAGACTGGTGATCTAGAATGTCCCAGGTGGGGGCCATGGAATGGATCACAGCAATTTTGAGACTGCAAAGTGAGAGGTTTGCCCAAATATGGTCCCCTTGGCATCAATATATACAAGAGGAGGTGTTGATCCCCACATGAAATCCCTGATAGGAAAATGAAGTAGAAACTTATATTGTAGTGGTAGACAGAAAATTAATGTTCTACTGTGAATAGATGCAATTTTGAGCCTGCACTTACTGTTCAGTTTTTGATTGTATACTTATTTTGTTTTTATGATGTTAACAGATGGTTTCAATAAGTTTACTTAAATGGACTTAGTAAATCTTGACAGACCCATTGCTTTGAAAAGTGGTTAACAATAGCAGATACAATAATGGAGAAGTTGACAATGGGATAGGCACAGAATATATATAATATTACTTGTCTGTTAAAAGATGGTGGTTAGAAATGTTTGTTTACTGTCCGAGTTTTACTGTTCAGCTGCATGGACTGGTAGATCTGTAACACAGTATTTAGGAACTTGCTCACTGTACTAGGAAAGAAGGTGAATACTGCAGGTACAACAAAAGACTTGATTAGCAGCAAATGGATTACTCTGAACTTTACATCTCTAAAATGTATAATGCTGCATGGTGATCATTGTTGTGTCTCAGTAACCACAAATAAAGCTGAGCTAAAAAAAGAAATCGGAAATATGTAGAATTTATCATTCAACGTACTACAGAAATCATAGCACAAAACCAGTCCCCTGAGATTACATCAGGAATACTATGGGACACATTGAAAGCAGTAATTAGAGGAGATACCATCCAGTTTACAGCTAGGGAGAAGAGGGCCAGGGAGGTGCAGCAGAGACAATTGGAAGCCGAACTTGTAATTTGGCAGCAAGCACACGTGCAAGGAGATAGATCGGCCCAATGACATATAACCCAGATCCAAAGTAAATTACAAGACCTACTCACATATAAAACTGAACAGGCCTTATTATATGTATGACAAAAATATTATGAGGGGAAGGCTAGGGCTTCTCGGGTATTAGCCTCCAGACTGATAATAAGATTTAGGGGAATGATAACCCAGTTTAGGCACCCCAAACTAAACACCTCTTAACTAGTACAAAGCAAATTTTAAAGAGTTTTAGACAATTTTATAATTCCCTTTATACCCAGGACCCGGAACCATCAGAAGATAAATACATGGCCTTTTTTCAGTCTTTGGGTCCACCTCAGATAACTCCTCACCAAAAGGACCTTTTACTCTGACCAATTACAGTACAGGTGATACAGGGGGTGATTAAAAGGGCTATGGCAGGGAAGAGTCCTGGTCAGGATGGGATCACTTCTGAATTCTATAAAAGCTTTGGTAAAATTTTACTTCCTACATTACAGATACTATTTAATGACTTACAGTCCAAAGATACACGCCCCTTGGCAGTATGCGAATATATCAACAATTTTAAAGCCAGGAAAAGACCCTTTGAATTGCGAATCCTTCAGACCTATATCAGTCCTAAACCAGGATTATAAATTCTATGCAAGTATTTTGGCACATTGACTAGAGCCCCTTTTACCCAATATTATTAATAAGAACCAAACGGGCTTTGTCCCCACAAGAAGAACTACAGATAACATCAAAAGTACCTTATATTTGTTAGAAAGCGTGGAGGCGAGGTCTGTTCCATTTTGATTGTTGAGTATGGATGCCCAAAAGGCCTTTGATCGAGTGTCATGGACATTTTTATACTATACCTTGGAGAGGTTTGGCTTCCCCCCTAGATTTCTACAATGGGTGCAGGATCTCTATGCATCCCCCCAGGCAGTAGTTAAAGCAAACGACTCCTAGTCTGAGTGATTCACTTTATATAGAGGAACACGACAAGGTTGCCCTTTATCCCCCCTTCTATTCGCCGTATGTGTGGAACCCATAGCAGAAGCAATACAAAAAGCTGAGGAGATAGCTGGCCTGTCAGAGGGTGGGGTAGAACATAAGACAGCATTTTACGCTGATGATTTACTGATCTACTTAACATCCCCTGGATCCTCTCTCCCCTGATTATTTATACTCCTACAGGATATAGGATCCTTATCTGGGTATTAACTAAACACAGCCAAAACCGAGGTACTCAGCTGGAGATGTAGTCCAGACGATAGCACCAGATCATTAGTCCCTTTAAAATGGGATACTAGAAATTTTCGGTACCTGGGTATTGTTATCCCCCAGGATCTTAAAAGGCTATATGATGTGACCCCCCCCCCAATTAAGACATTAAAGAGTGATCTACAATGCTGGCATGATCTTACAATACCTTTAATACAATGAATAGATTCTGTCAAAATGACGATACTGCCTAGATTTCTTTATCTGTTCCAGAACCTTCCTGTCCGTCTCCCCCGGAATGTTTTAAAAGTTGGGATAGAATACTCTCCCAATATATATGGCATGGGAAAAGACCTAGGAAGGCTTATGCCTTGCTTCAGCTCCCCAAGATTAAGGGCGGCCTGGCCCTTCCGAATTTGAAGACATATTATTTTTCGGCTCATATGGCGCATGTCCTACATTGGTGAGATACGACCATAATATCACACTGGAAAATCTTAGAGCTAAATGATCAGCAGGAAGCCATAGAAAGAAGTATGGGTTCCCCCTGTACTCAAAGGAATTATAGACTAGAAAGCATCCAATCAATTTATACTAAAGTTGTACTCAGTGTATGTCGGAGGCTGCTAGGGACATTAGATATTAACTCTTCTGCTCAAGTATTGTTGATCCCAGTATATGATCCATTATTTATTCCAGCCTTTACTGGTGATACATTTGATGCTTGGAAAAGGCAGGGTCTGAAATTTATACACCAGTGGTATGAGCAGGGATCTTTCATAACCTTTGCCCAAGCACAACAGGCATATTAGTTGGGGAGGAGGAATTTTTTTTTCACTATCTTCAAATTCGTCATTATATAACCCAGAGATGTGGAGTACATTGGGACCTGATTCAGGCTTACCCCTTGGTGCAAATAATTATACGCACCCAGACTAGACATATCCCTGATCATATTATCTCAGATTTGTACCATGCTGTCCACCGAAAGGGACATAAATAGTTAGTGAAAATACAGATGCCCTGGGAGGCAGATTTGGGACAGGAGATTCCTGAATCAAACTGGGATCAGATTTACAGTATATAGCATAATATATCTAGATCCCATGTCTGGAAGGAATTTAGCTGGAAATACTGTATATTGTTACATTTTTTAATACGCCCATTATCACAGGGAAATATGGGACCAGGGGAGGAACTCACTGCTGGAGACTTTGTGGAGAGACCCGGGCAGACCATATACATATGTTCTGGAGATGCCCGGTACTTACTCAATACTGGGCACAAATAGAACACGATCTGAAACAACTTTTTCCAGAACTCCCAGACCTTACTCCGGGGCTGGCACTCCTACTCTGGTTCCCCGAAGGGGTCAAGAATATACAGTCTGAGCAATTACTGGTAATATTACTTCTAGCAGCCAAAAAGGGGATCTCACAGAGATGGTTACAGACAGCACTCCCAGTTGTAACAGATTGGAAGAACACAGTACAAGAGATTTATACAACGGAGATAATAACAGCAAGTTTACATAGGAGGGAGACTGTGACTAGGCTTTTCTGGAATAAGTGGATAATATGGCTCATGCAGCATAGGCAGGATATTATACCATGAATTAGACAATTTTAATGCTGAGAGGCTCTTATTGCAATTCTATTACATACTCTTGTGTTTATCATATACTGTACAATCTGCTGACGCTTCTGTCTGAAGCCAGCCTGATCTGTACTGAAATGATGATTTTGTAATGTAATCCTGTATACTGTGTACTATACAAACCAATGTACTCCAATCTTTTTAATAAAAAATATAGTAACAAAAAAAGAACCCATATGTTGTGATTACGCATTGACAATGTGGAGTGCTACAGAAAGAAGAAATGTCTTCATACTTACCATGATTTCCTTTTCTGTTAGCTCCAACCTTGTCAATGGGGCCCTCCCGGGAGCCTAGCTGCTGCTGGAGCATATTGTCCAGTATGTCCATTGTTTTTTCTGTGAAGTTTTTGATTGTGAGTCTGTCTGGGCATCCTTCTATGAATTACCTGCTGTAGGAGTAGTTCCACATTTATATATTAGTTACTGGTACATAGCTTTACAAGTTTCAGTTTTTTATGATTAATAAGGGTGTCTTCCTTGTTACAGGCGTGTGCTCACACTGCAGTTCCTTCCCAGTATTACCTATTTTCATTAATTTCATTTGCCAAGTCTCCTCTAGTTGGTTCAGTACGTGAAAGAAGTTCCACCATATCAGAAAAGCAGACAGCAAGCTTTTCTGTCCTCCCACTCTCCGGCTGAGATAGGGAATCATTTACTGTATCTTCTTGTAAGCAAACAACTTGTATTTATTGGTTTGTTACAAGGCGAGCAGTATAGTCTATACTAGACTACTTTGACATAATTAGGGCCACTGCAAGGACAAAAGTAACAGGAGAGTTGCTGCTATCCAGAATGTTCATGTGCCCAATATTCTGTGCTGATTACTGCCTTGGGCTGTGCCATTTCCTCTAGTAGGGGTGCATGTTACCCATATGTTCTGATTCCCCATTGACAATGTTGAAGCTAATAGAAAAGAAAACTACGGTAAGTATGAAGAAATTTCTTCTTTGTAGTGCAGAACCACGCACCCAAGTCTCACCCTCTGTTGAAGTGGGAGATAGCAACCATAGGTGTGGCTAAATGCCTCTTGCTTAGATGGTGGAGAACACCAGACGTGCCTACATATCAGGAATGGCTTATAGCCAAGGGCCAAGCCTCCACCTTTGAACACCTCTCTCATGTGGCACTGGACAGGCTGGAAGCCTACAATAGTGTCTGGGCACCATTTCAGCCACTTGAGGCCCCTTCTCTGCCCCCTAAAGTGTCACAGTAGTCGGAGAGGATCAACAGTCTACCTGGGGGTCACTGCCATTACCCCAACAGATACCTTAGTGTTGCCTACTGATTGGCAGGCCAACTTGACTCCCCCCCCCTTTTTTTGACCCAAGTTAAGTGTTCTAGACTGCCCAGAAGGGAGTGTTCTAACCCCGGTAATACTCGGGTATTCCTAACTTTCTGCAGTGTCCCTTTAAGCCAGAACTGCCCGGAGAGGACAGAACACATGCAAATGATAGAACTCTTTGCACGTGACAACTATTCAAATACTGCCTTGAAGTAACTGCCTTAGTTCTAAAACCCCTCAGATTTCACTCTCTGCCTGTAAAGTCTAGTCGCTCTGAGTCTCGCTCTTCAACTTGTTCCTGTGACGTGAAGAAACTTATAAAAATATATAAGATCTTTTTTCTTTCATTTGCTGCTTTTTACTTCTTGTTATTCGTAATTAAACCTAGTTTTAGCATTATTTTAGTATTTTTTATCGATTCCTCTCGGTTTGGTATAACCGGTGTGGAACTGAGTTATTTCAGTTATTTTTTAGGTTTTCTGACTAAAAACCCCTTTAGTTTAGCTTGAATTTATTTTAAATATTTATTTTTTGTAACTGCTTTATTGGTTACTGAACCGCTAGTCTCGGTTCATTTTCTTCATTGGTTCCGGTTCCCATCGGTTCCAGAACCGACCACAACCGCTAAATGTTTGTTAAAACTTTTAAATTACTTAGTGGTTAACATTTTTATCAGTTAACGATAAAATGTCAGGGAAACCTAAAAAGAAAACCGGTGAACCTGGTTTTAAAAATTGTTCTAATTGTGGAGAAATGTTTGCTAAGGCAGACGAACATAGTTTATGTGTGGCTTGCCGTGGCTATGATCACCTTAAGGAAGATTGCGATATCTGTAAAACCTTCCCAGAGAAAACAGTGGAGAAATGCCTTGAACAGCTTAAGAAAAAAACGTCCTTCACCTAAGGGTCCCTCTGGGTCTGACCAGCTGATACCTTCTTCTGCTGTGGGTGAAACCACTATAATAATTAGCTCAACCCCTGAGACGGTTGATTAGGGCACTAAGAGGCTTGCTGAACTGGCTGACTCCCCAGTTCCCTCTAAAAAGACAAAGAAAGTAAAGTACACAGAACCCCCAACTGAGAAAATGGGGACTTCTGTGGGTGCTCTGGCTCTGCCTTCTTCTCAAGAAATAGCTCAGACCTTTAAAGTGGTACAGGCCTTACAAGGTCTTTTCCCACTGGCCAGCAGCCACCTGTTAAAGCCCTAGCTGGACAGACTGGCAACACTGGTGAATCCTCATTTATGGAGGAAGAGGATTATGGTGAATGTGAGGAGGAGGAGGAAGGGAAACCTATTGAGCTTGAGGTATCCCCTGAGCAAGATTTCGGTTCACCTCCTAGAACCACTGAGGATTATTCTTCACATTTTACTTTTGTGAGAAAAATGGCTGATGCCTTGGACATCACCACAAGGGAGGAAACAGAGGATGAAGAAGAGGTGGAATACCTCAAAATGATGGAGTTAACCCCCACAAAGACACTCTTCTTGCCTGTCAATCAATTCTTCAAGAAAGATGCACTGAAGATTTTACAGATTCCTAATTCTGTCCCCCCTCTTGATAAGAGGCTGGATAAGAAGTACCAATTTGAAAGGGAAGGGACAGAGCTTCTGTTTTCCCACCCTGACCACCAGGGGGTGGTGCAGGCAGCTGCCTGTGACAAGGCTAAGGTGCCTCTGGCTTCTCACCCACCAGATAAGGTGTCCAGGAAGATTGACAGTATGGCCCAAGAAAGGATACTTGTCAGCTTCCTTGGCGATTACACAGGCAAATTTCCAAGCCTACGCTGCCCAGTACCAAAAGTCTTTATGGCAGTCTGTATTGGCCATGGCACAAAAATCTCCTTCACCTTTGATGACCTGGCAGAAACTGACAGGTTTGGCGTAAAGGCAGCCAAGTATCAGTTCCAAATGGCTGCTGATGCCAGTGATACAGCAACCAGGTGGATGGCAAACACTGTTGCTCAGCATAGGTTTGCCTGGCTAAGAGCTACTAATCTTACCCAGGATACTCAAATAAAGGCTTTGGACTTCCCCTTGGAGGGAAATTTACTTTTCGGTGAATCAACAGTGGTTGTATGAAGAAGGTAGATGAATATAAGGCCACCTTCAAGAGCAGTTCTGCTAAGGAGAAAGCCTCACCATCCACAAGACCCTATAGAAGGGGAGGCAGGGGCAGGTCCTTTCACACTAGGCTTTTTTTCCAGGCAATGGTTGTGCCCCAATACCAACAGTACCCCCAGCAAGGGTACTTCAGAGGTAGGGGCAGAATTGGTTACAAGCGGAGATCCCAAACCCAGCCTCAACCCCAGAGCAAACAAACACCCTGACGTGTTTTCACAGGACGCCTTCTCACTACCTACAGGCTTGGCAAAGAATCACCACAGACAAGTGGGTCCTGGAGGTAGTGAGTCAGGTACTGTCTCTGAATTTCAGATCCCTTCCTCTTCTGAGAACCAGGGTGTTCAGTTCACCCTCCCTAGCAGAAAAGAAGCTGCTGGAGGCAGAGGTTCGAAACCTGCTGCTGTCAAGGGCAGCGGAACCTGTCCCAGCGCAGCAGAAAGGGAAGGGTTTCTATTCAGGGTACTTCCTTGCCACAAAGAAAAATGGGGAGTGGCAGCCTGTCTTGGATCTCAGGGTACTAAACAAGCATTAAAAAAAACAAAGTTCAAAATGATGACTCTGGCACTGATTCTGCCAACACTCCAGAAAGGAGACTGGTTGGTATCACTGGACCTAAAAGATGCTTATTTCCACATCCCCATAAGGGAGTCTCACAGAAAATACCGCAGGTTCATACTCCCGTCAGGTCATTACCAGTTTTCAACCCTGCCTTTTGGCCTAACTTCGTCCCCAAGGGTATTCACAAAGTGCTTGGCAGTGATTGTGGCACACCTTTGAAGACAGGGTGTAACAGTGTTTCTATACTTGGACTACTGGCTGGTGGTAGTAAAATCACCAGACTGGGTCAGAAAACATCTGAAGACCACCCAAGGGCTTCTAGAGTCCCTGGGGTTCTTGATAAATCACAAAAAATCAGTTCTTCTGCCTGCACAGGTGCTGCAGTTTATAGAAACAGAGATCAACACCCTGCAGGGCACGGCCTACCTGCCTTTGGACAGGGTAAGAAGTCTCCAGCTGATCACAAGTTCATTCAGCCCGCACAGTGCAGAAACTACAAGACAGTTCCTACAGCTCCTGGGCCACATGGCTGTGGCCACAGGCACAGTCCTAGACTCCAGGTTTCAGATGAGAGACATCCAGTTCCATCTAAGGGCACACTGGTGCCAGAGAACAGATCTCCTTTCGAAGCTGATTCCAGTAACAAAAACTTTGTTACAAGCAGTTTAGTGGTGGAACGAGGAATCCAACCTGAGGGAAGGGGTTCCTTTCCAACAGGAGTCACCATCAGTTGTTCTCACAACAGAATCATCTCTACTGGGGTGGGGTGCCCATTTAGGGGACCACACAACCCAGGGCACTTGGTCAAGTGCAGAGTCACTCCAGCATATAAACTTGTTGGAAATCAGGGCAGTGTTTCTGGCACTAAAAGCCTTCACAACACTGGTAGAAGGAAAGGTGGTACAGGTCAGAACAGACAATACCACCACAATGTACTACGCAAACAAGCAGGGAGACACCAGGTCAGGTCCTCTCTGCACAAAGGCCTTGAAAATTTGGAGCCTGGCTTACTCCTTGGAAGTTTCCCTACAGGCTGTCCCATCTGCCAGGAAAGGACAACACCCTAGCAGATGCTCTGAGTCTAATCAACCAGGCCTATCACAAATGGACCCTAAACAGGCAAGTGGTGCAAATAATCTTCAGGAGGTGGGGCACCCCAGAGATACACTTGTTTGCATCCCACCAGAACCACCACCTGACACAATACTGTTGCAGACCACCAGGTCAGGGCACACTACCCCTGGATGTTCTGGCTTTGGACTGGTCAGGGAAGCACCTATATGCTTTCAAACAACATGAAGTCTTGCTGTATTCTGACTATTGCAGTTAGCCCCAGCCTTTAAACTGCCCTGGAGAACAAAGGGTTAACTTTCTATGCAGAGCATAGAATGCTGAGCTTGAGCTCAGTTGAGGTCTCTGTCTGGAGCCCTTTGAAATCCAGCCTTCAGATTCTTTACTCCGCCTCACTGAACAGTTGCTCCGGAGAATTCTCCTTCAGTTCGGTTCGAAAGTCGGTTAAAGTCGTGGTTAAGTTGTCTTTTTTTACCGAATTTATTTCCGCATAGTCGGTTCAATCTCTGTCTGTGGTACCGTGAGTACCAGATAGGTTTTGTTCTGTTTTTGTGTGGAAATTGTAAAGTGTTAGATTGGTTTGGCTGAACCGATCATTTATATTGAATCCTTGTGTTTTACTTTAGAGCGTGGTTACCGGTTCTTATTGGTTCTAAAAAAAAAAAACGTGTTTTGAATGGTTTTTCCAACACCCGTGACACTGTTAGGAACCGATAAGGGAGTCTTGCCTGGCGGTTGCCATAAAAAGGGTAAGTTTGGTTGTGTTGCCCATGTCTGAGAAACCCAAGAAAAAAAACCGGCCCACTGAGTTTCAACACTGCAGTGAGTGTGGGGAGGTCTTTGCTAAAGCCGACCCCCACACCACCTGTGTTTATTGTCTGGGGTTTGAACACCTCGATTCAGATTGCCAAATTTGTAAACATTTTCCTAATTCTACCCTTGAAAAGTGACTAGGTAGACTGAGGGAAAAGGAGGCCGAGAAGTCCGCTGACCCGGATGGTCAGCCCGGTTCGGTTCCTACCGAACCAGAAGGAGTGCCCTCTGACCAGGGCGATACTTCTTCAGGCAAGAGGAGAAGCGATCCTGAGGGGTCGGTTCCTACAAAAAGAAAACGCAAAGAAAAATCGACTGGTTCGGATCCAGAGGTTCATGTTCCGACCGCCGAGGAAATAGCCAGAGCGATTCAAATTGTTGAATCGCTTCACCCGGTTCCAACCAGTCCGGCACCTTTTCGCAGGGGTTCGGTTCAGTCGGTTCCCCCAGTTCAAGATTATACCTGTGAAGATTTTTATCAACCGGAGTTTGTGGAGGAGAGGGAGTTTGAAGATGATGGTGATGATGATGATGAAAGTCTGGATGTGTCTGTGGAACCGGACATCTCTCCAGACAGACCTTCCGGTGTATCCCCTCCTAGGCTTTCTGAGTCCCCTACCCATTTTTTGTTTTACAGAAAAGTGGCTGAAACCCTCCAGCTTCCTATGGAGGAGGCAATGGAGGATCAGGAGGAGCCTGATTATGTGGAAATGAGGGACATCCCAGAGTCCAGGAGACTGTCTATTTCCCTTCACAAATCCTTTGGGAAACAGTCATAAAAAATCCTGAAGTCTCCCAATTCTGTACCCCCTGTTGACAGAAGGATGGACAAGAGGTACACACTATCAGGCTCAGATACGGAGTTTTTATGCCAGCAATGCAGCCATGTTGGGGTAGTGCAGGCTGCTGTCTGTGACAAGGCAAACATTCCCTTGGCTTCACTTCCACCCCCAGATAAAGACTCCAGGAAGATTGATGCCATGGCAAAAAAACAGTACATGACATCTTCCTTGGGACTCAGGCAGGCGAATTATATGGCCTATACAGCCAGGTACCAGAAGTCCAGGTGGGACACTGTACTGGCACTTGCTAGCCAGGCCTCACCCAGCTAGCCAAGGAGCCGGAGGTGGTGGCTGCAGATGGGATTGAGGCATCAAAAGTTCAGTTTCATGCTGCTGTGGACTCCAGTGATGTGTCATCAAGAGTCATGACTACATCTGTGGCTCTTCGGAGAATGGCTTGGCTTAGAAGTACTAGCCTTTCGCAGGATACCCAGGCTAAGGCCATAGATTTTCCTGTAGTGGGTAATTCTCTGGGGAGCAGATAGAGAATTATGTGAAGAAAATGGATGAGTACAGGACCACCTACAGGAGTGCTCAGGCCAAAGAGAGGCAGGCAACTCCTCAAAGGCAGCAGTCTAGGGGCAGGGGCAGGCCTTTTCATAGGCCTTTCTACCAGCCACAGGCCTCTTCTTCCTTTTCACAGAGGGAGTTCTTCAGAGGGAGAGGCAGAAGCGGGATGAGCAGGGCTGCATCCACTCCTCAGCCTAAGGCCCCTGCCAAGCAGACACCCTGATGGGCCTGCCCGGGTCGACTCTCCTATTCCAGTAGGGGGAAGCTGACTTACTTTGTCCAGGACTGGATGTCTGTTACATCAGACAAGTGGGTCCTGGAAGTAGTAGGCCAGGGAATGGTTCTCAGCTTCAAAAAATTTCCGAAGATGTGAGCCAGATCTTTTCCACCTGCGGGTCTCTCAGAAGCCCTTGCCCTAGAGGCAGAGGTTTCATCTCTGCTGGCTTTAAGAGCCATAGAGAGAGTACCAACCCTACACTGGGGCAAAGGTCTGTACTCCAGGTACTTCCTTACCCCAAAAAAGACAGGGGAGTGGCGACCCATCCTAGACCTAAGATACCTAAACAAACATCTTTTAAAACCAAAGTTTAAGATGGTAATTCTGGGAATAATCCTTCCCTCTCTAAGGCCAGGGGACTGGCTAGCCTCCCTGGACCTCAAAGATGCCTATTTTCAAATTCCCATCAGGTGCTCTCACAGAAAGTACCTCAGGTTCAAGTTGCCCTCAGGCCACTATCAGTTCAGAGCAGTGCCCTTTGGCCTAACTTCAGCCCCAAGGGTCTTCACAAAGTGCCTGGTAGTAGTAGTTGCCTTTCTAAGGAGGCAAAAGATTTCCATTTTTCCATATATGGACGACTGGCTCATAGTGGGCCAGTCCCCAGACCAAGTCAAGTCAGACCTGCAGATGACCCAGCAAGTGCTTACTTCTCTAGGATTTCTTCTTAACCTTCCCAAGTCAGTTCTCGAGGCAGTGCAGCTACTTACCTTTATAGGGGCAGAGCTGGATACTGTGAAAGCAAGAGCCTTTCTTCCCCTGGAGAGGGCAAAAGTTCTTACAGAACTGGCTTCTTCCTTCAGCCTTCAGGTGTCTCGACCAGCAAGGCATTTCCTCCAGCTCTTGGGCCACATGGCAGCCTCTACGGCAGTTGTCCAAGGGGCAAGATTCCAGATGAGGGACATTCAGTTCCATCTGAGGGCCTTTTGGTCCCAAAAAAAGGATTCCTTTATCAAACTGATCCCAGCCCTTCAGTGGTGGCAGGATCAGGACAATTTAAGGCAAGGGGTCCCATTTGCCACTCAGTCTCATTCAGTGGTCCTTACCAT
Source organism: Neoceratodus forsteri (assembly GCA_016271365.2). Lineage (NCBI taxonomy): Eukaryota > Metazoa > Chordata > Ceratodontiformes > Ceratodontidae > Neoceratodus > Neoceratodus forsteri. Next base: position 212,175,873 of record JADMNL010000027.1, read on the forward strand.
GGATGTTTCCCTCCTGGGGTGGGGAGCCCATCTGGGGGCCCTCACTGCCCAGGGACTGTGGTCCCCTCAGGAATCTCTTCTCCATATCAATCTTCTGGAACTCAGGGCAGTTTTTCTGGCCCTGCAGGCTTTCTCTCGGTCAGTGCAGAACCAGGTGGTTCAAGTCAGAACAGACAACACTACCACCATGTGGTACATCAGCAAGCAGGGAGGCACGCGGTCTACGGCCTTGTACACAGAAGCCATGAAGTTGTGGTTCCTGGTGTATTCCCTGCAAACCTCTCTGATAGCAGTCCACCTTTCGGGGAAGGACAATGTGCTAACAGATGCACTGAGCAGGATTTCACAGGGCCATCACGAATGGTCCCTGGACCCTCTGGTCTTGAAGGTGATTTTTTCAAGGTGGGGCACTCCAGAGATAGATATCTTTGCAGCCCCAGACAATCACCAACTTCCTCTCTTTTGTTGCAGACCCCCAGTCTTGGGCACAGTCCCTCTGGATGCTCTGATTGTGAACTGGGAAGGAACATTTCTGTATGCTTTCCCTCCCGTTCCTCTACTGTTCAAAGTTTTAGTCAAGATGAAGGGACAACCTTGCAAAGTGATTCTGATTGCTCCAGATTGGGCCAGACAGCCTTGGTACCCTCTGTTAGTCTGTCTCTTCCCAGGAATTACAACCTGGTAACCTTCTCTCGGGGAGGATTTGGTACCCCAATCTTCAGTCTCTCAATCTCAAGGCATGGCTCTTGAAGAGTTAGAGTATGCAGATTTGCATCTGTCTCAGGGGGTTATGGACATCCTCAAAGCCTCTCGAAAGCCCGCCACTAGAAAGACCTATAACTCCAAATGGAAGCGATTCAGCATTTGGTGTTCTAAGCAGCATATTTTCCCAGACACTGCTGAATTGCCTACAGTTCTGGATTATATGGTCCATCTTAATGGCCTAGGCCTCAGACCAGCTGCTCTCAAAGTTCACTTGTCAACTGTCTCTGCTTTTCTGTCAGTGGGGAAGTCTTCCTCACTATCATCTCATCTTGTGTTCTGTACATTTTTCCAAGGATTGCTTCATACCAATCCTCCATTCAGAGACCCTGCCCCTGCCTGGAATTTAAGTGTTTGTATTGCTCAATTGATGCAACCTCCCTTTGAGCCTATGTCCTCAGTAGAGCTTAAGTACTTGACTTGGAAAATTGTGTTTTTAGTAGCCATTATCTCTGCCAGACGTATCAGTGAACTGCAAGCCCTGTCAGTGGAACCTGATTTTATCTCCTTTCGTAGGGATAAAATGGTCTTTAGAACCAATAGAACTTTCTTGCCCAAAGTGGTTTCAGATTTTCATCTAAACCAGTCTATGTCTCTTCCTGTTTTCTTCACTGATCATTCCTCTTCAGGAGAGAGGAGGCTACACAGTTTAGATGTTAAAAGGGCCCTTAGCTACTATATAGAGCGTACTAAGGGTCACAGGTTTGATTCCCTCCAGCTGTTCCTCACTTATGGAGAAGTGGGGAAGGGCAAACCTGCCACCAAGAGAACTATTGCCAGGTGGATTGTATCTTGTATACAATTCTACTATGAGAAACTAGGAAAAATTACATCCTCAGGCCTGAGGGCTCACTCCACCAGAGGTACAGCTGCTTCCCTGGCTGCTGCCAGGGATATTCATCTCTTAGAAATTTGTCAAGCAGCCACCTGGAAAACAGTCCATACCTTTACCAAGCATTACTCTCTGGAGATCCAGGCTAGGAGTGATGCTCGGTTCGGCACAGCAGTACTTCAGAGCCTATTCCCAAAGTAGGTTCTGTCCCTCCTCCAAGGAGGTACTGCTTGGTAGTCTGCAATAGTCAGAATACAGCAAGACTTCATGTTGTTTGAAGAAAAAAGTACTCACCTTAGTAATTATGTTTCTTCTAATGGAGTCTTGCTGTATTCTGACCTCCCTCCCTGCCTCACCTCTCAGAACCTGTTTTTGGGAAGTGGGTGGGCAGGTGCAGTGTTACATCTCAGGGGTGCTCCTTTTATACCCTCTTCTTTTGGTTTGGGTGTTTGTTTTATCTTTATTCTTAATTGGATTGTTTTTTTGGGGGGGTTTTCTGATTTGAGTCTTCCTTTGGGGATCCAAAACTTTTTGTTGCCAGTTGACTAGTAAACATTTTACAATTTCCACATAGAATAGTTAGTGAGTTTTTGCTTGTAAGACTCTGATGGTTGGATTTTAAAGGGCTCCAGCGGAGACCTCAACCGAGCTCAAGCTCAGCATTCTGTGCTCTGCATAGAAAGTTAACCCTTTGTTCTCTGGGGCAGTTTAAAGGCTGGGGCTAACTGCAATAGTCAGAATACAGCAAGACTCCATTAGAAGAAACATAATTACTAAGGTGAGTAATTTTTTCTTTCTTCCCTTCCCTATGGTGTACAGGATATTGCTAAAACTGAAGTCCTAGTCAGCATCAATGATCTTGATAGTACCAGACTGGCCCAAGCAGCCATGGTACTCTCTTCTGCTGTCCATGTCTGTAGCTGAGCCAGTACATCTCCCTCCGAGGCACAATCTGTTAACCTTCAACCAGGAGAGACTACTGTATCTGAATCTCAGGTCTCTCAGTCTTAAAGCTTGGCTCTTGAAGACCTAGAATATGCAGGTCTACACCTCTCTAAAGCTGTTTTAGACATCCTGAGAGGTTACAGGAAGCCTTCCACTAAGAAAACCTATGCTTCAAAATGGAAAAGGTTTTCTGTCTGGTGCTCAGCCAGGGAACTGGTACCAGCACAGGCTGGGTTTCCAGCTGTTCTTGATTACCTCTCTTATTTACATTCTCTGGGACTGCAGCCCAGTACTCTTAAGGGCCACATGGCTGCAGCATTTACTTACATTTCTGCTGGAAGAAATGTGACAATAGCTTCACACACTATCTTTAGGAGGTTCTTCAAGGGCTTGGCCCATCTGCATCCCCCTCTTAGGGAACCAGTGCCAGCATGGGACCTCAATGTGTGCATAGCTAAGCTCATGAGACCTCCTTTTGAGCCCATGTCCTCTGTTCATCTTGAAATATGTCACTTGAAAGAAAAAAATTACTCACCATAGTAATCTAGTTTCTTCCAATGTATTCTTCTGTATTCATAACTGCATGCAGTCTGCCTCCTAAGTAGAGCTGCCCGGAGAAATGGAACTATGTGCAAATGATAGAACTATCATTGGCTCGTGACACATATTCAGATTGCTTCCCTTATCTGCTGCAACGTTCCATCAATGTATCAGATTTCTAAGGAGCCTACAAGGCAACCTATACTAAGACTTACCTAACTTATACCTAAGTAATAAAACACAATTTAAGCTGTCCATGACATCATTGAAATATAACAATATGTAATGATGAAAACACCCTTTTCATGCCAGAATCACCTGGAAAAAGAAAGGAATAAGTGTGTCCCACCAGGAATAAAAAACATATATACCAGTGTTTGGGACTACCAATTAATGGAAGACTAGGTCAAGAGTGCAGAGGCTCTGGTTCTGGAAGGGGAGGCAGGGAAGGAGAGTTATGAATATAGAAGAATACATTGGAAGAAACAAGATAACTATGTGAGTAATTTTTTCTTCTAACCCCAGGTATTCTTCTGTATTCATAACTGTATGCAGACATAAAAGCAGCACCTTTGGAGGTGGGCAGAGAACCTATTTAGGAAAAAGGCTCTGCAGGACTGCTTTGCCAAACCTGGCATCACTTCTGGACTGTGTGTCCATACCTTCTTCTGCATTATTACAAGGTGTGCCTACAGGTGTGTGCTAACAGATTACTGCTGTAATCTTCTGATTCAAATTGTCTTTTGCAAGGTATATCTTTTGTTACTGCTTTATTTTTCTCTGTAGCAAAGTGTTTCTTACAGGGTATATCTTCTCTGAAATTATTACAGGTGGTGTTTTACGGTTTTATCTAACATTAGGATAGGCTTTCAGGGTTACTGCATTTGTTGTTGACTGATTGTTTCTGCTCTTACCTCCTTGTTCTTTCATCCGTGGTTGTTCTATTTTCGGCAGGGGAAGGGCCCAGCCACCTACCCCCATCCCCAACCACCCCACACTACACTCCTTTTATAGGGTACCACAGTTGTGACATTTCCTGTGGCAAAGCAGGAAGGGGTGGATCAGTGGGGCATCCACAAGGGAAGCTCATTTATAGGGGCACTTGTAATTTAACTTGTTATAACAAGTCATACGAAAACAAAACACAAAATCAAACCATTGATTGCATTTTCTTCCTTCTAATTACTCTGACCAGGTTATAAACCCAGCAACTCATCTGGAATGGATATCATTAACTGCAGGTACTGTTTAACACTTTTCAGAAAGACAGTCTTACAAGATTTAGGACACTGTCCTACATGCTGGGCAATTGGAGATCTTAGGGTTCAGTTCCGGGCAGCATGGGCAGAGATTGCGTACCTCAAATTTCATATTCAAGAGGAAATACATTATAAGAACCACCTGCCATTTCCCCAACATCCAACGGAAGAACCTCGACCGCAGAGGGTAGTTGGTCCAGGAGGTTGGCAGGTGGTTAGGAGGGGCAAATCAGGTGCCCCGTCACTCTGTGCTGTCCAGCATATTACCTCCAAAAACCATATAAACACTACAAACAGGTATCTGCCTCTATCTCTGAAATCAAACAAAGGGGCAGAGGACACTGCAGCACAGGAGCTAGCACAACAAAACTCGTCCAAATCAGGAACCAAAACAAAAAAAGCAAAAAGGAAATCAAAAAAAGTCTGATCATAGGAGACTCCATGATTCGGGGAGTTGATACCCATCTCCAGCCAGGGGTAATGGTCAGATGTCTCCCAGGTACATCAGTGTGGAGAGACACTGACCGCATTGCTAAAATTGTTCATAAAGCAGGAGAAAACATTGACGTCCTGGTACACATAGGGACTAATGATCTCGCCAGCCAGTCAGTTGTGGAGCCCAAGGAACACCTGGCCAGGCTAGGTGACAAACTATCATCCATTTCGTCCGGCATCTGCTTCTCTGAGATCCTGCCAGTCTGGAAGAGGGGGGGGCAGATGGATGGAAGGTCAGAGAAGGGGATATAGGGGAGCTAAACATGTGGCTCAAGGGCTGGTGCCAGGAAAAAGGACACAGATTTGTAGGGAACTGGCAACAGTTCTGGGAGCGAATGTTCTTTAAATTTGATGGCCTGCATCTGACTAAGGAGGGAGTCAGTGCATTGGGGAAGAAGTTTGACGTCTCTGCAGAATATTTTAACTAGCAAATGGGGAGAGGGGTGCAGCACCCCATACGTCGAATGGGAAGAACACCCCTTCCCCCTCAGCTAGTGGTCAAACAGGGATTCAGCATATTTACAGTTTATTTGCATCACCAGGTAAGAAAAAAGGTCCATCTCCCCATACGACGCACAGGGGACATGCCAAACCTCACCCAACAACTAACACACCGAAATCTGGCCAATGGAAAATCATGTACACAAATGCTCACAGCCTCGGAAATAAGATCCCAGACCTGTAGGCAATAATGTCAGAGACTAAACTGGACATAGTAGCAATTAACAAGACGTGGTTTACCAGTAACCACACTTGGGAGCATTTGGTACCTGGCTATGTATTGTTCAGAAGAGACAGAGGAAAAAGGGGGGTGGCCCTGTATGTCAGTGAAAATATCAAAGCTACAGAAATTCAGAATACACATAAGGAGCCAGAAGAACTGTGGGTCACCCTAGAAACAGGAAATGGGACAGTCATAAGAAATGGGGTTGTCTACAGGCCCCCAGACCAGGGGAAGGACATAGACACATTACTGTTAGAAGATATACAAAGCATGACAGCTAAAGGGGAGGTTCTGATAATGGGAGACTTCAACATGCCGGATACAGATTGGTCAATACCAGCAGGAACATCTGCCAGAACTAGACACATGGTGGATTCCCTGCAGGGGGAGGGCCTCAAACAACTGGTACAACAACCCACAAGAGACAGGGCTATCCAAGATCTAGTACTGACTAACAGGGAAGGGATCACAGATCTCCAGGTAGAAGGTCACCTGGGGGCCAGGGACCATCACATGGTATGGTTTAATTTGGCCACTACATCTAAATCATCCCATTCCAAGGGAAAATATGGTACTTCAGAAGAGCTGACTTTGATAAGATGGCCAACAGAGTCAAGCTAGCCCTGGCAAAAAGAAACACAGGTGAGGGGGTACAGGCAAAGTGGGCAAGCATTAAGGATGCAATACTTGAAGCAACATCCCATTGTGTTAGAAAAGGAAATGCAAAAGAAGAAGGAAACCACTATGGTTCTCAAATACAGTAGCAGTAAAGGTCAAAGCCAAAAGGCTGATCTTCAGGAAATATAAGGGAACACAGCGGGATGAAGATAGGGAGGCATACCAAACTGCCCTAAGGGAAGCAGGGAAGGCAGTAAGGCAGACAAAATCCCAAACTGAGGAAACACTAGCACGAACAGTAAAAGAAGGTGACGACTTTCTGTAGAAACATTTGTGAAAGGAGAAAGTCCAGAGGGGGTATTGCTAAGCTCAAAGGAGAAAAGGGGGCATGTGAGGAGGAGGACCCTGTAAAAACATATATCCTAAATAGATATTTTTGCTCAGTATTTACTGAAGAGAAGGTAGGGCAGGGCCCGCAGCTCAGCACCATGAACACGGGGGAGGGAAGTGAGTACTACTCCCTTCACAAAAGAAAGGGTCCTACAAGAGCTCGCTAAGCTCAGGGTGGCAAGGCAATGGGACCTGATAGCATACATCCCAGGGTACTTAAGGAGCTAAGAGTGGAACTAGCAGAGCCATTAGCAGAACTGTTTTGTGAGTCTCTGAGCACAGGAGAGGTCCCAGAAGACTGGAGAAGGGCTCATGTGATCCCGGTCCACAAGAGTGGTAGCAAGGAGGAGGCAAGGAACTACAGACCAGTCAGTCTTACCTCAGTAGTGGGCAAGATTATGGAGGTACTCCTTAAGGAAAGGAGAGTGTAGCACCTGGAATCCATAGGGGCACAGGATCCAAGACTGCTTGGGATTGCGACAGGAAGGTCCTGTCAAACTAATCTCATAGATTTCTTTGACTGGGTAACCAGAGTGGTGGACCAAGGGGGAGCAGTTGATGTTGCCTACCTTGACTTCAGCAAAGCTTTCGACACTGTTCCACATAGAAGATTGATAAATAAGCTGGGTAGGCTCGGGATGGGTCAGAAGTTGGTCAGCTGGATGGCAAACTGGTTGACGGGCAGAAAACAGAGAGTGGTGGTAAATGGTATACAGTCAGAAGAGATGCAGGTCACAAGTGGGGTACCTCAGGGATCAGTCCTGGGGCCAGTCCTCTTCAATATCTTCATTAGTGACATTCTAGATGGACTAGAGGGTAAGGCTTGTCTGTTTGCAGATGACACCAAGATCTGCAGCAGAGTAGATGATCCAGATGGGGTGGACAGAATGAGAAGAGATCTGGATAAATTAGCAAAATGGTCAGAAGAGTGGCAACTGGGATATAATGCAAAGAAGTGCAAGATCATGCACATAGGGAAGAGAAACCCTGAAGCCACCTATAGGCTGGGAGGGGAGTTGCTGGCAGTCACAAGGGAAGAAAGAGACTTGGGCGTCATCATCATCACCGATGACCTGAAATCATCCAAGCAGACCTCTAAAGCAGTAGGTAAGGCTAGGGGGATGTTAGGGTGTATTAGTAGGGGTATCACAAGTTGTAAGAGGGAGGTGATAATCCCTCTTTACAAGACCCTGGTTAGGCCCCATCTGGAGTACTGCGTGCAGTACTGGAGGGCACACCTTCACAAGGACATTAACCAAATTGAGGCAGTCCAGAGAAGGGCAACCAAAATGGTACGGGGACTGCATCAGAAGTCATATGAAGACAGATTAACGGAGCTCAATATGTATACCCTTGAGCAAAAGAGTGAGAGAGGTGCTATGATCAAAATATTCAAACACCTTAAGGGCATTAACAAGGTGAAAGAGTCTAACATGTTTCAATATAAGAAAAATAGCAGGACAAGAGGACACAGCACGAGAGTAGAGGGAGGCCGATTAAGGGGGCATGTGAGGAAATTCTTTTTCACAGAAAGGGTGGTGGATGCATGGAATGGCCTACCTCAGGAAGTGGTGGCTATGAATGCAGTGCTGGGCTTCAAACAGGCATGGGATAGGCTTAAGGGAGCAATACAGATGAGTATGAAAAGATAGGCCACTGACAGAGCAAAGGCCGAGGCACATTTATAAGGTAGAAAAAGAAATGGGCAGACTGGATGGGCCTTGTGGTCCTTATCTGCCGTCAACTTCTATGTTTCTAAACTATAGTGTTTAGTAAAAGTGTGTACTGTTCTCCAGGTAGCCACTTTACAGATCTCCGCTAATGGAATATCTCTTGATGCTGCTATAGTAGCAGCTGTGCCCCTAGTCGAATGGGCCTTCAGGCCTGCTGGGGGTTGCTTGCCCAGTTTTGAGTAGCAAAACTGAATGCATTGGACTAACCAGTGAGAGATTGACCTCTTAGAAGCTGGGGGTACCTTTAGCCTCATCCCCGTAGGTGAGAAACAGCTGTTGCATGTCATGTCTGTGATCCCTGGTGTGGGTCAAATAGTAACTTAATGCCCTTTTGACATCCAGACTGTGGAGTCTGCGCTCACTTGAACTAGTATGTTCAGTGAAGAAAACTGGCAATGTTATAGATTGATTTAGGTGAAAATCAGAAACAACCATGGGGAGAAATTTTCTGTTTGTTCCAAGCACCATTTTATCATTATGAAAGGAGAGATAGTCCTTTTCCACACATAGTGCCTGCAACTCACTTATTCTTCCAGCAGAAGTGATTGCAACCAAAAACACAGTTTTCCATGTGACGTATTGTAGATGAGCAGAAGACATAGGCTCAAAAGGGGGTTTCATGAGTTGAGCAATGCATATGTTTAAGTCCCACACTGGGACTGGTTCCCTGATAGGTGGGTGCATGTGGCACAAACCTTTGAAGAACTTTTTGAAAATTGGATTAGCTGCTATGAATGCAGTTTTCCTTGCAGAAATGTAGGCCGAGATTGATGCTAGATGAACTTTTAAAGATGTATATTTCAAACCCTGAGAATGCAGATATGTGAGGTATTCCAGGATTACTGGGATTCCTGCCAGACCAGGCAAAATTTTCCTGGAATCACATCAGATAGAGAACCTTTTCCATTTTGATGAATAGGTTTTCTTAGTGGAAGGTTTTCTATATCATTTGAGAATATCCAGAACAGCTTGAGATTCAGGTTTGCATATTCTAAGTCCTCAACAACCATGCCTTGAGTCTGAGAGACCTGAGATTCAGATACAAGACTTTCCCCTCATGGGAAGTCAGAAGGTTGTGCCTCCTGGGGAGGTGTATCAGTTTGGATACTGACATTGATAGCAGCAGGGAGTACCAGGGCTGCGTGGCCCAGTCTGGTGCTATTAGGATCATTGATGCAGATTGTGACCCGAGTATGATCAGGGCTCAGAAGATGAGTGGGAAGGGAGGGAAAGCATACAGGCTTCTCCCTGACCAATCCAAGCCAGAGCATCCATTGGGATTGTACCCTTGGCTGGTGGTCTGCAACAAAATAGGGGCAGGAGGTGGTTCTCCTGTGAGACAAAGAGATCCACTTCTGGTGTACCCCACCTTCTGAACACTGAGTGCAATACTTGTTTGTTTATGGACTATTTGTGACGTGCCTAGTTGATTCTACTTAGAGCATCTGCCAGGGTGTTCTTTCCTGGTACATGAATGGCCTGTAGGAAAGCCTGTAGTGAGTAGACCATATTTCATACTTTCATGGCCTCTGTACACAGAGGGTCTGACCTTGTTCCTTCCTGCTTATTTATGTAGTACATTGTTGTGGTGTTGTCTGTTCTGACTTGCACCACTTTGCCCTTTGCCAGGTGTGCAGAGGCGTTTGGGACCAGAAACACTGCTGAAAGCTCCAGCAGGTTTATAGGCAGGCGTGACTCTGACTAGGTCCCATGGGTAGTATGCTCTCCCTAATGAGCACCCCATCCTAACAGAGGCATCAGTTGTAAGGGTAACTGATGGGTTTTCCTTTTGGAAGGGTACCCCTTCCCTGACACTGTCTGCTTCTTTCCACCACTGCAGTGCCTGAAGCAGGGTTTTTGTTACAGTAATCGGTTTTGTCATTTTGTCTTTTCTCTGGCACCAATGTGCTCTGAGATTAAACTGTATATCTCTAATTTAATATCTTGCTCCCAGGACTGTGCCTGTTGCTGCAGTCATATGTCCCAAGATTTGCAAAAATTGCTTTGCTGGACGTGTCTCATTCAGTTTGAACGAGGTGGCCAGCTGCATGATGCTTTTCACCCTTCCCTGTAATGTGTTTAGCTGTCCTCCTATAAAGTGCATAACTTGTACTGGAGTGAGAATGGATTTTTCTTGATTTATCAGGAATCCTAGAGATTGGAGCAGGTCTGATGTTACCTTTACACAAGGTTATAAAGTCCAGTGATACACCTGTGAACCAGGGGGGTGCAAACCACAAAGTCAAAATCAGAAGGCTGCACTCACCACCACAAGAAATAATGGCACAGGCAAAGATGTGCAAGTAAAAAAAACTTAAAAGTTTTATTGTGCCAATAATAAATAACCAAATACTGCACTTAGGTCGCACACTTTTTCCAAGAGTTTTTTCTCTGTGAGAGAGGATGGTTTGAAAACCCTTGACTTTAGGGGAAGAAAAGACTTGAAGCTCAGGACAAACCCTGGCTTACCAATTCCAGGACCCACTTGTCTGTGGTGATGGAATGCCAGGCCTGAAAGAAGTAATGGTATGCCCCCATACTGGTTGTGGGGAGGCAGGCCTTGACTGTTAAGTCAGGGGTTTGTTTCACCTGGGGCTGAGCTTGGGTAGTTTGGGAACCTCTTCCGGAGCCCCTTCTACCCCTAGTCCTGAAATACCCAGTCTGCTGTGGGTATAGTTGGGACTGTGGGACAGCCTAGGCCTGATAAAAGGGCTTACCATAGGCTGTCCTTCCTCTGCCTCCCCATCCATAAGGCCTATAAGAAGAAGGAGAAGGCCTGCCCCTGGAGGAATTACTTTTATAGGTGGCCTTACACTTATCCACCTTTTTCATGTATGCTTCAGTTTGCTTACCGAATAAGAAATGATCCTCCACAGGGAAATCCATGGCCTTAGTCTGGGTTTATCCTGTGTTAAGTTGGTAGCCCTAAGCCATGCCAGCGTTCTGAGGGCTATAGTAAGAGCCATCCACCTGGCAGTATTATCATTGGCAGCTGCTGCCATTTGAAACTGGTACTTTGCTGCTTCCAGTCCAACCTTGCTGTCTCGGTCAGGTCATCAGAGAGAGGTGAAGAAGCCTTCTCTGACATTGCCAGTACAGACTGCCACAGTGATTTTTGATAGTGTGCAGAGTAAGCCTGATAGTTAGCCTGTCTTACTCCCAGAGTATGCTGTCTGTTTTTCATGAATCCTTCTCAGGTGGGTGAGAGGATAAGGGGACCCTTGCTTTTTCACAGGCTGCCTGCTGGACTATACCCTGATGATCAGGGTGAGAACAGAGAAATTCAGCACCCTGTCTGTCCAGTTGGTATTTTTGTCTGGCTTCTTATATATATAGTCCAGCAGGCAGCCTGTGAAAAAGTGAGGGTCCCCTTATCCTCTCACTCACCTGTTTGCTGTCACTCAGACATTGGTACCGAGTGGGGCCAATAAGCCTGATCCTTGTGCATACTACATCTGAGCTGCTAGCCACCAATCTGATCTGTTCCTGTTCTTTTTTCCCCTTCTGAGCGAAATCTTACTTTGGGATTTTGAGTTTATGTAGTTGGGTCTGGTACTTACTCTGAAAAAAAACACCATACCAATACCAGTTTTTAGACCACACTTCCTGCCACTTTGGCCTTCCTCACTGCTCTATTATTGTTCCTAGTGCACAGTGTGCCGAACAATACAGTGCACCCTGAAGTTTTTCAATATATCTCAGATCAGCATCACACTGTCTCAACTCCTTATGTTGCAACAGCTCGCTGTACTTCATCAACCTCCCCCCTTCTAGCCTATTCCCCCCGGTATACCACCCTCCCCTTACTACTGCCTTCGCCCATGACCATACGAGCACTCACAATGGTCACTCTAAACTGCAACTTTAGTGGTACTACTCCCTGTGCAACACGTTATGGATGGTTCCAAAGAAAAAAAGGCGTCTCCTTCCTAAAAAGCTCCCTAAAGAAAATTATATTACTGCTTCTTCTCTGCTCAGGTAATGTGGAGCTAAACCCTGGCCCCCCTCTGCAACTCACCTCGCCTACAGATTTTGCTGAGGCCACAGGTCTTAAGATGATGATGGTGAATATTCTAAGCCTGACCAAAAAACTTGTACAGTTGCAAGCTTGGGCTGCACATACCAACCCAGACCTTATCATAATTACTGAGTCTTGGCTAAAAAAGACTAATACTGACCAACAAATCTTCCTCCAGGGATACAAACAGTTTAGAGCGGACAGGGCTTCTAGAGGTGGAGATGTGGTTATATACGCTAAATCCAAGTATGCAGTCACTAATATCAGCTGCAAATCTTTAGTCAAGGAAATTGAGATTGTCTCATTGAAGCTTCATCTCCCCTCCTCAGAATGCATTACTATCATAGGTGGCTATAGGCCTCCGTCTGGTGGCGATCAAATCCTTAATCTTCTGAAATCCTTATTCTCAGATGCGAAAACTGAAACAATATTCCTAGGGGATCTAAATATGGATTGGCTAACACATAAATCTCATTGCCTCAAATCCTTTTGCGACGAGCTAGGTCTAATGCAAGTAGTTAATGAACCCACAAGGAACAATGTCCTAAATATTGCCAACAGCTCTATCTTAGATGTGGTATTAACTACTCACTCCCATAAAATATCACACTCAGCTGTGTTTCATAACGATATGAGCGATCATGGGATTGTTGCTTGCATAAGATCTCAAATCAAAGCCCGAATACAGCCCATCTTTATAACAAAACAATCCTTTCGTAAGTTCAGTGCAACGGACTTCCTTTCTGACCTGGGCATGATCAGTTGGCAATACCTTTACCTTGCCAAAGACGAATGAGGCAGCCTCCACCCTAATGCCAGTCTTACTAGATTGGTAAATAAGCATGCCCTTTATCAAAGTTAGGGTACAAAACAACTCTAACCCCTGGTTCACCCCAGATCTTAAGGCAGCCCTCACAGCCCGTGACAAGCTCTGGGCGAAAGCTAGACATTCAAAGAAATCTTCGGATTGACAGGCTTTTAGAACAGCCAGGAATATCGGTGTGAAAAATATCCGTTCTGCCAAAGCTAACTTCTACATCTCTACCCTTGAACAAGCGAAAGGTAACCCACACAAAATATGGAGGACAATTAAATCTATAGAAGGGCGGCCTACTGCCTCTTCCATTCCAGCTAAGTTAATCGATAGTGGAAAATAAATCCTTAATCCTTGAAGAACTTAACTCCCACTTTGCCACGGCGGGTCTAGCTTTCGACTCTTCACCTTATGCTGGTACTGCGACGAGCCAACCTAATCCCCAATACCTAACTCCGCACCCAACCCATTTCAACTGCGTGAGATAAATTTTAAAGAAGTTGAAGATGCTCTCCTTAATTTAGATATCAAAAAAAGTGCTGGGGATGATGGTCTGGAACCCTTCTTCCTAATGATAGGGTATGCCCATCTCACTGCCCCCATTCTTCATATCTTTAACCTCTCCATTACGTCCACTATTGTGCCGTCCTGCTGGAAATCAGCACACATCCTTCCTCTGTTCAAATCTGGTGACCCTTGGATGTGAATAACTATAGGTCTATCTCCATCTTGCCTATCCTCTCTAAAGTTTTTGAAAAACTGATCCACAATCAGTTAAAATCTCACTTGGAAACCTTCTCTCTTATTAACCCAGCTCAATCTGGCTTCCGGGCAAATCACAGCACAATCTCTGCTTTAGCAAAAGTAACCAATGACTGGATCTCTGCTATGGATGCTAAGAAGGTAACTGGAGCAGTCTTCTTGGATCTTAGTAAAGCTTTTGATACTGTTGATCACAACTTACTAGTCAATTGCCTCACTAATTTGGGGGCCACGTACCTTACTACCCAGTGGTTCTCTAGTTACCTATCAGGGAGATCCCAGAAAGTAAAAGCAGATGGCTTTTACTCTGCTTTCTTACCAGTTGTTAGAGGTGTCCCCCAAGGATCCATCCTAGGCTCTATCTTGTTTTCTTTATACATTAATGATCTTGATTCCAACATATCCACGTCTAATCTGCATTTTTTCGTGGATGACACCGTGCTGTATACCTCTAGCTCAACGCTATCCGAAATTAAGGGAGTGCTTCAAGCAGACTTTGCTCAACTCGAGCATAATTTAATAAAGGCAAAGCTCCTGCTCAACGCAAAGAAGACCAAAGCTATGATATTATCTCGTAGTACCGTCACAGGTATCTCCCAGCCCCTGCCCAACGACTTTATTGTTACCACGTTAAACAAACCTTTGGAAATCGTCTCCAAATTCAGATATCTGGGCATCTGGATTGATAACAAACTCTCTTTCAGTGACCATATAGAGGATGTTTCCAGAAGGCTTAAAGCCAGGTTAGGATTCTTCTTTAGGAATAGGCCCCTCTTCCCTCTTGAAACTCAAAATAAGCTCGTCCAGGCCACTTTTCTCCCCCTTCTTGATTATGGCGATGTAATTTACTCCTCTACTACACATGCTAACCTAAGTAAATTGGACATCCTCTATCACCGCGCATTACGGTTTATTACCAACTCCCGCTACCGTTCGCACCACTGTGACCTATATGCAGCTGTTGGATGGACATCTCTCACTACTAGACGCCTGCTCCATGCTGGTCTTTGGACCCTTAAGCTACTCCTGCACAAACTACCGAGTTATCTTTTATCTCTCACTAGTATTTCGCATAGTGCATACTCTCTAAGGAAATCTGATTTTATACTGCTCGATATACCTAGGACTCGGACCTCCTTTGGTAAACGTGCTATTGCGCATGCCCTTCCCTCTATTTGGAACCAACTGCAAAATGTGCTGAAACTAACTAGCACAGTTTCAATTAACTTCTATAAAGTGCTAAGTGCAGCCAAGATAAAAGACAGCTGCAACTGTCATTAAACCCCTTCTTAGCTGGATGAGGGCTTGCACATTCCGCGTAAGTCCATAATTTGCTTTGTGTAGGTTAACTGCTTATTGTTCGCACTATCTTTTAAACTAAGACACTACTTCATTCTCCAGCATCTGACCTTTACTGCAGCAATCCCACTCCTTCTCCCCTCTACCTTACCTACTCTATATTTTTCTGTTGCTGCTCAATTGTCTAAAATGTATTGTAAATACCGGTTACCATGTCTTGCATTATTAGTATACTACCTAGAAAGGTTCATCATCCAATGTGGTGTTCTCGTATGTATTAACCAACTTGTATTATACGATTACATGCATACATGTTATATTACTGTCTATCATTTAATTTCCATAATTTTTATTTTTTCTTATTTATTTATGTATGTTCGTTATCAGTGTATATGTCACAGGACCACCTTGTGAATGAGCTTGCTCAATGGAGTTTTCCTGCAATAAACTTGAACTTGAACTTGAACTTGAACTTATCCAGAGGTGGAACAGTGTTTGGGGCCTGCAGGATTTTAAACAAGTCTTTTTTTTAAAGAACTTGTTTATTGGGAGAAGAATCTTCTTAGTGGGTGTTAACCCCATCATCTCCATGTATTCGGCCTTTTCTTCATCCGCTGTGACCTCTGTAGAGGCTAGGTCAAGAGCATCAACTGTTTTCCTTACAAAGGAAAAATCCTCTGGCCTTGGGGGAGAGCCGAATTCCTGCTGTAGTGAGATCTCTCGTTCTATGGGTTCACCTTCGTCAGTTTCTGGCCCATCATGCTCCTCATATTTAGTATCTGGAATTAGGTGTTCAGGAGGAGCAACCTGGGTTTGAACCGGTTGAGGTTGGGGCGGTGCAGGCATAAGACCCTGCAGAGCCTGTAAGACCTCCAGGGCCTGAGCAATCTGCTCTGCTGATCGCAGGCTTTGTGGCACAGGTGAAACCCCTTTAGGTTTTTCCTGGGGTTCAACATGCTTGGTCTTTTTCATTTTCTTTGAAGGAACCGGAGAGTCAGCTGGATCACTCTTCCTTTTGGCAGTACTTGCATCACCCTTGTCAGGGGTGTTTAGTGAAGAGACAGCGGTTTCACCTGCAGATTTGGAAGGAGTGGGCTGGTTAGAGCCTGTAACCCCCTTGTCCAGTCTCTTATGCAATCTTTCCATCCTTTTTTCAACAGTTTTCTGTGGAAAAGATGTGAAGATTTCACAATCTGCTGAGAAATGATCAGTCCCTAGGCAGACCACACGCATATCATGCTTGTCTGCCCTAGCAAAAACATCCCCACACTTTATACCGTTTTTAAAACTTGGGGGTCCAGTCTTTTTCTTGGGTTTTTCAGACAATTCCATTCCAGGAAGAAAAACCCCAACCGCAATAAAAATTTTAGTTTATAGAGTATTTAAAAGTTGTCGGGTTTTTTTTGCGGTCCGTTCAGGAACCGTTAAAGGTTCAGATGATGAACCGAGGATTCAGTAAACCAAACCGGTTCAGCAGGTTAGCGGTTCACAGAAATCGAGTCAGCGGTTTCAAACAATTTTAATTGTAAAAGTAAACAGCCTAAAATAAACAACTTTAAATAGCGGAAATATAAGGAAACAGATTCCGCAAAGGCTATAAACCCCTGTTCCTCAGCGGTTATCCCGAACCGTGAGGAACCAAGAAACAAATGTAATTTTAAGTAAATGAAATTAAACTACATCTAAAGAAAATTAGGTAAATAAAGGCAGCAGTAAGACTAATAATATAAGAAACTACTTTATATTCTGTGAAGAACCACAAGGAACAATGGGAAGTCTCCTGGGTGTCTTGACTTGTCAGGCAAAGAAAGAAATCTGATCCGTTGATGAAACGTGGCAGCAGATGAGGGCAGCAGCATATAGAATACCTGGGGTTAGAAAACTGTTTTCCTGGTGGCAATGACTTCTGCAAGAAGAATCGGTGAGCTTCAGGCTCTCTGCATTGAACAGGACTACATTTCATTCCACAGGGATAAAGTGATCCTGAGGACGAACAGGACATTTCTCCTTAAGGTGGTTTTTGATTTTCACCTGAACCAATCCATTACCGTGCCTTATATTTTTTCACTGAGCACTCCACCTCTGGTGAAAGAAGGCTTCACAGTCCAGATGTCAAGAGAGCTCTCAGCTACTACATGATAGCCGCTTAGGACTATAGGCAGGACAGGAAACAGCTGTTCCTGACTCATGGGGATGTGGGAAAGGGTAACCCAGCATCGAAAAGGTCAGTTTCTCGATGGATAGTACAGCGTATCCAATTCTGTTACACTAAAGCTGAAAAGGAGCCTCCAACAGGTTTGAGGACCCACTCCACAAGAGGGACAGCTGCTGTCTTAGTAGCTGCCAGGAATGTTCCACTAGTTGACATCTGTAAAGCAACTACCTGGAAAACAGTGCACACCTTTACAAAGCACTACAACCTGGATATTGAGTCCAGGGGTGATGCTAGGTTTGGCACAGCAGTCCTGCAAAGTCTGTTTCCAAAATAAGATTCTGTGCCCATCTCCAAAGGTTCTGCTTCATAGTCTGCAGAAAATTAAGAACAACTGAGTATTACTGGGGTTAGAAGAAGAAATTACTTACCATAGTAATCTTGTTTCAAACAACATGAAGTCTTGCTGTATTCTGACAATAGCAGTGAGTCCCAACCTTCGAACTGCCCCGGAGATGAAAGAGTTAACTTTCAAACAACATGAAGTCTTGTTATATTATGACATATGCAGTGAGTCCCAACCTTCGAACTGCTCCGGAGGTGAAAGAGTTAACTTTCCATGCCAGGCATGGAACCTTGAACGCGAGCTCGGTTGAAAACTCTTGTCTGTTGTTGCTCAAACTCAATATGTCAGATTCTTTACTCCGACTCACTGAACAGTCGCTCCGGAGATTTCTCCTTCTGCTCGGTTCGTTTTTCGGTTAAAAAGTCTTATTTTTTCGGTTTCTTGACCGAAATTAAACCGAATCGCCTGGTTCAAGCTCTGTCTGTGGTACTGTAAGTAACAGATAGGCTTACATTTATTTTTCTTCTGTGTGGAACTTGTAAACGTCTTTTTCGGTTCGGTTTGAACCGATCAGGTTGTTTTAAAACACTTTCTAGTCCTTTAGAGTGCGGTTCCCGGTTCTTATCGGTTCTAAAAAACGGATTTCATTACGGTTTTTTTCCATTTACCCATGACACGGGTTGGGAACCGAGCAAGAGAGTCTTGCTTGGCGGATTGCCACTAACGGGCAAGTTTGGTTAGGCTGGCACTATGTCTGAGAAACCCAAAAGAAAAACCCGGGCCCACTGGGTTTCAGCACACTGTAGCCTCTGTGAGGAAGCCTTTGCTAAGGCTGACCCCACCACCTGTGTATATTGTCTGGGGTTTGACCACCTCAATGCAGACTGCCAGATTTGTAAGAATTTTCCTGCTGCCACTGTGGAAAGAGAGTTGGTAGGCTCAGGAAAGGGAGGCTAAAGTCCGCTGACCCAGATGGCCAGCCGGTTCGGGTCCAGCAGACAGAGTGCCCTCTGACCAGGGCGATACTTCCTCGGGCAAACGAAGAGCCAGCTCTGAGGAGCCGGTTCCAACTAAAAGGACTAGAAAGTCAGCTAGTATGGAGCCAAAAGTTTTTTCTCCAACCGCTGAGGAAATAGCTAAAGCAATTCAAATTGTCCAGTCTCTTTCCCCGGTTCCGTCCGAACTGACACCATCAGGGAAGTGCCCGGTTTGGCCGGTTCCACCGGTTCAAGATTATGATTTTGAGGATTTTTATGAACCGGAGGAAGGGGAGGAGGAGTACGAGGAGAGTGAATGTGATTTTGAAGGTCTGGATGTGCCTATTGAACCGGACATCTCCCCAGACAGACCGTCAGGGGTTTCCCCCCCAGGCTATCTTGAGTCCCCTTCTCATTTTATGTTCTATAAGAAAGTCGCTGAAACTCTCCAACTCCCTGTTGAGGAAGCTGTTGATGACCAAGAAGAGCCTGATTATGTAGAAATGATGGATATTCCAGAGTCTAGAGACTGTCTATTCCTTGCACAAATCCTTTAGGAACAGACAGTAAAAATTCTAAAACTCCTCACTCTATCCTTCCTGTTGATAAAAGATGGACAAGAGGTATACATTATCAGGCTCTGATATGGAGTTCCTCTCTCAACAATGCAGCCATGTGGGGTAGTGCAGGCTGCAGCCTGTGACAAGGCAAATATTCCTCTAGCCTCTCACCCTCCTGAAAAGGATTCCAGGAGGATGGATGCCATGGCACAGAAACAGTATGTGGCAGCATCTTTAGGACTCAGACAGGCAAATTATATGGCTTATGCTGCTTGGTACCAGAAATCCAGATGGGATACTGTGCTGGCCTTAGCAAAACAGGCCCCTGACCAGCTCACCAGGGAGCTGGAGCAGGTGGCTGCCGATGGTATTGAGGCATCCAAGGTGCAATTTCATGCTGCAGTAGATCTAATGATGTATCATCAAGAGTCATGGCTACATCTGTGGTTCTTCGCAGAATGGCCTGGCTCAGATGTACTACTCCTGTCACAGGATACCCAGTCTAAGGCTATGGATTTTCCTGTGTGGGCAATTCTCTGTTTGGGAGCAGACAGAGAATTATATGAAGAAATGGATGAATATAGGACCACCTATAGGAGTGCACAGGCCAAAGAAAGGCAAGCCACTCCTCAAAGGCAGCATGTCAGGGGCAGGGCAGGCCTTTTAGGCCTTTTACGCCCAGGCCTCCTCTTCTGCTTATGCCCAGAGGGGGTTCTTTAGAGGAAGAGGCAGACGGGGTACAAGTAAGCCTACTTCTACCCCTCAGCCCAAAGCCCCTGCCAAGCAGGCTCCCTGATGGGGTGGCCAGGGCCAATTCTCCACTACCGGTAGGGGGCAGGCTGGCTTACTTTGTCCAGGACTGGAAGTCTTTAACATCAGACAAGTGGGTCCTGGAAGTAGTAAGCCAGGGACTGGTTCTCAGATTCAAAAAATTTCTGAAGATGAGAGCCAGGTCCTTTCCACCTGCAAATCCATCAGAGGCACTTGCCCCAGAAACAGAAGTTCTAGGGACATGGATATGTTGTTCATCCACACTTATTGGCAGGTTCCTTGCCGCTTTAAATCTTGCTGGAAGGTCTTCAAGCTGGCTCCTCCCACCCACCCGGGTGGTAAAACTCTCGGCTCCATCCCATGATGCCAGATCTTCCTTACCGCTTGGAAGCTCAGGTTCCCTCCTTAACGCTCTGCGTATAAGACTGGTTCCTAACTCTTCGGTTTTCCGAAATTAAACTCCTAGGTTTTCTAGACTTCGGTCAACCTTTTCCCCCGCGGCTGCGATGGACAAATCGACTCCTGGTTTCCGGAGATGCCCATGCGGGCAGAAGATGTCTCGGACGGATCCGCACTCCATGTGCGTCTACTGCTTGGGCCTTGAGCACGACCCGCAGGCTTGCGACCTGTGCTCTTCTTTCTCGGCCTATGTCCTGGAAGACCGTGCTGCCCGTCTGCAACTGGAAGACTCGAAGCTGCTACTTCTCCGGTGTAAGTTGAAAGAGGCCCAGCTGGCGGGTTTCGCGGAGGCGGGCTCGGCGGATCAGCTAGAGCAGATGATCGCCCTCGAAGAGGAGGCGGCGCGGACCGCATCTTCCTCGGCCATGGCATTTATCCCGCTCTCCCTGGGATCCTCATGTTCTGCTTCCTTTAAGGAGCTTTGTCTGTCTCTCTCCACCAAGGGACAGGGACCTTCATCTTCGGGACCTTCCTCTCGGTCCAAAAAGAAGAAGGATAAGGGTAAGTCCGTCCGTCGATGCTCTTGGGAGCGGGAGAGGTCCCCCCTTCCCGAGTGGTCGACCATCGACTTCGGTCGATCCTTCGGCCACTGGCTTCACGGTGTCCCCATCAGGTCAGTTGACCGAGACTCCTGTCGGCCTGGTCGAATTTTTCTCAACCGTTGGACGGGTTGCTGCGACCGAAAAAGCCGAAAATCCTCTCTCCCCGGTTCCCCCGGTGGCGGTTGAGGATCCCGTGGGCTTGCCAGTGCCTCCGGTTCCGGAGCCCTTGGGTGTTCCTTCCGAGCCGAAGGGAGGGCGGGTTTCCCCCGCTCCTTCCCTGCACCCTCCTCGGAAAATCCGAGGTTCGCAGTCTCGGTCTCGGACTTCTTCGCGGTCCAGCCGATCCCGCCACCATAGGCGGTCTCGGCACCGCGGCAAGCGGCGCCGGCGCCTCGCCCTCGAAGGGAGGTTTCACGCAAGTTGCGCCGACGATACGAGGACCTCATGTGGCAACAGCTTCTGTTGGCCAGGAATAAGCCGACGACATCGCCTTCCCCGGCCATTAAGTGGCTGTCACCGGAGCGGCCGAAGCAACCCCTCGCTTTAGCCGAGGCGCCTGTTTCCAGGCCTGTTGCTCAGCTGAAACCAGCTGCTCCACCGATTATGGTGGAACCTCCGCCTCCACAGCCGTTGTTTGGGGCTCCGACCAAGAACTCTCGGTCGGCTCAGGGTTTACCCGATAGGCTGTCAGTCACCCTCACTTCCGATCGCCCTCGGCAGGTGGAGGGTGGCTCAGGCCCGAGGCTGCTCTTTGCGGACTCTTCCAAGTCCGACCACGATTCCTCCCTTTTCTCCAGGCGAGTGGACTTGGAATCCTCTGGGGGTCAGTCGCTGGACGATAGCCCTTCGTCCTTCCTGGGTTTGCTTAGGCTCATCTCGGAGTCCACCGGGATGCAGCTCAAGCCCGTATCCAAGCGGGCCAAGTATCCCCTCACGGAGATATTGGACCGTGGGGATTCCCCTACGGAGGCTTTTCCTGTGGCTGAAGCCATTGTGGGCCCGGCCTTGGAGCTCTGGCAGCGTCCTGCTTCCTGCCCTGCGCCTTCAGCCAGGATGGCCAGGAAGTATGCGGTCCCTACCGGTTCCCTGTCCGGTTTCTCGGAACATCCCTCAACCGAGGGGTTAGTTACTAACAGCTTCCGTGTGCCGGAAATGCTAGGACGTGGACAAACTTCCCGACAAGGAATCCAAGAAATTGGACTATGCCGGCTTAAAGTCTACGCCATTCCTCCCCTTGGCCTTCGGCCAGGCTAGCTCGGCCGTGCTTATGGCACATTTTTCCCATGCCCTGTTGGGCTCCCTGGACGAGGTAGTCCCTCATCTCCCGGCTGACCTGCAGACTATGGTTAGGCAGGTGCGGGACCAGGGCAGGGCGGTGGCAAAGCAGCAACTTCAGACTGCTTTGGACATTGGAGACTCATGCGCCAGGTCAGTCGCGGCCGCAGTGGCTATGCGCCGTTGGGCATGGCTGAGGATATCCACCTTCACAGCAGATACCCAGCACAAATTGGCAGATGTCCCCTTCCTGGGGACAGACCTCTTCAGCCCTGGAGTGGAAAGCCACCTCCAGAGGATCGAAAAGTCCAATACCACTTTGGACTCTGTCTCATCCGCTCAGAGGGACAAGGGCCGCAGACTGCAACCCAAGCCCTTTCGTTCGTCTGCGCCCTCGGCACGTCCGGCCCAGCAACATCAGGGCCGGCAGGCTCGCGCTTGGAGTCCCAAACCCAAGCCCGCGGCTTCCTCCTCCAGGAAGCAGGGAGGTAAAGGCCCAGGAGGTCCCTCGGCTGGTCCCTCCTCCAAGCCTGCACAGTGACGGGTTGAGGGGTGTCGCCCCCAACCTCATCACCTCACCCCAGGTTCCCCCCATGGGGGGACGGCTCCGGTACTTCCTTTCCACCTGGTCTGCTATTACCACAGACCGGTGGGTGTTGGAAGTGGTAGGAAAGGGCCTGCCTCTGGAGTTCGAGCAGGCCCCGCCCTTCAGAGCCGTCGCCCCCAAGGGGGCCTCAGGGTCCGCAGCCTCGCTGACATCGCTCTGCTCCTCGAGAAGGAGGTGATCAGAGAGGTGGGGGACCCTCCCTCGGACCCGGGGTTTGTGTCCAGGTACTTCCTGGTCCCAAAACGGACGGAGGGCTGGCACCCCATTCTCGACCTTCACGACCTAAACAAGTTCCTAAGGTCTCGGACCTTCAGGATGGTCACTCTGGCTCTGATAATACCATCCTTGGAACGCGGCGTGTGGTTCTGCTCTCTGGACCTGCAGGACGCGTTTTTTCACGTCCCTATCTGTCCGTCTCACCAAAGATTCCTTCGCTTTCGAGCGGAAGGATCCCTTTTCCAGTTCCGAGCCATGCCCTTCGGCCTGTCTCCTGCACCCAGGGTCTTCACAAATGCATGGCAGTGGTGACAGCATTCCTGTGGCACAGAGGGGTCCGGGTGTACCCTTACCTGGACGATTGGCTGATAGCAGCCCCCTCCAGACAGGAGGTGGAGCGGTCCAGAGATCTGGCCCTCCAGGTTTGCTCTCAAATCGGCCTCCTCATCAACGAGGCCAAGTCAGAACTCGAACCGAAGCAGGTGATTCTCTTCATCGGGGCAGAGCTCGACTCTCTTCGAGCCAGAGCACGACTCCCGGCGGACAGGGCCGAAGTTCTTTCCTCCTTTGCCTGATCATTTCTGGTTGGGCAATTGCGCCCTGCCCAGGACTTCCTGCGCCTCCTGGGTCTCATGGCGGCCTGCACCAGCGTGGTCCGTTGGGCCCGCTGGAACATGCGCCCCCTTCAATGGGGACTGGCCAGCCAGTGGTCTCAATGCTGCGATCCATTGGACCAGCTAGTGACGGTGACCCAGGGGATGTGGAACGCTCTCCAGTTGTGGATCGTTCCAGCTCATCTGCAGGAGGGCATCCCGTTTGTCCGCCCAGAGCCGACGGTCTGTCTGTCGACCAACGTCTCTCTGATGGGTTGGGGTGCCCATCTGGGGGGAGCACAGAGCGCACGGCCTCTGGTCCCCGCGGGAGTCCCGATGCCATATCAACCTGCTGGAGCTCCGAGCGGTCCGCCTAGCTCTCACCGCCTTCGCTCTGTTTCTACGGGATCAAGTGGTTCGGGTCCAGACAGACAATACCACGACCATGTACTACCTAAACCGCCAGGGCGGCACGCGCTCCATGCCTGTGTGCAAGGAAGCTCTCCGCATTTGGTCACTCGTGCACAGCCTGGAGGCGGATCTCCTAGCCATTCATGTGGCAGGAGCCTCCAGCACCCTGGCCGATGCCCTAAGCCAGATAGGGGCTGTATCCCACGAGTGGTCTCTCCTGCCGGAGGTAGTACAAGATCTGTTCTCCCATTGGGGCACACCTCAGGTGGATCTGTTTGCCTCCAGGGAGAATGCAAAGCTGAGGCTGTTCCATGCCCGCCCCCCTCAGCAGGGCTCGCTGCAGGGGGATGCCTTCTCGAGGCCGTGGACCCTGGCCTCTTCACGCCATTCCCCATTTCCCTTGATCCACAAGGTGCTTCTCAAGGCAAGGAGGGACAAGGCGCAGGTGATTCTGGTAGCCCCAGACTGGCCCGCCAATGCTGGTATCCAGATCTCTCAGCCTCAGCTCCAGGCTCCCGAGGCAGCCCAGCTCGCCTCGACCTGCTTTCAGTCAATCAGGGGAAGGTGTTCCATCCGGACCTTCAATCCCTGCACCTGATGGCCTGGTTCCTGAGCGGCTAGAGTTCCAGGCCTTGGGTCTTTCCGACGAGGTCCTCAATGTAGTTGAGGCATCACGTAAGGAGTCGACCAGGAAATGCTATGCCTTCAAATGGAAAAAGTTTTCCATTTGGTGTCAGGGCAAGGGCCTGGACCCTTCCTCCTGTTCCTTGGCAAGCATCTTGGACTATTTATGGTCCCTTTCTCAGCAAGGGCTTAGGTTGACGACCCTAAGGGTGCACCTGGCAGCCATCTCTGCTTACCGGGCGCGGGCCGGGAAGCAGTCAGTGGCGCAGGAGACGGTGGTCTGGCGCTTTTTCAAAGGCCTTGATCACATTTCCCCTCCGGTGCGAGAACCTCCACCTCCATAGGATCTACTGCTGGTACTGGCAAAGCTCATGGGCAAGCCATTCGAACCAATGCACAGGTGTGATCTCTCTCACCTGTCGCTATTATGTCAGCCAGAAGGATGGGAGAGCTCCAGGCGCTTTCCATCGAGTCTCCTTACTTGGTCTTCCACAGGGACAAGGTTGTCTTGCGCCCCCACCCGAAATTCCTTCCGAAGGTGGTGTCGGAGTTTCACCTTAACCAGGTGTTGACTCTGCCGGTGTTCTACCCCAATCACACCTCGGAGGCCGAATATAGGCTCCATACTTTGACCCTAGAAGGGGCCACATCTATAAGGAGCGCACAGCTGAAATTCGGGAGAGGTTCGCAGGCTGTTTGTCACCCACGCTGAAGCTGCACCTGGCAGACCTGCAGCCAAGCGGACGATAGGCAGGTGGGTCACCTCCTGCATAGATCTCTGCTATAAGTTGGCGGGCATGGAGCCTCCCAGAGGATAAGAGCTCATTCTACCCGCCATACTGCTGCATCGGTGGCTGCTTCCAGGACATCCCTATCCAGGAAATCTGCAGGCTGCTACCTGAAGTCAGCACACCTTCATCACCCATTACCACATCGACCTTGAGTCACGCCGGGATGTTGGTTTTGGGGCCCTCGGTTCTCCAGTCTCTTTCCCTAAGTAGGGGTGTGCGCCTTGCCTCCCTCCTCCCGGAGAACTGCTAGGAGTTCGCCATAGTGTGGATGAACAACATATCCATGTCCCTAGAAATACAGGTTACTCACCTGTAACAGGAGTTCTAGGAATGGTATATGTTGTTCATCCACACGACCCACCTGACCTCCCCGGCTTCGACGCACAACCTGAGCTTCCAGCGGGCCAGATCTGGCGTCATGGGGCGGAGCCGAGAGTTTTACCACCCGGGTGGGTGGGAGGAGCCAGCTTGAAGACTTTCCGGCAAGATTTAAAGCGGCAAGGAACCTGCCAATAGGTGTGGATGAACAACATATACCATTCCTAGAACTCCTGTTACAGGTGAGTAACCTGCATTTTCTACCCTCTTGGCTCTCAGAGCTGTGGGAAGGGTTCCACCCCTACACCAGGGCAAAGGGTTGTACTCCAGGTACTTCCTTACCCCAAAAAAGACAGGAGAATGGCGGCCCATCCTGGATCTCAGATATCTCAACAAGCACCTTTTAAAACCAAAATTCAAAATGGTGACTCTGGGAATTATTTTACCCTTTCTAAGGCCAGGGGACTGGCTAGCCTCCCTGGACCTCAAGGATGCCTACTTCCATGTTCTTATCAGAAGCTCCCATCGAAAGTACCTCAGATTCGAACTGCCCTCAGGCCATTACCAGTTCAGAGCAATGCCCTTCGGCCTCACCTGGCCCTGAGGGTAGTCACAAAATGCCTGGCAGTAGCAGTTGCCCACTTAAGAAGGCAAAAGATTGCCATCTTTCCTTATCTGGACGACTGGCTCATAGTAGGCCAGTCTCCAGACCAGGTCAAACTTCACCTTCAGGTGACTCAGCAACTGCTCACATCTCTAGGTTTCCTCCTCACCAAAGTCAGTTCTAGAGCCTGTCCAGCTTCTCACCTTCATAGGCGCAGAACTGAACACAAAAGAGGCCAGAGCCTTCCTTCCTCTGGAAAGAGCAAGGACCCTGGTCTCTCTGGCCTCCTCTTTCACCCTGCAGGTCTCGACCTGCAAGGCATTTTCACAGCTCCTGGGGCACATGGCTGCTTCTACAGCAGTAGTGCAGGGAGCAAGATTTCAGATGAGGGACGTCCAGTCCATTTGAGAGCCTTTTGGTCTCAAAGGAGAGACCCTCTAACCAAATTGATCCAGTGACTGAACCTGATCCAGGCCCTTCAGTGGTGGCAGGACCAGGGCAATCTGAGACAGGGGGTCCCTTTCACCCCCAGTCTCACTCCTTAATCCTTACTACAGATGCATCCCTCTTGGGGTGGGGAGCTCACATGGGCGACCTCACTACCCAGGGATTGTGGTCCCCACAGGAATCTCTGCTCCACATCAATCTGTTGGAACTCAGAGCAGTTTTTCTAGCACTTCAAGTTTTTTCCACATCTGTTCAGAACAAGATTGTTCAGGTCAGAACAGACAACACCACTACAATGTGGTACATCAACAAGCAAGGGGGCACTTGGTCTACAGCCTTGTGCACCGAAGCAATGAAGTTGTGGTCTCTGGCTTATTCCCTGAACTCCTCCCTTACGGCAGTTCACCTCCCAGGCAAGGACAATGTCCTGGCAGATGCTCTCAGCAGGATTTCCCAGGGCCATCACGAATGGGCACTGGATCCCCTAGTACTAGAGGTAGTATTTGCCAGATGGGGCACCCCGCAGATAGATCTTTTTGCAGCCCCAGACAATCACCAACTTCCCCTTTATTGCTGCAGGCCCCCAGTGTTGGGTTCAGTCCCTCTGGATGCCTTCCTTCTCAGCTGGGAAGGGAAGTTTCTCTATGCTTTTCCCCTTCCTCTTCTGTTCAAGGTGCTAGTCAAAATCAGATCTCAACCCTGCAAGATGATCCTGATTGCTCCAGATTGGGCCAGACAGCCCTGGTACCCACTCCTCATGTCCTTAGCAGTCCATCTTCCCCTGTGTCTTCCCAGGAATCACAACCTGTTAACCTGTGCCCAGGGGAGAGTTTGGTATCCGAACCTCAAATCTCTCAATCTCAAGGCCTGGCTCTTGAAGAGTTAGAGTTTGCTGACCTACACCTCTCCCAAGGTGTATTGGATATCTTGAAGGCCTCTAGGAAGCCTTCCACCAGGGCTACTTATAATTCCAAATGGAAGAGATTTTCCATATGGTGCTCTGGCAAGATATTCCCCAGAATCTCGCTGACTTGCCCACCATCCTGGATTATTTGGTGCATTTGAATTCTTTAGCTGAGACCAGCTACCCTAAAAGTGCACCTGGCAGCCGTGGTTCGTTTTCTTATCAGCAGGTAAACCTTCTTTTCAGCTTACCCGTATTCTCCAAGTTTTCAAGGGGTTGCTTCACACCAGCCTCCATTCAGGGACCCTGCCCTGCTTGGGATCTTAATATTTGCATTGCCCAGCTTATGCAATCCCCTTTGAGCCTTTGTCTTCAGCAGAGCTTAAGTACTTGACTTGGAAAACTGTGTTTTGGTAGCCATCACTTCTACCAGGCATAAGTGAATTGCAAGCATTGTCAGTGGAGCCTGATTTTATCTCCTTTCACAGAGATAAGGTGGTCCTCAGGACTAACAGTTTTTGCCTAAGGTGGTTTCAGACTTCCGACTTAATCAGTCCATGTCCCTTCCTGTGTACTTCACTGACCATTCCTCCTCTGGCGAGAGGAGGTTGCACAGTTTAGATGTCAAAAGAGCCCTTAGTTACTACATAGAACGTACCAAGGGTCACAGGTTTGACTCCCTCCAATTGTTCCTCACTTATGGTGAGGTTAGTAAAGGAAAACCTGCCACTAAAAGATCCATTGCCAGGTGGATTGTCTCTTGTATCCAATTTTGCTATGAAAAACTGGGTAAGGTTCCTCCCTCAGGCCTGAGGGCTCACTCTACCAGAGGTACAGCTGCGTCTCTGGCTGCTGCCAGGGACATCCCTATCCTAGAGATATGTCAAGCAGCTACCTGGAAAACAGTTCACACTTTTACTAAGCATTACTCCCTGGACATCCAGGCCAGGAGTGATGCTCGATTTGGCACAGCTGTGCTTCAGAGCCTATTTCCTAAGTAGGTTCTGTCCCTCCTCCATGGAGGTACTGCTGTGTAATCTGCATATGTCATAATATAGCAAGACTTCATGTTGTTTGAAGAAAAAATTACTCACCTTAGTAATGTTGTTTCTTCTAATGGAGTCTTGCTATATTATGACCTCCTCCCCGGCCTGCCCCTCTCAGAACCTCTACTTTTGGGATGTGGGTGGGCAGTGCAATGTTGGCACTTCGTAGAGGCCCACTTTATTTTTCACCCTTTCTTTTAGGGTGCTTGGGTGTTATGTTTTAATTTTCTTTCTTGATTCCCCTGACTTGAGTCTTTGTTTTGGGATCAAGGGAAAAAAATATGTGTTCTTGTAGTTAGTAGCCAGTGGGCTAGTGTAGGTTTACGGCTTCCACACAAAACCTTAGTGAGTTTTGCTCGTAAAGATCTGACAGTTTGAGTTTGAGCAACAACAGACAGAGTTTTCAACCGAGCTCGCGCTCAAGGTTCCATGCCTGGCATGGAAAGTTAACTCTTTCACCTCCGGAGCAGTTCGAAGGTTGGGACTCACTGCATATGTCATAATATAGCTAGACTCGATTAGAAGAAACAAAATTACTAAGGTGAGTAATTTTTTCCTACGCACCAAGGGAAAGCATCTCATAATAGTGGGAGTATCATAGCCTGAAGGTCAGTCTGATGCAGGTAGAGCAATTTCACCATTGGAGACTTTTTTAGAGATTGAGATACATCGGTTGATCCTGATGGCCAGGGGAGGGGGCGGTACATGCTATCCTGGTAGTGGAACTTTGACTGTACCTGCCTAATTCAACTATTCCTACTTAGTGTTTTCTTATGTTTCGCTATGGTCCTGCATCTACCAAGGATTCAGGGGTCAACAAGAAGTTCCCCTAACAGCTTCAGAGTGGCCAGGTAGACCTTGGATTTCAGTCCCAATTACCATACCTATGTACAGTACAAGGTTATCAGCCTGGTTCCTCAGGACAGGAGGAGACCCTAGAAGCAAGGGTACCTGATCCAGGAGATATTATCCTGATGGTTTCTAAGAGACATTCATCTCGGCAGCCTCCGTTCAGATTCTTAATTTGTTTTTATCATATGGCTTAGAAGACCAGGGTATTAGGACTCCAGAAGCTGTGATTCAATACAACTTTGATGTTTCTGTGTTGTAGGTGGCAGTCTTTAATAGTTCTGCCATAGTCTGTCAAGTCAGTAGTGTCTTGGCTAGGAGAACAGAGGACTATAGATGCTTGTTTTATTCCGAGTTTGGGTATTCCACCCGATAAGGCATTGAGACAAGATAATGTATTCCTCTGAGATCAGGGAAAGGTGAAGTAGTTAGTGGTATGAAAATGCCTTTTATTTGTCCTCTCAGTTCTTTGCTATTTTTTCTGGTCTGAGCAACAAGAGGGGTGAAGTCTTAGCAGTCATATCAGCAGGAGAATAAAGTCTCTTGAATAGAGTAGGTCCGCTAAGGACAGTTTTCTTTCCTTTCAGGGTACTCATGGCATCCTAGGCTGAGAGGGCCAAGTTTGCAGCAGAATTTGACAATCAGCAGTGTAGCCTTTTAACTTTATCCAGCCCCTTCAGGGGGTTATGCTGTGAGCTGTGCGGACAAAGCCATCTAGTACTCGGTTTGACAAGCAGTGGTTATGAGAGGAATCTAGTAGTTGTCTGTCAAGGAAATATATGGATCAAAATTCTTCCTTGCCCTGCTTAGATGGGTACTGCTTTTTATAGCCTATGTATATTAACTACCTTTCCATTGACAACGTGGAGCAATACAAAAAGATGAAATTCTATCATACCATAATTTCCTTTTCTGTTCGCTCCAATGTTGTAAGTGGAGCCTCTCTGGAAAATATTGTTCTAAATACATACGTACATACATATGTAGCTATATCTCTGGAGGTGTACATTGTTTTTTGTATTGAGGGCCACCTACAGTGGCCTTTCATGGTTTAGGATTCATTAGCTGTATCTGGACGCTTTTGCACAATACTTTATGGTGGGTGTAATGAACCATAGACTTCAAGGTGGGATATACAAGGTTGTGTTGTCTGGGGAAACCAGCATGGGTATCTACCAGTTATGTACATTTAGTTATATCTCTCTTTAACCAACATTTTTCTATGTTTAAGACAAGCTTTCAGGAGTAGACCATGAGATCTGATAGAGAGCATGGTGTACAATGTTGGAGTCCACAAATGTCAGACGTGGATCTTGAGTGGGGGTCCTGTTCTTTAAGACAAGCCGGCCTGTCTTTTCCATTCATCTCAATATTTTTTGTAAGTGTTTTACGCAACAATTCCACCAGGGATGTGGTATTGATACTAGTTCATAGTACTGTAGTTTGTATTAGTGAACTGCTTTGGTGGAAGTGAACTGAGGTGGAATGCAGCTGGAAGTGCCATGTTCCTTGGGGGTCTGTGTGCTGCAGTCACAGTTCTGGAACTGTACCACTGCCCCAGTTGGGGAGCACATTACCCATATATATTAACTACCTTTCCCATTGACAGTGTTAGAGCTAGCAGAAAAGGAAATTATGGTAAGTATGATGGAATTTTTTTCTTCTAAGGTTGTGGCCGAGTTTTTTGATTCTAAAGCCCAAATCCTCCCTCAGTTCATTATCCTTGAGAATCTTATATAGCAATAACAAATCCCCCCTTAGTCTTCAAAGTTCCAGAGTGTGCAGCCCCAGGTGCTCTGATTGGTCCTTGTAGATCTTTTTATTCAGCCAATACATCATTTTTGTTGCTGGGTGTTGTACCTTCTCCATAAACTCTATATCCTTCCTCATATGAGGGCTCCAGAACTGAGAGCAAAAGTCTGTGGCCTCACATACGCTTTTTACAGCAGAGCTATTATTGCTTTTTATTTGACAAATGCTCTCCTTATACAGTTCCTTACTCTGTTGACTTTAGTTGCTATTTATTTACAGTGTGTGGAAGTTTTAAGGTCGTTGTTAGTTAAATATTCCAAGAGCTCTCTCACTGTCTCTAGTACAGTACCATTTAGACAGAATTACTGTGACCAAAGAGCATAGCAACACATATTGTTGAACACCACGTGATTCACTACTGCCCATTCTTCTGGATTTTTTAGGTCCCCTGCTAGGTTTTCTCTATTATCAGTGGTGTCAACTATATTGCCCAGTTGGATATCATTGGCAAATGTGTTTACCCACATATGGCATTCTTTTTTCAGGTAACTGTTGTATATATTGAACAGCAGTGGACTGAGCACCAGTCTCTGCGGTATCCCGCTAGTGACAGCACATTCAAGAGACGTCACTCCACTAATTCAAACCTCTAGGTCCTATTTGTCAGTCATGAGCTTGTCCATCTAATACATTCTTAGCTTATACTGTTCTTGGACATTTTCTCTACTAGCTGTTGGTGAGGCATAGTATCAAGCACCTTTCTGAAGATGAGATAGATTATATTCATAGGTGTATTCACATCTATTTCCTTATTAACTTTCTCATGGAGCCCTAAATATTGGTCATGCAGGATCTGTTTTTGGTAAATCTGTGTGGATTTTGATCCCTCATCCCACACTTTTTCAAGTCGCTCATAATTTGAGTTTGAATTATGCCTTCTGCAGTTTTCTGCACTATGGAGGTTAAACTTATGGGTCTGTAGTTCTCAGTTTAGATTTATCCTTTCTTATTCCCCCTCCCAGGCGATTGCGCGAGCTGTTGTGCAGGGCCTTCGGCTTCCCTCCTCCCATACGGTCCTCTGTCTTATTTTTATTTAAAAGTTTAACTGGATAAGATGAACTTGGCCACATGACCCTTTTACAGGCTCGACGTGGGACATGCAGAACAGTTAACAGTACCAGAGTACTAAAACTATTTTTTTTTCCAAAAATAGTAGCTATTAAACATAAGCTGCATTCATTTTGTGCAAAATGTACTTCTGTTAAAAGCAATTGAAATTTAATAAAAATAAAGAAAGATAGTATTTACTTTTGTTTCCTGTAATACAGTGTTCTTTAAACTTTGAGGCCGGCCTTCCGGGGGGGGGCCTGTTCCAAGGAATACTCAGGCAAGCTTAATAAATACCCAAGTGCTGAAAGTGTGAGTTTTTGCTATGTAGTGTAGGAGAATGTGGAAAATGTCCTACAAATGCTGCTGTTGCATATAAGTACGGTATAGTGGCTGTTCTGAAGATTAAAGAGCTGATCCACATCTGATCTGCATGTGGAAGTTTCAGTCTTTCTTGCAGACATCAAATATAATCCATGTAAGCTGGTCAGTTGGCACAGCGGCAGGGATGATGCTCGCAGTGCTGGGTAACACAGGCTTATGAATGAACCCTAGACACTGGAGGACTGGTAGGGTGAAGAGGCTTGAATATTCTCCGTTCCCCTGTGACTGGGCACTTCCCATCGGTGGTGCGGTGCTTGATCATCGCCGCCACCCGCACCTTTAAGAGACTCCTCAGCCAACTCACAAATTCAGATTCTCTGTGCCCCCCAGACCAGGCTCTTTCCCATCGGCAGTGCGGTGCTTGATAATCACCACCGCCCGCACTTTTCAGACTCCTTGGCCAACCCACAAATTCAGATTCTCCACGTCCCCCTGACTGGGCACTTCCCCATCGGCGGTGCAGCGTTTGATCATCACCGCTGCCCGCACCTTTCAGAGACTCCTCGGACAGTTCACAAATTCAGGTACGGACCTCTGTTTGCTTTGGAGTTCAAGATTTTGGCACTTCTGAATGTGTGCTGCTGATTGGACAGTACTCGGGCTGTCACGATACCATTGGATACCCCTCTCCATGGACACTGCCTGAGTTCCCCAGCTGTATTTTGGTGCCAGTGCTTGCAAATTGTTATCTGAAACTGCCTGGTAGTCTGTAATATTTTCTTTATGCTACCTTTCTCTCTCGCTCCTATCAATGTAAAGCACTAGTGTGATATTTATTTTGGTTGTTAAACTTTGCCTGCTCTTGTTGCAATTTGCCTTACAGTGCACCTTAGCCTATTTGAACCCTGTTAAGAGATCGATGCTAGTTGCTTATTTATTAATTTTTTTTTATTGTATAAGAGCTTCTGAAGGATTTGCTGCTAACTTGTGCCCACGTTCTAATCCCCCCCCTCTCCCTCTTGCTCTCCAGTCCTCTGTCTCCCCAGCTACCCCCCCCATTTCTTCTCTTCTAGTTGTGAAAGGTGTCTCAACCAGCACTTGTAACTCTGCTAATCCCTTCCTCTGATCTTGGCGTTGACCCGCCTTGCCCCTGCTCTCTTCGGTTCTGCTGTCTGACCCGCCCCCACTTCAGCTAATTGTTCTCTCTGCTGCTTCTGGCCTCCTGCTATCTCTCTGTCTCCGGTCCATCTTCCACTGCCCCCTACCTGTTCTCTGTTCCTCCTAATAATCCCTTGCTCTCTCGCTTCCTCTGACCGGGAGCTTCCCCGTTAGCAGGGCAGTGCTTAATTATCGTCACCACCTGCACCTTTCAGAAACTCCTCAGCCAGCTCATAAATTCAGGAACGGACCTCTGTTTACTTCAGAGCTCAAGATTTTGGCATTCCTGAACCCGTACTGCTGATAGGACAGTACTCGGGCTGCCACAATACCATTGGCTACCCCTCTCCATGGGCACTGCCTGAGTTCCCCAGCTGGATCTCAGTGCCAGCGCATGCAAATTGTTATCTGAAACTGCCTTTTAGTCTGTAATATGTTCTCCCCCTCCACTCTGCCCCACCCCCAGCACTCTTTAAATGCACTAATTTCACTCTGGCTCCACCCTTCAGTACAACTGGCCAATTGTTGCATAACTGTCTACACTCCCTGATTTGTCCATTCTACTGTATCTCTGTTCCTTATTCCACAGAACTGCCTTCCTTTTAATTTGAAATATTCTTGCCTGTACCATCATCAAATCCTGTCTCCACTACAGAGCGTTGCTCGTTTGTTTGTTTGTTTGCTTGTCTTCCTGTCATTCACTCTCTGGTTTGTCCTAATCTCTTTTGCTCTGTTCCTCTCATCTCAATTGACTGACTACCTATCCTAGTTCCCTGTTACTCCCTTCACAGTGACTGTCCACCTATCCAGCTCAAGCTAACCCTATCTGTATCAGAAGCAACTTCGGCCTCTTCTTGGTGTGTTGTTGCTCTATTTGTACTAGCTACATATCCTGACCTACTAATACTCTACCTCCCCACGTACCTAATTTCCACCTACTTTCTCCTATCTGTTTACTGACCCTGCCCTCATCTGGGTGGTTCCCCTACTATGTCTTCTACCTCTACTAAGCTTCTCTTTACCATCTTTCTTTCAATATGCCTTCCCCCCTTTACCCTCAACCCATCTCCTTCTCCAATCCTACCTGCCCCCCACCTTACCATGCTCCTCACTCTGTTACACTATTCTGCAGCTACCCCCTCACCAACCACTGCAAAATAGTCGCAATACCCTCTCTGCCCTAGCGCCTCACTCCTACACTTACCTTTTTACTGCACTCTCCTACTCACATTAAAATTCCAACCTCCCCCCCAACAACTCCTCATCTTTTACCCACCCTATGCACTCGCCACCCTGGTATTAGTGTGCGCAAATTCATTTTATTATCATTCCTCTACTTTTATTATCCTTTGGTGACATAAACCCGAACCCTGGGCCAAGCCCCTTGGGCACCACTGGATTTTTTTTTTTAACCAGGAGACAGAGACACTAACCTGAAAGCTTGTTTACAGGTGCAACCTGGGAGCACAAAAAGTTAAGTGACTTGCTCAGGGTCACACAGTATGCTAGTGGGGGCTGTGGGATTCAAACCCAGGTCTGCAGGTTTGCAGCTCAGAGCCTTAAACCACTGCGCTATACTGCCTCCTTTTTGGCTCAAATATGACTTCCCCTTACAGGAGTGGTCCATTTGTCCTCCCCATGGCCTAAAAATCCTACACCTAAATATATGCAGCCTTCTCCCCAAACTGAATCTACTGCAGCCTCTTGCCATGTCACTGGCCCCTAACATTAACTTCCTTCCTGAAACATGGCTTCCTAAAAATATAAGTGACCCTTCCCTCTCTATCCCTGGCTATGCCATAACTAGGCAGAACCATGCCAGTAAAGGTGGAGGAGTGGCAATACATGTTTCAACTGCGTTACAATTCACTACCATACTTTCTACCTCAGTCCCTAGAACCTATGAGGTTCTCATCCTAAAATTATCCCTGCCATTCTCTATCCCCATATACATCGCTGGGGTCTACTGTCACCCAGGTCTTCTCCCCTCTGTTACCACTGAACTCATCAGTGCCATAGTTTCCCTTACTACTTCAGGTGAAGCATATATAATGGGCAATTTCAACATAAATTGGTTAACCCCCTCTTTAAGCAAGGTACGCAATGATATTTTTGCACTAAACTTGTCACAACTTATCTCTGAATCTACCCATTTGAACCATAAACCGTAACCACTCCCTAATTGACTGGGCCCTCTTGTCCCAACCACATAAGGTAATTAAATCTGGCATACTCCTGGATGCCTTACGTGACCACCATGCTACCTTCATGGTATGCAGAATCCACAGAATTAAGGCCCCCTACAAAACACTGCTACCCCGCTCGTATAAATCTTTGAACATCACCCCACTGCTGCAAGACCTGGCAAACACAAACTGGGATCCAGTCACCTCTTCCAATTCCATTAATGATGCTTACAATTACTTTAATGATAAATGTCTAGAGTTCAAACTCCAGGAAATCTTACTGTATTCTGACTTATGCAGTATGGTCTCAACATAGGACTGCCCCAGAGCCGAAATGGTTACTAGAACTTATGCAACTGATGGAATGCTAGGCCTGAGCTCGGTTTTCAAGCCACTGTCTCTGGTAAACAGTTCTAAACCATCAGATTCTTTACTCCACTTTCCTCAGTAAGCCATCTCCAGAGAGGTCTCCTTTCATCACTCGAAATTCTTTATTTTCTCGGTTTTTACTAGTAAAAAGTTATTTTATTCTATATTTAGAACACTGTCCTTGGTTTTCAGGCAGAATTTGTTTAGATTTTAGTGTTGGAGGGGTAAGTAACCGGTTTCTTCCTCTTGGTAGTTAATGGAGAGGAAAACGGTATCTCCTTGGAGGTTTCCCCCTTCTATTTCTTTATCTGGTCACTTTATTTAAATTGTATTATACTGACACTGGTATAGTCGTTTTTTGGTAAATTTTAACCAGGGTAACTCTTAGTTCTAATGGTTAGCGTAATCAACCAAAAAAAAAATTTTTATTACTGTGGTTCTTTTAATGGGGTTTTCTTTTGGGTTATGTCACAGAAAGCCAAGAAGAGAACTGAACCTACAGGTTTCCAGAACTGTACCGAGCTAAGGCAGACTCACATTTAATCTGCATAGTTTTTCTGGGATTTGAACACCTCAAGACAGACTGTGATATCTGTAATTTCCTCAGTCTGCGGTTGCAAGATGGTTGAAGAAGCTGCAGGAAAAAGTGTCTGAAATGGCTGCTGACCCAGCCATTAAAAAATTGGTTCCTCCTCAGAATGAACCGGAGGAGCTGCTCTCTGAAAGGGTCGATAGCTCTTCTACTAAGAAAAGAACCACAGACATGGCTGTTGAACCGACCATTGCAGGTAAGAAAAAACTAAAAGAAAAACACCAGGAACCACAACCGAAGAAACCAGCGTCTCCTTCTGCAGAAGACATCGCTAATGCGATTCACATAATATAGTCTCTGCAAGTCCTGGTTCTAGTTGGGAAACATCCACAACCGGTTACGGTTCAAACCTTTCCCCCGGTTTAACAGACCTTGAAGGGGGGTGCATTTTGCAGAAGAGGAGGAGGAGGAAGAAGAAGAAGATGATGATGAGGAGGAGGAATTTGAGGAGCCAATTGATCCAGAGGTTTCCCCAGATCCTAATAGACCAGATTCCCCTGATTAGGGAACTGAAGATTTCACTTCATATTTTACTTTTGTGAAGCAGATTGCCCATACCCTTGACCTACCTATTGAGGAATCCACCGAGGATGAGGAGGAAGAGGATAATAGGGAAATGATGGATGTGCCAGCATCAAAGAGATTAGTGCTGCCACTCCATAAATCCCTCAAGGAACAGACACCCACTTCAAACAACATGAAGTCTTGCTGTATTCTGACAATTGCAGTGATTCCCAACCTTTGAACTGCCCGGAGAACAAAGAGTTAACTTTCTATGCAGGGCATAGAATGCTTAGCTCAAGCTCGGTTGAAGTCTCTGTCTGGAGTGTTTCAAACCTAAACCGTCAGATTCTTTACTCCACCTCACTGAACAGTCGCTCCGGAGATTTCTCCTTCAGCTCGGTTCGAAAGTCGGTTAAAGTTTCAGTTATCGTCGATTTTTAAACCGAAAAAGTATCCGCATAGTCGGTTCAGTCTCTGTCTGTGGTGCCGTGAGTACTAGATAGGAATTATTCTGTTTTTTCTGTGTGGAACTTGTAAAAGTGCGGCTCGGTTCAGCTGAACCGGCCATTTAATAATGAAATTTTGTGTGTTTTACTTAGTGTGTGGTTACCGGTTCTTATCGGTTCTAAAAAAAACGTGTTTTAGTGCGTTTTTTTCCAGTACCTGCAACACGGTTAGAAACCGATAAGGGAGTCTTGCCTGGCAGTTGCCATAAAAAGGGTAAGTTGGTTAGGTTGGCCATGTCTGAGAAACCCAAGAAAAAACCGGGCCCACTGGGTTTCAACACTGCAGTGAGTGTGGGGAGGTCTTTGCTAAGGCCAATCCTCACACCACCTGTGTTTATTGTCTGGGGTTTGACCACCTCGATTCAGACTGCCAAATATGTAAAAACTTTCCCAACTCTACCCTTGAGAAGAGATTAGGTAGACTGAGGGAAAAGGAGGCCGAGAAGTCCACTGACCCGGATGGCCAGCCCGGTTCGGTTTCGACCGAACCAGAAGGAGTGCCCTCTGACCAGGGCGATACTTCTTCGGGCAAAAGCAGAGCCGATTCAGAGGGATCGGTTCCGACAAAAAGAAAACACAAAAACAAATCGACCGGTTCAGATCCAGAGGTTCATGTTCCAACTGCTGAAAAGATTGCCAGAGCGATTCAGATTGTGGAATCGCTCTGTCTGGTTCTGACCGATCCGGCTCCTTCTGGCAGGGGTTCGGTTCGATTGGTTCCCCCAGTTCAGGATTATACCCTTGAAGATTTTTATGAACTGGAATTTGATGTGATGATGTAAGTGAGGGTCTGGATGTGCCTGTGGAACTGGACATCTCCCCAGACAGACCTTCAGGTGTTTCCCCTCCTAGGCTTTCTGAGTCCCCTTCTCACTTTATGTTTTACAGAAAGGTGGCTGAAACCCTCCAGCTTCCTATGGAAGAGGCTGTGGAAGATCAAGAGGAGCCTGATTATATAGAGATGATGGACATCCCAGAGTCCAGGAGACTGTCTATTCCCCTCCAAAAATCTTTGGAAAACAGACACAGAAAATCCTAAAGTCTCCTAACACTATACCTCCTGTGGATAGAAGAATGGACAAGAGGTATACACTTTCAGGCTCAGACACGGAGTTCTTATATCAGCAATACAGCCATGTTGGGGTAGTGCAGGCTTCTGCCTGTGACAAGGCAAGTATTCCCTTGGCTTCACACCCCCCAGACAAGGACTCCAGGAAGATTGATGCCATGGCAAAGAAGCAGTACATGGCATCTTCTTTGGGACTCAGGCAGGCGAATTACATGGCCTATACAGCCAGGTACCAGAAGTCCAGGTGGGACACTGTACTGGCACTGGCTAAACAGGCTTCCCCCCAGCTAGCCAAGGAGCTGGAGGCGGTGGCTGCAGATGGGATTGAGGCATCTAAGGTTCAGTTTCATGCTGCTGTGAACTCTAATGATGTGTCATCAAGAGTCATGGCTACATCTGTGGCTCTTCGGAGGATTGCTTGGCTCAGATGTACTAGCCTCTCGCAGGACACCCAGGCTAAGGCCATGGATTTTCCTGTAGTGGGTAATTCTCTGTTTGGAGAACAGACAGAGAATTACATGAAGAAAATGGATGAGTACAGGGCCACTTATAGGAGTGCTCAGGCCAAGGAAAGGCAGGCAACTCCTCAACGGCCACACTGTAGGGGCAGGGGCAGGCCTTTTCAAAGGCCTTTTTACCAAGCACAGGCCTCTTCTTCCTTTTCTCAGAGGGGGTTCTTCAGAGGGAGAGGCAGAAGGGGGATGAGCAGGGCTGTATCCACTCCTCAGCCTAAAGCTCCTGCCAAGCAGACACCCTGATATGCCTGCTCGGGTTGACTCTCCTATTCCAGTAGGGGGCAGGCTGGCTTACTTTGTCCAGGACTGGATGTCTATTACATCAGACAAGTGGGTCCTGGAAGTAGTAAGCCGGGGACTGGTTCTCAGCTTCAAAAAATTCCCAAAGATGAGAGACAAATCTTTTCCTCCTGCAAATCTCTCAGAAACCCTTGCCCTAAAGGCAGAGGTTTCTTCTCTCCTAGCTTTAAGAGAGATAGAGAGAGTACCTGCCCTACACTGGGACAAAGGACTGTACTACAGGTACTTCCTGACCCCCAAAAAGACAGGGGAGTGGCGACCCATCCTAGAAATAAGATATCTAAACAAACATCTCAAAACCAAAATTCAAGATGGTAACTCTTGGAATAATCCTTCCCTCTCTAAGGCCAGGGGGCTGGCTAGCCTCCCTGGACCTCAAAGATCCCTACTTTCACATTCCCATCAGGTGCTCCCACAGAGAGTACCTCAGGTTCAAGTTGCCCTCAGGCCATTATCAGTTCAGAGCAATGCCCTTTGGCCTAACCTCAGCCCCAAGGGTTTTCACAAAGTGCCTGGAGGTAGTAGTTGCCTTTCTAAGAAGGTAAAAGATTTCCATTTTTCCATATCTGGACGATTGGCTAATAGTGAGTCAGTCTCCAGACCAAGTCAAGTCTCACCTGCAAGTGACCCAGCAAGTGTTCACTTCTCTAGGGTTTCTTATCAACCTCCCCAAGTCAGTTCTCGAACCAGTCCAGCTTCTTACCTTTATAGGGGCAGAACTGGACACACTCAGAGCAAGAGCCTTTCTTCCTCTAGAAAGGGCAAGGGTTCTTATGGAACTAACTTCTTCTTTCAGTCTTCAGGTATCTCGACCAGCAAGGCATTTCCTCCAGCTCTTGGGCCACATGGCAGCTTCAGCAGCAGTGGTCCAAGGGGCAAGATTCCAGATGAGGTATATTCAGTTCCACCTGAGAGCTTTTTGGTCTCAGAGGAAGGATTCCCTTGCCAAACTGATCCCAGTGACTCTGACCTTGATCCAAGCACTCCAATGGTGGCAGGATCAGGGCAATTTAAGACAATGTTTTCCTTTTGTTACTCAGCCTTGTTCAGTGGTCCTTGCCACGGATGCTTCTCTCCTGGGCTGGGGAGCCCATCTGGGGTCCCTCACTGCCCAGGGGCTGTGGTCCTCCCAAGAATCCCTTCTCCACATCAATCTCCTAGAGCTCAGGGCAGTTTTTCTAGCCCTAAAAGCTTTCTCTCAGTCAGCACAGAACAAGGTGGTTCAAGTCAGAACAGACAACACCACCACCATGTGGTACATCAACAAGCAGGGAGGCTCTCAGTCCATGGCCATGTGCACAGAAGCCATGAAGTTGTGGTCCCTGGCTTATTCCCTGCAAACCTCTCTTGTAGCAGTTCACCTTCCAGGCAAGGACAATGTGCTAGCAGATGCACTGAGCAGGATCTCTCGGGGCCATCACGAATGGTTCCTGGACCCTCATGTGTTGAAAGTGATTTTTTCAAGGTGGGGCACTCCAGAGATAGATCTCTCTTTGCAGCCCCAGACAATCACCAACTTCCTCTCTTTTGTTGCAGACCTCCAGTCTTGGGCTTAGTCCCTCTGGACCCCCTGATCCTGAATTGGGAAGGGAAGTTTCTGTATGCCTTTCCCCCCTTCCCACTCTTGTTCAGAGTTCTGGTAAAAATAAGGTCACAACCTTGCAAGGTGATTCTGATTGCTCCAGATTGGGCCAGACAGCCCTGGTACCCCCTGTTGCTGTCCCTAGCAGTCCATCTTCCCCTGTCTCTTCCCAGGAATTACAACCTGTTAACATCCTCTCAGGAAGGGATTTGGCACCCCAATCTTCAGTCTCTCAATCTCAAAGCATGGCTCTTGAAGAGTTAGAGTTTGCAGATCTGCATCTTTCCCAAGGGTTCTGGATATCCTCAAGGCTTCTCGAAGCTCCTCCACCAGAAAGACTTACAACTCCAAATGGAAAAGATTCAGCATTTGGTGTTCTAAGAAGCATATTTCTCCAGACACTGCTGGATTGCCTACGGTTCTGGATTATATGGTCCATCTTAATGGCTCAGGCTTCAGACCAGCTACTCTCAAGGTACACTTGTCAGTTGTTTCTGCTTTCTGTCTGTGGGAAGTCTTCCTCACTATCTTCCCATCCTGTGTTCTAAAAAATTTTTAAAGGATTACTTCACACCAATCCTCCTTTTAGAGACCCTGCCCTTGCCTGGGATTTGAATGTTTGCATTGCTCAACTTATGCAACCCCCCTTTGAGCCTATGTCTTCAGCAGAGCTTAAGTACTTGACTTGGAAAACTATGTTCCTGGTAGCCATTACCTCTGCCAGGCGTATTAGTGAATTGTATGCCCTCTCAGTGGAACCTGATTTTATCTCCTTTCACAGGGATAAAGTGGTCCTTAGAACCAATAGAAGGTTCTTGCCCAAAGTGGTTTCAGACTTCCATATAAACCAGTCTATGTCTCTCCCTGTTTTCTTCACTGATCATTCTTCCTCAGGAGAGAGGAGGCTACACAGTGTAGATGTCAAAAGAGCCCTTAGTTACTACATAGAGCATACCAAGGGTCACAGGGTTGACTCCCTTCAGTTGTTCCTCACTTATGGAGAAGTGGGAAAGGGCAAACCTGCCACCAAAAGATCTATTGCCAGGTGGATTGTGTCTTGTATACAATTCTGCTATGAAAAACTGAGAAAAAACTTTACCCTCAGGCTTGAGGGTTCATTCCATAAGAGGTACAGCTGCTTCCCTGGCTGCTGCCAGGGATATCCCTCTCTTAGAAATTTGTTAAGCAGCCACCTGGAAAACAGTCCATACCTTTACCAAGCATTACTCTCTGGATATCCAGGCTAGGAGTGATGTTCGGTTTGGCACAGCAGTACTTCAGAGCCTATTCCCAAAGTAGGTTCTGTCCCTCCTCCTTGGAGTTACTGCTTGGTAGTCTGCAGTTAGTCAGAATACAGCAAGACTTCATGTTGTTTGAAGAAAAAATTACTCACCTTAGTAATTATGTTTCTTCTAATGGAGTCTTGCTGTATTCTGACCTCCCTCCCTGCCTCCCCTCTCAGAACCTGTTTTTGGGAAGTGGGTGGGCAGGTGTAGTGTTGCACTTCAGGGGTGTTTTTTGCTTGTACCCTCCTCCTTTTTGTTTGGGTGCTGATTTGTTATTGTTATTTGTAGTAGATTGGTTTTTGGGTTTCCTGACTTGAGTCTTCCTTGGGAATCTAAAACTTTTTTCAGCCAGTTGGCTAGTAGGAATTTTTAGAATTTTAGTTTAGTTGGGCTTGTAAGAATCTGACGGTTTAGGTTTGAAACATTCCAGACAGAGACTTCAACAGAGCTCGAGCTCAGTATTCTATGCCCTGCATAGAAAGTTAACTCTTTGTTCTCCGGGGCAGTGCAAAGGTTGGGAATCACTGCAATGGTCAGAATACAGCAAGACTCCATTAGAAAAAACATAATTACTGAGGTGAGTAATTTTTTCTTCTGTGCCTTCTATAGAAAAGAAGGCGGACAAGAAATACTGGATTGCCAAAAGTGGTGCTGAGTTCCTTTTTGGGCATCCTAGTCATGAGGGGATAGTGTAGGCTGCAGCTTGTGACAAAGCTGGCATCCCCCTGGCCTCTCACCCTCCAGACAAAGATTCTAGGAGGATGGACTCCATTGCTAAAAAAGTGTATCTGGCATCTTCCCTGGCTATTAGACAAGCCAGCTATATGTCATATGTGTCTAGATATCAGAAGAACCTTTGGTCCACAGTGATGGAAATAACCAAATCAGTTCCATCTTCCATGGTAGCAGACCTAGAGGAAACTGCTAAGAGGGGGATTGAAGCTGTAAAGACAAAGTTTAGGATGGCAGTAGACACTAATGACACTGCATCTAGACAAATGACAGCATCAGTGTCCCTAAGAAGGTTTGCCTGGTT
Source organism: Neoceratodus forsteri (assembly GCA_016271365.2). Lineage (NCBI taxonomy): Eukaryota > Metazoa > Chordata > Ceratodontiformes > Ceratodontidae > Neoceratodus > Neoceratodus forsteri. The sequence continues at coordinate 212,219,842 of JADMNL010000027.1, forward strand.
CAGAACTACCAGCTTGACCCAGGATACTCAAACAAAAGCAATAGATTTTCCTTGTGGCCCCATGTATCTGTTTGGTGAACAAACAGAGGCATATATACAGAAAATGGATGAATATAAGTTGGCCTATAAGAGTGCTGCAGCTAAAGCGAGAGCTTCTACCCCCCAGAAACACCAGACCAGAGGTGGCAGGGGCAGAGCTCATTATAGGCCTTTCTTCTAGCCTCAGGCTTTCCCTCAGTTTCAGCAACAGAGGGGATACTGCAGAGGCAGAGACAGAAGGTTCAGTGGCCACAGTAGCCCCAGTGTCCAGCCAGCAGCACAAACCAAGCAGACACCCTGAGGTTCCTGCTCGGGTCACCTCCCCAATACCAGTAGCGGGCAGGCTGGCCCACTATCTCCAGGAGTGGGAAAATATTACCACAGACAAGTGGGTCCTGGAGGTAGTAGGCCAGGGTCTTGTACGTAGCTTCAACCTCATGCCAAGGCTGAGGTCAAGAACCTTCAAACCATCCTCCCCATCAGAAACAATCTTGCTGGAAGAGGAAGTTTCACATCTACTATTGCAGGAGGCAATACTTCCAAACTAGAGGGGAAAGGGCCTATACTCAAGATACTTCCTCACAATAAAGAGAACAGGGGAGTGGCAACCCGTTTTGGATCTAAGGCACTTAAACATTTGTGAAAACCAAAATTGAAGATGTTAAGTCTGACCACCATTCTACTAATCCTAAGGCAGGGGGACTGGCTAGCATACCTAGACCTAAAGAATGCTTACTTTCCCATCCCTATAAGGCGGTCCCACAGAAAGTACCTCAGGTTCAGACTGCCATCAGGCCATTACCAATTCAAGGCAGTGCCCTTCGGCTTAACCTCTGCTACAAGGGTGTTCACAAAATGTCTAGCTGTAGTCGTGGCACACCTAAGGAGGCAAGGAATAACAGTATTTCCCTACCTGGACGACTGGCTCATAGTGGGCCAATCACATCAGCAGGTAAAAGAGGCATTGACATTCACGTAGGGTGCCTTGCATGCATTGGGGTTTCTAGTGAACCTAAAAAACTCTGTGCTGGAACCAGTTCAGCAGCTAAAATTTATAGGAGCAGAGCTGGACAGACTCAAGAGAAGGGCTTTCCTTCCTCAAGACGGTGGACAACCTAATTCAAGTGGTAAACTCCTTCAAGCTGCATGTACCAAGCTCGGCAAGGCACTTTCTGCAACTGCTAGGTCACACGGCAGCATCCACAGCAACAGTGTCAGGGGCCAGGTTCCAAATGAGGGACATTCAGTTCCACCTGAGATCTCACTGGCTTTAAAAAAGAGATTTTCTGTCAGAGCTATTGCCATTCACAGTCACATTTCTCCAAGCTCTGCAGTGGTGGCAAGATCAGTCCAACCTCAGGTAAGGGGTTCCATTCTTGCAGCAAGCCCCCTCACTGATACTAACCACAGATGCTTCCCTCCTGGTGGGGAGAACACATCTTGGGGATCACACAGCACATGGCACATGGACAAAGCAGGAGTCACTCCTGCACATCAACTTATTGGAGCTCAGGGCTGTTCTTCTGGGTCTCCAGTCATTCTCAAATCAAGTGAAAGGCAAGGTGGTTCAGGTCAGAACAGACAACACAACCACCATGTATTACATGAACAAACAAGGGGGGACAGGGTCCTCTCCTCTGTGCACAGAGGCCATTAAAATCTGGACCTTGGCATATTCCCTGGAAGCCTCCATCTCAGCTGTCCATCTTCCAGGGAAGGACAATGTCCTGGCAGATGCACTCAGCAGAATAAATCAGACCATCTTCAGGAGATGGGGCACCCCAGGAGTGGATTTGTTTGCAGCTTCGAGTAATCACGTTACCACAGTTCTGCTACAGACCCCCATCAAGGGCACAGTTCCCCTGGATGCACTGTTACTGAATTGGTCAGGGAGGTTCCTGTACGCATTCCCTCCCTTTCCCCTATTGTTAAGAGTCCTGAACAAGGTCAGAGCTCAACCAGCAACAATGATCCTCATTGCACCAGATTAGGCTAGGCAGCCCTGGTATCCCATGGTGCTGTCAGTGTCAGTAGTCAAACCAATCGGCCTTCCCAGGAGACACAATCTGCTGTCATCCTCTCAGGACAGGATCATGTATCCCAACCTGCAATCCCTCAGGCTCAAAGCCTGGCTCTTGAAGACTTAGAATATGCAGATTTGCATTTGTCAGCAGGGGTTATGGAAATACTCCGAGTCTCCAGAAAACCTTCCACCAGAAAGACTTATTCTTCCAAATGGAAAATATTCTCCATTTGGTGTCAAGGCAAGAACTTGGATTGCAACCAAGCCAGTTTGCCTATAGTTCTGGATTATTTAGCACATCTCCCTTTGGGTGGTTTCAGGGTCTCTACTTTGAGAGTGCACTTGGCAGCTGTCTCAGGTTATTTATCTGCAGATAAGAGGCTTTCTCTTGCTTCTAACCCAGTATTTAAGACATTTTTTAAGAGATTGCTGCATTTGCACCCCCACATAGGGAACCCACCCCCATGTTGGACCTTAATATTTGCATTGCCCAGCTCATGCAGCCCCATTTCAAACCCATGTTTTCTGCAGACCTTAAGTATGTGACTTAGAAGACAGTATTCCTGGTGGCCATGACTTTTGCTAGAAGGATCAGTGAGCTTCAGGCCTTGTCCACAGAGCCTGGTTATATTGCCATTCATAGAGACAAAGTTGTCCTGAGGACTAATAGAAAATTTCTACCTAAGTAGGTATCAGAGTTCCACCTTAATCAGTCCATCACACTGCCTGGATCTAAAACGGGCAATTAGCTACTGTCTTGATCACACAAAGCTTTATAGACAAGATCAGTCTCAGCTCTTCCTCACCTATGGAGAGGTGGGGAAAGGGAAACCAGCCACAAAAAGATCCATTGCAAGATGGATTGTGGTCTGTATTCACTTCTGCTACAGCAAAGTGGGCAAGCAGCCACCTGCAGGCCTCAAGGCCCACTGTACTACGGGCACAGCAGCCTCCTTAGCAGCTGCTAGGGATATTCCCCTAACTGACCTATGTAAAGCAGCTACTTGGAAAACAGCCCATACCTTCACCAAGCATTATTGCTTGGATGTTCGGGCCAGAGGGTATGCCAGATTTGGCACAGCAGTCCTGCAGAGCCTATTTCCTAGGTCGGTTCTAGCCCACCTCCAAAGGTACTGCTTGGATAGTCTGCATAAGTCAGAATACAGTAAGATTTCCTGGGGTTTGAAGAAAACATTACTCACCATAGTAATCTTGTTTCTTCCAAGGGAATCTTACTGTATTCTGAGCACCCTCTCTTCCTCCCCTTCTATGAACCTAGGGTCACCGCATTCCAGCTGTACTAGTGTGTTGCAAACCTGTGGGTATGTTTTTTTCTTGGGCATCTGTGACTTGAGTCTTAGTGGTGCCAGTTTAAACCTTCAAGGTGGTAGGGAATGGTTTATTAGGTAACATAAGGTATTAGTTATTAATAGTTATAGTAGTGCTTAGTTAGGTAAGGGTTGGTGCATGCTTCGTACGAATCTGATGGTTTAGAACTGTTTGCCAGGTACAGTGGTTTGAAAACTGAGCTTGAGCCTAGCATTCCATCATTTGCATAGGTTCTATTAACCATTTCGGCTCCGGGGCAGTCCTATGGTGAGACCATACTGCATAAGTAAAAATATAGTATGATTCCCTTGAAAGAAACAAGACTACTATGGTGAATAATTTTTTCGTTTGGAACATACGTGCTTCTCTGTGTCGCACCAGGGTAAGGGGTAACCACCTCCCTTGGATGTTCCCAGAACTCTTGGCATGCCAAAGAGCCTGAGACCAAGCTTGGAAAACACAAAAAGTCACTAGGTTCTCTAGAGACTACAACAGCTATCATTTTCTTCTAAACCAGTGCACAAAAGCTACTCGACTAGCCAAAGTTGATTACGTCTGCACTACCTTTCAGGCTAACATAAATAAACTGCCCAAAGTCTGGAAAGTCATTCACTCCCTCTTCCCCTCCCTCAAATCCACCCACACCTCTCCTTAACATTAACAACACCCTCATTATTGATCACCTTAGTGTTACTACTGAATTCAGTTCCTACTTCACCTCCTGCGCCTCTGCTCTCCTCTCCACCACCTACCCCACTATGGATCCCCCCCATAGAAAAATAGACGTTGACAGCAGATAAGGACCACAAGGCCCATCCAGTCTGCCCATTTTTTCTACCTTATGAATATGCCATAGGCCTTTACTCTGTCAATGGCATGTCTATTCATACTCATCTGTATTGCTCCCTTATGCCTATCCCATGCCTGTTTGAAGCCCTGCACTGTATTCATATCCACCACTTCTTGAGGTAGGCCATTCCATGCATCCACCACCCTTTCTGTGAAAAAGAACTTCCTCACATTACCCGTTAATCAGCCTCCTTCTAACCTCATGCTGTGTCCTCTTGTCCTGCTATTTTTATTTTATTGAAACATGTTAAACTTGTTTCACCTTGTTAATGCCCTTAAGATGTTTGAATATTTTGATCATATCACCTCTCTCCCTCCTTTGCCGTAGGGTATACATATTGAGCTCCATTAATCTGTCCTCATGTGTTTTCTGATGTAGTCCCTGCACCATTTTGGTTGCCCTTCTCTGGACTGCCTCCATTTTGTTACTGTCCTTGTGTAGGTGTGGCCTCCAGTACTGCACACTACTCCAGATGGGGCCTAACCAGTGTCTTGTAAAGAGGGATTATTACCTCCTTCTTTCAACTTGTGATACCCCTACTAATACACCCCAACATCCCTCTAGCCTTACCTACTGCTTTAGTGGTCTGCTTGGATGATTTTAGGTAATCTGTGATGATGATGATGATGATGATGATGCCTAAGTCTCTTTCTTCCCTTGTGATTGCCAGCAACTCCCCTCCCAACGTATAGGTGCCTTTGCAGTTTATCTTCCCTATGTGCATGATGTTGCACTTCTTTGCGTTAAACCCCAGTTGCCACTCTTCTGGCCATTTTGCCAGTTTATCCAGATTTCTTCTCATTCTGCCCACCCCATCTGGATCATCTTCTCTGTTGCTGATCTTGGTGTCATCTCAAACAGACAAACCCTATCCTCCAGTCCATCTGCAATATCACTGATGAAGATATTGAAGAGGACTGTACCCATTACTGATCCCTGAGGTACCCCACTTGTGACTTGCATCTCTTCTGACTGTATATCATTTACCTCCACTCTGTTTTCTGCCCGCCAACCAGTTTGACACCCAGTTGACCAACTTCGCCCTCCCGAGCCTACCCAGCCTATTAATCTTCTGTGTGGAACAGTATCAAAAAGCTTTGCTGAAGTCAAGGTAGATGACATCAGCTGCACCCCTTGGTCAACCCTTGGTTAACCAGTCAAAGAAATCTACTAGATTAGTTTGACAGGACCATCCTATTGTAAACCCATGCTGTCTTGGATCCTGTGCTCCTATATATTCCAGGTGTTGCACTATTCTTTCGTTAAGGAGTGCCTCCATAATCTTGCCCACTACTGAGGTAAGACTGACTGGTCTGTAGTTCCCTGCCTTCTCTCTCAGGCACTGTCCCAGTTCTCCTGCCCAGCCTGAACCCCCCCACACACTCTGGGTCCCCTTCCAGGACTCCACTAATGCCTACCTCTGCCTAGCAAGAGATCTCCCTGGCTTACCCCCAGGGCGGGGCCGCCACTCCTTCTGGCGCCCAAGACATTCAGTATCGTCCAGACTGAGGAGGCACGCAGAGGATCAAGGCCCAGGTGGGTGGGGTCCAGCAGTGGGCGTGGGGCCGAGGCGCACCGTCGCCTACCTCATCTCCGGGGTGTTTCCTTGTTCTTGCTGGTTCATCCCCTCCCTAGGCGCACATGAATGTGCAGTTACTCCCGGAGGGGGGTGCGCTTGTTACTGCCAACGTCTGCCATGCGCCACCTCCCTACTTGTGTGTAGGCTGCAGCATTGCCTCCTCTGGGAGGCACTCAAGTGCCTGAGCCCTGCAACCCTCCCTCCCAGGAGAAAGCGAGCTGTCGGCGGACACTCACTCTTTCTCCTCCCCAGCGACCATGGCCCATGCCTGCCCCAACATGGGGTCCCCGCAGTGTGGTGTCCAGCCAACTCTCCACATCACCGGGCCGGTGAATACCACTCTTGTGGAGTGAGATCTCATGAGCCCTTCTCCTGTCTTCTAGGACCTCTCCTGTGCTCAGAGACTCAGTAAACAGTTCTTATAGTGGCTCTGCTGGTTCCACCCTTAGCTCCTTTAGTACCCTGGGATGTATGCCATCAGGTCCTGTTGCCTTGTCCACCCTGAGCTTAGCGAGCTCTTGTAGGACCCTTTCTTTTGTGAAGGGACTTGTGCATGCCTTCCTCCCCCCTGTGTCCATGGTGCTAAGCTGGGGGCCCTGCCCTACCTTTTCCTCAGTAAACACTGAGCAGAAGTATATTATGTCCTCCCTCCATGCCCAGCTCTTTCTGCTTATCTAATATTACCCCTTCTGAAACATTGGCTGTCCTGTATGTTCTCAGCCCCTCCAGAGGCAGCTCACCTGACAGTTTGGACCCTAAACTGCTATACCTAACAGCTCTTGCTATCTCTCTTCCTCTAACTGAACTTCTCAACCTTTCCTTCGCAACTGCTACCATTCCTTCAGTCTGGAAGCATGCTGCTGTTCTTCCCCTGCCAAAGGCCGGTGATCCTACTGCCCCTGCGAACTATCATCCCATTTTGCTCCTCCCTACCCTTGTTAAGCTGCAGGAACATCTGGTTCTTACACAGCTCTCATCCTATCTCTCAAATACTAACTTTTTCACTCCATTCCAGTCTGGGTTCCGGAAGAACCACTTCACCACCACCTCCTTTATTAGGCTCACTGACTCTATCCTCTCAGGGATGGATAGTGGCCAAATCACATCTTCTATTTTTGTCGACCTAGCTAAGGTTTTTGACACTGTCTCCCACACCCTACTTGTAAACACCCGCTCCTTGGCAGGCCTATCTGACTCTGCCACAAATTGGTTTAGTGCCTACCTGGTAGGAAGGATCCAGTTCGTTAAAATTGGTGACTCCATATCCCCACCCCTCTCCATTAACACTGGAGTCCCACAGGGGTCCATTCTTGGCCCTGTTCTCTTCTGCATATTTCTAAATGACCTCCCCATTACCTTCTCATGTGCCTCAATCCATATGTAAGCGGACAACAAGGTCCACTACACCATAGGTCAGTCCCCTGATGATGTGGCTACCAGACTGTAGCACGACTTCAGCCAAGTTCAGCTCTGGTTTAGCTCCCATCAACTCTCCCTTAGCACCAAGAAAACAGGCTCTATGACCTTTGGCAAAAGGCAGACTCTCTAGGCTCCCCTCAATGCCCTCCTTCCACACCTTTGATGGGACAATCCTTGCGGACACCTCCTCCTTTAGGTATCTTGGGGTGTGGCTTGACCGACACCTCAACTTCTCAGATCATGTTGCTGCCACCCTGAAAAAGTGGAGCCCCATGCTTGGTGCATTATACAGGAACTGTAGCTGCCTCCCGCTACTGGCAAGGCATGAACTGGTCCAGAAGATGATCTTACTTTTTTTGACTACTGTGGTGTAGTCTACAGTGCCGCTCCCAAGCCTTCCCTAGCCAGACTGGACACACTTTTTTTTTTTATATTTTATTTTTATAGTATTTTCCATACATACAGATTTGTGGAAATGCATACAGTGAACAGTCCACCAGACAAATAACAAATAGGGCAGTTAGCCCATTAATAACAGTTATAAGTGCATCCACTATATAGATGTACCACATTGGGGGGAATCATTATGTTAATACTAAGAAATAAGAATAAAAGTCTCAGTAAGTTGCTGTGTTTTCAAATCCAAGAGCTTCATGGCAGGCTCCTAAAATAATAATTGTCCAGCAGTATCCCTTGAACAAAAAGTTAGCTTGTCCCAATGGGACCTTGCAATGCCATGAAAAAACCCTGAATGTTAACAATCTCCCCATATATACCTGGATGCAAACTTTTGATACAAAGTGAGGTACAATAGTTAACTGCTCCTTTTCATAAGCTACAGATGACAAGAATCTCTAAAACATAAATTCGCAAACTGATATTCAGATATTGGTATTAGGCAGTTCTCATACCCTAAATACAGTCAGTTCAACGATAAGCGATCAGCTCAGGTTCCCACTCCCGTCTCCTCGAGATCATTCTCCTCAGTAAGGTCTCTTTTAGGAGCCATTTTTGCTGCCCACTTACCGGCATCTTTAAGTTTTATTTTTAAAAGTGATCCTCAGACGTGCTGGGGAAATAATGGTATCGGGACTCCTGCCTCTCTGAGAGCAGCAGTGACGCCATCGAATTTCTTCCTACGTTGGCGAGTCGCATAACTGACATCAGGAAAAATATTGACCTGCCTGTCATCGTACATCAGGGGTCCTGCCCTCCGGGCCAGCTGCAGAATTCGATCCCGGACTCCTGTCCCCGCTGTTACCACCAACAAAGTGCGTGGTTCCACTCCATGTTGTCTTCCTCTTGGAGTAACTCTGTAGACTTTCTGGATTTCTACGATAGGTTCTGATCCTTCCAGCACAAGTTTTTCCATTAGCCACTCTTTTACAAATAAGATAGGGTGATCCCCCTCTGAGCCCTCTGGTAGCCCTAGCAGACGTAGGTTGGCTGAGCGGATCTGATTCTCTAATGACTCCAGGTGAGTTCTCAGATGTTGTGCTTCAGTAGTCATGAGGGAGGTCGCACCACTAGCAACCTCGGCTTGTCTCCGGACTTCTTGAAACTCCCCTTTCAATGAATCCATCGCTGTCTGTAATATAAGTACTCTTCCATTGAAACTATCCACCTTCTGGGAAAGGTCCGATACCGACAGGATCAGCTTTTGTAGTTTAATTCCCAGTGAGTCCAGCGTTTCTTCGGATCCCCTGTCAGTGGGGGAGAAGGCCTCAGCTGCGGTTAATCATGTAGTTTGAGCAGCGCTAGAACCCTTGTTTTTTTCAGGACCTCCTGAAGTTTTATCCCGTTTAGGATTGCCCATCCTGCTTAAAGAAATGTTCCTTTTTCTGTTAAAGACCTCGATTGAAAGAAAAAACGAACCAAAGCTGCTGATTTTAACAGATTTAAATTGAATTTTGTAGGAGCTTATTAAAGTTGCTTCCAGTTAGCTCGGGCTCCACAGCGCCCCCCCCCGACACACTTTTTAACTCCTTCTGTTCTTTCGTCTTGGACACCCCCCTCCCACTCATCACTGTAGTCTCTACCATTCTCTGGGGGCAGAACTCTGTCATAACCTTAATAACCCAACACAGTGCAAAAAGGGTAAACACACATACAAAAAAAAAAAAAAAATTATATATATATATTATATACTCGAAGGGAGAAGGACATGTGGGGAGTAGTGCAATGCACTGGCTGTGGGGCAGCAGTTTTCCAGGAGACATTCTGGAAACTGCCTCGCTGCCCTATTAGCAGGCAGCTGTCAGCTCTGAGGAGGGGGTTGCCCATCTCCAGGCTGAACTGGCAATGACTAGGGAAGCCTCCCCCAAGGAGCACCAGTGCTACGACCGCTGCCTCAGAGGTTGCCAAGTATGAGGAGCAGTTGGACCACAGTGGGCTCTGGGATGGTGAGGGTGGTAGAACAGAGGCACATCCCTCAAGTGGTACCTCTCCACAGTTCATATGCCATTCTAGCAGAGCAAGGGTCCTCTATGATGGCACCCTCAGTGGAGACCAAGAAGGATGCTGGGAACCTCCACAGGGGAGACCCACAAAAGGGTGGCAAGGGACACCACAGGGGAAGGAAACGGCTTCTGGTCGAGGACTCAGTTTTTAGGGGGATAGAACTCGGGAAGGGAGGGGAGAGGGAGGTAACATGCTTGCCTGGTGCCATGGCTTGGAGGGACAGGAAGCGAATCCTCAGGATTGCAGGAGCAGCATCACGGGAGAGGGAACTTGATATCGTTATCCACCTTGGGACAAATGACCTAGCTGGGCAAGAGATCAGTGCAGTGCAGGAAGAGTTTGTGGAGTTGGAGAGGGGCCTCAGGCACATAGCAAGCACAGTAACCGTCTCAGAGGTGCTGCCTTTCTGTGGCATGGGTGAGACTAGGGTACTGCGCACCATGCAGTTCAATGAATGGTTGCAAAACTGGTGCAGAGCACAGGGTTTTGGCTTCACTGGGGACTGGGGATCCACCTGGAGAGATGTAGGTCTATACTGGCGCGATGGTCTGCATCTGTCCAGGAAGGGAACCGAGCTCCTAGGTGATAGGTTTAAATGCTTCATTGGCAAGCTTTTAAACTAGCCAAGGGGGGAGTTGCTGATAGGAAGAAGGAAATTTCAAGCCTCCCCCCACAAAACATGGCAGTTAGTAAGGTAAACACTGAGGTACAGAGTTTGACAGAGGGCAGGACGGGGTAAATGGAAAAATGGACAAAGGCAATAAGGGCAGGGATGGGGAGGAAGGATAATGCCATCACTAAATGGAGGGCAATTAGTACCAATGTCCATAGTCTGAGAAACAAGCTTCCTGAGCTAGTAGCCCTGATGGAAGAGGGACACCTGGATATTGTGGCAGTCATGGAAACGTGATACATGGAGAACCATGAATGGGATGTCAACATACCAGGGTACACAATCTACAGAAGGGACAGGGAGGGTAAAAGAGTAGGTGGAGTAGCTCTCTACATAAGGGAAGGGATCAAAGCTACAGAACTGAAGGGCAAAGGGGAGGACAAGAGGCACTGTGGGTCACCTTGGAGACAGGGAGTGGCACCACAGTCCGCACAGGTGTTGTATACAAACCCCTGTCTCGGAGAGGAAATGGACAAGGAAATGATAGAAGGCATTCTCAGAATGACTGAAAAAGTGGAGATATTGTTGATGGGGAACCTGGATATGCCAGATGTTAACTGGAACACATTTACTGCAGACACATCCAAGAACAGGGTCATTTTCGATGCCCTACGGGGGCATGCCTTAAACAGCTAGTATTGGAACCCACTCGGGAGGGAGGAAGCAATATTAGCCCAGGTACTCTCAAATGGGCAGAGGATCACAGAATTTAGAAGTGAGTAGCCATCTGGGAACAAGCGACCACCACACAGTGTGGTTCACAATAAGCACAACCATGGAGACAAGTCATACAAAAACGAGGATATTGAACTTCAGAAGGGTTGACTTTGGCAAAATGGGTGAATACCTAAGGAATGCACTAGCAAATGGCCAGAAAGAAGGATTGGAAGAACAATGGAGAAAAATCAAAACTGCTATCATGAAGGCAACAAGCCTTTGTGTAAAACAAAGAAAACAAAACGGAGTAAAAAAACACTATGGTTCTCAAAAGAGGTGGCAGGGAAGGTTAGGGAGAAAAAGATAACATTCAAGAAGTAGAAGGAATCACAGAAGGAGCAGGAAAGGGCACTGTATCAGTTAAAGCAGAAGGAAGCAGGGAAGGCAGTCAGAATAGCAAAGGCCCAAACCCAGGAAAAGATAGCCAACTCAGTTAGGAAGGGGGATAAAACCTTTTATAGGTACATTAGGGAGCAAAGAAAGGTCAAGGGAGGGATAGTGAAGCTTAATAAAGTGGAGGGGGGGTGGGCAGAGGGAGACAGTGAAAAGGCAGAGATAATGAATGAATACTTTTGCTCAGTATTCACAAAAGAAGAAGAGGAGGAGTTACAAAAACCAAACAATAGAAGCCCTTTCGGCAGAGGGGTCGACACCAGTCCATTTACAGAAGAAAGGGTCCTGAAAGAGCTCCTAAAACTCAAGGTGGACAAAGCAATGGGGCCTGATGGGATTCACACCAGAATCCTTAAAGAACTAAGAGGAGACCTAGTGACACCAGTGACCACCCTTTTCAACAGATCATGGGAGGATGAGGTGGTACCTGAGGACTGGAGGAGGGCAGACATGATTCCCCTTCACAAAAGTGGTAGCAAGGCAGAAGCAGGAAACTACAGATCTGTTAGTTTGACCTCAGTGGTAGGGAAAATGATGGAGTCACTTCTGAAAGAAAGAATTGTTGAGTACCTAGGGTCCAGCGGGGCACGGGACCCAAGGCAGCCTGGATTCACAGCAGGAAGATCATGTCAGATGAATCTAATCGATTTCTTTGACTGGGTGACCTAAGTAATAGACCAGGGAGGGGCTGTGGATATGCCCTACCTAGACTTTAGCAAGGCATTTGACACAGTCACGCACAAAAGATTAATAATCAAGTTAGCCAGCCTGGGAGTGGGTCCCAGGGTGGTAGCATGGGTAACAAATTGGCTACACAACAGGACACAGAGGGTAATAGTAAATGGAACTCACTCTGAAGAAAGGGTGTTACTAGTGGGGTACCTCAGGGTGCAGTACTGGGGTCCAGTCCTCTTTAATGTCTTAATAGGAGACATTGCAGAGGATCTGGAAGGAAAAGTATGCCTTTTTGCAGATGACACAAAGATCTGCAACAGAGTTGATACACGGGGGGAGGTGGAAAGGATGAAAAGGGACTTGGCAAAGTTGTAGGAATAGTCAGATGTATGGCAACTTAGATTCAGTGCAAAGAAGTGCAAAGTAATGCACCTGGGAAACAAAAACCCAGGTGAAGAGTACACAGTGGGAGAGAGGTATTAGCAACAACAAAAATGGAAAAAGACCTGGGGTAATCATATCAGATAACCTTAAGGTAGGCAAGCAATGTGAGAAGGCAGTAAGGAGAGCTGGGGGGATACTGGGATGCATAGGGAGAGGCATCACAAGTAGAAAATAGGAAGTGATTATCCCTCTGTACAGACACTTGGTGAGACACCATCTAGAGTACTGCGTGCAGTTTTGGAGACCCCATCTCTGCAAGGACATAGACAGGATGGAGGCGGTCCAGAGGAGGGCAACTAAAATGGTGCAGGGTCTGCATCAGAAACTGTATGAAGAGCGACTAAGAGAGCTTAATATGTATACCCTTGAGGAAAGGAGGGACATGGGGGATATGATAGAAACTTTCAAGTACCTTAAGGGAATCAACAAAGTCCAGGAAGGTAGCATATTTCAGAAAAAGAGATGTGCAAGAACAAGGGGGCACAATTCAAAGATAGAGGGGGGACGGCTCAGGGGCAACGTGAGGAAATATTTTTTCACAGAGAGAGTGGTGGACGCATGGAACCGCCTTCCTGAGAAGGTTGTGGGGTCAAAAACAGTGGGGGAATTCAAGAATGCATGGGACAGACATAAGGCAATTATAGTGGGGGGTAGGAGGAAGTAGGCTGTTGGTAAACTTGAATCTTCAGCTTATCCAGTAGGTAGGAAAATGGGCAGACTGGGTGGGCCAAGTGGTCCTTTTCTGCTGTCAAAGTCTTATGTTTTTGTTTCCCTTGCATTTCCTTCTGTAGAAAACTGGCACCTCCTATTCATTCAAATTCTGGTTTGGAACACCACCCCCGTCTTTCCTCCACGCTTATCTTCCCTCCCCTGCCTGCACACTCCTTAGATCATATGACCCCTGGCCAATGGTATTCCCTCGTTGATCTACCAGTCAGGCGGCCTTCTCTCACCGCCTCCCCAAATTATGGAATGCACTTCCGCACCAGATCCGCAGCTCATCTTCCTCCCACTCCATCTTCTTGCTCCTTGGTGCTATATAACTTTCTGCCTGTAAACTGTATCTATGGTTAACCCACCTGTCGTCATCTTCATCTCCTAGCCTTTATGCTCACTTACATAATATCTCTCCTGCTCTAGTTCTTCCCTGCTGTATCCCTCCTCCCCCAAGCTCTCCTCTCCATAACTTCCCTCAATCAGTCTCCCCATGTTGCTGAACAAACTGCTGCACTACCACACCCACGGGTGTTCTTTATGCTACTTATAGCACTTAGATGAGCCTCTAGACTCCCATGGATTACTGATCCAAATGCTGTTTTCTAATGCATATCACCGTATTCGATCTGTACTGTTGCTTTTCATGTGATACTATATTTTGTGTATAAATGTTTGAGGGTGTATGTATACTGTATTTTGTGTAAAATGGTTTGATTTGTGCGTATTGTTTTTCCCTCATCCCTTCCCTGCAGGACGCACCGTGAGACGAGCAACTTGTTCAGTGTGCCTTTTCTGGCAAAACATTTCAGTAAATAAATATGCCAGAAGATGTGTGTCATGTCATGGGTGGTTGGCCAGTCCTACACGTCAGCATCACCTGGGGTACAAGAGGTGGAAAGGCAAGCTGGAATGGCCATATGAGGGAGGCACACCTGTTTTCAGTCCACACATGTCAGTTGCGTGCTTTGCCATCTCTGGGGAAGGAGAAATGTGAAAATCCTATCTGAGTGAAGAGCGATGTCTAGAGAGTTGGCTTCTGTAAATTGTGACTCAACATGTACTTATTTTCTTTTCTAGGTGTTCCATTATACGAGCATGGCTATTCTGACCTTCTTTGTAATCGAAATTTTTGGCAAAGTATATGCCTACCGGCTGGAATTTTTTCACCACAAGTTTGAAGTTTTTGATGCTGCTGTAGTTATTATATCATTTATTCTGGACATCATCTTTGCTTCACGGGAGGACATATTTAATGCGGTTGGATTGCTGATACTGCTTCGACTTTGGCGAGTGGCAAGAATCGTAAATGGTAAATTTTGTATTGAGTCTGGATAAAATGATCATTGTTTATTTGTTGAAAAGAAATCATCCATTTAGGTAATCTTGTTTGTGTACCCATCTGAAAGAAGGACATCTTCCTGGACTTACAGTCTTCACCATTTATTCATACTGCTGGGTTCAAGCCGGAGGCACTGGGACCCTGCGAAAGCCAGATGTCTTCAGGAGGGCTGGTGCCGAGATAGGACTGCGTATGTGTAGCGCCTCAAGACTGGCTCGCGCCGTATAGACTATCTCAGCGTCAACCCTCAAACCGCCTCAGTTCCATTTTTCCCCGCCGTTGAGTACACATCAGTAACAACATCGCTCGCCCACCCGGGAGTCGGAGCTTCACGTCGTTACAACAACAGCGTTTAGTTTATTCAATTTCGTTTTTATTGTTTTCCGTAGTAAAACAAAAAAAGTGTTTTATTTTTGCTCTCAGCCCTGCCGACTGAAGGAGTGGACCATGGACAGTGATGGTAACAGTAGGGAGTGTCCATTGGAAGGGTGCTCTGGCAGCTGTGCTGCGTCCAGTCCGCCACACTCTCCAGCGGGGGGTCCGACCATGGGCAGTCTGGTGTTCAGGAGGGAGGACCCGCAAACACAAAAAGAAACTGGTCTCTTCCCGATCCCGATCAGGAACCCAGCACCGCTCTGCCTCTAGTTCATCCTCTTCCCATTGGAAGGGGAAGAAACAGTACTGCTCGAGGTTGTCCTCTGGTATGACAGCCAAGAAGGCCTCGGTGTCCATGGGTGGGAGGCCCTCCCTGGCTCCGTCCAATTCCCAGATAGCCTCCAACCATGGTCACTTGGAATCTCTGCACCAGAGCCCTACTTTGTCCTTTTGCGGCATTTCCGGTGGGCAGTTTCACCACTGGGCTGCTCTTCTGGAGCATTGGCTACAGCATCTGGTGCATTTGCCCCCTGTGGATCCAGTACCAGGGCCTTTGGGCCTAGGTGCCTCAGACATGTGATTGGGACCTTTGGGTCAGGTGGTGTGTTCGGCACCAGCAATGGATCTCCCTTCCTTGCTGGTGTCTACACTGCTGACACTGGTTCCACATGCCTTCCCTCCCATACTCTTCTCCTTCTCGGGGACTGGAACAGGCACCATCCATGGCTCCTTCTCCCCTTAGGGCTGGTTCGAGTTTCAGGTTGGTGGCGTCGTTGGCGCTGTCTCCTTCTCACTCAGTGCCATGCCCAGTATCGGCTCCTTGGAGATCAGTGCCGGTATCACCGTTTTTCCTGTTCCCAGGTCTAGGTTTTGGCCTTTTTGGCTCCACTCTGCTTCCTCCCCCAGCCTCTGCTGAGGAAGGGGAAGATGACTCTTTCTACAGCTTAGACAATAAGCTGGTTCTTCCTGCTTCTATCCTGCAAGAGGACCTTTCCTTTCAATCCTTGTAAAGGAATATGCAGACGACCTTCGCTCTTCAGACTTCTTCCTTAGACTCGGGAAGGCTCATGCATCTGGAGTGACTCCATGTTCCCAATATTCCTATGAACCTTATGCCTACTGTCCCCCCACACCACCCCCACCCCCAGCTTTTGAGACTCTGTCTGAAGCCGTGTGAGCTAGGCCTGTCTCTGTCCCCTCTTTGTACAAGTCCATGGATCAGAAATACATCCCTCCTAAACAGAGGCCTGTCCTGGCTTTCAACCAGTGGTGGATGCTTTGGTTATTCTAGCAGAGAATGACAAAGCTGTCTTTCTTCAGGAAGTGACATCACGCCCTATTAATAAGGAATCTCACAAGATAGACCCTATGGGAAAGAGGGCTTTCACAGCAGCTATGCTAGGCATGTGAATAGCCAGTTATCAAGGACACTTTTCTCAATATGAGTATGTCCTCTGGTCCTCTCTAAAGTCATTGGCAGAGAGTCTTCTGAAATTTGACTCCAAATCTAAGATGCTCCAAACCATAACCCACGGCACTGAATTCGACAGTCATCTGTTGAAAGCAGCTGTTGATGCTTTTGACACTGCTTCCAGAGTGGCTGCCACTGGAATCTGTATTAGGAGACATTCCTGGCTGCGGACATAAGGATTTTCCTTGGATGCCCAGCAACAAGCTACGAATGTCCCCTTTGACTGTGCTTATTTGTTTGGCCAGCAAGTGGTGCAAACCCTAGAGGCCTCCCAGAAAACCAGGTTAGCCATCAAAACATCCAGAGCGACTCCTCAAGCCCCTCAGAAAGGCCAAAACTGTCAGTTATTTCGTAACAGGCAGCCCTTTCAAGGAAGGGGCAGAGGAGCTCTGAACAAACACCAGTCTTCGCAACCACAAAAGAAACTACAGGAGAAGGCACAGGGCCCAAAAGCACCCAGTGCCAGCCTCTGAGAACCCAACCCCTGTTCCACCTCAGCTGCCTGAGGTGGACCTCTCAGCGATGGGAGGCAATCTGACTCAGTATTACAGCCAGTGGAAGACCGTCACCACAGACCGGTGAGTTCAAAGGATAGTTCAAGAGGGGTACTCTCTCAGTTTTGCAGAGATTCCCCACCCCGCCGCTCAGTCAGACCTTCTCACCTCAGAGATTACAGGTCTTCTCAGAAACAGGGCAGTGGAAGTTGTTCCCCAGGCAGAGTGAAACATGGGTTTTTACTCCCATTATTTTCTGGTTCCAAAAAAGACAGGGGGCATGCGCCCCATTCTCGAGATCAGAAAGTTGAGCAAGTACAGTACTTGTATCACAAGTCAAGATGGTCTCCATGGGGACACTCCTACCACTTCTCAAACAACATAACTGTCTGGCATCCCTAGATATGCAGGATGCCTACCAGCATGTTCCAGTGCACGCAGACCACTACAAGTTCCTTTGCTTTGTGGCCTTGGGTCAACACTACCAGTTCAGAGTACTGTCTTTTGGGCTCTCTTCAGCACTGTAAGTCTTTACAAAGTGCTTTGCCATTCTCACAGCACACCTTTGAAAGCTCAGCATTGAGGTATTTTCCCACCTGGACGACTGACTTTTAGCAAGCCTGTCAAGACAGGAGAGACAGATGGCAGTCGCCACAGCATCTTAGTTTCTGACTTCTACAGGAGTGCTGCTGAACTTGGAAAAGTCACAGCTCCAACCTTTACAGCAGCTCCTCTCCATAGGGGCCCTCTTAGACACCACAGAAGCGAGGGCCTTTCTTCTGGAGGACAGGAGAAACAAACATTCTTCAGATGGCTCACTTCATCAGGGAAAACAATCCTGTATAGGCTCACTCCATGCTGCGGATGTTGGACCTCATGGCCTCTTCTGTCTTTACAGTGCCTCTGGCCCAGCTACACATGAGAACCACTCAGTGGATGCTCAGCACACAGTGGTCCCCCACATCATATCCTCAGTCCTACCCCATCAAAGTGATGGCACCTCTGTGCCACTCACTGACGTGCTAGACACTGGAGGACAATCTGCATCAAGATCTCCCCTTTTCTCCACTGGAATCTCAGATAACCATCACTACAGATGCATCTCTTCTCAGCTGGGGATCCCACTGCCAGGACCATCACACTCTGGGACTTTGGACCCAGGTGGAATCACACCTCCACATCAGTGTTCTGGGAAATGAGGGCGGTCCTCTGTGCTCTTGGAGCTCTAGAGGATGTTGTTAGTCACAAGGTGATCCTCCTTCAGATGGACAACAAGGCAGTGATGTATTACACCAACAAGCAAGGAGGAGCGCACTCCGATCCTCCTCATCTGCAGAGAGGTCATGAGGTATGGGAGTGGTGCCTTGACCACAATGCTCTGATTCAAGCAGCATATCTTTCAGGAATTCAGAACAATCAGGTGGACCATCTCAGCAGAATGGAAGCGGATCCTCACAAGTGGTCCTTGGCGCCAGACATCGTGCAGTCACTCTTGGGCAAGTGGGGTACTCCAGACCTGGGCCTTTTTGCATCCCCACTCAAAACAAAACTGCCTCAATTCTGTTCCAGAAATCCAGAACATGGCGTTTTCTGTCAGGATGCATTCCGACTGCAATGGACAGATTGTTTTCTGTACGCATTTCCTCCTCTTCCCTTAGTTCAGGGGGTCCTGCTCAGGTTGGAAACGCACAGAGGCAACATGATTCTCATTGCACCGTTCTGACCTCAGCAGATCTGGTTTCCCTTGATCAACAAGTTATCAGTGGTACCTGTATGGCAGCTGCCTCTTCAGACAGACCTGCTGACACAAGGATCCCTGGTCCATACCAGCCTGTGCTCCCTTCATCTCCATGCCAGAAGAAGCCAGAAGGTGAAGGAAGGAAACATATTCAATTCAGTGCTTCAGAGTAACTGGTAACTGGTATTTTTCTTTTAAACTTAGATTGTAGGCTTGTAGTGACACTATACTTTCTTTCTTTGTTGTCTTTACTTATAATTGTTTTTGGGCTGTTGAAAATTTAAAAAATAGTGGTGGTGTAATTCTGTGCTGTCTTTAATTGCTGCAATTTTCGCCCCTCCCACCCTTCCCCAACTCTTAATTATATGCCCTGATAAATCTGATTGACAGGAGCTAAACACAGGGTATAGTAAGAGGTGTGAAGTAGGAGGCATAAGGGGAGAAGACCACCCTCAGCACGACAAGTGTTTTGACTCATTTATTTATTTATTGGTCTCTTTTCCTTAAAAAATATATATCTGAGGATCAGTTACAGGATTTTAGTACTGTAAATAAATAAAAGAGAACTAAGAGAGCTTCAGTAGCAGATAAGTAGTGGAATTGCAGTATAATGTGTGGAGTGGTGCAATGCAGTGGCTGTGGGGCAGCCATATTCGGCAGACCTTCTGGACACTGAGGTGCTGCCCTATCTGCATGCATCTCTGGGACTGCGGGATGAGGTAGCCAGACTCAGAGCGGAAGTAAACTGGGTCAGGAGTACCATCACCCTATCCAGGGACCACCCAGTCCAATGCAGCTGCCTCAAAGGATGCCGAGAACGAGGAGCACTTGGATGACAGTGGGCTCAGGAGGGTTAGAGCAGTCAGGCAGAGGCACATCCCAGATCCTATTCCTCTCAAGAACTCATATGCCACACTGGCAAATGAGGACAACCAAATAGAGGTACCCAGGAAGTGGAAGGAAAGGATGTGGAGGTTAGGCAAGGAGGTGACCTCAGTGGGGAAGCAGTGGACCCAGAGGAGGAGGAAGAATCCTGGTGGGGGACTCCATAGAGGGATCCAGCTAGGAACACAGGAGGGAGGACAGGGAGGTGAGGTGCCTACCAGGTGCCACAGCATGGAGGGATGGAAGGAAGATACTGGGGATCACTGGGAAGGCAAGGCAGGAGGTGAGCTGGATGTCATTATCCACCTAGGTACTAATGACTTGGCAAATGGGAGCCAAAGGAAGTTCAGGAAGAGTTTAGGAAACTGGGAGGGGTCTCAAGCAAGTAGCTACTTCTGTCACTTTCTCAGAAGTACTACCTGTGAGAGGCAAGGAGAGCATAGGAGTGCATGCAGGAACTTTAACTCATGGTTGAAGAACTGGTGCTGTGAGGAAGGGTTTGGATTCATTGGTGACTGGGGACCCATCTGGAGGGATGGAGGTTTGTTCAAGCCTGACGGCCTGCATCCATCCTGGAGGGAATCAAGCACTCAATGATAAGTTTAAATGCTACATTGACAAGCATTTAAACTAGCAAAGGGGTGGCAGGCCAGCAAGGATGGTACCTACTTGCTCACCCCCACAGCTAGTAATGGAACCAGTGAACCAGAGGAGGGCTATCTCTGCAAAGCAGTGTGCAAAAGATGGAGATTAGTGTCCAAAAGGTGGATAAGCAGAAAGGGGCAAAATTCAGCAGAAGGGCAGACAGCAAGGAGAACCAGGGATAAATGACAGCCAAGGAAGGGTCTGGAGTAGAACAGTGAAGCAGTCTAGGAGGTCAAATCATGGAAAGCCATGTATGCAAATGCCAGGAGCCTTAGCAACAAGATGGAAGATCTGGAGGCTGTCATGGTACAGTCAGACCTGGACATTGTGGCCATCACTGAAACCTGGTGTAATGATAACCATGACTGGGAGATGGCCATACCTGGCTACAACATATTCAGAAGAGACAGAGCAGGCAGGAAGGGAGGAGTGGCACTGTATGTGAAAAATGACATAAGGGCCACACAGATCCAGGAGGAACAAATGGGGAGAGATACTGTGGGTTAAGCTGGAAAGGAAAATGGGGCCAGCCATCCGCACAGGTGTGGTCTATAGACCACCAGCCCAGGAGGAAGAAACAGATAGGAGTTGATGCTAGCCATCCAAAGGATGGCAGACAAGGGTGAGGTAGTACTGGTTGGAGACTTCAATATACCAGACGTGGACTGGAGCATCCCAGCAGCAGCATCAACTAGGAGCAGATTTATCCTGGACTCCTTCAGGTGCCTTCCTCAAGCAACTGGTCATGGAACCAACTCGGCAGAAGGCAATACTGGACCTTGTGCTCACAAACAGGGACAGTGTGATGGGGGTAACAGTGGGGAGCACCTGGGTAACAGTGACCACCAGTCATTGTGGTTTGAAATCACAGAAGGAGCAGAACCAAACCACACAAAACACGATCCTGGATTTTAGGGGCAGACTTTGGGAAAATGGGGAGATGCTTGAAAGAGGCATTAAGGGAATGGGACAGGAATCAGGGATTGAGGAACAGTGGGCAGTATTTAAAATGGGATTATAAGAACAACAGAATTAGGCATTAAGCAGGTTAGCAAGAGGAAAAGAAAGAGGAGACCATTATGGTTTTCCAAAGAGGTAGCAAAGAAAGTGAAAGCCTAGAAAGATTGCATTCAGGCAATACAAAAAGACACAGGCAGAAGGGATAGGGAGAAGTACCAGGAGAAACAAAGGGAGGCAGGGAAGTCAGTAAGGGAAGCCAAAGCTCAGACAGAAGAACACATTGCAAAATCAGGTGGTTAAAGGGACAAAACCTTTTACAGGTACATAAGTGAAAAAGAAGGACAAAGGGAGGGATAGTGAGACTGAAGGGGAGGATGGGGAGCGTGGAGGATGACAACAGTAAAGCTGACATATTGAACAGGTATTTCTGCTCAGTCTTTACTAAGGAAGAGGGGGTAATGGGTCTGAAGGGAGTACAAGGGTGAGAATGGTGCAGAAATGGACACAAGTCCCTTTACACGAGAAAGGGTCCTGAAGGAACTGGAAGTAATAAGAGCTGATAAAGCAATGGGACCAGATGAGGTGCACCCCAGGTCCTTAAAGAACTAAGAGAGGTGGTGGCTGAACCTCTGGCTATCCTGTTCAGCCAATCACTGGAAACAGGGAGGTACCCAAAGACTGGAGGACAGCAGATGTAGTCCCTTATACAAAAGTGGGAACAAGAGGAAGCAGGGAACTACAGACCAGTCAGTCTCACCTCGGTAGTGGGAAAGATCATGGAAGCACTACTGAAGGAGAGATTGGTGGAACATCTGGTTGTCAATGGACTACAGGACCCAAGGCAGCATGGTTTCACCAGGGGAGGTCATGTCAGACCACCCTCATTGAATTTTTGACTGGGTGACTAGGAGGTGGATCAGGGAGGGCAGTGACATGGCCTATCTGGACTTCAGCAAGGCCTTTGACACTGTGCCACATAGAAGACTATTACACAAACTGGGGAATATGGGTGTGGGCAGGACAGTAGTGTGGTGGGTAGGTAACTGGCTGGGTGGCAGGACACAGAGGGTGGTGGTAAATGGCTGTCACTCCACAGAGGGAAGAGTGACCAGTGGGGTACCACAGGGATCAGTGCTGGGACCGGTCCTATTCAACATCTTCATCAGTGACGTTGCACAGGATATAGAAGGCAGAATTTCACTGTTCGCTGATGACACAAAGCTCTGTAATAGAGTAGACACACCAGAGGGTGTAGACAGAATGAGAAGGACCTGCAGAAACTTGAAGAATGGTCAAGGGTTTGGCAGTTGAAATTCAGTGCAAAGAAGTGCAAGATAATGCATATGGGCACAAAACCCTGGCACAATATATCAGTTGGGGGTGAGGATATAGCATGCACCAAGCAGGAAGGGATCTTGGGGTTGTCATCTCTGATGACCTCAAGGTAGGGAAACAGTGTGACAAGGCATCAGGTAAAGCAAATAGGATGCTGGGATGTATAGGCAGGGCATCACCAGCAGGAAAGGGAGGTCATAATTCCGCTATACAAGACACTAGTGAGGCCCCACCTGGAGTACAGTGTACAGTTCTGGAGACCATACCTACGTGAAGACATAGACAGGGTAGAGAAGGTTCAGAGGAGGGCAACAAAGATGGTGCATGGGTTGCATCACAAGTCCTATGAAGACAGGTTGAAGGAACTGAACATGTACTCCCTGGAGGAGAGGAGGAGAGAGGGATATGATAAGACATACAAGTATCTTACAGGGAGGAACAGGGTGCAGGAAAACACTATTTTTAGCGAAAAGATGTTTCAGGACTAGAGGCATGGGATGAAGTTGGAGGAGGACGATTCAGAGGAAACATGAGAAAGAATTTCTTCACAGAATCGGTGGTGGACAAGTGGAACACCCTGCCAAAGGAAGTGGTGGGGGCTGAAACAATCACGGGATTTAAGAATGCATGGGATAGACATAAAGGAATTCTAGAGGTCAGGGGTAAGGGGAAATAGACTTCTAGGTAAACAAACTGAACTTACAAGCTCAAATGGGCAGACTAGGTGGGCCATAGGCCCTTATCTGACGACAGTGTCTATGTATCTATGTATCTATGCATGGCTCCTGAAGAAAAAGAAGTGGGCAGGTTTAAGGTGTCTCAGACAGTCTCAGAGATCCTCCTAGCTGCGCGTAAGCCATGTACTAGGAAGACTTATACAGCAAAATGGAAGCATTCCTTGGAATGGTGTGCTAAGATGCCCACAGACCCATTCCAGTGTCCTCCAGGCAAGGTGTTGGAATACTTGCTAGACCTCTCAGATTCGGGACTCCCAATACTTGTCTGTAAAGGTACATATCTGTGCACTCTGCCTATCATGAACCAGTCCAGAACATGACTCTGGTTCAAATGCCTTTGTTTAAAAGATTCCTCAAGGTATTCTACAAACAAGGCCTCCGGTCAGAAAACCTGGTTGCCCCCTGGGTATTAACCTTGTACTAGACGTGCTGACTTGTAAACTTTTTGAGCCTCTAGCTATGTATGATCTCAAGTTTCTGACCTGGAAAACCACTTTCAAACAACATGAAGTCTTGCTGTATTCTGACAATAGCAGTGAGTCCCAACCTTCGAACTGCCCCGGAGATGAAAGAGTTAACTTTCCCTGCTAGGCATGGAACGTTGAGCTCGAGCTCGGTTGAGACTCTGTCTGTTGCTGTTTGAACTCAAACCGTCAGATTCTTTACTCCACCTCACTGAACAGTCGCTCCGGAGATTTCTCCTTTACTCGGTTCATTTTGTCTGTTAAAGTACCGCTTTTCTCAGTTTTCAACTGAATTTAAACCGCAACCTGTCGGTTCAGTCTCTGTCTGTGGTATTCATGAGTACTAGATAGGTTTATATTGTTTTTTGTTCTGTGTAGAACTTGTAAACGGTTCATCGGTTCGGTTTAAACCGATCAAGTTGTTGTAAAATCTTTATTCTACTTTTAGAGTGTGGTTACCGGTTCTTATCGGTTCTAAAAAAAATGGATTTTATTACGTTTTTTTCCACGACCCGTAACACGGTCAGGAACCGATAAGAGTGTCTTGCCTGGCGGATTGCCATTAAAAGGGTAAGTTTTGTTAGGACTGGCACCATGTCTGAGAAACCCAAAAGAAAATCCGGGCCCACTGGGTTTCAACACTGCAGTGTGTGTGGGGAAGTCTTTGCTAAGGCTGATCCCCATACCACATGTGTTTATTGTCTGGGGTTTGACCACCTCAATGCAGACTGCCAGATTTGTAAAAATTTTCCTGCAGCTACCCTAGAGAAGAGAGTTGGTAGGCTCAGGGAAAGGGAGGCCAAAAAGTCAGCTGACCCAGATGGCCAGCCCGGTTCGGTTCAAACCGAACCAGAAAGAGTGCCCTCTGACCAGGGCGAAACTTTTGGGCAAAAGAAAACCGATTCCGAGGAGTCGGTTCCGGCTAAGAGAACAAGAAAGGAAAATCAGCTGGTGTGGATCCAAAGTTTCTTCTCCAACCACTGATGAAATAGCCAAAGCGATAAAAATTGTGCAGTCGCTTTCCGCTCGACCGAACCGCACCATCAGGAAGGCGCTGGTTCGGCCGGTTCCACCAGTTCAAGATTATGATTTAGAGGAATATTATGAACCGGAGGAGGAGGAAGAGGAGTATGAGGAAAGTGAATGTGGTTTTGAAAGTCTGGATGTGCCCATTGACCCGGACATCTCCCCAGACAGACCTTCAGGAGTGTCTCCTCCTAGGCTTTCTGAGTCCCCCTCCCATTTCATGTTTTATAAGAAAGTGGCTGAAACCCTTCAGCTTCCTATGGAAGAAGCTGTGGATGACCAGGAAGAGCCTGACTATGTGGAAATGATGGATATCCCAGAGTCTAGGAGGCTGTCTATTCCCTTACACAAATCTTTTGGGAAACAGACATTTAAGATTTTAAAAAGACTCCTAATACTATACCTCCTGTGGATAAAAGAATGGACAAGAGTTATACTCTGTCAGGCTCAGATACGGAGTTCCTTACACAACAATACAGCCATGTTGGGATAGTGCAGGCTGCAGCCTGTGATAAGGCTAATATTCCCTTGGCTTCACACCCCCCAGACAAGGACTCCAGGAGGATTGATGCCATGGCAAAGAAACAGTACATGGCAGCATCCTTGGGACTCAGGCAGGCCAATTATATGGCCTATACAGCTAGGTATCAGAAATCCAGATGGGACACTGTCATGGCTTTAGCAAAACAGGTCTCTGGCCAGCTTGCCAAGGAGCTGGAGCAGGTGGCTGCTGATGGTATTGAGGCATCCAAGGTGCAATTCCATGCTGCAGTGGACTCCAAAAGGCAATGATGTTTCATCTAGAGTCATGGCTACATCTGTGGCTCTTCGTAGAATGGCTTGGCTCAGATGTACTAGCCTGTCGCTGGATACCCAGACTAAGGCCATGGATTTTCCTGTTGTGTGTAATTCTCTGTTTGGGGAGCAAACAGAGAATTACATGAAGAAAATGGATGAATACAGCACCACCTATAGGAGTGCCCAGGCCAAGGAAAGGCAAGCCACTCCTCAGAGGCAGCATCCCAGGGGCAGGGGCAGGCCTTTTCATAGGCCTTTCTACCAAGCCTAGGCCTCCTCTTCTGCCTATGCTCAGAGGGGGTTCTTTAGAGGGAGAGGCAGAAGGGGTACAAGCAGACCTGCTTCCACCCCTCAGCCTAAACCTCCTGCCAAACAGGCACCCTGATGGGTTTGCCAGGGCCGATTCTCCACCACCTGTAGGAGGCAGGCTGGCTTACTTTGTCCAGGACTGGAAGTCTCTAACATCAGACAAATGGGTCCTGGAAGTAGTAAGCCAGGGACTGGTTCTCAGCTTCAAAAAATTTCCAAAGCTGAAAGCCAGATCCTTTCCACCTGCAAATCCCTCAGAGGCACTTGCCCTAGAGGCAGAGGTCTCTTCCCTCCTGGCTGTCAGAGCTGTGGAAAGGGTTCCACCCCTACACCAAGGCAAAGGATTGTACTCCAGGTACTTCCTTACCCCCAAAAAGACAGGAGAGTGGCGGCCCATCCTGGATCTCAGATACTTAAACAAGCACCTTTTAAAGCCAAAATTCAAAATGGTGACTCTGGGAATAATTCTACCTCTCTAAGGCCAGGGGACTGGCTAGTCTCCCTGGACCTCAAGGATGCCTATTTCCATATTCTCATCAGAAGCTCCCATCGAAAGTACCTCAGGTTCGAGCTGCCCTCAGGCCATTACCAATTCAGAGCAATGCCCTTCGGCCTAACCTCTGCTCCAAGGGTGTTCACAAAATGCCTGGCAGTAGTAGTTGTTTCTCTAAGAAGGCAAAGGATTGACATCTTTCCATACCTGGACGACTGGCTCATAGTAGGCCAGTCCCCAGACCAAGTCAAGTTACACCTACAGATAACTCAGCAGCTACTCACCTCTCTAGGTTTCCTTCTGAATCTTTCAAAGTCAGTTCTAGAGCCTGTTCAGCTCCTCACCTTCATAAGCGCAGAGCTAGATACAGAAAAGGCCAGAGCCTTCCTTCCCCTGGACAGGGCAAGGACCCTTATCACACTGGCCTCTTCATTCACCCTACAGGTGTCTCGACCAGCAAGGCATTTTCTGCAGCTCCTGGGGCACATGGCTGCTTCTACAGCAGTGGTGCAGGGAGCAAGATTTCAGATGAGGGACATTCAGTTCCACTTGAGAGCCTTTTGGTCTCAGAAAAAGGACCCTCTAACCAAACTGATACCAGTGACTCGAACCCTGATCCGGGCCTTGCAGTGGTGGCAGGATCAGAACAATCTAAGACAGGGAGTCCCCTTTGTCACTCAGTCTCACTTTTTAATCCTTACTACAGATGCCTCTCTCTTGGGGTGGGGGGCCCACTTGGGAGACCTGACCACCCAAGGGTTGTGGTCCCCTCAGGAATCTCTGCTTCACATCAATCTTTTGGAACTCAGAGCAGTATTTCTAGCACTTCAAGCCTTTTCCAAGTCTGTTCAGAACAAAGTGGTTCAGATCAGAACAGACAATACCACCACAGAGTGGTATATCAACAAGCAAGGGCGCACTCGGTCTACGGCCTTGTGCACAGAAGCAATGAAGTTGTGGTCTCTGGCAGATGCTCTCAGCAGGATATCTCAGGGCCATCACGAATGGTCTCTGGATCCCCTGGTTTTGGAGGTGATATTCTCCAGATGGGGCACCCCACAGATAGATCTTTTTGCAGCTCCAGACAATCACCAACTTCTCCTCTTTTGCTGCAGGCCCCCAGTGTTGGGCTCAGTCCCCCTGGATGCCTTAGTTCTCAGTTGGGAAGGGAAGTTCCTGTATGCTTTTCCCCCCTTCCCTCTCCTGTTCAAAGTGCTAGTCAAAATCAGGTCTCAACCTTGCAAAGTGATCCTGATTGCTCCAGACTGGGCCAGACAGCCCTGGTACCCTTTCCTATTGTCCTTAGCAGTCCACCTTCCCCTGTCTCTTCCCAGGAATTACAACCTGTTAACCTGTTCTCAGGGGAGGGTTTGGTACCCGAATCTCAAATCTCTCAATCTCAAGGCCTTGCTCTTGAAGAGTTAGAGTTTGCTGATTTACACCTCTCCCAATGTGTGATGGATATTCTAAAGGCTTCTAGGAAGCCTTCCACCAGAACTACTTATAATTCCAAGTGGAAAAGATTTTCCATATGGTGCTCTGGGAAGCATATTTCCCCAGAGTCTGCTGATCTGCCCACAGTCCTTGACTATGTGGTCCACCTGAATAACTTGGGACTCAGACCAGCTGCACTAAGGGTGCATCTGGCAGCTGTCTCTGCTTTTATTTCAGCAGGTAAGCCCTCCTCTCTTTCAGCTCACCCTGTATTCTCCAAGTTTTTCAAGGGATTGCTTCATACCAATCCGCCATTCAGGGACCCTGCCCCTGCTTGGGACCTTAACGTTTGCGTTGCTCAGCTTATGCAACCCCCTTTTGAGCCTTCGTCCTCAGCAGAACTTAAGTATTTGACTTGGAAAACTGTGTTCCTGGTGGCCATCACTTCTGTCAGGCGCATAAGTGAGTTACATGCCCTGTCAGTGGAGCCTGATTTTATCTCTTTCCATAGAGATAAGGTGGTCCTCAGGACTAACAGGAAGTTTTTACCTAAGGTGGTTTCAGACTTCCACCTTAACCAATCTATGTCTCTTCCTGTGTACTTCACTGACCATTCCTCCTCTGGTGAGAGGAGGCTGCACAGTTTAGATGTGAAAAGAGCCCTTAGCTACTACATAGAACGTACCAAGGGTCACAGGTTTGATTCCCTCCAACTGTTCCTCACCTATGGCGAGGTTGGTAAAGGAAAACCTGCCACTAAAAGATCCATTGCCAGGTGGATTGTCTCTTGCATTCAATTTTGCTATGAAAAACTAGGTAAGGTTCCACCCTCAGGCCTGAGGGCTCACTCTACTAGAGGTAAGCTGCCCTCCTGGCTGCTGCCAGGGATATTCCTATCTTAGAGATATGTCAAGCAGCTACCTGGAAAACAGTTCACACTTTTACCAAGCATTACTCTCTGGATATCCAGGCTAGGAGTGATGCTCGGTTTGGCACAGCTGTGCTTCAGAGCCTATTTCCTAAGTAGGTTCTGTCCCTCCTCCATGGAGGTACTGCTTGGTAGTCTGCTATTGTCAGAATACAGCAAGACTTCATGTTGTTTGAAGAAAAAATTACTCACCTTAGTAATGTTGTTTCTTCTAATGGAGTCTTGCTGTATTCTGACCTCCCCCCTTCCCTCTCAGAACCTTTGTTTTTGGGGTGTGGGTGGGCAGCAGCAGTGTTGGCACTCAGGAGGTGCCCCACCCTTTTTTATTATCACCCTCTTTCTTTGGGTGAGTGGGTGTTGTGTTTATTTCATGTTTTGGGTTTTCTGACTTGAGTCTTTGTTTTGGGACCAAAAAATGTGTTATTGTGTTTAGTAGCCAGTTGGCTAGTGTAGGTTTACAGCTTCCACACAGGACCTCAGTGAGTTTAGCTCGTAAAGATCTGACGGTTTGAGTTCAAACAGCAACAGACAGAGTCTCAACCGAGCTCGAGCTCAGCGTTCCATGCCTGGCATGGAAAGTTAACTCTTTCATCTCTGGGGCAGTTCGAAGGTTGGGACTCCCTGCTATTGTCAGAATACAGCAAGACTCCATTAGAAGAAACAACATTACTAAGGTGAGTAATTTTTTTCTTCTTGGTGGCTTGTAGGGTCTCTGAGATGCATGCTTTGGTCAACAGACCCTCTGTATACTATCATTCACAAAGACAAGATGGCTCTCTGTACTCACCCTAAGTTCCTACCCAAAGTAGTTTTGGAGTTCCACCTCAACCACTCTTTGGTTCTACCTACTTATTTTTCTAACTTCCAGAATGGAAGGGAATGCACCCTTCATTCCCTGGACATTAAGAGAGCCCTTTGGTTCTACATCGATAGAACCAAGGACATCCGTCATTCCAAGCAGTTGTGTCCTTTAAAGCTGTCCAGCTCAATCAGCCAGTGTCCATTAAGTGTATTTCTGCTTGGATAGTGGCATGCCTTCATCACTGTTACTGTATGGCACAGGTCAAGTTGGAAGGCCAAGTGCCCGCCCACTCTACCAGAGCTGTGGCTGTGTCTTTGGCAGAGGTCCACTCTGTTCCCATTGTGGACATTTCCAAAGCACCTACTTGGAGCTCAGTGCATACTTTCGTAAAGCAGTATGCTCTGAATGTCCGTGCCAGACTGCATGCTTCTTTTGGCAGGACAATCCTTAATGGACTTTTTTCCTACTGAGCTCCATCTCCTGCCATCCTGCTCGGGGAATTGATTTCAGCTTGGTACTCTTAACCCAGCAGTATGAATAAATGGTGAAGACTTTAAGTCCAGGAAGATATGGAAATTACGTACTCACCATAATTCTTGATATTCTTGGACAAGTCTTCACCATTTATTCATATGCCCACCTACTGTCCCCTAAGCTCACTCAGTCTGTTTCTGGTCTTCACGCCTTTGTTTCTGTTAAGGCTGTGAAGACTTTCTTCTTAGCTGACCCTTCCTACATGGGTCAGAAGGGCTGTCTCATGTCCTAGTTAGACTAAGTGTTCTCTAGTTAGTGTACGCAGCACCTCCTTGATAAAAATGGTACTGAAGCAGTTGGAGAAATTGGAAGGACACCGAGATAGCCTGTACGGCGCAAGCCAGTTTTGCAGCACTGCACATGCGCAGTCCTATCTCGGCACCGGCCCTCCTGAAGATTTTTGGCTCCCACAGAGTCCCAGAGCATCTGGCTTGAACTCAACAGTATGAATAAATGATAAAGACTTGTCCAAGAAGATCAAGAATAAAAGTGATAAATGAGTATGTAATTCCATTTAATGTTTACCAGTCCTTAAAGAGCAACTCTTCACTTCAGCATGTGCTTTCATAAATAAGATATTCAAACCCCAGGAATCCCTCACTGTGCTTACTAGTGCAATCCGCCTGAAGCATTGAGCTGCCCCAGAGAGAGTGGAATGTATGTGAATTATGGAACTCAGAATGCATTTTCAAATCTCTGCCTGGTGATGGCATTCTATCCTGCTCTCCGACGTCATATTTATTTCTCCGCCTGATGAAGTAAGTCCCCCCTGCAGAGCTCTCGTCACTTGACTCAAGTTTTCTGGCTTTATTTTCTGAGTATTTAAGTATTTTTGTTTTATTTTTAATTTTCTCTGCTGTTAGAGTAGCATAGTTTAGCCTTTTCTGTTTTGTTTTGCTTTTTTGTGGCTTTCTCCAGTTCCTCAGCAGTTCTCAGGAACCAGAGAAAAATCTCCATTTTATATAGCGGTTTTCTTTTTAACCGCACTTCTTTTATTACTTTTCCCTCTTATTTTTACTTATTTTACTTCATTTTGAACTGTTAGTGCTTCTGCTCCCAATTTTCAGGAACCGGGACGCTTTTCCTGTATTTGCCATTTTTCTGAGGGAAAGTTTTCTTTATAGTTTAAAAAAAAAAAAAAAAACAGTTTTAAAGCTTTTTGTGGTAGCAGTTCATCTTTTTTTAAGGAACTGGACCACAAATTGTATTTTTTCCTTTTTGGGGACCATATTTTAGGAGGTCTTTCTAAATTGGCATTTCAGATAGACCCAAAGAGAAAACATAATGAATAGGCTTCAAAAATTGTACAAAGTGCTACTACAACCTCTTAGCAAAAGCAGACTGCCATGAGTTGTGTTTAAGGTGAACTAGCTGATTGTGAACTTTTCAGTAGGTTTTGCCCTAAAACTGTCAAATAAAGGGCCAAGAAGTTACAAATTATGGCTTCTCAGTCTGCCTCTACGTCACCAGAGCACACTGATGAGGGCCATTCCTCCCATGGTAAACAGAAGGAAAGGTCTGTTAAAGACATGTCTGATTTTAGGGTTTCTGAAAAAGGGAACTTGGAGGTAGCCAAGTATAACATACCCTCTGAACAGGTCCCAGTCGGTCCCTGCTAATAGAAGACAAAAAGAAACATGCCACTGCCCCTTCTCCTCCTAAAGAATGAAGGGAGCCATCAGTGGACAGAGCAAGAATATGGTCTATGGAGGACATGACTAAGACTTCGCAATTTTTTCAGGCTTTCTGATCCTCCGGCTGATTAATGGGCATGTTAGTTCCTCCTCCAAGTCCTGCCCCCTTCCCAGTTCCTGAAGACCAGGGAGCTGAATTTTATTATGAGGAAGGGGAACCCATTAAACCCCGCAGTTGCCCTGAACAAGAGTTTGTTTCCCCTCCCCGGGGTCAGGAGGATTTTTCCTCCCACTATGCCTTTGTTAGGCAAATGGCAAATACCCTCGACATATCCATCCTGGAAATTGTGGAGAATGAGGATGATGTGGAGTTTTTGGATATGATGAGGTTAACCCAACCAAAAGGTTGCCTCTGTCTGTACAAAGACCCTTCAAGAAAGCAATCTGCAAGTTGTTGCAGACCCCTACGTACACTCTGGAGATCAACAAAAAGATTGAGAAGTACCAGCTAGACAGGCATGATGCTGAGTACCTCTGCTCACACCCAGATCTTGAAGAGGTGGCCCAGGTGGCTGCCTGCAACAAGGTTAAGGTTTCCTTCTCTGCCTAGTCTCCAGAAAAAAATTCCAGGAAGCTGGACAGTATGGAGAAAAGGTTTATACCTCTGCCTCCCTGCTTCTGAGGCAGGCTGCCTATATGGCCTATACTGCCTAGTACCAGAAAGCCTTCTGGTACTGACCATGCGTGATAAGGCTTTGGGAGACCTAGCACAAGATTTGGCAGATACAGCCAAATCAGCCCTTGATGCTACCAAATACCAGTTCCATATGGCATTGGATACCAGTGACACTGCTTCCTCCAGGGTCATGGCCCATGCCATATCTTTAAAGAGGTTTGCCTGGCTCAGGACCACTAACCTGTCCCAAGACACCCAGGCAAAAGCCATGGATTTCCCATGTGAGAATAATTTTTTATTTGGTGGCAAGACAGAAGCATACATGAAAAAGGTGGAAGAGTACAAAGCCACCTATAAAAGCAACACTGAGAAGGAAAAGGCCTCTACTTCCTATAAGCCTACATTACTTAAACAGACCTCTAACCCCGCCCTCCCTCTTACATACCCTGCCTCCCACTGCCTATTGGCCAACACTTGTAGCTTCCTTTGCTCTGGCTATGCCTCCCATCCCCCCTGCTCTCATCCCACGTAGTGCTTACTGATTGAGGTGCTCTCTTTCTCAATCTCTCTTCCTATCTGCCTCCTGCTAGCCAAGTTACTCCCTCCTGTTCAACTCGCTTCCCCACCCCTACTGTGCTAGTATGCAAGCCATGCGGGTTCTCTCTGACTTTCTCTCGCCTCTTCTTCTCCTCCTCCTCCTCCTCCTTGCCCTGCCCCCCTTCTCTCTCTCCCTGGTCCAAGCCACCCCCATCCTGCCCCCACCACCCTTTACTCTGGTTTCCACTGCTACTCCAAGGGAACTCTCCACTTCCACTTGAGATTTGTGCTTGGTGCACCGTTTGGATATTCCTGGTTACTTAGGCTGGGCACTACTCTCAACAAGTGCGACCACCTATCTACACTGTACCACCTTGCAGTCCATATGGGATACCGCCTGGAACCTTGCAACCTCTACTCCCGGAAACAACGATCAAAACTATCTGTCAAAGAGCTGCGACTCTGCTCTTTTAAAACTCCTACTCCTCCTCCTTTTCATCTCAGGCAGTGTCCATCCCAATCCTGGCCCTAGAAGCTCAGGCCACACACAAACTCCAGGTGCCCTTATCTTTGCAACCATTAATATCTGCAGCCTACTACCAAAGCTGGATGCACTCCAAGCCTTCATATGCCAACACAACCCTGACATCCTTGCAGTGGTGGAAACTTGGCTGACGCCTAAAGTTCCTGACTCAGCAGTAACAATACAGGGCTACAATGTCCAAAGGCTGAACCAGATATCCAAAAAAGGCGGTGGTTGCGCCATCTATATCAGAGATTCCCCTGTCATGGCACCCTGTAGCAACTCCATCACTTTCTGCCTCAGCTCAGATTCTGCCAATAAAAATTGTCCTAGGGCCCAACCATAAAGCCCTGACTATTGTCTCTGTATACGTCCCGCCCAGGGACCCTAAACATAGCTTCAACGATGTACTAAACTTTATCAACTCTCATCCTTCTGAAGCTGAACTTATTCTACTAGGGGATTTCAACATAAACTGGTTAGCATCGAGCGCCAGTGCCTGTAAAGACTCCATCTCAGCTGTTAACCTCACGCAAATGGTAAACTCCCCTACTAGGATTAGCTAGAAGACTGGCACCAGTACCCTCCTGGATTGGGTCCTCACTACTCACCCCACAAGGATTTCTCATACGACCGTTCTCCCAGACTCTCTGAGTGACCACTCCCCAGTCATATGTGCATGGTCTAACAAATTTCTTACCCCCCCTCCCAAAATTATTGCTAGCAGTCTTTCCTCATGGAAAACTTCCACATCTCAAACAATACCTGCTTCTACAAGACTGGCTACCCATCTATGAAGCAACAGATGTTAACTTGGCTCTTGATCACTTCATCTCAGTTTTCAACAAAGCCTTCGACCTCTTTGCCCCTGCTAAAAGACGCAAAACAAAATCTCTCTCTAACCCATGGCTCACTTCGGCTCTTCTGTCACAGCTGAAATTAAGGGACCACCTCTGGGCAGTTGCCAGGGCCACTGGCAAACAACTGGACATCCAAAATTACAAACAAGCACAAAATGCCTGCATTAAAGCCATCCGGCTAATGAAATCCACCTATTACAAAGACGCTCTCACCAATACATGGGGAAATGGTCGTGCTTTCTGGGACAATATCAAGGATGCCACAGGGAAGCAGCCAAAAACCTCTCTGGCCATGTTAATGGTTGATGGATCCTCAACCCTCGACCCCAAGGTGATCGCAGACATCTTTAACACGTTTTTTTCAGACCTTAGTGCTGTCCTACCCCGTAACTTTTTCGAAAACAGGGTCCCAAATACCTCTGCCCCTCGGTCTAACCATCCCCTCTTCTACTTCAGGGAGGTAAGGCCAAATGAAGCTCGACGCTATATTTCTGCAGCTATCTCTAAATCTAGATCTAGTAGCGACACCCTGGACCTTAAGCTTCTGTTGCTCACCCTCGATGAGGTAATTCATCCATTAACAAAAATCCTAAACCTCTCTCAGCTTTGGAAAATTCCCAGACTTATGGAAAACAGCCACCGTGACACCTGTCCATAAAAGTGGGGATAAGACGAATCACTCAAATTATCGCCCTATCTCCATACTGCCCCCACTGTCTAAGGCACTCGAGCGCATCGTGGCTGATCAACTTACTGACCACTTGGATAAATACACCACAACAACACGGTTTCCGGAAAGGTCACAGCACCACCACAGCCCTTCTTGAGTTCACTGGAGCTTTGCACAAATCCCTTGACAACGGCCTTCTCACAGGGGCCGTTTTCGTCGACCTCTCCAAGGCCTTCAATACAGTACACCATGGACTACTAATTGACCAATTACTGAATGCCGGGCTATCACCTGACTGTTCTCTCTGGTTTAAAAGCTACTTAGAAAACTGGTTGCAGAGAGTAAAAATTGCTGACTCTCTTTCTGACACCCTGCCTGTTCACTCGGGTGTCCCACAGGGATCCATACTGGGCCCCCTCCTTTTTAGCCTTTTCTTAAACTCCCTCCCTCCCTTACCTCTGCTCTGAGCAGATCATACTATATGCCGATGATGCTGTTGTATACTTCACTCACAAAGATCCTGCAGCTCTTCAACACAACCTTCAACTTGGTTTCAGTTCTGTAGAGACATGGTTTCTTAATCATAAACTGGTCCTCAATGACAAGAAAACCAAATCTGTGCTCTTCTGCAGCTCTCATAACCCACACAAGCTACACTACTTGGCTATCTCCACCACCCAGGGGAACACTCTAGATCAGGTGGGGTCCTTCAAATACTTAGGGATACAGCTTGACCCTAATCTCTCCTATGGACCTCACGTAGATAATGTAGCTAGAGCTGCTAATACACGGCTTGGTCTCCTCTACAAACACAGACAACACCTCACGCCAGAAGCTTTGAAGGTTGCAGTCCTGAGCTCTGTGAACTCTGTAAAAGACTATGGTCTCATCATTTATGGCTCGGCCACAACCACAACCCTTAGACGCCTCTCAACTGCCTTAAATAAGGCATGTCGGCTCATCACGGGTGCTCACCATCTCACCCACACATGTGACCTGTACACCCAGACTGGCTGGCTCCAATTATCAAACCGCATAAAGTTTCTCACCTGCTCCATGGCAAAAAATATCTACCTTGGCCTTGCACCTTTTGGGGTCTTAACTCTGTTACAACACTGAACCAACAAACGGTGCCTTCAGAGATCCACGCTACAGCTACTGAAGGTCCCCCACTGTCACACTTCACAGGGACAACACTCTTTTGCTTATCGAGCGCCACTCTGGTTCAGTGTCCTCAGCCCCATCGTCTCCTCTGCCCCAACAATTGGTATGTTTAAAACTAGGCTCCGGGACTATCTCACTACCAACAGCTCCTGTGATTTCCCTACTTAACCTTGTTTCTTCACTTCCCTGCCTGCTCTAGTGGTCCCCCTTCCCTCCTCACTGGATTCTACCCTCACATCTTGGTACCCCAATGCTGCACTTTTCACCCTCTCCCCATCCTACCTACATTCCTTCTCCCCCCACCCTTCCTCTCACTATGACTCTGGCACTTCTTATTTCTTGTCTGTTTTCTCTGACAAATGCCGCTGGCTGCCTTGCTTACAATGCAACCCTTTAATTGTATTAATCTGTAATCTGTTTGCAATGTTCACATTGCTGTAATAGCTGTCTTGATGTTCCCCATAATTTGTATTTCAAGCAACATGAAGTCTTGCTGTATTCTGACTAATGCAGTTAGCCCCAACCTTTAAACTGCCCCGGAGAACAAAGTGTTAACTTTCTATGCAGAGCATAGAATGCTGAGCTTGAGCTTGGTTGATGTCTCTGTCTGTTTCCCTTTGAAATCTAACCGTCAGATTCTTTACTTCGCCTCACTGAACAGTCGCTTCAGAGATTTCTCCTGCAGCTCGGTTTGAAAGTCAGTTGAAGTGTCGATTTACTGTTGGTTTTTAACTGAAATTTTTTTTCCCCATAGTCGGTTCAGTCTCTGTCTGTGGTACCGTGAGTACTAGATAGGTTTTGTACTGTTTTTTCTGTGTGGAACTTGTAAAAGTGTGGATCGGTTCGGCTGAACTGATTAGTTGTTAAATCTTGTATCTTACTTTAGTGTGTGGTTACCGGTCCTTATCAGTTCTAAAAAAACGTGTTTGATACGTTTTTTTCCAACACCCATGACATGGTTAGGAACCGATAAGGGAGTCTTGCCTGGTGGTTGCCGAAAAAAGGGTAATTTGGTTAGGTTGGCCATGTCTGAGAAACCCAAGGAAAAAAACGGGCCCACTGGGTTTCAACACTGCAGTAAGTGTGGGAAGGTCTTTGCTAAGGCCGATCCCCACACCACCTGTATTTATTGTCTGGGGTTTGAACACCTTGATTCAGACTGCCAAATTTGTAAAAACTTTCCCAAATCTACCCTTGAGAAGAGATTAGGTAGACTGAGGGAAAAGGAGGACGAGAAGTCCGCTGATACGAATGGCCAGCCTGGTTCGGTTCTGACCGAACCAGAAGGAGTGCCCTCTGACCAGGGCGATACTTCTTCGGGCAAAGGAGAGCTGATCCCGAGGTTCGTTCCAACAAAAGAAAACGCAAAGAAGTCGTCCGGTTCGGATCCAGAAGTCCATGTTCCGACCGACGAGGAAATAGCCAGAGTGATTCAGATTGTGGAATCGCTTCGCCTGGTTCTGACCGATCCGGCACCTTTTGGCAGGGGTTCGGTTCAGTCGGTTCCCCCGGTTCACGATTATACCCCTGAAGAGTTTATGAACCAGAGTTTGAGGTGGAGGGGGAGTTTGAGGATGACGATTACAGTGGTGATGGTGAAAGTCTGGATGTGCCTGTTGAACCAGACATCTCCCCAGACAGACCTTCAGGTGTATCCCCTCCTAGGCTTTCTGAGTCCCTTCCCACTTTATGTTCTATAGAAAGGTGGCTGAGACCCTCCAGCTTCCTATGGAGGAAGCAATGGAGAATCAAGAGGAGCCTAATTTTGTGGAAATGATGGATATCCCAGAGTCCAAGAGACTGTCTTATCCCCTTCAAAAATCTTTTGGCAAGCAGACACAAAAAATCTTGAAGTCTCCCAATTCTATACCTCCTGTTGATAGAAGAATGGACAAGAGGTATACACTTTCAGGCTCAGATACAAAGTTCTTATGTCAGCAATGCAGCCATGTTGGGGTTGTGCAGGCTGCTGCCTGTGATAAGGCAAACATTCCCTTGGCTTCACACCCACCAGACAAAGACTCCAGTAAGATTGATGCCATGGCAAAAAAACAGTACATGGCATCTTCCTTGGGACTCAGGCAGGCGAATTATATGGCCTATACAGCCAGGTACCAGAAGTCCAGGTGGGACACTGTACTGGCACTGGCAAAGCAGGCCTCCCCCCAGCTAGCCAAGTAGCTGGAGGAGGTGGCTGCAGATGGGATCGAGGCATCAAAAGTTCATTTTCATGCTGCTGTGGACTCCAATAATGTGTCATCAAGAGTCATGGCTACATCTGTGGCTCTTCAGAGAATGGCTTGGCTCAGATGTACTAGCCTCTCACAGGATACCCAGCCTAAGGCCATGGATTTTCCTGTAGTAGGTAATTCTCTGTTTGGGGAGCAGACAGAGAATTACATGAAGAAAATGGATGAGTACAGAACCACTTACAGGAGTGCTCAGGCCAGAGAAAGGCAGGCAACTCCTCAAAGGCAGCAGTCTAGGGGCAGGGGCAGGCCTTTTCATAGGCCTTTTTACCAAGCACAGGCCTCTTCTCCCTTTTCACAGAGGAGGTTCTTCAGAGGGAGAGGCAGAAGGGGGATGAGCAGGGCTACATCCACTCCTCAGCCTAAGGCCCCTGCCAAGTAGACACCCTGATATGCCTGTCCGGGTTGACTCTCCTATACCAGTAGTGGGCAGGCTGACTTGCAGTACTTCGTCCAGGACTGGATGTCTGTTACATCAGACAAGTGGGTCCTGGAAGTAGTAAGCCAAAGACTGGTTCTCAGCTTCAAAAAATGTCCAAAGATGAGAGCCAGATCTTTCCCACCTGCAGGTCTCTCCGAAACCCTTGCCCTAGAGGCAGAGGCTTCATCTCTGCTGGCTTTGAGAGCCATAGAGAGAGAGTACCTACCCTACACTGGGGCAAAGGTCTGTACTCCAGGTACTTCCTTACCCCAAAAAAGACAGGTGAGTGGCGAACCATCCTAGACCTAAGATACCTAAACAAATATCTTTTAAAACCAAAGTTCAAGATGGCAACTCTGAGAATAATCCTTCCCTCTCTAAGGCCAGGGGACTGGCTAGCCTCCATGGACCTCAAAGATGCCTGTTTTCACATTCCCATCAGGTGCTCTTACAGAAAGTACCTCAGGTTCGAGTTGCCCTCAGGGCACTATCAGTTCAGTGCAATGCCCTTTGGCCTAACTTCAGTCCCAAGGGTCTTCACAAAGTGCCTGGCAGTAGTACTTGCCTTTTTAAGGAGGCAAAATATTTCCATTTTTCCATACCTGGATGACTGGCTAATAGTGGGTCAGTCTCCAGACCAAGTCAAGTCAGACCTGCAAGTGACCCAGCAAGTGCTCACTTCTCTAGGATTTCTTCTCAACCTTCCCAAGTCAGTTCTCGAGCCTGTCCAGCTTCTTACCTTTATAGGGGCTGAGCTGGATATGGTCAAAGCAAGAGCATTTCTTCCCCTGGACAGGGCAAGAGTTCTTAAGTTCTTATAGAGCTGGCTTCTTCCTTCAGCCTTCAGGTGTCCCAACCAGTAAGGCATTTCCTTCAACTCTTGGGCCACATGGCATTCTCTACAGCAGTGATCCAAGGGGCAAGATTCCAGATGAGGGACATTCAGTTCCATCTGAGGGCCTTTTTGGTCCCAAAAGAAGGATTCCCTTACCAAACTGATTCCAGTGACTCGGACCCTGATCCAAGCCCTTCAATGGTGGCAGGATCAGGACAATTTAAGACAAGGGGTTCCATTTGCAACTCAGTCTCATTCAGTGGTCCTTACCACGGATGCTTCACTTCTGGGCTGGGGAGCCCATCTGGGGGCCCTCACTGCCCAGGGACTGTGGTCCCCTCAGGAATCCCTTCTCCATATCAATCTCCTAGAACTCAGGGCAGTTTCTCTGGCCCTGCAAGCCTTCTCTCAGTCAGTACAGAACAAGGTGGTTCAGGTCAGAACAGACACCACCACCACTATGTGGTACATCAACAAGCAGGGAGGCATTTGGTCTATGGCCTTGTGCACAGAAGCCATGAAGTTGTGGTCCCTGGCGTATTCCCTACAGACCTCTCTGATAGCAGTTCACCTTCCAGGGAAGGACAATGTGCTAGCAGATGCACTGAGCAGGATCTCACAGGGCCATCACGAATGGTCCCTGGACCCTCTGGTATTGAAGGTGATTTTTTCAAGGTGGGGCACTCCAGAGATAAATGTTTTTGCAGTCCCAGACAATCACCAACTTCCTCTCTTTTGTTACAGACCCCCAGTCTTGGGCTCAGTCCCCCTGGATGCTCTGGGAAGGGAAATTTCTGTATGCCTTCCCTCCCTTCCCCCTTCTGTTCAGAGTTTTAATCAAGATAAGGTCACAACCTTGCAAAGTGATTCTGATTGCTCCAGACTGGGCCAGACAGGCCTGGTACCCCCTGTTGCTGTCCGTAGCAGTCCATCTTCCCCTGTCTCCTCTCAGGAATTACAACCTATTAATCTCCTCTCAGGGGAGGATTTGGTACCACAGTCTTCAGTCTCTCAATCTCAAGGCATGGCTCTTGAAGAGTTAGAGTTTGCAGATTTGCATCTGTCTCAGGGGGTTCTGGATAGTCTCAAAGCTTCTCGAAAGCCCTCCACCAGAAAGACTTATAACTCCAAATGGAAGAGATTCAGCATTTGGTGTTCTAAGAAGCATATTTCTCCAGACACTGCTGAATTGCCTACAGTTCTGAACTATATAGTCCATCTTAATGGCCTAGGCCTCAGACCAGCTACTCTCAAGGTACACTTGTCAGCTGTTTCTGCTTTTCTGTCAGTGGGGAAGTCTTCCTCACTATCATCTCATCCTGTATGCTGTAAATTTTTTAAAGGATTGCTTCATACCAATCCTCCCTTTAGAGACCCTGCCCCTGCCTGGGATTTAAATGTTTGCATTGCTCAACTTATGCAACCTCTTTTTGAGCCTATGTCCTCAGCAGAGCTTAAGTACTTGACTTGGAAAACTGTGCTTTTGGTAGCCATTACCTCTGCCAGACATATCAGTGAACTGCAAGCCCTGTCAGTGGAACCTGATTTTATCTCCTTTCACGGAGATAAAGTGGTCCTTAGAACCAGTAGAAGGTTCTTGCCCAAAGTGGTTTCAGATTTCCACTTGATTCAGTCTATGTCTCTTCCTGTTTTCTTCACTGATCATTCTTCCTCAGGAGAGAGGAGGCTACAGAGTTTAGATGTTAAAAGAGCCCTTAGCTACTACATAGAACGTACCAAGGGTCACAGGTTTGAGTCCCTCCAGTTATTCCTCACTTATGGAGAAGTGGGAAAAGGGCAAACCTGCCTCCAAGAGAACGATTGCCAGGTGGATTGTGTCTTGTATACAATTCTGCTATGAGAAACTGGGAAAGATTCCACCCTTAGTCCTGAGGGCTCACTCTACAAGAGGTATAACTGCTTCCCTGGCTGCTGCCAGGGATATTCCTCTCTTAGAAATCTGTCAAGCAGCCACCTGGAAAACAGTCCATACCTTTACCAAACATTACTCTCTGGATATCCAGGCTAGGAGTGATGCTCGGTTAGGCACAGCAGTACTTCAGAGCCTATTCCCAAAGTAGGTTCTGTCCCTCCTCCATGGAGGTACTGCTTGTTTTGTCTGAATTAGTCAGAATACAGCAAGACTTCATGTTGTTTGAAGAAAAAATTACTCACCTTAGTAATTATGTTTCTTGTATTGGAGTCTTGCTGTATTCTGACCCTCCCCTCCCTCTCAGAACCTAGTTTTTGGGAAGTGGGCGGGCAGGTGCAGTGTTGCACCTCAGGGGTGCTCCTTTACACCTTTGCTTTTGTTTGGGTGTTTCTCTTGTTATTATTCTTATTTGAATGGGTTTTTTGTTTTGGGTTTCCTGACTTGAGTCTTCCCTTGGGGATCCAAAACTTTTTGTTGCCAGTTGGCTAGTAAAAATTTTACAGTTTCCACATAGAATAACTAGTGAGTTTTTGCTCGTAAGAATCTGATGGTTAGATTTCAAAGGGAAGCAGACAGAGACATCATCCGAGCTCAAGCTCAGCATTCTATTCTCTGCATAGAAAGTTAACCCTTTGTTCTCCGGGGCAGTTTAAAGGCTGGGGCTAACTGCATTAGTCAGAATACAGCAAGACTCCAATAGAAGAAACATAATTACTAAGGTGAGTAATTTTTTTCTTCTCTGACGTGGAACTTTTGTAAAAGAGCCTTGGCTCAAAGGTATTTGTAATCCTAGACTTAAAGGGACACTGTCAACCCCCTTAGGTTTCAAAGTGTCCCTGGTTTAAAAAACACACTTTATGATTGCCAACATTCTGTAAAGATCGTTGATGCAGCTGGTAGTTTGATTCTGACTCTTATGTTCTATAAAAAAGTAAAAACAGACTGCCCAACATACTGGTGTTATCACACCAAAACAGGTTTGTTTATATTCCTTGATCAACTCCAAATGCATCTTTCTTGGAACTGGGAACACCCACAAAACAGTCTAACCCATCATGATGTAGTGAAAGTTTAGGAGGCTACTTTCTCATGAGTGATTGCACTGTTTGGGTGTGTTTCTAATGCTCATGAAGTAAGCAGCATGAACAAAACCAGGATTGTAACAAAAAAAAGTTGTTTATAAATATACATTGCCATGCATTTCAGTTCTACTAAGCAAGGAGACAGCCACAACAAACAGCAGCATCAGTGAATTCTAGCGAGGGTAAGCAATCATAAAATGTGGGGTTTTAACTAAAAATAATATGATGAAAAACAGGTTGACAGTGTCCTTTTATTAATAAAATAAAAAAAATAAATAAAGCCTTGTGGAAGGGGAGGTAGGGGTAGCGGTTATTTTCCCCATGCTTTCCTGCTTTATGATTTCTCTCAGATCGGAGGTTTCTTCAGGGGCAGGGCAGAAGAGACTCCAGACAAGGATGATCCAGCTCTAGCACCGAAGGCTCGGCCCAAACAGAACCCCTAATGAGTCGATCCAGGTCTTCCATCCATTGCCAATGGGAGGAAGGCTGTCTCACTTCTTCCAGGAATGGAAAAACATCACCACAGACAAGTGGAACTGGAAGTAGTGAGCCAGGGGATCACACTGCAGTTCAAAAGATTTTCCAGGCTGCAGGTTCACAGGAACTTCAAACCTCACCCTCCAGCAGCAAGGATTTTGGTGGAGTTAGAGGTCAAAAAGTTGCTGCAGGCAAAAGTAGCAGAAAGAGTCCCTCCCTCCCAGTGGGGAATTGACCCTTTATTTATTTATTTATTTTTCATTTACCAGTAGGCAGTAGGCACATTAGGCAATAAGATGCCTATTTTTACGTGCAACCTGGGAGAGTACAACCATAATACAGACATCGGAGAATACAATATAGTAGAGCACACATAGTGAGAAGATACAATATAATAAGGTATACTGTGGTAAGAAGGTACATAGCATGAGGATACAATAGAACAGGACACACAGTGGCAAGATTGTTACTTGGCATGTAGTGCATCTAATTTTAAACTGAGGCCATTGTAGAATACATAGTGCACATTTGTTTAGAGAGTTAGGGAACGAGAAGGAGGTCAGTAGGTCCATAAGTGTGACACAGTGCTCATAGGGAGATAGAAAGGTCATCGGGAACAGGGAAAAGAGACCGATTCATGACAATTTACATCAGAAGTGTGCTGATTGGGGCTGCTGGGTCAGTAGGGGTACACTTGGGACATACATGTAGGGTGGTTACTCAAGTGCTGAGCCAGGAGCAGATTGCCTGGCTGAGGAGATGTCCCTGGTATTTGCCATGAAATGATTGAGAGGAGGTACCATGCCGAATGTCAGGAGGAATGGCGTTCCATAGTTTGGGGCCAGACTAGGCAAAGGACACTCTGCCCACTCTAGATTGGATTCTAGGGACAGCGAACAGGGCATTAACAGTTGGCCTAAGGGGTTAGCCATTTTCTATGGCCCGAAGAGCTGATGCGATCGAGCTGACTGTTTTTTAAGATATTAAAGATAAGCTGAAGAATATACTGGGGCTTCATAGAGCAATTTGGGGAGTAGCATTCCTCTGGCAATAGGTAGGCGAGCTTGTGGATCCAGGTCCCAGGCA
The DNA here is from genome assembly GCA_016271365.2 of Neoceratodus forsteri. Classification (NCBI taxonomy): domain Eukaryota; kingdom Metazoa; phylum Chordata; order Ceratodontiformes; family Ceratodontidae; genus Neoceratodus; species Neoceratodus forsteri. Next base: position 212,264,074 of record JADMNL010000027.1, read on the forward strand.
TCTTTGTATGATACATCAAGCACGGAGCGCACAGATTTACGGACACTTGTCACATGTGCTGCATAGTCTAGAGAGGGGTCTAGGATGAGTCCAAGATACAAAGAGGAATAGGAGGTTGGGACCGTGGTGCCATCCTGATATACAGCAGATAAGGGGGAAGGGCAGGCTCTGAGTTCAGGGGTAGTGCCAAATAGCATTGACTGGGTTTTAGTGGTATTGAGGATGCGCATGTTCAATGACAGACAGGTGTGCACTGACTGGAGGTCCGCTGGCAGTTGCTTATTTATCTGGGCATTATGCTTCGAGCTGGTATAGAGGACCAAATCATCAGCATAGAGTATGGCGGAGGAGTGTGTTATGCTATGTGTGATATTGCTAATGTGCATGGCGAACAGCAGGGGGCCAAGTATGGAGACCTGTGGGACTCCTCTCAGAGAAGGTGCTGGATCCGAGAATGAGGATGCATACAGGACCCTCTTGACTCTGTTTGCTAAGTAGTTTTGAAACGAGGGGAGAGCAGTTTGAGAAATGCCCAGGTGAGCAGAGTGTGGTTGACAAGGTCAAAGGGCTTTTGTTAAATCAATAAAAACAGCACCTGAGAGGGTACCTGTATCCTTTGCGGTGGAAATGCTACTTGCCAGGGTAAGGAGGGCAGTGGTGGTGCTGTGCCCTTTGTGAAATCCGTGCTGATTTTGGGACACTAGATTATACTCGGCAAGGTAACTAGTAAGCTGCAAGGCCACTACCTTTTCCAGGATTTTACTTAGGACAGGTAGGATGGCAGTGGGCCTATAGTTCAGGATTCGATGGTCTCCCTTCTTGAAAACTAGGACAATCTGTGTGGTTTTCCATGCATCTGGCACTATGCTTGTTGATAGGGACAGACTGATTATTTTAGCTACAGGGGAGGCTAATTCCTTTGCAGCGATTTTCAGAAGTTTATGTTCAGCTCCATCAAGGTCTGCAGATTTGGAGTCAGGAATCTGCACGAGGGGTTTCTGAACCTCTGAGAGCTTGACACGCATGAAGTGTGTGTGTGGGTGGGGTGGGGTTGGGACTGAACATGTGATGACCCTGCATAGCTGCTGGCTTGAGAGGTTGTAGGAGTCCCTTCGGAGGACGTTTCCCCATATGAGGAGAAGTGGAAGTCAAATGCACTGGCAGTTGTTGTACTGTTATAGCAGTGCACCCCTTTCAGTAACACATCGGGGGAAGAATGGTTATCTTGTTGGCCAATAATTTTTTGTTTTATCTGTTGCCAGAACAGCCTGGGATTTAGGGCTGTAGCACAGAATAGTGTTTTGCACTAAATGCTTTTTTGTTTCTTACCTCCCTTTTACATTTGTTGCATAACATTCTATAAGTAGCCCAGTCCTGGGGTGCTGCTGAGGCCTTTTAGGCCTCCCATCTTTTATCAGGTTCTTTAAATTTTGTTAGAAGCTCATGGTCAAACCATTTTGTTAGAGGGGCCGTCACCCTTCTCTTAATGAAAGGGGTGAACTTATCTTGCAAGGAGGTAATACGGTAGTGAGGAAAGAAAGAAGGTGCTGAGTTTACGTCGGTGGCAGTATGCAGATATGTACAGTTCATGTTTGCTATCTCCTGTCTGTTTAGGTCAGGGTCTAGACTGGCATATTTTCTGAGATGTATGATCCTAGAGGTGGCTTTAGGTAGTTTGGCTCGCTGCACACAGAAGATGGGGCAGTGTTACTCAAGGTGCTTTCTCATTACATCAACAGAGAGGCACACAATCCTCAAAGCTGTGCACAGACGCTATGAAGATCTGGAATCTGGCGTACTCCATGGAAGTTTATTTATTTATTTAATTTTGGTAACCGGGTAGGCCCACTGAGACCAGGGTTCCCTTTTTCAGGGGTGGCCTGGGGTTAATTACAATAAACAAGAAACACAACATTATTGATTGTATTGGTTGAGAACAATTATAGACACTGGCCCAGATATTCAAACTGCGCCACAAAAGTGCACAACAGCAGGAGCAAGCGCAAGTCCACTGCGCCCATGTGCAACACGCGTGATATTCAAACACTGTGCAGGTCAAGATGTGCCTGCAGCACACGACTGAATATCGCGCCAACTGCACCATAGCGCAACCAGGGATGTGCAGTGGCGCAGGTCAGATGCGCAATAGCAAAACAGGGACGCCTGGTGGAGCAGGGCAGCAGCAGTGCAACAGCACAAGCAGGGATGCATAGAGACAAGATGCAGGGGCCCACTACCCATGGTAGGGATGGGCAAAGGAGCACTCAGCAGAACAGACATCGCCCCCCCACACCCCATGCACTGCACAACTTGAGGAGAGCAGGAAGAACCAATGGCCCAGGGACACCAGCAAGAAACCCACCGCCGTGGCACGGTGCACCAGCACACCCCCTTGCAATCTGGGACCGACACACATGGATGCCCGGCCCACCCCGCACACACCGACCCACCAATGCAGACACCTGCACCACGATCCCCTATACACCCTGCCCAGGAGTAGCGCCCAATAGTGCAGGACACCCCAAGCATGCCACCACCCCCACTGTGACAATACAACCCTGTGCACCACAGAACCATGCAAGGTAGCCCCACCACGAGCACCCAACAGCGGGCAGCAGCAGACAGCGAAGCAACGGCTGCAGACACAGTGCTGCCACGCACATCTCCCCCCCAGGTAAAGCTGTGAGGCCGACCATGCATTGGCACATGAGGTACCACACATGTGACAGGGCATGCCCCAGAACCCACCACCAGTGTCACAGCACCCTGCACACCCTCCCAAGGACACACCCCATCCCAGCACTGGCCACAACAGCCAGTGCAGACACCCACAGTGTTGCATGGAAGCATGCGCCACACAGGATGCAACATAGTGCACAGACAAACAAGCACCCATACCCAAGGGTACACCAATACAGGGACACAGTAGCGGGTCAACCAAGCCCCCATCGTGTGACCACGGCAGTCGTGCACACACGGCCAGAACCCCTCCACAGCACAGGTGTGCCAGCAACCCTCTGCAGGCACCACAACGCTGTACGCCACCAGCATGCGGCTGGAGCACAAGTGACAGACAGTGGAGCACATCCCCTGCAACAGGCACTGGTGACAGCATCGAGGTGGGACAACAACAGCAGAGGCAACAGTGCCACCCGAGGCAAACGTGCACTACACCAGTGGCAGGAGGCAACCCGGCATCGTGCTGGGTACAGTGGCAGTCCACCAAGGGCAGCCACCACTGACATGCCAGTGGACTGTGCAGGTCACAGACATGCAAGGGTGGCAGCTGCACAGGCCATGGACGGTCTGACAGGTGTGCCATGGACACAGCGCATGCACCGTGTAACACTGCACACAGTCATCCATTACACAGGGAACAACACACAAACCACAGACAGTGACTGAGAGCTATACCCACACCACACTGGCCTCCCCTATGGACACACACACACACACACCATGATAGCACCACCCCCGACACCATGCACACCACTGCAGCTGAGCACCATTAGCCCGCTGCAAATCAGAGACCACAACAGTAGGCATAACTAAACAAATATATTAAAAAAGTAGTAACAAAACTATGTACAAATATATACATTTGAAAGGGGTGAGGGCCACATTCTGGGTGGAGGTGGGTAAGGGGCAGGGGTGAACAAATGGTAGAGGGAAGGAGGGGTGTGAGGGTAGGTCCAGGGGGCTTTTCCAGGCTGAAAGTGTGGTCTATCTTCAGTGGGAGCCCTGCTCCCCGCTTCTATGGCGCCTCCTGCCATGTCGACGCCTCACACCATGGCGATCCATCCTTTCGAGGATGGCCAGAGAGGCCCTGGCCACCTGTAGCAGCTCCTGCAGCGCCCGCTCCATATGGACCATCCTCCGTCCACCGAGGACAAGGGAGAGAGTCAATAGGCGTGAATGCACAGCCCCTGCAGCCCACCCATTGTGCATGGCATACAGCCATGGGACACGCCCTTGTGATGGTGTGCGACCACCCACAGTGATCATGTCCACAAGACCTGCCCACCCAGGTGCACACAGTCATACGGACCGCTGCACACACCCACCGCCCAAGTCCCGAACAGCACCACCGTGGCTGTACAGTGACATGGCTTTGCGGTGCGAAGGCAGTGGAACAGCCATGTACCCGGTGCATGCATGGATCACCAGTGATGCACTCCCAGACATGCAGTGCCACTGGACAGTGCTGACTGTACTATGTGGCATGCACAGCAGTGGTGTCAATGGATGGTGGCCATGCCCCGCTGCCCACCCTGCTACACAGCATGCACAGAAAATCCTGGATGTAAGGCACTCACCATCATCAGGCTGGTCCCGGCGCTGGGCTGGTATGGGTCCTCTGGCATCTGGTCATGCCTCACGCTGCAGCCACTCCTCCCTGGCACACCAGCGCTCCTCAGGGCCCAGGGTGCAAACATGGAGAGAGGAACATCAGTACAATCCAGTAGCAAAGGCCCCCTGCCCCCGGGTGTGTGCGATCCCACACAGCCAAACCCATCTGCCCCCCAACCCTATACCACCACTACCACCATGGCCCACACTGGATGGACCCCCGTGTGGTGGACACATGCCCATCGCGATACCCGTATGGTCCTAACCAGTGTATGGATGGGGCACCTACCTGGCCGTGGATCTGCGCCCCTCCTGGCGCGTCCCCATACCGGTGCCTGCACTGCTCCGCTGTGCGCTGGATCCCTGTCGCCTCCTCCAGGGCCACTGCCACCTCCTCCCACACGGCACTCCTGGCCCTGTCCAGGGGTGCCTCCCCAAAGAGAGCACCAGCATGGGGCTCAACTAGGGGCATGAGGTTAGCCAGTTCAACCTGGCTCCAGATTGGTGCCCGTCTCCGTGCCATCTTTCCACCATTGAGTATCAAAATGGCACTCCCTAGCACATGTATGCCACGTGCGGATGCTGTGCAGTACTGCGCTGCCATTCCCCATCGCGCTGTCACCGAACAGCGCGATAGAGGTGCACCGATGCAGATGCATGGTGCCTAGGGGGCAAAGGTCGGCACAGGGTCAGGGGTCCGTCACGCACTGACCGCCACAGCGTGATTGGTACTCACCACGTGCAGCGCGGTAGGACACCTATGTGGCACTTCCTGTAGCAGCCTACCGCACTGTGGCACCACGGCGCCCCAGTGCAAGAGCACTATACATGTGAACAGCGCACTAGTGCCACTGGCACAGTGGTGGACATGCCCTGCACTGCCTCCCGCGCTCAGCACGTCAGCAGCGCAGCAGGCGTCGGTGTCAGCACCCCGAGCATGCGCCGTTCGGTGTCTACTGCGCACGTCACAGAGCTGCGCCCTTGCCTGAGCATGTTCAACACAATTGCTCAAGGTGCAACAGCGCGATATTCAGCTGGCATATGCAAATCAGCAATTCAGTGGCACAGCTACTGCATTAGCATCCACTGAAAATTGAGCCTCTCCTCATTCGCATGCGTTGCGTTATATAAATGCGACATGGGGCTGCAGAGGCCATAGTCTGGTATTGCAGTCTGTTGTGGTGAGTTGCATGCTGTTTACCAGTGTGGACTGTGGTGTGTGGGAGATGCATGGGACTGCACATTCAGAGGTAACACCTGTCATTCCCACAGGATCAATGATGACCGAACGTGAGGTTGAGGAGGAGGAGGAACAGAGACATGGGAGATGGAGGAGGCCCAACTTCACCAAGGCAGAATCAGATGCCCTGTTTGAGGCCTACCTTGACCAGGAACTGCTGTTCAACGGACAGCGGGGAACACCACAGGCCCGTGCTGCAGCATGGGGTGAGGTGGCGCGTGCCGTCAACCAGCATGGCAGCCACCAGCGGTCCGTGCAGGAATGCAAGAAGAAGGTGGGCACGGACAGGAGAAGGATTAAAGATAAGGTGGCTGCCATCAGGGCAGTACGGGCTGCGACTGGTGGTGGACAGCCGGCCGTGCCACACCTGACGCCACAGGAAGAGCAGGTTGCTGGCAGCATGCGGCGTTGTGCCCTCAAGGGTGTTCCAGGTGGTGGTTTCCAGGCGGGTGGTAGCCCGTCACTGCATGGTAAGTCGTGATCTGTCACTGTGTGGGGGGTTGGGGGAATGCCACAGGGTAGGGCAGAGACATTAATGCTACTGTGTTCCCTTACAGCTCCTGAGCGTCTACATGGGTCAGTGGTGGTGGGCTCGTCCACTGAGGGCGATATCCTGGACACAGAGGAGCACCCTTCCACCTCCACAGGTGTCCGAGGGTCAGGACGACAGTGGGCCCACCTGGCTGTCTGGACTGAAGTTGGTGGAGCTGGTGCGGAGGAGGCCCTGCCCGTGTCCCAGCGTGACAGCGTCCATGGATGCCAGCATGCTGAGACTCTGACTGGTGCAGGATCCATCACCGATGATGATGGAGCTCACATCATGGACAGTGATACGTGTGGGCTGCAGGATGGCTGCACAGCAGGTAACAACACGGGCATAGCCATGGGTGGTGCCGCCGTGGAGGCCTGCGTGACATCACTGTCCCAGCCTGTGCCTGTCTGCACCAGTGGGGCAGCACTGGTGTGCATCCAGGACAGTGGGGCTGTTGCAGGCGCTGCGGCGGCACCGTTGAGCCCTGGCGAGCGGCGGCTGGAAGGGCAGTGTCAGCAGTGGGCCCATGGCGACGAGGGGATAGCTTCGCGGGGCGGCATCAGTGCACCGCCTGTGGACATGCCCATGCATGGCCCTGGTGTGCAGTGCCCAACATCAAGGGGTGCTGCCCAGCACGGCCGCGAACACCTTGAGGGACAGCATGCCGATCAGGCGGAGGACCTCTCAGATGAGCATACCCACATACTCCATGAATCAGTGGATCAGCAGTTGCGGCTTGTGACGACGGTGGATGCACTCAGTGCAGTCCTGCACCAGGCAGAGGAGCGGCGCAGCAGGGACACCGGTCTACTCCTGGCAGGGATGGACCGGCTGCGGGAGGATGTGACCACCACCATTGACAGGCAGACACAGACATTCACAGCTGTCATGGGCATACAGTTATTTGCCCATGCGCCACAGACACCGAGCAGTGCCATGTCCACCTCCGTTCCCGGCATTGCACACCCTCCATGTCGACACCGGGTTCAGCTGTGGGCATCCCGAGCACGCCTGGCGCAGGCATGTTCGGTAAGCTGCAGACCCCTGCTCGAGAACGGTCGCGTTCCCACAGCGGCACCCCTTGGGGACCGTCAGTGCCACCCATGAGGCCAGTGGTCAGCCTGTCACGGCTGGCGGGTCTCGGCGGGGCCGCCCACGCATACATGGCGGCCGTGGCACTGTGCCGTGTGACTGACCTGTCTCCCACTATGGCTACTGTCTGACGCTGCCCTGTGTGCAGTGTGTTGTTCAACGTGTAATGCACAGGTGGGGTACCCAGCCCTGCACACACACACACACACACACACGGTCCATCTGCACACCCTCCTGGCTGCTGGCCGCTGTGGCGTGTGCATGATGATGCCTGCGTTGCGCTGTCCGCCACTGTGCAATGGTGCCCAGCGTCTGAGGCACACACAATGACGGGCACTGGGTGTGGTGGTCTGTGGACGTGTGTGTGGCTAGGGGTGGCGGTTGGGGTCGGTGTGCCTCCTACCCTTTGTGCATGTCTTGCGAGGGGTGTGTGTGTATGACCTCGTGCCGTGTTAGGCCTTGCCCATCCCTGACGGCATGTGCGGTTCCATGCTCAGCCAATTCCCTTTACGCCATGCGCCCCTTGGATTTGTCCATGCATGTTTGTGGGTTGTGCCCTTGCCATTGGTGGTTGCACATGGCCCCATGACTTACCTGGGTTGGTTGAAGTGCTCCTTTGTGATGGTGTTCCGGTGCAGCTGTGACATCCGGATCAGTTGGGGGTCCCTTGACCAAGGGGGCCATCACCATCTGCACCAGCGTCCTCATCGTTCTCATCGCTGTCCCCCTCTTCGACCTCTACAGCTATCCCACAGTCGTTGGCCATGTTGTGCAGGATGCAACAGGCCATGAATAGCCCGCAGGCCTTCGAGGGGCTGTACTGTAGGGCACTGCCAGATGTGTCCAGGCAACGGAAACGTGCCTTCAGCATCCTGAACACCCGCTCTATGACATAGCGTGTGGTGGCATGTGCCTTATTGTACCGTTGCTGCGATGGGGTCGTGGGCCGCCGGTACGGTGTCAGCAGCCAAGGACAGAGTGGATAGCCAGTGTCACCTATATGTAGAGGGTGGACATTAGTTTGGTGATCAGCATCACCCTGCCATGGGCCATCTAGGCCAGTACCCATGTCACCTCTTACTATGCCCCTCCCAAGATCCATGTCTTTCTGCGTGATTTGCATACTCACCCACTAGGTGGCCAGTGGGGATGTCCCCACTCTCGAACCTGTGGCACAGTACAGACTGGTGCCAGATGAAGGCATCATGTGCTCCCCCAGGGTGCATGGCACAGACATTGGTTATGCGCCCCCTAGCATCGCACACCACCTGGCAGTTGATGCTGGCATAGCCCTTCCGGTTGATGTACGCAGCACTTTCCGGGCTAGGTGGCGTGCGGATGGCCACATGGGTGCAGTCAGTGGCCCTGAGCATGCCAGGCATACGTGCTACCTTGTGGAACTCTTGTATGTGTGCTGTGCGCTCCGCTGGTGTACTGGGGAAATGGATGTACTCCGCAGCATGTGGCAGCAGTGCACTGAGGAATTGTGTGAGTAGGCGTGACGTGGCCGGCTGGGTTATGCCTGTTGTGTCCCCTGTTGGTCTCTGGAAGGTGCCCGTGGCGAGCAGGCACATGACAGCTGTTACCTTTGTCTCCACTGACAGAGCATGGCTCCGTTGTGGGGGTGCTTGCATTTCATCACTGCACAGCTCACAGAGTCACCTCAGGATCGCCCAGTTCAGGCGGTACCGGCCCACAATCTCGGTGTCACTGTAGTGCTCAAAGCTGGTGCGGGCTCGGTACCGCCTGTTGGGGGCATACCGCTGACGGGCCCTTCCACGGCCGCGCCCCCCCCTGCTGCCTGCCTTCTCACACCCCTCATTACCGCATCCATCTGAATGGTGGCACTGGCCATGTCCCTGGCTTGTGTTCCCCCCTGGCAGCTGTAATCCTGTTTCCCCCGCTGTCCTTTGTGCTACTCCACCTGCACCGGGAACACCTCCAAGCTTTGGCTGTCCTGCCCACTGCCACTACCCTCGGTCCACTGTGACACAGGTTCCCCACTCCTATCCTGTTGCCCTATGTTCCCAGGTATGCCCTGTCCTGCTCTTTTCCTGTCCCACTTCCTGCTTCCCTCTCTTCTGTGGCTGTCACAATCAAATCATGGGAGGATGGGGTGGTACCCGAGGACTGGAGGAGGGCAGATGTGCTTCCCCTTCACAAAAGTGGGAGCAAGGCAGAAGCAGGAAACTACAGACCTGTTAGTTTAACCTCAGTGATAGCGAAAATGATGGAATCACTTCTGAAGGAAAGAATTGTCGAGTATCTAGAAGCCAGAGGGGCACAGGACCCTAGGCAGCATGGATTCACAGCGGGAAGGTCATGCCAGACGAATCTGATAGATTTCTTTGACTGGGTGACCAAAGTAGATCAGGGAGGGGCTGTGGACATGGCCTACCTAGACTTTAGCAAGGCATTTGACACAGTCCCACACAAAAGATTAATATACAAGTTAGCCAGCCTGGGAGTGGGTCCCAAGATGACAGCCTGGGTAAAGAATTGGCTGGAGAATAGGACACAGAGAATAATAGTAAATGGAGTCCACTCAGAAGAAAGGAGGGCTACTAGTGGGCAAATGTAGGTTCAGTAGTTAGGACCAGTCCTCTTCAATGTCTTTATAAGCTTACATTGCAGAAGGACTGAAGGAAAGTATGTCTCTTTGCAGATGACACAAAGATCTGCAACAGAGTTGATGCACAGGGTGGGGTGGAAAGGATGAGAAGGGACTTGGCAAGGTTAGAGGAATGGTCAAATGTATGGCAGCTTAGATTCAATGCTAAGAAGTGCAAGGTAATGCACCTGGGAAACAAAAACCCAGGGGAAGAGTACACAATGGGGAGTGAGATACTAACAACAACAAAAATGGAAAGGGACCTGGGGGTAGTCATATCAGATGACCTAAAGGTGGGCAAGCAATGTGAGAGGGCAGCAAGGAGGGTTGGGGGATACTGGGATGCATAGGAGGCATCACCAGTAGAAAACAGGAAGTTATTATCCCTCTGTACAGACAGCTGGTGAGACCCCATCTGAGTACTGTGTGCAGTTCTGGAGACCCAATCTCCGCAAAGACATAGACAGGATGGAAGCTGTCCAGAGGAGGGCAACTAAAATGGTGCAGGGTCTGCACCGGAAGACATATGAAGAGAGACTTAAGGAGCTTAATATGTATAGCCTCGAGGAAAGGAGGGAGAGGGGGGACATGATAGAAACGTTCAAGTACCTCAAGGGAATCAACAAAGTCCAAGAGGGTAGCATCTTTCAAAAAAAGAGGTGTGCAAGAACAAGAGGGCACAATTTGAAGATAGAGGGGGGGCCTCAGAGGTAATGTAAGGAAGTATTTTTTCACAGAGAGGGTTGTGGATGCATGGAACGGCCTTCCGGAGGAGGTTGTGGAGTCAAAAACTGTGGTGGAATTCAAGCATGCATGGGACAGTCATAAGGCAATTCTAGGGGTGGGGTAGGAAGAAGTAGGCTGCTGGTTAACTAGGATCTGCAGCTTATCCAGTAGGTAGGGAAATGGGCAGACTGGGTGGGCCAAGCGGTCCTTATCTGCCGTCAAATTCTATGTTTCTATGTCACCTTGCTCCCACCTCTGGCTTCCCTATAGCGTTCTTGCACCTCTCTCTTGTTCCTTTTTATTTTGGATCATTTCCGCTATTGTGCAACTTCTGCTTGCTCCTCTATTGCGCATGGCGCATGCTGTTGAATATCACACTGCACCATTTACAGTATTCATGGTTCCTCCCCCTTTAGTTGAGCATGCATTCATTACCATTGTGCTGTTGCGCATTGCGATTTGGGGGGCGCAGCTGTCTCCCACTGAATATGGCAGAATGGCGCATTTTCGGACTTGCGCTGGCGCATCTCTGTTGCGCATGGCGCAACCCTTTTGAATGTCTGGGCCACTATGTAAGTTGAGAACAATTCTAGACACTTCATACAGAGGAGTACATCACTTATTAATCAACAGTAGCTCATAGCACAATCTTGGCAGTTCAGCAGAACAATGAGAGACAACACGGCATCTCCGGTTTAACGCGCATAACTGTACAACAGGAGGCCCCAGATTCAACTCCCACCACAGCCCCTGGCTCTTCATGAGATGTGGTACAGAATGACTTAAGTGTAACTGTCAGCAGTCCATCTTCCAGGGAAGGACAGTGTCCTAGCGGATTCCTTCAGCATGATCAGCAAGGGGCATCACGAATGGTCTTTGAACAAGCAGATGCTGGCCACAATATTCAGGAGATGGGGCACACCAGAAATAGATGTTTGCTTCCAGCAAAAATCACCATCTCCCACTCTTTTGTTTCAGGCCTCCAGCAGTGGACTTGGTCCCCGTGGATGCCCTGACCTTGGACTGGTTGAGGAGACCCCTATATGCTTTCCCTTCATCCCCTCTACTTCTGATAGTACTGCTGAAGCTAAGGAGTCAGCCTGCTGCCATGATATTAGTGGCCCCAGACTGGACCCGGCAGGTGGCTGGTACTTTCTTCTCCTGACCCTTTCCATAAAACAGCCCATTCATCTCCCACAGAGACACAACCTACTGGCCATGTCTCAGGGCAGAATTACCTTTCCAAATCTCAGGTCACTGCACCTCAAAGCCTGTTTCTTGAGGAGTTAGGAGTACTCTGATTTTTACTTTTTAGAAGAGGTCCTCATGGTCTTCAGTGTTCCCAGAAAGCCTGCTACTTGAAAGACATATGCTTCCAAACGGAAAAGATTTTGTCTGTGGTGTCCTCCTAAACAGCTCAGTTCTTTACTGGCAGACCTGCCCATACTTTTGGACTACATGGTTCACCTGCAGGCTTTGGGCCTCAGCCCTTCAACCCTTAAAGTGCACCTGGCTGCTATTTCTGCCTGTGTTTCAGCAGGTAATGAGAAAACGGTGGCTTCACATCCCATTTTCAAAAAATTCTTTAAAGGATCCTTACACTTGTATTCCCCTGTTAGGGAACCAGTTCATCTCTGGGATTTGAACTTGTGTGCAGCCAAGCTTATGGAACTTTGTTTGAGCCTGTGGCTACTGCAGACTTGAAATATGTCACCTGGAAGTCCATCTTTTTGGTGGCCATATCTTCTGCCAAGAAGAGAGTGTGCAAGCTGCAGACCCTCTGCACAGACCCAAACTACATTATCTTCCACAGAGACAAGGTGGTGTCTGAGTTTCATTTGAACCAGTCCATTACTCTTCCAGTGTTATTCATGGCAAAGTGCAGCTCTGGGCAGCAGAAGCTACAATCTGGATGTTAAGAGGGCACTTAGCTACTATCAGGACTGCACTAAGGACCTCCGATTATCTCACTCACGGCTGTTCCTTGCATGCAGTAAAGTAGGCAATGGCAGGCCAGCCTCTATGTGGACCATTGCTCACTGGATATCTCATGCATCCAGTTTTGCTAGTTTTTTTTTTTTTTTTTTTTTTTTTAACGCCGTCTCCGCCTCCTGGGTCTGTGTGGTGGCTGCTTGTCTGTGTCTGTAGCTTAGTTTTTGTGGATTTACATGGTTTTCTGCTTGGAGTAACTACACCATTCTTGCTCACTACATCAGCAGTACTATCAGAAGGGGAATGAGGCATCTAAGGTACAATTTCATGCTGCTGTAGACTCCAATGATGTGTCATCAAGAGTCATGGCTACATCTGTGGCTCTTCGGAGAATGGCTTGGCTCAGATGTACTAGCCTCTCACAGGACACCCAGGCTAAGGTCATGGATTTCCCTGTGGAAGGTAATTCTCTGTTTGGGGAGCAGACAGAGAATTACATGAAAAGATGGAGGAATATAGGACCACTTACAGGAGTGCACAAGCCAAGGAGAGGCAGGCAACTCCTCAAAGGCAGCATTCTAGGGGCAGGGGCAGGTCTTTTCATAGGCCTTTCTACCAAGCACAGGCCCCCTCTCTCTTTTCACAGAGGGGGTTCTTCAGAGGGAGAGGCAGAAGGGGGATGAGCAGGGCTGCATCCACTCCTCAGTCTAAGCCCCTGCCAAGCAGACACCCTGATGGGCCTGCCGGGGTCAACTCTCCTATCCCTGTAGAGGCAGGCTGGCTTACTTTGTCTAGGACTGGGTGTCTGTTACTTCAGACAAGTGGGTCGTGGAAGTAGTAAGCCAGGGACTGGTTCTCAGCTTCAAAAAATTTCCAAAGATGAGAGCCAGATCTTTTCCACCTGCAAGTCTCTCCGAAACCCTTGCCCTAGAGGCAGAGGTTTCATCTCTTCTGGTCTTAAGAGCCATAGAGAGAGTTCCTACCCTACACAGGGGCAAAGGTCTGTACTCCAGGTACTTTCTTACCCCAGAAAAGAAAGGGGAGTGGCAACCCATCCTAGATTTAAGATACCTGAACAAACATCTTTTAAAACCAAGGTTCAAGATGGTGACTCTGGGAATAATTCTTCCCTCTCTAAGGCCAGGGGACTGGCTAGCCTCCCTGGACCGCAAAGATGCCTACTTTCACATCCCCATCAGGTGCTCCAACAGAAAGTACCTCAGGTTCATTATTAGTTCAAAGCAATGCACTTTGGTCTAACATCAGCTCCAAGGGTTTTAACAAAGTGCTTGGCAGTAGTAGTTGCCTTTTTAAGAAGGCAAAAGATTTCCATTTTTCCATATCTGGACGACCGGCTCATAGTGGGTCAGTCTCTAGACCAAGTCAAGTCAGACCTGCAAGCGACCCAGCAAGTGCTCACTTCCCTGGGATTTCTTCTCTCAACCTCCCCAAGTCAGTTCTCGAACCGGTGCAGCTTCTTACTTTTATAGGGGCAGAGCTAGATACTGTCAAAGCAAGAGCCTTTCTTCCCCTGGAAAGAGCAAGAGTTCTTATAGAACTGGCTTCTTCCTTCAGCCTTCAGGTGTCCCAACCAGAAAGGCACTTGGGCCATATGGCAGCCTCTACAGCAGTGGTCCAAGGGGCAAGATTCCAGATGAGGGACATTCAGTTCCATCTGAGTGCCTTTTGGTCCCAAAGGAAGGCTCCTCTTACCAAACTGATTTCAGTGACTTGGACACTGATCCTAGTTCTTCAATGGTGGGAGGATCAGGACAATTTAAGGCAAGGGGTCCCATTTGTTACTCTGTCTCATTCGGTGGTCCTTATCACGGATGCTTCCCTTTTGTGGTGGGGAGCCCATCTGGGGGCTCTCACAGCCCAGGGACTGTGGTCCCCTCAGGAATCCCTTCTTCATATCAATCTCCTGGAACTCAGGGCAGTTTTTCTGGCTCTTCAAGCTTTCTCTCAGTCAGTGCAGAACAAGGTGGTTCAGGTCAGAACAGACGACAACACCGCCACCATGTAGTACATCAACAAGCAGGGAGGCACTTGGTCCACGGCCTTGTGCATGGAAGCCATGAAATTGTGGCCCCTGGCTTATTCTCTGCAGACCTCTGTGATAGCAGTCCACATTCCAGGGAAGAACAATGTGCTAGCAGATGCACTGAGCAGGATCTCACAGGACCATCACGAATGGTCCCTGGACCCCTCTGATGTTAAAAGTGATTTTTTCAAGGTGGGGTACTCTAGAAATAGATCTCTTTGCAGCCCCACCAACTTCCTCTGTTTTGTTGCAGACCCCCAGTCTTGGTCTCAGTCCCTCTGGATGCTCTGTTGTTGAACTGGGAAGGGAAATTTCTCTATGCCTTCCCTCCCTTTCCTCTACTGTTCAAGGTTCTGGTCAAAGTGAGGTCACAACCGTGCAAAGTGATTCTGATTGCTCCAGATTGGGCCAGGCAGCCCTGGTACCCCCTCTTACTGTCCCTTGCAGTCCATCTTCCCCTGTGTCTTCCCAGGAATTACAACCTGTTAACCTTTTCTCAGGGGAGGATTTGGTACCCCAATCTTCGGTCCCTCAGTCTCAAGGCATAGCTCTTGAAGAGTTAAGAGTATGCAGATTTGTATCTGTCCCAAGGGGTTCTGGATATTCTCAAAGCCTCTCGAAAGCCAGTCACCAGAAAGACTTATGACTCTAAACGGAAAAGATTCAGCATTTAGTGTTCCAAAAAAGCATATATCTCCAGACACTGCTGAATTGCCTACAGTTCTGGATTATATGGTTCATCTTAATGGTCTAGGCCTCAGACCAGCTACTGTCAAGGTACACTTGTCAGCTGTTTCTGCTTTTCTGTCAGTGGGAAAGCCTTCCTCACTATCATCTCACCCTGTATTCTGTACATTTTTCAAGGGATTGCTTCATACCAATCCTCCCTTTACAGATCCTGCCCCTGCCTGGGACTTAAATGTTTGCATTGCCCAACTTATGCAACCCCCATCTGAGCCTATGTCCTCGGCAGAGCTTAAGTACTTGACTTGGAAAACTGTGTTTTTGGTAGCCATTACCCCTCTGCCAGACGTATCAGTGAGTTGCAAGCCCTGTCAGTGGAACCTGATTTTATCTCCTTCCATAGAGATAAAGTGGTCCTTAGAACCAATAGGAGGTTCTTGCCTAAAGTGGTTTCAGACTTCCATTTGAATCAGTCCATGTCTCTCCCTGTTTTCTTCACTGATCATTCTTCCTCAGGGGAGAGGAGGCTTCACAGTTTAGATGTTAAAAGAGCCCTTAGCTACTACATAGATCATACCAGGGGTCACAGGTTTGATTCCCTCCAGTTGTTCCTCACTTATGGGGAAGTGGGAAAGGGCTAACCTGCCACCAAGATAACTGTTGCCAGGTGGATGGTTTCTTGTATACAATTCTGCTATGAGAAACTGGGAAAAATTCCACCCTCAGGCCTGAGGGCTCATTCCACAGGAGGTACAGCTGCTTCCCTGGCTGCTGCCAGGGATATCCCTCTTTTAGAAATTTGTCAAGCAGCCACCTGGAAAACAGTCCATACCTTTACCAAGCATTACTCTCTGGATATCCAGGCTAGGAGTGATGCTCGGTTTGGCACAGCAGTACTTCAGATCCTATTCCCAAAGTAGGTTCTGTCCCTTCTCCATGGAGGTACTGCTTGGTAGTCTGCAGATTGTTAGAATACAGCAAGACTTCATGTTGTTTGAAGAAAAAATTACTCACTTTAGTAATTGTGTTTCTTCTAATGGAGTCTTGCTGTATTCTGACCTCCCTCCCTGCCTCCCCTCTCAGAACCTGGTTTTGGGAAGTGGGTGGGCAGGCGCAGTGTTGCACCCCAGAGGTGCTTCTTGCACACCCTCCATTTTATCTGGGTGCTTTTGTATTATGCTCTTTTATTTTTGGATAGGTTTTGGTTTTGGGTTTCCTGACTTGAGTCTTCCTTGGGGAATCCAAAACTTTCTGTTGCCAGTTGGCTAGTTAAAATTTTTACAATTTCCACATAGATAGTGAGTGTTTGCTCATAAGAATCTGACGGTTGGGTTTCAAAGTGCTGCAGACAGAGACCTCAACCGAGCTCGAGCTCAACGTTCTATGCACTGCATAGAAAATTAACCCTCTACTCTCCGGGGCAGTTCAAAGGCTGGAGCTAACTGCAGATTGTCAAAATACAGCAAGACTCCATTAGAAGAAACATAATTGCTAAGGTGAGTAATTTTTTCTTGTGGACCCCCCTCCCCGGAGAGGAAGAGCAGTCCATCGGATGCTCGATCCCTCTCTTCCCCTGTCAGCCCTCAGCGACCCGTGCTCGCTCCCGAACCAGGGTCGCTGGTGTGGCATGAGGTGTGGCGTCCAGTGCCTCAGCCCTCCGCCTCACTAGGCCGGCGCAAGTCAGTTACTTTTCATGGAATTCCCCTTTTCCTTCTGTAAAAGAATATAAGGAATGTGTTGTTCTTGTCTAATACAATTTTACTGTATGGTAGTTTTTACTGCCAAACAATGTACCTAATCCTTGTATGAGGAATGCAATTGTTAATTGTCTGATTACACAGAAAATTAATAAAAGAAAGTTAAAAAAAAAAAGAAAGAAAGAAAACCGGGTTCGAGCCTAGCATTCCACCATTTGCATAGGTTCTATTAACCATTTCAGCTCCGGGGCAGTCCTATAGTGAGCCCATACTGCACTTGTCATAATACAGTAAGATGTCCTGGGGTTTGAACAAGGGGACATGCTGTGAAGCTGGAGAGGGGTAGATTCAGGGGGAAATGTTAGAAAGTACTTCTTCACAGAAAGAGTGGTGGATGCCTGGAATAGTCTTCCAGCAGAAATGATCAAAGCACAAACTGTAGTGGGTTTTAAGAATGCATGGGAGAAACATAAAGGAATTTTATTAATTTAGAATTGAAAGCCGGAGACCAAGTAGGGTCTGTGGTGTTACATTAGGTAGAGAAAATGGCAGACTGGGAGGGCCAAGTGGCCCTTATCTGCCGACAATTCTATGTAGTTCTATGTAATTCTGTGCAATTCTCATTTCACTTAATTCAGTGGGTTATAAGGAGTCAACCATGAAATATCAGTTTCAATGTTTCAACAATTTATTGCAACATTTTTACAGGAATTGTGTTATCAGTAAAATCCCAGGCAAAACAGAAAATATCAGAGTTTAAAGAAGCCAATGAAAGACTTCAGCAGTCAGTTAATGAACTTCCGCATCAGTGTACACAACAGGTAGGAATGGTAACCTTTGGAAAAACTGAAAATCCTATGACTTGCTAAAATAAATTCTTAAAGTCCATTGATTTTATTCCACATTGTCACTGGGTTTATCATAACTGCTGGGTAATTATGTCATACAGCTAGGGAGGCTAACACACTCACAGTGCTGTGACATCACCACCAAACATTGCTACCCCCCAACATTCCATGACAGAGCTCAGTTTTAGTGTGTCAGCTGTAGGAGTTGCATCTAGCCCTTTTGAGTTCTATTGCCAAGACTTGCTTTTCAAAATTATTTTTTCTTCCTTTTCAGGAACTCACATCAGTGAAAGTTCAACTTGCTAACAAATAGTAGTTTTCTAAATATAAATTGTGCCACATTTTGCCTTCCTAATTAGCCCTGTGCTTTCAACCTCTTTACCTGGGAGCTCCAGGCATTATGCTAGTCTACCTGATATATTCAGGGTGCCAGTGAAGCCCCCCCCCCACCAAGTGTGTTTATCCTCCAGGTCTACCATCCAGGACCTTCTTCCATCTCACTCCAGCACCTTTATCCTGTCCGTCCAAGCCACCCTCACCTGGAACCCCAGTCCACCTGTGTCTCACCTGCTCAATCCAGTAAGCTGCAGGCAGAGGTGAAGGCTGGGATCCTCAGGGTCCAGATGGGCAGCATCAGGAGCTGAACATCGCAGGCAGGGAAGGGCTTCGTCTACCCAGCTGGCGGTGCACTCGTTTCATGTTGTTGGTTGCCCTATATTGAACGGAAGTGTAGTGACGTCATGGGGTGCCACGCACGCTCCAGTGCATAATGTGCCGGTGTCTGCCACATCCTACCATCAATCCCTGCTCACGCTGGGACTCCAGGCTCATTGCCCCCAACTGCTACCAGGAGGCATTCTTTTGCTGGAGTCCCTCCTCTCCAGAGAAGTATTTTAAAATTAAAGAAAGACTTCTTGCCTTATATGATCTGTTATACAATAGGGATGAGCAGATAACCCATTAGATAAAAACAAGTATTCTCACTGCAGTGTGATGACTCCAGTCATAACACTGTGATGAGTTATCTCCAGTTGTCACATGGCTCGCACAAAACAGCACCATTAACGTGAAATAATTGTGTGATTGAGTACCATCGCGCAACATGTATTATGCAGTCACGCAAAACCCACGCTATTCAGTGCAAATGGTTACTTTTGCACAATTCACCCTTAACAATAGGGGCCCCATTGTATAAAACGGATACATGATGTACACTTGTGTAATGTGGAAAATATTTTCACTCTTGCACAGTGACCTCTGGATACTGACTTGTGGCTTCGCCTCTCGTGAATATTCAAAGGTCACTCTAAAGGAGTGAAAATATTTTGCATATCACACTCGTGCCCATCATGTATCCCCTTATTATCTAGCCAAGTGTCTAAGGTAAGT
Organism: Neoceratodus forsteri; assembly: GCA_016271365.2. Lineage (NCBI taxonomy): Eukaryota > Metazoa > Chordata > Ceratodontiformes > Ceratodontidae > Neoceratodus > Neoceratodus forsteri. The sequence goes on from JADMNL010000027.1 coordinate 212,283,219, forward strand.
TTGGGGTATTTTTCTTCTCTGTGTTAGTCCTACTCCCTCAGCATTATGTGCTTGGTCTGACCTAGGTTCTGCTTGTATTTTTGTAAAAGACTCGTTTGAGTCTTTTATGGGATTACATGTTTAAAGAATCTTTTTTTCTCTTGTTGAAACTTTTTCATAGGTTTTACAGCTGTTTTGTTTGTCAACTGTTTTTCACCTTTTTTTCACAGTTAACACCCAGCATCACTCGCTTTTCATGTATGTCCCAAAAGTCACTTGTGTGTGTCATTGTTTTCACAACTGCACAAAACGTTCTCAACTGTGCCAATATTTTTCAGATCAAATCAGTCTTTATTTATAAAAGGCGCCTTTCCAAAACCAAGGCGCCTGTACATTGCATGATGAAACAATAAATAATTAAGACAATATTAAAATAGACTTGACAACAGCATTCAAAAATCATTATATACTAGGCTAAAAAGATAAGTTTTTAAAGCCTCCTTAAAGCTTTGGACAGTCGGGCAATCTCTCATTTTACACAAGTTTAATGTAAATTTTCCACAAGTGTGGGAAAGTGACATGATAGGATGTATTTTTTGATACATCTGATCTACTTACTATTCAGACACAGAGTGGCAGATTTTCCCTGAATCAGTCTTCGCCATTGATTCATTCATATGTGTCTAGGACCCAGGGCACTAGGACTCTGCGGGAGCCTTTTTCCTCTAGGGAGGGAGCCAACATTGGCTACTGGCACCACTTGCGTGCAGCTTGCACCCACGTGGTGCAGCGCACCAGCCAGTAACCATTATCAACTCGTTCATGTACCTCCGTTCTGTTCTTCCACTGTCAAGTGCACACTGTGGAAGCAGTGCCTCAGTTCCACGGTTGTTGAATTTCTACTGCAACTTCACTGAATTCTTTTTGTGGCGTCACCTTTGTTTTTCTTATTTTGTACTCGATGCTCGAGTCCAAGAAAAAAAGTAAGAGGCCCATAAAAGCCCCAGTTATGCCTTGGTATTCCTGTGGATGTTGATCTTGACAAAGATCCAACATCAGATTTGCTGGACATGTCTTGACCCAGAACATGACATGAATTCTTGTGATGCCTCCTTTTCGATGGACCACCATACCAACATGTTCTGCACGCTGAAGTTGGGTCATCTGATAACCACCTTCAGGGACAGGCAACGGACCCATGTTGCTAAGATCAGGTCTTTGGCCCCTTCCTGGTGGCTCTGGTACTGCGGAAGAACAGGGTTCTCCTCTACCTCACTGAGGCATCAGAGGCCCCGGGGGGGGGGGTCTGGTGCCCCCGCCTTCTCCCCCAGTTTATTTGTCCTGGGCAATGGATGTCCCCAGTGGTGAGGCCAAAGCTGTCCACTCAGTCCACATCAGAATACACCTCAGTGTTATGGCCTGGTGTCGCCCTGGCTCCTGATACCATTTGCGGTGTTAGTGAGTGGGGTGCTGCCAGGTGTGACCTCAGGCCTCCTTCTGGAACCATTCGTGGTGCTGGGAGAGGAACCGGAGCCAGAGTCTGGTGCTTGTCATTGAGCTAGGGTGGAGTCCTGTGACTGGGTCTTTTTCTGACCCGAGTTCAGTTTCAGAGGCTGCACCAGCCTGGGGTCGGGGACCAGCAGGGTCGCAGAATTCTGTCTTGGCAATATGGCCAAATCTGTCTCTGATGAGGACCGGCTCTACTCTCCTTGCCTGGGGATTCTCCCCTGTGGGCACCTTCAATGTCATTCTTCTCCCCTAGGGTGAGGTCTGCTGAATGTTCATGCAGCCCAGGCACAGACACTAGAGCCTCCGGCTCTCCTCTCCATCCTGGGTCTCAGCCAACTCTATCTGAACTCCCAGATCTCATGGGTTCTCTCAAGTCCCTCACCTGGTGTCAGCATGGAAGTGTGGCTGGTATGCTGTTCCAGTACCATACCAGTTCCGACAGTGTCCATTTCTTACATGGCCCCAAGCTGCCACCCACTTCCATGTACAATGCTCCTCTCTATGTACGTCCTCCTCTGAGGGCATGGAATTCTTTCTACACCTGTCCTCGGATTCTGAGTACTCCCTGTGCCAGAGATTCCTGACAAACATGTTGTGGGGGCTGGACATTGGCATCATCCCTCATCCCTCCTTGGCCAAGAGCCATCGAGGGATGCTCCAGGACAGTTTGGAGGTGTCCCTTCCCTCTACCTTCAACCCACAGGGATGTCTACCAGTGGTTCTGCGCACTCATGGGCTCTGCTAGCACAGTTCCACACCCCACTTCTGGGATTCAGATCTTGAAGACCACAAATGGGCCTTGTCTCCCAGTCTGTGACCGACCTCCTGTTAGGATGCTGCACAGACAGATGCATTGGGAAGGAAGGTTTTCACCTTTGCTTGCAATGTGATGTGCATCTTGGCATATCAGACACACCTGGCAGCTTATAACAAGCGCCTGTTCGTGCAGCTAGGACAGCTTCTAGCTGCCATGCCACCATCAGAGTTAATCGGACAAGTCATCTGCCTTTCTGCCAAAGGCCTGGAGCTGGTGAGTCAGCAGACAAGGGCATCTTATGATGCCAGTGAGGTGGCCTCCAGGCTGGTGGGAACTGGAGTCAACATTTGGTGGATGGCATGGCTTCGCTTGTCTCGACTGGCACCTAAGGTGAAAGTTGCTATGCTCCTAGTTCCAGGGGTCTTACTTTTTCTCCCAGAAAGTCAGATGGGAACTCGGGGTGCTTTTACCTCCCATCTGACTCTGAACATTCTCAGGCCTCACCAAGCCCATGAAGAGTCCCTGCCTTCAGGTGTTCTCCCCAACACAGAGTGCTATGGGTGACTTATGTTCAGGGTGAACCAGCTCCTCCCTAATTGGGAAGTGTGGTACTGTGACCCGTATGTTTGAATCAGTGGTGAAGATTGATTGAGGGAAAATATGAAAATTACATACTCATTGTAATTGTAGGTATGTCCCTGTGAGTTGCTGTATGAAGCATGTGTCCTGGGCACTATCTAGTCTGACTTCACTGACTAGATGCTCTTTCTGTGAAAGGGTGCAGTGGAGTTGCTTGGATGAACATACTAGCCTCACACAGGGTACATTCCTGTGGTTGCTGGGAGAAACAAAGCACATTCATCCTCATGTTAGAATTTTTTGATTGGTATCCCTGGTCTCTTACCTATGCGTTAGGGTTGTCCACTCTGCCTGGAGCATGCCAGAGGAGATGTCTACATCTTTACTTCCCAGTGCTGCCAGTCCTGCAACTCCTGTGCTATCATTCTCCTTTCTCTATTATCGAATGCAGGGTTTTGAGTTTACTCTCGAATTTACTCAAACCTGTCTTGTAGCATGGAGCTATTACCCTTTGGAAGTCCAGGTGTCATTTTCCAGTTTTTGGCAATTCTTGCCATCTGATTTGCACAGGGATCTCAAATTGGGCTTCCCCCTCTGCTACTTCTGCCAGAGCCATTTTCTCAGGGTATCTGCCCTATCCCTTTGCTTATCATTTCCCACTCCCAGTCTGGCTAGTGATAAGAGTCTCTGTCACTTTTTTAGACCCCCTATGCTTGTGTCACCTAGTAGATCCATCCCTTAAGTCTCTAAAGTTTGTAGTTGGGTTCTGTTTGTTTGCTTATTTTATATTTTTTATCCTTTTACTATCCCTTTGGGATAGACAGTCTCTAGTCCTCACTTTATTTCTCTCCATTTTATTTCACTTCGGCGAACACAACTGAGGTGTGTGAGGAAGTCGTCGATGGTTATTGGCTGGTGAATGGTGCCACACAGGTGCGTGCTGCATTTGAGCAGTGCCAGTAGCCGGCATTGGCTCCCTCCCTAGAGGAAAAAAGCTCCCACAGGGTCCTAGTGCTTCCGGTCCTAGACCCATATGCATAAATCAATGATGAAGATATTCAGGAAGATATGAAAATTACGTGCTCACCATAATTCTTGATGTTCCAAAATATCTTCATCATTCATTGCTTCATGGGTCTGTGCCGGAGGTACTAGCACCCCACGGATGTGTATAACTTAAAGATTCTTGAGCTAGGGGACCGATGTCCAGGATAGTGCCAATCACAAGGCAAATGCATAATGTGGCGCTTGTGGGTTAGCCAGTAACCAACGCCGGCCTCCTGCTTCTCTCAGTTCTGCTTGCCAGGAGAGGAAATAAAGTGTAAGAAAAGAGAAAGGATGGGGCAAGGTTGCCAAGGGCTAGAAAAGATATAGGATATAAAAGTAACAAAGCAATAAAGCCCAGCTACCAGAGAAGGGAAAGAAGAGGTTGGGAGGGAGGACCTAGTTAGCAGGTTAAATAATGACAAGAACAGGAGAGAGAAAATGTCAAGGCAGAGAGTGTAGCGGGGATCCCGAGCTCCCAGTAGGCTGGCATTGTTTTCAGTAGAGTTGGCTTTGCTCGCAACTTCAGGGCAATTTACCTGTTTTCCTGCAGATTACATGACTTCCAAAGGAAGTTAAAGTTCTCAGAAATCCATATAACCAATGCAAAAATATGGGATGAAATTTACTGAAGGAATCCCGTTTTCCTGAGCACAGTAATTAGAAGACCCAGGGCCCATGAAATGTGATACTAACCAAGGTTCTTGAACCTTGGAGGAGACACCTAGGCGTTCCAAAGCCAATAGAGTAATCCCGAGGTGGGAAAAACAAGCCAGGAGGAGAGGATCCTCGCTAGAAGGACAGAAACCAACTGAGAGAATTGAAGATGTCCTATGATTCTCATACCACATCCTCCCCCCCTTTTTTTTTATTAAATCCCCTAGAAAGAAGGAGGTAAGAGAAAGAAAAATATAGTAGTCTGGCTGGAGTGGCAGCGCATGAGACTTGCTACAAGTGGAAGGGAGAGTTCTACCAGGTGAAGGAGTCTGGGCTGACATTTCAGCGTATTTCTCCTGATCATCTCCTATGTCTGCCCTTCTGTTTCCCTTTTAAAAACAGAAAAAGGAGGGGGGAAAGTGTTTCTCCAACTGCAAACAAGCTACAGACGACTCCCCATTCAAGGGGGGAAGGGCTTTCTCTTGTTTTTTTAAACTTGCCTTTTTTATTAACGCAGAGGTGACAGGGACCAGAATAGAGAGAGAAATACAACTTATGTGTGGTTCAGAGCTCAGTGCTTGAGCGATGTACTGTAATTGGATAATGAAGGTTTGTGCTTGGATACAGAGGCCAGATAAGTAGGTAGGACATTTCTCGTCAGATATGTAGCAGTTCAGATTGATCAGTGCTTAGGTACTTTGAACATGGTTGTACAGTCAGTAATTATAGTACAAATGAGCTGGATAGTATATGCAAGTGCTTAGATGCTTGAGCTGATGAGTAACGTGTTATGACTTGGTATTGGTTTTGGCCTTACTCTGTATCCCACCGTAAAAAGAATGCTTAGTCCAGTAGTATGAGACCCCCCACCCCCCAAAAAAAAGAACAATATCAAATGATTATCTCCTCCAACTCCGGAGAGTGTGTCCAGTGATAAGTGAACGTAGCAGCATCTTTCTAGCAAATCCTAGTCCGAGAATCCTTACAGAGCAGAATGGTGGGAGACTCTAATCCATGGTTGATAATAATAATTTGAAGCGTCGAAGTTACATTGGTGGGATGTTCTGGCAGTGAGGACGGCTTCTGCGAGGAGAACCAGTAACCAAAAGGCTATGTGTCCATGTCCAGAGTAGGAGGAAGGTAGTTCGTATTCCTCTTGGCAAACTTTAGAAATGAAGGCCTTGGTGATGAAACATAATAACTGGGCACATGCTGCATGATCTGGAGAGGGTGGAGCAGTAGGAATCTCTGATCTGGAGTGGAAGCAGGTAAGTGAATTAGGTATAGATCTTAGTGCGAATATGTAGACATAAGAGGAATGTACCTCCAGGTCCCGACGGGAAGTAGGTTGTTGAAAAGGGAATTGGTCTTAATGAATCTCTAGGCCCTGTAAGGGCGAAGCAGGTCATAAGAGCAATAGGGTAAGAAGTGGACCTGTACGTAGGTCAGTAGTACTAGTTGTAGTAGTAGTAGTAGTAACGAATCTGCAGCTGTAGAAGTAGTAGCAGAGGAGTAGTGTAATGTATGCATAGTATACAGCGAGGAGCATGAGGTATTGGAAACAGCACAAAATTGAAGCGTTGTCTAGTGATCTGAATAGTTGCGTAGCAATGAATGTATCCTCGTTTTGAAGCCGGAATAGTACCGTAGCTAGAATTGACTTGGTGAGAACAGTCTGACGAGTCCTGAATAGTCAAACTTATGAGTCATAAACGATAATAGCTGAAGAGGCTGAGATGAATGAAGTCGCGTTGACACAGTCCAAAAAGCCTTGGTGCACAAATCATGAGAATTAAAGTCTTCAGGCTATGCTCAGTGAAGTCCTAGTAGGAGTGTAGCAGCAGTAATTCATGTGACTGAAGTGGTAAGACAGAAGCATCTAAGAATAGATGATGAATGGCTAAACAAATCCAGATGAGTCCATAATAAACAGGAGCTCCTAAAGCTGGCAGACACGGCTGCAGGTAGATGTAAGTAGAATATACAAACTTCCAAGCCCCGAGCTGGGCATGGCAAGTGTAGAGCAGAAGTAGATAAAACCTCCCGGCCCGATGGGCGAGGCTGGTCAGAGAAGCAGGCGAATATAGTGAAGTAATATAAGATTAAGGGACCTCAGGCCCGTAGGGACACAGGTCTTCGGGTGCGATGAGGTGAACCTCTGGCCCTGCGGGGCTAGGCAGGTTGTAGAGCAATGGTATGTAGAGTAATAATAATAAATAATGTCTAACTGCATGTAATGCAGAATTAGTAGCAACGTATCAAGGAATGGATTGTGACTGGTATTGTAAATTGTAGCATAATCCTGAGGCAGTGCTGTGCAGCATAGAAGTATGTTACCTGAGGCAGACTTATGAGAACGGTTGAAGGGTGCAGTAAACCATCGTTTCCTGATGTTTGAGGATGGTACAGATTGCAGTGAAGAGACCTGGGTGGATGAGCTGGCAACTCGACTAGAGGTAATAAGCATCCTGAAACTGTAGTTGATCAAGTCTTAGGCATCAGTTAAAGGAATGCAGTATGGAATAGAGCTCGGCAGGGAGCTCTTGGCAAAAACAGTAGTAACTCCGGGGGAGTTAAAATAGCATGGCGAGAAGCATCCAAGAGAACAGAGGTGAATACCATGATGTACTCCAGAAATAATCCAGTGGAAAGCTGAAACTGTAGAAAGCATGATTTGGAGAGGTATGTCTGACCGAATGAAGCAGCTCTGTAGGAATGATCCATGAGAACAAAAGGGAGCTAAGCCCGAGATAAGGAAGTGTGGCTAGACCACGTGTAGGTCAGCCGATAGATCAGAGGAGGGACGTTGACTGCCTATGTCAGCCGGAGTAAATAAAATAGCTAACCCAAAAAGGTTAGCATGCTGCTGACCCATGTGAGGTCAGCATTTAAGGTAAGTAAAAGTGGCAGCCAGCTCCACGTAAGTTAGCATGCACAGCTAGACCACACGTAGGTCAGCTAGTAAGATAAGTAGAGAGTGGCAGCTAAGCCCCACATAAGTTAGCATGGGCAGCTGGACCCCTCATAGGTCAGCTGGTAAAATAAGCAGAGTGGCAGCTAGGACCCACGAAGGCTAGCAGACCACAACCCCTGCGTGGGGTAGTGAAATAGTCAAATGAGGTTGAAGTGAATGAGAGTGAAAGCTGATGATCTGAATGAGCGCGGCGTGCTGATATCAGGATGAATAGAAAATACGGAGAACTTGAGAAGTTGAATACAAATGAGTGCATCAGAATCCTAGAGGCCAAGTCAAAGGGGCAGTATGCAATATCAATAGTTTGAGTAGGTGTAGAGCAATGATTGAGTGAGCAAATGGGCTAGCCGGGTCAGGGAACAGAATAGTAAGACGTTATGTGACAACAGTTGGTCAGCTGGCTGCAAAGATTATTGTAAGTTCTTCCAAAGTGAAAACAAGATGCCAATTCAAGCTTACAGTATCAATAGCTAGCACTGGAGCATGGGACTGGCCAATTTCAGATAACGCTGAGGAGTCCAGGTAGAATGACTGGAATATGATCCAGTGTGCTGAGGTGATAGATGAGGCATGTGGACCTGGAAATGCAGGATGCCAGTCTGACAATACGGGGTAGGACAGAATGATGGTAACGTTGCTGAGGGACTAGAAGTTTGCCCAACAAAGAGGCAGGGAGTAGCAGCAATATAGCAGGTGCAGGGAGCGGGTAGACTCAGGTTCCAAATAGAACTGGCTGGCGTTCTGCAGTGCGACAGTACTGGATAGTAGGCAAATACAAACCGCCACCCAGTGGCCATTAATGGTATAGTCATGTAACTAGCTTTGCAGTCAAAGTCAGACTGTGTGTAATAAAGTAGATTTGGAATACTTTACAGCAGTAGTATCTCCGAGATGCTATGTCTGTTCAATAATGAAGTAAAGTGCAAACTGCATATACAGCATCAAGTGCAAATGCTTATTACATAGCTTTGCATCCAGTACCAACTGCGGCACTGAGTTCTGGTCAGACAAAATGACATAGGCAGCTGCTGCTACAGAATGCTAATAGCGTCCATAACCTGAGGCTGAAAGCACATGCTCTCCATGCAGAAACTGGAACAGTATCGGTTAGCAGATAGGTATGTGGGCGGCTGTAGAGGCAGACCGGACAATCAAGGAGTCAGTAATCCACAGAGCGAGCAGTCTGAATGACGAACATGGTGGCGGCATGGAGCAGCGGTTGCCAGAGGAAAAGACATAAAAGAGTCGGAAGGTACAGGACAGTGAGCAGAAACAGCTGTGGCTGAATCAGCAGCTACGGAAGTAGCAGGGGAATCAGGAGGTTGCGAGCACAGCATGGAGACAACCCCCCCCCCCCAAAGCACGAAGTGGAGAAGCAAACAAACACGAACAACAGGTAATGAAGCAGAGAGGGGAGAAAACCAAACAAACGCGAATATGAGCAAACAACAGAAGGAAGGAATGGGGGGGAGCACAATCAAAGGAGAAAACAGAAGCAGCCACGGCCCAGCACGCCAACGAGCACAGCGAGTGAGACTCGCTCTAAGCAGTGCGGATGTAGGCTGCACATTTAAATAGGATGTGGGGGAGGAGCTCTTCCCCCATATAACCTCAGGCGATGAGCCTGTACATTTATATAGGAACATTTTTTTTTGTTTGTTTGATTTTTTGGTTTTTGAAGAGCAGCAAAAGAGGCCACCAAGGAACTAAAGATAGCCCTCAAATGGGTTTTCCCCCCTTGTCTCTTTTTTTTTTTTTTTTTGTTAAACTAGTGTGCCTTGCAGAGGAGGCAGAAGGAGACAGAAAGCAATAGAGAGAAAGACAGGAAATTTGTCCAGATGCCTGGCCACTAAGGGGGATGGTGGGCAGGTTGCACTTATGAATGGTGAAGATATTCTGGAAGATCAAGAGTTACAGTGAGTACGTAATTTTCATATCTTCCAAGAATCAATCTTCACCACTCATTACTTTACGGGTCAGCGAGCCAGGCTTACTACCAAAGGTGGTGTTGGCTCAGCCTGAGGGAAATGGTTGCAGGATGATCTGGCAAAGCTTGAAACCTGGTCAGACACCTGGCAACTGGGCTTTAATGCCAAAAAGTGCAAGGTGCTGCATTTTGGGATGAAGAACCCAAGGAGGAGTTACCAGCTAGGGGGAGTGCAGCTAGCTCAGACAGAGGAGGAGAAGGATCTGGGAGTGCTCATTACAGGGTCAATGAACAACTCGGCACAATGTAGGAGGCAGCTGCAAGGCCAACAAAATGCTGGGTTGTATTGCAAGGGGTATATCCTCGAGGAGGAGGAGGTGATTCTGCCACTGTATAGGTCATTAGTTAGACCACACTTGGAGTACTGCGTGCAGTACTGGCGTCCATATCTGAAGAGGGACATTAAGTTACTGGAGGGGGTGCAGCGCAGAGCGACAAAGATGATCAAGGGGCTGGGGGACTTACCATACAAGAGGAGGTTGAAGGAGTTGAACATGTACTCACTGGAGGAGAGGAGAGACATGGGTGACATGATTGAAATCTTTAAATACATGAAAGGAATAAACAAAACGGGTACAGAGGGGCTGTTCAAAGTAAGGAGGGAGGGCCACCAGGGGCCATGATATGAGACTGGAGGCGAGGAAGGTTCAGGAGGAGTTGAGGAGACACTTTTTACAGAGAGGGTGGTGGCTGGGTGGAGTCGTTACCTGCTGAAGTGGTATGCAGCAGAACAGTGGATTGCTTCAAACGAGGATGGGACAGGACAAGGGGAGGTTAATGAAGGAAGGGTGGAAGGGAGGGGCAGCTGCAGAATAAGGGGTGCTAGCTGCACATTCGAGCAGACTTGATAGACCTCTAGGCCTTAATCTGCTGGCAAATTTTGTATGTTCGTATGTGGGGTAAAATAGAAGAGGCGGGGGCCCCTTATGGGCCTGGCAAGGCCAGAGGCTGGTCAGGGGCAGGTGGAGGCTTCTGTGTCCAGGGAGCAGGAAGACACCCCACGAGCTCACGCGTGGTCCTGCAGGAGAAGTGGGCCCCTGGAACCATGAGGCAGTCGTCCTATGCCGGGTTAAAGGTGACAACCTGGAGAGATGAAGTCACACCTTCTGCCTAATGCAGACTGCAGTTCCCACCAAGCTGGAGGGTACCTCACTGGCATCGTAGGACGCCCTTGCCTGGTGTCTCGCCAGCTCCAGGCCTGTGGAGAAAGGTGTATATTTTGTCTGGTTTGCTGGCAGTCTGGCATTGACACCAGGAACTGTTTTGGTATCACCCACAGGTGCCTGCCATAGGACGCCTGGTGCACTTGGTGTGCTGAGATGCACAACATGGTGCATGCAGCTGAGAAAACCCTTCGACTCCAGGCATCAAACTTCACAGAGTCCGACTCTAGGGGACGTTCACGCACTGGGTGCCTATGCCAAGAGTGGGTGTCCAGGAGCTGGATTCCAGAAGTGGAGTATGGCTTGGCTCCTGGAGACCCCACGGGTGCACAGTACCTGTGCTGGGTGTCCCTCGGGGTTGAGTGATGGAGCCAGACATCTCTAGACACCTCCGCAAAAGGTCTAGGCCACAGGGGTATGACTGAATAGTCATGACTGTACTCACCAAGGAAGGACAGCGTCAGAAAAGTAGAATTGCAGCCTGAGAAATGGTCTAGTCGCAGCTCCCTCATCATCATCTCCACACAAAACTGCTGGTAATGAGGGTACTCAGCATCTGAAGAGAGATGAAGGAACGAGTCCCCTTCCTTGGAGGAAGATGATGAGGAGTTGAACTTGGGGTGCTGCTGCAGTTGTCTCAGGCTGGAGTATAGCCTGATCTAGTGCCATAATATAGGTGGGAAAGGCACTCGCTGACACCCTGTATTGTTACCAGGTCAAGGAACTTGTAGGACATGAAATGCCCAGGAGGGCAGGAGGGGAAGGCAGAGGAGGAGGAGGGTCATGGTGGATTAGGCCAGATCCTCCTCTAGGGCTACAAGAGTGTACAGGGGACCTCACTCAAGAGGAGGGCCCAGCTCATCCACCTTAGAACAGCCAGTCACAAAGGAGTGGTCTGGGTGGTGCTCTTGGGGGGAACCCCCAGGCGAGGAGATTGGAGCCATAGAGGTCCCACAGGGTGGTCCCTTACAGCAAGGCCAGAGGACCCAAGTCAGCACTATGACTCCTGCCAGAGCTACCACAAACTCTAGGTGTGGCATGAGGCACTGTTCAAGACCTACCAGTCCCCACCTCACCAAAATGGGTTCTGCCCCTTGAGCTAAGCCTACTGTCAGATCCAGCATCGAGAACCTGAGCTGATGAAGAGGTGGCACCACAAGTGGCAGCAGAACCCCCTTTGGCACCATTAAGAGCACTGGAACCCAACCCAACACCAAGGACGGCACTGGATCCTGGCTCAGCACTGCATCCAGCACCGGCCCCCCCTCCTGATGCCAGAATTGACACCAGGGCCATCCCTGGCTCTCCGAGTGGTGCCGGAATACAGAAGAGGGGGTGGCACTGTGACAGACACTGGACTTGAAAACAGCCAGAGACAACACCGAGGACAACGCAGACCTAGAAGTAGGCCCAGAAAAGCCTCTTTCATTGTCAGCACCTGGAAGATGATCAGGATCATCCCAGTCCCCATCTCCCGGGTCATCTGAACACTCAGGAGACAAGATCCAGAAGATCTCTGCCAGGCTGCTTACTTCAGAAGCCTTACCCTTCAGTGCTGCAAGTGGCATCAGGAGGGAACCTGGCCACGCAGGCAGCACTGCTCAGCTAACCAGCACCAGCCTCAGTGCCTGGAGCCAAAGTGGCGTCGTACTGTGACCACAAGGAGCCACTGGTTTACGGGCAGCATAAAGCTCCAACTTCATCACCTGGGGCATCCTCAGTTATAGTGCAGTGGGCTAAGGCTCTGAGCTGCAGATCTGGAGACCTGGGTTTGAATCCCACAGCCGCCTAGGTGCATACTGTGTGATACTGAGCAAGTCACTTCCTTGTGCTCCCAAGTCGCATCTGGAAACAAGCTTCGGTTTAGTGTGCTACTCCTGGTTAAACAATGTTCCCTTTCCCTTTCCATGTCCCCCAAGGAAGCTCAGGACGGGGACGGGTGTGGCAACCAACCCTTCACAAGGCGCCGTCTGGCCCAATGACCCCTTCCCCACGCTTTCCAGCTCAGCAAGACAAGGACCAGAAGAGACCTGGTCTCCCTCAGTATGTATAAGATGGGGAAGAGCCCAGGGACCTTACCTTGGAGCCCATCGTGTGACGCCTGCCTCTGAAAGGATGGGGTGAATGATCCTTCATTAAGCAGATTTCAAGTGTACTTTAGTCAACGGAGAAACAGGTGTCACAATGGTCCATGTTGTCTTGTGCTACAAAGCAGACCTAGCAACAGTCATGTCGGTCCCAAACAGGCATATTTCTTCCACAGGGGCACCTACGCATAGGGGGAGACTCTGTCTTCTTCGACTTCTGAGGCCCCTGAGACTCGAACATGACTGAATTCAGAAAATTAAGAAAAATAGCAAAGAAACAGAGCATGGCGCTGTAAAAAGATAGAGAAGAAAAGCAGTGTTGGGAGGGGGGGAGTGAAAGAAGAGCTTACAGTATTGAGCTGGCGATGACAGACTGAGTTGCGCAATTAGAAAAGTGGCATATGTTCCCAGGGAGTGTGACCTAAATGGCGAGAAGAACAAAACTGAGAGGAGTAGGGGGCCGACATCAAGTTACTGGCTAGCCCACAAAAGCCACATCATGCATCCCCGTTGTGGGTGGCGCTGTCCCCGATGTGGGTCTCCTAGCTCAAGAATTTTAAAGCTATACACTCCCACGTGGTTCTAGCGCCTCCAGTACAAACCCATGAAGTAATGAATGGTGAAGATTGATTCTTGAAAGATAAATCATTTCGGTGAGTACGTAATTTTTACATTTTTCATACCAAATGGTATTTTTGCTTCTTTTTTTATAACATAGCTTTATGCACACCCTTTCATTCAATAAGAAGTGCACAGCATATTACAAGAGTCTCAGACAGTCTCCATATAGTACGTTCTGCCTGTTCTGTACATGAAAGATGAATGCTAGTTTTTCAACTTTCTTTACCCAGTTATCTGTTTTCCTGCAGTAAAGTACATCTGGTTTTTATGGCTGTGAGAAGTGTCTACAGCCATCATGCAGTCTGTAGCTGGAAAAATGGAGGAACATGGAACACTTTTTTTGGACATTTCAGTGTATCCTTCCACATCTATAAATCACTATGCCAAATAAAATACTCCCCTCTTTCTTTTTAGAATGTTGGAGACAGCACTAAAGCTGCTTATCAGATGGCCATTAGGAAACTGAAACAGCTTGTTAAATATTGGTTGCCCATTAAACTTGAGATCTTACTTCGAGAGGGCTCTTGCAGTAGGTAATTACATATAGGACTGACATCGGCAGGTGGCAGGACCCCACGGAAAAATTTCTAGCTAGCAATCTCTGGCGGGAACCGCCCCCGTCAGGTAACCGGCGTCAGGAGGCGTCGGTATAAAGGCGGTCCTCACCCCACCTTCCAGTTCTTTCCGCTGTTAGCTCATGCCAGCGCCTCGTGGAAAAGTTCCTGCTCGTCAGGCTTTTTCGTCGATATTTTAACTAGTATTTTCGATTTTTCCTATCATCCATCAGGTATTAGGTAGATTGTATGTCGTCCCCTACACCTTGAACAAAAACAAAGTGCAACTAAATGTGGTAACTCCGCACAAGGACAGCCATCTCCTGTGCCTTTTTGTCTAGGCCTGACCATCCAGTAGAGAAGTGCCAGCACTGCCTTAGTTTTAAGGCGGCCACCCGGAGAAGGCAGCAGCAGTCCCTGGATGCCCATATTTTGAAAAAGAAAATGAGCTCCAAGGAGAAAGAATTGAAAAAGCTTTGGCAGGCGTCAACTTCCCCTGAAGGCCACCGCAAGAAAAAGGACAAAGAAAAGCACCGGGACAAGGGCTTCTCTCCCACCGCAACTTCCTCGGGAGTCACTGTGCCAAAGGTAACGTCCCCTCCGGGGGACCGCTCCACGACGGCCGCCTTAGAGGCTTCTAAAGCGGCATCGGCCCGCCCGTCTGGCTTGCGCTCGAGCCCTTCGGGCGCCTCCGGGCATTTGGAGGTCTCCGCTCCCGGTAAAGCCGTGGTTTCATGGCCTACTGGTGCGAGCAGCTCCGATAAGCCGGACGTCGGCTCCTCCGACACCCGAACAGAGAAGGTCGGTAAGTCACCCGACCCTTCGGGGTGGCGCGCGGCCCCAATTCCACCCGACCAGGCTGCCCATCCATCGTGGCCTGTCTCCGGCGATGGGTCCGTTAGTCGGACGCCGGCCCCTCCGGCGCCGCCTGGATCCCGCTGCTAAGCCGCACGTCGGTTCGCCCGACGTCCTGCACAGCGGATGAGCCGACGCCGGACCACCCCACGTCCTTCGTTCCCGGCTCCCCGCAGCCTTCGCTGCCCTCTGGGACCCTGAGTCTCTTCAGCCTGACCCTGAGGATTTCTTCCCCCATCCCGGGCGGCTGAGTTCCGTTCCACCTCCGTCAGACCGTCCACCTGCTGGTCCGACTGATCTGACGTCGGCTCCCTGGACGCCGGCTCCAACGCCGGTGTTGCCGACTCCGGGTGACATCCCACTCCCGGATGCCGCACCTCCGCCGGGCCCTCCGCCCCCCAGGCCTTCTGCTCCAGAACCGCCCGTGGGGCCTCCAGCCGGGCCGTCTGCTCCAGCAGCCCCCTCCTGGTTCCCGGGTACCCGATCTCATCATATCCGATGCCGTCATACCTGGGACCGCAATATCCGGCGCCTTAGTACCCGGTGCTGACTTATTCGATGCCGCAGTACCTGGCGCCTCAATACCCGACGCGGGGCTTCCTGCCATTGGGTTATGGATACGCACCTTATGGGTATAGTCCATACCTGTATCCCTCTCCTCCTCCATTGCCACCCCAGCCGCCGGTGGACCTGCAGGAGACTCTGGCCTCCTGATGGGCTGAGGCCAAGGCTCAGTTCACCAGAGAGGTGGAGAGTCGTCTTCCGACGATGGTGCCAGTGCCGGTTCCCGTACGTCCATGACGACGAACTCCCTCCCCACCTCCGGACACCAGGGCTAAACCCTCTGGGTCCAGAGAGGGGCAGGACACGCTTCCCTGAGGGCTTCCTAAGGGGTCCGTTCCTCCCCCCTCATCGGGAGAGGGAGTCTGCCTCTTCCTCATCTTCTTCTTCCTCGGACACTTTGGACGCTTCTGACGGTTGTTCCGAGCAAGACGACGAGCCACACTGTCCGTCCAAGCCCCGGCCAAGGACTCCTCCGAAGTGTCCTCCGGAGGATCCTTCCTTCACGGAGTTGCTACAAAAGATCCAGGAAGTACATAAGTGGCAATCCTTGGAACCAGACCCCCAGCGTAAAAAACTCGCTGAGCATCTGGATCTGCCCATTACATCTCCCACTTTGGTGCCACCCTGGATCGAGCCTCATGCCGACCTTATTACCACTATATGGAAACAGCCGTCGGCCTTAGCCCCACTTCCCAGGAAGTCAAACAGGCTATACCAGGCTCCCGAGGGTGTTGACTATTTAGACTCCCACCTCGAGCTGACTCGTTGTGATTAGCACCGCTCATGGCCGTCAGCTCAACCCAAACACCTTCGCTCGTCTCCACCTGACAAGGAATCCCGCCTTCTGGACCAGTATGGCAAGAAGATTTTCGCTTCTTCCACTCTGGGTATTAGGGCCCTGAACTATGTTGGCCACGTGGGGGATTACCAGAAGGCAATTCTCAGTGAGGTGGAATCTAAATTGGACTCCCTTCCAGACTCTCAGGTCAAGCAGGAAGTGGCTGACCTTGTCCGCTCTGCACGTTCTGCCAGTCAGCACATCCTTCGTGCAACCTACGATGCAGTGGACACTGGTAGTAGGAGCTCAGCTTTCATCGTAGGCCTACGGCGTCATGCTTGGCTCCGAGTGTCAGGGTTGGTCTCGAAAGTGCAGTCCGCCATCCAGGAAGCGCCCTTCCGGGGTTTGGTGCTGTTCGGGGGTGATGTCAAGGACATCATCACCGACCTGCAGGAGAAGGGGACAGCATTAAAGTCTGTGGACTCTATGCATCATCCCCATCAATCACAGTGCCATCCCTTTTGCAGACGGAATCGGCCCAAAGCGAGACCACAGGGAAAGAGGGCCACTAAACATCTGGCCCACCCAGCTGCCAAGCCCCCCCCCCGCCCAAAAAAGCAGCGGGAGCTTCAGCTGCGGCGCTGCCACACACCACCTGACTCCTTCCCACTCCCACAGCCTCCCGGCTTCCCGGAGGAGCCAGTAGGAGGGAGGTTTTCCCTCCACCTTCCGGGCTGGAAGAGGATAACAGCAGATTCATGGGTGCTCCAACTAATCGCAGAAGGACACTCAATAGAGTTTCTACAGAAACCACCTTGTCACCCTCCCCCAAGGTCGTCGTACTCTTGGGAACATCTTCTTCTGGTCCAGGAAGAAATTTCAGCACTTTTGCTGAAAGAGGCGATAGAACCTGTCCCCATTCCCCTGCAAGGAATGGGTTACTATTCCCATTTTTTCCTGGTCCCGAAGAAGACAGGAGATGTAAGACCTATTCTAGATCTCAGTTCCCTGAACATATTCATAGAGTACAAGAGGTTCAGGACGCTCTCACTGCTAGCCTTCTGCCCCTCATCCGCTCGGGCGAGTGGCTGTGCCCTCTGGATGTGCAGGACGCTTACTTGCACATATCTATCTGCCCATCTCACCGCACATATCTCCGTTTTGCTTTCCAGGGGGACCACTACCAGTTCAAGGCACTTCCTTTTGGCCTGTCCTCAGCTCCCCGAGTATTTACCAAATGCCTTGTGGTGGTGGTGGCCTACCTGCGTACCCGGGGGGTACAGGTTTTCCCGTACCTGGATGATTGGCTTCTGGCAGCCTCGTCCAGGGAGGAACTCCTGCACTGCCTCTTCCTCACCCAGCAGGTCTTTGCCTGTCTGGATATTACCATCAACCATTCCAAGTCTCACTTGATCCCATCCCAGAGGCTCCAGTTTATTGGGGCGATACTGGACACGACCCTAGGCAGTGCCTTCCTGCCACCGGACAGGGCGGCCACACTCCAGACTCAGGTAAGCCTGTTGTCCAGCCACAGGCTGGTCAGTGCGCGGTCGGTTCTTCGCCTCCTCGGGCTTATGGCGGCTGCTGTCCCAACAGTCCCTCTCGCTCAGCTCCACATTAGGGTCTCTCAGTGGATGATTCGTTCTCAATGGGATCACTTGGTAGATGACTTGGACCAGTTGGTCCTAGTCTCCTCTCCCATGGTTCGAGACTTGCAGTGGTGGATGGTTCGAGAGAACCTTCTTCAGAGAGTTCCATTCTTCCTTCCTCCCAGACTCTGATCACAGACGCCACGGGCGAAGGTTGGGGAGCCCATCTTGTTCCACATCGGACCCAGGGCTCTTGGTCCAAGCAAGAACAATCCCTGCACATCAATGTGCTCGAACTTCGGGCGGTGCTGTATGCTCTCCAGGCTCTCCACCTGCATCTTCTTCCAGGCCACCTAGCCGTCCAGACGGACAATATGTGTGTGGTATGGTACATCAACAAACAGGGCGGGACTCGGCCCTACCCTCTTTGCAGGGAAGCGATGAGAGTTTGGGATTGGGCAGCACAACACGACCTTCACCTCACGGCAATTCATGTTCCGGGGGTTGAGAACTCCTTAACAGACAAACTAAGTCGCTCTTCTGCTCAAGCTCATGAGTGGGAACTGGATCAGGGGGTCCTAGACGATATCTTCCTATGTTGGGGAACACCTCAGGTGGACCTGTTCGCTTCGTCTCAAACCGCAAAGCTTTCCCAACTTCTGCTAAGCATTCCAAGCGAGGCATTTCTGGAGGCGCTCTGTGTCTAGATTGGAAGGACAGATTATGTCTGTGCCTTCCCCCGATTCCTCTGATCCCACGTGTCTTGCAGAAACTCTGCTCAGAAGGAGCACGAATGATTCTGATCGCTCCTTTCTGGCCCAGGCAAGTTAGGTTCTCTCTTCTGCGACAATACTCAGAGGAACCTCCTCCTCCTCTGTCACGAATTTTACTGACCCAGGATCAGGGGAACCTGGTCCATCCAGGTCTCAAGTCCCTTCAACTACATGCGTGGCTCCTGCAGACATAGCTGAAGCCCACTTTGGGGTTTCTCCCCAGGTGGCTGAGATCTTGGTGGAGGCTAGGAAACCCTCCACTAGGTCTTCTTATGCCGTGAAGTGGAAACGGTTCTCAATCTGGGCGCTTCAAAAGCCGACCCTTTCTCCTGCTCGGTTGGGCGACTGCTGGATACCTCGCCATCTCTCTTTGACCTGGGTCTTAGTCACTCGTCTCTGAAGGTACCATGGGGCCATTCGTCTACCATGTTCCTTTCATCGAATAGGATGTTTGCTCAACTGGAAGTCTCTAAGACTTTCCTCAGAGGGTTCTTCACTTGAGACCCCTATCCGAGTTTCCGCCCTCCTAGGGTTTGAACTTCGTTCTTGAGAAACTTACTTTGCCTCCTTTTGAACCGGGCCTCAGCAGACATGAAGTTCCTTTCATGGAAGATGCTCTTCCTAGTGTGCCATTACCTCTACTCAGAGGATTTCTGAGCTCAGGCCTGATGTTAAAATCCCGTACTTGATTTTTCACAAGGAACATGTGGCTCTGCGCACCAATCCTAAGTTTCTCCCCAAGGTGGTAGCGGAATTTACATTGAACCAGTCCATAGAGTTACCCGCTTTCTTTACGCAGTACTCCAATCAGGGGGAGTATCTACTTCACACTGTGGACGTTCACCGGATCCTGAGATACTACACTAACAGAACAAAGCTTCTCAGAAAGACTGATCAACTGTCTCTTTTGCACCCAAAAGAGAAGGCAATGCTGTTTCCAAGCAATGCCTGTCTAAATGGTTGGCTCATTGCATCACCTTCTGTTATAAGAAGTACAACAAGACCCTTCCGGGTCAAGTAAGAGGACACTCCACCAGATGGGTCACTGCCTCGGCGGCATGTTTCAAGAATGTGTCAGTGGCAGACATCTGTGCTGCCGCCACTTGGACTTCTGTCCATACATTTACAAAACATTACAGTTCGGATATTGCCTCTTGCCATACAGCAGGCTTCGGGCTCGCTGTTCTGCAAGGCCTCCTTTCTTAAGGCCTTCACAGCTAGAGGATCTGCTTTAAGTAGCTTTCCTCCTCCCGTGTGCTTCTTCTTGTTCCAGACTGCTTGGGACTCAGTCCTATATGTAATTACCTACTGCAAGAGCCTTCTCGAAGTAAGATAGTACAGTTACATAAGAAGTTACCGTAACAGTAGATCTTCAAGAGAGGCTCTTGCAGTAGGTAATACCTTCCTGCCCTCCATCCCCCTAAGCTTTTTCAGCTCCTTTTTCAGTGAGGGAAATATCCACCTCAAACAACATGAAGTCCTGTATTCTGACAAGTGCAGTTAGCCCCAGCCTTTAAACTGCCCCGGAGAACAATGGGTTAACTTTTCTATGCATGGCATAGAATGTTCATCTTGAGCTCGGTTGATGTCTCTGCCTGTTGTTATTCAAATTGCAACCATCAGATTCTTTACTCCACCTCACTGAACAGTCGCTCCAGAGATTCTCCTGCTGCTCGGTTCAAAGTCGGTTGAAGTGTCGGTTTTTGGTCGGTTTTCTATCGAAATTGTTGTTTCCACATACTCGGTTCAAGTCTCTGTCTGTGGTACCGTGAGTACTAGATAGGTTTTATTCTGTTTTCTGTGTGGAACTTGTAAAAAGTGTGGATCGGTTCGGCTGAACCGATCATTCAGGTAAATTTTGTACTTTACTTTACTGTGTGGTTACCGGACCGTATCGGTTAAAAAAAAAACGGGTTTTAGTCGTTTTCAAGACCAGTGCACGGTCAGGGAACCGATAGGGAGTCTTGCCTGGTGGTTGCAAAAGGGTAAGATTGGTTAGGTTGGCCATGTCTGAGAAACCCAAGAAAAAAAACAGGCCCACTGGGTTTCAACACTGCAGTGTGTGTGGGAGGTCTTTGCTGAGGCGATCCCACACCACCTGTGTTGTGTCTGGGGTTTGACCACCTCGATTCAGACTGCCAAATTGTAAAATTCCCAGATCTACCCTGGAAAGAGATTAGGTAGACTGAGGAAAGGAGGCCGAGAAGTCAGCTGACCGGATGGCCAGCCGGTTCGGTTCCAACCGAACCAGAAGGAGTACCTCTGACCAGGCGATACTTCTTCAGGCTAAGGGAGCCCGATTCAAGGTGGTTCCGACAAAAAGCAAAAGACAAGTCGACGGTTCAGATCCAGAATCTCATACTCCGACCGCCGATGAAATAGCCAAAGCGATTCGTATTGTGGAATCGCTTCGCTCGGTTCCAACTGATCCGGCACCTTTTGGCAGGGGCTTGGTTTGGTCGGCTCCCCCGGTTCACGATTATACCCTGGAAGAATTTTATGAACCGTAGTTTGAGGAGGAAGGAGAGTTGGAAGATGATTATGGTGATGGTGAAAGTCTGGATGTGCCTATTGACCCGGACATCTCCCCAGGCAGACCTTCAGGTGTTTCTCCTCCTAGGCTTTCTGAGTCCCCTTCACACTTCATGTTTTACAGAAAGGTGGCTGATACCCTCCAGCTTCCTGTGGAGGAGGCAGTGGAGAATCAGGAGGAGAAAGACTATGTAGAGATGATGGACATCCCAGAGTCCAGGAGACTGTCTATTCCCCTCCACAGATCTTTTGGGAAACAGACACAAAAAATTCTTAAGTCTTCCAATTCCATACCTCCTGTGGATAGAAGAATGGACAAGAGGTATACTCTTTCCGGATCAGATACAGAGTTCCTTTATCAGCAATGTAGCCATGTTGGGGTTGTACAGGCTGCTGCCTGTGATAAGGCAAGCATTCCCTTGGCATCACACCCCCCAGACAAGGACTCCAGGAAGATTGATGCCATGGCAAAGAAGCAGTACATGGCATCATCCTTGGGACTCAGGTAGGCAAATTATATGGCCTATGCAGCCAGGTACCAGAAGTCCAGGTGGGACACTGTACTGGCACTGGCTAAACAGGCTTCCCCCCAGCTTGCCACGGAACTGGAGGAGGTGGCTGCAGATGGGATTGAGGCATCAAAAGTTCAGTTTCATGCTGCTGCTGTGGACTCCAGTGATGTATCATCAAGAGTCATGGCTACATCTGTGGCTCTTCGGAGAATGGCTTGGCTCAGATGTACTAGCCTCTCACAGGATACCCAGGCTAAGGCCATGGATTTTCCTGTAGTGGGTAATTTTCTGTTTGGGGAGCAGACAGAGAATTACATGAAGAAAATGGACGAATACAGGACCACTTACTGGAGTGCTCAGGCCAAGGAAAGGCAGGCAACTCCTCAAAGGCAGCAGTCCAGGGGCAGGGGGCAGGCCTTTCCAAAGGCCTTTTTACCAAGCACAGGCCTCTTCTTCCTTTTCACAGAGGGGGTTCTTCAGAGGGAGAGGCAGAAGAGGGATGAGGAGGCCTGCATCCACCCCTCAGACTAAAGCCCCTGCCAAGCAGACACCCTGATGGGTCTTCCTGGGTTGATTCTCCTATCCCAGTAGGGGGCAGGCTGGCTTACTTTGTCCAGGACTGGATGTCTGTTACATCAGACAAGTGGGTCCTGGAAGTAGTAAGCCAGGGACTGGTTCTCAGCTTCAAAAAATTTCCCAAGATGAGAGCCAGATCTTTTCCACCTGCAAATCTCTCAGAGACCCTTGACATTCAGTTCCACCTAAGAGCTTTTTGGTCCCAAAGAAAGGATTCCCTTACCAAACTAATCCCAGTGACTCGAACTCTGATCCACGCCCTGCAATGGTGGCAGGATCAGGACAATTTGAGGCAAGGGGTTCCATTTGCCACTCAGTCTCATTCAGTGGTCCTCACCACAGATGCTTCCCTGCTGGGCTGGGGAGCCGATCTGGGGGACCTCACCACCCAGGGACTGTGGTCGCTTCAGGAATCTCTTTTACACATCAATCTCTTGGAACTCAGGGCAGTGTTTCTGGCACTGCAAGCTTTTTCCAAATCAGTACAGAACAAGATGGTTCAGGTCAGAACAGACACCACCACCACCATGTGGTACATCAAGAAGCAAGGAGGCACTCGGTCTACAGCCTTGTGCACAGAAGCAATGAAGTTGTGGTCCCTGGCTTATTCCCTGCAAACCTCTCTGATAGCAGGTCACCTTCCAGGGAAGGACAATGTTCTAGCAGATGCACTGAGCAGAATATCTCAGGCCCATCACGAATGGGCCCTAGATCCTCTGGTGTTGAAAGTGATTTTCTCAAGATGGGGCACTCCAGAGATAGATCTTTTTGCAGCCCCAGACAATCACCAACTTCCTCTTTTTTGTTGCAGACCCCCAGTCTTGGGCTCAGTCCCCCTGGGCTCTGATCCTGAACTGGGAAGGGAAATTTCTGTGCCTCACCCCCACCCCGTTCAAAGTGTTAGTCAAGATAAGGTCACAACCTTGCAAAGTGATTCTGATTGCTCCAGACTGGGCCAGGCAGCCATGGTATCCCTTGTTGCTGTCCCTAGCAGTCCATCTTCCCCTGTCTCTTCCCAGGAATTACAACCTGTTAACATCCTCTCAAGGGAAGATTTGGTACCCCAATCTTCAGTCTCTCAATCTCAAGGCTTGGCTCTTGAAGAGTTAAGAGTTTGCAGATCCGCATCTTTCCCAAGGGGTTCTGGATATCCTCAAGGCTTCTCGAGAGCCCTCCACCAGAAAGACTTACAACTCCAAATGGAAAAGATTCAGCATTTGGTGTTCTAAGAAGAATATTTTTCCAGACACTGCTGAATTGCCTACGGTTCTGGATTATATGATCCATCTCAATGGCCTAGGTCTCAGACCAGCTACTCTCAAGGTACACTTGTCAGCTGTTTCTGCTTTCCTGTCAGTAGGCAAGTCTTCCTCACTGTCATCCCATCCTGTATTCTGTAAGTTTTTCAAGGGATTGCTTCACACCAATCCCCCTTTAGGGATCCTGCTCCTGCTTGGGATCAATGTTTGCATTGCTCAGCTTATGCAACCCCCTTTTGAACCTTTGTCCTCAGCAAAGATTGAGTACTTGACTTGGAAAACTGTGTTTTTGTAGCCATTACTTCTGCTAGACATATCAGTGAATTGCAAGCTCTGTCAGTGGAACCTGATTTCATCTCTTTTCACAGAGATAAAGTGGTCCTTAGAACTAACAGAAAGTTCTTGCTTAAAGTGGTTTCAGATTTCCACCTGAATCAGTCTATATCTCTTCCGTTTTCTTCGGTGATTATTCTTCCTCGGGAGAGAGGAGGCTACAAGCATTACTCTCTGGATATCCAGGCTAGGAGTGATGCCCTGTTTGGCACAGCAGTACTTCAGAGCCTATTCCCAAAGTAGGTTCTGTCCCTTCTCCATGGAGGTACTGCTTGGTAGTCTGCACTTGCCAGAATATAGCAAGACTTCATGTTGTTTGAATTAAAAATTACTCACCTTAGTAATTACGTTTCTTCTAGTGGAGTCTTGCTGTATTCTGACCTCCCCCCGCCTCCCCACTCAGAACCTAGATTTTTGGGATGTGGGTGGGCTGGTGCAGTGTTGGCACCCTAGATGTGCCCCCTTTACACCCTCTGTTCTCTTGGGATGAAATGTTATTTCATTTGAATTTTTTTTGTGTTTGGGTTTCCTGACTTGAGTCTTCCTTTGAGAACCCAAAACATTATTTTTCTGCCTGTTGGCTAGTTAAAAATTTTACAGTTTCCACATAGAACACCTAGTGAGTTTTGCTCATAAAGATCTGATGGTTGCAGTTTGAATAACAACAGGCAGAGACATCAACCGAGCTCGAGATGAACATTCTATGCCATGCATAGAAAAGTTAACCCATTGTTCTCCGGGGCAGTTTAAAGGCTGGGGCTAACTGCACTTGTCAGAATACAGCAAGACTCCACTAGAAGAAACATAATTACTAAGGTGAGTAATTTTTTCTTCTCTCTCGTCCGGCCTTTTGTGGCCTGTGGCGGGAAAGAACTGGAAGGCGGGCATGAGGACCGCCCCTTATACTGTGACTCTGGCCGCCGTTACCTGGCGTGGGCGGTCCCTCACCAGAGACTGCTAACTAGAAATTTTTCGTTAGGTCCTGCAGCCTGCCAGCGTCAGTCCTATATGAAATTACCTACTGCAAGAGCCTCTCTTGAAGATCTACTGTTACGGTAAATTCTTACGTAACTGTACTATTTGGTTTATCTCCTTTGAAATGCAACAACTTGCACGTTTAATTACTTAGCATTTAAACATGTTCTTGCTACTTCAGCTGGGCAAGTATTGTCTTTCAAGAAAGATTCATACCTCATAAATGTCATCTTTTCCCAGGAACAAACGTACAAAGATTTACACTGTTTTTTTTTTTTAACCTCGTAAGACGCTATCTGATAAGACCTGTCTCAGACATATGCCAGGTCCTGTGTGAAGTATCTGAGCTACAGTAATTATATAGCAATCAGCAGGCATTTTTTACTGTGTTTTCTGGGGAAAAAAATATATTGAGCTACAGCAAACACACGCACACGCCATCCTATTATCCACAACATTCACTCATATACTCATATATAGGACTAAGCCGCCAGGTGCTAGGGCCACATGGACAACTTCTAGCTAGAAGTGTCTGACGGGGGACCACCCCTGACGTCAAGTGACCAACGCCAGCATGTCTCTATATAAGGAGCAGTCCCCATGCCCGCCTTCCAGTTCTTTCCCTCCGTCGACCTGCACACGTCGGACCTGGCGGAAGAACACTGCTACTGTCGAATCTTTGGATGAGTATAACTTCTAAAAGTTTATATTTCAATCGTTTCCTTGCTTTTGTTATCTTCAGAATCATCATGTATGTCGTATCCGATGCCTTCAGAATCACATAAGAAGTACAACTCCTGTGGAACTCAGCTCCCTTACAAGGACGGCCATTCCCTTTGCCTTTTTTGTCTGGGCCCAGGCCATAAGGTTGAGGGGTGAGAGCACTGCCAGAAGTTTAACGCGGTTACATGTAAATGCAGGCAGCAGTCCCTGGAAGCACATCTTTTGAAAGAAAAGATGCCAAATATGGAAAAGGAGCTGAAGAAACTCAGGCAATCGTCATCCGCTTCGGAGGGCCACCATGAAAAGGAAAAGGACAAGGAGAGACATTGGGACCGGGAAGGGTCCCCAGCCATCCCACCGCCTCCCGCTGGAGTCACAGCCCTCAAGGTAATTATCCCTCCAAGGGATCAGCCTTTGACATCTACTTTGGTGGCTACCAAGTGGCCATCAGCCCCCGCAATCTGGCCTGGACTTGGGCATGACGGGAGACTCCCGGGAGCAGGAGGCACCCACCTCCTCTATGGCCAAAGATTCGAGGCCTAGCAGTATGAGTGGGACCGGTAGAGTTGACTTCTGGCTCCTCCAGTTCTCGCATGGCTGTGGCTTCTAAGTCATCCGCCGGCTCCTCCAACGGACGCCCAGCCCTGGATCCTCCATCAGGCCCCAATAATATGCCTGACAAAGAGATGACAGTCCAACTGATGTCGGACACGCTGCTGATGGAGACTACTCAGACTTCTCCCTTATCGCTGATGGAGATGGTACCTCCAGCTCCCCCCGCAAAGGATGCGGAGGCGGGAGATCACCTGCCGTTGGGGGTTTCATCACCCTCTGCGCCAGAGCCTCAGATGCCTGAGCCACCATCGGACCAGACGAATGTCCTTCTGACTCTCTCAGGTATCTCAGTCCCTCAAGGTCCGCCGTCGGGCCCGACGCCAGGACCATCAGGACCCATGTTTTCCGACTCTTCCATTGGGGCCTTCTACACCTCCGATGGGATGTGGTCCGGACCTGCCAATCTCTCCATCAGGGCCGACACCGAGCCCTTCGGCCCCTCCCATCGGGACCATCTGGCCACCTTTTTGGGCAGCCAATGCCTGGCTATCCATCACCACATTACCCAACGCCAGGATACCCAACACCACACTATCTGGCATCAGGCTTTCAAGTGCTGGGTTACCCTCCAGCGGGTTTCAGCTACCCTTAGTATGGGTACCTGAGCTATGGCTTTAACAATCCACCATCTCAGCCACAAGTGGACCTTCAGGTGGTCCTTATATCTTGGTGGGCGGAAGCAAAGTCGCAACTTACTTCAGAGCTGGAGAAGTGCCAGCCGTCGATGACTCGACACCGACTCCAAGGCCTCTTTCGCCGGATCCTCCCCCGCCGTCCGGTCCTAAGGCCCTGACGCTGGGAAGACAACTGGAGCCCTTACCTAATCCGCAGCCCTGGGAATTTTCAAGGCTGACTGACTTTTTGAGGCCAGTAGACTTACCGCTCCCAGCCATCTGTTCTCCCAGTGACCAGGATTCCTCCGACTCAGACAGTGACACGGTCAACTCTGACTCCGACGTGGAAACCCCTACACCAGAGGACTCTAAGCCACAAGAGTCTCCCAAATCCCCTCTTGAGGACCCTTCCTTCTTGAAGCTCCTCAAGAAGATTCAAGTAGCCTATGATTGGTGCACGGCTGCCCAAGATCTGCAGAGGCAGAGACTTGTGGCTCACCTAGACCTGGTAGACTTTTCTCCGAACCTCATTCCACCCTGGATAGAGCCACATGAGGACTTGGTCATACTATCTGGAAACAGCCTTCCTCACTGGCCCCAGTGGCCAGGAAAGTAGACGGGCTTTACCAATCTCTTGATGATAAAGACTATCTCAGCCTCCATCCCAAAGCTGATTCTCTGGTCATTAGTGCGGCCCACGATAAGTCCGCAAAACTGAAACACCTTAGTGCTTCCCCTCCTGATAAAAGAGTCTAAGATTCTTGACCAGTATGGGAAGAAGATTTATTCTTCTTCCACCCTAAGAATCAGGACACTGAACTATGTCGCCAGTATGGGAGACTACCAGAAATTGATCTTAGGTCAGTTGGAGTCTAAAGTGGATTCTCTTCAGGACTCCTCTTTAAAAGAAGGGACGGCAGATCTAGTCAGGTCGGCTGGATCTGCATGCCAACGTAACGTTATGAGCCACCTACGATAGGGTGGATGCTGCAGGTAGATGCTTGGCATCAGCCATTAGCCTTCGACACCACACATGGCTTTGGATCTCAGGCCTGGCACCTGAGGTCCAGACAGCCATACAGGATGCTCCCTTCAGAGTGTCAGTCCTTTCTGGCAGCAACGTCAAGGACATAATCGCTGACCTCCAAGATAAGGGCAAGGCCTTATGTTCTGTACGGTTCATGTACAAACCTCTGCAGAAACCAAAACAGGAATTTTGGAGACAGCAGCATCACCAACAAAGACAGAATCAGAACCGGCGTCAAAATAAACGTCAGGCAACCTCAGCTGCTAGAGCCCCCCTGGCTAAATCCCACAAAGCCTCGGGCGCCACAGCCTCTGCCTTGCCCTCCGCCTCCTTAACCCTCCCGCCTCCACTGGTCTGCACCCCAGAGGAGCTGGTAGGGGAAGGTTCTCCTATCACCTACCAGAGTGAGAGAAAACAACAACAGACTCATGGGCACTACAACTGGTGGCAAAGGCCACACAGTAGAATTCATAGACAGATCTCCAACAAAACCTCCAGGTCACTCATTCTACCCCTCCCCCACCCACACACACACACACACTTACCCTTGGTAAGAGAGAATAACAGCCTTGCTGGCAAAACAGCAATAGAACCAGTTCCCAAAACATCAAGGGAAGGGTTACTACTTGCACTACTTCTGGTTCCCAAAAAGACAGGCAATCTCAGACCAATTCTAGATCTTAACTGTGTCAGTCTTCACCATTCCTCACCTATGGGTATAGTGGCCGGAGGTTACGACCCCGCGGGAGCTTTTTTTTTTTTTTTGATGGGCAGAGTCGACACACCATCGGCGCCGCCCTCGAGGCCGACGCACTGCGTGGCATTCGTGGGTTGGCCATTATGTGTGGTTGAGCCTGCCCTCCCACCAGTTCTTCGTCTCCCACCGTAGAGGTCGCACCTTGTGGAAGCTCTACTAGCAAGAGGCCTGCTGCTCAAACGAAGCCTTCGGCTCCGTTATCTCCGCTTCTCGAGGCCGAGTCTGTCAACGTGGCTTATTGAAATTTTCTGCCGGTTCCGTTGTCCGCCACCACTCGACGTCGCCTGGTAAGACTGTTCCTTTTCTTCTTTTAGCAATGTCGAGTCTTGTTTTTGGTTGTTTTTTCTGTAGGTCATGTCTCGGTTGGGGGGCAAGAAAACTTTGAAGACGGGACAGCCCCCTATGCATCGGTGCCCGTGTAGCCATAAGTACTCCGTCACCGACCAGCATGACTGTTGCCTCACGTGTCTTGGCCCGCTACACAACATGGATTTATGAGATGCCTGCTTCTCCATGGACTGTCGTGTCATCGAACAACACGCGTGGAAAGTGGGACGAGCTCCGCTGACTTTCAGGGGATGGGTGCACACTCGTCGGGCCAAGCCACGGTCTCTCAGCCTTTCCTCCGGGTCCTCTCCCGGTTCTATACGGACCGTAGAGGAGGGGGGGGCTTCTGCTTCTTGTAGCCTCCCCATTGCAGAAGCCCCTTCCGTGGTGCAGGAGGCCCAGTCCATCCCTCCTGGGGAGCGGGCAGGAGGCACCGCCTTCTCAATCACCCCTTTGGGGGTGAAGGCTCCGCTGGTGTTGTCTCCTCAGGCTGGGAAGCCTGGGTCAGCACCGGTCCATCAATTGGCGCCGTCTGCCATGCTGATGGTGGCATGGGAGGCTCTACAGCACCATCCTTGTCTGTTTCTTGCCTTGGCACCATTCGCTGTGCCATGGTTGAGCATGGTGCCGTGTCCAGCTCTGGTGCCGCTTGCAGCGCCAAGCAACGACATGGTGCCATGGGGGTTTCTGACCTTGGCGCCGTCCGTGGCGCTGAGAGTGCGGTCAGGGCCATCGTCAATGCCGTCTCTGATGGGCGCCACTTGTGGCGCCATGGGTTGGGACGGCGCCATAACAAGTCCCAGCTCCGATACTGCTGCCATCCTCAGCGCCATGTCTTCTTCACGCACCACTCGCATTGCACTTGAGGGCTTTGGCGCTGACTCTGGTTCAGTCCCTCGTTCTGGTGCACATTCAGTCGGGATGACAGCGGGCGTCCGCATACCATCTGGCACAGGACTTTGGTCTCCACCTCCTCAGAGGCGGAATCGGACTCTGAGTCAGATAGGCAGTCTGACTCTTTGGAGTTGGCTGCTCACATGGACACCTTGGTAGTGTCCTCGACAGGCCGGCGTCCGCCCCCCTCTGAGGAGCGGACAGTGACCCCCAGGTCCAGGGTCAGGTGTTCTGACCAGCAGGCAGTGGTGCAGGCCCCCATTGCCCTGCAACCTGGCCTCAGAGTGTTTTCTGACCCCTCAATGGTGGTACCCCCTCAGGTGGTGTGCCTGGATCACCCAACTTTGGGGCCGATCGGAGCACCCACAGGAGGGGAGGGTGCTACATAGAAACATAGAAGCTGACGGCAGATAAGGACCGCAAGGCCCATCCAGTCTGCCCATTTCTTTTTCTACCTTATAAATGTGCCATCCGCCTTTGCTCTGTCAATGGCCTATCTATTACTCATCTGTACTGCTCCCTTATGCCTATCCTATGCCTGTTTGAAGCCCTGCACTTTATTCATATCCACCACTTCCTGAGGTAGGCCGTTCCATGCATTCACCACCCTTTCTGTGAAAAAACAAATTCCTCACATTACCCCCTTAATCGGACTTGCTCTAATCTCATGCTGTGTCCTCTTGTCCTGCTATTTTTCTTCTATTAAAACATGTTAGACTCTGTCACCTTGTTAATGCCCTTAAGGTGTTTGAATGTTTCGATCATATCACCTCTCTCCCTCCTTTGCTCTAGGGTATACATATTGAGCTCCGTTAATCTGTCCTCATATGTTTTCTGATGCAGTCCCTGCACCATTTTGGTTGCCCTTCTCTGGACTGCCTCAATTTGGTTAATGTCCTTGTGAAGGTGTGGCCTCCAGTACTGCATGCAGTACTCCAGAAGGGGCCTAACCAGTGTCTTGTAAAGAGGGATTATTACCTCCATCTTTCGACTTGTGATACCCCTACTAATACACCCTAACATCCCCCTAGCCTTACCTACTGCTTTAGAGGTCTGTTTGGATGATTTCAGGTCGTCGGTGATGATGATGCCCAAGTCTCTTTCTTCACTTGTGACTGCCAGCAACTCCCCTCCCAGCCTATAGGTGGCTTCAGGGTTTCTCTTTCCTATGTGCATGATCTTGCACTTCTTTGCATTAAACCCCAGTTGCCACTCTTCCGACCATTTTGCTAGTTTATCCAGATCTCTTCTCATTCTGCCCACCCCGTCTGGATTATCTCCTCTGTTCCAGATCTTGGTGTCATCTGCAAACAGACAAACCTTACCCTCCAGTCCATCTGCAGTGTCACTGATGAAGATATTGAAGAGGACTGACCCCAGGACTGATCCCTGAGGTACAGCACTTGTGACTTGCATTTCTTCTGACTGTATACTGTTTACCACCACTCTCTGTTTCAGACAACATGAAGTCTTGCTGTATTCTGACAATCTACAGTTAGCTGCAGCCTTTGAACTGCCCTGGAGTGTAGAGTGTTAATTTTCCATGCAGTGCATAGAACGTTGAGCTCGAGCTCGGTTGAGGTCTCTGTCTGCAGCACTTTGAAACCCAACCGCCAGATTCTTTACTCCACCTCACTGAGCAGTCGCTCCAGAGATTTCTCCTTCTGCTCGGTTCAAGTCGGTTAAAGTGTCGCTTTTTCCACTTAACTCTCGTAGTATTACGGTTCAGGGCTGTGTCTGTGGTACAATAAGTACTTTAGGTAATAGTTCTGGGTTATTTGTGGAAATTGTTAACAACTTTTCTTGATCGGTTCAGCTGATCCGATCTAACATATTTGAACTCTGTGTGTTTTTCTTTAGTGTGGTTATTGGTCCTTATCGGTTTTATAAAAAAACGTGTTTTAGTGTTTTTTTCTAATACCCGTAACACTGTTAGAAACCGATAAGGGAGTCTTGCCTGGTGGTTGCCAAAAAAAGGGTAAGTTTGGTTAGGTTGGCCATGTCTGAGAAACCCAAGAAAAAAACCGGGCCCACTGGGTTTCAACACTGCAGTGAGTGTGGGGAGGTCTTTGCTAAGGCCGATCCCCACACCACCTGTGTTTATTATCTGGGGTTTGACCACCTCGATACAGACTGCCAAATATGCAAAAACTTTCCTAAGTCTACCCTGGAAAAGAGATTAGGTAGACTTAAGGAAAAGGAGGCCGAGAAGTCCGCTGACCCAGATGGCCAGCCCAGTTCGGTTCCGACCAAACCAGAAGGAGTGCCCTCTGACCAGGGCGATACTTCTTCGGGCAAGAGGAGAGCCGATCCTGAGGGATCGGTTCCTACAAAGAGGAAACGTAAAGAAAAATCAGCCGGTTCGGATCCGGAGTTTCATGTTCCGACCGCTGATGAAATTGCCAGAGCGATTCGAATTGTTGAATCGCTCCGCCCGGTTCCGTCCAATCCGGCTCCATTAGCTAGGGGTTCGGTTCCGTCGGTTCCTCCGGTTCAGAAATTATGCCCCTGAAGATTTTTATGAACCGGAGTTTGAGGAGGAGGGGGATTATGAGCAAGATGATGAGTATGATGGAGTGGAAAGTCTGGATGTGCCCATTGAACTGGACATCTCCCCAGACAGACCTTCTGGTGTTTCCCCTCCTAGGCTCTCTGAGTCCCCTCCCCACTATCTGTTCTACAGAAAAGTGGCTGAAACCCTCCAGCTTCCTATGGAGGAGGCTACAGAGGATCAAGAGGAGCCTGATTTTGTTGAAATGATGGGCATCCCAGAATTCAGGAGGCTGTCTATTCCCCTACACAAATCTTTTGGGAAACAGACACAAAAACATTTTAAAGTCTCCAAATTCTGTACCTCCTGTTGATAAAAGAATGGACAAGAGGTATACCTTATCGGGCTCAGACACAGAGTTTTTCTATCAACAGTGCAGCCATGTTGGGGTCGTGCAGGCTGCAGCCTGTGACAGAGCTAATGTTTCCTTGGCTTCTCACCCCGATAAAGACCTCCAGGAGGATGGATGCCTTGGCAAAGAAACAGTACATGGCATCCTCTTTGGGACTCAGGCAGGCTAATTATATGGCCTATACAGCCAGGTACCAGAAGTCCAGGTGGGACACTGTACTGGCACTGGCTAAACAGTGCCCCCCCCCAAGCTGGCCAAGGAGCTGGAGAAGGTGGCTGCTGATGGGAGTGAGGCATCTAAGGTACAATTTCATGCTGCGGTGGACTCCAATGATGTGTCATCAAGAGACATGGCTACATCTGTGGCTCTTCAGAGAATGGCTTGGCTCTGATGTACCAGCCTCTCACAGGACACCCAGGCTAAGGCCATGGATTTCCCTGTGGAAGGTAATTCTCTGTTTGGGGAGCAGACAGAGAATTACATGAAAAAGATGGAGGAATATAGGACCGCTTATAGGAGTGCACAGGCCAAGGAGAGGCAGGCAGCTCCTCAAAGGCAGCAATCTAGGGGCAGGGGCAGGCCTTTTCATAGGCCTTTCTACCAAGCACAGGCCTCTTCTCCCTTTTCACAGAGGGGATTCTTCAGAGGGAGAGGCAGAAGGGGGATGAGCAGGGCTACATCCACTCCTCAGCCTAAGGCCTCTGCCAAGCTCAGACACCCTGATGGGTCACCCCGGTCGGCTCTCCCTATCCCTGTAGGGACAGGCTGGCTTACTTTGTCCAGGACTGGATGTCTGTTACTTCAGACAAGTGGGTCCTGGAAGTAGTAAGCCAGGGACTGGTTCTCAGCTTCAAAAAATTTCCGAAGATGAGAGCCAGATCTTTTCCACCTGCAAGTCTCTCCGAAACCCTTGTCCTAGACGCAGAGATTTCATCTCTTTTGGCCTTAAGAGCCATACAGAGAGTTCCTACCCTACACCGGGGCAAAGGTCTGTACTCCAGGTACTTCCTTACCCCAAAAAAGACAGGGGAGTGGCGACCCATCCTAGATCTAACATACCTGAACAAACATCTTTTAAAACCAAGGTTCAAGATGGTGACTCGGGGAATAATTCTTCCCTCCTTAAGGCCAGGGGACTGGCTAGCCTCCCTGGATCTCAAAGATGCCTACTTTCACATCCCCATCAGGTGCTCCCACAGAAAGTACCTCAGGTTCAAGTTGCCCTCAGGCCATTATCAGTTCAAAACAATGCCTTCCATCTAACATCAGCTCCAAGGGTTTTCACAAAGTGCCTGGCAGTAGTAGTTGCCTTTCTAAGAAGGCAAAATATTTCCATTTTTCCATACCTGGACGACTGGCTCATAGTGGGTCAGTCTCCAGACCAAGTCAAGTCGGACCTGCAAGTGACTCAGTAAGTGCTCACTTCCCTGAGATTTCTTCTCAACCTTCCCAAGTCAGTTCTCGAACTAGTGCAGCTTCTTACCTTTATAGGGGCAGAGCTAGATACTGTCAAAGCAAGAGACTTTCTTCCTCTGGAAAGGGCAAGAGTTATCATAGAACTGGCGTCTTCCTTCAGCCTTCAGGTGTCCCAACCAGCAAGGCACTTCCTTCAGCTCTTGGGCCACATGGCAGCTTCTACAGCAGTGGTCCAAGGGGCCAGATTCCAGACGAGGAACATTCAGTTCCATCTGAGGGTCTTTTGGTCCCAAAGGAAGGATCCTCTTACCAACCGATTCCAGTGACTCGGACACCGATCCAAGCTCTTCAGTGGTGGCAGGATCAGGACAATTTAAGGCAAGGGGTCCCATTTATCGCTCAGCCTCATTCAGTGGTCCTTACCATGGATGCTTCCCTTTTGGGGTTGGGAGCCCATCTCGGGGCTCTCACAGGCCAGGGACTGTGGTCCCCTCAGGAATCCCTTTTTCATATCAATCTACTGGAACTCAGGGCAGTTTCTCTGGCCCTGCAAGCTTTCTCTCAGTCAGTGCAGAACAAGGTGGTTCAGGTCACAACAGACAACACCACCACCACCATGTGGTACATCAACTAGCAGGGAGGCACTCGGTCCACGGCCTTGTGCACGGAAGCCATGAAATTGTGTTCCCTGGCTTATTCTCTGCAGACATCTCTAATAGCAGTCCACCTTCCAGGGAAGAACAATGTGCTAGCAGATGCACTGAGCAGGATCTCCCAGGGCCATCACGAATGGTCCCTGGACCCTCTGGTGTTGAAAGTGATTTTTACAAGATGGGGCACTCCAGAGACAGATTTCTTTGCAGCCCCACGCAATCACCAACTTCTTCTGTTTTGTTGCAGACCCCCAGTCTTGGGCTCAGTCCCTCTGGATGCTCTGGCGTTGAACTGGGAAGGGAAATGTCTGTATGCCTTCCCTTCCTTTCCTCTATTGTTCAAGGTTCAAACAACATGAAGTCTTGCTGTATTCAGACATAATGCAGTTAGCTCCAGCACTTGAACTGCCACAGAGAGGAAAGAGTTAACTCCATGCAGAAGCATGGAACGTTGAGCTCGAGCTCGGTTTTCAAACCTCTGTCTGTGGTACTTACCAGTGCAACCGTCAGATTCTTTACTCCGCCTAACAGTGAAGTCGCTCCAGAGATTCCTCTGCTTGGTTCGGTAAAAGTAAAGCGTTTGGTTTAAAACTTGTTCTTTATTGTTTTTTTCGGAGTTCCAGCCTCTGTCTATGGTACAGGTAGTGTTGTAGATAGGTAGTGACTGTATTTTATTTTAAAATAACTTATGGAAATTGTTGGATCTTATCTGTGTCAGTCTTCACCATTCATCACTGTTGGGTATCTGCCGGAGGTCAGGACCCCGCGGGAACTTTTTTTTTTTTTTTAAAGGTAGGTGGGCAGCCGCACCGCCGGTGCCGCCACCGAGCTGGCCGCGCTGCGTGGTGCTGCAGGTTGGCGTTAGGCTGCGACAACTCCTCCTGCCTGCCAGTTCTTCATCTCCCACTGTAGAGTCGCCTCGTGAAGCTCTGAACAGTTCTAGGCCTGCTCTGCAGTAGTTTTTCGAAATTTTACCTTGGTAGAAGTCCGTCAGTTCTCCTGCCGGTTCTGTTTCTGCCTCCACTCGACATCGCCTGGTAAGATCTTTCCTTATTTTATATTACTGCGGCGTCGAGTGTATTTCTAGTGTTTTTGCTCCGTAGGTCATGTCAGTCGGAGGACAAAAGTCTCGAGCCGAATTATTTTGTGTAAAAGGCTCCTTGCGCCAAAAGTATTCACAACGACCAGCACGATCGGTGCCTCTTGTGTCTTGGCCCGCTTCACGACATGGATTCATGCGACACCTGTTTCTCCATGGACCGCCATTTCATCGAGCAATGTGCGTGGAAAGTGGGGCAAGCTCCGCCGACTTTCAGGGGTCAGGTGCGCACTCGTCGGGCCAAGCCACGCTCTCTTGGCCTTTCCTCCGGGTCCCCTCCTGGTTCTGTATGGGCCGAGAAGGAGGGAGCCTCGGCTACTAGTAGCCTGGCTGTTGCTGAGGCTTCTTCTGCAGTGCAGGAGGCCTGCTCTATTCCTTCCAGGGAGCAGGCGGAGGCGCTGCGCATGCAGTTGCCTCTTTCGCGGTGAAAGCTCCTCGTGTCGGACTCTACAGTTCGCAAGGCCCGGTCGGCTACCATCCTCGATGCCGTCAGTCGGCGTGCGCTGAGGCCTCGGTACTGCTTATGGTGCGGCCGTGGCCTTGACGGGAGTTATCGCCGGGCGCTGGTGATTTGTCAGAGTTGCTGCTGTGCCGATACTGTTAGCGGTGCCGTGGGGAGCTACTATGGTGCTGTCTTTTTCTATGTCTCGCCGGCACTAAAGTTGAGAAAGCGCCCGTGTCCTTGGGGCTCGGGCGCGTGGGACTTCTCAGATTCCTCTGTCGGCCCCGATGAGGCCATCGTTGGTGCCGTCTTCGTCCTCCGCACCACTCATGGCACCGTGGGACTGGATGGCGCCGTGACTGGTCCTGGCTCTGGAGCTCTTGTTCAGGCTGGGGCCATGCCCCCTGCGGATTCCATTCACGGGGCTGCGGGGGGCGCTGGCACTGGTTTGGGCACAGCTTTGGTTTCTGGGCCTGTGGGCAAGGATGGCAGTGGGCGCCCTCCTATGGTTTGGCACAGGGCCTCGGCCTCTACCTCTTTGGAGGCAGAGTCGAGCTCTGAGTCAGACGGTCAGTCTGACCCTTTGGGGTTGGCTGTTGAGATAGGCAGCCCAGTAGTCTCCTCGACAAGCCAGAGTCAGCCCCCTTCTGAGGTGGGGTCGGTGGCTACCGAGACTAGGGTCAGGGGTGCTGACCAGCAGGCAGTGGTGCAGGCCACCATAGCTCTGCAGCCTGGCCTTGGTGGTTTTACTGACCCCTCAGTAGTGGTACCCCCACCTGTGGTGTGCCTAGATCACCCAACTTTGGGGCCGATCAGAGCACCTACAGGAGGGGATGGTACTGTGCCCTGTATAGCCCCTCCGGGAGATGCCCAGAGATGCCAGCTACCTAGGCTGGCCCTCTCGAGGAAGAGGGCTCTTTCGGATTCTGAGGGGTCGAGGGGCGTCGGGTCGGCACATCGGCCTTTTCAAACAACATGAAGTCTTGCTATATTATGACATATGCAGTTTGTCCCAGCCTTAGAACTGCTCCGGAGGTGAAAGAGTTAAAGTCCATGCCAGGCATGGAACTTAGAGCTCGAGCTCGGTTGAAAATTCTGTCTGTTGTTCTTCAAACTTAAACTGTCAGATTCTTTACTCCACCTCACTGAACAGTTGCTCCGGAGATTCCTCCTTCTGCACGGTTCATTTTGTCAGTTAAAGTATAAAAGTTTTCGGTTTTTTAACCGGAATTAAACCGCAACCAGTCGGTTCAAGCTCTATCTGTGGTATTGTAAGTACTAGATAGGTTTTACATTTATTTTGTGTGGAACTTGTAAACATTTTTATCGGTTCGATTTGAACCGATCAAGTTACTTCTATTACATTACAGTCTTTTAGAAGTGCGGTTCCCGGTTCTTATCGGTTCTAAAAAAACGGATTTAATTACGTTTTTTTCCACGACCCGTGACACGGTTGGGAACCGATAAGGGAGTCTTGCTTGGCAGATTGCCATAAAAGGGCAAGTTTTTGGTTAGGCTGGCACTATGTCTGAGAAACCCAAAAGAAAAACCGGGCCCACTGGGTTTCAGCACTGTTGTATGTGGGGAAGCCTTTGCCAAGGCTGACCCCCACACCACATGTGTTTATTGTCTGGGGTTGACCACCTCAATTCAGACTGCCAGATTTGCATGGGTTTTCCTGCAGCTACCCTGGATAAGAGAGTTGATAGACTCGGGGAACGGGAGGCCATAAAGTCCGCTGACCCAGATGGCCAGCCCGGTTCGGTTTCAACCGAACCGGAAGGAGTGCCCTCTGACCACGGCGATACTTCCTCGGGCAAAAGGAGAGCCGACTCTGAGGAGTCGGTTCCAACAAAGAAATCTAGAAAATCAGCTGGTGTGGAGTCAAAACTTCCCTCTCCAACCGCTGAAGAAATAGCTAAAGCAATAAAAATTGTTCAGTCTCCCTGGTTCCGACCGAACCGGCATCATCAGGTAAGCGCTCGGTTCGGTCGGTTCCTCCGGTTCAGGAGTATTATTTAAGGGAATTTTATGAACCAGAGGAGGGGAAGAGGAGTAGGAGGAGAGTGAATGTGGTTTTGACAGTCTGGATGTGCCCATTGAACCGGACATCTCTCCAGACAGACCTTCAGGAGTGTCTTCCCCTAGGCTTTCTGAGTCCCCTTCTCACTTCATGTTTTAAAAAAAAAAGTGGTTGAAGCCCTCCAGCTCCCTATGGAGGAAGCTGTGGATGATCAGAAGGAGCCTGATTTTGTAGAAATGATGGATATCCCAGAGTCTAGGAGACTGTCTATTCCTCTGCATAAATCTTTTGAAACAGACAGTAAAGATTTTAAAAGCTCCTCACACCATACCTCCTGTTGATAAAAGAATGGACAAAAGGTATGCATTATCAGGCTCTGATACGGAGTTCCTTACACAACAATGCAGCCACGTGGGGGTGGTGCAGGCTGCAGCCTGTGACAAGGCAAATGTTCCCTTAGCCTCTCACCCCCCTGACAAGGACTCCAGAAAGATAGATGCCATGGCAAAGAAACAGTACATGGCAGCTTCCTTAGGACTCAGACAGGCTAATTATATGGCTTATGTTGCTAGATATCAAAAATACAGATGGGATACTGTTTTAGCTCTAGCAAAGCAGGTTCCTGGCCAGCTGGCAGAAGAGCTGGAGCAGGTGGCCCCCTGATAGTATTGAGGCATCCAAGGTGCAATTCCATGCTGCAGTGGACTCTAATGATGTATCATCCAGAGTCATGGCTACATCTGTGGCTCTCCATAGAATGGCTTGGCTCAGATGTACTAGCCTGTCACAGGATACCCAGACTAAGGCCATGGATTTCCCTGTTAGGGCAACTCTCTGTTTGGGAGCAAACAGAGAATTACATGAAGAAAATGGATGAATATAGGACCACCTATAGGAGTGCACAGGCCAAGGAAAGGCAAGTCACTTTCCAAAGGCAGCCTCCCAGGGGCAGGAGTAGGCCTTTTCATAGGCCTTTTTAACAAGCCCAGGATTCCTCTTCAGCTTTTGCACAGAAGGGGTTCTTTAGAGGGAGAGGCAGACGGGGTGCAGGCAGGCCTGCTTCCACCCCTCAGCCTAAAGCCCCTGCCAAACAGGCACCCTGATGGGGCGCCCAAGGCCGATTCTCCACTACCTGTAGGGGGCAGGCTGGCTTACTTTGTCCAGGACTGGGAGTCTCTAACGTCAGACAAGTGGGTCCTGGAAGTAGTGGGCCAGGGACTGGTTCTCAGCTTCAAAAATTTCCAAAGATGAGAATCAGATCCTCTCCACCTGCAAATCCTTCAGAGGCTCTTGCCCTGGAGGCAGAAGTCTCTACCCTCCTGGCTCTCAGAGCTGTGGAAAGGGTTCCACCCCTACACCAAGGCAAAGGGTTGTGCTCCAGGTACTTCCTTACCCCAAAAAAGACAGGAGAATGGCGTCCCATCCTGGATCTCAGGTATCTAAACAAACACCTTTTTTAAAACCAAAATTCTAAATGGTGACTCTGGGAATTATTTTACCCTCTTTAAGGCCAGGGGACTGGCTAGTGTCCCTGGACCTCAAGGATGCCTATTTTCATGTTCTCATCAGAAGCTCCATTGAAAGTACCTCAGATTGAACTGCCCTCAGGTCATTACCAGTTCAGAGCAATGCCCTTCAGCCTTACATCTGCCCCAAGGGTATTCACAAAATGCCTGGCAGTAGCAGTTGCCTATAAGAAGGCAAAAATTAAACATAGAAACATAGAAGTTGACAGGCAGATAAGGACGTAAGGCCCATCCAGTCTGCCCATTTCTTTTCTACCTTTATAAATGTGCCATCGGCCTTTGCTCTGTCAGTGGCCTATCTATTCATAGTCATTTGTATTGCTCCCTTATGCCTATCCCATGCCTGTTTGAAGCCCTGCACTGTATTCATAGCCACCACTTCTTGTGGTAAGCCATTCCATGCATCCACCACCTTTTCTGTGAAAAAGAATTTCCTCACATTCCCCCTTAATCGGCCTCCCTCTAATCTCATGCTGTGTCCTCTTGTCCTGCTATTTTTCTTATATTTAAACATGTTAGACTCTTTCACCTTGTTTATGCCCTTAGGTGTTTGAATGCCTCGATCATTCATCTCTCTCCTCCTTTGCTCAAGGGTATACATATTGAGCTCCGTTAATCTGTCCTCATATGTCTTCTGATGCAGTCCCTGCACCATTTTGGTTGCCCCTTCTGGACTGCCTCAATTTGGTTAATGTCCTTGTGAAGGTGTGGCCTCCAATACTGCACGAGTACTCCAGATGGGCCTAACCAGTGTCTTGTACAGAGGGATTATTACCTCTCTCCACGACTTGTGATACCCTACTAATACACCCTAACACCCCCTAGCCTTACCTACTGCTTTAGAGGTCTGTTGGATGATTTTAGGTCATCAGTGATGATGATGCCCAAGTCTCTTTCTTCCTTTGTGACTGCTAGCAACTCCTCCCAGCCTATGGTGGCTTCAGGGTTTCTCTTCCCTATGTGGCTGATTTTGCACTTCTTTGCATTAAATCCCAGTTGCCACTCTTCTGACCATTCTGCTAGTTTATCCAGATCTCTTCTCATTCTGCCCAACCCATCTGGATCATCTACTCTGTTGCAGATCTTGGTGTCATCTGCAAACAGACTAGCCTTACCCTCTAGTCCATCTGCAAGGTCACTAATGAAGATGTTGAAGAGGGCTGGCCCCAGGACTGATCCCTGAGGTACCCCACTTGTGACTTGCATCTCTTCTGACTGGCATACCATTTACCACCACTCTCTCGATTTCTGCCCGTCAACCAGTTTGCCACCCAGTTGACCAACTTCTGACCCACCCCGAGCCTACCCAGCTTATTTATCAATCTTCTATGTGGAACAGTGTCAAAAGCTTTGCTGAAGTCAAGGTAGGCGACATCAACTGCTCCCCCTTGGTCCACTCTGGTTACCCAGTCAAAGAAATCTATGAGATTAGTTTGACAGGACCTTCCTTTTGTAAACCCATGCTGTCTTGGATCCTGTGCCCCTATGGATTCCAGGTGTTGCACTATCCTTTCCTTAAGGAGTGCCTCCATAATCTTGCCCACTACTGAGGTAAGACTGACTGGTCTGTAGTTCCCCGCCTCCCTGCTACCACTCTTGTGGGCGGGATCCATAAACCCTTCTCCAATCTTCTGGGACCTCTCCTGTGCTCAGAGACTCACTAAACAATTCTGCTAATGGCTCTGCTAGTTCCTCCTTTAGCTCCTGAGTACCCTGGGATGTGTGCCATCAGGTCCCATTGCCTTATCCACCCTGAGCTTAGCAAGCTCTTGTAGGACCCTTTCTTTTGTGAAGGGAGTAGTGCTCACCTCCCTCCCCCTGTGTCCATGATGCTGAGCTGTGGGCCTGCCCTTCTCTTCAGTAAATACTGAGCAAAAGTATCTATTTAGGATAGATGCCTTTACAGGGTCCTCCTCCTCACATGCTCCCTTTTCTCCATTAAGCTTAGCAATTCCTCTGGACTTTCTCCTTTCACTAATGTATCTATAGAAAGTCTTGTCACCTTCTTTTACTGTTACGTGCTAGTGTTTCCTCAGTTTGGGACTTTGCCTGCCTTACTGCCTTACCTGCTTCCCTTAGGGCAGTTTGGTATGCCTCCCATCTTCATCCCGCTGTGTTCCTTATATTTCCTGAAGGCCAGCCTTTGGCTCTGACCTTTCTGCTACTGTATTTGAGAACCAAAGTGGTTTCCTTCTTCTTTGCACTTCCTTTTCTGTCTAACACAATGGGATGTTGCTCAAGTATTGCATCCTTAATGCTTGCCCACTTTGCCTGTACCCCTCACCTGTGTTTTTTTGCCAGGGCTAGCTTAACTCTGTTGGCCATCTTATCAAAGTCAGCTCCTCTGAAGTCCCATATTTTTGCCTGAATGGGATGATTTAGATGTAGTAGCCAAATTGAACCATACCATGATGGTCACTGGCCCCAGGTGACCTTCTACCTGGAGATCTGTGATCCCTTCTTTGTTAGTACTAGATCTAGGATAGCTCTGTCTCTTGTGGGTTGCTGTACCAGTTGTTTGAGGCCCTCCTGCAGGGAATCCACTATGAGTCTAGTTCTGGCAGATGTTCCTGCTGGTATTGACCAATCTGTATCCGGCATGTTGAAGTCTCCATTATCAAAACCTCCCTTTAGCTGTCATGTTTTGTATATCTTCTAACAGTAATGTGTCTATGTCCTCCCTCTGGTCTGGGGGCCTGTAGACAACCCCAGTTCTTATGGCTGTCCCATTTCCTGTTTCAGGGTGACCCACAGTTCTTCTGGCTCCTTATGTGTATTCTGAATTTCTGTAGCTTTTGATATTTTCATTAACATACAGGGCACTCCTCCCCTTTTTGCACCTCAGTCTCTTCTGAACAATACATACATAGCCAGGTACTGAAGTCTCCCAAGGGTGGTTACTGGTAAACCACGTCTCACTAATTGCTACTATGTCCAGTTTAGCCTCTGACATTATTGCCTGCAGGTCTGGGATCTTATTTCCCAGGCTGTGAGCATTTGTGTACATGATTTTCCATTGGCCAGATTTTGGTGTATTAGTTGTTGGGTGAAGTTTGGCATTACCTGTCGTCGCGATGGGAGACAAACCTTTTTCTTACCTGGTGATGCAAATGAGCGGCAAACATGCTGAATTCCTGTTTGACCACTAGCTGAGGGGAGGGTGTTCTTCCCATTCGAGCGTATGGTGCTGCACCCCTCTCCCCATTTGCTAGTTTAAATATTCTGCAAAGACGTCAAACTTCTGCCCCAATGCACTGACTCCTCTTTAGTCAGATGCAGTCCATCAAATTTAAAGAACTTTCGCTCCCAGAACTGTTGCCAGTTCCTCTACAAATCTGTGTCCTTTTTTCCTGGCACCAGCCCTTGAGCCACGTGTTTAGCTCCCCTATCTCCCCTTCTCTGACCTTCCGTCTCTTCTGCCCTCTCCCAGACTGGCAGGATCTCAGAGAAGGAGATGCTGGCAAAATAGATAATAGTTTGTCACCAGCCCTAGTCAGGTGTTCCTTGGTCTCACAACTGACCGGCTGGCGAGATCATTAGTCCCTATGTGTACTAGGACATCAATGTTTTCTCCTGCTTTGTGAACAATTTTAGCAATGCGGTCAGTGTCTCTCCATGCTGATGTACCTGGGAGACATCTGACCATCACCCCTGGTTGGAGATGGGTATCAACTCCCCGAATCATGGAGTCTCCTATGATCAGAAGTTTTTTGGATTTCCTTTGTGCTTGTTTTGTTTTGGTTCCTGATTTGGGTGAGTTTTGTTGTGTTGGTTCCTGTGTCAGTGTCTCTGCTCTG
Source organism: Neoceratodus forsteri (assembly GCA_016271365.2). Lineage (NCBI taxonomy): Eukaryota > Metazoa > Chordata > Ceratodontiformes > Ceratodontidae > Neoceratodus > Neoceratodus forsteri. The sequence continues at coordinate 212,326,692 of JADMNL010000027.1, forward strand.
CAGTGTCTTCTGCCTCTTTATTTGATTTCAGAGATAGAGGCAGATACCTGTTTGTAGTGTTTATATGGTTTTTGGAGGTAATGTTTGGAGAGCAGAGAGTGATGGGGCACCTGGTTTGTTTCTCCTAACCACCTGCCAACCTCCTGGACCAACTACCCTCTCTAGGTCGAGGTTTTTCTGTTGGCTGCTGGGGAAATGGCGGGTGGTTCTTATAATGTATTTCCTCTTCAATATGAAATTTGAGGCGTGCAATCTCTGCCCATGCTGCCCGGAGCTGAGCCCTAAGATCTCCAAAGGCCCAGCATGTAGGACAGTGTCCTAAATCCTGTAAGACTGTCCTTCTGAAAATTGTTCCACAGTACCTGCAGTTAATGAAATCCATTCCAAATAAGTTGCTGGGTTTGTAACCTACTTGGACGACTGGCTCATAGTAGGCCAGTCCACAGACCAAGTCAGGTTACATCTTCAAGTAACTCAGCAACTGCTAACTTCTCTAGGTTTCCTTCTCAATCTTCCAAAGTCAGTCCTAGAGTCTGTCCAGCTTCTCACCTTCATAGGTGCAGAACTGAACACAAAAGAAGCCAGAGCCTTCCTTCCTCTGGAAAGGGCAAGTACCCTGATTTCTCTGGCTTCCTCCTTTACCCTGCGGGTCTCTCGACCAGCAAGGCACTTTCTACAGCTCCTGGGACACATGGCTGCTTCAACAGCAGTAGTGCAGGGAGCCAGATTCTGATGAGGACTTCAGTTCCATTTGAGAGCCTTTGGTCTCAAAGAAAGGACCCTCTAACCAAATTAATTCTAGTGACTCGAACCCTGATCCAGGCCCTTCAGTGGGGGCAGGACCAGGGCAATTTGAGACAGGGGTCCCCCTACCCTCAGTCTCACTCCTTAATCCTTACTACAGATGCATCCCTATTGGGGTGGGGGGCTCGTGTGCACTCACCACCCAGGGATTGGGGTCCCTCAGGAATCTCTGCTCCACATCAGTCTGTTGGAACTCAGAGCAGTTTTTCTAGCACTTCAAGTTTTCCAGATCTGTTCAGAACAAGGTTATTCAAGTCAGAACAGACAATACCACCACAATGTGGTACATCAATCAAGCAGGGGCACTCGGTCTACAGCCTTGTGCACCGAAGCAACGGTTGTGGTCTCTGGCTTACTCCTGAACACCTCCCTTGTAGTAGTTCACCTCCCGGGCAAGGGCAATGTCCTGGCAAATGCTCTAGCAGGATTTCCCAAGGCCATCACGCAATGGGCTCTGGATCCCCTAGTTCTGGAGGTGGTATTGCTAGATGGGGCACACCCGGATAGATATTTTGCAGCCCCAGACAATCATCAAACTTCCTCTTTTTTGTTGCAGGCCCCAGTGTTGGGCTCCAGTCCCCTGGGTGCCTTCCTTCTCTGCTGGGAAGGGAAGTTTCTCTATGCCTTCCACCCTTCCCTCTCCTGTTCAAAGTGCTAGTTAAAATCAGGTCTCAATCCTGCAAGATGTTTCTGATTGCTCCAGACTGGGCCAGACAGCCCTGGTACCCACTCCTTATGTTCTTAGCAGTCCACCGTCCCCTGTGTCTCCCAGGTATCACAATCTGTTATCCTGTGCTCAGGAGAGGTTTGGGTACCGAACCTCAAATCTCTCAATCTCAAGGCCTGGCTCTTGAAGAGTTAGAGTTTGTTGACCTACACCTTCCCAAGGTGTATTGATATTCTGGAAGGCTTCTGGAAGCCTTCCACCAGGGCTACTTATAATTCCAAATGGAAGAGATTTTCCATATGGTGCTCTGGGAAGCATATTTCCCAGAATCTGCTGACTTACCCACAGTCCCTGGATTATATGGTTCATTTAAATACTTTAGGGCTGAGACCAGCTACTCTAAAAGTGCACTTGGCAGCCGTGGTCTGCTTTCTTGTCAGCAGGTGCTTCTTCTTTCAGCTCATCCTGTATTCTCCCATGTTTTTCAAAGGGTTGTTTCACACCAACCCCCATTTAGGATCCTTCCCTGCCTGGGATCTTAATATTTGCATTGCCCAGCTTATGTAACACCCTTTGAGCCCTTGTCCTCAGCAGAGCTCAAGTACTTGACTTTGAAAACTGTGTTTTGGTAGCCATCACTTCTGCCAGGCGCATAAGTGAGTTACAAGGCATTGTCAGTGGAGCCTGATTTTATCTCCTTTCACAGAGATAAGGTAGGCCTCAGGACTAACCGAAAGTTCTTCCTAAGGTGGTCTCAGATTTCCACCTTAATCAATCTATATCTCTCCTGTGTACTTCACTGGCCTTCCTCTTCTGGTGAGAGAGGTTGCACAGTTTAGATGTCAAAGATCACTTAGCTACTACATAGATCGTACTAGGTCACAGGTTTAACTCCTCCAACTGTTCTTCACTTATGGTGAGGTTGGCAAGGAAACCTGCACTAAAAGATCCATTGCCAGGTGGATCGCCTCTCAGTCCAATTCTGCTATGAAAACTGGGTAAAGTTCCTCCCTCAGGCCTGAGGCTCACTCCACCAGAGGTACAGCTGCTCTGGCTGCTGCCAGGGACATCTCTATCCTAGAGATATGTCAGCAGCTACCTGGAAACCGTGTGCACACTTTTACTGCTACTCCCTGACACATCCAGGCTAGAGTGATGCTCGTTTTCTGCACAGCTGTGCTTCAGAGCCTATTTCTAAGTAGGTTCTGTCCCTCCTCCATGGAGGTACTGCTGTATAGTCTGCATATATGAATATAATATAGCAAGACTTCATGTTGTTTGAAAAAAAATTACTCACCTTAGTAATGTTGTTTCTTCTAATGGAGTCTTGCTATATTATGACCTTCAACCTTCCCTGCGGCAGCCACCCACTGACAGCCGGTGTCTCCAGCCTTCATCCTCATCTTCTGGGAGAGAACCTTCGTCCATATCTTCCAGCTGCTGATCTCTGAGTATCAGCACCTTGTGAGGTTGTTGTGGTACTTGCACTTTACCCTTCCACTATCAGCAACTTGAGCACCGGGTGACGCCTTTCTAGGCAATTTTGCGCAGGCTAATCTTTGTGGTGCCGCTTCTGGCCTGCTCCCTCGGGAAGCTGCTGATTAGATTCTGGCAGAGAGACCCTTCCTCGGAGTTCCGCCCCAAAGGACCTCAGCCAGAGGTATTGTGCACCCCTGAGCCCAGGTTCCATGCTCCATGTCCAGTCTGGATTGATGCAGTTGATACTCTTGATGGGCTTCGCGCCTTCATCGGTGGATCGCCCCCAGATCAAAACCTCGGATTTTGGACTTCTGTAGGGAGGACCTGCATCGTTACTTCTTTCTCATTTCTGCACATCAGGGCCCACTGTGCAGCCTATGACAGTTCTCTGTGGTCCAGGCTGAGTCATCTCAGCCCTCATTGCCTGATATGGAGAAACCAGATGTTTCATTGCACCTTGTGTGCGTGGCCTGAGCCAGTAGGTATCGCGTGCGGGCATCCACGATGCCAATGAGGTAGCTACCAGGGTCGTGGGGACAGCGATCTGCACTAGGCGGACGGGCATGGCTGCGTCTTTTCCGTTGTCACGCCTGGCCCGGAGTAGGTGATTAATCTGCCACCAGGAACCTGTCTTTCTCCTGTAGAGCTAGACGGCGCTTGTTGGGGCAACTTCCTTCCCGCCTGGGGACTCATCTCACTCTCCCACCTCGGCCTCCAGGCCCTGGAAGGTTCCCTCTCTTAGTGTGTGCCACCCACTGAGAGCTAAGGGATCATGACATCCCTAGGATGTAAACAAACCCCCTTCGGGTGGGGGGCTCAGTATCATTTAATAGTGATGAATGATGAAGACACAGATAAGATATGAAAATTACTTACCTACTGTAATTATGATCTTCTCTGTATCTTCACCATTCATCACGATCCCACCTCCTTCCATCACCCTAGGGCCTCAGTCTCTGGGTCCCTCCCTCTGTGTGTCCATCCTTCCTTCCTTTTTAGGATGGAGAAACAGGGGCACACAGAGGATAATGTTCCAGGGAGAGCGGCGGGGGTACCGACTTCCAGTGCTTGGTTTCACCTCTGGGGTAGAAGCTGACGGCTGTAATCTTCTTCCTCCTCTGTTCCCGTCCAACCCATTTTCTCCCTTTTTTCTTGCCTTAATAATCTTCTCTTGAGAAGGTGTTATTTCCCTGTACCCTGTCCTTCTTCCAGAATAGCCAACTCTGCTTTCTGGAGTGTTTGCCAGTTATTCCGTGCCTTGAATGCTGGCAGAAAGCCTTTGGCTACTCCTTGCAGTTCCTATACAATCTGGAGACGGACCAGGGTCTGGGATGAGTCAACCTCTTCCCCCTCTTCCTAAATTCTTTACCTACCCTACCTCCCTCTTCTTTTTCCAGAGATTGGGGCCCCTCCCAATCCCTTTAGTTTCCAACTCTTCTCCATTCCTGTCCTCTCAGTCATTATCTTTCTTGGTTCATATCTTCCTTTTCTGTCCCTTGACTTCCTTGTCCCACTTCCTCCACCCTTCCCTCTTACCTCCGGGCACTGTAGTACTGGCAGGCAGAAGGAGTCGACTATTTCAACGCCAACCCGCAACTCACGGCGTCACCGAGGGCAGCGCTGATGGTGTGCCTGCCCGTTCTACCTTTAAAAAAAAGTTCTCAAGGGGTCCTTCTGACCTCTGGCAGATACCCAATAGTGATGAATAGTGAAGATACACAGAAAGATCATAATTATGGTAGGTACGTAATTTCATTTTCTTCGGTTTCTTCCTGGTCGGTCCGGTTAGGAACCGACCTTGTGTTTCCTTCTAATTTTAAATTTGTTATTTTAGAGTGGTGTTCCGGTACTGATCGGTTTCAAAAGAACCAGGCTTTTTCTCGATTCTTTTCCAAACCCATGACACGGTTGTTACCGATCAGTTGGTACTACCTGGCTCTAACGCTTTATAGGGTAATTTGGAGGTTGGCCATGTCTGAGAAACCCAAAAGAAACCGGGTCCCACTGGGTTTCAACACTGTACTGAGGTGGGGAGGCCTTGCCAAGGCCGCACCCCCACCTCATCTGTGTTTATTGTCTGGGGTTTGATCCACCCAGTCAGACTGCCAATTTGCAAAATCTTCCAAAACCACCTAGAAAAAGACTGAGTAGGTTAGGAAGGGAGGCTAAGAAATCGGTAGACCTGGATGGCCAGCCTGGTTCGATGGTTGAACCTGAGGAGTTTCTACCGACCTGTGTACCTCCTCGGCAAAAGGAGAGCCAACCTGAGGGTCGGTTCCGCCAAAGAAACGGAAGTCCGCTGTCTAGATCCAGTAATGCTTACCCGTCCACGGACAAGATAGCCAAAGTAATTAGTATTGTCAAATTGCTTCAGCCCATTTCTCCATCCATGACCGTCTGCCAGGTCGAACCGCCCTTCGGATTACGATCCGATGCTTTTTATGAGGAGTGGAGTGAGATCGACGACCATCCCTACAATGACTACAACGGTGGGGGTCTAGATGTGCCCATTGAACCGTGACACTTCCCCAGACAGACCTTCTGATGTCTCCCCTCCCAGGCTTTCTGAGTCCCCTTCTCACTTCTTGTTTTACAAGAAGGAGGTGGAAACCCCTCCATCTCCCTTTGGTTGAAGCTGCTGAGGAGGAAGAAGAGCCTGATTTTGTGGAAATGATACACATCCCAAAGTCCAAAAGGTTGTCTGTTCCCCTTCACAAGTTCTTGGGGAAACACACACAAAAGATTCTACAGACTCCTAACTTTTATCGCCTGTAGATAAAAGAATGGACAGGAGATGCTTGTTATCAGGATCAATGGAGTTCCTTTTTATTCACATAGCAGCAATGTTAGTAGTGCAGGCTGCAGCCTTGACGGGCAACATTCCTTGGCTTCACACAACTCCCCAGACAGGGACCCAGGAAAAGTCGATGCCAAGGATCAAGAAACTTTACTTGGTATCCTTTGGAACCTTAGGCAGGCAATTATATTGTTTCCTACAGCCAGGGTACCAGATGTCCAGGTGGGATACAGTTCTGAACTGGCTAGAAGATCTCCAGCTAGCCAAAGAGCTGGAGGAGGTGGTTATGATGAAATGAGGCATCCAAGTATAATTTCACTGCTGTCGTCTCCAACGATGTGGCATCCAGAGTCTTGGCTACATCTGTGTCTCTCAGCGTATGTTTTGGTCTGATGTATCAGCCTATCACAGACACCCAGTCTAAGGCTGTGGATTTTCCTAGTTAAATTGTCTGTTTGTATAGACAGAGGCTATATGAAAATGGACGAATATAAAGAACCACCCACAGGAAAGTGCAGAGGCTGACGGAAAGGCAAGCTTCACCTCTCAGAAGCAGTAGTCCAGGGACAGGCCTTTTACCAAGGCCAGGCTCTCCTTGTCTACCCACAAAGGGTTTTTTCCCGAGGAGGCATGTGATGCAGGCTGCTTCTTCCTCCCAATCTTAGGCTCCTGGGCCGAGCAGACACCCTGAGGTGTCAGCCCGGGTCGACTCTCCAATCCCTGTAGAGAGGTATGGCTGCATTACTTTCTAGACCCGAAGTCTGTTACCCAGACAAGTGGGTCTGAAGTAGTAAGCCAGACTAGCCCTCAGCTTCAAAAAAGCTACCCAAAAGGAGGGTCAAGTCTTTCCACCTGCATTAGTTTCAGAAACCCTGTCAGAGAGGCAGAGGTTTCCTCTCTCTGGCTCTCAGAGCCGTAGAGAAGATTCCTACTCAACACAGGGGAAAAGGCCTTTATTCCAGGTACTTCCTCACCCCAAAGAAAACAGTGGAGTGGTGACCCATCCTGGATCTAAGGTATCTGAACAAACACATTTCAAAACGCAAATTCAAAAATGGTAACTCTGGGAATAATCCTTCCCTCTTTAAGGCCAGGAGATTGGCTAGCAACACTGGACCTCAAGGATGCCTACGTCCATATCCCGATAAGGTGCTCCCACAGAAAGTACCTCAGGTTCAAGTTGCCTTCAGGCCATTATCAGTTCACAGGCCATGTCTTTGGGCTAACATCAGCTCCAAGGGTATCTGGCAAAGTGCCTTTCAGGTAGTGGTGGCTTACCTCCAGAAGACAGGCATCACCATTTTCTCCTATCTGGACAACTGGCTCATAGTAGAGCAGTCTTCAGACGAGGGTCAGGTCAGTTTTGCAAACCACTCAGTGACTTGCTTAGTTCTCTGGGGTTTCTTCTCAATCTGCTAAAATCTGTCCTCGAACCAGTACAGCTTCTCACATTCATAGGTGGAATTGGATACTACCCAAGCAAAAGCTCTTCCTTTGGCAAGGGTGAAGGCCTTAGTAGACCCTGCCTCCTCTTTCTGCCCTCAGGTTCTCTCTTCCAGCGAGACAGTTCCTCCAACTCCTGGGCCACATGGCAGCCGCCACTGCAGTGGTTCAATGAGCCAGATTTCAGATGTGGGACATTCAGTTCCATCTAAGGCCCTTTTGGTCACAGAGAACAGATTCTCTCACCAAACTGATTCCAGTGTCCCAAACTCTGGTCCAAGCTCTCCAGTGGTGGCTGGACCAGGACAACCTCAGACAAGGGGTTCCATTTCTCCCTCAACTTCCATCAATAGTACTGACTACGGATGCTTCTCTCCTAGGCTGGGGAGTCCACCTGAGAGCCCTAACAGCTCAGAGGATCTGGTTCCTGCAGGAGTCTCTTCTTCATATCAGCCTCCTGGACTCAGGGCAGTTTTTCTAGCCCTTCAGACCTTTTCGGATTCAGTCAAAGGCAAGGTGGTCCAAGTCGGGAAGGACAACACTACCCCAGTGTGGTACATCAACAAGCAGGGAGGCACTCGTTCCATGGCCTTGTGCACAGAGGCCATGAGGATTTGGTCTCTGGCCTATTCCTCCAGACTTCCTGGTAGCAGTTCATCTTCCAGGGAAGGGTAATAAAAGGTTGCAGGTGTCTGAGCAGGATTTCACAGGGCATCACAAATTGTCCTTGAATCCTCATATTCTGAGGTTCTTTTTCTCCAAGTGGGCATTCCAGAACTAGATCTATTTGCAGCATCAGACAATCATCAACTCTCTGTCTCTGCTGGTAGACCCTCCAGTCCTGGGGACAGTTCTCAGTATGCCCTCATTCTGAACTGGAAGGGCAGGTTTCTATGCTTCCTCATTTCCTGCCTCCTGTTCAGAGTTCTGACTGCTAAGACTCAACCCTGCAACAGTGATACTGGTGGCTCCAGATTCAGCCAGACAACCCTGGTATCCTCTACTGCTATCCTTGGCTGTCTCTACGTCCCCTGTCTCTTCCCAGGAGATACAGTCTTCTCCTCCTCCCAGGCGGATCTGGCACCCCAATCTCCAGTCTCTCAACCTCAGGGCCTGGCTCTTAAGAGTTAGAATATGCAGCTCTACCTCTCTCAGGGAGTTCTGGATATTCTGAAGGTCTCCATGAAACCTTCCACTAGAAAAACTTACAACTCCAAATGGAAGAGGTTCAGTATTTGGTGCTCTCAGAAAGGTATTGTGCCTGATTCTGCAGGCATTTCCACAACCTTAGATTATCTAGCTCATCTGAATAGTCTGGGCCTTAGTCCGCCACTCTGAAGGTTCATCTAGCAGCTGTCTGTGCATTCCTTTCAGCAGGGAAGGGCTCTTCCATGACATCTCATCCTGTTTTCAGGAAGTTTTTCATAGGCCTGGTTCACATTAATCCTCCCTTTAGGGAGCCTACTCCGCCTTGGGATCTTAATGTCTGCATTGCTCAGCTTATGCAGCCACCCTTTGAGTCTATGGTTTTGGCTGAATTGAAGTACTTGACCTGGAAAACTATGTTCCTAGTAGCTATTACTTCTGCCAGGCGGATTAGTGAATTACAGGCCCTGTCAGTTGAACCTGACTTCATATCCTTCCTCGGGGATAAAGTGGACCTAAGAACTAATAGGAGGTTCTTGCCTAAAGTGGTATCGAATTTTCACCTAAACCAGTCTATGTCTCTTCCTGTATTTTTCACTGACCATTCTTCCCCCAGGGGAAAGAAGATTACACAGTTTGGATGTTAAAAGGGCACTTAACTACTACATAGAACATACTAAGGCACACAGAAATGACTGTCTTCAATTGTTCCTCACTTATGGTGAAGTGGGGAAAGGTAAGCCTGCCACTAAGAGAACTATGTCCATGTGGATTGTTTCCTGTATACAGTTTTGCTATGACAAATTGGGTAGAACACCAGATATACCCTTTTTATAGATCTGTAAAGCAGCCACCTGGAAAACAGTGCATACATTCACCAAGCATTACTCTCTGGACATCCAGGTTAGGAGTGATGCTAGGTTGGCACAGCAGTACTGTAGAGTCTGTTCCCAAAGTAGGTTCTGCAGTCCTCCTCCATATGGAACTTGTAGTTGAGTAGTTCAGTGATTATGTTGTTTGAATACAGAAGACTTGCCTAAACGTAATGTTATTATTTCTTCTAATGGAGTCTTGTTGTATTCAGACCTCCCCCTCTCCTCTCTCAGAACCTGTTTTTGGGAAGTGGGTTGGCAGGCATAGCTGCACCTCAGGGTGTACCTTGTACCCTCCCCTCTGGTGGGTAACTGTTATGTTTTTCCTTCTTGTTGTTGCATAGTTTGAATTGTTACTACCTTATTTCTTATTGGGTTCTCGACTTGAGTCCTTTTTGGACCCAAAAAGTATTTTGCCTTTTGGCTATGTGTTCAAACAATTTCCACATTTTAGTGTTAAGTTAGTTCTAGCTGCTCGTAAGAATCTGATGGTTGTACTGGTAAGTACCACAGACAGAGGTTTGAAAACCGAGCTCGAGCTCAACGTTCCATGCTTCTGCATGGAGTTAACTCTTTCCTTTCCAGGGCAGTTCAAGTGCTGGGGCTAACTGCATTATGTCTGAATACAGCAAGACTTCATTAGAAGAAACAACATTACTATGGTGAGCATTTTTTTCTTCTGGTCAAGGTAAGGTCACAACCCTGCAAAGTGATTCTGATTGCTCCAGATTGGGCCAGGCAGCCTGGTACCTCCTCTTACTGTCCCTAGCAGTCCATCTTCCCTTGTCTCTTCCCAGGAATTACAACCTGTTAACTTCCTCTCAGGGGAGGATCTGGTACCCCAATCTTTGGTCTCTCAATCTCAAGGCATGGCTCTTGAAGAGTTAGAGTATGCAGATTTGCATCTGTCCCAAGAAGTTCTGGATATTCTCAAAGCCTCTCGAAAGCCTGCCACCAGAGAGACTTATAACTCCAAATGGAAAAGATTCAGCATTTGGTTGTGGACTGTATGGTCCATCTTAATGGCCTAGGCCTCGGACCAGCTACTCTCAGGGTGCACTTGTCAGCTGTCTTTGCTTTCCCGTCAGTGGGAGAGCCTTCCTCACTGTCATCTCACCCTGTATTCTGTAAATTTTTCAAGGCATTGCTTCATACCAGTCCTCCCTTTAGGGATCCTGCCCGTGCCTGGGACTTAAATGTTTGCATTGCTCAACTTATGCAACCCCCTTTTGAGCCTATGTCCTCAGCAGAACTTAAGTACTTGACTTGGAAAACTGTGTTTTTGGTAGCTATTACCTCTGCCAGACGTATCAGTGAATCACAAGCCCTGTCAGTGGAACCTGATTTTATCTCCTTTCATAGAGATAAAGTGGTCCTTAGAACCAATAGGAGGTTCTTGCCCAAAGTGGCTTCGGACTTCCATTTGAATCAGTCTGTCTCTCCCTGTTTTCTTCACTGATCATTCTTCTTCAGGGGAGAGGAGGCTACACAGTTTAGATGTTAAAAGAGCCCTTAGCTACTACATAGAGCGTACCAAGGGTCACAGGTTTGATTCCCTCCAGTTGTTTCTTACCTATGGGGAAGTGGGAAAGGGCAAACCTGCCACCAAGAGAACTATTGCCAGGTGGATTGTTTCCTGTATACAGTTCTGCTATGAGAAACTGGGAAAAATTCCACCCTCAGGCCTGAGGGCTCATTCCACAAGAGGTACAGCTGCTTCCCTGGCTGCTGCCAGGGATATCCCTCTGTTAGAAATTTGTCAAGCAGCCACCTGGAAAACAGTCCATATCATTACCAAGCACTACTCTCTGGATATCCAGGCTAGGAGTGATGCTCAGTTTGACACAGCAGTACTTCAGAGCATATTCTCAAAGTAGGTTCTGTCCCTCCTCCATGGAGGTACTGCTTGGTAGTCTGCAGATTGTCAGAATACAGCAAGACTTCATGTTGTTTGAAGAAAAAATTACTCACCTTAGTAATTATATTTCTTCTAATGGAGTCTTGCTGTAGTGTGACCACCCTCCCTGCCTTCCCTCTCAGAACCTGTTTTTGGGAAGTGGTTGGGCAGGCTCAGTGTTGCACCCCAGGGGTGTTTCAAGCACACCCTCTGCTTTATCTGGGTGCTTTGTATTATTAGTTATTTTGGATAGGTTTTAGTTTTAGGTTTCCTGACTTGAGTCTTCCTTGGGAATCCAAAACTTTCTGTTGCCATTTGGCTGGTTAAAAATGTTACAATTTCCACATAGTCAGTGAATGGTTGCTCGTAAGAATCTGGCGGGTTGGGTTTCAAAGTGCTGCAGACAGAGACCTCAACTGAGCTCGAACTCAGCGTTCTGTGCACTGCATAGAAAATTAACCCTCTACACTCCGGGGCAGTTCAAAGGCTGGAGCTAACTGCAGATGGTCAGAATACTGCAAGACTCCATTAGAAGTAATATAATTACTGAAGTGAGTAATTTTTTCTTTCTGCCCGTCAACCAGTTTGCCACCCAGTTGACCAACTTCTGACCCACCCCGAGCCTACCCAGCTTATTAATCAATCTTCTGTGTGGAACAGTATAGAAAGCTTTGCTGAAATCAAGGTAGGCAACATCAACTGCTCCCCCTTGGTCCACCGCTCTAGTTACCCAGTCAAAGAAATCTATGAGATTAGTTTGACAGGACCTTCCTTTTTGTAAATCCATGCTGTCTTGGATCCTGTGCTCCTATGGATTCCAGATGTTGCACTATCCTTTCTTTAAGGAGTGCCTCCATAATCTTGCCCTCTACTGAGGTAAGACTGACTGATCTCTAGTTCTCTACCTCCTCCATGCTACCACTCTTGTGGAGCGGGATCACATGAGCCCTTCTCCAGTCTTCTGGGACCTGTCCTGTGCTCAGAGACTCACTAAACAGTTCTGATAATGGCTCTGCTAGTTCCACCCTTAGCTCCTTTAGTACCCTGGGATGTATGCCATCAGGTCCCATTGCCTTATCCACCCTGAGCTTATCGAGCTCTTGTAGGACCCTTTCTTTTGTGAAGGGAGTAGTACTCACCTCCTTCCCTCCCCCCTGTGTCCATGGTGCTGAGCTGTGGGCCCTGCCCTACCTTCTCTTCAGTAAATACTGAGCAGAAATATCTATTTAGGATAGATGCTTTTACATGGTCCTCCTCCTCACTCGCCTCCTTATCTCCTTTGATCTTAGCAATACCCCATCTGGAGTTTCTCCTTTCACTAATGTATCTATAGATAGTCTTGTCACCTTCTTTTACTGTCTGTGCTAGTGTTTCCTCGGTTTGGGCCTTTGCCTGCCTTACTGCCTTCCCTGCTTCCCTTAGGGAAGTTTGGTATGCCTCCTTATCTTCATCCCGCCGCGTTCCCTTATATTTCCTGAAGGCCAGCCTTTTGGCTCTGATCTTTTCTGCTACTGTTTTTGAGAACCAAAGTGATTTTCTTTTTCTTTTACACTTCCTTTTCTCTCTAACACAATGGAACGTTGCTTCAAGTATTGCATCCTTAATGCTTGCCCACTTTGCCTGTACCCCCTCACCTGTATTTCTTTTTGCCAGGGCTAGCTTAACTGTGTTGGCCATCTTATGAAAGTCAGCTCCTCCGAAGTCCCATATTTTTGCCTTGGAATGGGATGATTTAGTTGTAGTGGCCAAACTGAACCATACCATGTGATGGTCACTGGCCCCCAGGTGACCTTCTACCTGGAGATCTGTAATCCTTTCCCTGTTAGTCAGTACTAGATCTATGATAGCCCTATCTCTTGTGGATTGTTGTACCAGTTGTTTGAGGGCCTCCCCCTGCAGGGAATCCACCATGTGTCTAGTTCTGGCAGATGTTCCTGCTGGTATTGACCAATCTGTATCTGGCATGTTGAAGTCTCCCATTATCAAAACCTCCCCTTTAGCTGTCATATTTTGTTTATATTCTAACAATAATGTGTCTGTGTCCTCCCCCCCTGGTCTGGGGGCCTGTAGACAACCCCAGTTCTTATGGCTGTCCCATTTCCTGTTTCCAAGGTGACCCACAGCTCTTCTGGCTCCTTATGTGGATTCTGAATTTCTGTAGCTTTGATATTTTCATTGACATACAGGGCCACTCCACCCCCCGCCCCCTTTTTGCACCTTGGTCTGTTCTGAACAGTGCATAGCCAGGTACTGAAGCCTCCCAAGTGTGGTTACTGGTAAACCACATCTCGCTAATTGCTACTATGTCCAGATTAGCCTCTGTCATTATTGCCTGCAGGTCTGGGATCTTGTTTCCCAGACTGCGAGCATTTGTGTACATGATTTTTATTGGCCAGATTTCGTGTTAGTTGTTGGGTGAGGTCTGATGCTTCCCCTGTGCATCGTATGGGGAGTCGGACCTTTTTCCTTACCTGGTAATGCAAATGAACTGAAAACATGCTGAACTCCTGTTTGACCACTAGTTGAGGGGGGAGGGGTGTTCTTCCCATTCGACATATGGGGTGCTGCACCCCTCCCCTCATTTGCTAGTTTAAATATTCTGCAAAGACGTCAAACTTCTGCCCCAATGCACTGACTCCCTCCTTAGTCAGATGCAGTCCATCAAATTTAAAGAACTTCCCCTTTGGGGACTGACCAGGGCTGCCAGCTGCCTAGGCTGGCTTTTTCGAGGGGTAGAGATTTGACACGGCAAACCCTTTTCTGGGACCCACCCGAGTTCTGGAAGGAGTTGTAGTGCGGATCTCCACCCTTCCTTTTCAGTTTCCTTAAGAGGGCCCTGTTCTTTGGAGGTAGGGGACCATCCTTTTGGACTCTCACAGCCCTGGTCAGCTCACAGGGGGAATTCTTCAGGGCGCAGCCTAAGCAGTTCCAGTATGGTTGACCAGCTGTCGGCTGTTAAGTTTTCCGGAGCTCCCTCTTCCCTTGGGGCTCCAGGTGCGCTCTCTGGCCCAGGCAGAGGACAGCTGATTCCTGTTGTCGGCTCTGTCCCCTCTCCTCTGTCACCTTCTCCTGCTCTCCCAGGTGTTCTTGGTCCCAGTGGCCCTCTTTCCTGGGAGTAGTTCAAAGCTGTGGCTGCTCAATTTCCCCTCTTACGTCAGGGCCATGGACAAACAGGTTTTTCAACCTCCCCCTGAGCAGCCAGCTTCTGAACTCGTGAGGTCCTCTGACTCTTCATCCCCCTCTTCTGGAGGAGAGGAACCGTTTGTCCACATCTCCCCAGCTGCTGATCTCGCAGAGTATCAGCGATTCCTCGTGAGGATGTTGGAGGACCTGCATATCACCCCACCCACGCAGCACAATCCAGAGCACTCGATGCGTGTCTTTTTAGGCGATTTCAGTGCGGACACCCTTGTGGTAGCCCCCTGGCCTGCTCCCTTTCGGGAGGCGTCGTTGCGTTTCTGGCAGAGACCCTTTTCCAGAGTCCCAGTCCCTAGGGTCTCTGCCAGAGGTATTGTGCCCCCCCCCCCGAGTCTCCAGGTTCTATGCCTCATCCTCAGTCAGGATTGATGCAGCTGGACACTCCTGATGGGCTTCGCGCCCCTCACCATGACCGGCCCCCAGATCAAGATTCTATGGATTTTGACTTCTGGGGGAGGAGGACTTTCTACTCGGCATGGTTGCTGTTCTCTATTTCAGCACATCAGGCCCACTACACTACCTATGGTAGGTTCCTGTGGTCCAGGTTAGGTCAGCTCCTAGCCATAATGCCTGACACGGAGATAACCATACAAGCCATTGCATTCTCTGCACATGGCCTGGAGCTAGCAAGGCACCAAGCGAGGGTATCTTATGATGCCAACGAGGTAGCTTCCAGGGTCGTAGGAACAGCGAACTGCACTAGGCAAACGGCATGGCTGTGTCTCTCCCGGTTGTCACCCTTGGCCCGGTGTAGGGTGATTTCTTCCTCTTACCAGAGAACCCATCTTTTCTCCCGTAGGGTGAGGCGACGTCTGTTGGGGCAACTTCATACTCTTTCTGAGGAGTCCCGGTCTCTTTTTCCCCACTCCTGGGCGTCTCCAGACCTGTGAAGTTTCTCTCTCTTGGTGTGCCACCCACTGAGAGCTAAGGGACTTAGTCCTTTAGGGTTAGGACCCCCTGGGGGGCTCGGCACTCACCTAAAGGTGATGAATGGTGAAGATTGACACAGATAAGATATGAAAATTACGTACCTACCGTAATTCTGATCTTTCTGTGTATCTTCACCATTCATCACAATCCCACCCTCCATTCCCCTGGGGCCTCAGTCTCTGGGTCCCCCTTCCTTTCTGTGCCCTCTGTTTCACTCCCCTCCTTTCTGTTGGTTAGGAGTGGGGTGACCTTGAGCACATGGGGGATGTTTTTCTCTAGGGGGAGAGTGGCCAGGATGGGGGGCACTTCTTCCTCAGCGCCTCAACTCCACCCCTGTGGGAAGGGGATTGAATATTTGATTGGGGGGGGAGTATTCCCTGTATCCTGTCTTTTCTTCCAAAATAGCCGATTCTGCTTATGTTGGAGTTATTGCCAGTGATTCTGTGCCTTGAATTCTGGCTACTCAAAGGTGTTTGTCCTGACACCGGTTTATCCTGGCACGCAGGGCTTACAGGGCATGGTGGGTTCTCCACCAGTTGCCTAGAAGGAACTGATGGTCTTCCTGACACCACCACCGGAGACCCAGTCGCAACCCTAGCATCCCCAGAGGGAGAGCTCTGTACCTCAACTAACTCCCAAGTGCCTTGAGGAGACTTGGAGGATCATTCTGACCTGTCTTGAGACCTCCTGGATCGATGCCCTTGGCCAAAGGTGGTGACTGGACAGCCCAGCTTCAGACACCTGTGATCCAGAGTGTCGTCATTGAAGAAAAAGCAGGTGTTGCAGGAATCCATATCATGGCTTGGTCCAAGGCTGGCCGTACACACAGAATGTTGGTCCTTGGCAGCAGTATCGCCATCATACTTACAATGCCAAAAAGCAGGGCCCTTTTGCTTGCCTTTCTTTGATGGACTGGGCATTTAGATGGCAAAATAAACCAAAAAATTAAACCCAGGAGATGGGGTGAATGGAGGTTCACGATGCTGCACTCCCATGGTGCTCTTTGATGGCAGGAAAAACAGAACTTGGCAGTAGTTATTGGTAAGCGTGCGGCACCACCCAATGTCAGACATGCACTGGCACCAATAGTGGGTACTGGTACCCTGGTTAAAAAGAAAAAAATGACTCCTCATAGTAATGATGTTTCTTCTAAGGGGTCTAATAGTAATTCATACTAGTTTGCATGATCTTGCATCTCAGATGTTGCACCTGACATAGAGTTGAAATTTGAAACCTTATCAAACTCTGCACTTTGATTATATTCCCTCTAGTGTTCTAGTACCATATTTGTTGCTGAAGAGCAAAGGGAGCAGTGGCTACCTGCCTAAACTACCGTAATATTCTTATATCCCTTAAGGAGTTAAGAAATGAAAATTACATACCTATCGTATTTCTTGATCTTCCTGTATGTCTTCACCATTCATCACTGGTGGGTATAAGCCAGAGGTGCAGTACCCCACAGGAGCATTTTTTTCTTTTTTTCAAAAGGGAGGAGCTGGCGCCCGGAGTGGCGCCACCCTCGAGGCCCATGTACTGTGTGGCACTCGAAGGTTGGCCAGTAACAGATGCCGACTACTCCTCCTCTACGTCAGTTCTGCATGCCAGAGAGTGAAAGCAGAGATGGAGAAAGGATATAAACAGAAAAAGAAATAATGCTGGCCAGAAGACAGAAGAGAGGAACCTTGGGGTCTGGAACAGTGGGCCCCAACCTCTGGATGGGCAAAGGAGGGATAAAGAAAAGGAGCAGAAAATAAAAGGATAAAAAAGAGAGGCGAGGAGGTGGGAGACCCCACCACACCCCAGCAGAGGCCCAAGGACTCCCTGAGGACCAAGGAGAGAGGCACTGCTGCCCAGTGCCAACTTCCCACCCAAGATTTTTATTTACTTCTTTTTTACAGAGGGAGGAGTGAATTATGCCATCTCCGAGATGAACAGAAGGCAGGAGAAGGGCACACTGGGCACAGGTCCAGCAGGACAGAAACCATCCAGATGCCAGGCTTGAAAATGCTGTCTGCCTAGTCCAGAGAAGATGGGTGTGTGTGTCAGGGGCCTCCTTCCCCCTGTCCTAAAAGCCCTAGGGTGGGAAGGGAAACCACCCAGGGGAAAGAGTTTCCTTGCACTAGAGGCTTCTCTAGTAGAGGGTCTCAAGGATGGATATTGTGTCCTCTGCCAAGAAGCAGGAGGGCAAGGGGATATCTTGGAGGAGCCCTACCCCCCAGTACAGACCTAATAGATCTTAGAAAGGGGACCCTGCCCCAGAAGAACCCATCTAGCAATCAGAAAGCAAGGGGTCATCATAACCCCAGAAGGAAAGGGGGCTGGGGGCCCCCCAGAGGCCCTCTCGAGTTCCCATTGACCCCGACAGGGGCCTCCCCAAGCAGGAGACCCAAGTTGGCCAGCCAGACCCTAAGAAGGGTCCAGAACTGAGACAGAGGAAGGATTCCCATTGGGGTCTCAAGAAAGGGCTCAGGGAGCCCAATTACACCAGGGGCAGTGCCACTGCCCCCATGGTGGGTCTCTGTTGCTTCATGGAAATAGCAGAGCACCCAAATGTATCAGTGGAACCACGTCCCCAAAACTGGCCTCAATTGAGGGGAGGGCAAGCAGGGAGGAGGCATCACCCAGAGACTGAGGCCCAAGAGGGGATGGAGGGTGGGAAGCAGTGGTGAATGGTGAAGATATACAGGAAGATCAAAAATTATAATAGATACATCATTTTCATATCTTTCCTGAATCAGTCTTCACCATTCATCACTGGTGGGTGATTACCAAGCTCCCTGAAGAGAACCTAGTACCTCCATGAGGGAAATTTTTCCCCTCATCTCCCTGTGGGCAAGACAGGGAAAGGAGACCCTCACAGGTCAAGTTAGGCTTGTGACTGGTCAGGGTAAGATGGCAGTTTCCTTTGCCTGGGAGAAGGAAGTCACCCCTGAAGTTCCCGCCTTAGCCAGCGTGAGAAGAGGTGGGTCTCCTGGAAGGAGGAGGCAAGCACCCTTCCCTGGGCCAGGGGTGTTAACCGAGAAAGGCAAGGCCACGCCGTCTCCCTAATGCAGATTGCTGTCCCCACTGGCCTGGACGCCACCTCATTGGCATCATACAGTGCCCTTGCCTGGTGCCTCACAAGCTCCAGGCCATGTGTGGAGAAGGCGATGGCTTGCCTGGTTGCCTCCATATCAGGCATTGATGCTAGCGCTTGGCCTAGCATCCACCATAGGTGCCTGTTGTAGGCAGCATGATGGGCCTGATGCAATGCCATGCAGAGCATAAGGTGTGCTGAGGAGAAGACTCTCCTCCCCCATCGGTCAAACTCCACAGAGTCAGTCTCTGGAGGCAGGTTGTGCCTTGGGCTTTTGTGCCTGGTAGGGGGTATCCAGGAGACTCACTCCCAAAGTGGAGTGAGGCAAAGCTCCTGGAGATCACTGGGGTGCTCAGTACCTGCACCGGCAGTACATCGGGGCTGGAGAAGGGGCTGACGGACATTGCCAGGTATGGTGCAATGCTTCCTGGAATGGAACTGGCCAGGCAGGCACCACCAGGTGGTCTGCACTGAACTCACTCAAAAAAGTGCGCATCGCCCATTCAATATTGCATCTTGCCACCCTGGAAACGTGGAGCTCGTCAACCAGCCTCGAAAGGAAACACTGATAAGAGATCTGGACAGCATCAGAGGACAGGAGGGCGGAAGGATCTGGCTGCTGCTGGGGATACAGGTGGAAGACCTGCTCATCAATGGGGTGGTTCTTGACGATGGGCTGACACTGCATACGCAGGTGTCTGTAGTCGTCAAGTCTTACTTTTACCATCTTAGGAACATCACCAGGATTAAGCACCTTGTTCTGTCTGGTGACCTGCCTGATCAATGCCTTTATGACTTTGCTCTTGGACTACTGCAACTCCCTCTACCTGGGGCTGCCAGGGGTTGATATCCATCGCTTGCAGCTGGTGCAGAACGCTGCAACATGGTTGCTTACAGGGACTTCTCATTCGAGTCACATTACTCCCGTGCTGCGCAAGCTGCACTGGCTGCCTGTACAGTGGCGGGTCTCCTGTGCCTGGCCGTCCTCTCTGCTCAACTGACGAGGGGTTGTTAGAGGTTCCCAGGGTTCGTTTGAAAACATCTGGGGCCCAGAATTTTATGTATGGTGTCCCCACCCTGTGGAACTCTCTACCTCATCAGATTTGAGAGTGCAGGACCGTGAAGAGTTTCAAGGCGGCCCTAAAAACCGATCTATTTCAGCAAGCATTCAGTGATTATTTTATCTGATTTACCTGAATTCTGTATTACAAGCATTTTTATGGACCGTCTGTTGTTTTTATGTATTTTAATTATGTACAGCGTTTTGGTTTTTAGAATTGCGCTATACAAATAAAGTATTATTATTATTATTATTACAGTGAGTATCTTTTTTTTCTAACAACAGGCGTCTAATAGTGATGTCATACATACTGGTGGAGGCTAGGTGGTAGCACCAAGCTGTAAAGAACCAGGCATTAGGCCGGGTGGGAGGAGAGGGCCGTCACCAGAGCCACAGAGCACATGCACGACTCCACACACATGCGTGACCATGTTCTATGGTCGTGGGATAACAGTGGAGAAAATGGGGCACCGAGGGGAGGCTCAATGAAGCCCTGTGCGCAGGGCAGATCGAGATCCTCCCAGGGAGGACCACAACATGCCTGCCCCCAGAGCCATGAGAGAAAAAGCTATATGGAAAAAAAACAGTAGTGAGCCAATGCTTTTGGGGGTTGAGGTTCTGGTTTAGATCTGTTCTAGTCTCTAGAGTGTGTCTTGTCCATGGGTTTTCAATTTTCCCTTTCGAGGAAGGGGTGATGTATACAAATGGTAGGGCAAATAGGAGAGCAGGGAGGGTGGATCTGTTCTCCAGAGTGTACCATCCCGATTGCAAATCATGCCTGACCGATGTTATAATGTGGGATGACTGGGCTGCCAGATAATAGGATATGAAGTCTGGTAGTGCCAGCCTTCCCTTAGCCTTGGGGAGTATCAATAAGCCATGTTTAACGCATACTTTTTTGCCACCAAATTTATTTAGTGACCATTTTGTGTAGTTTTTTTCCAATATTCTCTATGTTAGGGGATGGGCAGGGTTTGGAAGAAAAATAAAAGTTGAGGGAGAACATTCATTTTAAGGGTGTCGGTTCTCCCCACCCCCACCGGGTGTGTGGGGAAAAACTGACAGGTTGCCACATCCTTTTGTAGGTCTGCAGATATTTTCTTATAGTTAAGCTGAAAGAGTTTTGAAGATTGAGGAGTTAGCCTGACTCCCAAGTATCTTAATAGTGTTGTGCGGTACCCATTGGACAGGGAAAGAGTCTTTGATTTCCTTGGTGTAGGTCCCTGGAACGCAGATTGCTTCTGATTTTTTTTTATTTTGTTAACCGGGTAGGGCCACTGAAACAGGTCTTTTTCCAGGTCTGACCCGACATAGAATAAAAATAAATCACAAGTACACATACAAAACATGTTACAGTATATAAAACATGTACAAGCATTCAAATCCTGTAAATAATTTTTAAGACCAACTTCAAAAGTTTGTAAAGAAGATGCAGATCAGCCCAGTGGTGCTGAGGGTTGAGGTGCTGGATGCCACACCTCTCGCTAGGCCAGTGACCCGAGGTCGGGAACAAGCTCGGGTTGCCGGGGGTTGGCCAGGGAGGAGACAGTCGAGTGTCCGGAGAATAGCTCTCCTCTCCTAGGGAGGGTGGATTCACAATCCTACCACAGCAGCGACTCCCAGTGGTGACTGGGGGTGCCAAAGCCAGGATTGCTAACGTAGGGGTGGAGGTATGACAGGCGGCGCTCGCGAGCAGGGTGCGGGAGCGTGCCTGACTCGCACTAAGCGTCTTTGCAAATCTGCGCCTCCGTAGGGGTCATGCTCACGAACCAGAAACAAGGAAACTCCCCGGCTCCTGGGAAGACGACGGCACACCAGCCCCACACCCACTGTCGGGCCCTGCCTGCCCAGGTCCCGATATCCTCTAGCTTCCACCAGACCACCGAAAATGATTGAAGGAGTGACCAGGTAAGAGGCAGGCGGCCCTGCTGTGGGGGGCACAAGCCAGGGTGACAGTGGTGGAACAGGGTGCTAGGTCGGGGTTCCAGTGGGACCTAGGATGAGGGGGGCCTCAGACTGGGTGGGATAAGTTGGGGATGCCTGTGGGATGCCCTAGGACCAGTGACCGAGGGAAAAGAAGGGGGTGCAGATCATAAATTATCAGGAAGTTCATTCCAAAACTGGGAAGCAGCAGCTAAAAAGAGCGAGACCCAGCTTTAGTTTTATGTGGAATGTATTGTAGAAGAACACCTTTGAATGATCTTAAATTTAAGGTAGTAGATCGAATTGTTACCAAATCTGTTAAGGGATGCAGATGTTTTGAAAAAATAGATTTAAAAATTAAACATCCCAAAAAATAGACAAACCTAGCTTTGGGAGATAACCAACCAAGACTGGAATAGAGCAAACAATGATGAATATGTAAAGGGGAATTGAGAATAAAATAAGCAATTGTAAGGACATTACTTTCTTTCACAGATCACTTATAGTACAAACTAGCAACATAATCCAAGTGAGGCAATAGAATTCTCGTAGCAATACATAGAGTGTTGAATGAAAAACATTTTTTAAACTTGTGTAACAAACCCAATTTTTGGTTAATGGCTCTACTCACAGCTTTCACCTAAGGTAGAAAGGTTAAATTCTGATTAATTATATGTTATTTATTTTCTGCATAGCACACTCAGCACAGACATATACATAATAATTACAAACACAAATAGTAAAGAAAAAAAATATAGGACTAGTCGATAAAATAGCATGTGGTTCAAAAATAACATCATGACTAGCAGTATACTGTCATAATCAGAATCCAAGGTAAAATGTTTTAGGAGTAGGGCACAGGGCCAGATCAGCAAGCTCTCAAATATTAGCAGTGATCCTCCCTTGTAGCCCCATACATCTCAGATCTAGCTCATTTCCTTATGGGACAAAGCTGGGGATCCTGTGCCATGACATATATAAGCCATCTACTCCACCTATTCCTTCCCTTGTCTTCCTGATTGGGTATCATATATGTTAGCATTTCCATTGTGTAGGTGGAATTAATAAATGCTATTCAGTCTGCCCCTGATACGACACACCCTGCAGCCATCAGTTTGTAATACATTTTTTAGCCATAAGAATAAGACTTTCGAGGAGATATTTAAAAGCCTCGTATTTTGTCTCAGGTGTGTACAGCTTGAAGAGGAAAAAGTGCTCAGTCAGTTGAACTTGTGGGTAAAACATTTCCTGCAAGGCAGCCTATATAGCAATGATAAAAAGAGCCTAGCCAAGTGCAGGCCCAAAAAATATGATGATGCTCTGCTTGTGCCTCTCCACACTGCCTCCAGCAGTGGCCACTTTGCGCCAGACCATGGCACATTAGCTGGATTGGAGTCAGAAAATAGCATATCAGACATTACCAGCTAAATTCCCACCATGCTAAAGAGGAAGAGATTCTATGTGAACTGCAACATGCTACTTGCCATTGTCGCAGGATAAGTGGCTGAGGAGTTTCTCTGTTCCACCTGTCCAAGACTGGGATGGGAGGGAGATCTTTTACCTGTAGAAGGATCAAATGCAAGCAAGAAATGAGGTGTGGCAGGTGAGCCCGGACCACCAAGGGTTGGCAGGGGCAGGGGAGAATCAACTGCTCTCCTCTTTTGGGGGGACTCATCCTGCGCGTTGACTGCCCTCTGGCGGTGACTGGAGGGCTGTGTGGGTCAGGCAGCATATACCAGCATCTCTGCATCAGTGAGATGGGGGGGTGGAAGTAAAAGGTGGAAAAGGGAGCTGGAGGGCTCTATGATGGCCCCGTGACCCTATGCCGCCCCCCGGCTTCTGGATTGTGCTCTGGAGGGGAAGAGATGGCTGGAATTCTCCTCCCTGGCTCCGCTGTGGGGGAGCAAGCCACGGGGGCAGTACCGAGGGTCAGCGTGGTCAGCATGAGCAGGGACGCGTGGGGCTGGAGGATGAGTCCCTCTGAGGGAGGGCCTTAGCCACCCACCAGGCTTCTGGGCGCAAAAATAAAATAATATAAATAATTAAAAAAATATATATCATTCTCACCCAGGAATTCTTCAGCATGTATTGACAGGTACAATATGCCTGCTGGGTTAAGCTGCCCCAGAGAGTTGGAGTCAATGCAAATGAGGAAGGCACTGGCCAATCAGGATAGAGAGAGAGGGGAGTGTGCTGCCTGCAGTCAGCCTGATGGACCTCAGAACTTCAAACAACATGAAGTCTTGCTGTATTCTGACATATGCAGTTAGCCTCAGCACTTGAACTGCTACGGAGAGGAAAGAGTTAACTCTATGCAGGAAGCATAAAACGTTGAGCTCAAGCTCGGTTTCAAACCTCTGTCTGCAGCACTTCAAAGTGTAACCGTCAGATTCTTTACTCCGCCTAACAGTTCAGATGCTCCGGAGATTGCTCCTTCGCTATGGTCGATTCGGTTAAGAATCCTTCGGTTTAATCACTGATTTGTCATTATTTTTGGCTTCAGATCCCTGTCTGCAGTACAGTAAGTGTTGTAGGTAGTGGACTGTAGGGTTAGAATTATTATATTTCTGTGGAAATTGTAATAACCTGTGAATCGGTCCGGTTCGGAACCGATTGTTTTAGGATTTCTTATTTCTTTCTGTTTAGTGTGAGGTACCGGTTACTATCGGTTTCAAAAACACGCGATTTTACATGTTTTTTTCCACTACCCGTATAACACGGTTGGTAACCAATAGGAGGGTCTTACCTGGCTAATAAACTGTAAAGGGTAAGTTTGTAGCCTGGTCGTGTCTGAGAAACCCAAGAAAAAACCCGGGCCCACTGGGTTTCAACACTGTGGTGAGGGTGGGGATGCTTTTGCTAAGGCAGACCCTCACACCATTTGTGTTTATTGTCTGGGGTTTGACCACTCCGATTCAGACTGCCAAATTTGTAAAAAAAAATTCCCAAAGACCACCCTAGAAAAGAGGTTGGGTAGGCTTAGGGAACAGGAGGCTGAGAAGTTCACTAATCCGGATGGCCAGCCCAGCTTGGTTCCTACTGAACCTGAGGGAGTGCCCACTGACCTGGGTGATACTCCCTCGGGCAAGAGGAGATCTGACCCTGAGGGGTCAGTTCCATTGAAGCGCAAAAGGAAATTGGCCAGTCCGGATCAAGAACTGCATAATCCAACTGCTGAAGAAATAGCCAGGGCGATAAGTATTGTGGAATCACTCCGTACAGTTCCGTCCGATCCGGCGCCGCAGTTTCTATCGGTTCTCCTGGTTCCAGAATATGTTCCGGATGAATTTTATGAACCGGAGTGGAAGGGGGAGGAAGAACAAGACGATGATGAGGATAATGGTGATGAAGGTCTGGATGAGTCCTTTGAACTGGACATCTCCCCAGACAGGTCTTCTAATGTTTCCCCTCCCAGGCTTTCTGAGTCTCCATCCCACTATTTATTCTACAAGAAAGTGGATGACACCCTCCAGCTTCCCTTGGTTGAAGCTGTCAAGGAACAAGAGGAGCCTGATTTTGTGGAAATGATGGACATCCCAGAGTCCGAGAGATTGTCTGTTCCCCTCCATAAAATATCCTTTGGGAAACAGACAGACAATTCTTCAGACCCCAAATTCTTTTACCTCCTGTAGATAGAAGAATGGACAGGAGGTATATTCTTTCAGGCTCAGGTACAGAGTTCTTGTTCCACCAATGTAGCCATGTTGGAGTAGTGCAGGCTGCAGCCGGTGACAAGGCTAACATACCCTTGGCTTCACACCCTCCAGATAAAGACTCTAGGAAGGTGGATGCTATGGCCAAAAAACAGTACTTAGCATCCTTCTTGGGACTCAGGCAGGCAAATTATATGGCCTACACAGCCGGATACCAGAAGTCTAGATGGGATACTGTTCTGGAGCTGGCTAAACAGGCCTCCCCCCAGCTAGCCAAGGAGCTGGAGGAGGTGGCTGCTGATGGGACTGAGGCATCCAAAATACAATTCCATGCTGCTGTGGACTCGAATGATGTGGCATCATGAGTCATGGCTACATGTGTGTCTCTTAGGAGGTTTGCTTAGCTCAGATGTACTAGCCTCTCAGAGGACACCCAGGCTAAGGCCATGGATTTCCCTGTGGTGGGTAATTCTCTGGGAAGCAGACAGAGAATTACATGAAGAAAATGGACGAGTATCAGACCACCTACAGGAGTGCACAGGCCAAGGAAAGGCAGGCAACTCCTCAGAGGCAGCAGTCTAGGGGCAGACCTTTCTACCAAGCGCAGGCCTCCTCTTCCTTTCCACAGAGGGGGTTCTTCATAGGGAGAGGTAGGAGGGGGATGAGCAGGGCTGCATCCTCCTCTCAGTCCAAGGCTTCTGCCAAGCAGACACCCTGATGTGTCAGCCCAGGTTGACTCCCCAACCCCAGTAGGTGGCAGGCTGGCTTACTACTTCCAGGCCTGGAAGTCTGTTACCTCAGACAGGTGGGTCCTGGAGGTAGTAAGTCAGGGATTGGCCCTCAGTTTTGTAAAGTTCCCAAAACTGAGGGCCAAATTCTTTCCACCTTCAAACCTTTCCGAGACCACTGCTTTAGAACTGGAGGTTTCCACTCTGCTAACCCTCAGGGCTGTAGAGAGAGTTCCTACTCAGCACTGGGGCAAAGGTCTGCATTCCAGATATTTTCTTACCCTGAAAAAGACAGAGGAGTGGTGGCCCATCCTAGACTTAATATATCTAAACAAGCACATCTTAAAACTGAAATTCAAAATGGTGTCTCTGGGAGTAATTCTTCCCTCTGTAAGGCCAGGGGATTGGCTAGCTTCCCTGGACCTCAAGGATGCCTACTTTCACATCCCAATCAGGGGCTCCCACAGAAAGTACCTCGGGTTCAAATTGCTTTCAAGCCATTATCAGTTCAGAGCAATGCCCTTCAGCTTAACATCAGCTCCAATGGTGTTCACAAAGTGCCTAGCAGAAGTAGTGGCCTTCCTCAGGAGTGGGGATCTCCATATTCCCATACCTGGACGATTGGCTCATCGTTGGGCAGTCTCCAGACCAAGTCAAATCAGGCCAGCCAGGTTACTCAACAGCTGCTCACTTCTTTAGGTTTTCTTCTCAGTCAACTAAAGTCATTTTTCAAACCTGTGCAACTCCTCACCTTCATAGGGGTAGAGTTGGATACTGTGCAGGCAAAGGCTTTTCTCCTTTTGGCAAGGGTGAAGGCCCTTACAGATCTTGCTTCTTCTTTCCGCCTTCTGGTGTCTCGACCAGCAAGACATTTTCTTCAGCTCCTAGGCCACATGGCAGCTTCCACTGCGGTGGTACAGGGAGCCACATTCCAAATTAGGGACATTCAGTTCCACCTGAGGTCCTTTTGGTCCCAGAAAAAAGATCCTTTAACCAAATTGATTCCAGTGACTCAGACTCTGGTCCAAGCTCTCCAATGGTAGTTGGATCAGGACAATCTCAGACAAGGAGTCCCATTCATCAGTCAGACTCATTCAGTGGTACTAACCACAGATGCCTCTCTCCTGAGCTGGGGAGCCCTTGCAGCACAAGGTGTCTGGTCTCCTCTGGAGTCTGTATTTCATATCAACCTTCTGGAACTCAGGGCAGTATTCCTGGCCCTCGAAGCTTTCTCGGACTCAGTGAGAAACAAAGTGGTTCAGGTCAGGACAGACAATACCACCACCATGTGGTACATCAACAAGCAGGGAGGCACTTGATCTACGGCCTTGTGCACGGAAGCCATGAAGATATGGTCTCTGGCTTATGCCCTGCAAGCATCCCTAGTAGCAGTCCATCTACCAGGGAAGGGGGGGTGGGTTATTGTTATGTTGTTTTTTGTAGTTACATATTGGTTCACTACCTGGTTATTTATTTTGGGTTCTCGACTTGAGTCTTTCGGGGAACCCAATGTGTTGCCTGTTGGCTTATGTTCCTTTACAATTTCCACTATAGAAGTATAGTTAGTTAGTAATAGCTCATAAAAATCTGACAGTTACACTTTGAAGTGCCGCAGACAGAGGTTTGAAACCGAGCTCGAGCTCAATGTTCTATGCTTCTTGCATAGAGTTAACTCTTTCCTCTCCAGAGCAGTTCAAGTGCTGGGGCTAACTGCATATGTCAGAATACAGCAAGACTCCATTAGAAGAAACACAATTACTAAGGTGAGTAATTTTTTCTTTTTCTCCGTTGAACTGGCAACACTGCCCCGGAGCTCTCCTTCTTCAGAGACCTTCCTGTGACATTTTCTTTCTTTTGAGTGCTGCCTTAGAAGTATTTTGAGGTATTTACTTTTATCATTTCCATTTTTAACGTGGCTGCGTTTGGTTCTTCGCAGTCGCAAGTTTTTTTTTACTGTTTTCACGCTTTTGGTGTTTTTTTCTAAGGTAAAAGTTGACCTTGTACGTGCTAAAATTGCATTATTTTTATTTTATGCAATAGTATTTAGTCTGTAAGCATGTATTTTTACCACTAGTGCGTTAAAAATCAATATTTGTATTCGCGCCCGAGCAGAAAATTTTTTCGAGCTCATGCACTATTTTGTGGGACCTTTTTTCTTTAGATTTTGTATTGCATAACACTATTTGAAGGTTAATTCCCTCTCTTCTCTGGGGTATCACCTTCTGTAATTGTGCAGTGGACTACTGTTGGCAAGAGATGCGAAGGTGGTTATTTTTTACTTTACAGTATTGGAAAAACAAACTCTAGCAAGTTTAATTTCAATTGGCTTAGCTTTTTGGCCAAACTCCGATTACTGTGACCTCTCAGTCTGTCTTTTCCTCCTCTAAAAGCGCTGAGGAGGGTACCTCAAGTCAATATAAAACTACTGATAAGTTCTCTAGGGATTCTACTGAAAGTAAGTCTGATAAAAGTAAAAAACTAGCTAAGCCTCTAAAAGACAAAATGAGCAGGGTTCTGACCCTAGAAAACTAGATTATGTGGATAAGAAACCATATGCTACTGTTTCTTTGTTGTTACGCATGCCTACTTACATGGCATTCACAGCTAGATATCAGAGAGCTTTACTGAAATCTGTCCTTGCCATTCAAACAACATGAAGTCTTGCTGTATTCAGATATAATACAGTTAGCCCCAGCACTTGAACCGCCCCGGAGAGGAAGAGTTAACTCCATGCAGAAGCATGGAACGTTGAGCTCGAGCTCAGTTTTCGAACCTCTGTCTGTGGTACTTGCCAGTGTAACCATCAGATTCTTTACTCCACCTAACAGTAAAGTCGCTCCGGAGATTTTCTCTGCTCGGTTCGGTATAGTAAAGCGTTCGGTTTAAAAAACATTTCTTTATTGTTTTTTCGGATTTCCAGCCTCTGTCTACGGTACAGGTAGTGTTGTAGATAGGTAGTGACTGTGTTTTTATTTTATTTAACTGTGGAAATCGTTTGTCTCTTTGGGTTTTTTCGGTCGGTCCAGTTAGGAACCGACCTTGTGAATTCTCTAATTTTAAATAATATCTTTCTGGAATTAATGCTGGGTTCTAGTACCGATCAGTTTCAAAAAAACTGGGCTTTTTTCTCTGTTCTTTTCCAAACCTGTGACATGGTTGTTACCGATCGGTTGGTATTACCTGGCTTGAAAGCTTCTATAGGGTAATTTTGGTAGGGTGGCCATGTCTGAGAAACCCAAAAAGAAAACCGGTCCCACTGGGTTTCAACACTCTACTGAGTGTGGGGAGGCCTTTCCCAAGGCCGACCCCCACCTCATCTGTGTTTATTGTCTGGGGTTTGACCACCTCCAGTCAGACTGCCAAATTTGCAAAAACTTTCCCAAAACCACTCTAGAAAAAAGACCGAGTAGGTTGAGGGAAAGGGAGGCCGAGAAGTCCGTGAATCCGGATGGCCAGCCTGGTTCGGTTGCAGACGAACCTGAGGAGGTGCCTACTAACCTGGGCAATATCTCCTTGGGCAAAAGGAGAGCCGACTGTGAGGGGTCGGTTCCGTCAAAAAAGAAACAAAAGTCTGCCGGTTCGGATCCAGTACCGCATACTCCAACCGCGGATGAGCTAGCCAAAGCGATTAGTATTGTCCAATCACTTGTCAGTTCCGTCTGGAAGCCGGGCACGCGTTAGGGCGTCGGTTGGTCGGAACCGCCCTTTCAGATTACGATCCGGATGCTTTCTATGAGGAGTAGGAGGGAGACGTAGATTATCCCGACGATGATGACGACCAGTGGGGTCTGGCTGTGCCCATTGAACCGGATATCTCTCCTCCCAGGCTCTCTGAGTCCCCTTCACACTTCTTGTTTTACAAGAAGGTGGCCCAAAGCCTCCAGCTCCCTATGGTTGAAGCTGCTGAGGAGGAAGAGCCTGATTTTATGGAGATAATGGACATCCCAGAGTCCAAAAGGTTGTCTGTCCCCCTTCATAAGTCCTTGGGGAAACGGACACAAAAGATTCTACAGACTCCTAACTCTTTACCTCCTGTAGATAAAAGAATGGACAGGAGGTATATGTTATCAGGCTCAGCTGCGGAGTTCCTTTATTCACATTGCAGCCATGTTGGGGTAGTGCAGGCTGCAGCCTGTGACAGGGCAAACATTCCTTCGGTTTCACATCCCCCAGACAAGGACTCCAGGAAAGTTGATGCCATGGCCAAAAAACTATACTTGGCATCCTCTTTGGGACTCAGGCAGGCAAATTATATGGCCTATACAGCCAGGTACCAGAAGTCCAGGTGGGATATGGTTCTGAAACTGGCTCAACAGGCCTCCCCCCAGCTAGCCAAAGAGCTGGAGGAGGTGGCTGCGAATGGAATTGAGGCATCCAAAGTACAATTAAACGCTGCTGTGGACTCCAACGATGTGGCATCCAGAGTCATGGCTACATCTGTGCCTCTCAGGAGGCATGCTTGGCTCAGATGTACTAGCCTATCACAGGACACCCAGTCTAAGGCTATGGATTTTCCTGTAGTTGGTAACTCTCTGTTTGGGGAGCAGACAGAGGCTTACATGAAGAAAACTGACGAATACAGGACAACTTACAGGAGTGCACAGGCCAAGGAAAGGCAAGTCACTTCTCAAAAGCAGCAGTCCAGGGACAGGCCTTTTTACCAAGGCCAGGCCTCCTCTTCTTACCCACAAAGGGTGTTTTTCCGAGGGAGGGGCAGGAGGGGGATGAGCAGGGCTGCTTCCTCCTCCCAGTCTAAGGCTCCTGCCAGGCAGACACCCTGAGGTGTCAGCCCGGGTCGACTCCCCAATCCCAGTAGGAGGCAGGCTGGCTTACTACTTTCAGGCCTGGAAGTCTGTTATCTCAGACAAGTGGGTCCTGGAAGTAGTAAGCCAGGGACTGGCCCTCAGTTTCAAAAGGTACCCAAAAAGGAGGGCCAACTCTTTTCCACCTGCATCATTCTCAGAAACCTTTGCCTTGGAGGCAGAGGTTTCCTCTCTCCTAGCTCTCAGAGCCGTAGAGAAGGTTCCTACTCAACACAGGGGAAAAGGCCTGTACTCCAGGTACTTCCTTACCCCAAAGAAAACAGGGGAGTGGCGACCCATCCTGGATCTAAGGTACTTGAACAAACACATATCAAAACCCAAATTCAAAATGGTAACTCTGGGAATAATCCTTCCCTCTTTAAGGCCAGGAGATTGGCTAGCATCACTGGACCTCAAGGATGTCTACTTCCATATCCCTATAAGGTGCTCCCTCAGGAAATACCTCAGGTTCGAGTTGCCTTCAGGCCACTATCAGTTCAAGGCCATGCCTTTTGGCTTAACATCAGCTCCAGGGGTGTTCACAAAGTGCTTTGCAGTAGTGATGGCTTACCTCAGAAGACAGGGTATCACCATTTTTCCATATCTGGACAACTGGCTGCTGGTAGGGCAGTCATCAGATCAGGGCAGCTCTGCAAACCACCCAGGACTTGCTCAGTTCTCTGGGGATTCTTCTAAATCTGCCAAAATCAGTCCTCGAACCAGTACAGCTTCTCACCTTCATAGGGGTGGAACTGGATACTGTCCAAGCAAAAAGCCTTCCTTCCTCTGGCAAGGGTGAAGGCCTTAGTAGACCTCACTTCCTCCTTTCAGCCTCAGGTTTCTCTTCCAGCGAGACAGTTCCTCCAACTCTTGGGCCACATGGCAGCCTCTACTGCAGTGGTTCTGGGAGCCAGATTTCAGATGCGGGACATTCAGTTCCATCTAAGGTCCTTTTGGTCACAGAGAAGGGACATTCTCTCCAAACTGATTCCAGTGACCTGAACTCTGGTACAAGCTCTCCAGTGGTGGCTGAACCAGGACAACCTCAGACAAGGGGTTCCATTTCTTCCTCAAGTTCCATCAGTAGTACTACTACGGATGCTTCTCTCCTTGGCTGGGGAGCCCTAACAGCTCAGGGAATCTGGTCCCCGCAGGAGTCTCTTCTTCATATCAATCTCCTGGAACTCAGGGCAGTTTTCCTAGCCCTTCAGACCTTCTCAGATTCAGTCAAGGGCAAGGTGGTCCAAATCAGGACAGACAACACTACCTCAATGTGGTACATCAACAAGCAGGGAGGCACTCGGTCCACGGCCTTGTGCACGGAGGCCATGAAGATCTGGTCTCTGGCCTATTTCCTTCAGACTTCCCTGGTAGCGGTTCATCTTCCAGGGAAAGACAATGTGTTAACAGATGTCCTGAGCTGGATTTCACAGGGACATCACGAATGGTCCCTGAATCCTCACATTCTGAGGATCATTTTCTCCAGGTGGGGCATCCCAGAGATAGATCTATTTGCAGCACCAGACAAT
Organism: Neoceratodus forsteri; assembly: GCA_016271365.2. Classification (NCBI taxonomy): domain Eukaryota; kingdom Metazoa; phylum Chordata; order Ceratodontiformes; family Ceratodontidae; genus Neoceratodus; species Neoceratodus forsteri. Next base: position 212,358,696 of record JADMNL010000027.1, read on the forward strand.
CATCAACTTCCTCTGTTTTGTTGCATACCTCCAGTCCTGGGGACAGTTCCCCAGGATGCCCTCATTCTGGACTGGAAGGGCAGGTTTCTCTATGCCTTCCCTCCTTTTCCTCTCCTGTTCAGAGTTCTGATCAAGATAAGAACTCAAAGCTGCACAGTGATTTTGGTGGCTCCAGATTGGGCCAGACAGCCCTGGTATCCTCTTCTGTTGTCCTTGGCTATGTCACGTCCCCTGTGTCGTCCCAGGAGATACAGTCTTCTCTCCTTCTCCCAGGGGCGGATCTGGTTCCCCAGTCTCCACTCCCTCAGCCTTAAGGCCTGGCTCTTGAAGAGTTAGAATATGCAGCACTTCATCTCTCTCAGGGAATTCTGGATATTCTAAAGGTCTCCAGGAAACCTTCCACTAGAAAAACTTACAATTCCAAGTGGAAGAGGTTCAGTATTTGGTGCTCTCAGAAAGGCATCCTGCCTGATTCTGCAGACATTTCCACAACCTAAGACGATCTAGTTCATCTGAATGATCTAGGCCTTAGGCCTGCCACTCTGAAGGTTCATCTAGCAGCTGTCTCTGCATTCCTCTCAGCAGGGAAGGGCTCTTCCCTGGCATCTCATCCTGTTTTCAGAAAGTTTTTCAAAGGTCTGCTCCACATTAACCCTCCCTTTAGGAGCCTACTCCTTTGGGATCTTAATGTCTGCATTGCTCAGCTGATGCAGCCACCCTTTGAGCCTATGGCTTCGGCTGAATTGAAGTACTTGACTTGGAAAACTGTGTTTCTGGTAGCTATTACTTCTGCCAGGCGGATTAGTGAATTACAGACCTTGTCAGTTGAACCTGACTTCATATCCTTCCATAGGGATAAAGTGGTCCTTAGAACTAATAGGAAGTTCTTGCCTAAAGTGGTATCGGATTTCCACCTAAACCAGTCCATATCGCTCTCTGTGTTTTTCACTGACTATTCTTCTTCAGGGGAAAGAAGAAAAAATTACTCACCTTAGTAATTGCTTTTCTTCTCATGGAGTCTTGCTATATTAGGACGTCTGCAGTTAGGCTCAGCCTCTGAACTGCCCGAGAGGAAATAGTTAACCCAGTGAAACCTGAGTTCCACAGCGAGGGCTGTTCAAAGTTTCATCTGGCCAGTTTCAAATGAAACTGCCAGGTTCTTTACTAAGCCAAACTAACATAGCAAGTCTGTGTGGAAAAGCTGTACACTAGCCATTGGCTACCTACCAGTAGTAGAACAACAAAAACACAACAACAATCACAGAATAATAACAATATTACCTATTATTATATCACCCATGACAAGCACTAATAGACCCCTCTCCCAAAAGACTCAAGTCCAGGAGGGGCATATACCACTTAACAAAACAGAATTACCTAGTTCCCAACCCAAATGAAACGGGGGGGGACTAGGGAGAACTAACATGGCACGACACAGTGCTTGCACTAACTTGCCAACCCCGCACCCAAGTAGGAGTTCTGAGAGGGGTAGGAGGGAGGGTTGTCCTAATATAACAAGACTCCATGAGAAGAAAAGCAATTACTAAGGTGAGTAATTTTTTCTTCAAACACCATGAAGTCTTGCTATATTAGGACTTCTGCAGATTACACAGCAGTACCTCCATGGAGGAGGGCCAGAACCTACTTAGGGAATAGGCTCTGAAGCACAGCTGTGCCAAAACGAGCATCTCTCCTGGACTGGACATCCAGGGAATAATGCTTGGTAAAGGTGTGGACTGTTTTCCAGGTAGCAGCTTGGCAAATTTCCAAAATGGGAATATCTCTAGCAGCCGCTAGAGATGCAGCTGTACCCCTGGTGGAGTGAGCCCTCAGTCCTGAGGGAGGTTCTCTACCTAGTTTTTGGTAACAGAACTGGATACAAGAGACAATCCACCTTGCAATTGTCCTCTTAGTGGCAGGTCTCCCTTTGCCAACTTCTCCATAGGTAAGGAAGAGTTGGAGGGATTCGAACCTGTGACCCTTGGTGCGTTCCAAATAGTAGCTTAGGCTCTTTGATGTCCAGACTGTGCAACCTCTCCCTGAGGAGGAATGCTCAGTGAAAAATACTGAAGAGAGATGGATTGGTTTAGATGAAAATCTGAAACCACTTTAGGTAAAAACTTTCTGTTAGTCCTGAGGACTACCTTATCTCTGTGAAAAGAAATAAAATCTTTTTCCACTGATAAGGCTTGTAATTCACTTATACGTCTAGCAGAAGTGATAGCCACTAGAAAAACAGTCTTCCAAGTTAAAAACTTGAGATCTGCCGAAGACAGAGGCTCAAAGGGGGTTGCATTAGCTGAGCAATGCAAACATTCAGGTCCCAGGCAGGAGCTGGTTCCCGAAAGGGAGGGTTAGTGTGAAGTAACCCCTTAAAAAACTTGGAAAACACGGGGTGAGAAGAGAGGGAAACAGGTTTCCCTGCAGACACAAAAGCAGAAACAGCTGCCAGATGAACCTTCAAGGTAGCTGGTTTGAGGCCTAGGGAATTTAGATGGACCAAATAGTCCAATAAAATGGCCAAGTCAGCAGATTCTGGTACAGTTTGTTTCTCAGAACACCAGAAGGAAAACCTCTTCCACTTAGAATTGTAAGTGGCCCTAGTGGAAGGCTTTCTAGAAGCCTTTAAAATGTCCAAGACACCTTGAGAAAGGTGTAAATCAGCAAATTCTAGCTCCTCAAGAACCAAGCCTTGAGGTGGAGGGAATTGAGGTCCGGGTACCACACTCTCCCCTGTGCACAGGTCAGCAGGTCGTAGATCCTGGGCAAGCTCAGGGGAGGGTGGAATGTCAGGGACAGGAGAAGAGGGTACCAGGGCTGTCTGGCCCAGTCTGGAGCAATCAGAATCACTTTGCAGGGCTGAGTTCTGATTTTCACTAGTACCCTGAAGAGGAGAGGGAAGGGGGGAAAGGCATACAGGAATTTCCCTTCCCAATCCAACAGAAAGGCGTCCAGGGGGACTGAGCCCAACACTGGAGGCCTGCAACAAAATAGAGGAAGTTGGTGGTTGTCTGGGGCTGCGAAGAGATCTATCTGAGGGGTGCCCCATCTGGCAAAGACCGACCCCAGGACCTGGGGATTCAAAGTCCATTTGTGATGACCCTGGGAAATCCTGCTGAGGGCATCCGCCAGGACATTGTCCTTCCCTGGAAGGTGAACTGCTATCAGGGAGTAAGCCAGAGACCACAACTTCATTGCTTCGGTGCACAAGGCTGAAGACCGAGTGCCCCCTTGCTTGTTGATGTACCACATTGTTGTGGTGTTGTCTGTCCTGACTTGAACTACCTTGTTCTGGACAGTAGCTGAAAAAGCCTGGAGAGCTAAGAGGACAGCTCTGAGTTCCAAAAGATTGATGTGGAGCAGAGATTCCTGAGGGGACCACACTCCCTGAGTGGAAAGGACGCCCAAGTGAGCCCCCTACCCTAACAGGGAGGCATCCGTGGTGAGGGTGAGGGAATGAAGAACGGGTAAGAAGGGGACCCCCTGAGTTAAATTGCTTTGATCCTGCCACCACTGAAGGGCCAGGATCAGGGTTTTGGTCACTGGGACTAATTTGGTAAGGGGGTCCTTCCTCTGAGACCAGTAGGACCTCAAGTGGAACTGAATGTCTCTCATCTGAAATCTTGCTCCCTGCACGACAGCTGTGGAAGCAGCCATGTGCCCTAGGAGTTGCAGAAAGTGCCTTGCTGATCGAGAGACCCGCAGGGTAAAGGAGGATGCCAGGGCAATGAGTCTGTCCACTCTTTCCAAGGGAAGAAATGCCTGGCTGACTTTGTGTTCAATTCTGCACCTATGAAAGTTAGTACCTGAACTGGTTCCAGAACTGACTTTGGAAAATTCAACAGAATCCCAGAGAAGTGAGAAGCTGCTGGGTGACTTGCAAGTGGGATTTTACCTGATCTGGAGACTGACCCACTATGAGCCAGTCGTCCAGGTAGGGAAACACAGCAACCCCTTGCCTTCTTAAATGAGCCACTACCACAGCTAGACATTTTGTGAAAACCCTTGGAGCAGAGGTGAGGCCGAAGGGCATTGCTCTGAACTGGTAGTGGCCAGAGGGCAGTTCGAACCTGAGGTACTTTCGGTGAGAAGGCCTGATCAAGATATGAAAATAGGCGTCCTTGAGGTCCAGGGAAGCTAGCCAGTCCCCTGGCCTTAGGGAAGGCAAAATCATTGCCAGAGTTAACATTTTGAACTTTGGTTTCAAAAGATGCTTGTTCAGGAACCTTAAATCTAGGATGGGCCGCCATTCTCCTGTCTTTTTTGGGGTAAGGAAGTATCTTGAGTACAGCCCCTTGCCCTGATGGCAAGGAGGAACCCTTTCCACTGCTTTGCAGCCTAGAAGAGAAGAAACCTCTGCTTCCAAAGCAAGGGCCTCTGAAGGATTTGCAGGTGGAAAATGTCTGGCTCTCATCTTTGGGAACTGTTTGAAGCTGAGAACCAGACCTTGGCTTACCACCTCCAGAACCCATTTGTCCGGAGTTAGGGACAACCAGTTTTGGCTGAAATAAACCAACCTGCCCCCCACCAGTACAGGAGAATCGGCCCTGGGCACCCCATCAGGGTGCCTGCTTGGCAGCAGCTTTAGGCTGAGGAGAGGGAGACGGTCTGCCTGTGCCCCGTCTACCTCTGCCTCTGAAAAAAACCCTCTGTGCAAAGGCTGAAGAGGCCTGAACTTGATAAAAAGGCCTGTGGAAAGGCCTGCCCCTACCCCTGGGGGCATGCCTTTGTGGAGTGGCATGCCTCTCCTTAGCTTGGGCACTTTTGTAGGTAGTTCTGTATTCATCCATCTTTTCATGTAATTTTCTGTTTGATCCCCAAACAGAGAATTTCCTACTACAGGAAAATCCATAGCCTTTGACTGAGTATCTTGGGACAGATTAGTGCATCTGAGCCATGCCAACCTACGGAGAGCTACAGAAGTGGCCATGACCCTAGAGGAAACATCATTAACATCAACAGCAGCATGAAATTGAACTTTAGAGGCTTCGGTGCCATCAGCAGCCACTTGTTCCAACTCACTAGCCAGCTGGCCCTGGGCCTGCTTGGCTAACTACAATATAGTGTCCCATCTAGATTTCTGATATCTAGCCACATAGCCATATAATTAGCCTGCCTGAGTCCCAACGAAGCTGCCATATTGTTTTTTTCGCCATGGCATCAATCTTCCTGAATCCTTATCAGGAGGATGTGAGGCCAGGGAATATTAGCCTTGTCACAGGCTGCAGCTTGAACAACCTACATGACTACACTGCTCAGTGAGGAAGTCTGTATCAGGACCTGATAAAGTATACCTTCTGTCCATTTTTTTATCTACAGGAGGGACAGAATGAGGATTTTTTAAAATCTTTGTTGTTTGCTTCCTAAATGACTTATGCAAAGGAATAGACAACCTCTTAGACTCTGGAATATCCATCATTTCAACATAATCAGGCTCCTCTTGCTCATCCACAGCCTCTTCTAAAGGAAGCTGGAGGGTTTCTGCAACCTTTTTGTAAAACATAAAATGAGAAGGAGACTCAGACAGCATAGGGGGAGATTCTAAAGGTCTGTCTGGAGAAATGTCCGGTTGAATGGGCACGTCCAGACCCTCCCAGTCACAAGCATACTGATCAAATTCCTCCTCCCCCTCCTGTGGTTCATAAAAATCCTCAACATCATAATCCTGAACCACTGGGACTGAACGAACCCCCCTTTTCCCAGTTGTAGAGGGTTCGACAGATCCCTGAGACAAAGACTGAACAATCTGTATGGCTTTAGCTATCTCTGCAGCAGTTGGAGAGACAATTTTGGACTCCAGACCTGCTGATTTCTTTGTCTTTTTTGCTGGGACTGGTTCCTCTGAACCAGCCTTCCTTTTGCCCGAGGAAGTATCGCCCTGGTCAGAGGGCACTCCCTCTGGTCCAGTGGGTACTGAACCGGGCTGGCCATCCAGGTCAGCGGACTTTTTGGCCTCTCGTTCCCTGAGCCGGCCCAATCTCTTTTCCAGGGTGGCTGCAGGAAAATTTTAACACCTGGCAGTCTGACAGGAGGTGGTCAGCCCCAGACAATAAACACAAGTGGTGTGTGGGTCAGCCTAGCAAAGGCTTCCCCACAAACATCACAGATGTTGAAAGCAAGTGGGCCGGTTTTCTTTTGGGTTTCTCAGACATAATGCCAGCCTAAACAACAACTTGCCTTTTAATGGCAGTGCCAGGCAAAGACACCCTTATCGGTTCCTAACCGTGTTACGGGTATTTGAAAACCCTTTTAAAATTCAAGGTTTTTAGAACCGATAAGAACTGGAACCGCACTCTAAAAGCCCAAAACACTTTTAAACGTAAATTAAGAAACCGATCGGTTCAAACCGAACCGATAATTGGATTTCCACACAGACTTTCAATATTGTACTTACGGTTTACCAGATAGAGCTTTAACCGAAATGCGGTAAAATAAATACTTTTTGCCGGTTCAAATGAACGGAAAAATACTCGCTTGAACCGAGAATGAACCGAGCTGAAGGAGCTGATCTCCGGAGCGACTGTTCAGTGAAGCGGAGTAAAGAATCTGGCAGTTTCATTTGAAACTGGCCAGATAGAGCTTTGAACAGCGCCCTCGCGCTGTGGAACTCCAGGTTTCACTGGAGTTAACTGTTTCCTCTCCAGGGCAGTTCAGAGGCTGAGCCTAACTGCAGACGTCCTAATATAGCAAGACTTCATGGTGTTTGAAGATTACACAGTTCGGATGTTAAAAGGGCTCTTAGCTACTACATAGAGCATACTAAGGCACACAGAAATAGTGGTCTTCAATTGTTTCTCACTAATGATGGAGTGGGGAAAGGTAAGCCTGCCACTAAAAGATCTATTGCCAGGTGGATTGTTTCTTGTATACAATTCGGCTATGACAAATTGGGTAAAATACCCCTTTCAGGCCTGAGGGCTCACTCCATTAGGGGTACAGCTGCCTCTCTAGCTGCAGCCAGAGATATTCCCTTGTTAGAGATCTGTAAAGCAGCCACCTGGAAAACAGTACATACATTCACCAAGCATTACTCCCTGGACATCCAAGCTAGGAGTGATGCTGGGTTTAGCACAGCAGTACTGCAGAGCTTGTTCCCAAAGTAGGTTCTGCATTCCCTCCTCCATAGGGAACTGCTTGGTAGTCTGCATTATGTCTGAATACAGCAAGACTTCATGTTGTTTGAAGAAAAAATTACTCTCCATAGCAATGTTGTTTCTTCTAATGGAGTCTTACTGTATTCAGACCTCCCCCGCCTCCCCTCTCAGAACCTGTTTTTGGGAAGTGGACTGGCAGTTACAGTGTTGCACCTCAGGGGTGTACCTTGTACCCTCCCTTTTGGTGGGGTAGCTGTTATGTTTATTATTCTTATGTTCATAGCCTAAATTGTCACTACCTTGTTTCTTCTTGGGTTCTCGACTTCAGTCTTTTTGGACCCCAAAACTATTTTTTGCCTTTTGGCTATATGTTTCAAACAATTTCCATATTTTAGTGCCTAGTTAGTTAGTTGCTGGTAAGAATCTGACGGTTATACTGGGAAGTGCCACAGACAGAGGTTTGAAAACCGAGTTTGAGCTCAACGTTCCATGCTTCTGCATGGAGTTAACTCTTTCCTCTCCGTGGCGGTATAAGTGCTGGGGCTAACTGCATTATGTCTGAATACAGCAAGACTCCATTAGAAGAAACAACATTACTATGGTGAGTAATTTTTTCTTGTGCAACATGGGGGAGACACTGTGCTCAGGGATGTCACTGAAGCTGTCAAGCGGGCGGTGGAAGCCACCAAGAATCAGTTTCATATGGCCGTAGATAAAGACACAGCCATGAGGGTCATGGCACAGGCCATTTCTCTCAGGTGGTTTGCTTGGTTAAGAACTACAAGTCTCACTCAGGATGTCCAGTCGCAAGCTATGGATTGTTCTTGTGGGAACAACTCCCTGTTTGGGGACCAAACTGAAGCTTACATGAAAAGAATGTACAAGTTTAAAACTATTTACAAAAGTAACTCAGCCATAGAAAAGCCCTCCAACCTCTCAGAAGTATCAGAGCGGGGGCAGGAGTTATTTTCCTAGGACTTTCTATCATATGCCAATACCTATGGATTTTTCCCAAATGAGAGTTTTTTCAGAGGTAAAGGTTGGAGAGGTCAGAGAAGAGCCAGTTCCTCTCCTGTTACCTCTGATCTTTTTGGTCGCCTCCCCTTTCCCTGGGGGGGAGGGGGAGCAGGCTCTCCCACTGCCTCTATCATTGGTGTCAAATCACCTCAGACAAGTGAGTGTTAGAGGTAGTGGAACAGGGTCTCTCCCTTCAGTTCAAGAGATTTCCCCTTCTCCTCTGCCCCAAACTCTAGAACCCTCTCTCCCCAGCAGAAAAACAGCTGTTGGAATTAGAGGTCAAGAACCTCTTGGAGGCCAAAGCCATAGAAAGAGTACCTCTTTCCCAGTGGGGAAAGGGTCTCTATTCCAGAAATGTCCTAACCCTAAAGAAAAATGGGGAGTGCTGACATATTCTGGACCTAAGGTACCTGAACAAGCACCTGCTGAAACCAAAGTTCAGGATGGTAACCTTGACTCAGGTCATTCTTTCTGTAAAACAAGGGGACTAGCTAGTCTCCCTGGATCTAAAGGATGCCTAGTTTCATGTTCTAATAAGGCAATCCCACAGAAAATTCCTCAGATTCAGGCTGCCCTCAGGCCATTACCAAATTGCAGCCATGCCTTTCGGGCTAACATCTGCTCCCAGGGTGTTCATCAAGTGCCTGGAAGTGGTGGCAGCTCGTCTCAGAAGACAAGGAGTCTCAGTTTTTCTCTACCTGGACAATTGGCTAATCGTGGCCAATTCTCCTTAGGTTGTCTCAGAAGCTCTAGGCCTGACAAGACACTCTCTTCAGTCTCGACTTTATTATCAACAAGGAAATATCCCAATTCTAGCCTGCCTAAATCCAGCAATTCATAGGGGCAGAGCTCAGCACGCTGCAAGGGAAGGCTTTCCTTCCCGCAGACAGAATTCAGAATTTCCTCACTCTACTAAATTCGTTCAGTCTAGGCCAGCTGAGACCGGCCAGACACTTCGTCAGACTACTCAGCCACATGGACTCAGTGATCGCAGTAGTCCCGGGTGCCAGATTCCAGGTGAGGGACATTCAGTACCACCTCAGGTCTCATTGGTCCCAGAAAAAAAGGACTCCTTCACAAAGCCTAGTACCAGTCACAGAAACCTTTCTTTGGGCTCTGAACTGGTGGAAGGAAAGAGAAAATCTCAGGGTAGGGGTTCCCTTTCAGATACAGCAACCCTCTCAGATCCTGACTACGGATGTTTCAAACAACATGAAGTCTTGCTGTATTCTGACTCTGTGCAGTTAGCCTCAGCACTTGAACTGCCCTGGAGAGTAAAGGGTTAACTCTATGCCAAAACATAGAACGTTGAACTCGAGCTCGGTTTTCAAACCTCTGTCCCGGGTACATTCTAATATAACTGTCAGATTCTTTACTCCACCTAACTGTGAAGATACTCCGGAGATTTCTCCTTGCTGCTTCGATTTGGTTATAGTAAAATCAATCAGTTTAATCAACCGTTCTATTTCTTTGTCGGTCATCAAATCTCTGTCTGTGGTACAGGTAGTGTAAGTGGTAGATAGTAGTAGAAATTGTTTTTCTTTCGGTCCCTCATCGATCGGTATGGTGTGAAACCAAAGTAATTCTTTGTTTTTCTAAAAAAGAAAAGTTCTCTGTATTGTGGTGTCCGGTATCTTTTGGTCTCAAAAAAACATTTTATTCTGTTTTTTTCCACAACCTTTGAACCGGTTGGTGACCGAAAGTTTGGTGTTACCTGGCTTGAACGCTGTTGTGGGTAACTTGAATAGAAAAGGCAATGTCTGAGAAACCCAAAAAGAAAACTGGTCCCACTGGGTTTCAACACTGCATGGAGTGTGGGGAGGCTTTTGCTAAAGCTGATCCCCACCTCGTCTGTGTTTATTGTCTGGGGTTTGACCACCTTAAAACAGACTGCCAAATATGTGCTAATTTTCCTAAAGCCATGCTGGAAAAGCGTTTAAATCGGCTTAATGAAAAAGCAACCAAAAAATCCGCTGACCTGAATGGTCAGCCTGGTTCGGTTCTGACCGAACATGAGGAGGTGCCTGCTGACCCAGGCGATACCTTCTCGGGCAAAAGGAAAGCTGATTCCGAGGGATCGGTTCCGTCCAAGAGAAAAAGAAAGTCAGTTGGTTCGGATCCGAACCTGCAGATCCCAACCGCTGAGGAAACTGCGAAAGCGATCAGCATAGTTCAGTTGCTTTGCCCCAGTCCGACCAAACTGACAACCTCTACAAGGCGGTCAGTTGAGTCGGTTCAGGTTCTCTCCGAATATGATCCAAAGGCCTTTTATATATTGGAGTGGGAAGGAGAAGAAGAAGAAGAAGAGAAAGAAGATGATTTTGGAGGCCTAGATGAGCCAGTGGAGCCTGACATCTCCCCAGACAGGCCTACCTCTGTTTCTCCTCCCAGACTTTCTGAGTCCCCTTCCCACTTTTTGTTTTACAAAAAAGTGGTGGAAACACTTAAGCTTCCAACTGTGGCAACTTCTGAAGAGGAAGAGGAACCTGACTTTGTGGAAATGATGGATGTCCGAGAGTCAAAGAGATTGTCTATTCCCTTGCACAAATCTTTGGGGAAACAGACTCAAAACATTCTGCAGGTTCCCACTTCTGTACCTTCTGTGGATAAAAAGATGGACAGGAGGTATATGTTGTCAGGTTCTTGAACGGAATTCCTGTATAATTATTGCAGCCATGTTGGGGTTGTGCAGGCTGCAGCCTGTGATAAGGCTAATATTCCCTTGGCTTTACACCCTCCAGATAAGGATTCCAGGAAGGTGGATGCTATGGCAAAAAAGCAGTATTTAGCATCCTCCTTGGGACTCAGGCAGACCTCTTATACAGCCTATGTGGCTAGATACCAGAAATCTAGGTGGGATACAGTTCTGGAACTAGCAAAGAATGCCCCTCCCCAGCTGGCCAAAGAGCTAGAACAGGTGGTTGCAGATGCCATTGAGGCATCCAGTGTTCAGTTTCATGCTGCTGTGGACTCGAATGATGTGTCATCAAGAGTCATGGCTACATCTGTCTCTTGAAGGAGATATGCTTGGCTCAGATGTACTAGTCTTTCACAGGATACCCAGGCTAAGGCCATGGATTTCCCTGTTACACAGAACTCTCTGTTTGGGAAGCAAACAGAGACATCCATGAAGAAAATGGATGAGTATAGGACCACCTACAGGAGTGCAGTGGCCAAGGAAAGGCAGGTTACTCCTCAGAAGGTTAAGAACCAGATTGTGGGTCATTATCCAGGACTGGATATTTCTGAAATCCTCACTCAGTTGGTGGTTGATGACTCCAGTGTCACGGGAATGGGTGAGGATAACCAGGTCATCCACATATAGGATAGAGCTACAGTGGGAAGAAGTAGAGGGCAGATTATTGACAAAGAGAGAGAGAATAAAAGGGACCACCTACAGGAGTTTAGTGGCCAAGGAAAGGTAGGCTACTTCTCAGAAGCAGCAGTCTAGGGCTGGCAGGGGCAGACCTTTTCACAGGCCTTTTTACCAAGCCCAGGCTTCTTCTGCTTTTCAGCAGAGGGGGTTCTTCAGAGGGAGAGGCAGAAGGGGGATGAGTAGGGCTGCATCCACTTCTCAGCCTAGGACTCCTGCCAAGCAGACACTCTGATGTGTCAGACTGGGTCACCTCCTCTGTTCCAGTGGGGGGCAGGCTGTCTTACTTTTTCCAGGCATGGAAGTCTTGTCACTTCAGACAGATGGGTTCTGGAAGTAGTAAGCCAGGGACTTGCTCTCAGTTTCAAAAGTTACCCCAAAATAAGAGCAAGTTCTTTCAAGACTACCACACCAATGGAAACAGCTGCATTAGAGGTGGAGGTTTCCTCTTTATTGCTCCTAAAAGCAGTGGACTTGCACTAGCAAATGGGCAGGAAGGAGGGGTGGAAGAACAATGGGGAATAATAAAAACTGCCATCACAGAGGTAACAAGCCTTTGTGTGAAGCAAATAAACAAAACAAAACGATGTAAGAAACCACTATGGTTCTCAAAGGAGGTGGCAGCGAAGGTTCAAGAGAAAAAGAAAGCATTCAGGAAGTACAAGAAATCACAGAAGGAGCAGGACAGAGGATTGTATCAGTTAAAGCAAAAGGAAGCTGGAAAGGCAGTCAGAACAGCAAAGGCCCGAACCGAGGAAAAGATAGCCAACTCAGTTAAGAAGGGGGATAAAACCTTTTTAGGTACATCAGGGAAGACCAAGGGAGGGGTAGTGAGGCTTAATAAAGTGGGGGGGTGGGCAGAGGGTGACGGTGAAGAGGTAGAGATACTAAACCAATATTTTTGCTCAGTAGTTACAAATGAAGAGGGCAGGTACTTAAACAAACAATAGAAACACTCTGGATACAGAAGTTGATACCAGCCCATTTACAGAAGAAGGGTTCTGAAAGAACTCTTAAAACTGAAGGTGGACAAAGCAATGGAGCCTGATGGGATTCATCCCAGAATTCTAAAAGAACTAAGGGTAGAACTAGTGACACCACTGACTACCCTCTTTAACAAATCATGGGAGGATGGGGTAGTACCTGAGGACTGGAGGAGGGCAGATGTGATTCCCCTTCACAAAAGTGGGAGCAGGGCAGAAGCAGGAAATTACAGACCTATTAGTTTAACCTCAGTGATAGGGAAAATGATGGAATCACTTCTGAAGGAAAGAATTGTTGAGTACCTAGGGGCCAGAGGGGCACAGGACCCAAGGCAGCATGGATTCACAGCGGGTAGGTCATGCCAGAATAGATTTCTTTGACTGGGTGACCAAAGTTTTCTATGTAAGTGAGCAGGGAAGGGGAGAAAAAGAGAAAAATGGCCACCTAGCTGTCTGGATGACAGTGGCCCGTCATCCCATCGCCGCCACAGCCCGAGATGCCTGTGCTGCACCCTTGCCACCCCCGGTGAGGATGGAAAGAAGTGCTCTGGGGCACAGACTGTCTTCCGTACCGGCCATGACCACGGAAGGAGGGGGCCCCCCGAGCGAAGGGATAAGTCAGGTCAGTCAGAGGGCGGTATGATATGGGGCAGCAGATGGGAGGAGTGTGGCAGCAGGCCTGGCCACAAAGGAGTGGTCAGCTAGGCTGTCAAGGGGGATAAATAGCATAACACAAAAACATTTTTATTTTACCTGTGATTACAGCTTTAAATCCGTCCCACTTCACTCCACTCCATGCAAGGTGTCTCCTTCCTTAATGTTCCCCATACAGTATATTCCTTAATCTGGGAGCATATCTCTGTTCTGAAGGTGGGGTCACTTAGTGAAGAGACAGTCCCCATGAGGAGGGGGGTTGTTTGTTGGGACAGTGGCTAAGTCATTAACCACCGGGACTTGGTCTGAGGCCATGATGGATTTTGTGACGCAGTTATGGATTTTAAGAGGTAGTTCTGAGTTGTATGCACCCATTTGTTAGAAACCAGGAAGAGGCTGATTCTTGAATTTTGGTTGTGGGGTGGTGAGAAGTAGGTGTAGTCCTTACTGTGGGGGTGTTGGTGCCACCAGGCATCTTTAGGGCTCAGTTCCCTGGATAATCTGGCAAGACATTTACTCAGTGGTGTGTCCCCCCATCCCCCCAATTTGTCCCTTTTAGGGTTTGGTGTACAGTTAAAATCACCTCCTGTCAGGTAGAGCCTGCTTTGCTCTCTATCTACAAGCAATGTCTGGAAGAATTTTGTTCTCTCTCCTGTTCTTCATTTGGTGCATACATATTTAGTAGTACTGTACCACTGGAGTGTCCCTATATAGACCATGCCTCCTCAAGGACCTCCCCTCTGGGTCTTCTTCAACCTCCTGTACTCCTGCATTATAGTTGGAGTGTCCCTTCTAATCAGCACTGCCATCCCACTGCATTATGGATGAGCCTCATATGGAGGCAAACACCTGCCTCACCCAGCTGCGTTTCAGCTTTTTGCGCTCCGCTGGGGTGAGATGGGTCTCTTGCAGAAAAGTCACCACTGCATTGTCAGTTTAGTTCCTGAAGGATGAGTGCCCGCTTAGCCAGGATCCCCAAGCCCTTTATATTACATGAGACCACTCTTAAGTTCTGATTGTATCCTTGTGCTAGACATAATTTGTTGTACTTCTATTCCAGCTCCCATCCGGGAGTTATGCTGCATGTACACTGACTCTCCATTGACCAAACTGTTCGCAATAAAAAAAACTGAACCATATAATCAGCACTGAACCATATAATCAATTAACAAACAAACTACGGAAAACATGTCTTTAACTTCAAGGTTGTCTGGTGCCCTGATGTGAGATGCACCAGTGTGAATAGTTCAGGCTATCGACTTTTTCATATGCAGTAGCTCGATAGTGCTTCTGCACTCATTCTTCGAGGGTCTTGTATGACCCATGCAAATGAGCCCACAGGTACACCACAAAAGGTGTGCACATGATGAGCTGTCTGATCTGTATGTTCCTACCAGTGGTTGGATGAATAAATGACTTACTTTATTTGGTGTATTTACAGATGTGACAGCTTAGAGATAGATAGAAATGCAGCATCTGTTGCTCCCATAGCAACTCCTGTGGCGAGGCAGACTACCCATGCATGTGGAAAAGGTGGTGAATTCCTTCCAGAATTAACTGCTGATAGCTGGCTGCCTAGCACTATCACTTGCCACCTGGTTTGCTTCCTGGGCTTGAGGCATATGGTGCTGACTGACGAGGCAGGATTCCAGTGTATGCCTTAGATGCCTGTTGACTCAGGGAGGGGAGATGACACATTCTGTTGGACAGCCACCCTGGTGTCCTAAGAGGAAGGGGTTTCATATGGGGGGGGAGGCGTGTCCTTACAGGGCCACCTTATGCCAGCATGCACCCACTCACTTGATGTGTGATGCACAGACATCATATGGCTCTGGGTGGGGTCAGCAGTGGAGTTGTGAAGGAGGGGAGGGGCTCACCCATACCTCTGATGGCCTTGATAGGCCCAAAGCTGGGTTGCTGCAGAGGAGCATGCTCTGTGGGTGAAACGAAGGGTGGGGCTATAGGGCAAAAAAGAATAAGGGGCAGACATGGGACAGACGAAGTTGCCTCATCCCACCATTCCCCACTAGATTACCTGGCCTGCTTCCTGCTTGCCATCTCCTTCCTCTGGTACCGTGGGCTTGTCTAGCAAAGTATTCTTCACCTGGATTACCTGCCCAGGTTGAGATCTGGATTACCTGCCCAGGGACCAGTTAAGAATAAGTGAAGGCAGAAATGGAGTGTTGAACACCAGGTGTTCCACCAGTGAGAACGAGGGACACTGAGGGTAATGAAAGGAGGTTCCAAAGTCAGGTGTGGGGGTGCTATTAAAAAAAAAAAAAGGAAAATGTGTCACTTATCCAGTGCAATGTGACCACTACAAATACCCACCCACAACATCAGGATGACCACTGAGGTCTGGCACACTAAGGTCCTGACCAGCTGGCTCTCCCTACCATCATATCTCATCAAGCTGAGGGGTGAAGGGGACATGCCCAAACAGAGGATCCTATTGGGAGGGGACAATCATGGAAGAAATATGAAGGACCTGGCTGGGGTGGAAACAGGAGGTTGCAGGTGTTAGCCTGAATGCTGGCTATTAGGGCTTAAAAAAGCTTGATAGAAAGAAAAAGAAATTAGCTCCATTTTAGTCGCAAAAGGTAGCAGTTCGAAAGGAGGACTTGTGCTGCCTTGTTGTGTTACCACCCTTTTGCACTATTCACAATGGACCTTATTTGTGCAGTAGGAGGAGCCCCCCTTGCATCTTTGTTTTGCTAATAATTTGTCCAGCTGTTGCTGGGTGCAGGCAGGGGTTCTGCCTGCTAACATACTGGCTAGGGACTCCTACAGTTTCACAGCATGGCGCATTGCCAGACACATGAAGCTACAGTATGTTATGCTGCAGATCTGTCTGAACGGGTATGCCACCTGCACGTTTTGCCCGCTTTACCTCCCACCCCTGTGGGCCAGTGTGTCCACCAAATTTGAGCACAATTGACTGCTCACTGGTACTCCAGTGAACTCCCCCATCCCAAGTCTAGATATTCCTGGCATCCAGTGTCCCCCACCCACCCCCTTTAGTCATGCTTCTTCAGTGCGTCTCCAGTTTCTTCTCCTGGCCAGCCTACTTCTGGTTTCAGCACCCACACCCACCCCGGACACACACAGCTTACCACTATTAGTTCTACAGAGGCACTGCGCAACTATGCAGGGATGGTTTTCAACCCCTGCTGCACATAGTGCCAGTTGCAGTTTTTGGATCCCATTGTTCTAAGTGGTCACTGTGACCACTTAATCATTTGGACTGTCTAGAGTCTCAGGTTAATCCACATACTAACTGGTGTAGCGATGTGAAGCAAAACAAAAAAGTTCAAGGCACCCAATCATTTACTTCAGTCAAAAACCTAAACCATTTTGGTTACTACTGATAAATTGCCCATTTGCACGGTACAACTTTTGCTTTGTATAAGAATGTTGGTTCTCAAATATAAACCAAAATCAGGATTTCAAGTAACAGTTTTCACTCTTTTTTTTATACAGGACCAAGAAATTAAAAGATTGCATACCTTGTTAGAGCAGCACGGAATTAGTTACAAGTTGAACTGAGATGAAAAGATTTGGGACTCCCTTGGAAGAAGAACTTACTGAATATGTTCTTGTTTGAACTTTGAGGGTATATTATTCTGGTTTTGTGCTACATGGCTTGCTTGTTACTTTTTTTTGTTTGTTTAGTGTGCATTTCGTAGGAGGTATAGGCACTCCTCGGGTTTAGTTGAGGCACGAGTGCTCCTTAGCACACACCAGAGTGACTATATCTCCTGAAAAAATAAAGCACCCTGGTGTGTGTTATGGCACTTATAGTCAGGCCCAGTATTGAAATTTTGGCTTACAAAATGTCATACCGTGCATATGCAAGTATGTATCGGTGCAGCAGGTGACCTGGTTTATCCAATTAGAGTGTATTTGCAGTAGTCATCTTGGCCAATTTAATAGTTTCTTTTGCCACATTTTTTCCCACTATGGTCCCCACCCTATTGTTTGGGTTCACCTTAACTGTACCTTTCCTCCAACGGGGTGGGCGGGCAAGTGTCTTCCTTCCGATGGTACACCATGATCAGTTGGCAAGGTGGTACATGACTGCCAGTGTTGCACTGTGATCAGTCAGCATGGGGTGCACCAAGATCAGCCAGCAAGGGGTGCATGAATGCTAATGGTGCGCTGTGATCATCTGACAGGGGTGCATGAATGCCAGTGGTGTACCAAGATCAGCCAGCAGGAGGTGCATGAATGCCAATGGTGTACTGTGATCAGCTGACAGGGGGGGTGCATGAATGCTAATGATGCACTGTGATCATCCAGTAGGGGGTGAACAAATGCCAGTGGTGCATCATGATCAGCCAGCAGGGAGTGCATGAATGCTAATGGTGTGTCGTGTTTAGCTGGCAGGGGATGCATGAATGCCAGTTGTGTGCCATGATTAACCAGCAGGGGTTGCATGAATGCCAGTGGTGCACCGTGATCAGTCGGGGAAGGGAGGGTGCATGAATGTCAGGTGACCAATGTTCTTTTTTCCTTGAAACCGAGCACTTCACCGCTATAGTGCATCGGGCCTCCAGCTGCCCCAGTGTGGGACTCTGAGCTGACATGTGAACCTTAGTCTCCGGCCCCACCAGACCAGCCCAAATTCCTTGTTTCTTGGGTAAATGTGAACAACACACCATGTACAGTACAAAACGAAGGAACATGTGAAGCATCATAGCCTTGTGTTATGATCTTTCTGAATGCAGTACCTTTATGTTTTAGAATTACAAATAAACCAGTTATTGGTTAACAGTAAATGAGCTGTGCTATATTGGTCATACACATGCTCAATAGGAAGTTTGTGTGTCTTAATTACTATGCATGCCATGTGATCATGTATTTAATGTTTTCTGTAAATGTGTAATGGTAAACTGCCTGCATGGTAAATTGTTAATTCCCCAAATTCTGGTAAATTAAAAAAAGTCTTTTATCTTTTTATTGCTCTTTACAGTAAGAAAAAAGTGACTATAAACATACACTGCAAATATGTACATTGTCTTTTTTACACTTGTCACATTGTTACTGAGAAAACAATTGTATTTGTACACTGTAAGTAAAAATACATGCTAGCAATCACAATATAAAAATCTATTACAAATGTACAACGTGTGGCTTTCTTTTTCTATTAAACCTATAACTAACCTGTTCTGACTTTACAATCAGTCAGGATATATGATTGCTGATATTACCATCTATATTTACTAGGGCCACATTCTCAAAAGATAACATGCATATAACGGGACAAACTGTTGACACTGACGCTTAGTGTAAACTGGCATTTCTGAAAGCACATACTGTAGGTGGGGTAGAAAAGAAATGTCAACTTTCATCTAACATCTCCCTAGGACCCCCTCCACACCCAACCCAATTCACAATCTAAGAGCAGAGGTAGTAGCTTTTACAACTCCAGTGTTAGCATACATCTTCAGAAATCCCCCCCAGCCATAAGACTTGTCTGGTGGTTATGGAATGAATGGTGCATGATGACACACTTTATTTGCTAAATCAGTGGGGCTTAGAAAATAGCTGCACAAAAAGCCCCTCTAGGAAAATATTTTGTTCCAGTGAGGATGGGCTACTGCAGAGAGATTTATATAGATCATAATAGCCTGTTCTAGCTTCATTTTCAGCACATGATGGAAATAAAACAAATACATGTACTATGGCTCGAAGTTCACTGGGATACTACCGTAGGTCTGTCTTTTCCACTTAGTATTGATTAACCCCACACACCCGCCAGAACTGCCATCCATGGTCCTCTACAATTTTGGCCCCCTGTGTTGTCTTTTGACTTGGGATGCCCCTCCCCTTCAACAGGCAACCTCACTTGATAGGCATGGGTAGGGACTAGTCAAGGCCCAAGAGTTCTAATGTATCTGTCACTTGACAGCACTTGAAGTAAATGCTGAGCTTGTGCTGTGCATGTTGCATGACTCCCGATCCTCTCTCCTCCAGATACATTTCTCAAGTGACCTCATCAGCAGCAGTGCCTTGGCACATGCCCTCCCTCTGCAAGGGAGCAGGCTTCCCGTCTTGTCACAGATGATCACTTCTGCAGTGGATAACAGAGCCAACCCCCCCCCAGCTGGGATGGATTTCTGTGTGGCAACACCCCTTCCAACCCAGCTACACATCTGGGAGCACCCATGTCTGCTCCTAAACCTGGGTCACCCACATAAAGGTGTAACACGCTTTCTGTGGGCTAACGGGCAGCCAGATTGGCAACAGTGGAGATTATTGGACCAGCACTACAGTAGTAGCTTAAAATCGTTCATGAATACAGCACGTGCTTGTGCTTACTGTTGATGTTTGTTGTCAGTTTGTTTGAGTTGACACACCCCTTGTTTTTTTGTTACGGGGGGGTATGTTGGGGGTGAAGCCCACCAGCTCAAATAAACTACTAAAAAATAACCTAAAGACTGATTGAAGTAAGTAGTGTAACTTGATCCCACGCTAATAGCGTAGGTCCATTGGTGGTCCAACTACCTCCACCAGATATATTAGCTCTTTAAAATTAAAGGATGGGGAGAAGAACTTGCTTGCCGTCCCTCATTCCCAAATCAATGCCTAACCTTCATTCACTACAATACATGGCCTTGTTGGATGGTGGCTATGAGATCCTCTGAAAGTAATTCAAAAGAGCAGACCAAGACATTGCTCTTAAACAAATGGAAAGAAAAAATCAAATGGCAACTTGGCATCAATGGTAGGTTGAGATCTGTAGCCAGGCTGTGCAGATGCCGACACATCAATGAATGTAACAGAATTTGATATCTGCAAAATTCTGACATCTCCTGAAGTAGGCTGAAGGAAAAAACACAAAACAGTTTTCGGTTACTTTTTGTGAGTAATGCACCCTTCAGAAATTTCTCCAGCTTAATGAGGGGTCACCCCCTCCCCCCCGCATCACTGGCCAATTAATACATTTGTTCATCACAAGTTATTGTACAACTTGTATTTGGAAACATGGTAATTACATCTTCTTAATAGTCTGACTTCCATCACAAGCCTGGTGTTCTATGTGAGCTAACAGGATAACAACAATAATCATGCCAACAATGGCTTAACCTTCTTGATTAAGCAGGTCTGTACTAAATATGGAACTTGTCTTCGTATTTCATATTTGTATTAGTTATTACTTCCCCTTTTGGAAGGTTACCTTCCAGGTATTGTGCATCTCCTCTGAATACACGTGATGACCCCCTCATCCAGAATGGGTTGTCTCACCCTAATATAGTAATTTCTCAAAGATGTTTTTTTAAAGGGAAACTATCATCAACAGGGTTTCTTAATGTCTGAAAGTCCATAAAAAGCTAATTTGAGTGACCCATTGTATTTATGTGTGAGTCTTTGCAGTCCAGAGTTATTCATATGTAAATCGGCATGTAATTAAGGGCTGGGGGCAGCCATGTGTTTTAGGCTCCTTACAGGAATTGATGTCGCCAAAGAACTTGGTCCTTCATTTACTGTAGGTTAAATAGAAAATCATCTGTTTTATTGAGTGTGTTTTAAGGTGTTAGTGAGTTATCACCTTTACATTTCAAACAGTTGGTAAAAGTAATCCATCTTTAGGATTGCTTTAACTTGTAGGCCATACTACCAGGTGATCATTAAAAACTACACATCTCAAGGCTGACTCTGTGGTGTCAACAGGTATTGAGGCCCCATACTGTATCAGAATGTCTAAACCCTGGCTGTGTTCATGTCAGTGCAGACTTCTGGGGTTGCCACAGCACCGACTTCTGTCTTATTCCATTCTCTGTTTCTTACAATTTCGGATGTGAACTCAGGTCAAGATGCAAAGGTGGCTACATACCTACTGGCCTCACATCATGGGGCCAGCCTTGAAATGTGTAGTTTTTGATTAACAGCTGGCAGCATAGCCTAGAGGTTAAAGCAAAGAGCTGTGAATAAGCTTTGTTCATCCAGCAGAACGGGGTTTGATTCCAACATGCTCTACTTATATATTGTGTGACCAGAGCAAGTCACTTATCCTCCCTGTGGTCCCAAAACACACCCAGAAACAAGCTGTACTGAAGTTGTGTGCCTTTGCCAGACAAAGACAGTGAAAACGATCTGAGCATGTTGACTTGAAAAGAAAAAAATTAGGACACCATTCATTATTTATTAATTGCAAAAACACATAGACAACATTGTTAAAACATGCATAACCAGAGATGCTTTATTAAAAGAGTATTTTACCTTTTTTGATGAAGTTTAAAGTATAACAGTTTCTTACTGAAATACTTTGGATAGAATGGGATTTTGTACCTTAAAGGAAACAAATAAATCTTGTTGATCCTGCTGCTAATGCCCTTCGAGCGTGTCTTACATGCTGCAGCACTGCCAATGGACCACAGCTTTCCAGAATGCCATTCTCATTGTAATGTAAAAAAAGAAAGAAAAAAAAAAGGGAGAGACAGTGTGTGTGCGTGTGCGCATGCATGTATGCACATCTGTGTGTGCGTGTGTCTGTCTCTGAGAGAAGTGCTGCACTAACTGAACTGTGCTGAACGGGAAAACAATTATTATCATTAAATAAAATAATATATGGTAGGTGGGTGTACAACCAGAATTTTGCACACACCCTTGGTGTGGGATGTTTTTATAAACCCCTTGGGCTTAATGTAGCATCCTATACTGTGTGTGTGTGTAAAATTCTGGTTACCACACATCTTTTCAAGTCAAATCTGGATAGAAAGAGCATAATATTTTCAGAATCGTAACACATGCTCAGATAGATTTTACTGTCTTTGTCCAGGAAAGGCAACTACAGCTTATTTCTAGGTGTGTTTTGGGGCCACAGGGAGGTTAAGTGACTTATTCAAACAACTTAAAGTGTTGCTGTATTCTGACAAATGCAGTTAGCCCCAGCCTTTAAACTGCACCGGAGAACAAAGGGTTAACTTTCTATGCAGTGCATAGAAAGCTGAACTCGAGCTTGGTTGGTGTCTCTGTCTGGAGCCCTTTGAAATCCAACCGTCACATTCTTTACTCTGCCTCACTGAACAGTCGCCTCGGAGACTTCTCCAGCAGCTCGGTTCAAAAGTCGGTTTAAGTGTCAGTTTTTAACCAAAATTTATTTCCGCATAGTCGGTTCAGTCTCTGTCTGTGGTGCCGTGAGTACTAGATAGGTTTTGTGCTGATTTTCTGTGTGGAACTTGTAAAAGTGTAGATCGGTTCGGCTGAACCAATCATTTGTTGTTATTACTTGTATCTTTCTTTAGTGTGTGGTTACCGGTCCTTATTGGTTCTAAAAAAGAACGTGTTTTGGTATGTTTTTTTCCAATACCCGTAACACGGTTAGGAACCAATAAGGGAGTCTTGCCTGTCGGTTGCCATAAAAAGGGTAAGTTTGTTAGGTTGGCCATGAATGAGAAACCCAAGAAAAAAACTGGGCCCCTGGGTTTCAACACTGCAGTGAGTGTGGGGAGGTTTTTGCCAAGGCCGATCCCCACACCACCTGTGTTTATTGTCTGGGGTTTGAACACCTCGATACAGACTGCCAAATATGTAAAAAATTTCCAAAATCTACCCCTGAAAAGAGATTAGGTAGACTGAGGGAAAAGGAGGCCGAGAAGTCCGCTGACCCGGATGGCCAGCCCGGTTTGCTTCCGACCGAACCAGAAGGAGTGCCCTCTGACCAGGGCGATACTTCTTCGGGCAAACAGAGAGCTGATCCCGAGGGTTCGGTTCCGACAAAAAGAAAGCGCAAAGAGAAATCGACTGGTTCAGATCCAGAAGTTCATGTTCCGACCGCCGAGGAAATAGCCAGAGCAATTCGGATTGTGGAATCGCTTCGCCTGATTCTGACCGATCCGGCACCTTTTGGCAGGGGATTGGTTTGGTCTGGTCGGTTCCCCTGGTTCACGATTATACCCCTGAAGAATTTTAGGAACCGGAGTTTGAGGAGGAGGGGAGTTTGAAGATGGTGATGGTTATCAGTGTCAGTGGCTCAGTAAGTAGCACACTCGCCTCTGAGGCCGGGAGATCAGAGGGCTGTGGGTTCAGTTCCCACATCTGGCACTTGGGTTAATATCCCAGTACTGACACTGTAGTGCAGCATGAGAGGGGTGCTGCACTTCTGAGGTGCCGTCTTTCGGATGAGACGTTAAACCGAGGTCCCATCTGCCTGGATTGGTGGTAGTTCAGGTGGATGTTAAAGATCCCATGGCACTTATCGAAAGAGTAGGGAATTTCTCCGGTGTCCTGGCCAAATTTCCCTCATTCACTAAAAAAAAAACCATCAACAGCTTAATCTGGTTCAAGGTCAGTTGGCATTCATCTTATTCCCTCCCTGGGTCGTGCCTGAAAATAGGCAGGATTTGTCTAGTGCACTTACCCGGTCAACAAAAGCTAAAATAAAATAAATAAAAAGTCTGGATGTGCCTGTGGAACCGGACATCTCCCCAGACAGATCTTCGGGTGTATCCCCTCCTAGGTTTTCTGAGTCCCCTTCCCACTTTATGTTTATGTGGCTGAAACCCTCCAGCTTCCTATGGAGGAAGCAATGGAGGATCAAGAGGAGCCTGATTATGTGGAAATGATGGACATCCCAGAGTCCAGGAGACTGTCTATTCCACTTCACAAATCTTTTGGGAAGCAGACACAAAAAATCCTGAAGTCTCCCAATTTTATACTTTCTGTTGATAGAAGAATGGACAAGAGGTATACACTATCCGGCTCAGATACAGAGTTTTTATACCAGCAATGCAGCCATGCTGGGGTTGTGCAGGCTGGTGCCTGTGATAAAGCAAGCATTCCCTTGGCTTCAACCCCCCAGACAAAGACTCCAGGAAGATTGATGCCATGGCAAAAAAAAAAAACAGTACATGGCATCTTCCTTGGGACTCAAGCAGGCAAATTATATGGCCTATACAGCCAGGTACCAGAAGTCCAGGTGGGACACTGTACTGGCACTGGCTAAACAGGCCTCCCCCCAGCTAGCCAAGGAGCTGGAGGAGGTGACTGCAGATGGGATTGAGGCATCAAAAGTACAGTTTCATGCTGCTGTGGACTCCAGTGATGCGTCATCAAGAGTCATGGCTACATCTGTGGCTCTTCGGAGAATGGCTTGGCTCAGATGTACTAGCCTCTTGCAGGATACCCAGGCTAAGGCCATGGATTTTCCTATAGTGGGTAAATTCTCTGTTTGGGGAGCAGACAGAGAATTACATGAAGAAAATGGACGAGTACAGGACCACTTACAGGAGTGCTCAGGCCAAGGAGAGGCAGGCAACTCCTCAAAGGCAGCAGTCTAGGGGCAGGCCTTTTCATAGGCCTTTCTACCAAGCACAGGCCTCTTCTCCCTTTTCACAGAGGGGGTTCTTCAGAGGGAGAGGTAGAAGGGGGATGAGCAGGGCTGCATCCACTCCACAGCCTAAGGGCCATGCCAAGCAGACACCCTGATGGATCTGCCCGGGTCAACTCTCCTATTCCAGTAGGGGGCAGGCTGGCTTACTTTGTCCAGGACTGGAAGTCTATTACCTCAGACAAGTGGGTCCTGGAAGTAGTAAGCCAGGGACTGGTTCTCAGCTTCAAAAAATTTCCAAAGATGAGAACCAGATCTTTTTCACCTGCAGGTCTCTCAGAAACCCTTGCCCTAGAGGCAAGAGCCTAGAGTCTGTTCTGGCTTTAAGAGCCATAGAGAGAGTGCCTATCCCACACTGGGGCAAAGGTCTGTACTCCAGGTACTTCCTTACCCCAAAAAAGACAGGAGAGTGGCAACCCATCCTAGACCTAAGATACCTGAACAAACATCTTTTAAAACCAAGGTTCAAGATGGTAACTCTGGGAATAATTCTTCCCTCTGTAAGGACAGGGGACTGGCTAGCCTCCCTGAACCTTAAAGATGCCTATTTTCACATTCCCATCAGGTGGTCCCCACAGAAAGTACCTCAGGTTCAAGTTGCCCTCAGGCCACTATCAGTTCAAAGCAATGCCCTTTGGTCTAACAACAGCCCCAAGGGTTTTCACAAGTGCCTGGCAGCAGTAGTTGCCTTTCTAAGGAAGCAAAAGATTTCCATTTTTCCATATCTGGACGATTGGCTAATAGTGGGCCAGTCTCCAGACCTAGTCAAGTCAGATCTACAAGTGACCCAGCAAGTGCTCACTTCTCTAGGATTTCTTCTCAATCTTCCCACGTCAGTTCTTGAGCCAGTCCAGCTTCTTACCTTTATAGGGGCAGAGCTGCATATGGTCAAAGCAAGAGCCTTTCTTCCCCTGGACAGGGCAAGAGCTCTTACAGAACTGGCTTCTTCCTTCAGCCTTCAGGTGTCCCGACCAGCAAGGCATTTCCTTCAACTCTTGGGCCACATGGCAGCCTCTACAGCAGTGGTCCAATGGAGCAAGATTCCAGATGAGGGACATTCAATTCCATCTGAGGGCCTTTTGGTTCCAAAAGAAGGATTCCCTTACCAAGCTGATTCCAGTGACTCGGACCCTGATCCAAGCTCTTCAATGGTGGCAGGATCAGGACAATTTAAGGCAAAGGGTTCCATTTGCCACTCAGTCTCATTAAGTGGTCCTCACCACGGATGCTTCCCTTCTGGGCTGGGGAGCCCATCTGGGGGCCCTCACTGCCCAGGGACTGTGGTCCCCTCAGGAGTCCCTTCTCCATAGCAATCTCCTAGAGCTCAGGGCATTTTTTCTGGCCCTGCAAGCTTTCTGTCAGTCAGTGCAGAACAAGGTGGTTCAAGTCAGAACAGACAACACCACCACCATGTGGTACCTCAACAAGCAGGGATGCACTCGGTCTACGGTCTTGTGCACAGAAGCCATGAAGTTGTGGTCCCTAGCTTATTCCCTGCAAACTTCTCT
The DNA here is from genome assembly GCA_016271365.2 of Neoceratodus forsteri. Taxonomy (NCBI): domain Eukaryota; kingdom Metazoa; phylum Chordata; order Ceratodontiformes; family Ceratodontidae; genus Neoceratodus; species Neoceratodus forsteri. The sequence continues at coordinate 212,384,657 of JADMNL010000027.1, forward strand.
GATAGCAGTTCACCTTCCAGGGAAGGACAATGTGCTAGCAGATGCACTGAGCAGGATCTCACAGGGCCATCACAAATGTTCCCTGGACCCTCTGGTATTGAAGGTGATTTTTTCAAGGTGGGGCACTCCAGAGATAGATCTTTTTGCAGCCCCAGACAATCACCAGCTTCCTGTCTTTTGTTGCAGATCCTCAGTCTTGGGCTCAGTCCCCCTGGATGCTCTGATTCTGAACTGGGAAGGGAAATTTCTGTATGCCTTCCCTCTTCTGTTCAAAGTTTTAGTCAAGATAAGGTCACAACCTTGCAAAGTGATTCTGATTGCTCAAGACTGCGCCAGACACCCTTGGTACTCCCTGTTGCTGTCCCTAGCTGTCCATCTTCCCCTGTCTCTTCCCAGAAATTACAACCTGTTAACTTCCTCTCAGGGGATGATTTGGTACCCCAATCTTCAGTCTCTCAATCTCAAGCATGGCTCTTGAAGAGTTAGAGTTTGCAGATTTACACCTGTCTCAGGGAGTTCTGGACATTCTCAAAGCTTCTCGAAAGCCCTCCACCAGAAAGACTTCTAACTCCAAATGGAAGAGATTCAGCATTTGGTGTTCCAAGAAGCATATTTCCCCAGATACTGCTGAATTGCCTACAGTTCTGGATTATATGGTCCGTCTTAATGGCTTAGGCCTCAAACCAGCTACTCTCAAGGGTTCACTTGTCAGCTGTTTCTGCTTTTCTGTCAATGAGGAAATCTTCCTCACTATCTTCTTATCCTGTGTTTCGTAAATTTTTTAAAGGATTGCTTCATACCAATCCTCCTTTTAAAGACCCTACCCTTGCCTGGGATTTAAATGTTTGCATTGCTCAGCTTATGCAACCTCCCTTCGAACCTATGTCCTCAGCAGAGCTTAAGTACTTGACTTGGAAAACTGTGTTTTAGTGGCCATTACCTCTGCCAGGCGTATCAGTGAATTGCAAGCCTTGTCAGTGGAACCTGATTTTATCTCCTTTCACAGGGATAAAGTGGTCCTTAGAACCAATAGAAGGTTCTTGCCCAAAGTGGTTTCAGAATTCCATTTGAATCAGTCTATGTCTCTCCCTGTTTTCCTCACTGATCATTCTTCCTCAGGGGAGGGGAGGCTACACAGTTTAGATGTTAAAAGAGCCCTTAGCTACCACATAGAGCGTACCAAGGGTCACAGGTTTGATTCCCTCCAGTTGTTCCTCACTTATGGGGAAGTGGGAAAGGGCAAACCTGCTACCAAGAGAACTATTGCCAGGTGGATTGTGTCTTGTATACAGTTCTGCTATGAGAAACTGGGAAAGATTCCACCCTCAGGCCTGAGGGCTCACTTTACAAGAGGTACAGCTGCTTCCCTGGCTGCTGCCAGGGACATCCCTCTCTTAGAAATTTGTCAAGCAGCCACCTGGAAAACAGTCCATACCTTCACCAAGCATTACTCCCTGGATATCCAGGCTAGGAGTGATGCTCGGTTTGGCACAGCAGTACTTCAGAGGCTATTCCCAAAGTAGGTTCTGTCCCTCCTCCATGGAGGTACTGCTTGGTAGTCTACATTTGTCAGAATACAGCAAGACTTCATGTTGTTTGAAGAAAAAATTACTCACCTTAGTAATTATGTTTCTTCTATTGGAGTCTTGCTGTATTCTGACCTCCCCTCTCAGAACCTGGTTTTGGGAAGTGAGTGGGCAGGCGCAGTGTTGCTCCTCATGGGAGCTCCTTTTACACCCTCTTCCTTTTGTTTGGGTGTTGTTTTATTATTATTCTTATTTGGATTGGTTTTTGCTGTTTTGGGTTTCCTGACTTGAGTCTTCCTTTGGGACCCCAAAACTTTTGTTGCCACTTGGCTAGTAAAAGTTTTACAATTTCCACATAGGATAGCGAGTTTTTGCTTGTAAGAATCTGACAGATTTCAAAGGGCTCCAGAGACACCAACCGAGGTCGAGCTCAGCATTCTGTGCTCTGCATGGAAAGTTAACCCTTTGTTCTCCGGGGCAGTTTAAAGGCTGGGGCTAACTGCATTTGTCAGAATACAGTAAGACTCTAATAGAAGAAACATAATTACTAAGGTGAGTAATTTTTTCTTCTACTCACACAATATTCAAGAAGGGCATGTTGGAATAAAAACCTGTTCTGCTGGATGAAAGAAGCTTGTTCACAGCTTTTGGTTTTAACCTCTAGGCTGTACTGCCAGCTGTGAATCAAAAACTACACATTTCAAGGCTGTCCCCATGATGCCAGGCCAGTAGGTAAGTAGCAACATTTGCATCTTGTAGACCTGAGTTCACACCTGAAATTGTAAGAGAAAAGGCTATAAAAGAAGGACTGGAATAAGACAGAAGTCGGTGCTTTGGCAGCACCAGAAATCTGTATTGACATGAACACAGCCAGGGTTTAGAAATCCTGATATGGGGCCCCAATACCTGTTGACACCACAGAGTCAGCCTTGAGATACGTGCCCTTAATTACAGGCTGATTTACATATAGGATAATGGCTGGGGATCGGGTGATAACCACACTGTAATCACCTCGAGTGGTTGCTATGGCAACATGGTAAACCTCGAGAGCACAGCTCGAGAGGTTTACTGTACCTCTAGCAACCATGAAAGGTGATTTCAGCGTGGTTGTCACCCGATCCCCAGCCATCATCTTTTATAGTGTATGGTCAAAAAAACACTGTTTGCATTCTATGTGTGAGAATTATGGAACTCTGGTGCATTCTGTTTTGTTATGCAACTGTTTGGAAGTTCTGAACTGTGGTTAACTTTTAAAATTCTAAACAGTGTATAACGAAGCTGTGTGACTGCTGATTATGATGGTTAATAGGCACTTACCATACATTATATATGAATAACTCAGGACTGCAAAGACTCACACATAAATACAATGGCTCACTCAAATTAGCTTTTTATGGCCTTTGAGACATTAAGAAACCCTGTTGATGACAGTTCCCCTTCAAAACTCCGAGATTTCATATTATGGGATATACAATGGGCTGACTCAAAATATGTAGTTTATCTTCAGGTGTGAGGGGGCAGGACACTAACTCACGAGTGGCAGAGCCACGAGTGAATTATGAAAGTCCTGCCCACTCACAAGTGATGATAAATTGCCTATTTTGAGTCAGGCTATTGTGTATTTGATATATACAACAGTAATTTACAAGTTACAGCTTTTAAATCTGCAGTTTGTTTAAAGATTTTGCTGCTTTTCTTTGATTTTTAACAGCTGGCTTCAGTGCTGCACTAGGCATTGTGATGTCATCAGAATTGTAGAAGCTGCTCTCTAATTCATTCAGTATTTCACTATGATGACAGTAACTTAAAAAATATCTATTGTGTCCACAGTAAGAACAAATTACTCACCTTAGTAATTGCTTTTCTTCTCATGGAGTCTTGCTATATTATGACAGAAGCAGTTAGCCACAGCACTTGAACTACCCCGGAGAGGAAACAGTTAACTCCAGGCAGACTGGAGTTCTAAAGCGCGAGCGCTGTACCCAAAGCTCTATCTGGCTAGTTTCAAACTGAAACTGTCAGATCTTTACGTAGCTAACACTAAGCAACAAGTCTGTGTGGAAAACCCTACACTAGCCAAGTGGCTACCTACTAGTAGGAAAAACAATAACAAAACAACAATAATAATAATAATACTAATAATATCACCCCAACAAGACTATTAGGCCCTTCCCAAAAGACTCAAGTCCAGGAGGAGGGCCAACATATTACCCAAAACAGAAATACCTAGTTCCTAACCCTAAAGAAAAGGGGAAAGGAAAAGAACTAAAATGGCATGACACAGTGCTTGCACTAATTTGCCAACCCCTTACCCAAGTAGAAGTTCTGAGAGGGGCAGGATGGGGGGGTCATAATATAGCAAGACTCCATGAGAAGAAAAGCAATTACTAAGGTGAGTAATTTTTTCTTCAAACACCATGAAGTCTTGCTATATTATGACAGAAGCAGATTACACAGCAGTACCTCCATGGAGGAGGGTCAGAACCTACTTAGGAAATAGGCTCTGAAGCACAGCTGTGCCAAACCGAGCATCTCTCCTGGACTGGACATCCAGGGAATAATGCTTGGTAAAAGTGTGAACTGTCTTCCAGGTAGCAGCTTGACAAATTTCCAGAATGGGAATATCCCTAGCAGCCGCTAGAGATGCAGCTGTACCCCTGGTGAGTGGGCCCTCAGTCCTGAGGGGTTCTCTACCTAGTTTTTGGTAACAGAACTGGATACAAGAGACAATCCACCTTGCAATTGTCCTCTTAGTGGCAGGTTTCCCTTTGCCAACCTCGCCATAGGTAAGGAAGAGTTGGAGGGATTCGAACCTGTGACCCTTGGTGCTTTCCAAATAGTAGCTTAAGGCTCTTTTGACGTCCAAACTATGCAATCTCCTCTCACCCGAGGAAGAGTGCTCAGTAAAAAATACTGGAAGGGAGATGGATTGGTTCAGATGGAAATCTGAAACCACTTTAGATAAAACTTTCTGTTAGTCCTGAGGACTACCTTATCTCTGTGAAAAGAAATAAAATCCTTTTCCACTGACAGGGCTTGTAATTCACTTATGCGTCTGGCAGAAGTGATGGCCACTAGGAAAACAGTTTTCCAAGTTAGAAACTTGAGATCTGCTGAAGACAGAGGTTCAAAAGGGGGTTGCATTAACTGAGCAATGCAAACATTCAGGTCCCAGGCAGGAGCTGGGTCCCGAAAAGGAGGGTTAGTGTGAAGTAACCCCTTAAAAAACTTGGAAAACACAGGGTGAGAAGAAAGGGAGGCAGGCTTCCCTGCTGATACAAAAGCAGAGACAGCTGCCAGATGAACCTTTAAGGTAGCTGGCCTAAGGCCTAAGGAATTTAGATGGACCAAATAGTCCAGTAAAATGGGCAAATCAGCAGATTCTGGGACAATTTGCTTCCCAGAACACCAGATGGAAAACCTCTTCTATTTGGAATTATAAGTGGCCCTAGTGGAAGGCTTCCTTGAAGCCTTTAAAATATCAAGGACACCTTGAGAAAGGTGTAAATCAGCAAATTCTAACTCCTCAAGAGCCAAGCCTTGAGGTGGAGGGATTTGAGGTCCGATACCACACTCTCCCTGGGCACAGGCCAGCAAGTTGTGGACCCTGGGCAGGCTCAGGGAGGGTGGACTGAAAGGGACAGAAGCAGTGGGTACCAGGGCTGTCTGGCCCAGTCTGGTGCAATCAGGATCACTTTGCAGGGCTGGGATCTGATTTTACTAATACCCTGAAGAGAAGGGGAAGGGGAAGGCATATAGGAACTTCCCTTCCAATCCAACAGAAAGGTGTCCAGGGGGACTGAGCCCAGCACTGGAGGCCTGCAACAAAATAGAGGAAGTTGGTGGTTGTCTGGGGCTGCGAAAAGATCTATCTGAGGAGTGCCCCATCTGGCAAAGACTGACCCCAGCACCAGAGGATTCAGAGACCATTCGTGATGGCCTTGAGAAATCCTGCTGAGGCATCCGCCAGGACATTGTCTTTCCCTGGAAGGTGAACTGCTATTAGGGTGGTGTTCAGGAATAAGCCAGAGACCACAACTTCATTGCTTCGTGCACAAGGCTGATGACCGAAGTGCCCCCTGCTTGTTGATGTACCACATTGTCGTGGTGTTGTCTGTCCTGACCTGAACTACCTTGTTCTGGACAGATGCTGAGAAAACCTGAAGAGCTAAAAGACAGCTCTGAGTTCCAATAGGTTGATGTGGAGCAGAGATTCCTGAGGGACCACACTCCTGAGTGGAAAGGTCGCCTAGTGAGCCCCCACCCCAGCAAGGAGGCATCCGTGGTGAGGGTGAGAGAGTGGGAAACAGGAATGAAGGGACCCCTTGTCTTAAGTTGCTCTGATCCTGCCACCACTGGAGAGCCAGAATCAGAGTTTGGGTCACTGGAACCAATTTGGAAAGGGGTCCCTCCTTTGAGACCAGTAGGCCCTCAAATGGAACTGAATGTCCCTCATCTGGAATCTTGCTCCTTGCACTACAGCTGTGGAAGCAGCCATGTGTCCTAGGAGTTGCAGAAAATGCCTTGCTGGTCGAGAGACCCGCAGGGTGAAAGAGGATGCCAGGGCAATGAGTCTCTACCCTTTCCGAGGGAGAAATGCCTGGCCAACTTTGTGTTCAATTCCGCACCTATGAAAGTTAGTACCTGAACTGGTTCTAGAACTGACTTTGTAAATTCAGCAGGAATCCTAGGAATTGAGAAGCTGCTGGGTGACTTGCAAGTGGGATTTTACCTGATCTGGAGACTGACCCACAATGAGCCAGTCGTCCAGGTAGGGAAACACAGCAATCCCTTGCCTTCTTAAATGAGCCACTACCACAGCTAGACATTTTGTGAATACCCTTGGAGCAGAGGTAAGGCCGAAGGGCATTGCTCTGAACTGGTGGTGGCCTGAGGGCAGTTCGAACCTGAGGTATTTTCGGTGAGAAGGCCTGATCAGGACATGAAAATAGCTTCTGTCATAATATAGCAAGACTTCATGGTGTTTGAAGAAAAAATTACTCACCTTAGTAATTGCTTTTCTTCTCATGGAGTCTTGCTATATTATAGACAACCTCCTAGACTCTGGTATATCCATCATTTCTACATAATCAGGCTCCTCTTGCTCATCCACAGCCTCTTCTAAAGGAAGCTGGAGGGTTTCTGCAACCTTTTTGTAAAACATAAAATGTGAAGGGGACTCAGACAGCATAGGGGGAGATTCTAAAGGTCTGTCTGGAGAAATGTCCGGTTCAATGGGCACGTCCAGACCCTCCCATCCACATACATAATGATCAAAATCTTCCTCCCCCTCCTGTGGTTCATAAAATTCCTCAACATCATACTCTTGAACCACTGGAACCGAACGAACCAACCTTTGCCAACTGTTGGTGGTTTGACCGTCCCTGAGACAGTGACTGGACAATCTGTATGGCTTTAGCTATCTCTGCAGCAGTTGGAGAGGCAATTTTGGACTCAGACCTGCTGATTTCTTTGACTTTTTACTGAGACTGGTTCCTCTGAACCAGCCTTCCTTTGGCCCGAGGAAGTCTCGCCCTGGTCAGAGGGCACTCCCTCTGGTCCAGTGGGTGCTGGACCGGGCTGGCCATCCGGGTCAGCGGACTTTTTGGCCTCTCGTTCCCTGAGCCGGCCCAATCTCTTCTCCAGGGTGGCTGCAGGGAAATTTTTACACACCTGGCAGTCTGACAGGAGGTGGTCAGCCCCCAGACAATAAACACAAGTGGTGTGTGGGTCAGCCTTGGCAAAGGCTTCCCCACAGACATCACAGTGTTGAAACCCAGTGGGCCCGGTTTTTCTTTTGGGTTTCTCAGACATAATGCCAGCCTATCCAAAAACTTGCCCTTTTTATGGCAGTGCCAGGCAAGACAACCTTATCGGTTCCTAACCGTGTCACGGGTATTTGAAAAAACCCACTGAAATAAATAGTTTTTTTTAGAACCGATAAGAACCGGGAACCGCACTCTAAAAGCCCAATATAATGTTTAAAATACTTTTTTTAGCAAACCGATCGGTTCAAAACCGAACCGATAATTAATTTCCACACAGACTTTGAAATCCTGTACTTACGGTTTACCAGATAGAGTTTTGAACCGAAATGCGGTAAAATAAAATACTTATTGCCAGTTCAAATGAACCGAAAATACTTGCTTTAACCGAGAAATGAACCGAGATGAAGGAGCTGATCTCCGGAGCGACTGTTCAGTGAAGCGGAGTAAAGAATCTGACAGTTTCAGTTTGAAACTAGCCAGATAGAGCTTTGGGTACAGCGCTCGTGCTTTAGAACTCCAGTCTGCCTGGAGTTAACTGTTTCCTCCCCGGGGCAGTTCAAGTGCTGTGGCTAACTGCTTCTGTCATAATATAGCAAGACTTCATGGTGTTTGAACAATAATATTTTTTGATATCTTGCTGTTACTGATGTCACTAAGTTATCTTTTGTATCTTGTCATTTTCACCCCCACTCCTGTTGTAAATAGACTTGATATATAATTCTAACCCCAGGAATCCCTCACTTACATGTTTATACTTTATGCAGTCATTTCAGCCAAGAGTGACACTCTGGAGACAGAACCTATGCAAATTTTAGAATTTTGAATGTAAGTTCAAACTCTGCATCCACACTCCACTCACACCTTGTGAACTCTGGTAACGGCCAGTACTTTTTTATTTTGTAGATATATAAAACAAGCATTTGTCAATGCCGAATGTTTGCTTGCTGGCATTGGCATTGGTAGTGTAGAAGTTACAGAGCTGCATAATAGGAATGGCAGTGAAGTATTGAACTGAAGCCAACCCCACCACCACCCTGCAGAGAGTGACAGGCATTGGGGTGTGTCTTTGGGTCGTCAGGCATAACGGCCACGCCATTTCACCACACCCTACCCTGCAGACACTGACAAGTGTCACAGTGTGCCTTGGGGTCTTTGGCCCTTATGCACACCCCATTCCATCAGAAATACGGTGAGATGGATGCGGTATAGAGAATGGTGAACTTTGCAAAAAGAGTCCAAGGATACCCAGTCTCTGACTGGCTGCAGGTGTGGAATGGTATGAGCATTACAGGCAAGAATCCCAATCCACCCTGATGCCTGTCATTCTCAGGGTGGGGCGCATGGTTGGAAACCCTACCACTCAGGCATTCGTTGGTATTCTCACCCAAATTTTCAGCATGTTTCTTTTGTGACCCCCACCTCATGAACAGTGGCAATAGCAGTTTGTTAGCGGAAAGCTGCTTATGCATAGCGACTACGGCATTTAGCACCACAGGTGCAAAAACACATTCCGAACAGGATGTGAAAAATGACCTGTACTGTTCATGGGGAGGTGTAAAAAATGGCAATGTTGCAAATCTGCAGGAAAAATATTAAAAAAAACTGGTGACGTCACAAGCGTGCATAGAAACTGTGCAACGCACACCTGTAATGGAATTAGTTTGGGGATTTTTTTACAGCAGATTGTCAACACAGGCATTTTGGGACCTCCGATCATGAACAGTGTCACAGATTTTCTTTATCTGTCCCGAACAATGATTTCCCACATCGACCATGCATCTCTGCGCTGGAAGTGTGAAAACACATTTCGGCCATGTTGTGAAAAATGACAGCTGTACTGTTCATAAGGAAGTGTGGAAAAATGCCACTGGTGAAAATCTGGACTGAAAATATTACAAAGTCATGAACTCACGAGGGTGCGTGGAAACTGCACAATGCTCACTCGTAATACAGTCATTTTATGGACTTTTGCCACCAAATTTTCAACATAGCCATTTTAAAACCTCTGCTCATGAACAGTGTAACTGTGATTTTCTTAATCTGTCCCAAACATTGCTTTCGCACACCAACTGCACCATTGTGCGCTACATGTGCAGAAACACATTTTGGGCGACGTGAAAACTGGCAGCTGTACTGTTCATAAGGAAGTGTAATAAAATGGCAATGTTGAAACTCTGGAGTGAAAATATTGAAAATTCGCAAACTTATGAGCATGCGTAGGAACTGCGCAACGCATGCTCGGAAAACAGTCATTCTTAGGAATTTTTTCACCAAATTTTCAACATAGCCATTGTAAGACCTCTGCTCATGAACAGTGTCACTGTGATTTTCTTAATGCGTCCCATAAATTGATTTCGTACACCGACTGCGCCATTCAAACAACATGAAGTCTTGCTATATTATGACATATGCAGTGAGTCCCAACCTTCGAACTGCTCTGGAGGTGAAAGAGTTAACTTTCCATGCCAGGCATGGAACGCTGAGCTCGAGCTCGGTTGAAACTCTGTCTGTTGTTCTTCAAACTCAGACCGTCAGATTCTTTACTCCGCCTCACTGAACAGTCGCTCCGGAGATTTCTCCTGCTCGGTTCATTTTGTCAGTTAAAGTATTGTTTTTCTCGGTTTTCGACCAAATTTAAACCGCAACCGGTCGGTTCAGGCTCTGTCTGTGGTATTTGTGAGTACTAGATAGGTTTTACATTAATTCTCTTCTGTGTGGAACTTGTAAACAGTTTATCGGTTCGGTTTGAACCGATCAGGTTGTTTAAAATATCTTAATCTGTGATTTAGACTGTGGTTACCGGTTCTTATCAGTTCTAAAAAGAACGGATTTTATTACGGTTTGTTCCACGACCTGTGACACGGTTGGGAACCGATAAGAGGGTCTTACCTGGCGGATTGCCATAAACGGGTAAGTTTGGTTAGGACTGGCACTATGTCTGAGAAACCCAAAAGAAAAACCGGGCCCACTGGGTTTCAACACTGCAGTGTGTGTGGGGAAGTCTTTGCCAAGGCTGACCCCCACACCACCTGTGTTTATTGTCTGGGGTTTGACCACCTCAATGCAGACTGCCAGATTTGTAAAAATTTTCCTGCAGCTACCCTGGAAAAGAGAGTTGGTAGGCTCAGGGAAAGGGAGGCCAAAAAGTCCGCTGAACCGGATGGCCAGCCCGGTTCGGTTCCAACCGAACCAGAGGGAGTGCCCTCTGACCAGGGCGAGACTTCTTCGGGCAAAAGGAGATCCGACTCTGAGGAGTAGGTTCCAGCAAAAAGAACTAGGAAATCAGCTGGTGTGGAGCCAAACCTTCCTCTCCAACCGCTGAAGAAATAGCCAAAGCGATTAAAATTGTCCAGTCGCTTTCCCCGGTTCCAACCGAACCGGCACCATCAGGTAAGCGCCCAGTTCGGCCGGTTGCACCGGTTCAAGAATATGATTTAGAGGAATATTATGAACCGGAGGAGGGGGAAGAGGAGTATGAGGAGAGTGAATGTGGATTTGAAAGTCTGGATGTGCCCATTGACCCAGACATCTCCCCAGACAGACCTTCAGGAGTGTCTCCTCCTAGGCTTTCTGAGTCCCCTTCTCATTTTATGTTTTATAAAAAGTGGTTGAAACCCTCCAGCTCCCTATGGAAGAAGCTGTGGATGATCAAGAGGAGCCTGACTATGTGGAAATGATGGATATCCCAGAGTCTAGGAGACTGTCTATTCCCTTGCATAAATCTTTTGGGAAACAGACATTTAAAATTCTAAAAACTCCTCACACTATACCTCCTGTGGATAAGAGAATGGACAAGAGGTACACATTGTCAGGCTCTGATACGGAGTTCCTTACACAACAATACAGCCATGTTGGGGTAGTGCAGGCTGCAGCCTGTGACAAGGCAAATATTCCCTTGGCTTCACACCCCCGGACAAGGACTCCAGGAGGATTGATGCCATGGCAAAGAAATAGTACATGGCAGCATCCTTGGGACTCAGACAGGCAAATTATATGGCTTATGTTGCTAGATATCAGAAATCCAGATGGGATACTGTTATGGCTCTAGCAAAACAGGTCCCTGGCCAGCTTGCCAAGGAGCTGGAGCAGGTGGCTGCTGATGGTATTGAGGCATCCAAGGTGCAATTCCATGCTGCAGTGGACTCAAATGATGTGTCATCAAGAGTCATGGCTACATCTGTGGCACTTTGCAGAATGGCTTGGCTCGGATGTACTAGCCTGTCACAGGATACCCAGACTAAGGCCATGGATTTTCCTGTTGTGGGTAATTCTCTGTTTGGGGAGCAGACAGAGAATTACATGAAGAAAATGGATGAGTATAGGACCACCTATAGGAGTGCACAGGCCAAGGAAAGGCAGGCCACTCCTCAAAGGCAGCTTCCCAGGGGCAGGGGCAGGCCTTTTCATAGGCCTTTTTACCAAGAACAGGCCTCCTCTTCTGCTTATGCCCAGAGGGGGTTCTTTAGAGGGAGAGGCAGACAGGGTACAAGCAGGCCTGCTTCCACCCCTCAGCCCAAAGCCCCTGCCAAGTAGGCACCCTGATGGGGTTGCCAGGGCCGATTCTCAGCTACCTGTATGGGGCAGGCTGGCTTACTTTGTCCAGGACTGGGAGTCTCTGACATCAGACAAGTGGGTCCTGGAAGTAGTAAGCCAGGGATTGGTTCTCAGCTTCAAAAAGTTTCCAAAGATGAGAACCAGATCCTTTCCACCTGCAAATCCACCAGAGGCACCTGCCCTAGAGGCAGAGGTCTCTTCCCTCCTGGCTCTCAGAGCTGTGGAAAGGGTTCCACCCCTACAACAGGGCAAAGGGTTGTACTCCAGGTACTTCCTTACCCCAAAAAAGACAGGAGAATGGCGGCCCATCCTGGATCTCAGATACTTAAACAAGCACCTTTTAAAACAAAAATTCAAAATGGTGCCTCTGGGAATTATTCTACCCTCCCTAAGGCCAGGGGACTGGCTAGCGTCCCTGGACCTCAAGGATGGCTTCTTCCATATTCTCATCAGAAGCTCCCATCGAAAGTACCTCAGGTTCGAGCTGCCCTCAGGCCATTACCAGTTCAGAGCACTGCCCTTTGGCCTTACCTCTGCTCCAAGGGTATTCACAAAATGCCTGGCAGTAGCAGTTGCTTCCTTAAGAAGGCAAAAAAAATTGCCATCTTCCCTTACCTGGACGACTGGCTCATAGTAGGCCAGTCCCCAGACCAAGTCAAGTTACACCTACAGATAACTCAGCAACTGCTCACCTCTCTAGATTTCCTTCTGAATCTTTCAAAGTCGGTTCTAGAGCCTGTCCAGCTCCTCACCTTCATAGGCGCAGAGCTGAACACAGAGAAAGCCAGAGCCTTCCTTCCTTTGGACAGGGCAAGGACCCTGGTCTCTCTGGCCTCCTCATTCACCCTGCAGGTCTCTCGACCAGCAAGGCATTTTCTACAACTCCTGGGGCACATAGCTGCTTCTACAGCAATAGTACAGGGAGCAAGATTTCAGATGAGGGACATCCAGTTCCATTTGAGAGCCTTTTGGTCTCAAAGGAAAGACCCTCTAACCAAATTGATCCCAGTGACTCGAACCCTAATCCAGGCCCTACAGGGGTGGCAGGATCAGAGCAATCTGAGACAAGGGGTTCCTTTTGTCACTCAGTCTCACTCCTTAATCCTTACTACAGATGCATCCCTCTTGGGGTGGAGAGCTCACATGGGCGACCTCACTACCCAGGGGTTGTGGTCCCCTCAGGAATCTCTGCTCCAAATCAATCTGTTGGAACTCAGAGCAGTTTTTCTAGCACTTCAAGCTTTTTCCAAATCTGTTCAGAACAAAGTTGTACAGGTCAGAACAGACAACACCACCACAATGTGGTACATCAACAAGCAAGGAGGCACTCTGTCTGCGGCCTTGTGCACCGAAGCAATGACATTGTGGTCTCTGGCTTACTCCCTGAACACCTCCCTTATGGCAGTTCACCTCCCAGGCAAGGACAATGTCCTGGAAGATGCTCTCAGCAGGATTTCCCAGGGCCATCACGAATGGTCACTGGACCTCCTGGTCTTGGAGGTGATATTTGCCAGATGGGACACCCCGCAGATAGATCTTTTTGCAGCCCCAGACAATCACCAACTTCCCCTTTTTTGCTGCAGGCCCCCAGTGTTGGGCTCAGTCCCTCTGGATGCCTTAGTTCTCAATTGGGAAGGGAAGTTTCTCTATGCTTTTCCCCCCTTCCCTCTCCTGTTCAAAGTGCTAGTCAAAATCAGATCTCAACCCTGCAAGATGATCCTGATTACTCCAGATTGGGCCAGACAACCCTGGTATACACTCCTACTGTCCTTAGCAGTCCATCTTCCCCTGTGTCTTTCCAGGAATAACAACCTGTTAACCTGTGCTCAGGGAAGGGTTGGGTACCTGAACCTCAAATCTCTCAATCTCAAGGCCTGGCTCTGGAAGAGTTAGAGTTTGCTGATCTACACCTCTCCCAAGGTGTACTGGATATCCTGAAGGCTTCTAGGAAACCTTCCACCAGGGCTACTTATAATTCCAAATGGAAGAGGTTTTCCATATGGTGCTCTGGAAAGTATATTTCCCCAGAATCTGCTTATTTACCCACAGTCCTGGATTATATGGTCCACTTAAATACCTTGGGGCTGAGACCAGCTACCCTAAAAGTGCATCTGGCAGCTGTGTCTGCTTTATTTCAGCAGGTAAGCCCTCTTCTTTTCAGCTCATCCTGTATTCTCCAAGTTTTTCAAGGGATTGCTTCACACCAACCCTCCATTCAGGGACCCTGCCCCTGCCTGGGATCTTAATGTTTGCATTGCTCAGCTTATGCAACCCCCCTTTGAGCCTTTGTCTTCAGCAGAGCTTAAGTATTTGACTTGGAAGACTGTGTTTCTGGTAGCCATCACTTCTGCCAGATGCATAAGTGAATTACAAGCTTTGTCAGTGGAGCCTGATTTTATCTCCTTTCATAGAGATAAGGTGGTCCTCAGGACTAACAGGAAGTTCGTGCCTAAGGTGGTTTCAGATTTCCACCTTAATCAATCTATATCTCTTCCAGTGTACTTCACTGACCATTCTTCCTCTGGCGAGAGGAGGCTGCACAGCTTAGATGTGAAGAGAGCCCTTAGTTACTACATAGAGCGTGCCAAGGGTCTAGGTTTGACTCCCTCCAACTGTTCCTCACTTATGGTGAGGTTGGTAAAGGGAAACCTGTCACTAAAAGATCCATTGCCAGATGGATTGTCTCTGTATCCAATTTTGCTATGAAAAACTGGGTAAGGTTCCTCCCTCAGGCCTGAGGGCTCACTCTACCAGAGGTACAGCTGCTTCCCTGGCTGCCGCCAGGGACATCCCTATCCTAGAGATATGTCAAGCAGCTACCTGGAAAACAGTTCACACTTTTACCAAGCATTACTCCCTGGACATCCAGGCTAGGAGTGATGCTCGGTTTGGCACAGCTGTGCTTCAGAGCCTATTTCCTAAGTAGGTTCTGTCCCTCCTCCATGGAGGTACTGCTTGTAGTCTGCATATGTCATAATATAGCAAGACTTCATGTTGTTTGAAGAAAAAATTACTCACCTTAGTAATGTTGTTTCTTCTAATGAGTCTTGCTATTATGCCCTCCATACTGCCCTCTCAGAACCTCTGTTTTTGGGATGTGGGTGGGCAGTGCAGTGTTGGCACTTAGTAGATGCCCACCTTGTTGTTTTTCACCCCTCCTTTCTTGGGGTGACTTGGTGTTGTGTTTTTAATTTTTTGGGTCTCCTGACTTGAGTCTTTGTTTTGGAACCAAAAAATGTGTTCTTTTGTTTAGTAGCCAGTTGGCTAGTGTAGGTTTACAGCTTCCACACAGGACCTCAGTGAGTTTAGCTCATAAAGGTCTGACGGTTTGAGTCTGAAGAACAACAGACAGAGTTTCAACCGAGCTCGAGCTCAGCGTTCCATGCCTGGCATGGAAAGTTAACTCTTTCACCTCCGGAGCAGTTCGAAGGTTGGGAGTCACTGCATATGTCATAATATAGCAAGACTCCATTAGAAGAAACAACATTGCTAAGGTGAGTAATTTTTTCTTGTGCGCTTCATGGCAGAAACACGCTTTTGGGCAAGATGTGAAATGACAGCTGTACTGCTCATATGGAGGTGTGGTAAAATGGCAGTGTTGAAAATCTGGAGTGAAAATATTGCAAATTCACGAACTGCAGTGTGCATAAGAACTGCATAGCATGCGGCTAAATAAAACAGTCATTTTAAATTTTTCCTAATTTTCAACATAGTCTTTGAGAGCCCACCTTATGAACAGTGGCAGTGTCGTTTGCTACTCAGTCCTGAAAGGTGATTTCATGCAGTGATCAGAAATCACCCTTCAGGCCCGATTAACTTCATGACAGTGAGAGCATTCATGAGAAGGGATCCCAAAACCCCATGTTGAAAATTTGGTGCAAAAATTCCAAAACATGCCTGAGATATGCAGCAAAGTTGAAAAACCCTATCTATCCCATTATACAGCTTACCAGCATTTCCTCAGTTCACAGTCGGCTTTGAAGAGTGCAGACGTGTTCCGGTCCATCGAAGATTGCGGAGGTAAGTTTGGGGGAAGGGGGTATGTGGGGAGGCAGGGTGCACAGTGGGTGGATGGGCACGGGTGGGGGCAGAGACAGCGAGGGACAGTTTTTGTGTTTCAGGTTTTTTTTTTGTTTTTGTTTTTTAAAAAGGACAACGACGCGGGATGTTTGCCACGCTGGGGTGGGCTCCCAGCATGGCACAAGGACGGCTGTTTGGGGGGGGCATGGAGCCGACGAGGGATTGGGCTTCCCCGTCGGCGATAGCATCTGTTGCCACGCTGGGGTGGGCTCCCAGCGTGGCACCCTCTACTCTCGGGGGCAAACAGTGGGGCCGATGGGGATTGGGCACCCCCGTCGGCTACTCTGATGTGTAGCCAGCGCTGGGGTGGGTACCAGGCGTGGCATGATGGAACTCTGTTTGGGGCAAGAGCACAGCCGACGGAGGATTGGGCACTTCGTGGCTATAAGCAGTGTGTGTGCGTGTGGGGAGGCGAGGCACACAGTATGCGTGCGTGTGTGTGGGGAGTGCGCGCAAGCAGGCGATATCTTATCGCTGCTCACTGAAGGTAGCTCCCCCTTTCAACTGTACTCCACTGCATTTTCGACTGCTGTCATAGACAGCTCCAGCAGCCATTGGAGAACTGCGGCCGCACCTGCAAACACACTGACTGAATTGGAAGAGGGCTGCCACACCTCCGAAAACTCGGATGATGGCACTATGTTTCTTGCACATGCGTGCAAGCAAACATAAAAAGGTGTAGTTAGTTATTTTTTCTTGATTACTCTACGTTTTAGCTAGGTTTTTTCCATAATCTAGGTTTCTCTGGTTCTGTTTTGATTCCTAGGAACTGGAGAATATCCTACTTGGTTAGTGACTACTTTGACTAGTAAACCACCTTCCTTTTGCTAAAGTTTGTGGTTTATTATTCTTACTATCCGATTTACAGACAATGCAGCATTTTCACTTTCTGTTTCTGTCTGTGCCCTTTCACCTTTATTTATCAGGTCCTCTTTCAGGAGTGATTATTTGACCTTTGCCACAGTTTCTTCGATATAAGACATTTTTTTTTTTTTTAATTATTGGGCAATTGTACTGTATCTTTTTTTTTTATTCTGGAATCCTTTTGATTATTTCAGGGTTTTCTCAAATTGGTATGTCAGACCTTTTTGTAACAAAAAGCTTGAGTGCTATTGGATGACATATTTTGTCCTATCCATATAGATGTTCAGAGTTTGTTTCAAATGAAGGTTGTGCAGTTTTTTGCACACCTGAGCTGGTATGTTCTGGGTAAACCGCACGGACTGTTACTGGCTGGTTCAGGTGAAATTCAGACACCATCTTAGGTAGGAATTTCCTGCTGGTGACATACTAAGTTAATGGTGTCCATAGGCTTGAATGGAGCCTCCATGAGCTGTGCAAGGCAAACACCAAGATCTCACGGTGGGATTGGGTCTCTTACTGGTGGGTAAGAGTGGCTGATGTCTTTAAAGAAACCTTTTGAAAATGGGTTGTGAGACAAGTGACTTTCTCTTGTCTGCTGATATATTGGCTGACACTGCTGCTAAGTGCATCTTCAGTGCTGATGGCCTTGGGCCTAATGACTGTAGGTGTAAAACAACAGGTTCAAACAGCATGAAGTCTTGCTGTATTCTGACAATTGCAGTTAGCTCCAGCCTTTGAACTGCCCCAGAGAGTATAGGGTTAAATTTCTTTGCAGGGCATAGAACGTTGAGCTCAAGCTCGGTTGAAGACTCTGTCTGCAGTACTTTGAATCCAAACCGTCAGATTCTTTACTCCGCTTCACTGAACAGTCGCTCCGGAGATTTCTTCTATTGCTCAGTTCAAAGACTCGGTTTTCTGAATTATTTTACCACGATTCGGTTCACTCTGTCTGCGGTACAGTAAGTACTTAGTGTTTTTGGATTGTAGAAATTGTAAAAGTCCCGATCGGTTCGGCTGAACCGATCCTTTAGGTCTTTTGATTTAGTCATTTTAGTGTATGGTTAACGGTTCTTATCGGTTTAAAAAAAACGTGTTTTTAGTGGGTTTTTTTTTTTCAAACACCCGTAACACAGTTAGAAACCAATAAGAGAGTCTTGCCTGGCAGTTGCCGAAAAAAGGGTAAGTTTGGTTAGGTTGACCATGTCTGAGAAACCTAAGAAAAAAACCGATCCCACTGGGTTTCAACACTGCAGTGAGTGTGGGGAGGTCTTTGCTAAGGCTGATCCCCACACCACCTGTGTTTACTGTCTGGGGTTTGACCACCTCGATTCAGACTGCCAAATATGTAAGAATTTTCCCAAGTCTACCCTGGATAAGAGATTAGGTAGACTTAGGGAGAAGGAGGCCGAATTATCCTCTAACTCAGAAGGCCAGCCTTGTTCGGTTACCACCAAACCAGGAGGAGTGCCCTGTGACCACGGCGATACTTCTTCGGGCAAGAGAAGAGCTGATCCTGAGGGGTCAGTTCCTACAAAAAGGAAAAGAAAGGAAAAATCTGCTGGTTCGGATCCAGAACTCCATGTTCCGACCGCGGAAGAAATTGCCTGAGCGATTCGGATTATGGAATCATTTCATCCTGTTCCGACCAATCCGGTCCCGGTTGGTAGGGGCTCGGTTCAGTCGGTTCCTCCGGTTCAGGATTATGCCTATTTTCACATTCCCATCAGGTGCTCCCACAGAAAGTACCACAACTGCCTTCAGGCCATTATCAGTTCAGAGCAATGCCCTTTGGCCTAACATCAGCTCCAAGGGTGTTCACAAAGTGCCTGGCAGTAGCGGTTGCCTTTTTAAGAAGGAAGAAGATTGCAGTGTTCCCATATCTGGATGACTGATTCATTGTGGGACAGTCCCCAGACCAAGTCAAGTCAGACCTCCCAAGTGACCCAGCAAGTTCCCACTTCCTTGGGGTTTCTTCGCAACCTTTCCAAGTCAGTTCTCGAACCTGAACACCTTCTCACTTTTATAGGAGCAGAGCTGGATACAGTCAAGGCAACAGCTTTTCTTCCCATGCAGAGGGTTACAACCATTTCAGAGCTGGTCTCCTCTTTCCGCCTTCTGGTCTCTCGACCAGCAAGGCATTTCCTTCAGTTTCTGGGTCACATGGCAGCTTCAAACAACATGAAGTCTTGCTATATTATGACTATTGCAGTTTGTCCCAGCCTTAGAACTGCTCCGGAGGTGAAAGAGTTAACTTCCATGCAGAGCATGGAGCTTAGAGCACGAGCTCAGTTCAGAAGCTCTGTTAGGCTGGTTTCAAACCAAAACCATCAGATTCTTTACTCCGCCTCACTGAACAGTCGCTCCGGGAGATTCCTCCTGTTGCTCGGTTCATTTCTTCGGTTTAAAGCGCTATTTCTCGGTTTAATTTAACCGCAATTTAATTATTTTAACTGCAAAACCGATCGGTTCAGGCTCTGTCTATGGTAATCGTAAGTAATAGGGTTTTTTCTGTGTGGAACTTGTAAAGTGTTATCGGTTCGGTTGAACCGATCGAATTGTATTAAAATATAAGTTTAAAGCCTTTTAAGGCTTCTTAGAGTGCGGTTCCTGGTTCTTATCGGTTCTAAAAAACGGATTTCATTATGGTTTTTCCATGACCTGTGACACGGTTTGGAACCGATAAGGTGTCTTGCTCGTACTGCCATTAAAAGGGCAAGTTTGTTGGTTAGGCTGGCATCATGTCTGAAACCCAAAAGAAAAACCGGGCCCACTGGGTTTCAACACTGTAGTGTCTGTGGGGAAGCCTTTGCCAAGGCTGACCCACACACTACATGTGTCTATTGTCTGGGGTTTGACCACCTCAATTCAGACTGCCAGATTTGTAAAAATTTCCCTGCAGCCACCCTGGACAAGAGAGTGGGCAGGCTCAGGGAATGAGAGGCCAAAAGTCCGCTGACCGGAGGGGAGTGCCTCTGACCAGGGCGAGACTTTCGGCAACGAAAAGCTGGCTCTGAGGAGCCAGTTCCAGCAAAGAAATCTAAAAAATCAGCAGGTTTGGAGTCCAAAATTCCTTCTCCAACTGCTGCAGAGATAGCCAGGGCAATACAGATTGTCCAGTCCCTGTCCCCGGTTCCCTCCGAACCGCCACTGTCTGGCAAAAGGTCGGTTCCAGTGGTTCAGGATTATGATATAGAAGAGTTCTATGAACCAGAGGAGGGGGATGAGGATTATGATCAGTGTGAATGTGACTTTGAAAGTCTGGATGTGCCCATTGAACCGGATATCTCCCCAGACAGACCTTCAGGTGAGTCTCCCCCTAGGCTTTTTGAGTCCCCTTCTCATTTTTTGTTTTATAAAAAAGTTGCTGAGACCCTCCAGCTTCCCTTAGAGGAGGCTTAGGATAAGCAAGAGGAGCCTGACTATGTGGAGATGATGGATATCCCAGAGTCCAGGAGGTTGTCCATCCCTATTGCATAAATCTTTTAGAAAGCAAACAAAAATTTTAAAAGCTCCTAATTCTGTGCCTCCTGTGGATAAAAAGATGGACAGGAGGTACACTTTGTCAGGTCCTGATACAGATTTTCTTTCACAGCAATGCAGTCATGTTGGGGTAGTTCAGGCTGCAGCCTGTGATAAAGCTAATATTCCACTGGCTTCACATCCTCCTGACAAGGATTCCAGGAAAATTGATGCCATGGCCAAAAAACAATACATGGCAGCATCCTTGGGACTCGGACAAGCTAACTATATGGCTTATGTTGCAAGATACCACAAATCTAGATGGGACACTGTCATGGCCTTAGCCAAACAGGTCCCTGGCCAGCTCGCAAAGGAGCTGGAGCAGGTGGCTCTTGATGGTATTGAGGCATCTAAGGTGCAATTCCATGCTGCAGTGGATTCTAACGATGTATCCTCTAGAGTCATGGCTACATCTGTGGCTTTTCTGAGATTGGCCTGGCTCAGGTGTACTACTTTGTCACAGGATACCCAGTCTAAGGCTATGGATTTTTCTGTGGTGGGAAATTCTCTGTTTGGGGAGCAGAAAGAGAATTATATGAAGAAAATGGATGAATATAGAACCACTTACAGGAGTGCACAAGCCAAGGAACGGCAAGCCACTCCTCAGAGGCAGCCCCCCAGGGGTAGGGGTAGGCCTTTTCACAGGCCTTTTTACCAGACCCAGGCCTCCGCCTCTTCAGCCTATGTACAGAGGGGGTTCTTCAGATGGAGAGGCAGACGGGGTTCGAGCAGGCCTGCTCCCACTCCTCAGCCTAAAGCCCTGCCAAACAGGCACCCTGATGGGATGCCCAGGGTCGGCTCTCCACTACCTGTAGGGGGCAGGTTGGCTCACTTCATCCAGGACTGGCAGTCTTTAACTTCAGACAGGTGGGTCCTGGAAGTAGTGAGCCAGGGTCTGGTTCTCAGCTTCAAGAAATTTCCAAAGATGAGAGCCAGATCTTTTCCACCTGCAAACCCTTTAGAGACTCTTGCTTTGGAAACAAAAGTCTCAACCCTCTTGGCTCTCAGAGCTGTAGAAAAGGTTTCTCCCCTTCACCAGGGCAAGGGTCTGTACTCCAGGTACTTCACTTACCAAAAGACAGGAGAGTGGCGGCTATCCTGGATCTAAGATATCTAAACTAGCACCTTTTAAAGCCAAAGTTCAAAATGGTGACACTGGGAATGATTTTACCTCCCTAAGGCCAGGGGACTGGCTAGCCTCCTGGACCTCAAAGATGCCTACTTCCATGTTCTTATCAGAAGCTCCCATCGAAAATACCTCAGATTCGAACTGCCCTCAGGCCATTATCAGTTCAGAACAATGCCCTTGGCCTCACTTCTGCCCCAAGGGTGTTCACAAAATGTCTGGCAGTAGCAGTCGCTCACCTAAGAAGGCAAAGATTGCCATTTTTCCCTACCTGGACGACTGGCTCATTGTGGGTCAGTCTCCAGACCAGGTCAAATCACACCTGCTAGTTACCCAGCAGCTGCTTACCTCTCTGGGATTTCTTCCAATCTTCCAAAGTCAGTTCTGGAACCTGTCCAGGTACTCACCTTTATAGGCGCAGAACTGGACACAAAGCAGGCCAGAGTCTTCCTTCCTTGGAAAGGGTAAGGACCTTAGTGGCCCTGGCCGCCTCCTTCACTCTGCAGGTCTCTCGACCAGCAAGGCATTTCCTGCAGCTCCTAGGGCACATGGCTGCCTCCACAGCTGTGGTGCAAGGAGCAAGATTTCAGATGAGGGACATTCAGTTCCATTTGAGAGCTTTCTGGTCTCAAAGAAGAGATCCTCTATCCAAGTTAATCCCAGTGACTCGAACTCTGATCCAGACCCTTCAGTGGTGGCAGGATCAGAGCAATCTGAGATAGGGGATGCCTTTCATCCCTCTGTCCCATTCCTTGACCCTTACTACAGATGCATCCCTCTTGGGATGGGGAGCTCACATGGGCAACCTCTCCACCCAGGGATTATGGTCCCCTCAGGAATCTCTGCTCCACATCAATCTGTTGGAACTCAGAGCTGTTTTTCTAGCACTTCAGGTTTTCTCTGCATCTGTTCAGAACAAGGTGGTACAGGTCAGAACAGACAACACCACTACAATGTGGTACATCAACAAACAAGGGGGCACTCGGTCTTCGGCCTTGTGCACCGAGGCGATGAAGTTGTGGTCTCTGGCTTACTCCCTGAACACTTCCCTCATAGCTGTTCACCTCCCAGGCAAGGACAATGTCCTGGCAGATGCTCTCAGCAGGATTTCCCAGGGCCATCACGAATGGTCACTGGATCCCCTAGTACTGGGGATAGTGTTTGCCAGATGGGGCACTCCTCAGATAGATCTTTTCGCAGCCCCAGACAATCATCAACTTCCACTGTTTTGTTGCAGGCCCCCAGTGTTGGGCTCAGTTTCCCTGGATGCCTTTCTCCTCGATTGGGAAGGGAAGTTTCTTTATGCTTTCCCCCCTTCCCTCTCCTGTTCAAAGTACTAGTCAAAATCAGGTCTCAGCCCTGCAGGATGATCCTGATTGCTCCAGACTGGGCCAGACAGCCCTGGTACCACTCCTTCTGTCCTTAGCAGTCCATCTTCCCCTGTGTCTCCCCAGGAACCACAATCTGTTAACCTGTGCTCAGGGGAGAGTTTGGTATCCAATCTCAAATCCTCAACCTCAAGGCTTGGCTCTTGAGCAGTTAGAGTTTGCTGATTTGCAACTTTCTCAAAGTGTTCTCAAGTCCTGAAGGCTGCTAGAAGCCTTTCACCAGGGCTACCTATAACTCCAAGTGGAAAAGGTTTTCCATATGGTGTTCTGGGAAGCATGTTTCCCAGAATCTGCTGATCTACCCACTGTATTGGACTACATGGTCCATCTTAATTCTCTGGGACTGAGACCAGCCACCCTGAAAGTGCACTTGGCTGCTGTCTCTGCCTTCATTTCAGCAGGGAAGCCCTCTTCTCTTCTGCTCATCCTGTATTTTCCAAGTTTTTAAAGGATTGCTTCACACAATCCTCCATTCAGGGATCCTGCCCGGCTTGGGATCTTAATGTATGCATTGCTCAGCTAATGCAACCCCTTTGAGCCTCTGTCTTCGGCAGAGCTTAAGTATTTGACTTTGAAAACTGTATTTCTGGTAGCCATCACTTCTGCCAGGCGTATAAGTGAGTTACAGGCTTTATCAGTAGAAACTGACTTTATTTCCTTTCACAGGGATAAAGTAGTCCTCAGGACTAACAGGAAGTTTTTGCCTAAGGTGGTTTCAGATTTCCACCTTAACCAATCTATTTCACTTCCAGTGTTCTTCACTGACCATTCCTCCTCTGGTGAGAGGAGGCTGCACAGCTTAGATGTTAAGAGGACCCTAAGTTACTACATAGAGCGTACCAAGGGTCACAGGTTTGACTCCCTCCAACTGTTTCTCACTTATGGTGAGGTTGGGAAAGGGAGACCTGCCACTAAGAGATCCATTGCCAGCTGGATCGTTTCTTGTATCCAATTTTGCTATCAAAAGCTGGGTAAGGTTCCCTCCTCAGGCCTGAGGGCTCACTCTACCAGAGGTACAGCTGCATCTCTAGCTGCTGCTAGAGACATCCCTATCTTGGAGATATGTCAGGCAGCTACTTGGAAGACAGTACACACTTTCACCAAGCATTACTCCCTGGATATTCAGGCCAGGAGGGATGCTTTCGGTTTAACACAGCCACATTACTTCAGAGCCTATTCCTAAGTAGGTTCTTCCCTCCTCCATGGAGGTACTGCTGTGTAGTCTGCAATAGTCATAATATAGCAAGACTTCATGTTGTTTGAAGAAAAAATTACTCACCTTAGTAATGTTGTTTCTTCTAATGGAGTCTTGCTATATTATGACCTCCTCCCAGCCTGCCCCTCTCAGAACTCCTACTTTGGGTATGGGGTGGGTAGTCCTCTGTTGGCATTTATTGATGCCCTCTTTCATGTTTGGGTGTTGTGTTTATTTAGTTATTTTATCTTATTTTTCTGGTCCACTGACTTGATTCTTTGTGTTGGGACCTGGAAAAATGTGTTAATATATTAGTGGCCAGTTGGCTAGTGTAGGTTACAACTTCCACACAGAACCTTAGTGAGTTTTTGCTCGTAAAGATCTGACGGTTTCAGTTTGAAACCAGCCTAACAGAGCTTCTGAACCGAGCTCGTGCTCTAAGCTCCATGCTCTGCATAGAAGTTAACTCTTTCACCTCTGGAGCAGTTCTAAGGCTGGGACAAACTGCAATAGTCATAATATAGCAAGACTCCATTAGAAGAAACATTACTAAGGTGAGTAATTTTTTCTTCTACAGCAGTGGTCCAAGGAGCCAAGTTTCAAATGAGGGACATTCAGGTCCACCTAAGGTCCTTCTGGTCCCAAAAGAAGAATCCTCTTACCAAACTGGTTCCAGTGACTCAGACTCTGATCCAGGCACTCCAATGGTGGCAGGATCAGGACAATCTCAGGCAAGGGGTTCCTTTCGTCAGTCAGCCCCACTCTGTGGTCCTTACCACAGATGCTTCTCTGTTGGGGGTGGGGAGCCCATCTCAGGGCCCTCACAGCCCAGGGACAGTGGTCCCATCAAGAGTCCCTCCTGCATATCAATCTTTTGGAGCTCAGGGCAGTGTTCCTGGCTCTGCAAGCCTTCTCTCAGTCAGTGCAGAACAAGGTGGTACAGGTCAGGACAGACACCACCACCACGTGGTACATCAACAAGCAGGGAGGCACTCGGTCCACGGCCTTGTGCGCAGAAGCCATGAAACTATGGTCTCTGGCTTACTCTCTGCAGACATCCTTAGTTGCAGTCCACCTTCTGGGAAAGGACAGAGTGATAGCAGATGCACTGAGCAGAATCTCCCAGGGCCATCACAAATGGTCTCTGCATCCCCTGGTGCTAGAAGTGATTTTTTCCAGGTGGGGCATTCCAGAGATAGATCTCTTTGCAGCCCCAGACAATTACCAACTTTCTCTGTTTTGTTGCAGACCTCCAGTACTGGGCTCAGTCCCTCTGGATGCTCTGGTTCTGAACTGGGAAGGGAAATTCCTCTATGCCTTCCCTCCTTTTCCTCTGTTGTTCAAAGTTCTGATCAAAATGAGGTCACAATCCTGCCAACTAATTCTGATTGCTCCAGACTGGGCCAGGCAGCCATGGTATCCCTTGCTGCTGTCCCTAGCAGTCCATCTTCCCCTGTCTCTCCCCAGGAAGTGCAATCTGTTAACCTCATCTCAGGGGAGGATTTGGTACCCCAATCTTCGGTCCCTCAATCTTAAGGCATAGCTCTTGAAGAGTTAGAATATGCAGATTTGCATCTGTCCCAAAGGGTTGTGGACATTCTCAAAGCCTCTCGAAAGCATGCCACTAGAAAAATTTACAACTCCAAATGGAAAAGATTCATCACTTGGTGTTCCAAGAAGCATATATCCCCAGACATTGCTGAATTGTCTACAGTTCTGGATTATATGGTTCATCTTAATGGTCTAGGCCTCAGACCAGCTACTCTCAAGGTACATTTGTCAGCTGTTTCTGCTTTTCTGTCAGTGGGAAAGCCTTCCTCTCTGTCATCTCATCCTATATTCTGTAAAATTTTCAAAGGATTGCTTCATACCAATCCTCCTTTTAGGGATCCTGCTCCTGCCTAGGATGTGTATGTCTGCATTGCTCAGCTTATGCAACCCCCTTTTGAGCCTATGTCCTCAGCAGAGCTCAAGTACTTGACTTGGAAAACTGTGTTTTTGGTTGCTATAATCTCTGCCAGACGTATCAGTGAACTGCAAGCTCATTCAGTTGAACCGGACTTCATCTCATTCCATAGGGACAAGGTGGTCCTTAGAATCAATAGGAGGTTCCTACCCAAAGTGGTTTCTGATTTCCACTTGAACCAATCCATGTCTCTTCCTGTGTTCTTCTCTGATCATGCTTCCTCAGGAGATCGAAGGTTACACAGTTTAGATGTTAAAGAACCCTTAGTTACTACATAGAACGTACAAAGGGTCACAGGTTTGATTCCATCCAGTTGTTCCTTACTTATGGGGAAGTAGGTAAAGGCAAACCTGCCACCAAGAAAACTACTGCCAGGTGGATTGTGTCCTATATCCAATCCTGTTATGAGAAACTGGGAAAAATTCCTTCCTCAGGCCTGAGGGCTCATTCCACTAAAGGTACAGCTGCATCTCGGGCTGTGGCCAGGGATATTCCCTTGTTAGAAAATTGCCAAGCAGCCACCTGGAAAACAGTTCATACCTTCACTAAGCATTACTTACTGGATATCCAGACTCAGAGTGATGCTAGATTTGGCGCAGCAGTGCTTCAGAACCTATTCCCATAGTAGGTTCTGTCCCTCCTCCTTGGAGGTACTGCTTGGTAGTCTACAATTGTCAGAATACAGCAAGACTTCATGTTTGAAGAAAAAATGATTCACCTTAGTAATTGTGTTTCTTCTAATGGAGTCTTGCTGTATTCTGACCTCCCTCTCAGAACCTGTTTTTGGGAAGTGGGTGGGCAGGTGCAGTGTTGCACCCCAGGGGTGTCTTCAGCACACTTCCTGTTGGGTGCTTTAGTTTGGTTATTAAGAATTTGTTATGCTTTATTACCTTGTTTTTGTTTGGTTTTTGGGCTTCCTGACTTGAGTCTTCCTTTGGGAACCTAGACCGTTAGTTGCCAGTTGGCTAGTAGAAATTTTACAATTTCCACATTCTGATAGGTCAGTGAGTTTTTAGCTCGTAAGAATCTGACGGGTTGGATTCAAAGTACTGCAGACAGAGTCTTCAACCGAGCTCAAGCTCAATGTTCTATGCCCTGCATAGAAATTTAACCCTATACTCTCCGGGGCAGTTCAAAGGCTGGAGCTAACTGCAATTGTCAGAATACAGCAAGACTCCCATTAGAAGAAACACAGTTACTAAGCCGAGTAATTTTTTCATACTCACCTGTAAATGAAAGTTACATACCTACCGTAATTCTTGCTCTTCTCTTGTATCTTCACCATTCATTGCTACTGGGTAGCATATGCAGAGGCACGCTGCCACGTTACGGGGATTTTTTTTTTGGGAGATGTTGGCCCGATGGCTGCCCTTGAGAGCAACGCACTATGTGGTGCGCCAGGGGCAGCCGTTAGGCGGCGCAGACTCCTCCTCCATCTCAGTTCTGTAAGCCAGAGAGGTGAAATAAGGATTAAGAAAAAGAGAGCGAGGCAAGGGATAGGAAAAGGAAACAAACTGAAAAAGGAATAAGCCGATAGAGGACAGGAAAGAGGAGAATCCTACCTTAAGGGACTGCAGGGCCTCACTCCTGGGGCTGCTCCAAGGGAGGAACAGATAAGGGAGAGGAAGAAGGAAGGAAGAAGAAGAGAGGGGGACGTTGGGAGGAGGGGAAAAATTCTGCCAAGTTATGAGTTAGCTTGGCTTAAGGCTTATCAGCTCAGAAGCAAAGGCAAAGGAGCAAGGTTCCCATCAAATAAAAACTGGCCAAAGAAGGTTCGACCGAACCTTTTGCACAGCTTGATACACAAAAGGCAGACTTTCTACACCTCCCACTATCCCCAACCCCTTACTTAAGCCGAGAGCTCACAGATTACCAAAGCACATAATCTGTTCCTGAGGGAGAGTGCCCAACTATGATAGGGGAGAAAGGACCCCACTAGCACATTGTTGCGTGCTAATACTGGTGTGTGTGTGGGGGAGATTTGAAGCCCTACTGAAGGCACCCCTTTGGAAAGGTGGACAAAGACAGAGTAGGAAACTTGTTCTGACTCCCTGGGAGGCAGAGGCAAAAATCAGATCACCAGTTCCAAAAGGCAATTTGAAAAATGCTAGACTAGAGTTCGATTAGCACAGACTGGCGAAGACAGGACAAGATCCAGAGATGCCAGTGGGATCCTGGACCAAGGAACAAGACTGTTTAAGAGTAGCCTTGTTAACTGGTGATTGAGCAAACATGGCCTAAGATGGGGCCTGCAGGGCACCTTCAAGGGTAATCAGAAAGAGTTCCCTCAGGAGAAAGACAAAATCCTACTCGTTCTCCTCCCTTTCCAGACTTATGCTCCCTGTTCTGAGAGAAGAACGGAAGGCTCAAGTTTTGGGAATTAGGCTCTAAGGCCATGATGAGAAGGGGAGGAAAATCGAGCAGGGTGGAGGGGACGCCCAAGAAAGAGACCCATGAGGGGAAGGTGGGCGGGATTTAGTACTGAATCCGTGAAGATACAAGAGAAGATCAAGAATTACAGTAGGTATGTAATTTTCATATCTTCCCTTGTCAATCTTCACCATTGATTACTGCTGGGTGAGAAAGAAGCCCCCCCAGAGGGGGGGGGGACTAGAGTAACCCTGAGGGAACAAGACCCTCAGCTTCCTGTTGGTGAGAAACAGGAAGAAGAGACCCTGGCCGTACTAGACTGGAAGCCTAAGGCCGAGGAGAGCTAGAAGGTGTCCCCTGAAGATGAGGGGACGGAGGAAGCCCCTGCAGAAGCCTCCTAGCCCTGGAAGAAAAGAGGCGGGTCCCTCGGAAGGTGGAGCGAATCACCCTATGGCAGGCCAGGGGTGACAACTTTGTTAGACGAAGCCATGCCATCCGCTTAATGCAGATCGCTGTCCCCGCAAGCCTGGAAGCCACCTCATTGGCATTGTAGGATGCCCTTGCTGGGTGCCTTGCCAGTTCCAGGCCTATAGCGGAGAGGGCAATGGCCTGTCTAGATTGCTCCATATCTGGCATTGATGCTAGTAGCTGAGACATCATCGACCACAAGTGCCTGTTATAGGCAGCATGGTGTGCCTGATGTGATGCAATGCACAGCATCGCATGAGAAGAAGAGAACACTCTTCGCCCCCAACGGTCAAATTGTAGTTAATCTGAGTCCGGTGGTTGGTCATGCGCCAGGCGTTGGCGCCCGGAAGGAGTCTCTAGGAACACCAATCTTGAGGGTGGGTTGGGGAGAGAACCTAGGGACTCAGATGGAGAACAATACCTCCTCCTGCAGTCTGCCAGGGCTGGGATAGGGTCATCTGGAGACTGCCAGGTGTGGATAGACGCCTCCTGGAAGGGAATACGCCAGGATGGCACCAACAAATGCTGGGCACTGAATTCACAGAGGAATTCATGTGTCTTTCGCTCAGTATTGTCACATCTGACAAAGGAGGTACGGAGATCTGCAACCAACCTCGAAAGGAAACGCTGAACCAAACTTGCCTTGGCCAGAAAGGAGCAATCAGAATAATCGTGTTCCTTCTGAATCTAGTTTCTGCAAGACACGTGGGATCAGAGGAATCGGGGGGAAGGCATAGACGAAACTGTCCCTCCAATCTAGAGATGCAGCGTCTCTCCAGAAAATGCCTCGCTCTTGAATGAGCGAGCAGAAGTCGGGAAGATTTGCGTTTAGAGGTGAAGCGAACAGGTCCACTCGAGGTGTTCCCCAACGTAGGAAGATATCATCTAGTACCCCCTGATCCAGCTCCCACTTGTGAGCTTGAGCAGACGAGCGACTTAGTTTGTCTGCCAAGGAGTTCTCGACCCCCGGGACATGAACTGCCGTGAGGTAAAGGTCATGTTGTGCTGCCCAATCCCAGACTCTCATCGCTTCCCTGCAGAGAGGGTAGGACCGAGTCCCACCCTGTTTGTTGATGTACCATACCACACACATATTGTCCGTTTGGATGGCTAGGTGGCCTGGAAGAAGATGCAGGTGGAGGGCCTGGAGAGCACAGAGCACCGCCCGAAGCTCGAGCACATTGATGTGCAGTGATTGCTCGAGTTTGGACCAAGAGCCCTGGGTCCGATGTGGACCGAAATGGGCTCCCCAAACTTCGCGTGAGGCATCTGTGGTCAGAGTCTGGGAGGGAGGAGGAAGGAAGAATGGAACTCCCTGAAGAAGGTTCTCTCGAACCATCCACCACAGTAAGTCTCAAATCATGGGAGAGGAGACTAGGACCAAGTGG
The DNA here is from genome assembly GCA_016271365.2 of Neoceratodus forsteri. Lineage (NCBI taxonomy): Eukaryota > Metazoa > Chordata > Ceratodontiformes > Ceratodontidae > Neoceratodus > Neoceratodus forsteri. The sequence goes on from JADMNL010000027.1 coordinate 212,414,869, forward strand.
TCCAAGTCGTCTACCAACTGATCGCATTGAGAGCAATGCATCCACTGAGAGACCCTCATGTGGAGCCGAGCGTGAGGGACTGTCGGGATAGCAGCCACCATAAGCCCGAGGAGGCGAAGAACTGACCTTGCACTGACCCGTCTGCGGCCGGACAACAGGCTTATCCGAGTCTGGAATGCGGCTGCCCTGTCCGGAGGCAGAAAGGCCCTGCCTAGGGTCGTGTCCAGTATCACCCCAATAAACTGAAGCCTCTGGGATGGGATCAAGTGAGACTTGGAATGGTTGATGGTAATACCCAGACAGGCAAAGACCTGCTGGGTGAGGGAGAGGCAGTGCAGGAGTTCCTCCCTGGATGAGGCTGCCAGGAGCCAATCGTCCAGGTGCGGAAAACCTGTACCCCAGTGGAAGCAGGTAGGCCGCCACCACCGCAAAGCATTTGGTAAATACTCGAGGGGCCGAGGAGAGGCCAAATGGAAGTGCCTTGAACTGGTAGCAGTGTTCCCCATTTACTGTTTTAATGCGGTGGGCCACCACCCTATATTTTTTTACCACCGCTCTATATTTTTTTACCACCACCCTATATTTTTTTGCCACCACCCTATATTTCTATCTATTACTGATTGTTTGTTTTACAAAATCCTCCAAAATTGTTTTTTATTGACATCCTTTACTGCACTACTACCCCTGTTTTGATAGCTGGAGCACCCATGAATCCGATGTTATCCTCTCCCAGCCCGGAAGATGGAGGGAAAACCTCCCTCCTACCGGTTCCTCCGGGAAGCCCAGAGGTAGTGGGAGAGGGAAGGAGTCAGGTGGTGTGGGGCAGCACCGCAGCTGAAGCTCACGCTGTTTTTTTGGGTGGGGGGGGCTTGGCAGCTGGAGGGGGCCCGACATTTAGTGGCCCTTTTTTCCTGTGGTCTCGCTCTGGGCCGATTCCGTCTGCAAAAGGGACGGTGCTGCAATTGATGGGGATGGTACACAGAGTCAACAGACTTTAGTGCCGTCCCCTTCTCCTGCAGGTCGGTGATGATGTCCTTGACATCACCCCCGAACAGCACCGAACCCCGGAAAGGCGCTTCCTGGATTGCGGACTGCACTTCCGGGACCAACCCTGACACTCGGAACCAAGCGTGACGCTGTAAACCTACAGCAAAAGCTGAGCTCCTCCCAACAGTGTCCACTGCATCGTACGTCGCACGAAGAATGTGCCGACTGGCCGAACATGCAGAGCGGACGAGGTCAGCCACTTCCTGCTTGACCTGAGAGTCCGGAAGGGAGTCCAATTTTGATTCCACCTCACTAAGAATCGCCTTCTGGTAATCCCCCATGTGGCCAATGTAGTTCAGGGCCCTAATACCCAAAGTGGAAGAAGCAAAAATCTTCTTGCCATACTGGTCCAGAAGACGGGATTCCTTGTCAGGTGGAGACGAGCTAAGATGTTTGGGTTGAGCTGACCGGCCATGAGCGGCGCTAATCACAACCGAGTCAGCACGAGGGTGGGAGTCTAAAAAGTCAACACCCTCTGGAGCCTGGTATAACCTGTTCGACTTCCTGGGAAGTGGGGCTAAGGCCGACGGTTGTTTCCATATGGTGGTTATAAGGTTGGCATGAGGCTCGATCCAGGGTGGCACCAAAGTGGGAGCTGTCACAGACAGATTCAGATGCTCAGCGAGTTTTTTACGTTGGGGGTCTGGCTCCAAGGATTGCCACTTATGTACTTCTTGGATCTTCCGTAGCAACTCCGTGAAGGAAGGATCCTCCAAAGGAGACTTTGGAGGAGTCCTTGGCCGGGGCTTGGATGGAGAGCGTGGCTCGTCGTCTTGCTCGGAACAACCGTCAGAAGGATCCGAGGTGTCCGAAGAAGAAGATGAGGAAGAGGTAGACTCCCTCTCCTGATGAGGGGAAGGAACGGACCCCTTGGGATCCCCTCGGGGAAGCATGTCCTGCCCCTCTCTGGACCCAGAGGGTTTAGCCCTGGTGTCTGGAGGTGGGGAGGGAGTGTGTCGTCATGGACGTACGGGAACTGGCACCATCGTCGGAAGACGACTCTCCACCTCTCTGGTGAGCTAAGCCTTGGCCTCAGCCCACCAGGAGGCCAGAGTCTCCTGTGAGTCCACCGGCGGCTGAGGGGGCGGTGGAGGAGGAGGAGGAGGGGGATACGGGTATGGAATATACCCAAAGGGCACGTATCCATAACCCGACGGCAGGAAGTCCGGCGTCGGGTATTGAGGAGCCGAGTACTGTTGCGTCAGATATGTCGGCACCAGGTACTGAGGCGCCGGATACTGCGGTCCCAGGTATGGCGGCATCGGATATGACGGGGCCGTGTACCCGGGAGCCGGAGGAGCTGCCTGAGCAGATGGCCCGGCCGTAGGCCCCACGGGCGGTTTTGGAGCGGAAGACCCGGGGGTGGAGGGCCCGGCGTTGGGGTGACATCAGGGGGTGGGATGTCATCCGGCGTGAGAGCCAGCGGCCAAAGAGCCAGCGTCCGGAAAAACTGACGTCAGATCAGTTGGACCAGAAGGTGGACGGTCTGACGGAGATGGACCAGAAACCTCAGCATTGCCCGGGGATGGGGGGGAGAAATCCGCGGGGTCGTGCTGAGGAGACTCAGGGTCCCCAGAGGGCAGCAAAGGCTGCGGGGAGCCGGGAACGACGGACATAGGGGAGGTCTGGCGTCAGCTCATCCGCTGTGCGTATGTCGGACGAACCGACGTGCGGCTTAGCAGCGGGATCTGGGCGGACGCCAGAGGGGCCGGCGTCCAACTTAATGGACCCTTCGCTGGAGGCAGGCCGCGATGGAGGGGCAGCCTGGTCGGGCAGAACGGGGCACGCGTGCTGCCCCAAAGGGTCAGGCGACTTACCGACCTTCTCCGTGCAGGCGTTGGAGGAGCCGACGTCCGGCTTATCGGAGCCGCTCGCACCAGTAGGCCGCGAAACCATGGCTTTACAGGGAGCGGAGGCCTCCACAAGCCCGAGGCGCCCAAAGGGCCCGAGCGCGAGCCAGAAGGGCAAGCCGCTGCCGCCTTAGAAGCCTCTAAGACTGCTGTCGTGGAGCAGTCCCCGGGGGGGGAGACGTTACCTGTTTCACGGCGACTCCCAAGGAAGACACGGTGGGAGAGGAGCCCTTGTCCCGGTGCCTTTCCTTATCCTTTTTCTTGCGATGGCATTCAGGGGAAGTCAATGCCTGACAAAGCTTTTTCAGTTCTTTCTCCACGGAGCTCATCTTCTTTTTTATAATGTGGGCTTCCAGGGACTGCTGCCGCCTTCTCCAGGTGGCTGCGTTAAAGCTGAGGCAGTGCTGGCACTTCTCCACCGGATGGTCAGGGCCTAGGCAAAAAAGGCACAGGGAATGACCGTCCTTGTGCGGGAGTTGGGCGCTGCATGAGTCGCACTTGTTTTTGTGTTCGGAGGGTGTAGGGGACGACATACACTGACGGATACCTGACGATGGCTGAGAAAAAATCGAAAATACTTGGTAAAACTACCAATGAAGGAGCCTGACGAGCCGGGAACTTCACCGCAAGGTGCTGGCATAAGCTAACATCGCGAAAGAACTGGAAGGTGGGCATGAGGAACCGCCCCTTTATACCGACGTCTCCTGACGCCGGTCACCTGACGTGGGGACGGTCCCTCGCCAGAGACTGCTAGCTAGAAATTTTTCTGTGGGGGCCTGCTGACGTCAGTCCTTTATGTAAGTACCTACTGCAAGAGCCCTCTCGAAGTAAGATCTACTGTTACAGGTAACCAATTTTTCTAGAATCGTAGATATGTTGTTCTATCCACACTGTTTGGCAGACTCCTAGCAGTTCTCCAGGAGGAGGGAGACAAGGCGCACACCCCCTACTTAGGGGACAAAGATTGGAGAACTGAGGCCCCAAAACCAGCATCACAGTGTGACTCTAGGTTGATGTGGTAATGGGAAATGAGGGTGTTTGCTGACTTCCAGGTAACTCTGCAGATATCCTGGATAGGGACGTCCCTAGAAGGAGCCACCAACGCAGCAGTATGGTGGGTGGAATGAGCCCTTAACCCTACCTGCCAACCTATAGCAGAGATCAATGCAAGATGTAATCTATCTGCCAGCTGTCTGCTTAGCTTCAGGTGTGGTTTCAGCATAGGTGAGAAACAGCTGGCGAACCTCCCCCCGAACTTCAGCCATACGCTCCTTGTAGTAAAAGAGCGCTCGTCTCCGGTCCAAAGTATGGAGCCTGTACTCTGCCTCTGAGGTGCAATTGTGGTGGTACACCAGCAGAGTCATCACCTGGTTCAGGTGAAACTCCGACACAACCTTCAGAAGGAACTTCAGGTTGGGATGCAGGACAACATTGTCCCTGTGGAAGACCAGATACGGAGACTCAACAGAGAGCGCCTGGGGCTTCCGAATCCTTCTGGCTGATGTGATAGCCACCAGGAAGGCGGTCTTCCATGACAGGTATGACATCTCACTCCTGTGCATTAGTTCAAATGGCTTGCCCATGAGCTTTGCCAGTACTAGCAGTAGATCCCACGGTGGTGGTAGTGGTTCATGCACTAGAGGGGAAATATGGTCAAGGCCTTTAAAGAAACACCAGACCACCTTCTCTTGTGCCACTGTCTGCTGACCGGCCGGCAACTGGTAAGCAGAGATGACTGCCAAGTGTACCTTAAGGGTCATAAACTGAAGACCCCCTTTAGAGAGAGACCAAAGATAGTTGAGAATGTTAGCCACTGGACAGGACAGAGGGTCCAGGCCCTTGCTCTGGCACTAAATGGAGAATCACTTCCACTTGAAGGCATAGCACTTCCTCGTTGATTCTTTTCTGGATGCCTCCACTACAGTGAGGACATCTTCGGAGAAACCCAAAGTCTGGAACTCTAGCTGCTCAAGAACCAGGCTGTCAGATGCAGGGACTGAAAGTCCAGGTGGAGTACCTTCCCCTGACTGACTGAGAGCAGGTCTGGGCATGCTGGAAGATGCCTCGGGAGCCTGTTGCTGAGGCTGAGGAGACTGGGGTACCAAAACTGGCGGGGACAGTCCGGTGCCACCAGGATCACCTGTGCCTTGTCCCTCCTGACCTTGAGGAGCACTTTGTGGATCAAGGGAAGTGGAGAGAAGGCATAGAAGAGGCCTGGGGTCCACAGCCTTTAGAAAGCATCCCCCTGCAGCAAGTCCTGCTTGGGGGGGGCATGGAACAGCCTCAGCTTTGTGTTCTCTCTTGAGGCGGACAGGTCTGCCTGAGAGGTGCCCCACTGGGAGAACAGTGGATACTGGATCTCTGGATGGAGAGACCACTCGTGGGATGCCTTGCTCACCTGGCTGAGGGTGTCTGCTAGCTGATTAGAGGCTCCTGAATACAGTGCAGGGCTTCAAACAGGCATGAGATAGGCCTAAGGGAGCAATACAGATGAGTATGAATAGATATGCCATTGACAGAGTAAACGCCTATGGCACATTTATAAGGTAGAAAAAAATGGGCAGACTGGATGGGCCTTGCGGTCCTTAGCTGCTGTCAACTTCTATGTTTCTTGCCACATGGATATCTAGGAAATCAGCCTCCAGTCAGCTCACGAGGGTCCCGATGCAGAGTGCTTACCTGCACAGGGGCCAGGAGTGTAAGCCGCTCTGCTTGTTGAGATGGTACATGGTCATGGTATTGTCCATCTGCACCTGTACCATGTGACCCAGAAGGAACAGAGTGAATGCAGTCAGCGCCAGCTGAACTGTTCAGAGCTCCAGCAGGTTGATGTGATATTGGGACTCCTCGGGGGTCCATACCCCGTGAACTCTGTGATTCCCCATGTGGGCACCCCAGCCCGTGAGAGAGGCATTGGTCGTGAGGACGACCATTGGCTCGGACAAATGGGATCCCCTCCTGCAGATGTTCTAGGACAGTCCATCATTGGAGAGCATCCCATATCTTCTGGGTCACCATGACCAGCTGGTTGAAATGACCATAACGCTGACTCCACTGGCTAGCCAGCTCCCACTGAAGGGGGCTCATATGCCATCGGGTCCCTCGGACCTCGAAGGTGTAGGCTGCCATGTTCCCCAGAAGACACAGGAAGTCCCGAGCAGGGCGCAAGTGCCCAACCAGAAATGACTGGGCAAAGGAGGAGAGAACCACCGCCCTGTCCACTAGGAGCCTGGCTCTGGCTCAGTAAGAGTCAAGCTCTGTCCCGATGAAGCAGATCACCTCCAAAGGCACAAGTTCTGACTGGCCTCGTTAATCAGGAGACCAAGTTCAAGGCAGGTTTGAAGGGCCAGATCCCTGGACCTCTCCACCTCCAATCTTGAGAAACCCCGCAATGAGCCAATCATCCAGATAGGGGAACACTCTGACCCCTCAATGCTGAAGATGGGCTGCCACCACTGCAATGCATTTGGTGAAGACCCTGGAGGCCGATAACAAGCCAAACGGCATGGCTTGGAACTCATAGAGTCCCCTCTGCTCAGAAGCAGAGGAACCTTCGGTGTGACAGACGGGTCAGGATGTAGAAGAACATGTCCTGTAGATCCAAGGAGCAAAACCACATATTCTGCTCGACAGATGGTATAATCTGAGACAGAGTTACCATCCTGAAGGTGCGTGACCTGAGAAATTGGTTCATGTCATGCAGATCTAGAATGGGGCGCCAGCCCCCCCCCCGTTCATTTCGGGACTAGAAGTACCGAAGCGAACCCTGGGTCCGAACAGAGTTGGCAGCTCTGACCACTACCTCCTTGCGGAGGGTGGGCAGTAATAAGTCTCGGAGAGCCGACTGAGTGTGCACAGAAACCATCTCCTCCCATGGGCGCGGGCTCGGCTTGGTGGGTATTGCTCAAATTCCAGAGGCAGCCCCTGGCTGACCACTTCCAAGACCCACCTGTCCATTGTCACAGCAGACCAGGTGGAAAGGGAGTTGCAGAGCTGTCCCCCCACAGGAGGACCCAGAGTGGGTGTGACAGGTATGGGGTTGGCAACCCCCATCCCGTCACTCTGCAGGTATGGAGGAGGAGGATCTGGCCTGGGACCTTTTCTTACGAGCTTACGGGCCGCCAAAGCCCCTGACTTGGGCCAAAGGCTATACTGGAGGCAGTATAGTGCAGTGGTTTAAGTCTCTGAGCTGCAAACCTGAAGACCTGGGTTTGAATTCCACAGCCTCCACTTGCATACTTTGTGACCCTGAGCAAGTTACTTAACTTCCTTGTGCTCCTAGGTCACACCTGTAAACCAGATTCCAGCTTAGTGTGTCTCTCCTGGTTAAACAAAAAAACAAAAAAAAAAAGGTGCCAAGATTAAGCCTGCTGCTGTTGCTGCCCCAATTGAAACTGGGGCTGCTTGGCCGCAGAGGCAGAAGGCTGAAAGGGCTTTCTCTTCTGCTTTTTGGAACCCTGAGGTTCCTTCTGGGCAGATGTAATGGAGTCCAGGATGGTACTGGACTTCTGGATGCGCTGGAGGTGGCTGTCCACTCCTGGACCGAATAAATTGGTGCCCAGGAAGGGAACATCCATCCATTTGTGCTGAGTGTCTGCCATGAAGGTCAAGACCCTCAGCCAGGCCCTACGGCGCATGACAACTGTGGCCACCACCAAGCGGGCAAAAGAATCCCTGCTGTCCAGAGCCGTCTGGAGTTGCTGTTTGGCAACTTCCCGACCCTGGTTGCAGACCAGCTTGACCATGGTCTGGAGGTCCGTGGGGAGATGAGGAAGGACCTCATCCAGAATGCCCATAAGCGCATGAGAAAAATGTGCCAGGATGATGGCCGAGCTCAACTGATGAAGGCCAGATGAAGAGGCAGCATAGACTTTCCTGGCACAATGGTCTAGTTTCCTGGACTCTTTGTCCGGGGGTCTATCAGTGTCTCCTGAATTACCCGAGAGCCAAAACACACAGACTTTGTCACCAATCCTTCAGCCAAGGGGTGCTCTGTGAATCCCGAAAGGGAGCCAATGGGAACCGCATACTTGTGGGCCATCCGGGCTGAAGGCATAAAGCAGGAGACTGGGTGCTGCAAGGCCAGGCCAACAATGGCTTCGGCCACGGGAAAGACCTCTGTCAAGGAATCCCCTTTCTTCAGGATATCCGTTAGGGAATACTCGGCCTGTTTCTGAACGGGCTCCAATGGCATTCTCATAGATTCAGAGATAAGACGGAGGATGCCCATGAAGGACGTGGACATTCCTCTGTTGAGAGACTCCCAATCAATTCCTCTTCCAATGGACGTGAATGCAAGTCGGAGTCCGGGTAGATCGTCCGACCACCCATGTCACCTTCGACCCACTGGGGTGGTCGGGAGTGAGGATGACAGACAGCCTGTGTGGAAGGCCCGGAGGTTGCTTAGGTGGCGGCTCCACCGGAATTGGTGGAGAGGCCGGTTTAGGCCAAACCGGGAGGGTCTTCACTGGTTCCACGGGCGGAGGGATGGTATCAACAGGCTCCGGAGGAGTCAGTGTTGGCCTGCAGGGCGACAGCCTAGCGATGGCTAGCGTGGAAGCTAGGGTCAACTTCGAACCTGCCATCATCAACTTGACACATTAGGTCCTCCTAGCGTCAATGCAGTTTGTGTCGAAGCCTCCCCTCTTCTGAAGAGGACAAGGATGAATGCGGCGGCTCCGCTTTTTAGAACGCCATGAATGGCGTTTGTGAGATTTCTTCGGCCTATCGATCGATGGTGTCCAAGACCTCGACTTCGACCATCGGGGGGACCGTCAAGGGTGCTCAGAAGGAGCCATGGAGAACCGCGGCTCCTCCAGGTCAGGGACCATAAAGAGGTTCCCAGCAGGCTGGGTCTCCTCAGTAGGTCCAGTCAGCATCGGAGTCCTGAACAAGGACTTGTCGGCTTTATCGAGCAACAATGGAACAACAAGGTCGATAATCTCAACAGGGTCGTTGTCCCGCCTCTTAGCTGGCTGGTCTGACGGGGGTACCGTGAAGCCAGTGGCCAAGGCCGCACTTTCGATCAAAGTCAAAACAGCAGATTCCTGGGACCAAGACCTCTCTTGATCCCAAGAATGTCATCGATAAGATGATTCTTCTCTCAACTCCTTATCCTTTTTACAGGAGCAGGAGACGTGCATGCCCAACGGGCCCTCCCCCTTGGTTGGGAGAGACTGGCACAACTCCTTGAAGGAGCCTGAAAAGGTAGAGCCCAGTTTGAGTGGGACAAAGATGAATGCAGAAGAGGACCGATCAGTGGCCCGAACTGCCTCCTCCTCGAAAGCCCTCATCTGCTTGAGTTGTTCAGTGCACCCTGCAACTGTGGAGACCGCCCAACAGGCCTCTTTAGATTTGATCAGCGGGTTCTTTTTCTCCAGTCAGCCGAGCTGAAGTCATGTGAGACGACTGTTCAGGATGTTAGGCTGGATCACGCAACAGAAGTCGAAAGCCTGGGTGTCATGAGCATGGCCACCCAGGCAGTAGACGCACGAGGTGTGCAGGTCAGCATGAGACATTTTCTGTCTGCAAGGGCATCGGCGGAACACGAGCGAGGACTTGCCTTTCATTGTGGTTGCGATCACAAAGCGATCCGGAGAAACTCGAATGAGTTTAAGTTTAGGTAAGTAATCTGAGGATTTGTTCATCAGGGCCTTCTCAATGCGGGAATATTGAGGGAACCCGAATCTTCCAGTGGAAAGGAGGATCTGGCATCAAGGGGCAGAGCCAAGGGATATACCACCCGATTGGGTGGGAGGAGCCAGCTTTAAGATCATCTGGCAAGATTTAATGGGGAAAGGGACATGCCAAACATTGTGAATAGAACAACATAGCCATGATCCTAGATAAAACATTCCAGAACTATAAGCCTGTCTCTATTGGGAGAAATTTTGTTGGGGCACCCCAGTAAGACGGTCTCTTGCATTCCGAGCAGTATGTTTTGCTTGTTTCCTTGAAACTCAGCCAGACACGAAAACAGGCACTCAAGGGTAATACAGCAGGTGCAGTTACGCAACTGGCTAACAAAAAATGAAAATTATGTACCTACCGTAATTCTTGATCTTCTTGGACGAGTCTCCACCACTCATTCACACTATTGGGATCTGCGCTGGAGGCACTAGGACCCATCGGGAGCAAACTTTTTGCTGGGGAGTCGACGCCAGAGATGGCGCCGCGAGCCCTAGCTCGCTCGGCAATGACTATCTCGGCGTCAACTCCCCAACCGCCTCAGTTCCTTTTTTACCAAGGAGGTGCAGCGTAACTAACCTAGAAAGGTAGCCTAACCTAAAAACCGGACATAAGATAGTCTGGACGACCCATGTAAGAAGGGTCAACAAAGAAGTCTTCAAGGCCTAAAGATTTGAGGGAGTGAAGATCAACAAGAGAGGTGAGCTCGGGGGATGGAGGGTGGGCGTGTGAATGAGTGGTGGAGACTCGTCCAAGAAGATCAAGAATTACGGTAGGTATGTAATTTTCATATCTTCCTGGACATAAGTTTCCACCACTCATTCACACTATTGGGAGAGTACCGAGCTAATAATCCCCCGAGAGGGTGGCAGGAGAAACCAAGAGCTCACGTTTCTTAAGACAGGAGTCCATTAAGGATGGCCCTGCCAAAAGAAGAATGTCGTCTGGCATGGACATCGAGTGCATAATGTTTGACGAAAGTATGCACTGAGCTCCAGGTGGCTGCACTGCAGATGTCTGCAATGGGCACGTTGCGGATTTCCGCTAGGGATGCCGCTACCGCTCTGGTAGAGTGAGCGTAAACTCTACCTTCCAACTTAACCTGCGCCATGGAATAGCAGTGACGAAGGCATGCCACTAGCCATGCTGAGATACATCTAATAGCGACAGGCTGACCCAGCCGGGCCTCACTGAAGGAAATGAACAGTTGCTGGCCTTTACGAAAATCCTTGGTTCTATCTAAGTAGAAACGCAAGGCCCTCTTAACATCCAGAGAATGAAGAGAGCGTTCCCCTTCATTTTGGAAGTCAGCAAAATAAGAGGGACGGACCAAAGGTTGGTTAAGATGAAATTCTGACACAACCTTAGGAAGAAATTTAGGATGAGTACGAAGGACTACTTTGTCCTTATGGAACACAGTATACGGAGGGTCTGTGACCGGGCATGTATCTCAGAGACCCCTACGGGCTGAGGTAATGGCCACTAGGAAGGCAGTCTTCCAGGTGAGGAACTTTAGTTCACAGGTAGCTAGAGGCTCAAAAGGTTTCCAGTGAGCATGTTAGCACAAGATTAATGTCCCAGGCTGCAACAGGACGTCTTTAGCGGTCTGTTGTGCAGAATGCCCTTAAGAAATCTCTTAACCATAGGTAACTGAGCCAGTGAAAGGAGGAAACCGCTCATGATAATGCTGAAATGGCACTAAGGTGAACTCTTAACTGTAGAGTACTGAAGACCTGAATTTGAGAGGTCCAAAAGGTACTCTAAAACTTTATCTGGAGGACAGGAAAAGGGATTCAAAGAGGACTTTGTACACCAGAGGGAAAAACGCTTCCACTTTGCCGTGTAAGTTTTCCGAGTGGCTGGCTTCCACGCAGCCAGAAGGATATCAGAAACTCTACGAGAGACATTGAACCGATTTACTTCTACCTCTTCAGGAGCCAAGTGTGAAGGTGAAGAGATCTCAGATTGGGATGGACCACCGGTCCCTGAGTTAAAAGGTTCATCTGCAGGGGAAGTGGTCTCGGAGGAACTGCCAACATACTGTTGAGAAGTGGAAACCACAGTTGTCGAGGCCAAAAGGGAGCAATGAGAATCATCTTGTCTCCCTGAGACTCGAACTTGAGGAGTACTCTGAATTAGAGGAAGAGGCGGAAAGGCGTAAAGAAAGCGTTTTGTCCACTGCAGCCTGAACGCATCCTGACAAAAAATGCCAGGTCCTGGATTTCTGGAGCAGAAGAGAGGCAGTTTTTCGTTGAGTGGGGACGCAAAAAGGTCCAGGTCCGGAGTTCCCAACTCTTCGAATAGAGACTGAACTATGGTTGAGTCGAGAGACCACACGTGAGGATCTGCCTCTGTTCTGCTGAGACGATCTGCCAAGTCGTTTTGCACACCTGGCAGGTAGGTTGCTTGAATTAGAGCCTTGTGCTCCAAGCACCATTCCCAGACCCTCATCGCTTCTCTGCATAAGGGGTAAGAATGAGCACCGCCCTGCTTGTTGATGTAATACATCACTGCTTTGTTGTCCGTTTGGAGGAGAATATTCTTGTGACAGAGAATGTCCTTCAAAGCTCGGACCGCATAAAGGACAGCTCTCATTTCTAGGACATTTATGTGAAGCTGGGACTCGAGTTGAGTCCACACACCCTGAGTGTGGAGAGCCTGACAGTGAGCTCCCCACCCCATTAGTGAGGCGTCTGTGGTAATGGAGATCTGATGGTCCAGAGGGGCAAAGGGGTATCCTTGCAGGAGACTGTCCTCTTGAGACCACCAGGTGAGAGACCTCTTTAAGGGTTCTGTCACCTTGATGAGATAGGACTGCGGGTGAGTGGTTGGAGACCACTGAGTACTGAGCATCCACTGAGTGGTTCTCATGTGCAGACGAGCCAGAGGTACAGTGAACACTGAGGATGCCATAAGGCCCAGCAGCCGTTGCATCGAGAGCGCTGTAACTGACCTGTTTTCTCCGATGTAATGGGTCATCTGAAGGATATCGCTCCTCCTGTCCTCTGGAAGAAAAGCCTTCGCACAGGATGTGTCCAGAAGGGTCCCTATGAAAAGGAGCCTTTGGGAGGGCTGCAGCTGCGATTTCTTGAGGTTTAGCAGGACTCCCATGGATGTAAGGAGGCAAGAGGCTGTATCTACGGCATCCAGAGTCCCTTGCCTGGAAGGACTTGCCAGAAGCCAATCGTCCAGGTAAGGGAACACCTTTATTCCGAGTTTTCTGAGGTGCGCTGCGAGAACTGCACAACACTTTGTAAAAACTCACGGCGCCGAGGATAGCCCAAAAGGCAGGACTCTGAACTGATAATGTTGTCCCAGAGCCACAAACCTCAGGAATTTGTGATGCCTCGGGTGAATGGGAATGTGCTGGTAAGCATCCTGCATGTCTAGGGAGGCTAACCAGTCGTGCTGATGAAGCAAGGGTAACAGGGTTCCTAGAGAAATCATTTTGAATTTCTCCTTGGGGAGAAATTTGTTTAGCTTTCTGAGATCTAGAATGGGGCGCATTCCCCCAGACTTCTTTGGAACCAGAAAGTAATGAGAGTAGAACCCTGTATTTCGTTGATGCAGCGGCACAAGTTCTACTGCCCTGTTGCTTAGAAGGCCCTGAATCTCGGAGGTGAGAAGGTCTGACTGAGGGGCAGACAGCCTGGGCTGCCGTTTGGGAGGACGATCCAGAGGGGTTTCCACAAAATTGAGTGAGTACCCCTCGCGGATTATCCGAAGGACCCATTTGTCTGAGGTTATGGACTTCCACTGGCTGTAGAAGTGCATCAGCCAACCTCCCACCGGAGAGGAAAAGTCCGCCTCGGGCAGTTGAGGTGGGACTTGGGCCAGCAATTCATACAGGCAGGAAGGCTTTGGGCCCCTTGCGCTTCTGTTGGCGCTTCTTTTGAGGCTGGCAGGTTGGTTCTTATGGTAACCTCCTCTGCCTCTGCCTCGAAAGGACTGACGGTTATGAAACTGACGTTTACTGGCATGCCCTCGAGAGGGGGCAGGAGGGGGTCTAGCCAACTTAATGGCTGACCTAGTCTTTTGTGTAGCTTCTAGAGCTTGCTCGACCTCAGGACCAAAAAGATATGCACCATCAAAGGGTAATGCCATTACTTGCTGTTGCGCATCATTGGTGAAGCCTGAAGTGCGCAGCCAGGAATGGCGGCAGGTGCAAATACCAGCAGCGCTGAACGGGAAGCGGAGTCGAAAGCATCCATGGCTGCTTTAACCTGTTGGTTGTTAGATTCAATACCTCTGGTAATGGTTTGAAAAGCTCTGGTTTTGAATCCGACTCGGCGCTTCAACCATTTGCTGAGAGAGTGCCACAGGATATACTCATACTGAGAAAAATAGCCTTGTAACTGGCATCACATACTTAGGTAGAAGCAGCAAAGACTCTCTTACCTAAGGTGTCTATCTTACGAGATTCCTTGTTAATAGGTCGAGCTGTAGTGGTTTGAGGAAGGACGACCTTATCATTCTCTGCCAGGACTACAATAGGATCCGCAAAGGCCTGAGATGCCAAAATGGGACGATCCTTGGGGGCTGAATATTTTCTATCAATGGATTTAGCCACCGATGAAGAGAGAGCAGGATTATTCCATACCATTTGAGACACCGTCTCGAAGGAAGGCTGAATCGGAGAAGTCAAATCCGTAGGGATCTCCGAGGCGTGAAGGTATTGGAGTCTTAACAATTTCCCAGGATCGATGTCCATAGTCTGGAGAGAAAGTGTGGAAATCATATTCTTCAGCAGAGACTTAAATGACAGGTCCTCGACCATAGGCTCTGCAGCAGTAAAAGATCCTGCTTCATCCACCTCATCGCCCAGCCGAAGGTCTGGGTCAGGCTCAACGTCATCTCCTGACAGTCCAGGAGGGACTGTATGGACAGGAAAGGGATGAAATCCAGAAGATGAAGGAGGAAGCGAGAAAAGAGAGTCCCGAGGGCCCCGGCGCCGAGACTGCAGGCGCCGAAGCGACACCCGAGGAACCGCAGCAGCGCGAGGATGGCAGCGTGGCACCGCACAGCACCGAGGACAACACCGAGTGGCCCAACAGCTCCCCGGACGACACCGAGAAGCCGCCTGGCGCCGAAGGACGGCGCGCCAGCGAGCCACCTAGCGCCGAAGGCACTCCCAGAGACAGAAAAACAGGTTTTGAAGGAAAAAGAGCAGGAGATAAGGGCATCGGTGTGGCCCCCTGCGCCGAAGCCATGTGAGGGGGGGAGACACCTTAGCACGGAGTCGGCGGCACCGAAAAAGGTGCCACGCGACAAGGAAAATCCAACCGCCCTACCTGGTCGCCCAGAAAGCCCGAAGGCCCACGAGCGACCGAGCCAGGTAGCTGAACCAACCTCCGAGCCCACTGCTCCATAAGAGTGGCCCACTGATGAAACTGCTCATCTGAAGACCTACCAGCGGGTGGGGTAGGACTCCGATGTCGAAGACGTCGGCTACCAGAAGCCGCTGTTGGCGACTCCGAAGGAGGAGACCGGCAACAACCCGATAGCAGAGCATCTCTGCAGCGCAGGCGTATCAGAGGCGACCTCAAGTGATGCCTTCTCTTTTAGACCTGCGGTGCAAGAAAGCTCGAGGCGAGCGGTGCCGAGAATACGACCGCTTGGCTTTATGCATCCGCGGGACCGCCCATTCCCTGGGCATTGGACTGACCGTTGTCAGACCCCCCTTCCGGAGAAGGTGGCGGACCGGACCCAGCCCGACTGACTGAACAGCTTTCATACGAAGTCTCCCTACCATCACCTGACCTGCTCATGGTCGACTCCGTCAGTGTAGGCTGAGACTTCTTTATGTTTTTATTTAAAAATAAGAATAACTTAAGCGATACTGTATCGAGATAATACTACAAAATAATAAAAACTGAAAACTATGCTGCTAGTTTGAAGTTTGACTCCCGACAGGCGAGCGACGTCGTCACTGAAGCGCACTCGATGGCGGGAAAAAAGGAACTGAGGCAGTTGGGGAGTCGACGCCGAGATAGTCATTGCCGTGCGAGCTAGGGCTCGCGGCGCCATCTCTGGCGTCGACTCCCCAGCAAAAAGTTTGCTCCCGATGGGTCCTAGTGCCTCCGGCGCAGATCCCAATAGTGTGAATGAGTGGTGGAGACTTATGTCCAGGAAGATCAAGAAAAACTGCACTCAAGGCTGATAATGAAACAAAAAAATCACAACAAATAAATTGATGGTAATGCACGGAGACTGAACTATATAACTGAGAAGCTTTACTATCCTGTTGTGAGCATCACAACAAATCCCCTTTGCTTCAACTTGAAACAAACCTTCTTCAGGGGGTGGGGCTAGCTATGCATAGATAAATCTATACAGCTTAATTAAAGGGATGTGTATCCAAATTACTACAAACCACTAATTCACATCAGAAGCTCAGACAGTGAAATAGCAATAGTGTAAAAAAAAAATTACAACCCATTAAAAATCCCATAATGTGCTAACATTTATAAATATGCTGGACTAAAACTGTAATATAATAGTATATAAAGAATAGTGGATGGAGAATACAGAGACCTCAAAGAATTGAGGCAAGAGAAGATAAAAATAGGATAGTGGATAAATAGCCAAAGTGGCTATTGGGAAAATAAATGTGGTGAATTAAATTCAGATTGCATCAAAAGAAAAATAAAAAGGTGTGCAGATAGACGCCGGCCCAGTGGCGCTGAGGGTTGAGGTACTGGACGCCACACCTCACGCTACGCTGGTGACCTGGGTTCGGGAACGAGCCTGGGCCAGCAGGGGAGGGACAGGATGAAGTGTCCGGAGGACTGCTCTCCTATCCCTGGGGAGGGATCGGGACACCCACCACTCTGCAGTGGCCCCCGGTGGAGATTGGGTGCACTGCAGGAGTGGTGCATTAGAGGGCGGAGTGTGGTGGACGTCAGCACATAGTGCCTCCGACGTCATCACATGTCCACACTCCAATAGGGGCAATACTGGGGAAAATGGCTGGTCATGATTGTGCAGCTTGATAGCCACGCCCGGCACTGCCTAGAGGTTTGTCGTGGAATCACACTGGGGGTCTGGTCCTGGCCTGGCAAGGGGAGGCTTAGGGGTTGGGAGGAGGCCGCACCAGACCCTAACATGCAAGGGAGCCTGATGCCCTCTGTGTGGTGGGAGCCGGTGGCTGGTTGCCCCCACCTGTCCTGCTGCAGAAGGAGAGACAATAAATAAAAAAAAAAAAAGGTGTGCAGATATATAGCAGCACGACCAAATAATAATTGTCAATAACTAAATATTAGCCTAAAATGATTTATTGTGGAAATTGAAAAAAACAGGGGGAACACAAAAAGAAACAGTAAAAATGAAGGAAAATAAGATATGTACATAAGTGTGCTGTAATAAAAGCACTGCTGATAAAGTAAATTAGTATTGCAGTCAAAATGGCGCTATTATAAAAAAGGAAAAAAAAATGTATGGACTAAAGATGAGGGGAGGAAGATTACAACAAAGTATAAACATGATCCACTACCCAAATTGGCTGTAAACACAAAACATGGATGAGAGAGGTAAAAAGAAAAGAGGAAAGAGAGGGGAAAAAGGGAAAGACAGAAAAGCTTGTGAAGCAGTGCACATAAAATGAGCCAAAATCACTTTTGGGGAGGGAAAAGGAGTGGCGGCTTGTGAAGCAGTGCATATAAAATGCCAAAGTGCATTACGAGCCCAAATGATTATGGGGGGAAAAGGAAGAATTATAGAATTGCATAATTAAAATATATGTGAAAATTGCAGCAACTGATGAAATAATATACAAAAAAAAAAAAAAATCACATGTAAATATATCTACAACAATTCATATAAGTAGCATATTATGACACAGTAATAACATCCAATGGAAATAGAATAATTATTGCAAGAAGTGGTAAAAGGCAGCTTCAGGCAATGAAAGATAAATATCAAGATTCAATGAACTTCAACAATAAACACTGTTGCTGTCATAGAAAAGCAAGGTAAATAAATGATTACAAGAAATGGTAAAAGACCACTTCATGCAGTCTAGTTTGAGAAAAAGAGAAACCAATTCAACTTTTTTATTAAAAAAAAAAAAGGTATGGTCATTAAGTCCCGTTGAGTGTAGCATTTTAAACTGTAGATCCAATAGGATTCTCACTGAAGTACCAGCCTGGTTCTGTCTCCATCTTTTGGGGATTTTGTTACATGATTTTGTTATATGTTCAGTCCCATAACATCTAAAATCACCTGTGCTGCTTTTATGTAGAGTCACAAAATGGCTCTCCAGTGTGGTATTAGGTGTTGCAACTGTGACAGATCGAATATGTTCTACATCACAAAGGATGCATAGTGCGGCCAACGTAAATCATAGGGCAGATACATAGAACAATCTAGACCACATACTGTATGATGCAGAACAGCTGAACTGCTTTATGTGAATAGTGCAAGTTAGGCCGCTGATGCAGAAATTACAAGTGTTGCATTTAACACAGTGAAAAAAAGGAAATTACGTACCTACCTTAATTCCTGATCTTCTTAGACGAAATCTCCACCACTCATTCACACTAATGGGAGTTCGCCAGAGGCACTAGGACCCAGCGGGAGCAAACTTTTTTCAAGAGGGACGGCGTCAGAGATGGAGCCGCGAGGAAGCAGCACCGTTAACCTTGGCTTGTGCGGTAAAGACTGTCTCGGCATCGACCCTCCAACCACCTCAGTACCTTATTTTCCGAGGAGGTGCAGTGCAACTAACCTAAAAATCGGACACAAGATAGTCTGAATGACCCGTGTAAGAAGGGTCAACAATAAAGTCTTCACAGCCCAACCACTGAGGGAGTGAAGACCAAAAACAGAGCAGTGAACTCAGGGGGGATGGTGGGTGGGCATGTGAATGAGTGGTGGAGACTTCTCCAAGAAGATCAAGAATTACGGTAGGTACGTAATTTCCATATCTTCCTGGACATAGAGTCTCCACCACTCATTCACATTAATGGGAGAGTACCAAGCTAAGTAATCCCCCGAGACGGGCAGCAGGAGATAAGCAGCTCACATACTTAGAACAGAAGTCCGTTAAGAATGGTCCTGCCACACTTCTCACTTCTTGTTTTACAAGAAGGTGGCCAAAACCCTCCAGCTCCCTTTGGTTGAAGCTGCTGAGGAGGAAGAAGAGCCTGATTTTGTGGAGATGATGGACATCCCAGAGTCCAAAAGGTTGTCTATTCCCCTTCACAAGTCCTTGGGGAAACAGACAAAAAAAATTTTCTACAGACTCCTAACTCTTTATCTCCTGTAGATAAAAGAATGGACAGGAGATGCATGTTATCAGGCTCAGCTGCGGAGTTCCTTTATTCACATAGCAGCCATGCTGGGGTAGTGCAGGCTGCAGCCTGTGGCAGGGCAAACATTTCTTTGGCTTCACACACCCCAAGACAAGGACTCAGGAAAGTCGATGCCATGGCCAAGAAACTATACTTGGCATCCTCTTTGGGACTCAGGCAGGAAAATTATATGGCCTACACAGCCAGGTAGCAGAAGTCCAGGTGGGATATGGTTCTGAAACTGACTAAAAAGGCCTCCCCCCAGCTAGCCAAAGAGCTGGAGGAGGTGGCTGCAGATGGAATTGAGGCATCCAAAGTACAATTTCACGCAGCTGTAGACTCCAACAATGTGGCATCCAGAGTCATGGCTACATCTGTGTCTCTCAGAAGGCATGCTTGGCTCAGATGTACTAGCTTATCACAGGACACCCACTCTAAGGCTATGGATTTTCCTGTAGTTGGTAACTCTGTTTGGGGAGCAGACAGAGGCTTACATGAAGAAAATGGACGAATATAGAACCACTTACAGGAGTGCACAAGCCAAGGAAAGGCAAGCCACTCCTCAGAAGCAGCAGTCCAGGGGTAGCCCTTTTCACAGGCCTTTTTACCAAGCCCAGGCCTCCTCGTCTTACCCACAAAGGGTTTTTTTCCGAGGGAGGGGTAGAAGGGGGATGAGCAGGGCTGCTTCTTCCTCCCAATCTAAGACTCCTGCCAAGCAGACACCCTGAGGTGTCAGCCCGGGTCGACTGTCCAATCCCAGTAGGAGGCAGGCTGGCTTACTACTTTCAGGCCTGGAAGTTTGTTACCTCAGACAAGTGGGTCCTGGAAGTAGTAAGCCAGGGACTAGCCCTCAGCTTCAAAAGGTACCCAAAAAGGAGGGCCAAGTCTTTTCCACCTGCATCAGTTTCAGAAACCCTTGCCCTAGAGGCAGAGGTTTCCTCTCTCCTGGCTCTCAGAGCCATAGAGAACTCTTACTCAACACAGGGGGGAAAAGGCCTGTACTCCAGGTACTTCCTCACCCCAAAGAAAACAGGGGAGTGGCGACCCATCCTGGATCTAAGGTATTTGAACAAACACATTTCAAAACCCAAGTTCAAAATGGTAACTCTGGGAATAATCCTTCCCTCTGTGAGGCCAGGAGATGGGCTAGCATCGCTGGACCTCAAGGATGCCTACTTCCATATCCCTATAAGGTGCTCCCACAAAAAATACCTCAGGTTTGAGTTGCCTTCAGGCCATTATCAGTTCAAGGCCATACCTTTTGGCCTAACATCAGCTCCAAGGGTGTTCACAAAGTGCCTTACAGTAGTGGTGGCTTACCTCTGAAGACAGGGTATCACCATTTTTCCATATCTGGATGACTGGCTCCTAGTACGGCAGTCTTCAGACCAGGTCAGGTCAGCTCTGCAAACCACTCAGGACTTGCTCAGTTCCTTGGGGTTTCTTCTCAATCTGCCAAAATCTGTCCTCGAATCAGTACAGCTTCTCACCTTCATAGGGGTAGAACTGGATACTACCCAAGCAAAAGCTTTCCTTCCTCTGGCAAGGGTGAAGGCCTTAGTAGACCTCGCTTCCTCCTTTCAGCCTCAGGTTTCTCTTCCAGCGAGACAGTTCCTCCAACTCCTGGGCCACATGGCAGCCTCCACTGCAGTGGTTCAGGGAGCCAGATTTCAGATGTGGGACATTCAGTTCCATCTAAGGTTCTTTTGGTCACAAAGAACAGATTGTCTCACCAAACTGATTCCAGTGACCCGAACTCTGGTCCAGGCTCTCCAGTGGTGGCTGGACCAGGACAACCTCAGACAAGGGGTTCCATTTCTCCCTCAACTTCCATCAGTAGTACTGACTACGGATGCTTCCCTCCTAGGCTGGGAAGCCCACCTGGGAGCCCTAACAGCTCAGGGAATCTGGTCCTCGCAGGAGTGTCTTCTTCATATCAACCTCCTGGAACTCAGGGCAGTTTTTCTAGCCCTTCAGATCTTTTCAGATTCAGTCAAAGGCAAGGTGGTCCAAGTCAGGATGGACAACACTACCACAATGTGGTACATCGACAAGCAGGGTGGCACTCGGTCCACGGCCTTGTGCACAGAGGCCATAAGGATTTGGCCTCTGGCCTATTCCCTTCAGACTTTCCTGGTAGCAGTTCATCTTCCAGGGAAGGACAATGTGCTGGCAGATGCCCTGAGCAGGATTTCACAGGAGCATCACGAATGGTCCTTGAATCTTCACATTCTGAGGATCATTTTCTCCAAGTGGGGCATTCCAGAAATAGACCTATTTGAAGCACCAGACAATCATCAACTTCCTTTGTTTTGCTGCAGACCTCCAGTCCTGGAGACAGTTCCCCAGGATGCCCTCATTCAGAACTGGAAAGGCAGGTTTCTCTATGCCTTCCCTCCTTTCCCTCTCCTATTCAGAGTTCTGATCGAGATAAGAACACAACCCTGCACCGTGATACTGGTAGTTCCAGATTAGGCCAGACAACCCTGGTATCCTCTACTGCTGTCCTTGGCTGTCTCACGTCCCCTGTCTCTTCCCAGGAGATATAATCTTCTCTCCTCCTCCCAGGGGCAGATCTGGTACCCTAATCTCCAGTCTCTCAACCTCAAGGCCTGGCTCTTGAAGAGTTAGAATATGCAGCTCTACATCTCTCTCAGGGAGTTCTGGATATTCTGAAGGTCTCCAGGAAACCTTCCACTAGAAAACTTACAATTCCAAATGGAAGAGGTTCAGTATTTGGTGCTCTCAGAAAGGTATTGTGCCTGATTCTGCAGGCATTTCCACAACCTTAGATTATCTAGCTCATCTGAATAGTCTAGGCCTTAGGCCTGCCATTCTGAAGGTTCATCTAGCAGCTGTCTCTGCATTCCTTTCAGCAGGGAAGGGCTCTTCCCTGGCATCTCACCCTGTTTTCAGGAAGTTTTTCAAAGGCCTGGTTCACATTAACCCTCCCTTTAGGAAGCCTACTCCGCCTTGGGATCTTAATGTCTGCATTGCTCAGCTTATGCAGCCACCCTTTGAGCCTGTGGCTTCGGCTGAATTGAAGTACTTGACCTGGAAAACTGTGTTCCTGGTAGCTATTACTTCTGCCAGGCGGATTAGCGAATTATAGGCCCTGTCAATTGAACCTGACTTCATATCCTTCCATAGGGATAAAGAGGTCCTAAGAACTAATAGGAGGTTCTTGCCTAAAGTGGTTATCGGGTTTTCACCTAAACCAGTCTATGTCTCTTCCTGTATTTTTCACTGACCATTCTTCCCAAGGGGAAAGAAGATTACACAGTTTGGATGTTAAAAGGGCACTTAGCTACTACATAGAGCATACTAAGGCACAAAGAAATTACTGTCTTCAATTGTTCCTCACTTATGGTGAAGAGGGGAAAGGTAAGCCTGCCACTAAGAGAACTATTGCCAGGTGGATTGTTTCCTGTATACAATTGTGCTATGACAAATTGGGTAGAACACCCCCTTCAGGCCTGAGAGCTCACTCGACTAGGGGTACAGCTGCTACTCTAGCTGTGGCTAGAGATATACCCTTGTTAGAGATCTGTAAAGCAGCCACCTGGAAAACAGTACATACATTCACCAAGCATTACTCTCTGGACATCCAGTCTAGGAGTGATGCTAGGTTTGGCACAGCAGTACTGCAGAGCCTGTTCCCAAAGTAGGTTCTGTATTCCCTCCTCCATAGGGATCTGCTTGGTAGTCTGCATTATGTCTGAATACAGCAAGACATTTTACTTCGAGTGGGAGCTCTTGCAGCAGGCTATAACAGTAAGGACTATGCCGCAGGCACTGGAATCCTCCAGAAAACTTTTCAGCCAGCAGTACACAGCAGGGACACTCCATCTCGGCCCTTGACGTCAGCCCTTGGTAAAAACGGGCGGACCAAGCTCCATCTCAGTTCTTTTCCTGCGCATCCCGTGCACATGAGAAGAAGCCTTATTTTTCCAGCTTGCCAGAAACAGCTAAATCTGTGTTTTTTCAACCCATTTTGTACCATTTTCGATGGTTTTTTTCTGTGTTTTCGACAGATGTCTTCACTGTCGCCGTTCTCTCTGGAGCCACACCAGAACAAGTGTGACTGCAGGAGGCAGATCCCCTCCAAGGACGGGCACAAGCACTGTGTCTTTTGCCTAGGGCAGGACCATGACACCACGGCCTGCTCAGCCTGCCAGGCGTTCACCAGCCGGACCCAGATCCGACGTCTCAAGGCCCTGAAGGCGTTCCTTTTAGAGAAAAAGCAAGGAGAAGACTAAGTGCCATGGGAAAGACCGTAGTCGGTCCCGGCACCGGTCCCATTCTCGCTTGTGACCCTCTCCTAAGAAGGCATGGGTTTCCCTGGGCTCAGGTGAGCATCCGAAATCTTCCCAGGTCAAGGCCGGCTCATCGGGGGAGAAGCCAGCCAAGCTTAAGGTAACCCCGCTAAGGGTTATCACCAAGCCCGTGGAGGTCAAAACTTTAGCCACAACTCTCAAGGCACTGGCGCCGCCTGCTAAAAGTGTACCTCCAGAGCTCCCCCGAGAAAACCCGTCGTCGGTCTCACCTCTGACGCCGGTTGAAGGCGCGAAGGGTGCGGGCGCGGCCACAGAAGAGTCAACGTCCCCGTCTCCCAAGTCCTCCTCCTCTCTGGGCTCCCAAGAGGGCTCTCCTTCATGGGCCGACGTCCCGGATACTCCCTTTCCGGACCAAGCTGCTGAGATTTTCTCGAAGGACGAGCTGCAGGAGTTGTTCTCCTTTTGGTGGGGACAGGTTCAGAAGCGGACCCCCCCGTCGCAGGCCCAGACATCGGTACCGGACCCGGCGAGCAAACCACAGCCTGGAGGCGAGCCTTCCCCGAGGAAGTCCCCCGAGCGGCTGCCTATGCCTCCACCCAAGGCTCGTTCCTGCTGTCGGTCCAGAGACCGCCACAGATGCTCCAAGGACTCTGGAGACCGTCGCTGGTCTAGGTCTTGCACTTGCAGCCCTACTCGTTCCTCTGGGCGAGAGCGCTCCCGATGTCGGTCCACTGGCCGATACCGGTCTACGCTCCGTCGCCAGTCCCGGGACCGGAGCCAGTCTGGTCACAAGGAGAGGTCAGACTATTCCAGACCTAGTAGTCGATCCTCCTTTTCTTCATCGGCATCCTCTTCCTTTCTTGGGATAGGGCAGTCCCCAGGAGAGAAGGACCAGCCTCACTCGCCTCCGGATGATCCAACCTTTATGGACGTCATGAGGCATATCCAGGCCTCTAATATTGGAGTGGGAAACAGAGGACCTGGATCCGGAACGCCAAAGGTTGGCCAAATACCTGAGGCAAAAGGAGCCAAAACCATTGGTAGTCCCTCCTTTGGTGGACACATTCCAGGACCTCACCCTGTCGACCTGGAAGCGCCCAGCCTCCATCCCGGCTGTTCCCAAAAAAAATCGGACAGGCTGTATAAGACCCTGATGGCAGAAGCCTTTTTAGCAGAGAACCCTCAGGCGGACTCTTCTGTCATTACGGCTGCCTGTGACAAGACCAGGCAGCCGACGCACCTTAGCTCGCAGCCTCCCGATCCAGAATCTCAGTATTTGGACCAAGTGGGCAAGAAGGTTTACTCTGCCTCCACCTGCTCCATCCAGTCCCTCAACTACCTGACGCATATGGTCCAATACCAGAATGCTCTATGGGAAAGAGGACAAGAGCTACTGAGAGCCATGCCAGATTCCAAGCAGAAGACGGAGCTTCTGGACATTCTTAAATCGGGCTCTGACATAGGTTCCCATGTCCTGAGAGCCTCATACGACACTGCAGATACGGCAGCCCGGGCAGCTGCTTCCGGGGTTTGTCTTAGGGACCATGCCTGGTTAAGAGTTTCAGGCTTTCACCAGGATCTGCAGTCCGGTATCAGGGATCCGCCTTTCCAAGGTACCATATTGTTTGGGCCGGAGATAGAAGCACTGATTTCACGACTCCAGGAGTTGGGCAAGTCCATCTGGTCGGTCTGCCAAATGTACCGCGGCAACCAGCGACGGCAGCAGAAGAGGCCCTTTCGCAAGCCCTCAGGTAGTCAAGGTGGACAAGCCCGTGGTAATCAACAGGGTCAGAGAGGTGGCTTTTGTAGGAGAGCCAATAACCAGCAACCTGGGCACTCCTAACCATGGGCTCAAGTCCTCACAGGCCTCTCTGCCCACGCCCGGCTTAGCCCAATGACTCCCTTCTGCCCCCCCCTTCCTCCAAGGGAAGACTCAGAAGAGACAGTCGGGGGCCGCTTCTCCCTTCACCTCGAAGGGTGGAGATCGATAACTGCAGACCAGTAGGTCCTGGATATTGTCAGGAGAGGACACATGCTAGAGTTCACAGAGTTCCCTCCAAACACTCTACCAAAGTACTCCCGATATCTTCCTTCTCACATCCCACTTCTAGAAGTGGAAATTCGGACTCTCTTGCAGAAAAAGGCAGTAGAGGTAGTCTCCTTGAATCAGTGGGGAAAAGGGTTTTATTCCCACTTCTTCCTGGTCCCGAAAAAGACAGGGGACCTTCGTCCTATCCTGGACCTCAGCTCCCTCAATCTCTTTATAGAGTACAAACAGTTCAGGATGGTGACCCTTCCGGGTCTACTTCCCCTACTGCATCAAGGAGACTGACTCTGCTCCCTAGACATGCAAGATGCATATATGCACATCGGGGTCTTCCTTCACCACCGGAAGTTTCTGAGGTTCCACTTCCAAGGGGAGCATTACCAATTCAGAGTTCTTCCGTTTGCTCTCTCCTTCGCTCCTCGAGTCTTTACAAAGTGCTTGGCAGTGGAGGCTGTGGCTCTAAGGCAGCAGGGACATTACGTCTTCCCTTACCTTGACGATCGGTTGCTTGCGGCCCTGTCCAGGTCAGGCCTGCTTCAAACTCTCGAAGACATGTATATTCTATTCCGAGAGTTGGGGATCATCCTGAACCTTCAGAAATCGTCACCCGAGCCCAGTCAAGACTCACCTTTATTGTAGCGGTCCTAGATTCTATCCAGGGCATGGCTTTTCTACCCCCAGACAGGGGCGATTACCTGCAGGAGATTGCAGAAGGGATCTCAGTAACTCCTCAGGTTCCAGCAAGGAACTTCCTCAGATTGCTGGGGCACATGGCGGCAGCCATTCTGGTCACTCCTCTGGCCTGCCTCCACATGCTGGTCCCACAATGGATGCTCAGGGTGCAGTGGGACCAAGGCTTCAATGATCTAGACTTTCTAGTCAGGATCACTGAGCCAGTCAGGAGAACTCTACTTTGCTGGATGGACCCCCACAATTTGGAAAGAGGGGTCCGGTTCCATCCGGAGCCACCGGGTCAGACCCTTATGACAGATGCGTCAGATCTGGGCTGGGGAGCGCACCTGGGTACTTGTCAAACACAAAGGGTTTGGACACCCGAGGAGCAATCTCTCCATATCAATGTACTGGAAATGCGAGTGGTCCTCTATGCCCTACAAGCATTTCAGGAGGACCTGGTACCAGGCTGTCTTCTCATTCAAACAGACAATATGGCGGTCATTTTCTACATCAACAAGCAAGAGGGCACTCATTCGTACCCCCTTTGCAGGGAGGTGATGAGAGTCTGGTACTGGGCACTGGAAGAAAAAATTACTTACCTTAGTAATGTTGTTTCTTCTAATGGAGTCTTGCTGTATTCTGACAATAGCAGTGAGTCCCAACCTTCGAACTGCCCCGGAGGTGAAAGAGTTAACTTTCCATGCCAGGCATGGAACGCTGAGCTCGAGCTCGGTTGAGACTCTGTCTGTTGCTGTTTGAACTCAAACCATCAGATCTTTATGAGCTAAACTCACTGAGGTCCTGTGTGGAAGCTGTAAACCTACACTAGCCAACTGGCTACTAACATAACAACACATTTTTTGGTCCCAAAACAAAGACTCAAGTCAGAGACCCAAAAAATGAAATAACACAACACCCACTCACCCAAAGAAAGGGTGATAACAAAAAAGGTGGGGCACCTCCTGAGTGCCAACACTGCCACTGCCCACCCACATCCCAAAAACAGAGGTTCTGAGAGGGGAAGGCAGTGGGGGAGGTCAGAATTCAGCAAGACTCCATTAGAAGAAACAACATTACTAAGGTGATACAAAATCACACATGCCCCCATAATTTTTTCTTCAAACAACATGAAGTCGTGCTGTATTCTGACAATAGCAGACTACCAAGCAGTACCTCCATGGAGGAGGGACAGAACCTACTTAGGAAATAGGCTCTGAAGCACAGCTGTGACAAACCGAGCATCACTCCTAGCCTGGATATCCAGGGAGTAATGCTTGGTAAAAGTGTGAACTGTTTTCCAGGTAGCTGCTTGACATATCTCTAAGATAGGAATATCCCTGGCAGCAGCCAGGGAAGCAGCTGTACCCTCTGGTAGAGTGAGCCCTCAGGCCTGAGGGTGGAACCCTACCTAATTTTTCATAGCAAAATTGGATGCAAGAGACAATCCACCTGGCAATGGATCTTTTAGTGGTAGGTTTTCCTTTACCAACTTCACCATACATGAGGAACAGTTGGAGGGAGTCAAACCTATGACCCTTGGTACGTTCTATATAGTAGCTAATGGGCTCTTTTCACATCTAGACTGTGTAGCCTCCTCTCACCAGAGGAGGAATGGTCAGTGAAGTACACAGGAAGAGACATAGACTGGTTAAGGTGGAAGTCTGAAACCACCTTAGGCAAAAAACTTCCTGTTAGTCCTGAGGACCACCTTATCCATATGGAAGGAAATAAAGTCAGGCTTCACTGACAGGGCTTGTAGCTCACTTATGCGCCTGGCAGAAGTGATGGCCACCAGAAACACAGTTTTCCAAGTCAAGTATTTAAGCTCTGCTGAGGACAAAGGCTCAAAAGGGGGTTGCATAAGCTGAGCAATGCAAATGTTAAGATCCCAAGCAGGGCCAGGATTCCTGAATGGAGGATTGGTATGAAGCAATCCCTTGAAAAACTTGGAGAAAACAGGGTGAGCTGAAAGAGAAGAGGGCTTACCTGCTGAAATGAAAGCAGAAACAGCTGCCAGATGCACCCTTAGTGTAGCTGGTCTGAGTCCCAAGCTGTTCAGATGGACCATATAGTCAAGGACTGTGGGCAGATCAGCAGACTCTGGGGAAATATGCTTCTCAGAGCACCAGATGGAAAATCTTTTCCACTTGGAATTATAAGTAGTTCCGGTGGAAGGCTTCCTAGAAACCTTTAGAATATCCATAACACCTTGGGAGAGGTGCAAATCAGCAAACTCTAACTCTTCAAGAGCCAGGCCTTGAGATTGAGAGATTTGAGATTTGGGTACCAAACCCTCCCCTGAGCACAGGTTAACAGGTTGTAATTCCTGGGAAAAGCCAGGAGAAGATGGACTGCTAAGGACAATAGGAGAGGATACCATGGCTGTCTGGCCCAGTCTGGAGCAATCAGGATCACTTTGCAGGGTTGAGACCTGATTCTGACTAGCACTTTGAACAGGAGAGGGAAGGGGGTGAAAGCATACAGGAACTTCCCTTCCCAACTGAGAACTAAGGCATCCAGGGGGACTGAGCCCAACACTGGGGGCCTGCAGCAAAAATGGGGAAGTTGGTGATTGTCTGGGGCTGCAAAAAGATCTGTCTGTGGGGTGCCTCATCTGGAGATTATCACCTCCAAGACCAGGGGATCCAGTGACCATTCGTGATGGCCCTGAGATATCCTGCTGAGAGCATCTGCCAGGACATTGTCCTTGCCTGGGAGGTGTACTGCTGTGAGGGAGGTGTTCAGGAAATAAGCCAGAGGCCACAACTTCATTGCTTCTGTGCACAAGGCCGTAGACCGAGTGCCTCCTTGCTTGTTGATGTACCATATGTGGTGGTATTGTCTGTTCTGATCTGAATAACTTTGTTCTGAACAGACTTGGAAAAACTTGAAGTGCTAGAAATACTGCTTTGAGTTCCAACAGATTGATGAGAAGCAGAGATTCCTGAGGGGACCACAACCCCTGGGTGGTCAGGTCGCCCAAGTGAGCCCCCCACCCCAAGAAGGAGGCATCTGTAGTAAGGATTAAAGAATGAGACTGAGTGACAAAGGGAACTCCTTGTCTCACATTGTTCTGATCCTGCCACCACTGCAAGGCCTGGATCAGGGTTCGAGTCACTGGGATCAGTTTGGTCAGAGGGTCCTTTTTCTAAGACCAAAAGGCTCTCAAATGGAACTGAATGTCCCTCATCTGAAATCTTGCTCCTTGCAACACTGCTGTAGAAGCAGCCATGTGCCCCAGGAGCTGCAGAAAATGCCTTGCTGGTCGAGACACCTGTAGGATGAATGAGGAGGCCAGAGTGATAAGGGTCCTTGCCCTGTCCAGGGAAAGGAAGGCTCTGGCCCTTTCTGTATCTAGCTCTGCACCTATGAAGGTGAGGAGCTGAACAGGCTCTAGAACTGACTTTGAAAGATTCAGAAGGAAACCCAGAGAGGTGAACAGTTGCTGAGTTATCTGTAGGTGTAACTTGACTTGGTCTGGGGACTGGCCTACTATGAGCCAGTCGTCCAGGTAAGGGAAGATGGCAATCCTTTGCTTTCTTAGAGAAGCAACTACTACTGCCAGGCATTTTGTGAACACCCTTGGAGCAGAGGTTAGACCGAAAGGCATTGCTCTGAACTGGTAATGGCCTGAGGGCAGCTCGAACCTGAGGGACTTTCGATGGGAGCTTCTGATGAGAATATGGAAATAGGCATCCTTGAGGTCCAGGGAAACTAGCCAGTCCCCTGGCCTTAGAGAGGGTAGAATTATTCCCAGAGTCACCATTTTGAATTTTGGCTTTAAAAGGTGCTTGTTTAAATATCTGAGATCCAGGATGGGCCGCCATTCTCCTGTCTTTTTTTGGGGTAAGGAAGTACCTGGAGTACAATCCTTTGCCCTGGTGTAGGGGTGGAACCCGTTCCACAGCTCTGAGAGCCAGGAGGGAAGAGACCTCTGCTTCTAGGGCAAGTGCCTCTGAGGGATTTGCAGGTGGAAAAGATCTGGTTCTCAGCTTTGGAAATTTTTTGAAGCTGAGAACCAGTCCCTGGCTTACTACTTCCAGGACCCACTTGTCTGATGTTAGAGACTTCCAGTCCTGGACAAAGTAAGCCAGCCTGCCCCCTACAGGTGGTGGAGAATCGGCCCTGGCAAACCCATCAGGGTGCCTGTTTGGCAGGGGGTTTTGGCTGAGGGGTGGAAGCAGGTCTGCTTGTACCCCTTCTGCCTCTGCCTCTAAACTCCCTCTGAGCATAGGCAGAAGAGGAGGCCTGGGCTTGGTAGAAAGGCCTATGAAAAGGCCTGCCCCTGCCCCTGGGATGCTGCCTTTGAGGAGTGGCCTGCCTTTCCTTGGCTTGGGCACTCCTATAGGTGGTCCTATATCCGTCCATTTTCTTCATGTAATTCTCTGTTTGCTCCCCAAACAGAGAATTACCCACAACAGGAAAATCCATGGCCTTAGTCTGGGTATCCTGTGACAGGCTAGTACATCTGAGCCAAGCCATTCTACGAAGTGCCACAGATGTAGCCATGACTCTAAATAACACATCATTGGAGTCCACTGCAGCATGGAATTGCACCTTGGATGCCTCAATACCATCCGCAGCCACCTGCTCCAGCTCCTTGGCAAGCTGGCCAGGGACCTGTTTTGCTAAAGCCATGACAGTGTCACATCTGGATTTCTGATACCTAGCAGTATAGGCCATATAGTTGGCCTGTCTGAGTCCCAGGGATGCTGCCATGTACTGTTTCTTTGCCATGGCATCAATCCTCCTGGAGTCCTTGTCTGGGGGGTGTGAAGCCAAGGGAATATTTGCCTTATCACAGGCTGCAGCCTGCACTACTCCAACATGGCTGCATTGTTGTGTAAGGAATTCCGTATCTGAGCCTGACAATGTATATCTCTTGTCCATTCTTTTATCCACAGGAAGTATGGTGTTAGGAGTCTTTAAAATCTTAAATGTCTGTTTCCCAAAAGATTTGTGTAAGGGAATTGACAGCCTCCTAGACTCTGGGATATCCATCATTTCCACATAGTCAGGCTCCTCCTGGTCATCCACAGCTTCTTCCATAGGAAGCTGGAGGGTTTCAGATACTTTTTTATAAAACATGAAATGGGAGGGGGACTCAGAAAGCCTAGGAGGAGACACTCCTGAAGGTCTGTCTGGGGAGATGTCCGGGTCAATGGGCACATCCAGACTTTCAAAACCACATTCACTTTCCTCATACTACTCTTCCTCCTCCTCCGGTTCATAATATTCCTCTAAATCATAATCTTGAACTGGTGGAACCGGCTGAACCGAGTGCCTCCCTGATGGTGCCGGTTCGGTTGGAACCGGGGAAAGCGACTGCACAATTTTTATCGCTTTGGCTATTTCTTCAGCGGTTGGAGAAGAAAGTTTTGGATCCACACCAGCTGATTTTCCTTTCTTGTTCTCTTAGCTGGAACCGACTCCTCAGAATCGGATCTCCTTTGCCGAAGAAGTCTCGTCCTGGTCAGAGGCACTCCTTCTAGTTCGGTTTGAACCGAACCGGGCTGTATCACATCGGTTCAGCGGACTTTTGGCCTCCCTTTCCTGAGCCTACCAACTCTTTCTAGGGTAGCTGCAGGAAAATTTTTACAAATCTGGCAGTCTGCATTGAGGTGGTCAAACCCCAGACAATAAACACAGGTGGTGTGGGGATCAGCCTTAGCAAAGACTTCCCCACACACACTGCAGTGTTGAAACCCAGTGAGCCCGGTTTTTCTTTTGGGTTTCTCAGACATTGTGCCAGTCCTAACCAAACTTACCCTTTTAATGGCAAACCGCCAGGCAAGACCCTCTTATCGGTTCCTGACCGTGTCACGGGTCGTGGAAAAAAACGTAATAAAATCCATTTTTTTTAGAACCGATAAAAACCGGTAACCACACTCTGAAAGTACAGATAAAGATTTTTTAGCAACTTGATCGGTTCAAACCGAACCGATGAACAGTTTACAAGTTCCACACAGAATAGAAAATAATAATAAACCTATCTAGTACTCACAAATACCACAGACAGAGACTGAACCGACAGGTTGCGGTTTAAATTCGGTCGAAAACTAAGAAAAATGGTACTTTAACCGACAAATTGAACCGAGCAACAGGAGAAATCTCCGGAGCGACTGTTCAGCGAGGCGGAGTAAAGAACCTGACGGTTTGAGTTCAAACAGCAACAGACAGAGTCTCAACCGAGCTCGAGCTCAGAGTTCCATGCCTGGCATGGAAAGTTAACTCTTTCATCTCCGGGGCAGTTCGAAGGTTGGGACTCACTGTTATTGTCAGAATACAGCACGACTTCATGTTGTTTGAACAACGCATTCTGCTATCTGCAATGCACGTTCCAGGCGTCCTAAACAATCTGGCCGACAGCCTAAGCAGGTCTCGATCTAGAGCACACAAGTGGGAGCTGTTACAAACCATAGCAGATCAGCTCTTCGACAAGTGGGGTCGTCCAGAGCTGGACCTTTTTGCGTCACCACGCAACGCCAAACTGCCAATGCTTTGCTCGCTAGAGCACGCGCCTGGAGTTTTCTGGCCAGACGCATTATCCCTTTGCTGGGCAGGGAGGTTTCTCTACACCTTTCCGCCCTTCCCTCTCATTCAGAGAGTCTTGCTGAAGTTGCAGGCTGAAGGGGCTCGAATGATTCTTATAGCTTCCTGGTGGCCTCGGCAGATTTGGTTTCCACTCTGCAGCGGCTGTCCACGGAACCTCCAGTTCCGCTGCCCATATGCTCGCAGTTGCTATCCCAGGAACAGGGATCATTGGTCCATCCGGACCTCCGTTCCTTAAATCTGCATGCTTGGCTCCTTCAGGCGTAGCCCAACACAGATATGGGGTCTCCCCAGAGGTAGCGGCAGTCCTAGTGTCGGCGAGGAAGCCCTCCACCCACTCCGCCTATGCTGTGAAATGGAAGCGGTTTTGTTTATGGGCCTCATCACAGCATTTGGACCCTGTCCAGTGAACTCAGCGTTACAGTACCTCCTCTCCTTGTACCAACATAGCCTGAGTTACCTCCTCTATTAAGGTGCACATGTGGGCTGTCTCCGCCTATCATGCTCTAATTGGGGACAAGGCTTTAGCAGTTAGATGTAGCCCGCATCTTTTTCAGGGGAATTTTGCATATGAGACCACCCATTAGGGACCCTATCCCATCCTGGGACCTCCTTTTTGTGTTGGAGAAGCTTACCCTCCCTCCTTTTGAACCGGCAGCGGATTGTGAGCTGCGTTTTCTTTCCTGGAAGGTGTGTTTCAAACAACATGAAGTCTTGCTGTATTCTGACAGCAGCAGTGAGTCCCAACCTTCGAACTGCCCCGGAGATGAAAGAGTTAACTTTCCATGCCAGGCAAGGAACGCTGAGCTCGAGCTCGGTTAAGACTCTGTCTGTTTCTGTTCGAACTCAAACCGTCAGATTCTTTACTCCACCTCACTGAACAGTCGCTCCGGAGATTTCTCCTTCTGCTCGGTTCAATTTGTCGGTTAAAGTACCGTTTTTCTCGGTTTTCGACCGAATTTAAACCGCAACCTGTCGGTTCAGTCTCTGTCTGTGGTATTCGTGAGTACTAGATAGGTTATTTATTAATCTTATTCTGTGTGGAACTTGTAAACAGTTTATCAGTTCGGTTTGAACTGATCAAGTTGTCTAAAAATCCTAAATTGTACTTTTAGAGTGTGGTTACCGGTTCTTATCGGTTCTAAAAAAACCTGATTTTATCATGGTTTTTTCCACGACCCGTGACACGGTCAGGAACCGATAAGAGGGTCTTGCCTGGCGGATTGCCATTAAAAGGGTAAGTTTGGTTAGGACTGGCACAATGTCTGAGAAACCCAAAAGAAAAACCGGGCACACTGGGTTTCAACACTGTAGTGTGTGTGGGGAAGTCTTTGCCAAGGCTGACCCCCACACCAACTGTGTTTATTGTCTGGGGTTTGACCACCTCAATGCAGACTGCCAGATTTGTAAAAATGTTCCTACAGCTACCCTAGAAAAGAGAGGTGGTAGGCTCAGGGAAAGGGAGGCCAAAAAGTCCGCTGAACCGGATGGCCAGCCCGGTTCGGTTCAAACCGAACCAGAAGGAATGCCCTCTGACCAGGGCGAGACTTCTTTGGGCAAAGGAGATCCTACTCTGAGGAGTCGGTTCCAGCAAAGAGGACTAGAAAATCAGCTGGTGTGGAGCCAAAACTTTCTTCTCCAACCGCTGAAGAAATAGCCAAAGTGATCAAAATTGTCCAGTCGCTTTCCCCGGTTCCGACCGAACCGGAACCATCAGGAAGCGCTCGGTTCGGTTGGTTCCACCGGTTCAAGATTATGATTTAGAGGAGTATTATGAACCGGAGGAGGGGGAAGAGGAGTATGAGGAAAGTGAATGTGGATTTGAAAGTCTGGATGTGCCCACTGACCCGGACATCTCCCCAGACAGACCTTCAGGAGTGTCTCCTCCTAGGCCTTCTGAGTCCCCTTCTCATTTCAAGTTTTATAAAAAAGTGGCTGAAACCCTCCAGCTTCCTATGGAAGAAGCTGTGGATGACCAATAGGAGCCTGACTTTGTGGAAATGATGGATATCCCAGAGTCTAGGAGGCTGTCTATTCCCTTGCATAAATCTTTTGGGAAACACACATTTAAAATTTTAAAGACTCCTAACACTATACCTCCTGTGGATAAGAGAATGGACAAGAGGTATGCATTGTCAGGCTCTGATACGGAGTTCCTTACACAACAATGCAGCCATGTTGGGGTAGTGCAGGCTACAGCCTGTGACAAGGCAAATATTCCCTTGGCTTCACACCCCCCAGACAAGGACTCCAGGAGGATTGATGCCATGGCAAAGAAACAGTACATGGCAGCATCCTTGGGACTCAGGCAGGCTAATTATATAGCTTATGTTGCTAGATATCAGAAATCAGATGGGCCGGCCCGGTGGCGCTGAGGTTTAGGCGCTGGGCATACACCTCGCTCACGCCCGGCGACCGGGTCCGGGGAGCAGACTGGTCGTCGGTGGGTCGGCCGGGAGATAGGCTTGAGCGTCCAACCACAGCTCGGCTTCTCCGGGAGGGATTCAGCCGCTGTCGACACCTGCCAATGCACCTAAGCGGAGGCTCGAGGAACTGCAGGCTCCACCTGGGGAGATGGGCGGCTATTGAGGCAACACAGGACGCCGGCGTACGCGCATGTCGACGCCGGGGAGGGTACTTGCTGCTTTCGGGAGGAGAAATCGTGGAAAAAAGCCTGCCAAGCCGGGAAGACGGGGGACCATGGCCGTGCCTACGATTTGCCTGTGCCCACCCAGCAGACCACAGACCGACGAAGGTAAGTAATGGGGTTTGACCCCTCACCTCATCCCCTCCCGGGGGGTAATCCGAGGCTCCATGGGGCCAGTGGGTCTGTGTGGGTAGGGTTCCGGGCAGTGGGATGTCCAATTGTCCCCCCTGAAGGGTCGGAGGTGGCAGGCTGGGAGGAGAAATAAACAGTAATTTCAAAAAAAAAAAAAAAAGAAATCCAGATGGGACACTGTCATGGCTTTAGCAAAACAGGTCCCTGGCCAGCTTGCCAAGGAGCTGGAGCAGGTGGCTGCTGATGGTATTGAGGCATCCAAGGTGCAATTCCATGCTGCAGTGGACTCAAATAATGTGTCATCAAGAGTCATGGCTACATCTGTGGCACTTCGCAGAATGTCTTGGCTCAGATGTACTAGCCTGTCACAGGATACCCAGACTAAGGCCATGGATTTTCCTGTTGTGGGTAATTCTTTGTTTGGGGAGCAAACAGAGAATTACATGAAGAAAATGGACGAGTATAGGACCACCTACAGGAGTGCCCAGGCCAAGGAAAGGCAGGCCACTCCTCAGAGGCAGCTTCCCAGGGGCAGGGGCAGGCCTTTTCACAGGCCTTTCTACCAAGCCCAGGCCTCCTCTTGTGCATATGCTCAGAGGGGGTTCTTTAGAGGGAGAGGCAGAAGGGGTACCAGCAGACCTGCTTCCACCCCTCAGCCAAAACCCCCTGCCAAGCAGGCACCCTGATGGGTTTGCCAGGGCCGATTCTTCACCACCTGTAGGGGGCAGGCTGGCTCACTTTGTCCAGGACTGGAAGTCTATAACATCAGACAAGTGGGTCCTGGAAGTAGTAAGCCAGGGACTGGTTCTCAGCTTCAAAGGATTTCCAAAGCTGAGAACCAGATCCTTTCCACCTGCAAACCCTTCGGAGGCACTTGCCCTAGAGGCAGAGGTCTCTTCCCTCCTAGCTCTCAGAGCTGTGGAAAGGGTTCCACCCCTACACCAGGGCAAAGGGTTGTACTCCAGGTACTTTCTTACCCCAAAAAAGACAGGAGAATGGCGGCCCATCCTGGATCTCAGATATTTAAACAAGCACCTGTTAAAACCAAAATTCAAAATGGTGACTCTGGAATAATTTTACCCTCTCTAAGGCCAGGGGACTGGCTAGTATCCCTGGACCTCAAGGATGCCTACTTCCATATTCTCATCAGAAGCTCCCATCTAAAGTACCTCAGGTTCGAGCTGCCCTCAGGCCATTACCAGTTCAGAGCAATGTCCTTCGGACTAACCTCTGCTCCAAGGGTGTTCACAAAATGCCTGGCAGTAGTAGTTGCTTCTCTAAGAAGGCAAAGGATTGCCATCTTCCCTTACCTGGATGACTGGCTTATAGTAGGCCAGTCCCCAGACCAAGTCAAGTCACACTTACAGATAACTCAGCAACTGCTTACCTCGTTAGGTTTCCTCCTGAACCTTTCAAAGTCAGTTCTAGAGCCTGTCCAGCTCCTCACCTTCATAGGCACAGAGCTAGACACAGAAAAGGCCAGAGCTTTCCTTCCCCTGGACAGGGCAAGGACCCTTATCTCTCTGGCCTCCTCATTGACCTTGCAGGTATCTCGACCAGCAAGGCATTTTCTACAGCTCCTGGGGCACATGGCTGCTTCCACAGCAGTGGTGCAGGGAGCAAGATTTCAGATGAGGGACATTCAGTTCCATTTGAGAGCCTTCTGGTCTCAAAGGAAGGACCCTCTGACCAAATTGATCCCAGTGACTCGAACCCTGATCCAGGCCCTACAATGGTGGCAGGATCAGAGCAATCTGAGACAAGGAGTTCCCTTTGTCTCTCAGTCCCACTCCTTAATCCTTACTACAGATGCCTCCCTCTTGGGGTGGGGGGCTCACTTGGGCGACCTGACCACCCAGGGGTTGTGGTCCCCTCAGGAGTCTCTGCTCCACATCAATCTGTTGGAGCTCAGAGCAGTATTTCTAGCACTTCAAGTTTTTTCCAAGTCTGTTCAGAACAAAGTTATTCAGATCAGAACAGACAATACTACCACAATGTGGTACATCAACAAGCAAGGAGGCACTCGGTCTACGGCCTTGTGCACAGAAGCAATGAAGTTGTGGTCCCTGGCTTATTCCCTGAACACCTCCCTCACAGCAGTACACCTCCCAGGCAAGGACAATGTCCTGGCAGATGCTCTCAGCAGGATATCTCAGGGCCATCACGAATGGTCACTGGATCCCTTGGTCTTGGAGGTGATATTCTCCAGATGGGGCACCCCACAGATAGATCTTTTTGCAGCCCCAATCACCAACTTCCCCTTTTTTGTTGCAGGCCCCCAGTATTGGGCTCAGTCCCCCTGGATGCCTTAGTTCTCAGTTGGGAAGGGAAGTTCCTGTATGCCTTTCCCCCCTTCCCTCTCCTGTTCAAATTGCTAGTCAAAATCAGATCTCAACCCTGCAAGATGATCCTGATTGCTCCAGACTGGGCCAGACAGCCTTGGTATCCACTCCTTCTGTCCTTAGCAGTCCATCTTCCCCTGTGTCTTCCCAGGAATCACAACCTGTTAACCTGTGCTCAGGGGGAGGGTTTGGTACCCGAATCTCAAATCTCTCAATCTCAAGGCCTGGCTCTTGAAGAGTTAGAGTTTGCTGATTTACACCTCTCCCAAGGTGTAATGGACATTCTGAAGGCTTCTAGGAAACCTTCCACCAGGGCTACTTATAATTCCAAGTGGGAAAGATTTTCCATATGGTGCTCTGGAAAGCATACTTCCCCAGAGTCTGCTGATCTGCCCACAGTCCTTGATTATATGGTCCATTTAAATAGCTTAGGGCTCAGACCAGCTACACTGGAGGTGCATCTGGCAGCTGTCTCTGCTTTTATCTCAGCAGGTAAGCCCTCTTCTCTTTCAGCTCACCCTGTATTCTCCAAGTTTTTCAAGGGATTGCTTCACACCAACCCTCCTTTCAGGGACCCTGCCCCTGCTTGGGACCTTAATGTTTGCATTGCTCAGCTTATGCAACCCCCTTTTGAGCCTTTGTCTTCAGCAGAGCTTAAGTACTTGACATGGAAAACTGTGTTTCTGGTAGCCATCACCTCTGCCAGACGCATAAGTGAGTTACAAGCTTTGTCAGTGGAGCCTGATTTTATCTCCTTTCATAGAGATAAGGTGGTCCTCAGGACTAACAGGAAATTTTTGCCTAAGGTGGTTTCAGATTTCCACCTTAATCAATCTATGTCTCTTCCTGTGTACTTCACTGACCATTCCTCCTCTCAAGAGGAGGCTCCACAGTTTAGATGTGAAAAGAGCCCTTAGCTACTACATAGAACGTACTGAGGGTCACAGGTTTGACTCCCTCCAACTGTTCCTCACTTATGGTGAGGTTGGTAAAGGAAAACCTGCCACTAAAAGATCCTTTGCCAGGTGGATTGTCTCTTGAATCCAATTTTGTTATGGAAAACTGGGTAAGGTTCCACCCTCAGGCCTGAGGGCTCACTCCACCAGAGGTACAGCTGCTTCCCTGGCTGCTGTCAGGGATATTCCTATCTTAGAGATATGTCAAGCAGCTACCTGGAAAACAGTTCACACTTTTACCAAGCATTACTCCTTGGATATTCAGGCTAGGAGTGATGCTCGGTTTGGCACAGCTGTGCTTCACAGCCTATTTCCTGAGTAGGTTCTGTCCCTCCTCCATGGAGGTACTGCTTGGTAGTCTGCTACTGTCAGAATACAGCAAGACTTCATGTTGTTTGAAGAAAAAATTACTCACCTTAGTAATGTTGTTTCTTCTAATGGAGTCTTGCTGTATTCTGACCTCCCCCCCTGCCTGCCCCTCTCAGAACCTCTGTTTTGGGATGTGGGTGGGCAGTGGCAGTGTTGGCACTCAGTAGATGCCCACCTTGTTGTTTCACCCCCTTTTCTTGGGTGATTTGGTGTTGTGTTTTTCATTTTTTGGGTCTCCTGACTTGAGTCTTTGTTTTGGGACCAAAAAATGTGTTGTTTATGTTTAGTAGCCAGTTGGCTAGTGTAGGTTTACAGCTTCCACACAGGGCCTTAGTGAGTTTGCTCGTAAAGATCTGACGGTTTGAGTTTAAACAGCAACAGACAGAGTCTCAACCGAGCTCGAGCTCAGCGCTCCATGCCTGGCATGGAAAGTTAACTCTTTTATCTCCGGGGCAGTTCAAAGGTTGGGACTCACTGCTGCTGTCAGAATACAGCAAGACTCCATTAGAAGAAACAACATTACTAAGGTGAGTATTTTTTCTTTTTGGTTGCTATTACCTCAGCTCAAAGAGTTTCTGAGCTTCAGGCTCTGATGTGTAAGGAGCCGTATTTTGTTTTTCACAGGTAAAGGGTTTCCCTTAGGACAAATCCTAAGTTTCTTCCAAAAGTGGTCTCAGAGTTGACCCTCAACCAGTCGGTTGACCTCCCAGTTTATTTCCCTTCCCCTTCGAATAGAGGGGAAGCTCTCCTTCACACATTGGATGTCCACAGGACACTGAGGTATTACCTCAAAAGGACGGCTGCGCACTGTTAGTCGGAGCAACTCTTTGTGACTTTTGCAACACAATGCTTGGGCAAACCGGAGACCAAGCAGATGATTTCAAAGTGGATCGTCCACTGCGTATCATTTTGCTGTGAAAAGCATAATAAGCCCCTACTTGGTTCAGTTAGGGGTCACTCCACTAGAGGAGTGTCTGCAGCTTTTGCCGCCCTGAGAAATGTTCCCATAAGGGACATCTGTGCGGTCGCTACCAGGAACTCGGTGCATACCTTTGTCAAGCATTACAGCTTGGACATCATCTCCAGACGCCGCACCAGTTTTGGTCTGGCCATTTTGCAGGGACTTTTTTCCTAAGCCTCAGGAGTCAGTAATGTCCACCTCCCGGGGTCGACTACCTCTTCGGCGTGGGACTGCTTGGTATTCAGTCCTTACTGTTATAGCCTGCTGCAAGAGCTCCCATTTGAAGTAAGATAGTACAGTTATGTAAGAACTTACTGTAACAGTAGATCTTCGATAGGAGCTCTTGCAGCAGGCATTGCTTTCCCACCCGCCTTCCCCCTCGAGTGGTACAGATCTTCATCTACTGCTTCATCTCCTTCTCTTGTCAGTGCTTCTTTACGGGCCTTGGCGGGAGAACTGAGGTGGAGCTGGGTCCGCCCCCTTTTGTACTAGGGCTGATGTTGGGGCGGTCCCTGCTGTGTACTGCTGGCTGAAAAGTTTTCCGGAGGGTCCTAGTGCCTGCGGCATAGTCCTTACTGTTATAGCCTGCTGCAAGAGCTCCTCTCGAAGATCTACTGTTACGGTAAGTTTTTACGTAACTGTACTTTCATGTTGTTTGAAGAAAAAAATTACTCACCATAGTAATGTTGTTTCTTCTAATGGAGTCTTGCCGTATTCAGACACCCCCGTCCACCTCCCCTCTCAGAACCTGTTTTTGGGAAGTGGGTTGGCAGACACAGTGTTGCACCTCAGAGGTGTACCTTGTACCCTCTCTCTTGGTGGGGTAACTTACGTTTTTCCTTCTTGTGTTGCATAGTTTGAATTGTCACTACCTTATTTCTTCTTGGGTTCTCGACTTGAGTCTTTTTTGGACCCCAAAAAGTATTTTGCCTTTTGGCTATGTGTTCAAACAATTTCCACATTTTAGCGTCAAGTCAGTTAGTTGCTCTTAAGAATCTGACGGCTGCTCTGATAAGTACCACAAACAGAGGTTTGAAAACCGAGCTCAAGCTCAACGTTCCATGCTTCTGCATGGAGTTAACTCTTTCCTCTCCAGGGCAGTTCAAGTGCTGGGGCTAACTGCATTATGTCTGAATACAGCAACACTCCATTAGAAGAAACAACATTACTATGGTGAGTAATTTTTCCTATGACTGTAGAGTACTGCAGACCTGTATTTGAGAGTTCTAAGAGGGACTCCAAGACTTTATTCGGTGGGCAGGAAAAAGGATTCCAAGAGGATTTTGCACACCAGATAGAGAAACGCTTCCATTTGGCTGTGTAGGTTTTTCTAGTGGCTGGCTTGTGCGCAGCCAAAAGGATATCAGAAACTCTACGAGAGACATCAGATCAAATCAACTTTATTTTTATAGCGCCTTTCAAAACCAAGGCGCTGTACATAAAACCAAATACATGAAGATAAAAATTTAGAACAAAAACATTAAAACAGATCATACGAGCCGGCCCAGTGGCGTAGAGGGGTGAGGCGCAGGCGCTTTACCTCAACCCATGCCGGCGACCCGGGTTCGGGAACGACTCGCCTGGGGGTCAGTAGGACGGGAGAGGATCGAAAGGCCCTAAGGACTGCTCTCCTCCCCGGGTGGATTAGGCATGCTCGCTTGAAGCAGCCCTGGTGGAAACGGGGCACTACAAGAAGCGCAGACGGGGAACAGAAAAGTGGAAAATTATGTCCGAAAGATCGGATGATTTGCCGCCTGGATCCCCGCCTTCCATGGAACCCCTGAGAGCTGTGGAAATCCTGTCCCAGCAGCATCAGGGCTAAGACTAAGAATGCCTGAAGGCAATTCTCCGGAAGGAGGGGACCCGGTCCGACGGTTGGGATACGTCGGGCTACCCTGGTCGGCTGCGATGTGGGATCCAGGGGAAGCTGGCATCGGGGTGGGTTCAGAATGGAGTTAGCAGGGGCAGTCCTTGGCAGAAGGCCTGAAGGAGAGGCCGGTCGGGTGCAGGGGGTGATAAATAAATATTGCAAAAAAAAAAAAAACATCATCCATGACTAGGGAAAGCTAACTAAATAAATAAGTTTTTAACTCAATTTTAAATCTATCGACAGTTGGGCATTCTCTCAGCTAACGAGGTAGAGAATTCCACAGGGTTGGCGCTGAAAAAGCAAAGGCACGAGATCCAGATGTCTTCAATGGTACCCTGGGAATCTCCATCAATCCTTGTTGGTGGAACGGAGAGGACAGAGGGGGCAGTAGGGTACCAGGAGATCTTGCAGGTAACCGGGTCCCTGATCATGTAGGGCTTTAAAGGTTAGCAAGCCAACCTTAAAGGTGATCCGCCACCAAACAGGCAGCCAGTGCAGCTCGTGGAGCACAGGCGTAATATGACTGGTTCTTGAAGTCCCAGTCAAAAGCCTGGCCACCTCGTTCTGCACCTGCTGTAGGCAGCGAATATCAATCCCTGGTAGCCCTAGGTAGAGGGAATTGCAGTAATCAAGATGGGTAGTGACAAAGGCATGGACCAGTGTTGGAAGATCATCCGGAAGAACCAGGTGTTTCACCCAGGCGATATTCCTCAGATGGTAAAAAGAGGATTTGATGACAGCTGACACCTGAGATTTTAGGGTCAGACATCATCAAAAATAACACCCAGGTTATGCACCTGATCCGAGGTAGTGAGCGACATACCACCAAGTAATAAACCTGATGGTTGGCCAGCCCCCAAACCCGCCCCTGGACGACCTGGGTCCACTACCAGCACTTCAGTTTTATCCGGATTCAGTCTCAGCCAGCTGGAACGCATCCAAAATCTGATCTCAGTAAGGCAATTATTTAGCACGGAGAGTGCATCATCCTGTCCAGGCAGAAAGGACATATACAGCTGAGTATCATCTGCATAGCAGTGAAAACCCAGACTGTATCGCCTGATGATATCTCCCAATGGCAGCATATACACTGCAAACAACATGGGGGCTAGAATGGAACCCTGCGGTACCCCACAAGGCAGGGGGTGAGCATCTGAAGAATACATTCCAGTGGCAACTCTCTGAGACCTGCCCGTGAGGTAAGAATGGAACCATTTAAGGACTGTACCAGACAGCCCACAAAAGAGCCACAGGCACTCCAACAGCACACCATGGTCTACAGTGTCAAATGCAGCAGAGAGATCAAGAAGGACCAGAATGGTACGTGCCTTTCGATCTCTAGCCATTAGGAGGTCATTCAATACCCGGACAAGGGTAGTCTTCGTGCTATGCTTCTTCCTAAAACCAGACTGGAGAGTATCATAGACATTGTGAGTTGTAAGATGATCATCCAATTGCAACGCAACCGCCTTTTCAATAACCTTACCAACAAATGGCAGGTTAGAGATAGGCCAGTAGTTGGCTAGACAGTCTGGATGCAAGGAGGGTTTTTTAAGGAGTGGTCGAACGACCGCCTCCTTGAGGGGGTCAGGAAAGACCCCCTCTCCAAAGACTTCCAGACAATGTCGGCAAGGATCGGGCAGATAACATCTACACATCCCACTAAAAGGTGTGTTGGATCTGGATCCAAACTACAGCTGGTTGGGCGCAGTGTTTGGACGATCTTCACAATGTCAGTGAACTCCAGCCAGCGGAAATCTGACCAGAAAGACCGAGTGCATGCCATTTCCTGTCGACCACTGCAATCCCTCATAGGAGAGGTTGGACCAATGCCAGACCTGATGCTGGCAACCTTATCTGCAAAAAATTGAGCGAACTCCTCGCATCTCAGCGGAGAAAAAGCTTCTCTGGGCTGGAGACAGATTGGATTGCACAATCTGTCAACAGTCCAGAAGAGCTGAGCCAGTCAATTCTATGCGGCAGAAATCTCCCTGGACAGGAATTCTGCCTTCTTACGTGGTGATTTCTGATTGATAGCCATCATAATGTGCCATCAACCTAAGCCTGTCAGCATCATGGCTGGACTTCCGCCAGGTTTCTCCATGCTCGGCCAACTGCTTAACTCCTTCAAGGAGCCATCAAACCAAGGGCTCCTTGGACCTAAGGGGTGAGAGGCCAACACAAACAGGAGTAATCTTGTCCAGAGCATCTCCCACAGCCTTATTATAGGCTAGTACGATCATCTGGACTCATGCATTCACCCAACAAGCCCGATAGGTCCAGTACCGCCAGTAGGTCACTAGGGTTAATGCCCCTTAAAGGGCGGTACTGAACCATCTCCGTAGGGGCAGATCTATTAAGGAGAGCCCTAAAGCTGAACCTTATGGTGTGATGGTCAGACCAGCTGACTGGTTCCACCCCCAAATCAGCAATCTCCATACCCAAAAGAAAGATCAGATCCAATGAATGATGCCCTACATGGGTTGAGGAGATAACCACCTGTGTTAGGCCCAGCGTCATCAGCTGGAGGAGATTTTGACCAAAGTGCGAGAGTTCATCATCAACCCAGGCACTGAAGTCCCCCAGAACGACGATGAAGTCTGCTATCTCTTGCAGGAATTCTCCACCTGCTCCTGGTGGACGGTAGATGAGGAGAATCCCACAACCTACA
Organism: Neoceratodus forsteri; assembly: GCA_016271365.2. Taxonomy (NCBI): domain Eukaryota; kingdom Metazoa; phylum Chordata; order Ceratodontiformes; family Ceratodontidae; genus Neoceratodus; species Neoceratodus forsteri. The sequence continues at coordinate 212,459,242 of JADMNL010000027.1, forward strand.
CCCTCTCCCAGGATATATTCAAAGGATCTGGTACTTCCCAATGGCACATCTACAAGGCCCAGCTGAGTCTTAAACACAATGGCCACACCCCGGCCCCATGATCCAACCTTGGACGGTGTATCACCGAAAACCCAGCTGGAGTTGCCGAGGCCAATACAGGGCCTGGATTTTTACCCAGCCAGGTCTCGGTGATGCAAGTCAGATCAATTGATCCAACAAGATCAGCTATAATAGCTGTCTTGTTTTTAATAGATCTGGCATTGAATAACACCGCCAAGGTGGGATAAGCTGTCGGGGCAGACCTCCGGCACCTGCCCACTAAGGTCAGAGCCCTTGGGTATGGGGACAAGACAAGAATAACCTCTATCCTGACTCCATTTCACCCCAGGGCGTCTCCTGGACCCCACAACTCCAATCTGTCCTCCCCTTTCCTGTCCCCACCAGGTCCAGCTCTCCACCTTCTTTCATGCTTCCTAGTATGCCCAAAGCACAACACCTAAAATAGATGTCGGATGACAGTGGGGGACATTCAGAGGGACATAATTCCCTGAGCCTGGTGATTGAACCATTGAACCTATTCACCTCTATCTCTTCAGGAGCCAAGCATGAAGGTGAAGCAACCTCACGCTGGGATGGACCACGGGACCCTGGGACAGAAGGTTCGTCTGGAGGGGAAGCATCTTCCGGGGGGGGTTCCAATAGACTGTTGAGTAGCGGAAACCATATTTGCCGAGGCCAGAATGGGGCAATGAGAATCATTCTGCCCCCGAGACTCCAATTTGAGAAGTACCCTCCGAATTAGAGGAAGGGGCAGAAAGGCATACAGAAAGCATCTTGTCCACCTCAGCCTGAACACATCCTGACAAAAAATGGCAGGTTCTGGATTTCTGGAGCAGAAGAGAGGCAGTTTTGTGTTGAGTGGGGACGCAAAAAGGTCCAGGTCCGAAGTTCCCCATTCTTTGAAGAGTGACTGAACGACGGTTGAGTCGAGAGACCACTCGTGAGGATCTGTCTCCATTCTGCTGAGATGGTCTGCCAGCTCATTTTGTACTCCTGGCAGGTAAACCACCTGAGTCAGAGCCTTGTGCTCCAGGCACCACTCCCACACTCTCATCGCTTCCCTGCATAAAGGGTAAGAGTGTGCGCCGCCATGTTTGTTGATGTAGTACATCACTGCTTTGTTGTCCATTTGTAGGAGAATGTTCTTGTGACAGAGTATGTCCTTCAAAGCTTGGACTGCATGGAGGACAGCTCTCATTTCCAGGATGTTTATGTGGAGTTGGGACTCGTCCTGAGTCCACGTACCCTGAGTGTTGAGATCCTGGCAGTGGGCTCCCCAACCCATCAGGGATGCATCTGTAGTAATTGAGATCTGATGATCCAGAGGGGCAAAGGGATATCCTTCCATAAGATTGTCCTACTGGGACCACCAGGTGAGCGACCTCTTCAGAGGTTCCGTAACCTTGACCAGAAAGGACTGAGGGTGAGTGGTTGGGGACCACTGAGTACTGAGCATCCACTGGGAGGTTCTCATGTGGAGACGAGCTAAGGGTACAGTGAACACCAAGGATGCCATGAGGCCCAGCATCCGTTGCACTGAGATGGCTCGAACCGAGCCGTGCTTCTATCGGGCCATTTGTAGAATATCGCTCCTTCTGTCCTCTGGAAGAAAAGCCATCACACAGGAGGTGTCCAGCAGAGTTCCTATGAAGAGGAGCTTCTGGGAGGGCTGCAACTGTGACTTGTTGAGATTCAACAGGAGTCCCATGGTCCTGAGGAAGTCTAGAGTCTGTTGTCTGGAGGGACTTGCTAAAAGCCAGCCGTCCAGATATGGAAACACTTGTATCCCGATTTTCCTGAGGTGCGCCATGAGAATTGTACAGCACTTTATAAAAACTCAAGGCGCCGAGAATAGCCCAAAGGGCAGGACTCTGAACTGATAGTATTGACCCAGTGCCACGAACCTTAGGTATTTGTGGTGCTCCGGGTGTATGAGAATATGTTGGTAGGTATCCTGCATGTCCAGGAAGGCTAGCCAATCATGTTGATGAAGCAAAGGTAGCAGGGTACTTAGTGAAATCATCTTGAACTTTTCCTTTTGAAGGAATTTGTTTAGTTTTCTGAGATCCAGAATTGGGCGCATGCCGCCTGTTTTCTTTGGAACTAGAAAGTAATGGGAGTAGAAATGTGTTTCGTTAATCTAGCAGAACTATCTCTACTGCCCTGTTTTTCAGAAGCCCTTGTACCTCGGAAGCAAGAAGGTCTGACTGAACCGCCAGTAGCCTCGGCTGTCATTTGGGAGGATGATCCGAAGGGGTTTCTGAAAGATTGAGAGAGTACCTCTCGTGGATTATCTGGTAGACCCATTTGTCTGATGTTATAGATTTCCACTGATTGTAGAACTGAGTCAGATGTCCTCCCACTGCTGAGGAGAAGTCCTCCTCGGATAGCTATGGTGGGATTTAGGCCAGAAATTCAGAAGGTGGCACTGGGCGCTTTGGGGCCTTGTGCCTTCTGTTGCACTTTCTTCTGGGGTTGAGGGTTATGGTTTTTATTAAAATATCCCCTGCCTTTGCCGCAAAAGGACTGACGGTTGTGAAACTGACGCCAGTTCACACCTCCTCTGGAGGGAGTGGGTGTAGGTCTGGCCGTCTTGATGGCCGACCTAGTCTTTTGCGTGGCCTCCAGAACTTGCTCCACCTGAGGCCCGAGCAAATACATACCATCAAAGGGTAAAGCCATAACTCGCTGCTGGGCATCATTCATGAAGCCCGGAGTACATAGCCAAGAGTGGCGGCGGGTGCAAATGCCAGCTGCCGCCACCCGGGAGGCGGTATCGAAGGTATCCATTGCAGCTTTAACCTGTTGGTTATTGGATTCGATACCCCTGGTTATGGTGTGAAGCAACTCTGAGCTAGCTTCCGATTCAGGTAAAGCTTACACCATTTCTTTGAGGGAATGCCAAAGTACAAACTCATATTGAGAAAAATAGCCCTGGTAGCTGGCAGTGCGCATGCCCAGGGTTGAGGCAGCAAAGACTGTCTTACCTAAGGTGTCTGTCTTACGAGATTCTTTGTTTATTGGTCGGGCCGTAGATCCTTGAGGAAGGGCGGCCTTATCATTCTCTGCCAAGATCACTATGGCATTAGCAAAGGCTTATGAGGCCAAAATAGGATGATCCTTGGGAGGAGCATACTTCCTATCGCTGGACTTGGCCACGAAAGGAATGAGAGATGGATTCTGCCACACCATCTAAGAGAGAGTCTCGAAAGAGGGCTGTACCAGAGAGGTTAAATCCATAAGGATCTCCAGGACATGAAGATATTGGAGTCGTAAAAGCTTCCCAGGATCGATCTCTGAAGCTTGGAGAGAATGGGTAGAGTTTAAATTTTTTAGCAGAGACTTAAAGGATAGGTCTTCCACCACAGGCTCTGCAGAAGGATTGATTCCTGCTCCCAGGGCAGTATCATCAACATCATCATCCAGACAAAGATCTGGGTCAGGCTCAAAATCATCTGACAGTCCAGGGGGGGACTGCATAGACAGGAAAGGAGTGAAAATTAGGAGGAAGTACAGAAGAGGAATGAATTGAAGTCGAACACCGGCTGGTGCCACGCTAGCCCCCAGTGCCGAGAAAGGCGAGGGTCTGCCATGGCACCTACACAGCTGCGGTGCCACGACGGTGCTGAACGAGTTCTCCACGGCACCGCTTAACGGTGCCGAGAGTGTCCCAGAGGTAAAAAACTGCGACTTGATAAAAAAGGGGGAAGAATGGCACAAGACAGAGGCATCGGTGTGAACCCCTGTGCCGCAGCCATGTGAGAGGGATAAACACTGGAGCGCGGAGTTGACGGCACCGAAGAAGGTGCCGCGCGACTAGGAAAGCCCAACCGCCCTACCCGTCCCTCCAGAGCCGAATGGGCCGAAGGCCCCAGCGTTGGAGAGTCACTGGCTCGGGCAACTGGACCAACCTCCAAGCCCATTGCTCTATAAGAGCAGCCCAGTGGTGAAACTGCTCATTGGAAGCTCCCTGAAAAGGCAGAGAGGGGGTCCGATGTCGAAGAGGTCGGCCATCGGAGACCAGCGACTCCAACAGAGCTGGAGACCAGTGCCTGGCCCCAACAACTGACCGTCTACGCGCAGACATACCAGAGGGCGACCTCAAGTGATGCCTTTTTCTCTTTGACCTATGCGTCGAAGAGGAACTTGAGGCTGAACGGTGCTGAGAATGGGACCATTTCCTTTTATGCTTTTGGGGAGACCCCCCATCCCCCTAAGCACTGGACTATCCGTTGTCGGACCCCCCTCCGGGGAAGGCGGTGGACCGGACCTGGCCTGGCTGACTAAACAGCTTTCGTACGAAGTCTCCCTACTATCACCTGACCCGCTCATGGTGGACTCCGTCAATGGAGGGCTGAAGACTTCTTGATGTATAATTTAAATATATAGGATATTATCGGTACTTCAAAATAAAACTGCAAAATAACAAACTGAACTATTGCTGCTAGTGAAGTTTAACTCCCGCCGGGCGAGCGACGTCATCACTGGTAGCGCACTCGATGGCAAGAAAAAAGGAACTGAGGCAGTTGGAGGGTCGACGCCAAGATAGTCTTTACAGCACGAGCCGAGCATCATGGTGACACTTCCTCGCGGCTCCATCTCTGGCACCAGCCCTCTTGAAAAAAGTTTGCTCCCGCTGGGTCCTATCGCCTCTGGCGAACTCCCATTGCTGTGAATGAGTGGTGGAGACTTTATGTCCAGGAAGATCTCCCTGTGGGATGTGGTGGTAACCAGTTGTGTCTATTTTCTGCTGGTTCTTACATACTGTAAGTCAATATGTCCGCAAGACTTGTCTTTTTTCTATGATTGAAGTGGTCTTTGTTCAGATACTTTTTGTAAAACTGGACCACCACTTAACACAAGCCAATATTTGTTTAATACAGACACTATTTAGGTGCCATGTGGTTAAAGTCAGTAACAAAGACCACCCTTATCAGGCTCCAGTGTGTGTTTTCTTCGGGGCAGGGTTGTAGTAATGTATTTCTACCTATGTAATATACACTTTGACAGGATTCTGCAGTAACTCCAGGATCGTATCTGCTGTGTAAAAATCTGTTCGTCAGATCCATTGCATGTTTTTCAGACTCCTCCAACATTGAACAGTTTTTCTGCAGACACATGAACTGGCCATGTGGGATGGAATATTCAAGATGTTTGGGATGTACACTGGAAGCTTGTAAGAAAAAAATTACTTGCATAGTAATCTTGTTTTTTCCAAAGGAATATTACTGTATTCTGACATATGCAGTATGGTCTCACCATAAGACTGCCTGAGTGCCGAAATGGTTAATAGAACCTATGCTAATGATGGAATGCTAGGCTCGAGCTTGATTTTCAAACCACTGTCCCTGGACTACATCCTGCAACCATCAGATTCTTACGAAGCATGCATAACAACAAGCTATCTAAACTATACTAAACAGATACAGTATAGGAATGGCAGTGAAGTACTGAACTGACGCCAACTACACCCCCACCCTGCAGAGATGGACAGACACTGGGGTGTGCCTTTGGGTCATCATCCATAATGGTCACGACATTTCACCTCACCCTATCCTGCAGATACAAGTGTTGAGGTGTGCCTTGGGGTGTTCGGGCTTTACACTCACCTCATTCCATAAGGAAATATGCTGAAATGGGTGCAGTATAGGAGAATGGGGTGAACTCTGGGGCCAAAGAGTCCAAGGCGCACCTCGATGCCTGTCACTGGCTGCAGGGTGGGGGTGGGGGTGGAATGGCGTGAGCATTACTGTCGACAATCGCAAGTCACACCCCTGACGCCTGTCTGTCCCTACAGGGTAGGGCGTTATGGTCGGAAGCCCTAATGCCCTGGGCACTTCTTGGTATTTTTACTCCAAGTTTTCAACATGGGCTTTTTGTGACCCCACCACATGAACAGTGATACTATCAGTTCATTAGCCAAAAAGGTGATTTTGCACAGTGACTGCACCATTTGGCGCCACAGGTGCGAAAACACATTTCGAACAGGATGTGTGAAAAATGACAGCTGTACTGTTCATGAGGAGGTGTGAAAAAATGGTAAAGTTGAAAATCTGGAGTAAAAATGTAAAAAAAACTGGTGAAGTCACGAGCGTGCATAGAAACTCCACAACGCACACCCTCAATTATTTTATGGATTTTTTACACCAGATTTTCAACATAGGCATTTTGGGACCTTCACTCATGAACAGTGACACTGTGATTTTGTTAATCTGTCCCGAGCACTGTTTTGCCACAGCGACTGCGCTATTCTGCGCCGGAAGTGCGAAAGAAAACACATTTCAACCAGGACGTGAAAAATGATAGCTGTACTGTTCATAAGGAGGTGTGGAAAATGTCAGTGTTGAAAATCTAGAGTGAAAACACGAGGGTGCGTGGAAACTGCTCAATGCACACTCGTAACACAATCGTCTTACGGACTTTTGTCACCAAATTTTCAACATAGGCATTTGAAGATCTCTGCTCATGAACAGTGTCACTGTGATTTTCTTAATCTGTTCCGAACATTTATTTTGCACACCGGCCTCACCATTGTGAGCTACATGTGCGAAAACACATTTCGGGTGAGATGTGAAAAATGACAGCTATACTGTTCATAAGGAGGCGTGGTAAAATGGCAATGTTGAAAATCTGGAGTGAAAATATTAAAAATTCTAAAGTTGCCAGGCATGCGTAGGAACTGCATAGCAACACTAAATAAAACAGTCGTGTTTGGGAATTTTCATCAACTTTTCAACATAGGGTTTTGGGCTACCTCATGAACTGGACACTGTCATTTATTAATCGGTCCTGAAAGGTGGTTCCACGCAGGACTGCAAAATCACCTTCAGGACCAATAACAAAATGACAGTGACAGAGTTCATGAGGTGCGGTGACAAGAACCCCATGTTGAAAATTTGGTGAAAAAATTCCTAAAAATGGCTGAGATAGCCACTTAAGTTGAAAAAACCCTATTTATGCCATTATAAAGCTTACTGGTATTTCTTCAGTTCGCGGTCGACTTTGAAGAGTGCAGACGTGTTCCTGGTCCACCGAAGATCATTGCGCTGGGCTCCGGAGGTATGTTTGGAGTGAGGGGAGGTGGGGTGCAGAGGGTGGCGCGGTTGGGGAGGGACACCAGACTCAGCAAGGGACCGCTTTTATTTTTACAGGCTTTTGAAACAAAAGGACACCCAGCGGGACTATTGGCATGCTGAGGGTGGGCTCCCAACATGCCACCTGGATGTCTGTTTGAGGGCACACAACAAAGGCGCATCAAGCCGGCGAAGTTAGGCTACCCGTTGCAAAATGAACTGGGGAGGGGGCATGCTGACAGGGTGACTGGGCACCCCCGTCGGCTTTAAGAACTGGGAGAGGCAGGTGGCGGCTTTCCATCGGCTTCTGGGGACTGAGAGAGAGACTGACAGAGAAGCTGTCGCCATGTTTATTGAAAGTGGAACACCACACAATGCAGCTGTAATTGGCTGCTGCAGTCAGGGACTGCCCCGCAGCAAAAATAGTTGATTGCGTAGTGACAGGGCACTCCCTTATTGCAGCAGCCAGTTTCTTTGAGCATATTGGCATGCTCATTAACTGCCGTGGCAAAGACCAGCCCCAGAACAGACTGCTGCCATTCGGCACAACACTGCCATGCCTCCACAACCCGCTTGTGAAGGAAGCTGACGCAATGTGCTTCTTGCACATGCGTGCAAGCAACCACAAAAATAACTTAACGCCCAACAACAAACAATCCCCTTTATTTAAAAATGTGGGTAACACTACGACTCAAGTCACTAAGCCCAATAAAGAAACACTCATAGGTTTCAAACAGCATGGACAGCTATGTTGCAGTGCCCATAGGTTCTAGTAGAGGAGGTAGGTTGGGAGCTCAGAATACAGTGAGATTCCTTTGGAAGAAACACGATTACTACGGTAAGTAATTTTTTCTTCAAACCCCAGAAATCTTACTGTATTCTGACATATGCAGACTACCCAAGCAGTACCTTTGGAGGATGGCAGAGAACCTATTTAGGAAACAGGCTCTGCAGTACTGCTGTGCCAAACCTGGCAGCACTCCTGGCCTGGGTATCCAGGCTGCAGTGTTTGGTAAAGGTAAACTGTTTTTTTCCAGGTAGCTGCTTTACAGATTTCTAACAAAGGGATATCTATCTCTTGTAGCTGCAATTGAAATAGCTGTACCCCTTGTACAGTGGGCCCTGAGGCCTGCAGGAGGCTCTTTACCCACTTTGCAGTAGCAGAATTGAATACAGGCAACAATCCAGTGGGCAGTGGACCTCTTTGAGGCAGATTTGCCCTTCCCCACTTCTCCGTAGGTTAGGGAGAGCTGGGTTCTATCCTGCCTGTGGCCCTTTGTGTGCTCCAAGTAGTAGCTTATAGCTCTCTTGACATCAAGGCTATATAGTCTACGTTCCCCTGAACTGGAGTGGTCAGTGAAAAAAACTGGCAAAGTGATGGACTGATTCAGGTGAAAGTCCAAGACCACCTTAGGGAGAAAGAAAAAATTACTTACCATAGTAATCTTCTTTCTTCCCAGTGATGCTCAGACATTCATAACTTTGTGCAGTCATCCTGATGGGTTGGACTGCCCGGAGAGATGGAACATATGCAAATGATGTAATTCTTTGCACGTGAGCATCTTTCAAATACTGCCTCTACCAACTGTAGTGTTCTAAGCCCTTCAGATTTGTAAGAAGCCTGGAAGTCAGGCAACATGGAAAATGTTACCATAAATTATTACTACTTAATAAAACATTTTTAATAAAACATTTGTAGGATTAGCCTAATAAACAACTTACTTGAAAAAAACTCCAAGGGAGGAGCTATATCTAAATATAATAATGGTGTTCACCATAGAATGAGAAAAACTATTTTGAGAGACAGAAAAACTCTGGTAAAACTCTGTCTAGCATAGAGAAATGTACCCAGAAGGATATGGCTATGTGGCACTAGCATGCGAATGCAGAGGCTTAAGTTCTGGAAGGGAGGATGGGAGGGAGTTATGAATGTTCTGAGCATCACTGGGAAAGAAAGAAGATTACTATGGTAAGTAATTTTCTTCTAACCTCAGTAATGCTCAGACCATTCATAACTTTGCAGACTTCATAAGCAGTACATTTGGTGGTGGGCACATAACTTATTTTGGAAACAGACTTTGCAGGACTGCTGTGCCAAACTTTGCGTCATTTCTGGACAAAATATCCAAATTATAATGCTTTGTAAAGGTGTGTACTGATTTCTAAGTAGCCGCTTTACAAATGTCCAACAATGGCACCTCCCTAGCAGCTGTAATAGTGGCAGCTGTTCCTCTTGTTGAATGAGCCCTCAGCCTCACTGGGGACTCTTTACCTGCTTTATTGTAGCAGAATTGAATGCACTGGACAATCCGCTGAGAAATGGATCTTTTTGAGGCTGGTTTGCCCATTCCAACATCCCCATATGCAAGGAAAAGTTGTTTTTTGTCTTGCCTATGGCCTTTAGTAGCTGGCATGTAGTAGCTGAGAGCTCTTTTCACATCCAGACTGTGAAGTCTTCTTTCACCAGAGCTTGCATGGTCTGTGAAGAAGACAGGCAGAGTGATTGATTGGTTCAGATGGAAATCTGAAACCACCTTGGGAAGGAATTGTCTGTTTGTTCTGATGACTACTTTATCCCTGTGGAAGGAAATATAGTCCTGGTTGACACAGAGAGCCTGAAGCTCACTGATTCTTCTTGCTGAAGTAATTGCTACCAGGAAAACTGTTTTCCAGGTAACATACTTTAAATGGTCTGTAGCCATGGGCTCAAAGGGAGCCCGCATCAACCTTGCTATACATACATTAAGATCCTAAACGGGCACTGGTGCCCTGTAAGGGGGGTGCAAATGCATTAGGCCTTTGAAAAATCTTTTGAAAATGGGATCTGATGCTACAGATACCCTTGTCCTAGCAGACAGGTATGCAGATACTGCTGCAAGGTGGACCCTCAAGGAACTGGGTTGCAGGCCTTGTGAATGCAAGTGAGTTAGATAATCCAACACCACTGAGACCCCTGCATCATTTGGGGTGAAGTTTTTAGTAGAGCACCAGAAAGAGAATCTTTTCCACTTAGCAGAAAAAGTTTTCTTAGTTGAAGGCTTCCTGTAACCTTTCAAAATGTTTAATACAGCGTCAGAAAGGTTCAAGCCTGCATACTCTAACTCCTCAAGAGCCATGCTTTGAGGTGAAGAGACTTGAGATTTGGGAATAGCAATGTTCCCTGATTGGAGGTTAGAAGATTGTGCCTGAGAGGCAGGCTTATTGGCCTGCTCACTGCCATGGAGAGCAGAAGAGAGTACCATGGCTGCCTGGGCCAATCTGGAGCTATCAATATCTGAGAAGCTGAGAGGGATATGAGTTTCAGCAGCACCCTGAAAACCAGAGGGAAAGGGGGAAATGCATAGAGAAACTTGCCCGACCAATCCAGCACCAAGGCGTCCAGAGGGATTGTGCCCTGGGCTGGTGGCCTGCAACAGTACTGAGGCAACTGGTGGTTCTGGTGGGATGTGAACAAGTCTATCTCTGGAACACCCCACCTGTTGAAAATTACCTGTACCACCTGCTTGTTCAATGCCCATTCATGATGGGACTGATTGATTCGACTCAGTGTGTCTGCCAAGATATTGTCCTTTCCTGGCAGATGGATGGCTTGCAGGGACACCTTTAAAGAATATGCCAGAGCCCAAATTTTCATGGCTTCTGTGCATAGGGGACCCGACCTGGTGCCACCCTGTTTGTTTATGTAATACATAGTGGTGGTATTGTCTGTTCTGACCTGTACCACCTTGCCTATTACCAGTGTAGAGAAAACCTTTAGTGCCAGCTGCACTGCTCTGAGTTCCAGCAGATTTATATGCTGGAGGGACTCTGCTTCCGACCAGGTACCCTGAGTTGTGTGCTCCCCTAGATGGGCACCCCAGCCCAGCAGCGATGCATCTGTTGTGAGGATTAGTGAAGAATCCTCCTTTTGGAAGAGGACTCCTTGTCTTAGGTTGGATTCCTTTTTCCACCACAAGAGGGCTTGTAACAAGGGCCTTGTCACTGGAATGAGCTTTGAGAAGGGGTCTTTTTTCTGACTCCAATGAGTCCTGAGGTGAAACTGGATGTGTCTCATATGAAACCTGGAACCCTGCACTGTACTTGTGGATGCAGCCATATGACCCAAGAGCTGCAGAAATTGCCTGGCTGTTTTTCGACCATGCAATTTGAAGGCGTTTGCTATGACCTGAAGACTTTGCACCCTGTCTAGTGGTAAGAAGGCCCTGGCCTGCAGGGTGTTGATCTCTGCCCCTATGAACTGTAAAGTCTGTGTCGGGGCGAAGATAGATTTTTTCTGGTTTACTATGAAACCTAGAGATTTCAGAAGATCCTGTGTAAGTCTTAGAGAGGTTGTGACCTGCTCTAGTGATTTGCCCACTATCAGCCAGTTGTCCAGGTATGGAAAGACAGTCACTCCCTGTCTTCAAAGAAATGCCACAACAACTGCTAGGTATTTTGTAAACACCCTTGGTGCAGAGGAAAGGCTGAAGGGTAGGGTTGCAAACTGATAATGACCTGATGGGAGTCTGAATCTGAGGTATTTTCTGTAAGATTCCTTTATGGGGATGTGGAAATAAGCGTCCTGTAAATCCAGAGATGCCAGCCAGTCCCCTTTCTGGATTATTGATAGAATGCGAGCCAAAGTGACCATTTTGAACTTTGGCTTTTTCAGGTGCTTGTTTAAAGCTCTGAGATCCAAAATTGGCCACCACTCCCCATTTTTCTTTGTTGTTAGGAAGTATCTGGAGTAAAAACCCCTTCCTCTCAGGGTTGCAGGGACTAATTCCACTGCTTTGAGCTGAAGCAGCTTCTGGACCTCTGCCTCTAGCAATGAGATTTGTGCTAGAGGTGGAGAGGCAGAAACCCTGGGGTTTTTAGAGGAAGAAATTTGAACTGCAGAGACAGACCTTGCCCACTACTCCCCAGCACCCACTTGTCTGTGGTGATGGTTGACCAGTGGGGAGGAATGGGACAGTCTGCCTCCAACAGGTAGGAAGGAGGCGGCTTGCATCTCAGGGGTTCTGCTTAGGCTGGGCTGAGTTTGTGGTTGAGTCCCCGCCTAGAGCCCTTCTACCCCTACCCCTTGAGTAGCCCTGAGGGGGTACTGCTGGTATTGGGGCATGGCTACTGGCTGGAAAAATTGTCGTGATAGAAAAGGACGACCCCTAGCCCCCCTTCCATAGGGCCTAGTGGATGAGGAAGCTCTGTCTCTAGCAGAGTTACTTCTATAACTAGCCTTATATTCATCCACTTTTTTCATATAGGCCACTGTGGACTCCCCAAACAGTAGATTTCCTGCCAGTGGGAAATACAGGGCCTTTGACTGGGTATTCTGAGTGAGGTTTGTGGCCCTAAGCCAAGCAAACCTCCTCTGGACCACTGTATTAGCCATCCATCTGGCTGCAGTGTCATTCAAATCAGCAGCCATTTGGAACTGGTACTTGGCCGCCTCTAACTCAAACTTGGCAGTTTCTGCCAGGTCATCTGACAAGGGTGGGGTGGCCTCCATGGACATTGCCAGTACCGACTGCCACAGGGATTTCTGATACTGGGCAGCATAAGATTGAAAAGTGGCCTGTCTCATGGCCAATGAGGCTGACAGATAGTCCTTTTTGGCCATACTGTCCAGTTTTCTGGAGTCCTTGTCCGTAGGGTGTGAGGACAGAGGGACCTTTGCCTTATCACAGGCAGCTTGCTGTATAACCCCCTGATGATCAGGGTGGGAGAAAAGGAATTCAGCTCCCTCCCTGTTCAGCTGATATTTTTTATCTATTCTCTTGTCAATAGGAGGAATAGAGTTTGGGGTCTGGAGGAGCTTCATAGCATCCTTCTTAAAGAATTTATATACTGGAAGGAGGAGGGCTTTTGTGTGTTAAACCCATCATACTGAGGTACTCAATCTCCTTCTCATCTTCCACTTGCTCTGTTGTGTTGATGTCCAGAGCATCTGCCATTCTTCTTACAAAAGAAAAATGGGAGGAAAAATCCTCAGACACTCTGGGAGGAGAGCCAAATTCCTGCTCAGGGGAAACCTCTGGGGGAATAAGTTCATCCTCCTCATAAATGTCATCATCCCCTTCGAAATATTGTTGCTCTGGAGCAGGAGGCAACATAGAAGCAGCAACCTGGGGACCCTGGGGAGGAGCAGGAGGCTGAGGGATGATGCATTGCAGAGCCTGGATAATTCTGAACGCCTGGGCTATGTCTTGAACCAAAGACATGACAGGCTGCTGCGCAGAAGTCCCTGGTTTAGCAGGAGAGGGTTCTGCATGTTTGAGCTTCTTTAATTTCTTTGAGAGAACCGGGAGTCAGCCGGTTCTTTCCTCTTTTGCCCCTTTCTCGCCTGTGATCAGGGCAGGGTAGAAGCACTTTTCGATTCAACCACAACAGACTGGGTGTCAGCTGGTCAGAGCCTGAGGGACCCTTGGAAACTTTTTGTGAAGCCTTTCAAGGTGTTTTTCAACAGTTTTTTCTGGGAATGTTTTGCATATTTCACATTCCTGGTCCAAATGTTCAAAACCCAGACAAGCTACACGCAAGGTGTGCTTGTCTGCCTTGGCAAACACATCTCCACATTTCAAGCAGTTTTTAAAACCAGGTTCACCAGTTCTCTTTTTAGGTTTCTCAGTCATGGTGAAATATAAAATGAAAAACCTCAACCGCTAATACCAAAAGCTAATGCAGCTATTTAAACAGCTTAAAAAGCTTTTACTTTTTTTTTTTTTGGTCGGTTCAGGAACCGATAGGGAACCGAGAAAGGAGATGAAATATGAACTGGTTCAGCGGTTCTGTAACCGATGAAAAGCGGTTACAAATAAAACTTTTAAAGACTAAATTTAAATGAAAATGAATAGGTTCTTTAGTTAGAGAACCGAAACAAAATTACAATTAGCTCAGCTCCCTCACGGTTATACTGAACCGCGAGGAACCGAGAAAATAACAATTTAAACAATAATAAACTATATAAAACTAACAATTAGTAGAGGCAGTAAAAGATACTAAAAATACTTATGGTTTTTAAACTTTTTTCTTTCTTCTTCACACGAAAGAGGGCGACAGAGACTCTGAGCGACCAGACTTTCAGGCGGAGAGAAAAATATGAAGGGCTTAGAACACTACAGTTGGTAGAGGTAGTATTTGAAAGATGCTCACGTGCAAAGAATTCCATCATTTGCATGTGTTCCATCTCTCCAGGCAGTCCAACCCATCAGGATGACTGCACAAAGTTATGAATGGGCTGAGCATTACTGGGGTTAGAAAGTACAGTTACGTAAGAGCTTACCGTAACAGTAGATCTTCGAGAACAGCTCTTGCAGCAGGCTACACCATTAGGACTGAAGCCGGCAGGCGTCAGGACCCCACGGAAATTTTCCAGCTAGCAATCTTCAGCAGGGACCGCCTCCAACGTCGGTCCCGCCCCCGACATCAGGCATAGTACATAAGGAGGCGGTCCCCCCATAATCCTCAATTCTCCCGCCGGAGACTCCCGGACGCTGGATGACATCAAAAGAGGAGACCGAGGATCCGCCACCAGATGGCCAAGACTATAGAATAGGAACGTCCCATCCTGTAAGATGGGTGTTTTACTACGACCTGCCTCCAAAAGAAGGGGGATGGTGGGCAGGAGTTGCTGCAAGAGCTGTTCGAAGATCTACTGTTACGTAAGTTCTCACGAACTGTACTATCTTACTCGAGATGCCAGCCTGCAGCAGGTTACACCATTAGACTGATTTCCAAGCAATAGTGGCAATCATGCGCCACTGGGAGGAGGAAAGGTAGAGATCTCGAAATTACTCGAGCCTAAGACAGAAGTCCCTGAAGGATGGCTAGACTGAACCCCGCTCTTCGCTTCGATGCAATGTCCAGACTGTAATGCCTGATAAAGGTATGCACAGAGCTCCAAGTAGCTGCAGTGCAAATAGCTGAGGTGGAGACGTTCTTTAACGTTGCAAAAGAAGTAGCCACCCTCTTGTGGAATGACCCTGACCATGCCCGTAAGGGTTTATTGCGCTTTGTCATAACAGAAAGTGATGCACTGATGAGCCACCGAGAGTGACTGTTTGGAGACAGGAGCCCTTTCATGCTGTGAGTAAAGGAGACTAAAGTTGGTCCAACTTTCGAACTGTTTGGTTCTGGTCAGATAGTATCTGAGGCACCGATGCACGCCGAGGGTGTGCAGAAGGGCTTCTCCTCGATTAGTGTACCTTGGGAATACACTGGTAGATCATATCCTGGTTATGGGTGAGGGCTGAAACCACCGTAGGCAAAAACTTTGGGTTTGTCCTTAGGGATACCGTGTCCTGATGGAAAACCAAATAAGGCTCTTTGCACATAAGAGCATGCAATTCCGAGATTCTTCTAGCTGAAGTAACAGCAACTAAAAATAACATTTTCCAAGAGAGAAAAAGTAGCTCGCAATCCGCGACTGGTTCAAAAGGTGGCAGCGTAAGCTGCTCCAGGATGAAAAGTAAGTCCCAAGGAGGAATTGGATCTTTGATGGGCAGCCTAAGGTGTAGGACTCCCCTTAAGAGGCACGAGTAGTGTCCAGCTGGGCCACCGTCCGATGGCCTACTGGGGCATGGTAGGCAGAGATTGCACAAAGGTGCACTTTAATCAAGGAGTAAGCCAGACCAGAGTGGAAGAGGGCAAGCAGGTAGTCCAGAACCAGCTTTTCGGGACAGTCTAACGGCGAAAAACCAGGGGCTTGAGCCCACAAACAGAATCTACATCATTTCATGGGCGATACTGCTGCTGGTTGTTGGTTTCGTGGCAGAGAGACATCTGCCATTTCTTGTGAGACCCGGTATCGCATCATGGCTATGTCTCTAGGAGCCAAGCATGCAGGTTCAATGAACGTAAGTCTGGGTGGACCAATGAACCTCCCTCCGGAGACAATAGATGGGAACTGATTGGTAAAGGAACTGGAGGTTCCCGGGATAGCTGGTGCAGAAGAGGGAACCAAATCTGTCTGGGCCAGAAAGGCGCGATCAAAATGAGAGTCGCTTGCTCCCTGTGAAGTTTTAGGAGAACTCTCTGTATCAACGGGAAAGGAGGGAAAGCATAGAGGAATCTGCCCACCCAGGAGAGGGACAACACATCTCGCCAGAAAACACCAGGCCCTGGATCTAGCGAGCAGAAATTGGGCAGTTTTGCATTGGATGGGGACGCAAAAAGGTCTAACTCTGGAGTGCCACATCTGTGAAACAGATCCTCTGCCACCTCCTGTAGAAGTTTCCACTCGTGGACTCTGGCCTGAGAGCGGCTCAGACTGTCTGCGATGGTGTTGTCCACTCCCGGGACGTGTACTGCAATTAGGTTTGCACCATGTTGCAATATCCACTCCCACACTCTCGTGGCCTCCCTGCAAAGCGGATAGGAGTGAGTGCCTCCTTGTTTGTTGAGGTAATACATCACTGTGGTATTGTCTGTTTGTAACAGGAGTGTACCCGGTGGAATCTCCAACTGGAAGGCTTGCACAGCGTAAAGGACTGCCCTCATTTCCAAAATGTTGATGTGGAGGTGAGACTCCTTGGCTGTCCACAGGCCCTGAGACCGAACACCGTCCAGTTGTGCTCCCCACCCAAGCCCTGAGGTGTCTGTGGAGAGTGTCACAGTCGGAGACGGTGCGGAGAGGTTCCCCGGATTTAGCCACCATTGCCAATCCCGAATTAGGGCATTCGTGATTTGGATTGGCTGCTGCAGATGGTCTTGCCTTTGGTCCCATTGCACCCTTAGCATCCACTGGGTTACCCGCATGTGGAGACATGCCAGCGGGACTGTTGCAGTGGCCGCAGCCATGTGTCCGAGCAGGCGAAGGACCGATCTGGCCGGGACGGTCTTCTTCACCAAGTCCCTGATGAGGGATCTGATGTGTTCCGCTCTGTCCGAGGGAAGAAAAGCTTTCCCTCTGACGGTGTCCAGAACTGCTCCTATAAACTGCAGTTTCTGGGATGGCACCAGGAGTGACTTCTCGTAGTTGATGAGAATACCCAGTGATTGAAAAAGGGACTGGGTGCAGTGAATGGCCATCATCAGTGCCTCCCGGGAGGGCGCCATGAGAAGCCAGTCATCCAGGTACAGGAACACGTAGTGGCCTTGTCTCCTCAGAGACACCGCTATGACCGCCATGCACTTCGTGAATATATGAGGTGCTGATGACAGCCTGAAGGGGACAGCTCGGAACTGATAATGGTGGCTCTGAAACTCAAAGCGCAGGAACCTCTGGTGCGCTTGAGCAATCGGAATATGCAGGTAGGCGTCCTGCATGTCCAAAGACGCCAGAAAGGCATCTTGCTTCAACATGGGAATTAGGCCCGGAAGGGTCACCATGCGGAAGCGTTTGTAAACGACCGACAGGTTGAGGTCGCTGAGGTCCAGTATTGGACGGAGGTCCCCTGTTTTCTTTGGAACCAGGAAGAAGTGAGAATAGTACCCTAGTCCTATCTGGTTCTCTGGAATGTGCTCTAAGGCTTCCTTTTTCAGAAGCGCCAGCACCTCCTACCGTATGAGCAGGGCATGCTGACCCAAATATCAGGAAAGCAGGGGAGGTCTTGTGGGTGGACTGCCTACAAATTCTATATAGTGGCCTTTTTGACCAGTTGCAGGACCCATCTATCAATGGTGATCGACTGCCACCCTGGCAAGTGGCATGTGATGCGACCCCCGACTTTCTTTTCCCGTTGATCCTGAGGAGGGGCAGGGGCCGGGAAGGAGTCATGCTGTGGCAGCGTTTGATCCGGCAGGCTGTGCCGACTTTGCAAATCGTTGACCTCTGCCTGGGGTTGACTTGACTTGGGCTTTGCGGGTGAAAGTGCCCCTCTGCTGTTGGCCGGAACGTGTCTGCTGCTGCCTTTGTAGCTGGCCACGGAAGCGGCTCTGGTTCCTACGAAAGGAACTGGGCCGAGACCTGTACATGGCCTGTACAGATCGGACTGCCTTCCCTGCGTCCTGGAGTTTGGTGATTACTCTCCCTGAGGCTTCACCAAATAGGGCCTCGCCATTATAAGGGACGTCTAAGATGTTCTTCTGGACATCCAGGGTAAAACTGGAGACATGGAGCCAAGAGTGTCTCCGAAGACACACGCCTGAGGCTGCAGCTCTGGCTGAAGAGTCTGCAGAATCATATGTGGCTCTGAGCACCTGGGTTCCCACATCCGAACCCGTGCAGAGGAGGTTCAAGAGCTCCTCCTTTTGGTCGCCATCAGGCATCTTCTCGACCAGGTCCTGTCCCTGTTCCCACAGTGCGTTCTGGAATTGAACCATCTGGGTGAGGTAATTCAGTGACCTGATGGCGCTAAGTTGCAGTCACAGTACCGCACCTACCCAGGACATCCAATTGCTTGATTCCTGGTCCCGTGGCTGTGTGCTCAAATGCTGAGGTCTCCGAGACCAGTCAGTGCGAGAGGCAGTGATGACCAGGAGTCAGCCAGAGGATGGTTCGCCAGATACTGGTCCTCCCTAGGGGCCTTGTATAGGCGGTCAGCCTTCTTCGGCACTGTTGGAGTGGAATGCGGACATTTCCAGGCGGCCTTGGTGACGTCTGCAAAGGTATCCACCAAGGGCGGCACTACCACAGGCTTCGGGTCTTTCTGCCGAAGGTAGCGGGCAAGGCATTGTCTCTCGGGGTCAAGCTCTTTAGCATCCCACCCCATATTCTCCTGGATGTGCCTCATGATCTCTGCAAAAGAGGGATCATCTGGAGGAGACCTAGGTAGATCATGTGGGTCCGGAGAGGGAATGCTGATGGGAGAAGGAGATCTGGAGCGCCCTGAGGTGTCAGATCTAGAATCCTCCCCAGATGGGGTGTACCGGTGTCATCTGGGTCTCTTGGGACTGGGTGACCCTGAGGTGGATCTGAAGGGAGGTCTTCTCCTTTCTGAGAATCTGCCCCGAGGAGGTGGTGTTTGCTCCTTGGGGGTTGGCGACGATCCTATGGACCC
Organism: Neoceratodus forsteri; assembly: GCA_016271365.2. Lineage (NCBI taxonomy): Eukaryota > Metazoa > Chordata > Ceratodontiformes > Ceratodontidae > Neoceratodus > Neoceratodus forsteri. The sequence goes on from JADMNL010000027.1 coordinate 212,478,293, forward strand.
CTTGGGCGAAGGAGGGGGTGGAGGTGTTGAAGGAGTAGAGGAGGCGGAGTAGGAGGAGGACGGTAGATCAAATCTTTCTGATGGTGTCCCACCAGAAGGTAAAGAGCCCTTTACCTCTGCTAAGGTAACGCCGATGACGGGCCCTGCACCGTGGCCTGTCGCTGGTCAGGCGCCGGGTCCCTCGGGTCTCTCCGGGAAGGTTCCTGGGAGCCCGGCATCTCGGTGTCGCCCCTGGTCCACGGCCTGTGTGGTATCCTCCTCTGACAAGTCCTTCTGACCGGCGTCAGCCGGCGACGGTGGTGCGGTCCTCTTCTCTGGGGTAGCCGATGCCCTCAGAGGTGAACGCCTGGCTGGCGACAGGTGTTTCAGTGTCGCTGGCTCCTGGGAGCACCGGTGATGCTTGGCTGTCGGGTCCGATGTCCGTGTGAGGGACGTCAGGTCCTTGGTCTTGCGAGGAACCGGATCCGACTGACGCGGAGGCTGGGAAACCGACCTGGCGTCGGAGTCCCGCCGTCGGGAAGAAGATTTATGGCACTCCCCGGACTTCGACGAGGCCTTAGATGGAGTGGAAGAGGCCGACGGCCTGGAAGTCTTCAGGGGCTGCAAAGAAACATAGAAACATAGAATTTGACGGCAGATAAGGACCACTTGGCCCACCCAGTCTGCCCATTTTTCTACCTACTGGATAAGCTGCAGATCCTAGTTAACCAGCAGCCTACTTTCTTCCTATCCCCACGCCCTAGAATGGCTTTATGACTGTCCCATGCGTGTTGAATTCCACCACTGTTTTTGACTCCACAACCTTCTCCGAAGGCCGCTCCATGCATCCACAACCTCTTGTGAAAAAATACTCCTTACATTACCTCTGAGCCGCCTTCTATCTTCAAATTGTGCCCCCTTGTTCTTGCACACCTCTTTTTGAAAGATGCTACCTCTTGACTTTGTTGATTCCTTGAGGTACTTGAAAGTTTCTATCATGTCCCCCCTCCTTTCCTCGAGGCTACATATTAAGCTCCTTTAATCTTCATATGTCTTCCGTGCAGACCCTGCACCATTTTAGTTGCCTCCTCTGACAGCTTCCATCCTGTCTATGTCTTTGCAGAGACTGGGTTCCAGAACTGCACGCAGTACTCCAGATGGGGTCTGACCAGCTGTCTGTACAGAGGGATAATAACTTCCGTTTTCTACTGGTGATGCCTCTCCTATGCATCCCAGTATCCCCCAGCCCTCCTTGCTGCCCTCTCACATTGCTTGTCCACCTTTAGGTCATCTGATATGACTACCCCAGGTCCCTTTCTTTTTTGTTGTTGTTAGCATCTCACCCCCATTGTGTACTCTTCCCTGGTTTTTGTTTCCAGGTACATTACCTGCACTTCTTAGCATTGAATCTAAGCTGCCAACATTTGACTATTCTCTAACCTTGCCAAGTCCCTTCTCATCCTTTCCACCCCACCTTGTGCATCAACTCTGTTGCAGATCTTGTGTCATCTGCAAAGAGACATACTTTTCTTCCAGTCCCTCTGCAATGTCGCTATAAAGACATTGAAGAGGACCGTCCTAATACTGAACTCTGCGGTACCACTAGTAACACCCCTTCTTCAGAGTGGACTCCATTTACTATTACCTCTGTGTCCTATTCTCCAGCCAATTTTACCCAGGCTGTCATCTTGGGACCCACTCCCAGGCTGGCTAACTTGTATATTAATCTTTGTGTGGGACTGTGTCAAATGCCTTGCTAAAGTCTAGGTAGGCCATGTCCACAGCCCTCCCTGATCTACTATTTTGGTCACCCAGTCAAAGAAACCTATCAGATTTGTCTGGCATGACCTTCCGCATGTGAATCCATGCTGCCTTGGGTCCTGTGCCCCTCTGGCCTCTAGATATTTAACAATTCTTTCTTTCAGAAGTGATTCCAACATTTTCCCTATCACTGAGGTTAAACTAACAGGTCTGTAGTTTCCTGCTTCTGCCTTGCTCCCACTTTTGTGAAGGGGAATCATATCTGCCCTCCTCCAGTCCTCGGTACCACCCCATCCTCCCATGATTTGTTAAAGAGGGTAGTCAGTGGTGTCACTAGTTCTACCCTTAGTTCTTTTAGAATTCTGGGATGAACTCTGCCAGGCCCCATTGCTTTTGTCCACCTTCAGTTTTAAGAGTTCTTCATAACCTTTCTTCTGTAAATGGGTTGTATCAACTTCTGTATCCAGAGTGTTTCTACTGTTTGTTTTAGGTACCTCCCCTCTTCATTTGTAAATACTGAGCAAAAAATATTTGTTTAGTATCTGTGCCTTTTCACAGTCTCCCTCTGCCCACCCTCCCTCCCCTTTATTAAGCCTCACTATCCCTCCCTTGGTCTTCCTTCGCTCCCTGATGTACCTATAAAAGGTTTTATCCCCCTTCTTAACTGAGTTGGCTATCTTTTCCTCAGTTTGGGCCTTTGCTGATCTTACTTCGAGATACAGCTCTTGCAGCAGGTAACACCATTAGGACTGAAGCCGGCAGGTGTCAGGACCCCACGGAATTCTTCTAGCTAGCTAACTTCAGCGGGGACCGCCCCCGACGTCGGTCCCGCCTCTGACGTCAGGCGTAGTACATAAGGGGGCGGTCCCGCCAGATTCCCCAGTTCTTTTCCCGCCGTCGACTTCCATGTCTCGACCTTTAGGATCGTTTCTAGCACGCGATGCATGGTTAAGTTCTTCCTTCGGGAAAAAGTTAATTTTTTCGGCTAAGTTGCTGTCTGATGTCCTGTCCAACCTCCGCTGAAGGCCATCCCTCGAAGTGCGCCTGTGGGAAGCAAATCCCATTCAAGGATCCGCATTCGGCCTGCGTCCGGTGCCTAGGCCCAGACCACGACACCCGGTCCTGTATTTTCTGCCAGGGGTTTAACAGCCGGACGTGGATCCGCCGCCAGAAGGCTCTGCAGGCGTTCCTGCTCGAGGACAAAGTTAAGGCCATGGACACCTCCAAGGGGAGTTCTGCTGAGAAAGCCCGGAAACATTCTGTGAAACATAGGGAGAAGGCTCCTTCCAGGTCCCCGTCTAGGGCCTCAGACTCCCGTAGTTCCGGCTTTTGGTCCAACCGTTCGCCATCCCGGGCCCGCTCTCAGCCTCCCTCCGCTGCGGTGAAGAAACCTTCGCGCTCCTCTTCCTCCTCATAGGCCAAGACCTCCAGGCCCTCTTCGTCCTCTTCTTCCAAAGCCCTGGTTAGGTCTGGGGACCATAATCATCACCGCAAGTCAGGTTCCCGCCATTCCAAACCCGACGTCAGGTCTGCTTCCTTGCCTCCTCCTCCCCAGCGGAAGACCAAGGAGCTTACCTCACTCAAGAAGCCGTCGGACCCGACGTCGGCCACTCATCACAGGTCCCAGGAGCTGCCGACCAGACGCCTGTCGCCGGTCAGGCCTTCGCCGTCTCGGTCGTCGGCAGGAGGGCCGATGTCCGCACGAGTTGAGAAGAGGACCCCGACGCCTCCTACCGACGTTGGTCAGGAGACTATCACGGAGGAGGAACTGATGCAGCCCGAGAACCAGACGGGCGAACCCGGTCCTGTCGAGCCTCCAAGGGAACCCTCCCCGCAACCTGAGGCCCCTGAGGAGCCGAAGCCGGAACCCGACGACCAGCCACCGGCGCCTGGTCCGTCGTCAGGCCTTTCTTTCTCTGAGGTGAAGGAGCTCTTTACCTACTGGTGGGATACCATTAAAAAGGATGTGGTTCCCACAGCACCTCCTCTACCTCCTCCTCCTCCTCCGCCACCTGCGACCCCTCCGGCCCCTGTGCCCCCTTCCCCATCCGGGGCAGCGGGCCGAGTACCTCCCCCCCCCAGAGCCTACGGACCCTCCAAGGGGAAGACCAGATAGAAGGAGACCTCCGTCTAGATCCTCTTCAGGGTCACCCAGTCCTAAGAGACCCAGAAGACGACACCGTTCGCCTTCGATGGAGGATACAGGATCGGAGTCCTCGACAGGATCCAGATCCCTCTCTCCCCTTCCGATCCCCTCTCCGGACCCACGTGAGCTTCCTAAATCTCCTCCGACGCACCCATCGCTCTCGAAATCATGAGACATATCCAAGAGAATATGGGCTGGGATGCGGAAGAGTTAGACCCCGAGAGATTACGCCTTGCTAGATATCTTCGGCAGAAGGACCCCAAGCCTGTGGTGGTACCACCCTTGGTGGACACTTTTGTGGACGCCACCAAGGCAGCGTGGAAGCGTCCACACTCGCTCTCGTCGATGCCGAAGAAAGCTGACCGCCTGTACAAGGCTCCTAAGGAAGACCAGTACTTGGCTCAACATCCTCTGGCCGACTCTCTGGTCATAACAGCCTCTCATGACCGGTCCCAGAGACCGCAACATTTGAGCACCTTGCCACCGGACCCGGAGTCCAAACAGCTGGACGCTATGGGCAGGCGCACGTACGCTTCCGCTACCTGCACCATCCGATCCCTGAACTACTTGACCCACATGGTGCAGTTCCAAAATGCTTTGTGGGAACAGGGACTGGATCTGGCGGAGAAATTGCCAGAAGGTGAGCAGAAGGAGGAGATGTTACAACTCCTCCGTACGGGTTCGGACATGGGAACCCAGGTGCTGCGAGCCGCATATGACTCCGAGGACTCCTCGGCCAGAGCGGCAGCTTCAGGCGTATGCCTCCGGAGACACTCATGGCTTCGTGTCTCCGGATTTACCCGACGCCCAGAAGAACATCATGGACGCCTCTTCCGAAGGAGAAGTTCTCTTTGGTGCACCCTCTGAGAAGATTCTCACCAAGCTCCAAGAGGCCGGAAGGTGGTGAGGTCAGTCCAGGCAATGTACGCATTCGACCAAAGCTTAGTTCCTTTCAGAGGAACCAAAGCTGCTTTTCATGGATGGACACAGAGACAACAGTCCCAAGACCGGGTCCACAACAGAGGGGCTCGGTCCCCGCAGAGCCCAGGGAAGACAGCCCGCTGGCAGAAGTCAGCGCCCAGCTGCTGGCTCAGCTCAGCTGGCTCCCTCCCACGCCACAGCCTGACTCCTTCCTGGCCCCTCCCTCAGGATCAACGGGACATCAAGGTCGGGGTCATATTATAATTACCTGCCAGGATGGCAGTCCATAACCATTGACAGGTGGGTTCTTCAGTTGGTCAAAAAAGGCCACTTTATAGAATTCGCAGACAAGCCACCCTCAAGGCCTCCTCTGCTCTCTCGTTACTCGGGTCAGCACAGATTGCTTATCAGGCAAGAAATACTCACGCTCCTGCAGAAGGGAGCGGTGGAGTATGTTCTGGAGAACCAGACAGATTCCGGATACTATTCCCACTTCTGTCTGGTTCCCAAGAAAACAGGGGACCTCCGTCCAATCTTGGACCTCAGCGACCTAAATATGTCGGTCGCCTACAAACGATTTCGCATGGTGACCCTTCTGGGCCTCATTCCCATGCTGAAGCAGGACGCCTTTTTAGCATCCCTAGACATGCAGGACACCTACCTGCACATCCCTGTGGCTCAAGCGCACAGGAGATTCCTGCGCTTCGAGTTCCTCGGCTACCATTTTCAGTTCCGGGCCCTTCCATTCGGACTGTCATTGGCCCCCAGGGTCTTTACCAAATGCATGGCAGCATCCTTAAGGAGACAGGCCCACTATGTGTTCCCGTACTTGGACGATTGGCTTCTCATGGCCACCTCCAGAGAGGCGTTGTTGCTGGCTATTCAGAGCACTCAGGACTTGTTCCAGTCTCTGGGCATTATAATCAACTACGAGAAGTCTCTCCTCGTACCGTCACAGAAGCTGCAGTTCATAGGCGCAGTTCTGGACACCGTTCAGGGGAAAGCTTTTCTCCCAGACGACAAAGCGGAACGCATCAGATCCCTCATCAGGGATCTCTCGGCGAAGAAGACTGTCCCTGCCAGGCTGGTCCTTCGTCTGCTCAGACACATGGCTGCGGCCATTCCGACCGTCCCTTTGGCAAGGCTCCACATGCGGGTAACTCAGTGGATGCTCAGGGTGCAGTGGGACCAAAGGCAAGACCACATGCAGCATCCGGTTAGAATCACAAATGCCGTGATTCGAGACTGGCAATGGTGGCTAGACCCAGGGACACTTTCTGCAGGTGTCCCGTTTACAGCGCCATCCCCGGAGATAATCCTCTCCATAGACGCCTCAGGGCTAGGGTGGGGAGCACACTTGAACGGGGTGAGGTCCCAGGGAACATGGACCCCTCAGGAAGCCCACCTCCACATCAATATGCTGGAGATGAGGGCAGGCCTCTACGCCCTGCAGGCCTTTCAGTCAGAAATCCCGTCGTGCACTCTTCTGCTTCAGACAGACAACACAGCGGTGATGTAGTACCTCAACAAGCAAGGAGGCGCACACTGCACTCCCTTGCAGGGAAGCCATGAGAGTGTGGGATTGGGTAATTTGACACGGGCGAAACCTGATTGCAGTTCACGCCCCGGAGTGGACAACACAATCGCAGAGACGGCCTGAGTCGCCCCAGGCCAGAGTCCACGAGTGGGAACATCTTCAAGGGTCGCAGAGGATCTGTTTCTTCGATGGGGCACTCCAGAACTGGACTTATTCGCTTCCCCATCCAACGCAAAACTGCCCAATTTTTGCTCGCTACATCCAGGGCCTGGTGTTTTCTGGCGAGACGCGTTGTCCCTCTCCTGGTCGGACAGATTCCTCTACGCTTTCCCTTCCTTCCCGTTGATCCAGAGAGTTCTTCTCAAACTGAGCATGCAACAATGATCCTGGTAGCCCCATTCTGGCCCAGACAGATCTGGTTCCCCTTGCTAACGCAGCTATCCCGGGAACCTCCAATTCCATTGCCTTTCAGCTCCCACCTCTTGTCTCAGGAGGAAGGTTCTCTAGTCCACCCAGACTTATGCTCACTGAACCTGCATGCTTGGCTCCTAGAGACATAGCCATTTTGCGACACGGGGTCTCGCAAGAGGTGTCGGAAGTCCTTTCCGCGGCCAGAAAGCCGGCAACGCATGCGACGTACGCCATGAAATGGCGCCTGCTTTTTGTCTGGTCGCAAGCACGCAGCTTTTCCCTTTAGGTTGCCCGGTGAAAGCGGTGCTAGAATACCTGCTCTCCTTTTCCATTTGGGTCTCGCCATCTCTTCTATTAAGGTGCACCTCGCGCTTATTTCTGTTACTCACCGTGGACAGCGACAGTGGCGCAACTTGGACGCCCCGAGATTTTCTGAGGGGTGTTACACCTTAGGCCATCCATTAAGGACCCTGTTCCTCCATGGGATTTACTTTGTCCTGGAACAACTCACGCCCCTTTGAACCTGCCGCTGATTGCAGCTGCGCTTCCGTCATGGAAAACGTTATTTTTAGTTGCTGTTACGTCAGCAAGGAGAATTTCTGAGCTTCACGCTCTCATGTGTAAGGAGCCTTATTTGATTTTCCACCAGGACAGTGTCCCTGAGGACGAATCCTAAGTTCTTGTCTAAGGTGGTCTCTGCACTCACTCTCAATCAGGACATTGACCTGCCTGTTTATTTCCCTAAATATGCTAATAGAGGAGAAGCGCTGCTCCACACCCTGGATGTTCACCGCTGTCTTAGGTACTACCTGAGCAGGACTAAACAGCTTCGCAAGTCGGAGCAACTCTTTGTTTCCTTCGCTGAGAGGATGATGGGCCAACCAGTATCGAAGCAGTCCCTTTCTCGCTGGCTTGTCCAGTGTATATCATACTGCTATGATGCTAAGCAGAAGCCCCTCCCGGGTACAGTCCAGGGCCATTCCACTAGGGAGTGGCTACTTCCTTGCAGCACTTGGCAACGCCTCCTCTGCCATTTGTGCTGCAGCCACTTGGAGCTCCAGTATACTTATCAGGCATTACAGCCTGACATTGCTTCACGGCGTAAGAGCCGGTTTTGGCCTGGCTGACACAGGGTCTCCTGTCCCAGAGTCAGGACTTGGATGGATTTTCTTAGTTTCCTCCTCCCAGAATGCTTATAGCTGCTATTGCTTGAAATCAGTCCTATTGAGATAGTTTGCTGCAAGAGCTGTATCTCGAATAAGATAGTACAGTTACATAAGAACTTACCGTAACAGTAGATCTTCGAGAACAGCTCTTGCAGCAGGTACCTTCCCGCTCACCTTCCCTTTTGGAGGAGGCATGGCTTACCGAGCCTTGAGCAGAGGCTTATGCCCTTTTGTCTTCTGATGGTGGATCCTCGGTCTCCCATTCTGATGTCGTCCTGTGGCCAGAAGTCTCCGGTGGGAGAACTGGGGAATCTGGCGGGACCGCCCCCTTATGTACTATGCCTGATGTCGGAGGTGGGACCGACGTCGAGGCGGTCCCCGCTGAAGTTAGCTAGCTAGAAGAATTCCGTGGGGTCCTGACACCTGCCGGCTTCAGTCCTAATGGTGTTACCTGCTGCAAGAGCTGTTCTCGAAGATCTACTGTTACGGTAAGTTCTACGTAACTGTACTTTCTGACTGCCTTCCCAGCTTCCTTTTGCTTTAACTGATACAGTTCTCTGTCCTGTTCCTTCTGTGATTCCTTGTACTTCCTGAATGCTTTCTTTTTCTCTTGAACCTTCACTGCCACTTCCTTTGAGAACCATAGTGGTTTCTTACATCATTTTGTTTTGTTTATTTGCTTCACACAAAGGCTCGTTACCTCTGTGATGGCAGTTTTATTATTCCCCATTGTTCTTCCACCCTCCTTCCTGCCCATTTTCTAGTGCATTCCTAGGCACTCACCCATTTTACAAAGTCAGCCTCCTAAAGTCCAGTACCTTTGCCTTTGTATGGCTTGGCTCTATTGCTGTGTTTATTGTGAACCATACTGTTCGAGGGTCACTAGTTCCCAGATGACTACCCACTTCTACATCTGTGATCCTCTCTCCATCTCCATTTGAGAGAACCAGGTCCTAAATTGCTCCTCTTGAGTGGGCTCCAATACTAGTTGTCTAGGCATACCCCTGAGGCATCTAGAATAACCCACTCTCAGTGGCTGCTGCAACTGCATTCCAGTTAACATCTGGCATATTCAGATCACCCATCAGCAATATCTCCCCTTTCTGCTATTCTAAGTATACTTTCTAACATTTCCTTGTCCATTTCCTCCCCCTGAGAAGGGGATCTGTATACAACCCCTGTGCGGATTGTGGTGCCATTGCCTCCTCCCTGTCTACCCTTTTGTTCTGTTGCTTTGATTCCTTCCCTTATGTAAAGAGCTACTCCTCCTCTTCTTCCTTTTACCCTCCCTGTCCCTCCTGTAGATAGTGTATCCTGGTATGTTTACGTCCCAGTCATGGTTTTGTGTGTACCATGTTTCTGTGACTGCCACAATATCCAGAAGTTCCTCCTCCATCAAGGCCACTAATTCAGGAAGCTTGTTACCCAGACTACGGGCATTGGTACTTATTGCTCTCCATTTTTTGATGGCTTTACCTTCTGTTGCAGCATCCCCCACTGACCTTTCTACCTCGGTCTTTTTCTCATTTAGTACCCTGTTTTGTAGGGAGAGGCTGGGATTTTCCTGCTGCTTATCAGTGAAGAGGAACCGCTGGAGGATCTGACCTGAACCGGGGGAGGTTTCGAATGAGCCCTGGAAGGAGAGCGGTCCGATCGCGAGTCGGAGCTTCGGGAGTCCGAGGCCCTCGCAGGGGACCTGGGCCTTTCCTTTTCCCTGTGTTTGTCCCGGTGCTTGTGGGTTTTACCCGACGACCCCCCCCCTGGAGGAAGGTTCTTTATCCATGGTTTTCAGTTTCTCCTCTAAGAGAAACGCTTGAAGAGCCTTCTGGTGGCGGATCCTGGTGAGACTGTTGAAGCCCTGGCAGAAGGAGTAGGCCTTAGTGTCGTGTTCTGGGCCTAGGCAGTGCATGCAGGCTGAATGTGGATCCTTGAAGGGGATCCGTTTGCCGCAGGCACACTTCGATTGGTGACCCTCCAGAGAAGTAGAGGACATCAGTTGAATCCAAAGTCGTGAAAAAAAGACGAAATCATCGTAGCTCTAAAGGTCATCACACGCTAGAAAAAGGACAGAGAGGCCGATACTGGCGATGTCGATGGCAGGAAAAGAACTGAGGATTATGGGGGGACCGCCTCCTTATGTACTACGCCTGATGTCGGGGGCGGGACCGACGTCGGAGGCGGTCCCCACTGAAGACTGCTAGCTAGAAAATTTCCGTGGGGTCCTGACACCTGCCAGCTTCAGTCCTAATGGTGTAACCTGCTGCAAGAGCTGTATCTCGAAGTAAGATCTTCCTGTTAGTCCTAAGGACCACCCTGCCTCTATGCATTGCTATGCAATCTGACTCTGTGGACAAGGCCTGTAGCTCACTGATCCTCCTAGCTAACAGGAAATTCAAATTCTCACCCCAGGATTTCTTCAGCATCTATTGACAGGCGCAGTATGCCAGCTGGGATCAGCTGCCCCGGAGAGGAGGAGTCAATGCAAACGAGTAAGGCATTGGCCAATCAGGATGCAGAGAGAGGAGAGTGCTGCCTGCAGTCAGCCTGAGGGACCTCAGAACTTTTTCTCTGCTGAACTGGCAACACTGCCCTGGAGCTCTCCTTCTTCAGAGATCTTCCTATGTCATTTCCCTCTTTTGAGTGCTGCATTTTGAGGTATTTTAGGTATTTTCTTCATTTTATCACTCCATATAGTTCTGCAGCGGTTAGGGATTCCTTCTCCATCTCCAACCAAACTGCATGTGGATATCCCACTGGTCCACTGGTGATGGATTAGGAATCTTGTGTGGGAGGCCCAAAAGTATAGTTTAGAATTTGGTAGGGCTAGTCCGCCCTTTTCTCAGGGCATGCATATTAAGGTAAATTTCACCCTGGGGCGCTACCGGGCCCAGACAAAGTGAGTTATTAGTTTACTCATTTGCTTGAAAAATTATGAGGGGAGGACTATAGGGACATTTTGAAACAAATAGAGTGCCCTGGGAGGTATCACCATGCGTACAACCGCTATGCGTTTCGGTAGGACAGTAGGAAGCACCCCCCATCTAGTAAGGTCTTCTGTTGATTGTGCAATGAAGGGGGTATAGTTGTTTTGATATGCTGTATTGGGGGAACGGGCAAGGTAAACCCCAAAGTATTTGAGTTTGTCAAGGTTCCAACAGAAGGGGAAGAGTGCCTGGATGTGGGGCGTAGGGATAAAATTAAATGTGAGGGCTTCAGTTTTAGTGGTGTTGACCCTATAACCTGATATGGAACCATATTCTTCAATTATGTTAAATATTGCTGGGAGGGAGGTGTCGGGGTTATCTAAGTATAGCAGTACGTCATCTGCATATAATGTAATTTGGTACTCCCTGCCCCCAGTCAGGATCCCAGCGATCTCAGTTGATTCTCTGATGGCTTGAGCCAATAGTTCAATATACAAGGCGAATAAGAGTGGAAAAGAGGGTAGCCCTGTCTGGTGCACTGGAGCAAGGCGAAGTTCTCCAAATGATGTCCCAAGACCTTCACACACACTCGGGGGCCTGTGTATAGATTTTTTTTAAGAGTTTTATGGTAGATTCAGGAAATTGGAATTTTTCCATAGTGGAATATAGGGGATACCCTATCAAACGCTTTCTCAGCATCCAGGCTGAGCAATAGTGAGGGAGTGTGACGGGTCTACATTTCATGTAACAAGTATAATGCTCTTCTAGTGTCATCAGTGGTTGTACATTTTTGTACGAATCCAGTTTGATCAAGTGAGATAATAGAGGGTAGGAGAGCTTCTAGTCTATGGGCTATTATTGACATTGAGTATTTGTATTCAGTGTTTAGAACTGATATAGGGTAGTAAGAGGGGCACAATTGGGAGTTTTTGTTCGGTTTCAAGATAACAGAGATTGCTGCTTGAGCCCAGCTGGGGGATGGGGACCAACTTCACAGACCTTGTTCATGGTACGTTGTAATGGGGCTAACAGGTATTTAGAACTGATCTTATAGAATTCTACCCCATAACCATCGGGACCTGGGGCTTTCATTGTTTTAGAGGGAGCTATTGACGCCTCTATTTCTTCTTGGTGTATTGAAGCCACCAAGCCTCTCTGTTGGTCTTCCGTTAATGTGGGCAGAGTGATCTTTGTCAGAAAAGCTGTAATAGCCTCTGGGGATTCAGAGTGTTCCAGAGTATACAGGATCTGATAGTAGTCTTTAAATGCACTAACTACATCATGTAGTCTGGTGTGCAGTGCACCAGTTAGTGGGTTCTTGATCTTTGCAATTACTGTAGCCCTTTTCTGCTTATGCAGCTGATAGACCAAGAGCCGTGATGCCCTAGGGCCCACCTCATAGTATTTCTGATGCAGAAATGTCAAGGCTATCTTGGTTTTCTGTAAGCAGAGATAATCAAGGGCAGATATGGTATATTTTATTTGCTGCAACACTGAGGTGCCCCCCTGCTGGTGGGCTTGCTGCAAAAAGTGAAGGGTGTACTCTAATGTCCGTTGTCTCTCCCTCCTAAGTTTTGTTTTTGTGGAGGTGAATTGGATAATGTGTCCCCTTAAAATGGTTTTCAGGGTGTCCCAAAGGGTTGCCCTGGAGACGTCCAGTGTATCATTCTCACGGAGGATCTCCTTAGTTCTCTCCTTGAGGAATTCAGGAAATTCCTCATTCTTAAGATAGTATGGATTCAGACGCCATCTAGTAGAGCAGCTTTCTTGCCCTATTTTCCATTTCGAGATTACTGGGGCATGATCTGAGTGTAGAATGTTCCCTATTTTACAGTTTACCAAATAAGAGAGGTTTTCCATCTGGGTATAACAATGGTCGATGCGCGAGTATGTTCTATATACTGATGAATAATGGGTGTAGCCTCTAGTTTGGGGGTGTAAAAATCTCCATGTATCAGTCCAGCCTACCTCATCAGCGAATTGCTTAAAGGTTTTATGGGGGGCTGGTTGCTGTCTGTAGTTAGTATTGGTGGAGTCCCAGCTCAGATGAGGTGCTATATTAAAGTCACCAGCTAGTATAAGCAACCCCGCTGTGTGAGTGATCACTTTGTCCAGTGGGGATTTTATTGTTTTTGAACTGGATTCAGGAGGGAGGTACAAATTAGCAAGGGTAACTTCTGCATCATATAGTATCCCCCTAACAAGGATCAGCCAACCTTCTGGATCCAACCAAGAGCTGGAGTATTGAAATGGAGTTTGGTGTGAGATCAAAAAGGCTACTCGCTTTTTCGGTCCGGTATGGAAGGAGGAGGAGGAGTGTACTGCCTGGTAGCCAAATTTGGTTAGCTTACTGTGTTCATATTTAGATAGACGAGTCTCTTGCAAAAACACTAATTCTGAATGTGTTTTTTTGAGGTGAGACATTATGCGTGAGTGCTTAATAGGGCTTGTGAGGCCATTCACATTTAGTGACTAGACTTGCGTATGTTATGCCATCACATGGTGTCCTTGGGTCCACGGCGCAGAGGGCTCTGTCTGCACTGTGGCCTTTGTCGGTGCTGTGCGCTGGGCTGTTTCCCATGGCGTCAACTTCCTTGGGTTCAGCGCCACGTTCTTCTTCGGCACCGATGCTTGGTGCGGCGCCGTCCAGCCTCCAGGGCTTTTTGACTCCGATTCTTTTCTCTTCCAATTTCCATTCTGATTTTCACTCCTTTCCTGTCCATACAGTCTCCCCTGGACTGTTAGGAGATGATTTTGAGCCTGACCCAGATCTTCGGCTGGGTGATGATGTTGAAGGAGCAGGGATTAATCCTGCTGCAGAGCCTGTGGTCGAAGACCTTTCCTTTAAGTCTCTGCTGAAAAATTTTAATTCCACTCTTTCTCTCCAGACTACAGAAATCGATCCTGGGAAGCTTTTAAGACTGCAATACCTACATGTCCTGGCGATCCCTATGGATTTAACTCCTCCGGTACAACCATCTTTTGAGACCCTTTCTCAGATGGTATGGAACAATCCTGCTCTCATCCCTTCTGTGGCTAAGTCCATAGATAGGAAGTATACTGCTGCCAAGGATCGACCCATTTTACTTCCTGTACTACCAATACTTCCTGTCTATTGACAGCCACAGAAGGAATGAGAACTGGATTATTCCATACCATCTGAGAGCGTCTCAAAAGATGGTTGTACCGGGGGAGTTAAAACCATAGGGATCTCCAGGACATCAAGATACTGGAGTCTTAAGAGCTTCCCAGGATCGAACAGCTTTCATACGAAGTCTTCCTACCGTCACCTGACCCGCTCATGGTCGACTCTGTCAATGGAGGGCTGAAGTAAAAGTAAGCAGTACTTATTCGTAAATAAATTACAAAACAATAAACTGAAAACTATGCTGCTAGTTTGAAGTTTGACTCCCGGAGGGCGAGCGACGTTGTCACTGAAGTGCACTCAACGGTGGGTAAAAAAGGAACTGAGGCAGTTGGAGGGTCGACGCCGAGATAGTCATTGCCGCACAAGCCAAGGCTCGTGGCACCGCTCCTCACAGCTCCATCTCTGACGCCGGCCCTCTTGCAAAAAGTTTGCTCACGCTTGGTCTTAGCACCTCTGGCATAGTTCCCCATCAGTGTGAATGAGTGGTGGAGACTTTATGTCCAGGAAGATTGCTTTCTATGCGCCTTTCCTCCTCTTCCTCTAATTCAGAGGGTACTTCCCAAATTCGAGTCTCAGGGAGACGGAATGATTCTCATTGCTCCCTTCAGGCCTCGACAGATATGGTTCCCACTGCTCAACAGTCTGTTGGCAACCTTCCCGAAGGCATTTCCCCTTCAGACGAACCTTCTGACCCAGGGGCCTGTGGTCCATCCCAATCTGAAGGCGCTTCACCTTCACGCTTGACTCCTGAAGAGACGGAGGTGAATAGGTTCAATGTTTCCCGTAGGGTTTCAGATATTCTCTTGGCTGGGCGTAAACCAGCCACTAGAAAGACCTACACAGCCAAATGGAAGCATTTGTCTCTCTCTGGTGTGCAAAATCCTCTTCGAACCCTTTTTCCTGCCCACCAAATAAAGTCTTGGAGTACCTTTTAGACCTCTCAAATTCAGGTCTGCAGTACTCTACTGTCAAAGTTCATCTCTGTGCCATTTCAGCTTATCATGAGCTGGTACATTCATTGTCTCTGGCTCAGTTACCTGTAGTTAAGAGGCTTCTTAAGGGTATTCTGCATACCAGACCTCCTATCAGACATCCAGTCGCAGCCTGGGACATTAACCTTGTGCTAGACATGCTCACTCGGAAACCTTTCGAGCCTCTAGCTACCTGCGCGAGTTGAAGTTCTTCACTTGGAAAACGGCCTTCCTGGTGGCCTTCTCTTCAGCCCATAGAGTTTCTGAAATACATGCTCTGGTCACAGACCCCCCCATACACTGTATTTCACAAGGACAAAGTAGTTCATAGGACTCACCCTAAGTTTCTTCCTAAGGTTGTCTCAGAATTTCATCTAAACCAACCTTTAGTCCTACCTACCTACTTTGCTAACTTTCATAATGAAAGGGAACGTACCCTTCATTCTTTGGATGTAAAGAGAGCACTGCAATTCTATCTGGATAGAACAAAAGAAATTTGCAAGGCTCAACAACTGCTTCCTTCAGCAAGACCCAGCTAGGTCAACCTGTCGCTATTAGGTGCACTTCAGCGTGGCTGGCAGCATGCCTCCACCACTGCTATTCTATGGCACAGGTTAAGCTAGAAGACAGAGTGTACGCTCACTCTATTAGAGCGGTCATGGCATCTCTGGCGGAAATACTCAACATGCCCATTGGTGGAGACTTTATGTCCAGGAAGATATGGAAATTACATACCTACCATAATTCTTGATCTTCTTGGACGAAGTCTCCACCACTCATTCACACACCCACATGCCATTCCCCGAGCTCACATCTCTGTTTTTGGTCTTCACTCCCTCAATGACTGGGCTGTGAAGACTCTATTGTTGATCCTTCTTACATGTGTCATTCAGACTATCTTATGTCCAATTTTGTTAGGTTAGACCTCTAGGTTAGTTACGCTGCACCTCCTCGAAAAAAAAGGTACTGAGTTGGTTGAAGGGTCGATGCCAAGGTAGTCTTTAGTGCACGAGCCACGGCTTGTGGTGCTGCTTCCTCGCAGCTCCATCTCTGGCGCCGCCCCTCTTGAAAAGTTTGCTCCTGTTGGGTCCTAGCGCCTCCGGTGTAGATCCCATTAGTGTGAATGAGTGGTGGAGACTTCGTCCAAGAAGATCAAGAATTACGGTAGGTACGTAATTTCCATTTGCTGACAGCTTGGTGTAACTGAACCATGGCCCTTTCTGTGGTGTCTAGCCATGAGTCTGTAGTCGAGAGTTGGTCTTCTGTGTTGTCCTGGTGCTTTGTAAGTTTGTCCACATCTGTGCAAAGCGCACAAGTAGTGAGCCTCATTTCATTGCGGAAATCCCTGAGTTCTTTTAAAATTAAGGCCATTTGTTTCTCAATGACTCCATGTCCGTGGGAGCTCTGTCTGGAAGGCCTGCTGTGGCTGGATGAGCGGAAGTCCTCACTATCTGAGTGAAATCGGTCCCCATCCGCTATGTGAGTATTTTAAGTTTAATTAGCTAGGTTTATTTATGGTAGGATGGAGCTTCGTTTTCACGATGCTTCCTGGATCATGACATCACCGGAAGTCGGAGCAGAGTTTTTCAAAAACACATTCTAATTTTAAGTTCAATTCTTAGAATTGTTTTGTCTCTGGGGCATCAAACTCCATTGAGAATAACACATAGAGTGAAACCATAAGTGAGGAATTTTGGGGGTTCGAACAGGATTCTTGGTGTTAGAACAAGGTTTTTTTCAGGTACATAAATGAGAAGAGAAAGTCAAGGAGGGGAATATTGAGGATAAGGAAGTTGGTAGATGGTGGCTGCGCAGAGGATGATCAGGAAAAAGCTGACATCCTGAACAGACGTCTGTTCAGTCTTCACAGTGGAGAGGGAAAGGGGAGGGTCAACAAGGAGCAGCAAGACCACAGAAGCAGGTAAACACATGTCCATTTATAGAGGAAAGAGTCTTGAAGGGACTTGCAAACCTGAAAGTTGACAAGGCTATGGGACCGGATCAGATACATCCAAGGGTGCTAAGGGAACTCAGGGGGGAGCTTGCAGCACAACTGGCATCCTTATTCAACATATCTTTGGAAACAGGAGAAATTCCAGGGGACTGGAGGACAGCTAATGTAATTCCATTCCCTAAAAGCGGCAGCACAGCTAGTAACTACAGACTGGTCAGTCTGACATCAGTGGTGTGGAAATTAATGGAAAACCTGTTAAAAGACAGGCTAGTGAAATATATTGAATCCAAGGGGTTGCAAGATCAAAGACAGCATGGATTCATGAGGGGGGAGGTCATGTCAAATGAATCTGACAGATTTGACTGAGTGGCCAGGGAAATAGGTCAGGGAAGATCAGTGAATGTGGCCTATCTGGACTTCAACAAAGCCTTAGACACTGTACCACACAGGAGACCAATAAAAAAGTTGGATAGTCTAGGTGTGGGAGCCAAAGTCATAAACTGGGTAAAAAAAACTGGTTAATGGATAGGCAGCTGAGGGTGGTGATAAATGGCACTCACTCTAATAAGGGAAGAGTGGCAAGCAAGATGCCAAAGGGTTCAGTATTGGGGAACGGTCCTGTTCAGTATTTTCATAAGTGGCATTGCAAGACAGCCTAAAGGGAAGGTATTCCCTTTTGTAGACCACACCAAGATCTGCAACAGGGTGGACACTCAGGGGGTTTGGATAAAATGAAAAGGGAGCTTAGGAAACTTGAGGAGTGATCAAGGGTATGGCAGCTTGGGATCAGTGCCAAAAAGTGTAAAACCATGCACCTGAGGCACAGAAACCCAGGAGCTGAGTATAAAATGGGGGAGGGGTACAGTCAGTCACTAAGAAACTAGGGGTTATAATATCTGATGACCTCAAAGTTGCAGGGCAGTGTGACAAAACAGTGGGCAAGGGCAGTGGAAAGATGGGGTGCATAGGGGGAGTTACCACAAGCAGGAGGAGGGAGGTTATATTTCGATTGTATAGATCATTGGAGAGACCACATCTTGAATATTGTGTACAGTTCTTGAGGCCACATCTCAGAAAAGACAGGGACAGGGTAGAGGTAGTCCAGAAGAGGGCAACTAAAATGGTACATGGGTTGCATAAGAAACCATATAATGAGACTGAGGGATCTCAATATATACACCCTGGAGGAAAGAAGGCATAATAGAAACCTACAAGTATCTCACAAGAGTGAACAGGTTACAGGTGGGGAGTCTGTTTCAAACAAAAAAGTGCAACAGAACAACCGGGTATGCAATGAAGTTAGAAGGGGGAATTCTAGAGGGAAGCAAGGAAATACTACTTCACTGAAAGAGTGGTGGATGCCTGAAACAGCATGCCACAAGAGGTAGTAGTGGAACAAATTCGGGGGGGGGGGGTCAAACAAGCATGGGACAAGCCCAGGGAAACGCTAGTGAAATTTACGGTTTGCTGGGACAGAATAAGCAGGGAAAAGACAGGGTGGACTAAGCAATCCTTTTCTGTCAACAAATGAAATTACATACCTACCGTAATTCTTAATCCTCCTGTATATCTTCAGCATTCATTACTGGTGGGTTCCAGCCAGAGGCACTAGGACCCCGTGGGAAGCTTTTAGCTAAAGCTTTCTCTCTGGAGGAGGAGCCGACATCGGGAATGGTGCCACTCTCAAGGCCGCTGTATTACATGGCACTCATGGGTTGGCCAGTAAGAAAAAGATATTCGCCACAGTAATGTTGTTTCTTCTAAAGGAGTCCTACTATATGCTGACATATTCAGTAAGACCTTCCTGTTGTACTGCTCCGGAGATGAAATGGTTAAATCTTACATTCTAAGTAAGCTCGCGCTCGGTTTCAAAACACTGTCCACTAGTACATTCTATGCAACAGTTAGATTCTTACAGGCAATTAAAAATAAAGACTCTAAACTATCTAGTTGATTGAGAAGCAATATGAATATGTATATTAAACCACAGAAAACCCCACCAACCCTAGTGAGGGAATAAAAGACTCAAGTCACAGATGCCCAACAGATAACAAACTTAAAGGATTAACAACAACATTTAACAGCTGGAGTGCAGAGACTCTGGGTTCTGGCAGGGGAGGCGGTCAGAATACATAAGGTCTCCTTTAGAAGAAACAACATTATTAACATTACTATGGTAAATGTTTCTTCAGACTACAAGAAGTCTTAATGTATTCAGACATATGCAGACTACCAAGCAGTTCCTTTGGAGGTGAATATAGAATCTACTTAGGAAATAGGCTCTGCAATACTGCTGACTTGCACATCCAGACTGTAATGCCTGGTAAATGTGTGTACAGTTTTCCAGGTAGCTGCTTTACAAATCTCCAACAGGGGACTGTCCCTTGCAGCTATAGTAGCAGCTGTACCCCCTGGTGGAATGAGCTCTCAGGCCCATGTGGGTTCTTTTCCCAACTTTCCATAACAAAACTGGATGCACGACACTATCTGTCTTGCAGTGGTTCTCTTAGTAGTAGGCTTACCCCTACCCACTTCTACATAGGTAAGAAACAACTGATCGTTTCCACCCCTATGGTCTCTGGTGTGATCCAGGTACTAGCTGACAGCCCTTTTTACATCTAGACTATGCAGCCCACGTTCCCTTGAACTAGTGTTCAGTGAAGAAGACAGGCAAGTTCATAGACTGGTTAAGGCCGAAATCAGAAACCACTTTGGAGAGGAATTTTCTGTTTGTTCAGAGAACCCCTTGTCACTGTGGAATGAGATATAATTTGGTTTCACTGATAAAGCCTGCAGCTCACTGATCCGTCTTGCTGAGGTGATGGCCACTGGAAACACAGTCTTCCATGTTACATACTTTAGTTCTGCTGAGAACATGGGCTCAAAGGGGGGTTGCATCAGCTGTGCTATGCAAATGTTCAGGTCCCAAGAAGGGGTAGGTTCCCGGTGAATGGGATGCATATGCAGCAAACCCTTGAAAAACTTTTTGAATATAGGGTTAAAAGCTAGCGAAGGGCCCTTCCCTGCTGACAAATAAGCAGAAACTGCTGCCAAATGTACCCTCAGGGTAAAGGGTCAAAGGCTCAAGGAGTGTAAATGGCCAAACAGTCCAGCAGGACTGGAATGCCCGCACTTTGTGAGTCAACCTCTGTATGAGAACATCATATGGTGAACCTCTTCCATTTGGAGGAATTGGTTTTCCTGGTAGAAGGTTTTCTGGAATGTCTGTAGGATTTTGCTGCAGGAATGGGACACCCTGTGACTAGGAGCCCCTGCCACTCTTGAGGACCAACCTCTTCTTAAATCTGTTGCAACAGTTCTTCTATTTCTTAGCCTAATCTATCCTTTACTATTTCTAGTCCCAAAGGTTGGCCACCTGTGAGCACCCCCTTCTCCCTCTCTTGACTATGCTATAGTGTCCTCTTTAATTTCCTTTTCCCTCTCAGGTCCTCGTACAGGGAGGTTATTGTGGTGACCTCTAAGCGTATGTAAAACAGGTTGCGTTAATCGTTGTTGGATTTAGTATGTAATAGCACTATGTCATAATATACATTATGTTTATGAAACCTATAATGTTGAAAATACCATGGCACTTGATGTTTTGATAATGGTAAGAAGTACTAGGTGACTATTATAGAAATTAAGCTAGTTGTGCTATTTAAAATGCATGTAAATTGTTGTAAACTTAACAAGCCAGAAATGTCATGGTGATTTGCATACATTCCATGATGCACTGCATTATGGAAGTATGTATAGTGATGTATGTCTTTGAAACTTGATTTCTTGCCTTTTGGGGTAACTGTTTTTTAAGTGATTCTGCATTGAGGTTCTTTGTTTATAGCTTGTTTTGTTTTGTTTTTTCTTTTTGAGCCCCTACTATGTAAGCAAATGAGGGCTTGCATAACGGTTATGGGTACGTGTTAGCTAGTGGATTGGATCAGAGATCACTGTCAGTAGGTGCTGGCTAAGTGCAGAGAAAGGACATTCATAGTCTGTTGCTGCAAACTGATGTACTGAAGAAGGAATATTGCATTGCAGAAGCTTATTTCTTGTATTTTGAATAAACATCACACAGAAATTGTGTGTTGAACCTGAAGTTCGGTGTCTGGTCCATCTGTTATCCCACAACCCCTCCACACACCCACCCCGAGGTTTTCCCTCTCCTGCCACTAATGTAAGGCCTGTAGCAGTGTGGAAGTTACTGGTACCAGCTTTGACAATGGATCTCTTCTCTGGGACCAGGATGACCTCAGATGGAACTGAATGTCCCTCATCTGAAATCTTGCCCCTGAAACTACAGCTGTTGAGGCTGTCATGTGCCCTAATAGCTGTAGGAGATGCCTAGTTGGTCTTGGTGAGTGGATCTTGAAGGAATCTGCTAGCTGGACCAGACTGTCTACTCTGTCTGGTGAAAGCAATGCCCTTCTCATCACTGTGTCCAATTCTGCATCTATGAACTCCAGGTACTGGACTGACTCCAAGACTGATTTTTTGATATTTACTACGAATCCCAGCGAGAGTAGGGTATTCTGAGTGAGGGATAAAGCCTCTACTACCTGCTGCTGATACTGTCCTATGACTAACCAGTCATCCAGGTAAGGGAACACTGAGACCCCCATACGCCTTAGGTGTGCCACAACCACTGCCAAGCACTTTGTGAACACTTTGGGAGCTGAGGTCAGGCCAAAGTGTAGGTCCCTGAACTGATAATGGCCGGATGGCAGTCTGAACCTTAGGTACTTCCTGTGTGATTGTCTGATGGGAATGTGGAAATAGACATCCTTGAGGTCTATGGATGCCAACTAGTCCCCTTGCCTGAGAGTGGGTAAGATCACAGCCAGAGTGACCAACTTGAACTCTGGTTTTGTTAGATGCTTGTTCAGAAATCTTAAATCAAGAATGGTCTGCCAGTCCCCATTTTTTCTTCAAGGTCAAGAAATATCTTGAGTATAACCCTCGCCCCTTTTGGGAAGGAGGAACAGGTTCCACTACCCTGTCCTGATGAAGAGTTGTTACCTCTGCTTCCAGCAGAATTGTTTCTGCTTGGTTGGCAGGCTTGAACAGCCTTGCTCTCAGCCTGGGAAAAACCTTGAAGCTCAGAGCAAGGCCCTGACCCACTACTTCCAGAACCCACTTGTCCGTGGTTATGGACTGCCAGTTCTGTAGGTAGTGGGACAGCCTGCCTCCTACTGGCATTTGGGAGGTGACCCACGACTCTTCAGAGAATCTGCTTAGCTGGTGTCCTGGGCTGGGAAGAAGGGCTGGAATAAGTGTCACCTCTCCTGCCCCTTCCCCTAAAGTACCCACGCTGTTGCTGGTAAGCAGGGAAGGCCTGGACCTGATAGAAAAGTCTCTGATAGGGCCTGCCCCTGCCTCCCCTACCTTGTTGTTTCTGAGGAGTGGCAGCCTTCTCCTTAGCTGCAGCACTCCTATAGGAAGTTCTTTACTCATCCATTTTCCTCATATAGGCTTCTGTTTGGTTCCCAAAAAGGGAATTTTGTGCCAGAGAAAAATCCAGAGCCTTGGTCTGGGTATCCTGAGAAAGATTAGTGGTTCTGAGCCAAGAGAATCTTCTCAAGGATACACAGGTGACCATAACTCTGGATGCCGAATCACTGGCATCCACAGCCATGTGGAATTGTTGCTTGGAAGCCTCTATTCCATTCCTAGCTATCTCCCTCAAGTCTACAGCCAAGTCAGCTAGAGCCTTTGAAGCCAGTGAGGATAATGATTCCCATAGCTTCTTCTGGAATCTTGCCATATATGCCATGTAAGAAGCTTGTCTGGCAACCACAGATGACCCCACATACGCTTTCTTAGCCATGGAATTGATTCTCCTGGAGTCCTTCTTAGGAGGATGGGAAGCCAAGGGTATACCTGCCTTTTCACAGGCAGCAGCCTGAACCACACCTTCATGGCTGGGATGGCCAGATAAAAATTTGGTGCCATTCCTGGCAACTGGGTATTTCCTATCTGTCCTCTTATCAACAGGAGGGATAGAAGTAGGAGTACCTAAAACTTTTAGGGTCTGTCTATTCAGAGATTTATGGATGGGTATCACCAACCTCTTTGTGGCAGATACATCCATCATTGCCATGCAATCTGACCCTTCCTCCTCTTCTAATGACTCATGAACTGGTAACTGGAGAGTTTCAGCCACTTTCTTCATAAAGGAGAAGTGGGTGAGAGCATCCTCTGGCTGTTTAGGTGGAGAACTACCTCCCTCATGCTCAGGGAAGACTTCAGGTTCAATGGGACCAAAATAGTCCTCCTCCTCCTCCTCACATTCCTGCTGCCAGGAATAAAGTCAAAAGAGTCCGGTTATGGCTGAGTTCCAGGAGTCTGACCTGGTTGAGGAGTAACTGGATGTTGCACCAGTTCAGCCGGACCAGTTTGCAGGGACTGAATAAGGCATATAGCATTAGCAATTTCTTCAGAGGTCAGAACCACAACCGACCGAGGCCTAGCAGCCGGTTTAGTATGTTTCTCTTTTCTTTTCTTTTTCGCAGCAACCATTTCAAGGTCCGTCTCTGCAGTTCGCTTGGTCGAGGGAGTATTGCCCTGGTCAGGGGGCACTCCCTCCAGTTCTTTTGTACCAGAAACTGACTGGCCATCCGTGTTAGTGAATTTTTTCGGATAACTTCTCATTCAGTCCGTTAAGTTACCAGTCCTGCGTCAATTGGGGGAAAGTCTTACAAATCTCGCAATCTGTTTGTAAGTGGTCAAACCCCAAGCAGAAAACACAAGTAGTGTGAGAGTCAGCCTTGGCAAAAGTTTCACCACATTCAACACATTGCTGAAACCCGGCAGGGCCGGTTTTCTTCTTGGGTTTCTGTGACTCCATGTCAACCCCGAACATTTATCTCCAGTGGCAGTTAGGCCGGATAAGTTTTATTTAATATGCAAGTCCTGGTTAACAGACCGGTATTAGTGATTGGGGAAAAAAATGACAAATACATTTTTTAGGGCTGTGGGTGGAGCCTACAGCCCTTCTGTCATCTGTAGCTTAAAAATGTTTTTTCTTAGAACTGCCATTTTAGACATTTTCATGTATTCCTCCACAGCTGCAAAGTAGTTCACTCCCCCTCTGAGTTTCGCTATTTGTTGCTCTATGTCAAAGGCAGCTGAAGGTGGGAGCGGGATGATACTGTATTGTACCTCAGAACTTCTCAGGAGATTAACAAAAAAACACTTTTTAAACTGCTGTTTCTATTATCTGTCCAGCTCAGTCTAACACCTAGGGGACTCATTTCTTCTTGTTTTTTTGTGAAAACGAAAGTCATCTGTAGACTCAGTGTCAGATTACAGTACATACTGTGGAATGCAGATTGCTAGCTGCCTCACATTCCTTTCCACAGCATAGATTGCAGGCAAGAAATTAAAACAGAAGACTTGTTTTTCTCATTTTAGAATATGATGTATCCCCACACTAGGCATGTAGGTTAAAGAGCTTGTGTACTGCGTAAAACTAATATTAGATTTTAAAAGCAGTCAACCATTACCTTTTATATTTGAGGTACTTTATCTTTTCCCTTTGTTTAATTAGAAGATTGTTTACCTGATGTTAATATGTGTGATGTGTGGAACAGCACTCTGTGTGGCTGCTGACATAGCTAGCTATACTGCCCCCATTATATCACCAGCATCGTGACCTCACTGACTGACATCACTGCTACTTAGGAACAGCAATTCAGTGACTGCTAGGTCATTCACATGTGATTTCACCGTCAGTTTAATCATAATGCTGATGATGTAGTGGGGGGCAGTAGAGCTAGATATGTTAGCTGCTATGCTAAGAGCTGTTCCATACAACCACCACAACATTATGACATAGAAGACTCTCTGATGGGCAAAAGGTAAAATAAAGGTACTTCAGAAATGACATTTTATAACTGACTACTTCTTAAAATTTATATTATTTCCCTGTCTGCCTGGCTTGGCCCCACTAGCTCTTTAAATCCCAATACTGACACTGTACTGCAGCATGGTGGGGGGGGGTGCTCCTGTCTTTTCTGTCTGCTTGTTCAGGTGGATGTTAAAGATCCTATGGCACGTCTCAAAAAGAGTAGGGGAATTTGTATTGAAAATAAGGTAAGATAAATCATACAATAACAGTGTTAACCACATACTATATGTATCGCAGTAACAATACAATAATAGGTGAAAGAAATATATACAAAACAAAGAAATGAACATGTATACCCCAACAACTGTCACTCTCCAGTAAAAAAAACTTCTACCTTAACCCCTTCATTTGTATTTAATTACTATAGAAAAACCCTTCCACCATCTCAAAACTTTCTGAGCAACATGCACATTTTTATCCTTTAAATATAATTCATCTAAAGCCTGAACCACCAAAATACACACTGTATCATAGGACATCCTTTTCTGATATAGTGTTCATTGGCATCTGGCCTGCCATAAATAATATTTCAAGCAGCAGAAAAAAAACAATAAGGTGTCTCAATGGTACATGGATTCTAAGTGCCCAGTATGTCCCAGGACAAAGGTGTCATACGTCAGTGATGTTAACCAAGTCATATGCCAAGTTTTACCTAGAAAAATCCATAAGTTCTTAGCATAGGAACAAGAAAAAAAGAAACTGTTCCATTGTTTCTTCCAGGTTAATGCACTCATTGTATGGGCAATTCCTTTCCTCCAAGGCCTTGTGTTTCCAATTGCCATGGACATTAAGCCTCCCATAAACTGATAACCACAACACTTCCCACATCTGCACTGGGACTCTATTGCTCTTCAGCTGTCTATAAACTGAATTGTTCAAGGCCTCCGGACAGTTCTTAAAAACAGGTATAGTTGGATACATTTTTTCCAAAACAAAAGAGTATAATTGTGTACTCTTTTTAGTTACTATATTCTGTTTAGTCAATCCCCAAGAAAATAATTTCTGTGCCACTGCTTTAAAATAAACTGGGACCGAAAGATATTTCAATAGCTTGGGTGGAATCACTGTCCAAGCTCGTAAATATCTCGCCAGATTCTGGGCCACCCATTTCTGATGAATCATTGTGAACTGTAACAGACTACATTTCACTGTTTGTGAAAGAAATAAGGTGTGAAAAAATACCATTGGATCCACCATTTCTAAGTCCGCTTTTTCCCGTGGAAGATGGGTATAACAGCGTTCAATCGGATTTAGCCAATTACCCCACAACATCTGAAAAAATAGGCAATATAGTTTGGTATCTAACTGTGATGGAGGAGGGAAAATCATTGCCACATGCAATAAGCTGGGAATCAGAAACCGTTTCATAACCTGAATCCTTTTCAACTTCGACAGTTTCCAGTGCTTCCAACGTTGTACCTCAACCTCCACATTTTGCACTGCACATTCCCAATTTTCCACCAGCAAGTTTTGTGGCCCAAAAATCTAGATCCAACATTTTCAGGGGCTCAGTAGCAACCATTATCCCTGCAGTTTGAAGGGCGTGAAAGGGACCGCAACCTACCCAAAGCCCTTCATTTTTCCCTTCATTTAGTTTTGTGTTAGATGCTAGAGTACTGTCCCATGGTTTCCAAAAAGGACCCCAAATTTTGAGGAGTGGAAAGAAAAAGGCAGATATTGTCCGCATAAACTTGTGCATCCACCGTCAAATCACTATGTTCCCCTAGAATGCTATGCCATTTGGGGAGCTCAGTCAAAGCCCGCAACAAAGGGTCCAGTGAGAAAATGTAAAGCAAGGGACTGAGAGAGCATCCCTGCCATACCCCAGTGGAAACAGAAATTCTATCTGTCACTTGTGATTGTAAAACCGGCCAAACAGTCGCTGATTTATATAGTGATTTTACCCAATCAATAAATCGTGATGGGACGCAATATGGCTGCAGGGTCGCAAACAAAAAAGGATGATACACCCTATCAAAGGCCTTTAGTTGGTAAACTGAAATAATACAGCCCTGGAGACCATTCATTAAGAGATGATCAAAAAGATCTCGAATAATCATCACAGCACTCTGAATTCTTCTATCAGGAATACCACAATATTGATGTGGAGAGATAACCAAACTCGCATATCTCTTCAATCCATTATTTAACAAATGGGTAAAAATTTTGAAATACAAATTTGAAAGTGTAATAGGTCTCCAATTTTGTATCCTCAATTTATCTCCCAATTTGTGAAGATAAATTAACAAAGCTTCTGAGAAGGAAACCAGAATCCCATGACCCTGTAAAAAAAAAAAAAAAATGAAAAATGATTAACAAACATTTCGCCAAATCCTGAGAATACACTTTTAAGAAATCATTAGAGAGGCTTTCGGGCTCAGGTGAGACCCCATTTTTCAAAGATGAAATTACTGCCTCGATTTCTGCTACCATAATGGGTGCCACCATGTCTGAGGCCTGTTCTGGGAAGCGGAATACCGGAATATCCTTCAAAAATGACTGTATCACCGCCATGCTAGGGGCCGGGGAAGGAGCATGTATATTGCTATAATTTTTAATAAGATCATAAAGACCTTCTGGTGTATCTATGATATCCCCAACTTCATTCCTCAAAGACTGGAATGATGTAGCTTCTTTCCCAACTTTACAAAATTCAAAGGGGTCACCTATTGGGATTTTCCTAGTGCCAGTTTGTAGGAGACCTCGCATTGTATCTGCCCTGCTATACTGGAATAACTTAATCTCTGCCTGAACTGTCTGAATTTGGAAGGAATAGTCATGTTTAGT
This sequence comes from Neoceratodus forsteri, assembly GCA_016271365.2. NCBI lineage: Eukaryota > Metazoa > Chordata > Ceratodontiformes > Ceratodontidae > Neoceratodus > Neoceratodus forsteri. The sequence continues at coordinate 212,505,904 of JADMNL010000027.1, forward strand.
GTTGTAAGAAGGAGAAAACAGTGTCTGAAGTTGTTTTCGAAGTTTTAAATAGGTCAAAAACTTGTTATTTACCTTACGTTTCCCATAGCGTTGCAACCACCATGTAAAATTATTTTTAGAATCCTCCCACCAGCTACCCAAATCCTCATACAAAAAGCTCACAGAAAGTCTTGCTTGTATCAGACACTGAATGCCAAAATGCACCTCAGAGTCGGTCAACATAGCAGAGTTCACTTTCCATCCGCTGCCAGCTTGGGTGGTCTCAGGCGTATCCTGACAAGAAACCTTTAACAACACATGGTCCGAAAATTCCATCGGGAGAGTTCTAAATTGTACTGTCAAAATATGAGTAGAGATAAAAAAGTGATCAACTGATGAAGTCAATTTACCTTTCTTGAAAGTATAGGGAGGACCACTAACTTGAAAATCTCTACAATCCACCAAACGTCCCAGTTCCAACAATTTAGTAAGGGCATTTGAGTCACAATAAATTTTCCGTTGTGAATCCTGTTGGTGAAGCAGTCGTGCTCTAGTGTTGCAATTAAAATCTCCTCCCAAAAATATTTCCTTTGCAGTCACCAAATACTGCTGGATAGGCCAGAAAGCTGCTACCCTATCAGCTTTTGTCTGGAGGCAGTACACAATAATTCTACACTGCAGGTTGCGAAAAAGTCCATCTAAAATGAAAACTCTAGCTGGTATTAAGTCAACACATTTATGTAAAACAAACTCAGGAGTTAAAAAGAATACCAACTCCTTCCGCACTATCAGGCCCAAAAGACCAGTACAATGGGCCCCATTTCCCTTCTCCTTGAAAAAGACGTATTTGGGCAGAAGAAGACATCCATGTTTCCTGTAATAAACCAATGTCTATATTTGATGTGTGGATGAAATCATAAATGGTCTGCCTTTTGGTAACGTGCAGCAAACTGTGAACATTAAAAGTGCTGATAGTAAGTTTAGACACAGAAAGGAATTAAAAACATTTCTTCATCTTTTTTTTTCTTTTTCCCTTTATATTCCACTAGTACTGGGGACAAGGGTGGTGGTTCTGGCTCAGTCGGAGTCTGAGCTATGTCCCCCTGATCCATCTCAGAGTCGCCCCAGGTAGGGGCTAAAACAGCAAAGGGATTCTCGGACTCTATGCCATTCTCTACCTGTGGAATGCCCCCCTTTAAGTTATAAGAACAGCGTCTTGGGAGAAAAAAAAGGCCTGTAGAGGAAGGGCCCTTCACCTCAGCCCCTACCACTTCTGAGTCCCTATAACAAACCGGGGGTTTAGCAATTATTGGAGGGCCTGGGTCTGAGGGAGGTTCCTGTTTCCAAGCGTACCATCAGTAACCTGTATTGTCCCAGGCAAGGAGGATTCCAGAGACCTAGGTTCTAAAGGACCTCTGGGGCCCGAAGAATAAGGGGGGTGAGGAGTGGAGGCCTTAGTATCTCCTGCTAATGCCAAATCCTGAGCCTGCTGAATGAGCAACTCTGGGCTCATACATGAAGCTTTGTTCTTAGTGGGCCAGGAACATTCAACAAAGGTATGACCATACTCTTCACATTGATCGCACTTAGTGTGATTGGCACATTGCATAGTGATATGGCCAATTTCCCCACAGTTGTCACATTGAGGTTTATCACAAGATCCAGACAAGTGAGTGCGGGATCCATAGTGGTAGCAGGCCCTAGGTTGACCTGCATAAAAACACACTCCTCTGTCCCTACCGAGCAAAACAGCATTAGGGATGTGCTCAGTTCCTTTATCAGTTTGATTCAGCTTCACTTTATATTTCCACCCCCCATCCAAAAACGTTCAGCATCCAAAAGTGGTTCAGGAGGGGAAAGAACATTACACTTCTGCGCCAACCAGTAAGTAATGTCCTCCACATGGACCCCCTCATTTCGGAACATGACAGTAATAAATTTTGTTAAGGGTTTAGATAAAGGAATAACAAAAAAGGAGGTCCATATGGGGGAATACTTTACCTGGTTGTAGCACTCCCAAAATAACTTCAAAGCATGTGCAGTCCTAAAACTGATGTCAAAATTATCTTCCCCAGATATGTTAATAAATGCAAAAACATTGTTGTGGGAAAAATGCAAAGAATCCTTTAATAAAAGTTTTCCAACATAATGCCGGTCACGACGAGTCTCTAGTCCACCCTTGCACCAGAGACAAATGGCATTCCATCTAGGGGCTGCCTCCTTTTTTGATTTAGTAAACAATTCTGAAACAAGGTTTTTAGAAGGCTCAGATGACTCCAACGGAGCTGCCGTGGGCTGTTGGGACATCTCAGAAGGGGAAGCAATAGGTATCTTTGCTGCAGTAGGTAGAGCAACACCAGTCTCCGGTATCAAGTCCTTAAATCTGTCCAATTTGTTGTGAGGAGGCCGCCATCTTAACCTCCGATGGGGTCCCCGTCTCTTGTGTGGGCTCTAAAGCAATGGAAGTGGGGCACCAATCCAGCAAAGCTTGCGGCCGTCCCGTAGATGAATCCCAGGCAGGGTCAGATAGTCAAGCTCTGCTGGGCACCCTCTTCCATCCGGCTTGTAGCAGGGCTATTTCTGGTGACCATGCTTCCACTGGTGAAGGAAGAGGCTGCACTAAAGAAGCCTTTTGAATGGTCACCAACTCCGCAGCAGCTTGAGGTGTGGAAATGGCAGGACCAAGGCCCATTTCCTGTGCAGAGCACAGACCTTGAGAGGCAATGTTCTGATTTGCCAAGATAACAGCCATTCTTTTATGTTTACTCTCATCTCTTGCACTTTGTTGCATACGAAGAGTACGGGCTTTAAATGAGAGCACCGTGCTGCCGTCTTGACTCTTTGGGTCCATCTGATATCGAACTCCAGAACTCAAGCCAGCGGGAGGAGATTTGAAAACAAACCCCACTGTTTTAGATAGGTGAACAGGGACCGTGGAAGATGAAGCCTCCACCGCACTCTGCAGCTTGGAAGGGGTTTGAATGACTATTGCACCATCGTGCTCATCAGAGGCAGAGGTTAAAGAAATGGGTGCTTCAGTAGCAATAACATTTGTGGAAGAAGTGACTGTCTCAAGCTTTAGGCACTCGCGATCAGTCACGTTTATACTGCCAGCCGAATTTAGCAATTTTAACTTAGGTATTTCTCTTTATCCAATGGCAATGACCCACCTTGATTTAGAGCAGTCTCTGGGTTCCGTGCGTCAGATGCCACAAGTTCTTGGTTGACAGCGTGATCCAGTTCTCAAACAGCTGATTCCTCATGCATCAATTTCTCCAAGTGCTCCTTTAACTGGTCCTGTTGCTTAAGGTGTCGAGCATTCTCCATATCGATCCGGTGCAACAAAACACTTAGTTCAATGCAAGGTAAATCAAATTCAATACTACTGGGCACCTACTGAAGGTTACTAACGTCTTCTGTAGATACAAATACATCAGGACTGGAGTCCTCAGTCACCTCTCCTGTTGCAAGGTCCCTCTGATCAACATTCACCTCTAATCCAACAGAGACAGGGGAGGAGACTAGCTCCCCAGCCTGAGACACATCCATGTCATCCAGAGTCCCAGATAAAGTGGCCATCTTGGCTGACAAGGGACCCCCTACTGTCAGAGTAATTTCTATGGTGTCCTGGCCAAATTTCCCCCTTCACTAAAAATACCACGAACACCTTAACCTGGTTCAAGTAAGGATTTATGCCATGTTACAATTTCAGTTGGTTACTATCTGTACCCCCACCCCTGAAAACGGGACTTCTAGTCTTAGTGGGCCTACCTGGTCAACAAAATTCAATGAATAAATAAATTCCCCCATTATGCTTGATGGATTCCATATAAATCCAAATGATTCCAAGGCCATCTTGACATATCATTTTAATACCTAACAGCAAATCAGAGCCCTTTTCCTGATAAACAGCTGCCAACATATTACATTTAAATAAACAACAAAGTCACAAATAAGGAATTAGTGGCTTATGGAAAAATCTACAGGGATTTACACAGGGATTTGATGCTGCCTCTACAGGGAAAATACAAGAAAAATGAGGGCTTGTTACAGGAAAATGGTTATTTGGATCTGGGAGCACTGTTATGATTGTGACTAAACAGCACTATATGGCACCAACAAGAGGGAGAGGCAGTGCCATGGATGGCATCGGCCTGAGAAACGGGCAATGGAGAAGACCTTCTACTGAGTCCGGGAGTGTCCAGAGCTCTGAAGAACTGGGCTGCCAGTCCAGATCATCCTAGCCATCCTCCAATTCCGAGGAGACCACGGAGATCCCAAGAGAGGCAATCCTGGGGTAGTGTCTGGAGAGGACAAAGTGGAAACTGTGGCACTGCCTCATTCATGGCACTAGGGTCAGTGCTAGGAGTCAAGGCCACGCCCACCAAAGCCTCTGAGGGAACCGCCGATGTAGGCCCCATGTATAGCTGAGAGCTTAACACTGGGGTGGGCCACAAGGAGTGCTCAACCAGTCCCTCGTCTAGGCGCCCGGTTTCAGCAAGACCAGAGATGACGGAGGCCTGTTCTCCCCCAGTGCATATAGCAGCAGGGGGAGGCCTGGGGGAAGGGCCCAGAGACCTTACCTTAGTGGCCCTCGTGTGACATCAACTGCCAAAAATTGGGAGGTACCACCCCAACCTCACCGCATGGTTAACTAAGGTGCACAAATCAATTGAGAAACAGGCATTGTAATGATCCCTATCATGGCGCAGCCCCAGGCAGGTGAAACACTGGTCATGTGGGTCCGTTACGGAGAAAAGACTACCACAGGAGCACCAACACATTGGGGTAGTCCCCGCCTTCGACGGACGTTTTTGCCCCGAACCCAACATGATCAGCCACACAAATGAACAAAAACACAAGAAAAAGACACTATGCAGCACTTTTGAAATTAAGACAAAAAAACAGAGCCGAAAATGGTGACAGTAATGGCGTTGAGTCACTGATGATGAACAGAACCGAAGTCTTCAGATTCTTCTGGAACTTTCTGTGCTGTCCCATGTCATCGTGCTGCTGTCTCGATGGCAGGAAAAACAGAGGTAGCAGAGGGGCCGTCATCAGTTACTGGCCAACCCCCGAGCGCCACTTAATATATGTCGGCCTCGAGGGTGGCGCTGTTCCTGATGTCGGCTCCTCCTCCAGAGAGAAAGCTTTAGCTAAAAGTTTCCTGCAGGGTCCTAGCACCTCCAGCTGGAAACCACCAGTGATGAATGGTGAAAATTGATACAAGTAAGATCTTCTATTTCTATGTTTACAGTTTGTTTTGGTGTTTTTTGTTTTTATAATTATGGCACATTTAGTGAAATATTGATATGCTAATAAGCAAAAGTCAGTAGAGATGATGGATTCCTGAACTAGTTTGAACTATAACAATGTACAGAATAAAGCCATTGTTCAGATTCCTAAAGCCAATCAAATTACTTAATTTTACCTATCTATTTCGTAATAAATCATCAAAGAACAGGAGAAACATCTTAAATTGGTCATACTATATAATCACCGTATGACACTTGTGGATGTTTATCGTGTGTATATTACATTACTAAGTGCAGCAACTGTCAGTCTTTTCAATACATACCCGGTTAAATGGAGTTTTGTTTATATTCTCTATGACGCTCACTATTGCAGGCTGTGGGTTCACCAGTGATCCATACTTAGTCCATCTCACTACAATATCTAAAGACACAGGCATTGGACTGCAGTTAACCTTAAAAGAAGAAACATTGATAAGTATTTGCACTGCCAAATGTTAAACAAAAAAAAGGGTAGTGTCTATGTTTAAAGAACACAAAACCATCATTCTGTTCAACCTTAAGTGAACATTTAAAGTGTGATCTTGGTAGAATAAATTTTTTGCTGAATGGAGCCAGGACCATACTAGCTAGCAGCAAGGAAACAGTTCTGAAGGCAAAAATGTAATACCTTTTTCATGACACAGTATAAACTTTTCCAAACCCTCCCAAAACAGCACCTACCACAAAAGAAGGATGTACATATATATTTCTCTACTCCCCCCCCCTCAAAAAGCAGGCAATCTGTGCAGCACCTCAAAAGGAAAAAATTAAATCAGTGTAATTCCTCCCCAGCAGGCGATCTGTGCAGCACCTCAAAAGGAAAAAATTAAATCAGTGTAATTCCCCTCAAGCAGGCGATCTGTGCAGCACCTCAAAAGGAAATTACTAAATCAGACTGCAATTTATTTTTCTGTTAGTTCCAACATTGTCACTGGGCTATTATGTAACTTTTTTTAATTGTACTATATTAATTTTTAAATTAAGCAATCCATATAACAAATACAGTCTCAGATTTACAGTGTGTCAAATACTTTACAATAAATGAATTATCACACATTAGCCTCAGTATTGATTAATCTGAGCATTGCAATTTGGTACTACATATGAGGACATCCAGTTATACCAACCAAGCTACATCCAGCAGACACAGTCCATTAATTAAAATTAACAAGAGGATGGAAATGTGATCTTTAGATTGTTTTCAGTTTCTCAAGGAGTATCGCCGCCATTCTCAGGAGTTTGAGTAGTGCTCATGTATCTTTATGTGTGCAAAAGAGTGTCCACCTAAATGAAAATAAAAAAAGGCTGGCTGATGCCCATCATCATTTTAAATACCATGCAAGCAGAACAAACTGCAAAAATGTAATGCCCTCACTATTCAGCAATTAAGTGTTAAACATGGAATCCAGTGGAAAATGATCCAGAGACAGGTTGCCCTCAAGTTCATGGTATGCTAAAACTGTGAACAGTTGGACCTTGACTTTGGAGTACAGTACTGAAAGGTCCAACAAGTATTCCAAAACCTTCTTAGGAAAACTCTTGAAAGGGTCCACACCAGATGGAAAAACATTTCCTTTTGGCTCTGTAAGTTTTCCTCGTGGAAGGCATACAGGCAGCAAATAGCATCTCAAAGACTGAGGGCCCTATATTCAGAGCCAGACAGATGGCATCGCATAAACAAATGGGCTGACCAGCTCTGACAGGATATTCAAACAGAATGCGCAATCAGAACAGATTGCGCATTCTGTTTGATTATCAGACTCTGGATGTGCGGCACACAGTGGGCAGCTACCATGTTTGGCGCAGCGTGTTCAAGGCTGAAGACCGTCAATGGGGAATGCATGGTGCATACCTGGCTCTGCCATTTCCCCCAAAGGCGAGATACAGCCAAAAATATGCTAATGAGCTCACTGGGCATGCATGGCGCAAAGGGGCCTCATGCATGCCCATTATGAGCTCATTAGCATGGCTGCACCCAGTGGAATGTGCCGGACCAGCCCCAGTCCCCATTGTAAAAAAGAAATGTAGTTCCCTTCCCATCTTTTCCATAGTAGCAGTTTCCTCCCCGTCCCCAATCCCCATCATTATAAAAAAGTAGCCTTGCTCCCATCTTTTCCATAGTGCAGGTCAATGGACACGCATTTGTAATGTACTGGCTCACTGACTGTTCAGTCGTGGCTGGCCACAGTGGTGTATGGAGGGCTGTGCCAGTAGCTGGCTCCAGTTGGGGGCAGGGTGGGGGGTGCTTGACCACTGAGGATACCAGGGTTATCGGTTACTATTCATTTGGAGATCGAGGCTGGGATGGGGACTCACTACACCACCAGGGTCAATAGGGGGACATATTTCATATTCTGGGGTTTGGGGCCAGGGAGAGGGGACTCTACACTATGGAAAAGATGAGTACGGGGCTACATTATTTTATTATGATGGGGATTGGGCTGGGAGGGGGGACACTACACTATGGGAAAGATGGAGACGGGGCTACATTATTTTATTATGATGGGGATCAGGGCTGGGGGGGACACTGCTTTATGGAAATGATGGAGAAGGGGCTACTTTTTTTTATAATATCAGGGACGGGGAGGGGGGACACTACACTATTAGTGGACCACACAGTTCTTTTTCATATGACGGGGATTGGGGCTGGGGGGGGTCCACTACATTATGGAAAATAGGGGAATGGGCCATTATTTTTAGGGCTGTTGGCAGAGCTTACAGCCCTATTGGGATCAGAAGGTAGCTCTGAAAATAGCCGATCATGGAATCTTCTGTTGGACATTTGGAAGTATCCTTCTGAATGCCCAATGGAGCTTGAAAACCTCCACCACGATCGGCCGCTTTACTTCTGCATTGCAGTATATGAACTGTGCATGTGCAACTCACACGTACGCGCAGTTCAGCAGGCATCATCATGTTGTGAATGGCAAAATGACATTCCCCGCAACTACACATGCACCAGTGTCGCGCATGTGCAGTTGCGTCACTGCCAGCAGAAAAACCCTCCCACTGCTGCTGTCTTCCTGCGTCTGCCGACATCAGGGTCCCCAGTCCCCATGTTGGCATTATGTAGCCCCCACCCCAACTTATGTGGCACACTGGGAGCCCACCCTAGTGTGCCCAAATGTCTGATTTGCCCTGCGCCGACATCGGAGTGCCCAATCCCCGTGTTGGAGCTATATGCACCCCACTGATGATGTGGCACACTGGGAACCCACCCCAGTGTACCCAAATATTTGTATTTTTTCTCCTGCCATCAGGGTGCCCAATCCTCGTGCTGCATCACGCACTCACCCCCCAACTCATGTGGCACACTGGGAGCCCATCCCAATGTGCCCAGATGTTTACATTTCTTTTTTCCCTGGAAATAAAGAAAACCTTCCCCCAACATTTTTTTTTTTAAACTGTAAAAGACAAAACGGTCTTTCGTCATCGCCCCAGTCCCCCACCCTCCCACTGAGCAGCCACCTCCCCTTACCCCCTTACCCCATACTTACCGCCGGAGGTCGGCGCTGTCATCTTCTTTGGACGGGGACACGTCTGCACTCTTCAAAGCTGAACTGCAAACTGAAAAATCAAAGGTACCCATGCTATAATGGCATTCAATGGGGTTTACAACTTAAGTTAATAAATAAGCCTTTTTTTTTTTTTTTACTTGCCCGGCTCCTTGGCTTCAGAGGGGGCCTCGTACCCCTGCCTACTCCATCCGCCAGGGCATTTTTACGGCATCCTTCCCCCAGTTTCATCTTTGCTCATGGGGCCAGGATTTTTGCATGTTTCCCCTTTTCTGCCTGATCCCCCTGAGGATGTCGGCACACAGGATGAATGTCCAGACAGATGGTATGCTGACGCATGCCGTTGTCAAGTGCCCACAACGCCCTCCCCACCCCTAATTCTTGAGACGCCGGGCCCCCTGCGGCCACACTTCCACAGGCATAGTGCATTGGGTGTCAGGGCACCCCAGGAACCCACCCCAGGAGGAGGAGAGCATCCATTGGGGAGCTCCGATCCTCCTACCCCTCCTTTCCTCCAACTCAACCCGGTCACCGTGCGTGGTCGACGAGGTGTGGCATCCAGCGCCTCAACCTCAGCACCACCGAAGTCGGGCTAATAAGCCATTTTTTTTGATTAGGCCCCAAATTTCCAACATACTGGGGACTAATTATGAACAGTGTCACTGTCATTTTGTTATCGTCCCAAAGGTGATTTCACCATCATTGCGCGGAATCACCTTTTGGGACTGATTAATGAAATGACAGTGCCACTGTTCATTAGGTGGGGCCCCGAAAAGCCAATGTTGCAAATTTGGTGAATAAACTCCAAAAAATGACTGCATTAAGAGCGTACATTGCACAGTTTCTACGCACGTTCCTAACTTCGCCAATTTTTTATATTTTCACTCCAGATTTTCAATATTGCCATTTTTGCACACCTCCTTTTTAACAGGACAGCTGTCATTTTTCACATCCTGCCCAAAACATGTTTTCACACCTGTTGTACAGAATGGTGCGGTCACTATGTGAAATCACCTTACGGGACAACTGAACAAAATGACACTGCCACTCTTCATGAGGAGGGGTCCCAAAAGGGCCATGTTGAAAATCTGGTGCAACACCTCCACAAAACGGGCAAGTTACAACCGGGCGTTCAATAATTTCTACGCATACGTGTAACTTTGGTCACTTGGCAGCTCTTCATAGCCCTATTGCCTCTGGCCAGAACTTGTTTCATACAGTGGGGATCAGGGCTGGGAGTGGGGATCATGTGACCAGCTCAGGACTTTGCGTGAGGCACCACCCTGCCCAGCACAAAGTTAGGACAGGGTTTTGGGTTCCTAACTTTGTGCCGGTGCATCCGGCTATGTCTTCCCCAGGGGAATTTTGAATATTGCAATACGGGGAATATGCATGAGGAACCCCTCATTTCCATGCCTGCATTGCATTATTCTGCGTCGCAGCACAATTGGGTTTGAGTGGCACATTGGGGGCTTCTGAATACTGGCACGCCCCCGACGGCAGTCACAAGTCTGGAGATGCACGGGTGCATCTAGGGATGTGCTGCACATCTTCTTTGAATATGTGGGCCTCAGAATCTTTGAACCTGTACACTTCTTTCTCTTTAGAAGAAAAGCCTAGAGATGAAACAAATTCAGGTTGGGATGATTAAATGGCCCTGTCCCTGAGCTGGCAAGTCCAGTCTGAGTGCAGAGTCCTTGGTTTGCTGACTGACAGCTGGTTCAAGAGAGACAACCGAATCTACCGAGGCCAGCACAGGGCCACTAAAATCATGTTGCCCCCTTCGAGTCTCCAGTTTGAATAGCACTCTCTGAATAAGAGGGAATACGTACAGCAACATATTTTTCTATTGCAGTCTAAATGCATTCTGACACAAGGCACCAAATTCTGGATTTCTGTAGCAGAACTGAGGTAGTCTGGCGTTAAGTACTGATGCAAAAGGGTCCACATCATGTGTCCCTCACTCACTGAACAGAGACTGCATGACATCATCTTCTGCTAAAGAGCGCTCATGAGGCTTTGCTGCTGTTCAGCTGAGCTTGTCTGTTACAGCGTCCTGGATTCTTGGCAGATAATTCACTTGGAGAAGGATCCCCTGCTCCAGGCACCATTCCCACACACTCCCTGCCTCCCTGCAGAGGATAAAAAAGTGTGCTCCTTATTGTTTGTTGACACAGTACATGACAGATCTGTTCTCTGCCTAAAGGAGTACTGTCTTTTGGCAGACTAGTTGCATAACAGATTGCCCGCATCTCCAGCACGTTGATGTAGAGATGCATCTCTAAAGTCCCAGACCACCTGAGTCTGGAGAACATGGCAGTGGGCTCCCCACCCTGCCAAAAGAGGCATCCATGGTGATAATCACCTGAGGTTCGGACTGGGAGAAAGGGAAGCCCTAAAGAAGATTCACTTCCACTGGCCACCACAACAGCAGCCACACTAGTGGTGTGGTTACCTGTATGGGGTAATTCTGAGGGTGCAATGCATGCGATCACTGGGTACTGAGCATTCAATGTGTTGTTCTCATATGCAGCATTGCCAAGGGCACTGTTAACACTGAGGATGCCATGAGGCCCAGTATGTGCTGCATGGAATGGGCTGGCACTGAGCAGCACTCCAAGATAAAGCAAGTCATCAGAATTATTGATTTCACTCTGCTCTCTGGAAAAAAGGCCAGAGCCCAGACTGTGTCCAGGACAGCTCCTATGAAGAGGAACTTCTGGGAGGGGACTAACTGAGACTTAAGAGAATTCAATAGCACTCTCATCAAAGTAAGGAGATGCAACGCAGTTTCCAGTACCGGTTCAGTTTCTGGTCTGGATGGGCTTTAAGGAGTCAGTCATCCAGGTACGGGAACACTTGCAGTCCTAGCTTTGTTAGATGCATTACAAGAACTGCAAAACATTTTGTAAGAACTCACACCAAGGAAAGGACTCTGCCATACCTCTCAACTGTCCCTGATTTTCAGGGACGTCCCTGATTTTGCCTCAAAATTGTACTCTGTCCCTCCTAAAAATTGTGTTTCCGTGACCAAACAGTGGAATTTGTAAGCACAAAATAATGTTAAACGTTAAAGTTGCAGACTTGTTCCTCCTTAGAAAATGCTTTTTACACTAAACCCCTTATTCTACCAGCTTCCTGAGTTGATATCTCTAATTTTGAAGATGTGTCCCTGATTTTGGTCCTTTGTCCTTGATTTTTTTAAGCCTTGTCCCTGATTTGTGAGGTAGGAGGTTGAGAGGTATGCTCTGAACTGGTAGTACACCCCCCCCCCCAGAACCACAGGTACTTGTGGAGTCTGGGGTCTACCAGTTCAGTACAGGCCACATTAAACTTATTGTTCAACCAGTTAACAGCCGGTGAGTATTTGAGCTCTTAATGCTCTGCACTGCATAATGAATTGCCTGAATACTTTCAGCTGAAAGCTACATTCTACAGCTGTAGCCAAAAAAAAAAAAAATAGTTGGCAACTCATTGTAGTCACATAAAATGAATGAGTTGTAAACTAGCTGCACAATAAGTTTAATGTGAACTGTACTATATGTGGGAGTATGCATCCTGCATATCCAGCAAGGCTAGCCAATCCTGGGGTTTGAGGCATGGGAACAGAGACCCCAGAGAGACCATGTTGAATTTCTCTCGATCCATGCACTTGTTTAGTTTTCTTTTCTTTATAATCAACATGTGAAATTTGCAAAAAACACATTCAAAGAACACACTTCTTTAGTTTTCTAAGATTGATAATGAGAATGGGTGCATATCCCCTGATATCTTAGGTACGAGGAAGTAGTGGTAGTAGAACCATTTGTTTAATTCTGACTACGGTACTACCTCTACAGCCCTGTTGAGTAAAAGGTCTGCAATTGCTTTGTCTAACAGATCTGCCATGTTAGCTGAAAGAGGGAACTATTTCCCCAGGGGGTTGCCCAGAGCCTCTGAAGCTCCAGAAAGCAACCCTCCTGGACAGTTCTTAACATTCATTTGTCTGTCATGATAGATTCCCAATGACATGAAAACTGGGTGTGGCATCCCACTACTGGTGAAGTGTGAACCACCTCAGTCAGCTGAGGTGAACTCAGCCTGAAACTCAGTGTGGTTCTGGGCGCTCCGGGTGCATGTGCCTGCGGTTGTGCTTTCTTCTTCTGAGCTTTGTTACTGTAGTCTCCATGGTCTTTGGGGCAAAAGGACTGCTTACCCTACTGGTGGCATCATCACTTCCCTTGTAGGAGGTGGACTGGTTTGCTCTAGAGCCCTTAAGGGTACAACATATTTTGCTGGAGTCCTTAAGAACTTGCTCAACCTACTGTCCAGAGAGATAAGTGCCACTGAAGAGCACATTCATTATCTGCTGTTTTATTTTTGTTTTTTTTTGTATTATTTATTTATGAAATTTGTAAGAAAAAGACTTACAAACATTCATCATAGAAGGTTAGTACAATAAAGGCAGCAAACCAGGACAATCATTTAACACAGGATGTAGGGTACCCCTTCCCTTTCATTACAGCATATGGGGAATTGCCCATAGATAAATCAATCTCACATCAAGCAATAAACAAAAGCACACAACGCAGAGCAATAACAGGGATAATTTAAAACTAAAACTATTGACTACACTTCCTGTTTCCCACTTGGGTATCAAGACCCCATCATCCCCAATAGGCTACAGTTACCAGCAATGAAGCATAATAATCCTTTGGGAGAAACATTATTACGGTTCAGAAAAACAGTATCTTAACACTGATAGTAGGATCAACCATATCAATTAACAAACAACAGGAATGCGCACGGCTGTCCATATAAACAGCAGCAAGATGTATGCATTAATAGGGGGGAAAGAAAAGAGTACAAGGGGGGCCAAAAAAGAGGGCTGTGATGGAAAGGGAAAGGAGGGGACCTGCATCACACAGGAGGAAAAGGCATTCTGGTGGCTTCCAGAGAAAAGTTATCGCCCACCAACCTCCATATCTAATATTTAAGCAATAATGCCCAACAGGGTGTGTGTCGTGCTGGGATAACGGCACGCCTCAGGTGGTTGGGCACGAGGCCGCAGGCCGTGTGCGTCCAACAACTGAGGCGTGGCGTTATCCCAAACGATACACATCCTGGAGGGCATTATTGTTATTATACAATGGCTCGCTGTTATACAGAATAAAAAAAATCATTTTAAAGATGTTTTTGTGCTGAAAAATATTTTTGTTTTTTAAAAGAAGATGAAACAATCAAGCACATCATCAGCACATAATAAAAGCAAAAGTTTATCTACAGGTTCACAGTGAGGCTGAGACTAGACCCGTGATATTGTACTGGGATAACATCACGGGTCCAGCCCAAGACTGACGAATCAGAGACCAGGATTTTTTCTTGCCATTGTATAATAGAAAATAGCCTCTGCCTATACAATAAATATACATTAAGAATAAAAAAAAGAGAATTATTAAGTATTGGCATAGGCAAGAAGCACCACATATTTTACAATACAGCTGGTGCATCAGAACTAGCGTGACGAGGTCACCAACCCAGCTGCCCCCCCCTTTACATATATTAGTATAACGCATGTCACAAAAAGAGCCCCGCTCCCATTAAACTGCACACATATCAGATGAAGGACAGTAGTCCACAGCTTGCTAAATCAGTCTTTAATAAAATTTAGTCCAAAGAGTCCTTCATTCTGGGCCGGAAACCCTCCGAACCGTCCTTCTCTCCCTCTGTGAGCTCCATCTCAATAAGCTGCACAGATTTTGCGGCATCTGCAGGCTCATTGAAGAGATAAGTGTGTCCATTCCATGATACCCTGAGTTTAGCAGGTACCAGCAGTTGATGTTGGACTTTTAGTGTTTTTAGAGTGCTCCAGACCCGATCAAAAGCCCTCCTGTGGATTCTAGTGCTATAGGATAAGTCCGGAACAAACAAATGTCTGACTTATCATATCTCAGGCTTCTCCTCCTCCTCCGTGCTAAAGACAACACACAGCCCCGATCGCCCATGCCAGTGCAAATAATTAGGAAAGTTTGTGGAGCTGTAAGGCCACTAGGTGCTCGTCAGGGAGTAAGAGAAAAATTACTTACCATAGTACTCTTGTTTCTTCCAGGGTATTCGTCTATATTCATAACTCTATGCAGTCTGCCCTTTAAGTAGAACTACCCAGAGAGAATGCTATGCAAATGATAGAATCTATCATTGGCTCGTGCCACTTATTCAAACTGCTGCCCTTATCAGCTGCAACGTTCCATTAATGTATCAGATTTCTAGAGAGCCTACAAAGGCAAGTAACCTACCTATGATATCAAACTACACTAACATAAACACCTAACTATAATCAAGAATTAACAAACATCCCAATGACAGAATCACCTGAACAAGGGGAAAAAACTGTACCAATCAGGGTTTAAGATATGGTATGCCAGAGTTTGGCCCTCCATGTGTGGATGAACAGGTAGGAGTGCAGAGGCCACTGGTTCTGGAAGGGGAGGTGAGGTAGGAGAGTTATGACTATAGAAGAATACCCTGGAAGAAACAAGATTACTATGGTAATTTTTTTCTTCTTACCCCAAGTATTCTTCTATATTCCTAACTCTGCAGACTACGAAGCAGTGCCTTTGGAGGTGGGTACAGAACCTATTTGGGAACCAGGCTCTAAAGGACTGCTGTGCCAAACCTGGCATCACTTCTGGACTGGGTGTCCAGGCTATAGTGCTTTGTAAAGGTATGTACTGTCCTCCAGGTAGCTGCTTTACAGATTTCAACCAAAAGAACATCCTTGGAAGCTGCCAAAGAGGCAGCTATACCCCTGATGGAATGGGCCCTCAGTCCTACTGGGGACTCCTTTCCTGCTTTGGAGTGGCAAAACTGAATGCACTGGACTATCCAGAGTGAAATGGACCACGTTGATGCTGGGTTCCCTTTACCAACATCCTCATAAGTGAGGAACAGCTGTTGTCTGTCCTGTCTATGATCCTTTGTATGAGTAATGTAATAGCTCAATGCCCTTTTTACATCCAGGCTATGCAATGTGAGCTCACCTGAACTAGTATGTTCGGTGAAAAAGACTGGTAGGGTAATTGACTGATTCAAGTGGAAGTCAGAGACCACTTTAGGGAGGAATTTTCTGTTCATTCTCAGCACTGTCTTATCCCTGTGGAAGGAAAGGTAGTCCTTTTCGATACACAGAGCTTGAAGTTCACTGATCCTTCTGGCTGAGGTGATGACCACTAAGAACACTACATTCCAAGTGACATACTTTAAGTGTGCTGAAGCCATGGGCTCAAATGGGGTCTGCATGAGTGGAGCTATGCGCACATTCAGATCCCAAGCTGGTACTGGTTCCTTAATAGGTGGGCGCAAATGGCACAGACCTTGGAAAAACCTTTTGAAGATAGGGTTTGATGCTAAGAAAATGGGTTTCCCCAGCAAAAATGTAGACAGATACTGAAGCCAAATTAACCTTTAGGTAAGCGTATTGCAGTCCCTGGGAGTGCAAGTGAGTAAGGTAATCCAGCATAGTTGGAATACCCACTTGTGTTGGTTCCACCTCCCCTGGAAGAACACCAGATGGAGAAACTTTTCCATTTTGAAGCATAGGTTTTATTTGTGGAAGGCTTCCTGTACCCTCTCAAGATATCCAGAACACTTTCAGAAAGTTGCAGATCTGTGTATTCTAAGTCCTCAAGAGACATGTCTTGAGCCTGAGGGATCTGAGGTTTGGGTACAGGTACAGGGTCCTTCCCCGATTGGAGGTTAGCAGGTTGTGTCTCCAGGGAAGGTGTATTGGTTTGGCCACAGACACGGACAGCAGTAGGGAGTACCATGGCTGCCTGGCCCAGTCAAGTGCTATCAGGATCATGGATGCAGGTCGTGACCTGAGCTTGATTAGGGACCTGAAAATGAGAGGGAATGGAGGGAAGACATACAGCCTCCTCCCTGACCAATCCAGGGCCAAGGCATCCAAGGGAACTGTACCCTTTTCTGGAGGCCTGCAACAATACTGAGGCAGGCGATGGTTCTCATGGGATGCAAAGAGATCTATCTCTGGTGTCCCCCAACATCTGAACACTGATTCCAGCACCTGTCTGTTGAGGGCCCATTCATGGTTGGCCTGATTGATCCTGCTGAGGGCATCTGCTAGGGTGTTGTCCTTTCCTGGCAGATGGATGGCCTGTAATGAAGCTTTTAGTGAGTAAACCAGACTCCAGGCTCTCATTCCTTCTGAACAAAGAGGGTCTGACCTTGTCCCCTCCTTACTTGTTTATGTACTACATTGTTGTGGTGTTGTCTATTCTGACCTGCACCACATTCCCCTGCACCAGCAGTGCAAATTCCTGCAAGGCCAAGAACACTGCCCTCAACTCCAGCAGATTTATGTGTTGAGGGACTCTGTACTGGACCAGGTACCATGTGTGGTGTGCTCCCCTAGACGCGCACCCCACCACAACAGAGATGCATCTGTTGTGAGAATTGCTGAAGGGGTTTCCTGTTGAAAGGGGACCCCTTCTCTCAGATTGCCTGCTTCCTTCCACCACTGAAGTGATTTGAGCAGTGTCCCTGTGACTGGGATCAGTTTAGAAAGATTGTCTTTCCTCTGGCACCAATGTGTCCTGAGATGAAACTGTATGTCTCTCATCTGGAACCTGGCTCCCAGTACTGTGCCGGTTACTACAGCCATGTGTCCCAGAGGCTGCAGAAACTACCTTGCTGGCTTTGGTTTGTTTAACTGCAGCTGCTATTTACTGAATATTCTGTGCTCTGTCCTGAGGGAGGAAGGCTCTTCCCTCTAGAGTGTTGAGTTCTGCTCTTATGAAGTGCAGCACCTGCACTGAGGTGATGACAGATTTCTTTAGGTTTGCCAGAAACCCTAAGGACTCTTGGAGGCTTAGGGTTACCTGAAAATGGTCTTGCACCTGCTGATGTGCGTTTCCCACCACCAGACAGTCGCCAAGGTAGGGAAAGATTGAGACACCTAACCTTCTTAGGTGTGCCACCACCACTGCCAGACACTTTGTGAACACCCCTGGAACTGATGTAAAGCCGAAGGGTAGGGCTGAAAACTGGTAGTGTCCTGATGGGAGTCTGAATTGAAGGTACTCTCTGTGGGACTCCCTTATGGGGATGTGGAAGTAAGAGTCCTTTAGGTCCAGGGATGCCAGCCAATCTCCTTTTTGGAGGACTGGCAATATCTTTGCCAGTGTGACCATTTAGAACTTTGGCTTCACTAAGTGCCTGTTTAGAAGTCTGAGATCCAGGACAGGCCACCACTCCCCATTTTTCTTTTTGGTGAGGAAATACATTGAGTAGAACCCTTTCCCCTTTTGCTGAAGGGGGACCAGTTCCACTGCCTTTAGAAGTAGAAGGCTTTAGGACTTCCAGTGACGTCATCAACCTGGTGGCCACCTTGACTTAGTGCTCCTGCACTCCCACTCAACTAAATCCTCCAGAACAGCAAACATAATCAGCAATAACTGTTAAAATAGCATCAGGTATCTCTGGAGGAAAAGGACTCAACGGATCACAATCAAAGAAGCATAAAGATAAGCAGAATGGCAATAGATTACTTGACCGAGAACCTGTCAGCCGGAGTGTATCAGCAGCAAGCAGTGTGGCCTTGGACCTCGATACTGATTAGGAGAGCGAGCGCCTGTCTTGATTCCACTTTGAGATACTACTAGTGGAGATTAAAATTTTTAGAGCAGAAAATAAAAAATAATTTCAGTCACTTCAAACCAAAATGCAGTAGAAGAAAACTGGAGTTGTCCAAGACTTGGGTGGGGGAGATCGGACAGGAGACCTAACAGCTACACCATGTGGTCAATTTCCTCATCGATTACCAAGAAACCCTGCATGAAAAAATGCTGGATTGAGAGGCGCACTCTAGGAGAGATAATCTCTGTATTTATGGACTCTCTGAGGGTGCAGAGACCAGCAAAATGGAAGATTTCCTGGAGGACTTACTAAAAGATGTCCTAGAGCTTCCCCCCACCTTCCATTTTTGAACTGAGCGGGCACATTGAGCTCTGACACAGAAATCAAATGATCTGACTGCAAGACTTCGATCTATTGTTCTAAAGATGACCAGTTACAGAGACAAGGAGTTTATTCAGCTCACAGCCTGGGCTAAAAAGACAGTGCAGTATAATACCGCCTGACTACTCTTTGACCATGACTACCCGATTGAAATCGTCCGACAAAGAGCTGCATACTCACCAGTTTTGAAAGTCCTACGAGAACATGGGGTTCGCTTCCAAACACCCTACCCTGTGAAGCTCTGCATTTTTGGGACTCCGGCACCAAGATGTATTTCACGCCAGAAGAGGCCCAGCAGGACCTGAAATGCCGGGGGTGGGATCCCCAACTGGAGTGTTCATCGGAGCAGCACTTCTGCCCTCCGTGACCACAATGGCAGATGAGCACACGGCAGCAGGGAGAGAGGCAATCTCTGGCCAGAGGATTTCACTCTTTGCAGGATGTTAAGGTTGCTTTAAAGAAGACCTGAACTGAAACAGGGAGAGGAGCGGAGAAACAAAACAAGGCAATCACCTAAATAGTGAACTCTTTTCCCAGTGGGCTGATTTTTTTAATTGGTTGGACCAAGGGGAGGTGGGGAGGGAGGGGTGATTTGGAGCACCCCCTGAGCACACCTTGTATATACAGTACGCATAGTGCACAATTACAAACAATGCTAAAGATTTATGTACCCTCCAGCTGAGTTTGGACTGTAAACAATTCAGTTATCAGACTGTGTTTTTTTGAAATGCAAGGCTTTGGGACAGATTAATATGAGAACCAGGAGGAGACCTGGGGAGGGGGCAGAATCATTATATCCTAAGTGACAAGAAAAGTTTTGCAATTCTCAGTTATATACCTACATAGTTTGGATGAAGGGAAGGACCAGATAATCAGTTATTTGTTGTTGATATCATGATTCCTATCTGTGATCCTGTCCAGAGCCATCTGATACCATATAATCTTTACCTTTTTTTTATATATCTTTAGAACGATGATCAAGCACGATAGGCACTGGGTGTATTTCCAGCTCCCTTTGTATAGAGCTGAGTGATGGGAGACAGAGGATAGATCCTTAGTTTACTTCTCAAAAAGTGGTCATACCCTCCTTCAACCTTTAGGTGGATGACGCACCTATCAATGCAGTGTGTATCTGATCCCGAAACATGGCGGGATCCGGGAGGACTGGCAGAAGTTCCTGACACTAATCCTCCCCATGGGGATGGGCCCCTTTCAAGAGCTCAGCCCCCTCATCACAGAGGGCAAATTTCAAAGCCTCTTACATTGGAAGTACCATTGTAAATAAGTTCTGGTTCCTGTTACATTGGTTGGCGCTGGTTTGTCTAGAAAATGTTTGTATGTATAGCTATGTTATGCTTGACTTCACTAAGTGTTATCTGAATGTAATTACTGGGGATCAGGATCACTTACTCACCTTTCAGTGGCATTCAAATATAAGCAGGGAGGTCACTGTCAAATTGGTACCCCAAACGGAAGTAAAGAGGGATAAGGAGAAGGGAAGGACTGATAGTAATCACTTAGGGCTTATTTCAGATTTACATAGAGCGAATAGAGAAAATGGGTCATAACCCCCCAGTGGTTGTTTGTTCCCATACAGTTAAAGGGTTAAATAAACCAATTAAGTGATATAAAATACTTCCTCTATTAAAAAATTAAAACCAACATTTGTATTGCTCCAGGAAACCCATTTAGATAAGGTGGAATATTCAAAGCTGTCCTAGTCTGGCTATGGAACAGTAGTGGCCTCCTCATATAAAGGGGGTAAAAGACAGGGAACTGCGGTCCTGATCCCAAAAGCTACCTCATTTAAACTGGTGACCTCATATACAGATCCTGAGGGTCGACTGGCCATAGCAGTGGGGTTGCTGGAGGGACAAGAGATTACTCTAGCATCTATATACATACCCCCGGGGTCTGCAGTGGAGATAGAGCCTTGTTTAGGAAAGTCACTGAAATACACAAAGGGGTTCTGGTGTTGGGTGGAGATCACAACCAGATATTCTATCATTTTGATACTTCTAACCCCAGGGTCCCCAGAAAAACTGCTTCACAGATAGCAGCTCAGGCCTATTTTTCAGAGGCACAGTGGGTGAATGTTTGGCAATCCATGCACCCGAATCAGCAAGAATTTACACACTACTCAGCCCTGCATAAAATATACACATGGATAGACTATCTGCATGTAACTAGAGAGCATTTCTATAGCGTATGGGAGTGCATCGTGACACCATCTGTACTGTCAGATCATTCTCAGTTGATCCTCAGGATGGATTGGGAGAGAGAGAAGAGAGAAACCTTATGGAGATTTAATAACTTCCTGCTGAATCTGAAAGACTTCAAAGAAATGATTACACAAAGAATCACACAAATCATTCAAGAGAACCAATCCTTAGATACATCAATGTGCACTCTATGGGATAAACTCAAAACAGTCTTACGAGGGGACATAATAAAATATGCCTCTCATTATAAGAAGCAACAACACGGCAAATTAGATCAGCTCAACCAACAGCTTAGAGAATTACAAACCCAACATGCTGCGTTAGACGCAGGGGTCTTACCCTTTCTACAAGCCACCAGCGAACAAATACAGCAGCTCACAGATGTGTGCACAGAACAGGCTCTGCAGTATCTACGACAGAAATATTATGATGGAGGCCTGAGAGCTACCTGCTTGTTGGCTCACAGGCTTAGACAAAAGCAGGTGCAAACCAACATCACTCAAATTAGAGATCCAGAATGGGGTAAATTAGTTAATTCACAATCACAAATTAAACAGGCCTTTCAGAAATTTTATAAAGCCTTCTATACTCCAGACCATAAAATCAATCAAGATGAAGTGCAGACCTTTCTGACAGGGGTTAACTTTCCTGAACTTACACCAGACCAACAACAGATTTTAGACTTCCCAATCTCAGACGGGGAACTGAATAAGGCTATTACTAATCTGAAGTCTCTTAAAAGCCCTGGTCCAGATGGGTATACTGGGGAATTTTATAAAATGTTTAGGCAGAAGCTGACTCCCACGTTATTGAATACATGTCAGGGTGTACAGGAAGGGGAGGGGACACCGGATACCTGGTGTTATGCCTATATTTCAAGTATTTTAAAGTCAGGAAAAGACAGTACATCATGTTCATCATACTGTCCCATTTCAGTTCTTAACATTGATTATAAGTTATTTACCTCAATTATAGCTAAGAGATTGGAGTCCCTCTTGCCCCGGTTGATAAATCTGAATCAAACAGGGTTTGTACCCGGCAGGCAAACACAAGACGATATTAAAAGAATGCTCCATCTACTGTTCCATGTCACCTGGTCGAATGCCCCATTTCTGTTTTTAAGTCTAGATGCGGAGAAGGCGTTTGACCGGGTCGCGTGGTCTTTTTTGGGGGCAGTATTGGTCAGAATGGGTATGTCGCAGAGCTTTGTTAGAATAATATCTTCCATCTACTCAAACCCGGTGGTGTATGTTAAGGTGAATGGCTCAATCTCAACCCCAATACCTCTACGACGGGGCACTAAGGTGTGCCCATTGTACCCTCTGTTGTTTGCCTTATATCTTGAGCTGCTTGCACAGGTCATAAGACAGAATGAACTGATAAAAGGGTTCGAAGCGGAGGGGGGGAGACCCATAAGTTATCGCTTTACACTGATGACTAAGTGATCTACATGAAGGACCCAAAACACTCTTTGGCTCCTTTGTGGAACCTTTTGAATGCTTTTGGTAAAATTGCAAAATATAAAATATATCCTACAAAAACAGAGGTGCTCAAAATAAACTATGAACCCTCAACCTATACCCAAACAATGTTTACTTTTTGTTGGAACCTAAAACACATAAGGTATTTGGAGATTCAGATGGGGCTGACAAAAATAGACCTATTTGACCTTAATTACTCCCCCCGATGAATAAGCTCACTTCAGATTTGGAGAGGCGGAGAGTACTCCCTCTGTCTCTGATACAGAGAATAAAGGCAGTTTGAATGGTTATACTCCCACGGTTTCTATATCTAGTACAGATCATCCCATTACAAATACCAGAAAAATGTTACAGAACATTAAATAAAAAGATCTCTAATTACATATGGGCCTCACAAAAACAAAGGATAAGGTTCTCCATTTTGCAGCTCTCCAGAAGGCAGTGGGGTTTGGCCGTCCCACACTTACGATTATATCACCTAGCTCCCCAGCTTAAAACTGTTTTGTATTGGTTGCATAGGGACTATGTGGCCAAATGGAAAACATTGGAAAGGCAGGAGGAGGACCTTTGGGACACAAGTTATTATTAACATACCCCCCAGCACAAATTTAGAGGGTATAAACCAACCCATATACACGTACTAGTGTTCAGTGTTGGCAGACAGCTTTAGCATTGAAGGGTTTCACCAGGTGGAAGCCCTTGTTGTTCTCGTTACCTTATACAGATCATTTTCTACCAGCCGGACTGGATATGGGATACTACAGATGGGAGCGGGTGGGTCTACACTTGGTACATCAATTTATGCTACAGGGAAAAATCCTGACCTTGACAGAATTAGAACAGCAATATGGGATCTCCTCCAAGGAGAGATTCAGATATTTTCAAGTTAGGGATTTTATAAAATCTATTACAGAAAACCTATGGGTGGATACCCCAGCTCCTCAGATGCTGGGTATCTTAATAGGAGCATTACAGGGTGAATCCTCGCTATCTCATATGATCTCTGCCCTATATGTGGCAGTAAGAGCATTAGAGGAGGACTCCCTTGAGTTGGTCTACCAGGCATGGGAGAAAGATCTGGGAATACAAATCTCAGTAGCAGTATGGGGCAGACACATAAAACCTATACAGTGGGGCTTTACCTCAAAGATCTGGAAGGAGTTTGCATGGAAGATGACCATTAGATATTTTAGGCCACCCGCGATTCAGTGGAAGTATTTTAAAGATAGGAGAGCAGAATGTTGGAGAAACCGTGGGTATTCCCTGTCATCACACGCCCATATCTTCTGGCATTGTCAGAGAATCCTTCATTTCATACTGGGATTACAGGACACACTAAGGCAGATGCTGATGCCATCTCTGGCATTGGGACCACTATTGTATTTCTTTTCAGACTATCCCCCAGAATGCAAAGACCCCCAGACAAAAAAGTTAATGGCAACAGCCACCCTTGCAGCCCAAAAACCCATTAAGAAACTTTGGCTATCCCCTAACCCGCCCACACTAAAACAATGTCAGGATTTAATGATAAACATATGTAACCCCCCTACAAATGGGGGTTCCTAAAAGCCTCCTAGGAGCTTGCCTAAGTGTTCCCCCTGCCTGCTGGCATTCGGCATTTAAGCCATTTGTATGGCACTGTGAGTGCTTGTAGAGCCTCCACATACTGCCTCTTTAAGAGCTGTCTGCTTGCAGACATAATTAATGCTTATGGAGGGAGACAGGTGTTTCCCTTCTTGAATCCCGCCTGAGCTGTACTGTAATTGCTCCATTTTGCAGTCACTGAAAATGCAAAGGGAGCCCATCCGAAAGATGTAACTGTTTGCCTGTAATCATTTAAAGCATTAGTGAAATTGTAGTTTGTCTAACCTGCCTTTATGGCAGCTGGGACTCTGTGTGTGTTGCCCCTCCATTTTGGACCTGAACTGCTGTGCTGGGCCAATTGAGTTTAGGGGAGCCCTAAAATGGAGACTGCTTGGGCCAACCAGAATTTGGACTCTCACTGGAGCCAGCTTACAAGGGGAATGTATGGCTAGTGCTTATGGGAATTGTAGTTTGGACCTTGGCACCTTTTTGCACCAACAGAGGGAATCCTGCAGTGACTGACAGCCAAATCCACCAACTGGACCTGTTGCAATATAAGGGGAAATGCCCTGGATTGAAGCTAGAGAGCCAGATCGCTGTTGGCAGTGAAAGGAGTAGGAAATCTCTATTTTCTGCGGTGTACAGTTCGCGCGGGAAGCGCGTGAGAGGCCTTGAAGTCGGCCTGCAGCAGTTGTAAGCTACAGTCGGACTAAATCAGAGTTCTGAGGAGAAGGAAGGCTGAAGATTGGAAACCAGGCTCACCCTGTAGAAGACTGGAGATATTGCTGAATTGTGCTCGGTCTGTCAGAAACTGAAGCTGCTGTGCATGCGCCCGGGTATTTTGCAGTTTTTGCGATCAGGATCGAGGAGCAGCCTGCCTGGTATAGTACTTTCCTTTTACATATGAATGTGCGTAGTGCTTGTGGGGATTCGCTATTTCTTGTCCCCTGTACAGTGTGCTGTGTGTTGAAGCTGGAAGCAAACCCCAGCTTGTCTCGGACTAAATCCGTTTGCTATCAACTGCCTTGTGGTCCAGTACAAGGACCATGTCTCCATGCCCTGTTGTTTCTGGCAATCCAGAAGAACATCCACCCTCTGGTTCTCAGCTTGGGTATTGTGAGTACAAATCACGGTATTTCCCTGCAGCCTGTTATCAGTTACAAGTGTGTCATCTAATTCTTGTTGTTTCACTTCTTCATAGACTGAGCCATCCGGCTCTGGATTACAACTGGGTGTTGTGCATATATTTTCTTCTATAGGGCCCCATCCATCTGCACCTGCCAGCCAACCCCGGGCAACGGACCTGGCTAGCCCCCCCCAACCTGGGTACCCAGAGTGTAACTTTTCAGACCCTGTATGTGTGTGCACAGTACTGTGATTTGAATACTGCCAGTTAACCTGATTTCCCCCTCCCGTGTTCCATTCCCCTAAATAAACCAGATTTGATGTTACTGAACTTTATACTGTCTGAAGTATCAGCACCTATAGAACAAGCATTGTATTGTGCTGTGGATGTTCAGTAACCTTGTTTTACAGGGGATCCTCAGAGACGTGCTGCAGAATCAGTTTCGAGGGTAAGTGGTACCTTATGAGTGAATAGTGTGTATATGTGGGGTATTGGGACTGTGACTCCTATGTACTGTGTAAGCCACTAGAGGGAATAAAAGGGGGTCACGGTGTCCCAGAGTGCTGTGACCTAGCTAGTCTAATTACTATAAACCCTGACATCTGGGTGGAGGCACCCGTCATAGAACCTAGGCCCCTCAACCTGTCAGTAGTCAAGCAGGCAGGGATAGTAGCCCTTGGGATAGCGCCACCTGGGGGTTACACATATATAAAATGGAGAATAACAGCCACCCTGAACAAAACACAGGATCAATTTGAAATTTTCTGGAGACGATGGGTGTTATATATTTTTCCTGTCAGACAGGATTTTATCCCATGACTGATTACAGCCAGAGTTTGAAACACTCCAGAGAGAGACTTCAACCGAGCTCGAGCTCAGCATTCTATGCCCTGCATAGAAAGTTAACTCTTTGTTCTCCGGGGCAGTTCAAAGGTTGGGAATCACTGCAATATGTCAGACTACAGCAAGACTTCATGTTGTTTGAAGTACACACCACAAAAAGAAAAACCAAAAAAACTAAAAAAATATTTATATATATTACATATTATATATTATAAGGGAGAGGGACATGTGGGGAGTGGTGCAATGCACTGGCTGTGGGGTAGCAGTTTTCCGGGAGACATTCTGGAAACTGCGTTGCTGTCCTATTTGCAGGCAACTGTCAGCTCTGAGGGAGGAGGTTGCCCACCTCCAGGCTGAACTGGCAAGGACTAAGGAGGCCTCCCCCACCCAAAGAGCACCACTGCCACAACTACTGCCTCAGAGGCTGCCAAGTATGAAGAGCAGTTGGACCACAGCGGGTTCTGGGAGGGTGCGGATGGTGGAGCAGAGGCGAAGCCCCCTAGTTGTACCTCTACACAAACCATATGCTAGTCTGGCAGAGCAAGGTTCCTCTATGATGGCACCCTCAGTGGAGACCAAGAAGAATGCTGAGGACATTCACAAGGGAGACCCACAAAAGGGTAGCAAGGGACACCACAGGGGAAGGAAACAGCTTCTGATAGGGGCTCATTGTTAGAGGGGGTAGACCTGGGGAAGGGAGAGGAGAGGAGAGGGAAGTAAGGTGCCTGCCTGGTGGCATGGCTTGGAGGGACAAGAAGCGAATCCTCAGGATTGCAGAAGCAGCATCACAGGAGAGGGAACTAGATATCACTGTCCACCTTGGAACAAATGACCTGGCTAGGCATGGGGTCAGTGCAGTGCAGGATGAAATTGTGGAATTGGGGAGGGGCCTCAGACAGGTAGCAAGCATGGTTACCTTCTCAGAGGTGCTGCCAGTCCATGGCAGGGGTAAGGCTAGGGTACTGCACACCACGCAGTTTAATGAATGGTTGCAAAACTGGTGCAGAGCACAGGGCTTTGGCTTCATTGGGGACTGGGGGTACACCTGCAGAGATGAGGGTCTGTCTATACTGGCATGATGGTCTGCACCTGTCCACGAAGGGAACCAAGCTCCTAAGTGACAAGTTTAAAGGCTTCCTTGGCAAGCTTTTAAACTAGCCATGGGGGGAGGTGCTGATAAGAGGCAGGAAATTTCAAACCACCCCCCACAAAACATGTCAGGTGGTAAAGTAAACACTGAGGTACAGTGCTCAACAGAGGGCAGGACAGGGGTAAATGGAAAAACAGACAAGGGCAATAAGAGCAGGCATGGGAGGAAAAAAGGATAAAGTCAGCATTAAATGGAGGGTAATGAGTACCAATGCCCGTAGTCTGGGAAGAAAAAATTACTCACCTTAGTAATGTTGTTTCTTCTAATGGAGTCTTGCTATATTATGACATATGCAGTGAGTCCCAACCTTCGAACTGCTCCGGAGGTGAAAGAGTTAACTTTCCATGCCAGGCATGGAATGCTGAGCTCGAGCTCGGTTGAAACTCTGTCTGTTGTTCTTCAACCTCAAACCATCAGATCTTTACAAGCTAAACTCACTGAGGTCCTGTGTGGAAGCTGTAAACCTACACTAGCCAACTGGCTACTAAACATAAGAACACATTTTTTGGTCCCAAAAACAAAGACTGAAGTCAGGAGACCCAAAAAATGAAAAACACAACACCAATTCACCCCAAAAAGGATGGATGAAACAACAAGGTGGGCATCTACTAAGTGCCAACACTGCACTGCCCACCCACATCCCAAAAGAAAGGTTCTGAGAGGGGCAGGCAGGGGGGAGGTCATAATATAGCAAGACTCCATTAGAAGAAACAACATTACTAAGGTGAGTAATTTTTTCTTCAAACAACATGAAGTCTTGCTATATTATGACATATGCAGACTACACAGCAGTACCTCCATGGAGGAGGGACAGAATCTACTTAGGAAATAGACTCTGAAGCACTGCTGTGGCAAACCGAGCATCACTCCTAGCCTGGATGTCCAGGGAGTAATGCTTGGTAAAAGTGTGAACTGTTTTCCAGGTAGCTGCTTGACATATCTCTAGGATAGGGATGTCCCTTGCAGCAGCCAGAGAAGCAGCTGTACCTCTGGTAGAGTGAGCCCTCAGGCCTGAGGGAGGAACCTTACCCAGTTTTTCATAGCAAAATTGGATACAAGAGACAATCCACCTGGCAATGGATCTTTTAGTGGCAGGTTTCCCTTTACTAACCTCACCATAAGTGAAGAACAGTTGGAGGGAGTCAAACCTGTGACCCTTGGTACGTTCTATGTAGTAACTAAGGGCTCTTTTCACATCTAAACTGTGCAGTCTCCTCTCGCCAGAGGAGGAATGGTCAGTGAAGTACACAGGGAGAGACTTAGATTGATTAAGGTGGAAATCTGAAACCACCTTAGGCAAGAACTTCCTGTTAGTCCCGGGGACCACCTTATCTCTATGAAAGGAGATAAAATCAGGCTCCACTGACAAGGTTTGTAATTCACTTATGCGTCTGGCAGAAGTGATGGCTACCAAAAACACAATTTTCCAAGTCAAGTACTTAAGCTCTGCTGAAGACAAAGGCTCAAAGGGGGGTTGCATAAGCTGAGCAATGCAAACATTAAGATCCCAGGCAGGGGCAGGGTCCCTGAATGGAGGGTTGTTGAAGCAACCCCTTGAAAAACTTGGAGAATACAGGATGAGCTGAAGAGAAGAGGGTTACCTGCTGATAAGAAAGCAGACACAGCTGCCAGGTGCACTTTTAGGGTAGCTGGTCTCAGCTCCAAGGTATTTAAGTGGACTATATAATCCAGGACTGTGGGTAAATCAGCAGATTCTGGGGAAATATGCTTTCCAGAGCACCACACGGAAAACCTCTTCCATTTGGAATTATAAGTAGCCCTGGTGGAAGGCTTCTGAGAAGCCTTCAAGATATCCATTACACCTTGGGAGAGGTGTAGGTCAGCAAACTCTAACTCTTCAAGAGCCAGGCCTTGAGATTGAGAGATCTGAGGTTCGCGGGTACCAAACTCTCCCCTGAGCACAGGTTAACAGGTTGTGATTCCTGGGAAGACACAGGGGAAGGTGGACTGCTAAGGACAGAAGGAGTGGGTACCAAGGCTGTCTGGCCCAATCTGGAGCAATCAGGATCATCTTGCAGGGTTGAGATCTGATTTTGACTAGCACTTTGAACAGGAGAGGGAAGGGGGGAAAAGCATAGAGAAACTTCCCTTCCCAACTGAGAAGGAAGGCATCCAGAGAGACTGAGCCCAACACTGGGGGCCTGCAGCAAAAAAGGGGAAGTTGGTGATTGTCTGGGGCTGCAAAAAGATCTATCTGCGGGGTGCCCCATCTGGCAAATACCACCTCCAAGACCAGAGGGTCCAGTGACCATTCGTGATGGCCCTGGGAAATCCTGCTGAGAGCATCTGCCAGGACATTGTCCTTGCCTGGGAGGTGAACTGCCATAAGGGAGGTGTTCAGGGAGTAAGCCAGAGACCACAACTTCATTGCTTCGGTGCACAAGGCCATAGACCGAGTGCCCCCTTGCTTGTTGATGTACCACATTGTGGTGGTGTTGTCTGTTCTGACCTGAATAACTTTGTTCTGAACAGATTTGGAAAAAGCTTGAAGTGCTAGAAAACTGCTCTGAGTTCCAACAGATTGATGTGGAGCAGAGATTCCTGAGGGACCACAATCCCTGGTAGTGAGGTCGCCTATGTGAGCTCCCCACCCCAAGAGGGATGCATCTGTAGTAAGGATTAAGGAGTGAGACTGAGGGGCAAAAGGAACCCCGTCTCAGATTGCTCTGGTCCTGCCACCACTGTAGGGCTCGGATCAGGGTTCGAGTCACTGGGATCAATTTGGTTAGAGGGTCTTTCCTTTGAAACCAAAAGGCTCTCAAATGGAACTGGATGTCCCTCATCTGAAATCTTGCTCCCTGCACTACTGCTGTAGGAGCAGCCATGTGCCCCAGGAGCTGTAGAAAGTGCCTTGCTGGTCGAAAGACCTGCAGGGTGAATGAGGAGGCCAGAGAGACCAGGGTCCTTGCCCTGTCCAAAGGAAGGAAGGCTCTGGCCTTCTCAGTGTTCGGCTTTGCGCCTATGAAGGTGAGGAGCTGGACAGGCTCTAGAACTGACTTTGAAAGATTCAGAAGGAAACCTAGAGAAGTGAGCAGTTGCTGAGTTATCTGTAGATGTAACTTGACTTGGTCTGGAGACTGGCCTACTAGGAGCCAGTCGTCCAGGTAAGGGAAAATGGCAATTTTTTGCCTTCTTAGGTGGGCAACTGCCAGGCATTTTGTGAATACCCTTGGAGCAGAGGTGAGGCCAAAGGGCATTGCTCTGAATTGGTAATGGCCTGAGGGCAGCTCGAACCTGAGGTACTTTCGATGGGAGCTTCTAATGAGAATATGGAAATAGGCATCCTTGAGGTCCAGAGACGCTAGCCAGTCCCCTGGCCTTAGAGAGGGTAGAATAATTCCCAGAGTCACCATTTTGAATTTTGGCTTTAAAAGGTGCTTGTTTAAGTATCTGAGATCCAGGATGGGCCGCCATTCTCTTGTCTTTTTTGGGGTAAGGAAGTACCTGGAGTACAAACCTTTGCCCTGGTATAAGGGTGGAACCCTTTCCACAGCTCTGAGAGCTAGGAGGGAAGAGACCTCTGCCTCTAAGGCAAGAGCCTCTGGAGGATTTGCAGGTGGAAAGGATCTGGTTCTCATCTTTGGAAATTTTTTGAAGCTGAGAACCAGTTCCTGGCTTACGGCTTCCAGGACCCACTTGTCTGATGTAAGAGACTTCCAGTCCTGGACAACGTAAGCCAGCCTGCCCCCTACAGGTAGCTGAGAATCGGCCCTGGTGACCCCATCAGGGTGCCTGTTTGGCAGGGGCTTTGGGCTGAGGGGTGGAAGCAGGTCTGCTTGTACCCCGTCTGCCTCTCCCTCTAAAGAACCCCCTCTGGTCATAGGCAGAAGAGGAGGCCTGGGCTTGGTAAAAAGGCCTGCCCCTGCCCCTGGGAAGCTGCCTTTGAGGAGTGGCCTGCCTTTCTTTGGCCTGTGCACTCCTATAGGTGGTCCTATACTCATCCATTTTCTTCATGTAATTTCTGTCTGCTCCCAAACAGGAATTACCCACAACAGGAAAATCCATGGCCTTAGTCTGGGTATCCTGTGACAGGCTAGTACATCTGAGCCAAGACATTCTACGAAGTGCCACAGATGTAGCCATGACTCTTGATGACACATCATTACAGTCCAATGCAGCATGGAATTGCACCTTGGATGCCTCAATACCATCAGCAGCCACCTGCTCCAACTCCTTGGCAAGTTGGCCAAGGACCTGCTTTGCTACAGCCATAACAGTATCCCATCTGGATTTCTGGTATCTGGCAACATAAGCCATATAATTTGCCTGTCTGAGTCCCAAGGATGCTGCCATGTACTGTTTCTTTGCCATGGCATCAATCCTCCTGGAGTCCTTATCCAGGGGTGTGAAGCCAAGGGAATATTAGCCTTGTCACAGGCTGCAGCCTGCACTACCCCAACATGGCTGCATTGTTGTGTGAGGAACTCCGTATCAGAGCCTGACAATGTGTACCTCTTGTCCATTCTCTTATCCACAGGAGGTATAGTGTGAGGAGCTTTTAAAATTTTAAAAGTCTGTTTCACAAAAGATTTATGCAAGGGAATAGACAGTCTCCTAGACTCTGGGATATCCATCATTTCCACATAGTCAGGCTCCTCTTGATCATCCACAGCTTCCTCCATAGGGAGCTGGAGGGTTTCAGCCACTTTTTCATAAAACATAAAATGAGAAGGGGACTCAGAAAGCCTAGGAGGAGACACTCCTGAAGGTCTGTCTGGGGAGATGTCCGGGTCAATGTGCACATCCAGACTTTCAAATCCACATTCACTCTCCTCATACTCCTCTTCCCCCTCCTCCGGTTCATAATACTCCTCTAACTCATACTCTTGAACCGTGGAACCGCCGAACCGGTGCTTACTCGATGATGCCGTTCGGTCGGAACCGGGAAAGCGACTGACAATTTTTATCGCTTTGGCTATTTCTTCAGCGGTTGGAGGAAGTTTGGCTCACACCAGCTGATTTTTCTAGTCCCTTTTGCCGGACCCGCCTCCGAGTTGGATCTCCTTTTGCCCGAGGAAGTCTCGCCCTGGTCAGAGGGCACTCCTCCGTTCGTTGGAACTGAACCGGCTGGCCATCCGTTCAACGGACTTTTGGCCTCCTTTCCTGAGCCTACCAACTCTCTTTCCAGGGTAGCTGCAGGAAAACTTTTACAAATCTGGCAGTCTGCATTGAGGTGGTCAAACCCCAGACAATAAACACAGGTGGTGTGGGGGTCAGCCTTGGCAAAGACTTCCCCACACACACTGCAGTGTTGAAACCCAGTGAGCCCGGTTTTTCTTTTGGGTTTCTCAGACATAGTGCCAGTCCTAACCAAACTTACCAGTTTATGGCAATCTGCCAGGTAAGACTCTCTTATCGGTTCCCAACCGTATCACGGGTTGTGGAAAAAAACGTAATAAAACTGTTTTTAGAACTGACAAGAACCGGTAACCACACACTAAAAGATAGATTAAGATATTTTAGCAACTTGATCGGTTCAAACCGAACCGATAAACCGCTTATAAGTTCCACACAGAATAGAAATAAATGTAAACCTATCTAGTACTCACAATACCACAGACAGAGTCTGAACTGACCGGTTAGGGTTTAAATTGGTTGAAAACCGAGAAAAACAATACTTTAACCGACAAAATGAACCGAGCAGAAGGAGAAATCTCCGGAGCGACTGTTCAGTGAGGCGGAGTAAAGAATCTGATGGTTTGAGTTTGAAGAACAACAGACAGAGTTTCAACCGAGCTCAAGCTCAGCGTTCCATGCCTGGCATGGAAAGTTAACTCTTTCACCTCCGGAGCAGTTTGAAGGTTGGGACTCACTGCATATGTCATAATATAGCAAGACTTCATGTTGTTTGAAACAAACTTCCTGAGCTAGTAGCCTTGATGGAAGATGAACAATTGGATATTGTGGCAGTCACAGAAACATGGTACATGGAGAACCATGACTGGGATGTCAACATACCGGGGTACACAGTCTACAGAAGGGACAGGGAGGGGAAAAGAGGAGGTGGAGTAGCTCTATACATACGGGAAGGGATCAAAGCTACAGAACTAAAAAGTAAAGGGGGAGGACAAGAGGCACTCTGGGTCACCTTGGAGACAGGGAATGGCATCACAATCCGCACATGGGTTGTATACAGACCCCCATCTCAAGGGGAGAAAATGGACAAGAAAATGATAGAGGACATTCTCAAAATGGCTGGAAAAGGGGAGATATTGTTGATGGAGGACCTGAATATGCCAGACGTTAACTGGATGACACGTACTGCAGCCACATCCAAGAGCAGGGTCATTCTCGATGCCCTGCAGGGGGCAGGCCTTAGACAGCTAGTGTTGGAGCCCACTCAGGAGGGAGCAATACTAAACCTAGTACTCTCAAATGGAAAGAGAATCACAAATTTAGAAGTCAGTAGACATCTGGGAACAAGTGACCACTGCACAGTGTGCTTCACAATAAGCACAACCATGGAGACAAGCCATACAAACACAAGGATACTGGACTTTAGAAGGGCTGACTTTGGCAAAATGGTTGAATACCTGAGGAATACACTAGCAAATGGCCAAAAGGAGGGGTGGAAGAACAATGGAGAAAAATCAAAACTGCCATCATAGAGGCAACAAGCCTTTGTGTGAAACAAATAAAGAAAACAAAGCAGAGTAAAAAAAACCACTATGGTTCTCAAAAGAGATGGCAGGGAAGCTTAAGGAGAAAAAGGCTGCATTCAAAAAGTATAAGGAATCACAGAAGGAGCAATGACAGGAATCTGTGTCAATTAAAGCAGAAAGAAGTGGGGAAGGCAGTCAGAATAGCAAAAGCCCAACCGAGGAAAAAATAGCCAATTCAGTTAAGAAGGGGATAAACCTTTATAGGTACATTAGGGAGCACAGAAAGGTTAAGGGAGGAATAGTGAAGATTAATAAGGGAGAGGGGAGGTGGGCAGAGGGAGACAGTGAAAAGGCAGAGATACTGAATGAATTCTTTTGCTCAGTATTCACAAAAGTAGATGAGGAGGAGTTACCTAAACCAGACAATAGAAGCACTCTGGGTAGGGGGGTTGACATCAGTCCATTCACAGAAGAAAGAGTCCTGCAAGAACTCCTAAAACTCAAGTCGGACAAAGCAATGGGGCCTGATGTGATTCACCCCAGAATCCTAAAAGAACTAAGGGAGGACCTAGTGACACCACTGACCACACTTTTTAACAAACCATGGGAGGATGGAGTGGTACCTGAGGACTGGAGGAGGGCAGATGTGATTCCCCTTCACAAAAGTGGGAGCAAGGCAGAAGCAGGAAACTACAGACCTGTAAGTTTGACCTCAGTGGTAGGGAAAATTATGGAATCACTTCTGAAAGAAAGACTTGTCGAGTACTAGAGGCCAGCGGGGCACAGGATCCAAAGCAGCATGGATTTACAGCAGTAAGGTCATGTCAGACGAGTCTAATTGATTTCTTTGACTGGGTGACCAAAGTAATAGACCAGGGAGGAGCTGTGGATATGGCCTACCTAGACTTTAGCAAGGCATTTGATGCAGTCCCACACAAAAGATTAATAATCAAGTTAGCCAGCCTGGGAGTGGGTCCCAGGGTGGTAGCCTGGGTAGCAAACTGGCTGCACAACAGGACATAGAAGGTAACAGTGAATGGAACACATTCTGAAGAAAGGGGGGTTACCAGTGGAGTACCTCAGGGCTCAGTACTGGGTCCAGTCCTCTTTAACATCTTTATAGGTGACATTGCAGAGGGTCTGGAGAGAAAGGTATGCCTCTTTGCAGATGACACAAAGATCTGTAACAGAGTTGATACACAAAGGGGGGTAGAAAGGATCAGAAGGGACTTGGCAAGGTTGGAGGAATGGTCAGACATATGGCAACTTAGATTCAATGCAAAGAAGTGCAAAGTAATGCACCTGGGAAACAAAAACCCAGGAGAAGAGTACACAATAGCAGGAGAGGTACTAACAACAACAAAAATGGAAAGGGACCTAGGGGTAGTCATGAATGATCTAAAGGTTGGTAGCAATGTGAGAAGTCAGTAAGGAGAGCAGGGGATACTGGGATGCATAGAAAGGGCATCCCAAGTAGAAAAGGGAAGTGGTTATCCCTCTGTACAGACAGTTGGTGAGATACCATCTGGAGTACTGTGTGCAGTTTTGGAGACCTCATCTACGCAAGGAGATAGACAGGATGGAAGCAGTCCAGAGGAGGGCAACTAAAATGGTGCAGGGTCTGCATCAGAAACCATATGAAGAGAGACTGAGAGAGCTTAATATGTATACCTTTGATGAAAGGAGGGACGGGGGGACATGATAGAAACGTTCAAGTACCTCAAGGGAATCAACAAAGTCCAGGAGGGTAGCATCTTTCAGAAAAGAGATGTGAAGAACAAGGGGTACAATTTAAAGATGGGGGTGGCTCAGGGGTAATGTGAGGAAAATTTTTTTCACGGAGAGAGTGGTGGATGCATGGAACCGCCTTCCTGGGAAGGTTGTTGGGTCTAAAACAGTGGGGGAATTCAAACATGCGTGGGATAGACATAAGGCAATTGTAGTGGAGGGTGGCAGGAAGTAGGCTGTTGGTTAACCAGAATCTGCAGCTTATCCAGTAGGTAGGGAAATGGGCAGACTGGGTGGGCCAAGTGGTCCTTATCTGCCATCAAAGTCTATGTCTATGTTTCTATGTAACTCGGACGACAATCCTCAAGAAGCCTTCACCTGATTCAGAGAACTCCTGATAAAATGGCACCAACCAGAGGGCAAAACAGTCCCACAGATCATCGACACATTTGCCATGGAGGAATTCATCAACATCCTGCCTACAGATGTGCAGCTTGGGTAAAGGAACACTGACCAGAAAGTGGGGAAAAGGCTGTTTCTTTGGCCAAAGACTACCAAATGGCTAGACAGACGCCACAGCAGTGAGGTAACAGCCAAGCACCGGTAAGACACTCTTTTTCCCATTTAAACTCCAAGTCTGATAAGAACTCGTAGGGTTAACAAATTTGTGCCTAAAGACGTTCTGTGCTATAACTGTAATAAGCCTGGTCATCTTGCAAGAAATTATCATAAGAAGAGTGACACTGGAGCAGATTAGTCCTTGGCAAATTGGGGCAAGTACTTAACAGATGTGAAGGTTGGGGAAAGACTGTAAAAGGACTCATTGATTCGGGAAGCAGACAGACCCTAGTGCATGTTGAAGTGCTGGGAAAACACTGTGCAAAAAGACTAGGTACTGGTGTCATCTGCATCCATGGGGACACTCAATACTATCCCACCATCCAAGTGACTCTGACCATTAAGGGTGTGTCGCATCAAATGAAAGTAGGGGTAGTACCTAAGTTACCTGTACCCCTGATTATTGGAAATGACTGTCCAGGATTTACTGAGTTAATCTCAGAGGAACTAAACCCTGCAGTTTCAGCAGCAGTGGTAACAAGAGCTCAGGCAAAGAAAATCTCAAATGGTAGGGACACTCTTCCTTTCAGTGACTTTGATTCAGACTTGTTTGAGCACAGCTCCAAGATCCAGAAATCCAGGAAAGAAAGATGATGCCTGAAGAATCTGTGGCAACAAATGACTGATGGACATAAGGGGTTAACATATGAAAATGCTGAAAATGAAAATTACGTACCTACTGTAATTCTTGATCTTCTCTTGTATCTTCACCATTCATTACTGCTTGGAGTTGCTTGAGGCCTTACCCACTATGGGAATTTTTTTTTTTTAGAGTTGGTTTCACATGGCGCCTCGAGGATGACGATCATGTCCATGCACGAGGGGCGGTTAGGGTGCTGCAGACTCTCCTCCATCTCAGTTCTGTTAGCCAGAGAGGCGAAAAATAAAGGTAAGAAAAAGAAAGTGAGGCAAGAGAGCCGAGGGATAGAAAAAGGAAAGGAAATAAACTGAAAAGGAATAAGCCGATGGAGAATAGACAGAGGAGAGAGAATCTCACCTCAGGGACCGTGAGGGCCTCCTTTCCGGGCGGCTCTAGGGGAGGAACAGAGAGAGGGAGAGAAAGTAGAAGAAGAAGAAGAAGAAGAAGAAAGAGGCATGTTGAGGAGAACAGTGCCCATCGAGCATTGTTGGTTGAGAGGCTTATAGGCTCGAAACTAATAAGGGAGCAAGAATCCCAGTTGCTAGGACTGAGCAGAGGTTCCACCGAACCTCCTGAACAGACCCAAGAGAGGGCAGACTCTCTGAACTCTCAACATACCAAGTCCCTTCATCCTAGTTGAGGGCTCCTAGACTGTCCGAGCAGAACCTGTTCTCGAAGAGCGCCATCCAGGAAGAGGACTAAGTCCTTAGCACCTTGTTAAGTGCTACCACAGAAGAGTATGGGAGACTATGCCTTCTCGAAGGCAGTTTGTAAGAAAAATAGAGAGGAACTCAATCAGACTTGCTAGGACAAGGCAGACAGAGGTTTGAAGCTGACAAGCTCAGTCAGCAGCTGAAAGCTTTGAAAATAATGCCTGCCAGGGGATTCCAACTTTGAGGAGGCCAAGACAGGGCATGGCCACCAGGCTGTGAAACTACATGACCTGAAGAAGGTAAGAAATCGCACCATAGGGCAGTCAGAAAGAGTTCCCTCAGAATTAAAAGAAATTTGCAACTGCATTCGCCTCCTCACCATGAGGAAAGAGAATCCATTCACAAGAATGGGGAAAAACAGATTTTTTTTTTGGCATAAAGGCCAAGGGGAGAGAGGAACGAGATGGGAGGGAGACGCCACAGAAGGAGGCCACTGAGGGAAGGGGGTAGGGTATCAGTAATGAATGGTGAAGATACAAGAGAAGATCAAGAATTATGGTAGGTACGTAATTTTCATATCTTTCCTTGTCAATCTTCACCATTCATTACTGCTTGGTGAGTACTAGCCTCCCCCTTGAAAACGGGGGGTAGAACCCTGAGGAACAAGACCCCCAGCCTCCTGTTGGTGAGAAACAGAAGGGGAATACCCTGGCTAACACAAAGAGACGCCTAAGTGGGAGAAGAGCTAGGAAGTGCCCCCCGAGGACGGGAGACGGAGGAAGCCCCTGCAAAAGTCTCCTAGCTCTGGAGAAAAAAAGATGGGTCCCCCGGAAAGTGGAGCGCATCACCCTACGCCGGGCCAGGGGTGACAACCTTGATAGACGGAGCCATGCCGTCCGCCTAATGGATCGTTGTCCCCGCAAGCCTGAAAGCCACCTCATTGGCGTCATAAGATGCCCTTGCTTGGTGTCTTGCCAGCTCCAGGCCTATAGCGGAGAGCTCAATAGCCTGTCTGGTTTGCTCGGTATCAGGCATTGATGCTAGGAGTTGAGAGCATCGACCACAAATGCCGATTGTAGGCAGCGTGGTGAGCCTGATGTGATGCAATGCAAGCCACCGCACGAGAAGAAGAGAACACTCTTCGCCCCCACCGGTCGAATTGTAGTGAATCCGAATCTGGTGGGCGGTCGTGCGCCAGGCGGTGGTGCCCGGAAGGAGTCTCTAGGTATACCAAACCCGAAGACGAGTTGGGAAGGGTACCCAGGGATTCCGAGGGGGCACAATACCTTCGACGACAGTCTGCCGGGGCTGGAGAAAGGGCGGCTTGTGACTGCCAGGAATGGATAGACGCCTCCTGGAAGGGGATAGGCCAGGAAGGTACCACCAGGTGCTGGGCACTGAATTCTCCAAGGAATTCACGCATCTCCCGTTCAGTATTGTCTCGTCTAACGTAAGAGATTCGAAGATCCCTCACCATCCTCGAGAGGAATCGCTGATATTCAGTGAAATCAGCATCGGAAGAAAGATGAGCACGGGGTTCCCTCTCCCTCAGAGGAGGAAGACGAGGATGATGGAGAGCTCGAATGTCCAGAAGATTCCTGCGGCGGTGGAGAGAGTCGAAGACCCGCCATGCATGTATCTAACGATGAGGGAAGGCCAGAGAACCTCTGAACTGCTCCCAGGATAACGGACCCAGAGGGCAATATGCGCTGGAACAGCGGGGGTGGATGCAGAGGTACTGGAGAAGGGCACCTACGAAGAGGCAACTGACCTCTGCCAGGGCTCTGAAATCTGGGGAACGGAGCCCGAGCTGGCGGGATCCCAGACAACAAACCAGGCCGCAAGACGAGACCCTGAGGATGCGATGCCTGGAAGAGCCCAGGGGGAACTCTCCTGTGATGAACCTGGACTGCATGGGTCCAGAAGGGCAGTCCACAGCAACGCACCAGAGGGAACCCCTGGGCCCAAGAGGAAAGGGCGGGTTCGGCGCTATGGCTCTGCCACCCCACGAGGGGTGGTCGTGGAGACCGGGGCACCCGCCCTGCCCTCACCCTCGGACCTCGAGAGCCCTCCTCCCTGACTGCAGCATTCCCCACCCCGAGAGGAGGCAACAGCACCCGGAGGGCAGCTGCCACAGGCCCCAGGAGGGGAGCCTCCTGTCCCCACCACATCACCCCCTGGGACCCAGGGCCACCCCTAGCCCGAGGACCCTCAGGGGAGGACGGGAGGGGTCAGTGGAAGGGCCGCTGCCGCCTAGCACCCTGTAGCACCGGGACCCTGACCCCAAGAGTCAGGGTGCCAGGATGGGTCCACATCTGTGCCATCGGCCTCCAGAGGACGAGACCAGCAGAACCTCAATGCTGGCAACCCTAGGGGATCCCGGAGCAACGGGCGGCAACAGCGCCGGTGCCAGAGGACGCCGCCGACTACCCCGCCACCAAGGAGCAAAAGACAGGCCCGGCCTGGCTCCCTGCCGGCCCAGTTAGGCCCACAGCACTGCTCCCGTGTCGGAACCCAACCTGGCACTGCCGGGAGCACAGACCAGGCCCGCGGCGCCGCGAGCGGCACCGAAGGCAAGGGCGGCGCCGCCTGCAGTGCCGTCTCAATCACTGGCGCCAGATCCAAAATGGCGCCGGAGGGCAGCGTCGAGGGTCCACCGGTGCCAGGCCCAGAAATCATGGGCCTCGATACTGGGGGAGCCTGCACCTCCGAGGAGGTGACTGCCGAGGCGGTGTCCCCCTCACGGCCCCGGGAGGGACCACGACGCCCCTCGACATCACGAGAGAAGCTTCTCTCGCAAGAGAAGAGGAGAAGCTCCTCCGCTGGACTGTATGAGGCCCGGAGGGGATCCGGGAAGGGGCCTAGAGACCTTATCTGGGAATCCTTGAGCGACGCTCGCCCCTCAAGATCGGGCGGGCCTTGCCGAGCTTGAACGCTGCGGACTTCGAGGACACGGCGGTCCATGGAGAAACAAGCGCCGCACGCTGGCCTGCTGTCGTGGTTGGGTCCCGGAACGGAGACAGACATCATGCCGGTCCGAGACGGAAAATGCCGCCACAGGAGCACCGACGACGATAGGGGCGGCCTGCCTCTCGACTTCACGCCTTGCTCCCGAACTGACATGATCGAACTAAACAAGGAAAAAGTAATAGCGACTCATACCGCAGTATAGACATAAAAAAGGAACGGTCTTACTGGTATACGGCGTTGAGTGGATGGTCTGAGAAAACGACGAGTCTTAGTTGTGGAAAAAACGAGAAACTATACGCCATCACAGCAGCAGGTGCAGCCTCGACGGGAGAAACAGAACTGAGATGGAGGAGGAGTCTGTGGCACCTATGGCCACCCTCGCTGCATGACGCTGGTACGTCAGTCCTCGAGGGCGCACCGCTGGACCCAACTCTAAAAAAAAAAACCTCCTCAGAGAGGTAGCGCCCCCGCTTAACCCAAGCAGTAATGAATGGTGAAGATTGACAAGGGAAGATCTAGACTGATCACTGATTGAGATTTTCTTTCAGAACAAGTGAACGATGTTTCTCTCCAGGGTTATTTTAAGCAGCTGGGAGTGAAACCAAAACAGGGTGAACCAATGTTTAAAAAATGTAATGGTTACTGTACAGAGTTTGGGTTAAACCTCAGACACAGGAACAGACAGAACAATTAATTATACCACAGAAGTACAGAACAGAGTTGTTATAGATAGCAAATGATAATCCTATGGCTGGTCACTCAGGGAGAGATCGCACCCTTGCCAGATTGCTGTATAGATTTTACTGGCCTGGAATTCATGAAGATGTTGCTACCTATTCTAATTCCTGTGTTGAGTGTCAGAAAGTAGCTCCAGTTCCTAGAAAAGACAAGGTGCCCCTGGTGCTCTTACTCTTAGTAGATGTGCCTTTTGAGAGAACTGCAATAGATGTGGTTGGTCCTTTAGACAAAAGTAAAAAGGGTAATAGATTTATCCTGGTAATATGTGACTATGCTACTCAATACCCAGAAGCAGTCCCAGTGAATACTGTGACAGCTTCAAAAGTGGCAGCACAGCTTGCAAAAATGTTCAGCAGAGTGAGCATACCTGAAAAGCCAAAGTGGCATACTGTCTGACAATGACATGCAAGGCATACTGCGTAAGAAAAATGTGCACTGTGATCCCAGTTACAGGTTTGCAGTGTATCAGCAACAGGCACAAGGCAAACCACTGCCAAGCACGTGACAACTGCAGTGGTGGAGTTGGCGCATACCTGACCTTTCAGCATGACCTATGGCATGGCATAGCAGTGGTGCAAACAGCTCACCCTCCCGTGGCAGAAATGCCCTCAACTGGAGGAGACTGATTCTTCAGCTGGAAGCAAGGAACCAAAAGCTGTCTGGATTGCTTGAAATCCTGGCTCCGTCCAGGCGAAAAGTGAGGACCCCTGAATGTTCAGAGAATGAAGAGAGAGAGAGAGCTCTCCATCATTGTGGATGCTGGTAAAGCAGGTAGGCAGCACAACGGTAGATTCAGAGAGAAAACTCCTATGCCAGTTAGAAAGTAACTTATTGAGTGCAGGGCACTACCTTGTCCCTATGGGAAAACAGTATAAGAGGATCTGTGATCAAGAGATGGATTTCAGACACTCTGCGAGCAGAAAAGATGGCCACTAGAAAGCTGCTTTCCAAGTAAAACTTAGCTCACAAGTCACAAAAAGTCTCAAACCACTTGCAGGTGAGCATGTCCAGCACAAGGCTGATATCTGGGCAACTACCAGCTTCTGGATGAGGTGCTTCATGTGTAAAAATGCCCCAAAGGAACCTCCTAAAGAGGCAGTTGAGCCAGGTAGAGGACACCAATGGGCTTATGGCATGCAGATATAATACACAAGTGGACCTTGATTGTGGAATACAGCAAACTAGCATCAGAAGGTCCAGCAAGAACTCCAGAACCTAGTAAGCCGGACCCAGGAGTGGGGTCCATGTGAGTTTTGGAGCACCAGATGGATAAACCTTCCCATTTGGTTGTGTAGGGCTTCCTAGTGGAAGGTTACGGGCAGGGAAAAAGTAGTAACCCTCTGAAATATCTTGCTCCTAATAACCGGCATCTTTGTAGGAGCCTGGTCTGAAGGTGAAGGAGTGTAGGCTGGGATGGAGTAGAAGACTGAAATATGTCCAACTTGAGAGGAAGGACCCCTTTGTTGGCTGACTTGATAGCCTGTTTAACAGAAAAACTATATCTGCCGAGGCCAGCAGGGTGCAACCAGAGTGATTGTACTCCCTTGCGCATCCAGTTTGAGCAATACTCCCAGCACTATGGGGCTTGGAGGAAATGCATACAGGAAAGATTTCAACATATCAGTCTAAACGCATCTTAGCAGTAAATGCCATGTCTTGGTCTTCTAAAGCAGACTCGAGGCAGTTTGAGCAAAAGAGTCTACATCTGTAGAGGTCATCTCGTTGAAGACAGTGGGCAGCTTAAAGAGAGGCTGGGATAGGCACAGGGGGAAGGTAAGGGTCATGGGTAGGGAGGATGGGAGGAGTGGGGACGGAGGGCACGGACATTAGCTCAAGCTGTGGACCCTGCAATATGAGCAGACTTGATAGACCAAATGGCCTTCTTCTGCTGGCTTCTTCGTATGTTCATATGAATACCATGGTGCCAAGAACAAAATAAACTTCTGGACACT
Organism: Neoceratodus forsteri; assembly: GCA_016271365.2. Lineage (NCBI taxonomy): Eukaryota > Metazoa > Chordata > Ceratodontiformes > Ceratodontidae > Neoceratodus > Neoceratodus forsteri. The sequence continues at coordinate 212,549,034 of JADMNL010000027.1, forward strand.
GAGGTGCTGCCCTATCTGCATGCATCTCTCTGGACTGCAGGATGAGGTAGCCAGACTCAGAGCGGAAGTAAACTGGGTCAGGCATACCATCACCCCTATCCAGAGACCACCCAGTCCAATGCAACTGCCTCAAAGGATGCCAAGAACGAAGAGCACTTGGATGACAGTGGGCTCAGGGAGGGTTAGAGCGGTCAGGCAGAGGCACATCCCAGATCCTATTCCACTCAAGAACTCATATGCCACACTGGCAAACGGGGACAACCAAACAGAAGAAGTGGAAGGAAAGGATGTGGAGGTTAGCCAAGGAGGTGACCTCAGCGGGGAAAGCAGTGGACCCCAGAGGAGAAGGAAGCGAATCCTGATGGGGGACTCCATCATAGGAGGGATCCAGCTAGGAACACAGGAGGGGGAGGACAGGAAGGTGAGGCGCTTACCAGGTGCCACGGCATGGAGGGATGGAAGGAAGATCCTGGGGATCACTGGGAAGGCAAGACGGAGGGTGAGCTGGATGTCATTATCCACCTAGGTACTAGTGACCTGGCAAATGGGGAGCCAAAGGAAGTTCAGGAAGAGTTTAGGAAATTGGGGAGGGTCTCAAGCAAGTAGCTACTTCTGTCACTTTCAGAAGTACTACCGTGAGAGGCAAGGAGAGACAGTGCATGCACCAGGAACTTTAACTCATGGTTGAAGAACTGGTGCTGTGAGGAAGGGTTTGGATTCATTGGTGACTGGGGACCCACCTGGAAGGATGGAGGTTTGTTCAAGCCCGACGGTCTGCATCCATCCTGGAGGGGAATCCAAGCACTCAATGATAAGTTTAAATGCTACATTGACAAGCATTTAAACTAGCAAAGGGGGGTGGCAGGTCAGCAAGGAGGGTACCTACTTGCTCACCCTCCACAGCTAGCAGTGGAACCAGTGAACCAGAGGAGTTGCTGTCTCTACAAAGCAGCATGCAAAAGATGAAGATTGGCGCCCAAGAGGTGGACAGACAGAAAAGGGGCAAAATTCAGCAGAAGGGCAGACAGCAAGGAGAACCAGGGATAAAGGACAACCAAGGAGGGGGCTGGAGTAGAACAGCAAAACAGTCTATGGAGGTCAAATCATGGAAAGCCATGTGTGCAAATGCCAGAGCCTTAGCAACAAGATGGAAGATCTGGAGGCTGTCATGGTGCAGTCAGACCTGGACATTGTGGCCATCACTGAAACCTGGTGTAATGATAACCACAACTGGGAGTTGGGCATACCGGCCACAACATATTCAGAAGAGACAGGGCAGGCAGGAAGGGAGGAGGAGTGGCACTGTATGTGAAAAATGACATAAGGGCCACAGAGATCCAGGAGGAACAAAATGGGGGAGAGATACTGTGGGTTAAGCTGGAAAGGAAAATGCGGCCAGCCATCTGCACACGTATGGTCTATAGACCACCAGCCCAGGAGGAAGAAACAGATAGGGAGCTGATGCTAGACAAGGGTGAGGTAGTACTGGTTGGAGACTTCAATATTCCAGACATGGACTGGAGCATCCCAGCAGCAGCATCAACTAGGAGCAGATTTATCCTGGACTCCCTTCAGGGTGCCTTCCTCAAGCAACTGGTCATGGAACCAACTCGGCAGAAGGCAATACTGGACCTTGTGCTCGCAATCAGGGACAGTGTGATGGGGGTAACAGTGGGGGAGCACCTGGGGAACAGTGACCACCAGTCACTGTGGTTTAAAATCACAGAAAGAGCAGACCCAAACCACACAAAAACACGTATCCTGGATTTTAGGGGGGCAGACTTTGGGAAAATGGGAAGATACTTGAAAGAGGCATTAAGGGGAATGGGGCAGGAATCAGGGGTTGAGGAACAGTGGGCAGTATTTAAAATGGGGATTACAAGAGCAACAGAATTATGTATTAAACAGGTTAGCAAGAGGAAAAGGAAGAGGAGACCATTATGGTTTTCCAAAGAGGTAGCAAAGAAAGTGAAAGCCAAAAAGATTGCATTCAGGCAATACAAAAAGACACAGGCAGAAGGGGATAGGGAGAAGTACCAGGAGAAGCAAAGGGAGGCAGGGAGGTCAGTAAGGGAAGCCAAAGCTCAGACAGAAGAACACATTGCAAAATCAGTGGGTAGAGGGACAAAACCTTTACAGGTACATAAGGAAAAAGAAAGGCAAAGGGAGGATAGTGAGACTGAAGGGGAGGATGGGGGCTGTGTGGAGGATGACAACAGTAAAGCTGACATATTGAACAGGTATTTCTGCTCAGTCTTTACTGAGGAAGAGGAGAGTAATGGGTCTGAACAGAGTACAAGGGGTGAGAATGGTGCAGAAATGGACACAAGTCCCTTTACACGAGAAAGGGTCCTGAAGGAACTGGAAGTAATAAGAGTTGATAAAGCAATGGGGCCAGATGGGGTGCACCCCAGGGTCCTTAAAGAACTAAGAGAGGTGGTGGCTGAATCTCTGTCTATCCTGTTTAGCCGATCACTGGAAACAGGGGAGGTACCCAAAGACTGGAGGATAGCAGATGTAGTCCTTTATACAAAAGTGGAACAAAGAGGAAGTGGGGAACTACAGACCAGTCAGCCCCACCTCGGTAGTGGGGAAGATCATGGAAGCACTACTGAAGGAGAGATTGGTGGAACATCTGGTTGTCAATGGACCACAGGACCCAAGGCAGCATGGTTTCACCAGGGGAGGTCATGTCAGATCAACCTCATTGAATTTTTGACTGGGTGACTAGGGAGGTGGATCAGGGAGGGCAGTGAACATGGCCTATCTGGACTTCAGCAAGGCCTTTGACACTGTGCCACATAAAGACTATTGCACAAACTGGGGAATATGGGTGTGGGAAGGACAGTAGTGTGTGGGTAGGTAACTGGCTGGGTGGCAGGACACAGAGGGTGGTGGTAATGGCTGTCACCCACAGAGGGAAGAGTGACCAGTGGGGTACCACAGGATCAGTGCTGAGACCGGTCCTATTCATATTTTCATCAGTGACATTGCGCAGGACCTAGAAGGCAGAATTTCACCGCTTGCTGATGACACAAAGCTCTGTAACAGAGTAGACACACCAGAGGGTAGACAGAATGAGAAGGGACCTCAGAAACTTGAAGAATGGTCAGGGTTTGGCAGTTGAAATTCAATGCAAGGAAGTGCAAGATAATGCATAGAAGCACAAAAACCCTGGCACAATATATCAGTTGGAGGGTGAGGATATAGCATGTACCAAGCAGCAAAGGGATCTTGGGGTTATCATCTCTGATGACCTCAAGGCAGGGAAACAGTGTGACAAGGCAGCAGGTAAAGCAAATAGGGTGCTGGGATGCATAGGCAGGGCCATCACCAGCAGGAAAAGGGAGGTCATAATTCCACTATACAAGACACTAGTGAGGCCCCACCTGGAGTACAGTGTACAGCTCTGGAGACCTTACCTACGTAAGGACATAGACAGGATAGAGAAGGTTCAGAGGAGGGCTGCTAAAAGATGGTGCATTGATTGCATCACAAGTCCTATGAGGACAGGTTGTAGGAACTGAACATGTACTCCTGGAGGAAAGGAGGGAGAGAGGGGATATGATAGAGACATACAAGTATCTTACAGGGAGGAACAGGGTGCAGGAATACACTATTTTTAAGTGAAAAGATGTTCCAGGACTAGAGGGCATGGGATGAAGTTGGAGGAGGACGATTCAGAGGAAACGTGAGGAAGAATTTCTTCACAGAACGGGTGGTGGACAAGTGGAACACCCCGCCAGAGGAAGTGGTGGGGGCTGAAACAATCACGGGATTTAAGAATGCATGGGATAGACATAAAGGAATTCTGGAGGTCAGGGGTAAGGGGCAACAGACTTCTTGGAAAACATAAACTGAACTTACAAGCTCAAATGGGCAGACTGGGTGGGCCATAGGCCCTTATCTGCCGACACTGTCTATGTATGTATCTATGTAAACAGAACTGCTGTTGTGGTAGCAGTGCTCCCATATTGATTTGGCATTTTCCCTGCAACTTCAAGGCGATTTTGCAGTGTTTTACTGTAGGTGCATTATTATCTATGGAAAACTACTTATTCTGGTTTCCTGTATAATCAATGCAAGCCTACGGGAAGAATTTCCCTGTAGATAGCTCCAGATCCCTGTAAAATACCAGAAACCCTGTAGATCTGAGAGCCCAGATGTAGAACCCGCCTCTTATAAACAGTGCAATTGTAAAGGGAACTGTAGTCCAACAAGCACAGACACTCCCTGGTAAAAGTACTGTGGTAGGTTTTTTTGTGTTTTTTTTTTTTTGCTCACAGTAACACAGTATGCAAGAGGGGGCGGTGGAATTCAAACCCAGGTCTCCAGTTTTGCAGCTTAGAGCTCTTAACCACTGCACTATACTGGCTCATCAACAGATGTAAAGACATCAACATCATATCACCTGTACTCCATGAAGTAAGATGATAAGTGGCGGCCCCTCATTCAGAAAGGAAAAAAACCTGTGTACTTACAGTGGGACATGTCACAATAGCTGTTTCTGCAAGCACCAGGAATTAGGAGCCAAACAGGTGGATTGGAGCAGCGGAGAAGATAAAAGGAGGATCCACAGCGTGGGGGCCCTATCTGGCCCGGATCTGGACTCCAGTTCTGCGATGGGAGGGGGTTCTGGGTGACCCGATACTTCTGGAGGAACCAGAAACAACTGCTGTTTCAACCCCAGACAGGTCAAAAAAGGCTAAGTCAACATCCAGTCTGCCGCACCTGCAGAACAGACCGCCAGGCTGAAAAATCAAGGAGCCACAGAAAACAAAGGGGAAACTCTGCTGCAATCACCTGTTAGTGCAATATTCCCCCTTCATTGAGCACAAATGGCTCACAGTCTCTAACCCACTTGCTGCAAGGGAACATTTTTTAACAGACCGCTAAAGAGAAAAACAAACAAAAAGGCAACAATAAGAGAATCACCAGATAGCCTGTCTCAGTGCAGGCATGCGCACGCTATCTGATGTGTATGTGTGCAACATCACGACACTAAGCATGATATTGGCATGTCCAGGGTAGGGCATGTGCTAGAGGCTATGCTAAATAGTTGAGAAATAGAGTGCATGCCCAACGACCACAAGAACTGGGAAAAATGGCAGGAGGAAACTGCGGGTAAAAGGAGGCAATAGGAAACCGCCAGTCTTTTGAGGAGTGGGAAAAAAAAAACACACAGAAAAGTGAAGAAACAAAGAACACTCTGCAGTTAACAGAGTCAACATTTTAATCTTACTATGGGGAAAGAGGGGAACTCTGCTAAACAACAGTGTCACGCATCTTCACAGTCAGGTTCTGTAAACAACCTGGAAAGCAGTTAAAAGGGAAATGTCCCTTCAAAATAGAACACATTAAAAAGGCAATGTCCCCAGCAAAATAGCAACCAGCAACACAAATCACCACCAAGAAAGACTGGGGGGAGGGGGTAACCGATGTCCAAAGACTTGGGGGGGGATGGATACCTACGTAAATCCTACATAAAAAGGCAATAAAAGATAGGTACTTGACCTAAGGCACCATCTTTTTTTTTTTTTAATCGGAGACCTCCCAAAACTTACACCATAGAAAAATGTGGCAGAAGTGGCACCCAATCCAAGTATCATGCAGTGGGAATAGGAGAAGCAGGTTAGCCAGTTTGAAAGCCACAGCTTTTTCTTATTATATTTTATTGTTTTTATGATAAAATCCATAATCTCTCGGCTGGAAAGAGCAAACTGGAGCAGTCCAGGAAGAGGGTACAACCTCGTGTCAAAGAGGACGTACACTCCTGGAAGGCAATGGTTGCAAATACTAAGAGCCTAACCAACAAACGTCCCAAACTAACAGCCACCTTGGAAACAGAAAGGTTGGACTGGGTGGCTGTAACAGAAACATGGTTCACGGAAAACCACAGATAAGATATGGCCATTCCTGGTTACAATCTGTTTAGGAAAGATAGGCAGGGCAAAAAAGGGGGGCAAGCCATTTACACTCAGGGAGGAAATAAAAGCCACAGAAGTCAAAAGGGCAACCTGGGGACTTTGAGTCACTGTAGCTAACAGTAGACATGGGCAAAGGAAAACCTTTCAGAATCGGCGTCGTGTACGGGACTCCAAATCAAGGAGATAAAAGAGACAAACATCTAATAGAGGAAATCCACAAAATGTCTGATAAAGGTGAAGTAATGCTGGTGTGGGACTTCAACCTATCAGATATTAACTGGATCACACTAATGACAGCAACAATAAGAAGTAGGGACTCCTTATTGTCACTACAAGGCATGGGATTATGCCAGTTTGCTAAAAACCCATTAAGAGGAGATGCCATTCTCGAGTTTGTCCTCAGAAACTCAGAAAGGATCAAGGACATCGAAGTGAGATGTCACACGGGCAACAGCGACCATCGCATGGTAAGCTTTAAGGTAAACATAATACAGGACACCAGCCGTTCAAAGATAAAGGTGCTAGATTTCAGAAAGGCTGACTTCCAGAAAATGAGGAACAACATAAGTAGCCACTTAATGGAAATAGAGGTTGAGGAGGTGGAGGTCTTATGGGGGAGACTCAAGAGAGCAATAAAGACTGCCACAGATCAATGTGCCAGATGGGTCAGCAAAGCAAAAAGAAAAATAAATCCTCTATGATTTTTCAAGGAAGTAGCTACCGCAGTCAAAGAAAAAAAAGAAGGCGTACAGCATATACCAGGAAACCAAAACTGAGAAAGACTGGGAGTCATACAAGGAAAAAATGAGAGAGTCAAACAAAGTAGAAAGGCAAAAGCCCAGACAGAGGAAAAGATAACAGAAGGAGCAAAGAGAGGAGACAAATCATTTTTTAGATACATTAGCGAACGTAGGAAGACAAAAGGGGTGATATTAAAGATTGCTACTGAAGAAGAGAAATGCACCAAACATGATCCAGAGAAAGCCGAAATCCTCAGCAAATACTTCTGGTCGGTGTTTACCAAAGAGGACCCAGAGGATGGTCCAGCCCTGAAAAAACACAACACCCCAGGACCAGGGGTAGACATGAGTCCCTACAGAAGCTGAAGTAATGGAGGCGCCAACAAACTAAAAAGCAGACAAAAGCCATGGAACTAGACGAGATGTACCTCAGAATCCTTAAGGAACTGGGGCAGAATTAGCAGCCCTCTGGCACTTCTATTCACGAAATCCTTGAAGAGCGGTGTGGTACCCGAAGATTGCAAAAAGGCAATAGTAGTTCCACTTCACAAATCAGGTGGTTGCGAAGAGGCTAGTAATTACAGACTGGTGAGTCTCACGTCTGTAGTAGGGAAACTAATGGAGACACTACTCAAACAGAGGATCGTAGCATTCCTCAAAACTAGCGGCCAACAAGACCCTAAACAGCATGGTTTCACAGTAGGTAGGTCACGCCAGACAAATCTGCTCGAGTTTTTTGACTACACTACAAAAATAGTGGATGACGGTGGAGCAGTGGATGTGGTCTACCTAGGCTATAGTAAGGCTTTCGATGCAGTTCCACACAGAAGGCTGGTAATAAAGCTTGACCACACAGGGGCTCATCCAGAAGTAGTCAGATGGGTACAAAACTGGTTACAAGGCAGAACCCAGAGGGTACAGGTTAATAGAGTGCAATCGACGGAAAGCAGGGTGACCAGCGGGGTGCCCTAGGGCTCAGTGCTAGGGTCTGTGCCCTTCAGTGTTTTTATAGCAGGCATCACTGATGAACTGGAAGGGAAGGTGTGGTATTCACAGATGATGCCAAGATATGTAGAAGGGTGGACACCCCAGAAGGAGTGAGCAAGATATAAACTGACCTCAAGAAACTAGAAAAATGATCTGGAGTGTGCCAGCTGAGATTTAATGCTAAAAAGTGCAAGGTCATGCACATAGGAAAGAAAAATCCAAGAAAGGAGTATTACCTAGGAGGCGAAAGACTGGCAGCTTCAAACCAGGAACGAGATCTGGGATTCATAATTTCAGATGACTTGAAGGTTAGTAAGCACTGTGAGAAGGCAACAATGAAGGCCAACAGAATGATGGGCTGCACTGCAAGGGGACTCACGAGCAGGAAGAGAGAGGTGGTACTACCACTGTATAGATCACTGGTCAGTCTCACCTGGAATATGGAGTCCAATTCTGGAGGTCTCACCTCAGGAAGGACATTGACCGGGTGGAAACAGTACAGAGAAAGGCAACCAAAATGATTCAGGGTCTGCAGTACATGTCCTATGAGGAAAGACTTAGGGAACTGAGTATGTACTCCCTGGAGCAGAGAATAGAGGGGACATGATTGAAACATTCAAGTACATAAACGACATTAACAAGGTGCAGGCACAGGAACTTTTTCACTTCAAGAAGAGCTCTAGGACCAGGGGACATGACCTAAGGCTGCAAGGAGGGAGGTTCTGTATCAACACCAGGAAGTTTTCTTCACAGAAAGAGTGGTGGATGCTTGGAACTGCCTGCCCCTAAAGGTTGTGGAGGTCAACACTGTGGGGGGATTCAAGAATGCATGAGATAGACACAAGAGAGCCTTGACTACAAAGGGCAACTACAAAGGGCAACTAGAATGTCAAAACAGGCCTAAAACAAATGGGCAGACTAGATGGACCTAACAGTTTCCTTCTGCCATCAACTTCTAGGTGTTCATGTTTCTAAAAACAACAGCATACAACTTTCTCATGCAAGACATCACATTATGAACAGAGAACTACATCCAGTGTATCAGTAAATAAAAATCTTTGCAATCTGGATTTCGGATGTGGGGGTATTTCATTAGTAAGTCTCCATATAGTCCATGATATGCTGCACCCTACAAGACTTTGGGCAGTCAGTTCAAATACAAAGGTCAGTCCAAACAGAGTAACTCAACAACCAGTGTTGATATGACCCCCTTTCTGAACATTTTAAATCCATTATATTGGCAGTATTCAGGAGAGAACAACTCTTACACAACCAGAGGTATTAACAGAGAAAAATAACTGCTGTTACAAATAAAACTCTTTGCTTATAGCTTAACTGCACACTTTTCTTATACGCGGCGCTTACCATTACAAAAGCGTAAGTGGCTAAACCACGTTAATATTAGAACAGTAACATCAGTTGAACTTCTAATTTTCTTTTTTTTTTATTATTAAACAACCATTGAAAAACGTAAGTATAGAATATTGATTCTGGAAGGTGACCCATCTTCCTAAGGGATTAAGCCAGATAACTATAGGCAATTAATGCATAACTGCTGTAAGTTTAAATTTTAACCTCACTAGCAGGCAGTAAGTTCTGATCGGGCAATATAACTCGTAGCATCTTCAGAATCAGACAATTCATGGGTTCTTGATCTGTCAAACTTCTTAGAAATAGCCTCTGCTTTCTTCCCATCTTCATTTGGGTTGGTATATGGAATGTATGTCCTCCATAATGGCTCCTCAGCTGGGCGGGCATCAGCAATGAGTGAGCCACTCCTAAGCTCTGTAACTTCACGCAGACCCTATCAAATTTCTTCCTTCTGGTTCTTTGTAAATTCGGTAAACTTGCCGGTGCAAACGAAAGGTCTGGAAAAAGATGGATTGTAGAGGCTTGAAAATTTAAGGATTCTGTTCCTCTAGTGGCTTGCAAGACATGGTATTGAGCTGCAGGATCAGGAGTCACCAAAAGAACAGCCTGAGGTGAGTCACTTTGGCTCACAGCTGCCCTGGGGGAGATTCGATATGCCTTAAGAAAGTTATTACTCAAATGAGTTGGGTCATGGCTCAAAGCTCCTGGTAACCAACCTTGTAAAAATTCTAAAAGATAATCCCCCTCACAGTTCTCTTGCAAGCCCACCATGCGGATTTTCAAGCCACTCCTTATGGTACCTCAGGTGAGCATTTTCTTTAGTTTGCTCTTAGTTGCCAGCGCCTTTGTCACCATAACTTCGGCCGATGTAGCTGTTTTATTGGCAGCCTCTGTCTTGGCATCCTGCTCAGTTAATCTTGTCAGGATCGACTACACTTCCGTGTCTGTCACCTGCATGGATTGCTGAAGGGCCCTCCAAGGAGGGTCAGTCCCCGGCTGCGATTGTGGACCATCCACAGATTGTGACTCCACTGGCGGCTGATTTTTCAATATGCTCCCAGGACCTTTATTAGATTGCCTCATCATGAAAAAAGATATGTATTTGTGCAGCTCGATGAGAGGATAACACTGCTGTCCTTCAAATATCAAGTTTTAAAAAGTAAATAGTTGTTTTTTAATGTTTAATCCCCAAGTTGTGCAGGGCTTTCTCCAGACATGTCCTATTAGTAGGCGTGCTCCACAGCACTCTCCCCTTGAAAGCCACAGCTTGACAGGCATGACTTTAATTTAAGGGTGTTTCCTGTTACCAAGAAGCCCCAACCTGCTATGCAGAACTGCAGCCCCAAGGCCTAGAAGCTAAAGTCTTCTTCAGAGAAGCTTCAGAGATGTTTCCCCTTCGTTGGATACAGCTAAGACTGGAGAGTTGCTGCTGTCAAGAAACCTCATGAGCCCAAGATTCTAAGGTTTGAGCTGTGTCATTTCCCCTAGTAGGGGTGCACTATAACCCAGCTGTAATGACTACCTATTGACAATGTGAAGCACCACAGAAAAAAGAACTGAGGCTGTTTGGGCCGCAGTATACCATGAGGGTGTATGGATGATGCCAAGCACTAGGCTGACCCCAAATGTTCTGGTTCCAGCAGTGCATTAACCCCTCTGGTATTAAGATCAAAGAGTGATTTCTTGAAGTTGCACAGGTTCACCAGGGCCCATAATTTAAGATGGAGGCACGGAGGTAAGGAGACTTTTAAGTGTAGCGCCATGCTGCAACTTGGTGGCCCTCATTTTGTGTATAGCATAAGTGGGTGACTTTAAACCCCCTGTTTTGTGCTACCACATGTTGCAACTAATGAAGGAGCCCAGGGTATTCAAATACAGCTGAGAAGATTAATAAAAACCATGTGAACATCACTTTATGGAGCTCACCTTTAATCATAATAAAACTAAAAACATATGAAACGCCAATTCAAAATGTGAAAAAAAGCAACATCTTATAAAACAAAAGAAAAAGAGCTATCTAAAATGGAGTAAAAAGACATGTATGCAAAATTTTAATTGTAACATGAACTGCTCATTTAAGTCCATTTCAAAATAAATATTTCAGTTTTAAGTATTGTAAGCAATCTTGTACCTGTTCTCCAATTGTAGCTGGAGTAATCTGGACCCAATCAAGCACGTTCTGCACCTGGGCATTTCCAAAAGATGCCACATACCCTGGAAAATCTTGCCCCCTGAGTACATCCAGAATTATTTTGGACAAAAAACTGCAGTCTGTGGTGTTGGTGACTCTATATAAAATAATGTATATATTTAAATTGCGATCATCTCATAAAGGAAAAAAAAATACTCTCTGCAGTAATGTTTCTTTCAAGGGATCCTTCACTATGTTTAACAACTAGAGTCATTCCCCAGGAATGAGAAGCCATAGAGATTTGGAACTGTATGCTAATGATGGAACTTTAGAATGAAGGTTAAACTCTGCTGTGTGCTCATACTCACCCCTGCTTTCCAACATCAGATTTATTTCTAAAGCTAGGGTAAGTTATGACCATGAAAACTAGCTATATGACTAACAAATGATTTTAAATGTTGCTAAAAAGTTTTGAAATGTTTAAAACAAGATAGAACAAACTTATCTAGTTTGAAAAAAGGGATTTAAGTTAGACCACTGAGCAACAATTTTAAAAGCACAGGTATTCTTTTATTTTTCAATCTAAAAAGATAATTTCAAATAGAATAATAGATAGATAAGTGTGTATTGCAAGGCAGTAATACCGTCAAGAGGATTTGGGGACATGGAACCTCGAGAGCAAAGCTTGAGAGGTCCTAAAGTTCCCAAAACCTTGAGATGGTATTACTGCCTTGTAAAACACTTATCTTTCTGTTATTTTTTGTAATATATGGATCCATTGATAATACTACAGTTGGAAATGACCTTTGAACTGTAGTATTAGCAAAAACGATAGTATCACTTTTCAGGATAGCATTATTGGCAGTAGTAATGTAATACTTGGAAAGTTTTGTATGACTTAGTATAGTATTATTTAGGCTTATCCATATATTACAAATAAATAAGACAAAACATTCAAACATACATACAAGCATACATAGAAAAATTATACATATCTTTAAAATCATCATTGTATATCAAAGCTGCTTATGAATAAAATATTTCCTAGCATATATGCAAGTGATTATTGATACGATTCTTATCTTCCTTATTTGCTGTACATGTACTAAAAAGTTTTCCATTCTAGTCATTATAAATTCATTTTCTGTTAACAATGTATTAATTTGTACATCATCATCACAACACTGGAGAGAAAGGAGTACATCGCCTAACTGTTTTCTTCTAGCCCTTTCATACCAAGAGCATCTCAGTTTAACATGCAAGACATTTTCTATTTCTTGTGCCCCACAGTAACAAAATGTGTGTACAGGATCTCTTAACTTTTTGAATTTTGCCATTAGTACATTAGAATCATGAAATTCAACCCTAAACCTGGCATACATTTTCCTTTGTTCTTTATTATCCAATATGTCAAGATAATATTTATATTTACGAATATATTATTACTATACCACATCGAAAATCGTGAATTTCTTATTTTTTTCCAAGTCATTCCTGTTATATCTTTTAATAAGTAATTTCTTGATATACTTTTTATATTGTACTGATATCATAACATTTTTATATGTCAAATCTAACAAGGATTCCAATCCTATTGATTGTACAATTTATGACACGTTAAGTAACCAAGAGGACTAAAGGCACTAAAAATAGGTGACTCACCTCTAACTGTAGTTCTAGGAGTGCTATATAGTTCACATCCACACTCTGGTAGTTCCACTTGGGAATGCTGATTTGTCGGATGTCTTGAAGCTAAGCTCCTTCCACCACCTAGGTGGTATATCCCTCTACTCCACCCTGTGATGTCAGAGTTTTGCACGCTGGAAACAGGGATCAGTGTGCCACTTGCCAAGGTAGAGCAGGTGGGTTGTGTGAATGTGAACTATATACTACTCCTAGAAATAGAAATTACGGACCTAACGTAATTCATGATCTTCTTGGACAAAGTCTCCACCATTCATTCACACTAATGAGAGTACGCCGGATGCGCTAGGACCCAGCGGGAGCCAAACTTTTTCAGAAGGGCTGGCGTCAAGATGGAGCCATAAGGAAGCAGCACCGCAAGCCAGGCTTGTGCGGTATAGACTATCTCGGCATTGACCCTCCAATCACCTCAGTACCACTTTATCTGAGGAAGTGCAGCGTAACTAACCTAGAGAGGACTAACCTAAAAATCGGACATAAGATAGTCTGAATGACCTGTGTAAGAAGGGTCAAAAAATATAGGTTACTCACCTGTAACAGGAGTTCTAGGAGTGGTATATGTTGTTCATCCACACTGTCTGGCAGGTTCCTCGCCGCTTTAAATCTTGCCGGAAGGTGTTCAAGCTGGCTCCTCCCACCCACTCGCATGGTAAAACCCTCGGCTCCACCCCGTGACGCCAGATCTAGCCCGCTGGAAGCCAGGTTGCGTGTTGAAGCTGGAGAGGTCGGGTGGATCGTGTGGATGAACAACGTATACCACTCCTAGAACTCCTGTTACAGGTGAGTAACCTGTATTTCTAGGGATGTGGAAATGTTTTTCAATCCACACTGTCTGGCAGACTCCTAGCAGTTCTCCGGGAGGAGGGAGGCAAGGCGCGCACCCCCTACTTAGGGAATAAGGACTGGAGAACCGAGGTCCCAAAATCAGCATCCCGGCATGACTCAAGGTCGATGTGGTAGTGGGAAATAAAGGTGTGTGCTGACTTCCAGGTAGCAGCCCTGCAGATTTCCTGGATAGGGACGTCCCTAGAAGCAGCCAACGAAGCAGCAGTATGGCAGGTAGAATGAGCTCTTATCCCTTTAGGAGGCTCCATGCCCACCAACCTATAGCAGAGATCTATGCAGGAGGTGACCCACCTGCTTATTGTCCGCTTGGCTGCAGGTCTGCCAGGTGCGGCTTCAGTGTAGGTGACAAACAGTTGGCGAACATCTCCCCAAACTTCAGCCATTCGCTCCATATAATAAGTGAGCACTCTTCTAGGGTCCAGAGTATGGAGCCTATATTTGGCCTCTGAGGTGTGATTGGGGTAGAACACTGGCAGAGTCAACACCTGTTTAAGGTGAAACTCTGACACCACCTTCGGAAGAATTTCGGATGGGGGCGCAGAACAACCTTGTTCCAGTGGAAGACCAGATAGGGATACTCAATGGAAACCATCTGGAGCTCTTCCATCCTTCTGGCTGACAAAATAGCCACCAAGAAGGTGGTCTTCCACAACAGGTGGGAGATATTGCACCTGTGCATCGGTTCGAATGGCTTGCCCATGAGCTTAGCCAATACCAGCAGTAGATCCCATAGAGGTGGAGGTTCTCGCACCGGAGGGGATATGTGATCAAGGTCTTTGAAAAAGTGCCTGACCACCTTCATCTGTGGCACCGACTGCTTGCCGGCCCATGCCCGGTAAGCAGAGATGGCTGCCAGGTGCACTTTAAGGGTCGTCGACCGAAGCCCTAGCTGAGAAAGGGACCACAGGTAGTCCAAAATGCTAGCCAATGTACAGGAAGAAGGGTCCAACCCCTTGTCCTGACACCAAATGGAGACTCTCTTCCAATTAAAGGCATAGTATTTTCTGGTCGACTCCTTACGGGACGCCTCAATGACGTTGAGGACCTCGTTGGAAAGACCCAAGGCCTGGAACTCTAGCCGTTCAGGAACCAGGCCATCAGGTGCAACGATTGAAGGTCCAGATGGAGTACCTTCCCCTTGTCGACTGAGATCAGGTCTGGGTGGCTGGAAGCCGCCTCGTGGGCCTGGAGCTGAGGCTGAGGAGATCTGGATACCAGAACTGGCGGGGCCAGTCTGGGTCTACCTGAATCATCTGCACCTTGTCCCTCTTCGCCTTGAGAAGCACCTTGTGGATCAAGAGAAATGGAGGGAAGGCTTAGAAGAGGCCTGGGGGTCCACGGCCTCGAGAAGGCATCCCCGTACAGTGAGCCCTGCTGAGGGGGGCGGGCATGAAACAGTCTCAGCTTTGCATTATCCCTGGAGGCGAACAGGTCCACCTGAGGGGTGCCCCAATGGGAGAACAGATCTTGTATTACCTCTGGCAGGAGAGACCACTCGTGAGATGCAGCGCCTGTCCAGCTGAGGGCATCGGCCAGACTGATGGAGGCTCCTGCCACATGGATGGCTAGGAGATCCGCCTCCAGGCTGATCACGAGAGACCAAGTGTGGACAGCCTCCTTGCACAGAGGCCAGGAGTGCATTCCTCCCTGACGGTTGAGGCAGTACATGGTCGTGGTGTGGTCCGTCTGGTCCTGAACCACTTGACCCCGTACAAATGGAGTGAAGGTGGTGAGGGCTAGACGCACCTCTTGAAGCTCCAGCAGGTTGATGTGGCATCGAGACTCCTGAAGGGACCAGAGGCCATGGGCCCTGAGCTCCCCCAGATGGGCACCCCAACCCATCAGAGAGGCGTCGGTCATTAGAGTGACCGTCAGCTCAGGGTGGACAAACGGGATATCCTCCTGCAGATGAGCTGGGATGAGCCACCACTGTAGGCCATCCCACATCTCCTAGGTCATTGTCACTGGCTGGTCCCAAGGACCGGAGCGCTGTGATCATTGGCAGGCCAGTCCCCATTGCAAGGGACGCATATGCCAGCAGGCCCAATGGAGCATGTTGGTGCAGGCTGCCATGAGGCCCAGAAGGTGCAGGAAGTCCCGGGCAGGGCATAATTGCCAAACCAGAAATGACTGGGCAAAGGAGGAAAGGACCTTGGCCCTGTCCACCGGGAGCCAGGCTCTGGCTCGAAGAGAGTCGAGCTCTGTCCCAATGAACTGAATCACCCGCTAAAGCATGAGTTCTGACTTTGCCTCGTTGATGAGGAGGCCAATCTGAGAGCAGACTTGGAGGGCCAGATCCCTGGACTGCTCCACCTCCAACCTGGAGGGGGCTGCAATCAGCCAGTCATCCAGGTAAGAGTATATCTGGACCCCCCGGCGCTGCAGAAATGCTGTCACCACTGCCATGCATTTGGTGAAGACCCTGAGAGCTAGAGAGAGGCCGAAGGGCATGGCCTGGAACTCGTAAAGAGATCCCTCTGCTCTGAAGCGGAGTAACCACTGATGAGACGGATGGATTGGGACGTGAAAGAACGTGTCCTGAAGGTCCAGAGAACAGAACCACATGCCTCGTTTCAAGGATGGAATGATCTGAGCCAGAGTGATCATCCTGAAGGTGCATGGCCTTAGGAATTTGTTCAGGTCGTGCAGGTTGAGAATGGGGCACCAGACCCCTGTCCGTTTTGGGACCAGGAAGTACCTGGACACAAACCCTGGGTCTGGAGGAGGGTCCGCTACCTCTTTGATCATCTCCTTCTGGAGGAGCAAGGCAATGTTGGCTCGATGAGCCGACAGAGAGGCTGCGGAACCTGTTGCCCCACTCAATAGGGAGGGAACTGCTCGAATTACAGAGGCAGACCCCTGCCTACCACTTCTAGCACTCAGTGGTCCGTGGTGATAGCGCACCAGGCAGAAAAGAAGGGGCGGAGCCGTGCCCCCACAAGGGGGAACCCGGGGGGGAAGAGACGAGGTTGGGAGCGACACCCCTCAACCCGTCACTGGGCAGGCTTGGAGGAAGGGCCTGCTGAGGGACCCCCTGGACCCTTGCCTCCAGGCTTCCTACTTGAGGAAGCGGCAGACTTGGCCTTAGGGCACCAAGTATGAGCCTGCTGGCCCTGGTGCTGGTGTTGCTAGGCCGGACATGCCGCAGGAGCAGAAGGGCGAAAGGGCTTACGCTGCTGCTGGTGGCCTTTGTCCTTCTGGGCAGACAGGACCAAGTCCAAGGTGTCATTGGACTTCTCAATTGTCTGGAGATGGCCTTTCACCCCCAGCCTGAACAAGTCGGTGCCCAGGAAGGGCATGTCTGCCAGCTTATGCTGGGTGTCTGCCGTGAAGGTGGAGATCCGAAGCCAAGCTCTGCGGCACATCGCCACTGCGGGCGCTACTGATCGGGCACAAGACTCACCAATGTCCAACGAGGTTTGGAGCTGTTGTTTTGCCACAGCCCTTTCCTGATCCCGCACTTGCTTGACCGTCATCTGAAGGTCAGCCGGGAGATGAGGAATCACCTTATCCAGGGAACCCATAAGGGCGTCTGAGAAATGCGCCATCAGAAGGGCCGAGCTAGCCTGATGAAGGCCTATGGAGGAAGCAGTGTAAACCTTCCACCCCGTGTAATCCAGCTTTTTGGATTCCTTATCAGGCGTTTTGTCCATATCCGAGCATTCCCAGAACACCGGAAAAAGCTATCGGTCATTAACCCCTCAAAGAGGGGTGGTCCAAGAAACCGGAAAGTGATCATAAGGGGATACTTTGTCCACTTTAAAACGGGTTTGAGCTGCATCCCAGTGGACTCTGAGATGAATCGAAGCAAACCTAAAAACGAGGATGGGCTCTTGTCCAGCGACTGGCCCCCTGCAGACTCCAGGTCAAGCAGCCTGGAGAACAGGGAGGAGTCGTCGTCAGACTCTGAGGAGTCTGAAAACAGCTGCTGAGTGCCTGAGCCACCCTCCACCTGCTGAGGATGATCGGGCATGAGGGTGACCGACAACCTATGGGGCAAGCCCTGACCCGACCGAGAATCCTTGGTCGGGGCCCCAGTCTTCGGTTGTGGAGGTGGAGGTTCCACCACAATAGGTGGAGCAGCCGGTTTCGACCTAACAACCGGTGTCAGGGTCGGCTCCTCGATTACCACAAAGGGTCGCCTCGGCCGCTCCGGTGACAGCCACTAAATGGCCGGAGAAGGTGACAGAGTCGGCTTGTTACCGGTCAATAAATGTTGCTGCCATATCAAATCCTCGTAGCGCAGATGCAACTTGTGCCAGAGTCTATCCTCTGAAGAGGATGACGAGGATGAGTGGCGACGCCGCTTTCCATGGTGCCGAGACCAAGACCGCTGCCGTCAGCGGGACTGGCTGGACCTGGAAGAGGACAGAGACCGAGACCTTTGGGGATTCCAAGGGTGGATCAGAGAGGGGATGGGGGAAACCGGCCCCTCCTTCAGTTCAGGGACCTTGACCAGGGACTTTGGCACAGGAGGCACAGGCAAGTCCTCAGTACCACCGAGGGAACCGGTGAAGAAGGGTTGTCGGCATCTCCAGTCGACAAACTGTCCGATGGGTCAAGAAAAATCTCGATCGCGTTGACGGATGTCTCGGCCGGCTGACCTGACAGGGACACCATGAAGCCAGCGGCTGCAGCCGCAATCTCAACCGAAGTCGAGAGTCGACAGTCCAGTGAAGGGGATCTCTCCTGCTCCCACGAACGTCGACGGTGGGAGTCCTTAGAGTCCTTTTTGGACCGACTGGAATGTCCCGATGGCCCTTCTCCCTTGGTGGAGAGGGACTGACAAAGCTCCTTAAACGAAGCAGTGTAGGAGGAGCCCAAAGGGAGTGGGATAAATGCCACAGCCAAGGAGGAAGAAGAAGTGGCCTGGGCCGCCTCCTCCTCAAGGGCGATCAACTGCTCCAGTTGTTCCGTGGAGCCCGCCGCCACGGACACCGCCCAATGGGCCTCCTTAGACTTGACTGGTGGATACCATTTTTCAGGGCACCTGAGAAGAAGTCTGGTAGCGCAGTCCTCCAAGACCGGAGCTGAAAAGGACTTGCACAAATCGCAAGCCTGCGAATCGTGGCCAAGCCCCAGGCAGTAGATGCACGTGGAGTGTGGATCAGTCCGGGACATCTTCTGCCCACACGGGCACCGATGGAAGCCGGAAGTCGATTTCTCCATCACAGCCATGAGGGAAGATGAAGACCGAAGTCCTGTAAATTTTAAAATTAGTTTTGGAAATTTTGAAGAGTGTGGATCCAGGCCTAAAACGAGAGTGCTAAGGAGGAACCTGAGCTCCAAGGCTAAGGAAGATCTGCGCCATAGGAGGAGCTGAGGGTTTTACCACCCAGGTGGGTGGGAGAAAACAGCTTGAAGACCTTCCGGCAAGATTTAAAGTGGCAAGGAACCTGCCAGACAGTGTGGATTGAACAACATATCCACGTCCCTAGAACAAAGTCTTCACAGTCCAACCACTGAGGGAGTGAAGACCAGAAAGAGAGAAGTGAGCTCAGGGGATAGTGGGTGGGCATATGAATGAGTGGTGGAGACTTCGCCCAAGAAGATCAAGAATTATGGTAGGTACGTAATTTCCATATCTTCCTGGACATAAAGTCTCCACCACTCATTCACACTAATGGGAGAGTACTGAGTTAAATAATCCCCCGAGACGGGTGGCAGGAGAGAAAGAGGAGTTCACTTTTTTTTAGGACAGAAGTCCGTTAAGAATTGTCCTGACAAATGACTGATGTTGTCTGGCATGGACATCTAAGGCATAGTGCTTAACAAAAGTATGCACGGAGCTCCGGGTAGCTGCATTGCAAATGTCTGCAATGGGGACATTACGAATTTCCGCCAGAAATGCCGCAACTGCTCTGGTAGAGTGAGCGTAAAATCTGCCTTCCAGTTTGACCTGTGCCATGGAACACCAATGGCGAACGCATGCCACCAGCCATGCTGAAATGCACCTGACAGCAACAAGCTGACCCAGCTAGGTCGTGCTGAAGGAAAAGTACAGTTACGTAAGAACTTACCGTAACAGTAGATCTTCGAGAACAGCTCTTGCAGCAGCTTACACCATTAGGACTGAAGCCGGCAGGCACCAGGACCCCACGGAAATTTTCTAGCTAGCAGTTTTCAGCGGGGATGGCCTCCAACATTGGTCCCGCCCCCGACGTCAGGCGTAGTACATAAGGAGGTGGTCCCCCCATAATCCTCAGTTCTCCCGCAGGAGACTCCCGGCTGCTGGATGACATCAGAAGAGGAGACCGAGGATCCACCACCAGATGGCAAAGACTAAAGAACAGGAATATCCCATCCCATAAAATGGGTGCTTGACTACGACCTACCTCCAAAAAGGGGGATGGTGGACGGGAAGGAACCTGCTGCAAGAGCTGTTCTCGAAGATCTACTGTTACGGTAAGTTCTTACGTAACTGTACTATTTTACTTCGAGATACAGCTCTTGCAGCAGGTTACACCATTAGGACTGATTTCCAGGCAATAGTAGCAATCATGCACCACTGGGAGGAGGAAAGGTAGAGATCTCGATATTACTCAAGCCTAGAACAGAAGTCCCTGAAGGACGGCTAGACCGAACCCCGCTCTTCGCCTCAATGCAATGTCTAGGCTGTAATGCCTGATAAAGGTATGCACAGAGCTCCAAGTAGCTGCAGCACAAATAGCTGAGGTGGAGACATTCTTTAACGCCGCAAATGAAGTAGCCACCCCTCTTGTGGAATGACCTTTGACCGCACCCGCTAAGGGTTTATTGCGCTTGTTATAACAGAAAGTGATGCACTGGATGAGCCACCTAGAGAGTGACTGTTTGGAGACAGGAGCTCCTTCCATCCTGTGAGCAAAGGAGACGAAAAGTTGGTCCGACTTTCAGAGCTGTTTGGTTCTGGTCAGGTAGTATCTGAGGCAGCGATGCACATCAAGGGTGTGCAGAAGGGCTTCTCCTCGATTAGTGTACCTTGGGAAATACACTGGTAGATCAATATCCTGATTTAGTGTGAGGGCTGAAACCACCTTAGGCAAAAACTTTGGGTTTGTCCTTAGGGATACCCTGTCCTGGTGGAAAACCAAATAAGGCCCTTTGCACATAAGAGCATGCAATTCCGAGATCCTTTTAGCCGAAGTAACAGCAACTAAAAATAACGTTTTCCAAGAGAGAAAATGTAGCTCGCAATCCACGGCTGGTTCAAAAGGTGGCAGCGTAAGCTGTTCCAGGACAAAAGGCAAGTCCCAAGGAGGGAGTGGATCCTTAATGGGCAGCCTAAGGTGAAGGACACCCCTTAAGAAGGCACAAGTAGTGTCCGGCTGGGCCACCGTCCAATGGCCTATGGGGGCATGATAAGCAGAGATTGCGCAGAGGTGCACTTTAATCGAGGAGTAAGCCAGTCCGGAGTGGAAGAGGGAAAGCAGGTAGTCCAGAACCAGCTTTTCGGGACAGTCTAATGGCGGAAAGCCGCGCGCTTGAGCCCACAAACAGAATCTACGCCATTTCATGGCATACGCTGCGTGGGTTGCTGATTTTCTGGTGGCAGAGAGTACGTCTGCCACTTCTTGAGAGACCCCATATCGCATCATGGCTATGTCTCTAGGAGCCAAGCGTGCAGGTTCAATGAGCGTAAGTCTGGGTGGACCAATGAACCTGCCTCCTGAGACAATAGATGGGAGCTGATTGGCAAAAGAACTGGAGGTTCCCGGGATAGCCGATGCAGAAGAGGGAACCAAATCTGTCTGGGCCAGAAGGGTGCAATCAAAATGAGCGTCGCTTGCTCCCTGCGAAGTTTTAAGAGAACTCTCTGGATCAACAGGAAAGGAGGGAAGGCATAAAGGAATCCACCCGCACAGGAGAGGGACAACGCGTCTCGCCAGAAAACACCAGGCCTTGGATCTAGCGAGCAAAAATTGAGCAGTTTTGCGTTGCATGGAGACGTGAAAATGTCTAACTCTGGAGTACCCCATCTGTGAAACAGATCCTCTGCCACCTCCTGTAGAAGTTCCCACTCGTGGACTCTGGCCTGAGAGCGGCTCAGACTGTCTGCGATGGTGTTGTCTACTCCCAGGACATGTACTGCAATTAGGTTTGTGCTGTGTTGCAATACCCACTCCCACACTCTCATGGCTTCCCTGCACAGTGGGTAGGAGTGAGTGCCTCCTTGTTTGTTGAAGTAATACATCACTGCGGTATTGTTTGTTTGTAACAGAAGTGTGCCCAGTGGAATCTCCAACTGGAAGGCTTGCAGAGCATAAAGGACTGCCCTCATTTCCAGAATGTTGATGTGGAGATGAGACTCCTGGGCTGTCCACAGGCCCTAAGACCGAACACCGTCCAGGTGTGCTCCCCACCCGAGCCCTGAGGCATCTGTGGAGAGGGTCACAGTCAGAGACAGTGCCATGAAGGGGACCCTCATAGAGAGATTCCCTGGGTTTAGCCACCATTGCCAATCCCGAATTACGGCATTCGTAATTCAGATTGGATACTGCAGATGGTCTTGCCTTTGGTCCCATTGCACCCGTAGCATCCACTGGGTTACCCACATGTGCAGACATGCCAGCAGGACTGTCGCAATGGCTGCAGCCATGTGTCCGAGCAGGCGAAGGACCAGTCTGGCTGGGGCAGTCTTCTTCACCGACAAGTTCCTGATGAGGGATCTGATGTGTTCCGAGGGAAGAAAAGCTTTTCCTCTAACGGTGTCCAGAACTACTCCTATAAACTGCAGTTTCTGGGACAGCCCCAGGAGTGACTTCTCGTAGTTGATGAGAATACCCAGTGATTGAAAAAGGGACTGGGTGCAGTGAATAACCGTCATCAGTGCCTCCCTGAAGGGCGCCATGAGAAGCCAGTCGTCCAGGTATGGGAACATGTAGTGGCCTTGTCTCCTCAGAGACGCCCCATGACCGCCATGCACTTCGTGAACATGCGAGGTGCCGATGACAGCCCGAAGGGAAGAGCTCGGAACTGATAATGGCGGCCCTGAAACTCAAAGCGAGGAACCTCCGGTGCGCTTGAGCAATCAGAATATGCAGGTAGGCGTCCTGCATGTCCAAAGATGCCAGAAAGGCGTCCTGCTTCAGCATGGGAATTAGGCCCAAAAGGGTCACCATGTGGAAGTGTTTGTAAGCGACTGAAAGGTTGAGGTCGCTGAGGTCCAGTATTGGATGGAGGCCCCCTGTCTTCTTTGAAACCAGGAAGAAGTGAGAATAGTACCCTAGTCCTCTCTGGGACGTGCTCTAAGGCTTCCTTTTCCAGAAGCGTGAGCACTTCCTGCTGTATGAGCAGAGCATGCTGACCCGAATATCGGGAGAGCAGGGGAGGTCTTGTAGGTGGACTGCCTACAAATGCTATATAGTGGCCTTTTTTGACCAGCTGCAGAACCCATCTGTCGGTGGTGATCGATTGCCACCCTGGCAAGTGGCATGCGATGCGACCCCTGACTTTCTTTTCCCGTTGATCCTGAGAAGGGGCGGGGGCTGGGAAGGAATCATGCTGTGGCAGCGTTTGATCCGGCAGGCTGGGCCAACTTTGCAAATCGTTGGCCTCTGCCTGGAGATGACTTGGCCTGGGCCTTGCGGGTGAAAGTGCCCCTCTGCTGTTGGCCGGAACGTGGCTGTTACCTTTGTAGCCGGCCACGGAAATGGCTCTGGTTCCTACGAAAGGAACTAGGCTGAGACCTGTACATAGCTTGTACAGATCAGACTGCCTTCCCTGCGTCCTCAAGTTTGGTGATTACTCTCTCGGATGCTTCACCAAATAGGACTTCGCCATTATAAGGGACGTCTAAGATGTTCTTCTGAACGTCCGGGGTAAAGCCGGAGACACAAAGCCAAGAGTGTCTCCGGAGACACACACCTAAGGCTGCAGCTCTGGCTGAAGAGTTCGCAGAATCATATGCGGCTCTGAGCACCTGGGTCCCCACATCCGACTCCGTGCGGAGGAGGTTCAAGAGCTCCTCCTTGTGGTCGCCATCGGGCATCTTCTCAACCAGGTCCTGACCCTGTTCCCGCAGTGCGTTCTGGAATTGAACCATGTGGGTGAGGTAATTCAATGACCTGATGGCGCAAGTCGCGGCTGCGCACGTACGCCTACCCAGGACATCCAATTGCTTAGATTCCTGGTCCAGTGGCTGTGTGCTCAAATGCTGAGGTCTCTGAGGCCGGTCATGCGAAGCAGTGATGACCAGGGAGTCAGCCAGAGAATGGTTCGCCAGATACTGGTCCTTCCTAGGGGCCTTGTATAGGCAGTCAGCCTTCTTCAGCACTGCGGGAGTGGAGTGCGGACGTTTCCAGGCAGCCTTGGTGACGTCCGCAAAGGTATCCACCAAGGGTGGCACTACCACAGGCTTCGGGTCTTTCTGCTGAAGGTAGCGAGCAAGGCGTTGTCTCTGGGGGTCGAGTTCTTCACCATCCCACACCATATTCTCTTGGATGTGCCTCATGATCTCCACAAAAGGGGTATCATCCGGAGGAGACCTGGTTAGGTTGTGTGGGTCTGGAGAGGAAATGCTGATAGGAGAAGGAGATCTGGAGCATCCTGAGGTGTCAGATCTGGAATCCTCCCCAGACGGAGTGTACCGGCATCGTCTGGATTTCTTGGGATTGGGTGACCCTGAGGGAGATCTAGAGGGAGGTCTTCTCTTTTCTGAAGAGCTGCCCTGAGGATGTGGTGTCTGCTCCTTGGGGGCTGGCGACCGTCCTACGGGCCCCTTGGGCGGAGGAGGGGGCATAGGCGGTGAAGGAGTAGGTGGAGGCAGAGTCAGAGTAGGAGGAGGACGTATGGTGACCACATATTTTTTGATGGTGTCCCACCAGAAGGTAGAAAGTTCCTTTACCTCTGCCAGATTCATACCCGATGACAGGCCTGGCGCCGGTGGCCTGTCGCCGGGGTTGGGCGTCGGGTCCGTGGGGTCTCCCACTCCAGGGAAGGTTCCTGTGGGAGCCCGGCATCTCCGGTGTCGCCCACCTGGTCCTTGGGCTGTGTGGCATCCTCCTCCGATGAGTCCTTCTGACTGGCGTCCGCCGGCGACGGTGGTGCGGTCTTCTCCGGAGTAGCCGACGTCGGTCCCCTGGCCGACACCCTCGGAGGCGAATGCCTGCCCGGCGATGGGTGTTTAGGTGTCGCCGGCTCCTGGGAGCGCCGGTGATGCTTGGCCGACGTCGGGTCCGACGTCCGTTTGAGGCACGTCAGGTCCTTGGTCTTACGAGGAACTGGATCCAATCCACGCGGAGGCTGGGATACTGACCTGGCGTTGGTGTCCCGTCGGCGGGAAGAAGATTTATGGAGCTCCCCGGACTTCGATGAGGCCTTAGATGGAGTGGAAGAGGCCGATGGCCTGGAAGTCTTCAGGGGCTGTAGAGAAGAGGAGCCGCTGGAGGATCTGACCTGAACCGGGGGAGGTTGCGACCGAGCCCTGGAGGGGGAGCGGTCCGATCTCAAGCCGGAGCTTACGAGTCTGAGGCCCTAGCAGGGGACCTGGACCTTTCCTTTTCCCGGTGTTTGTCCCGGTGCTTGTGGGTTTTACCCGACTCCCCCCTGGGAGGAAGGTTCTTTATCCATAGTTTTCAGTTTCTCCTCCAAGAGAAACGCTTGAAGGGCCTTCTGGCAGCGGATCCTGGTGCGACTGTTGAAGCCCTGGCAGAAGGAGCAGGCCTTGGTGTCATGTTCCGGGCCTAGGCAGCGCACGCAGGCCGAATGTGGATCCTTGAAGGGGATCTGTTTGCCGCAGGCACACTTCAAATGGTGACCCTCAATAGAAGTAGTTGGAGAGGACATCAGTTGATCCAAAGTCGAAAGAAAGACAAAAATCGTCGTAGTTCTAAAGGTCGTTGCACACTAGATACTGGCGATGTCGACAGCGGGAAAAGAACTGGGGATTATGCGGGGACCGCTTCCTCATGTACTACGCCTGACATCAGGGGCGGGACCGATGTTGGAGGCGGTCCCCGCTGAAGACTGCTAGCTAGAAAATTTCCGTGGGGTCCTGGCGCCTGCCGGCTTCAGTTCTAATGGTGTAACCTGCTGCAAGAGCTGTATCTCGAAGTAAGATCAAACAGTTGTTGAGCCTTGCGAATTTCCTTCATTCTATCCAGATAGAACCACAAGGCTCTTTTTACATCTAGGGAATGAAGGGTACACTCTCCATTCTGGAAGTCTGCAAAGTAGGTAAGAAAGACTAAAGGTTGATTCAAGTTAAATTCTGAAACAACCTTAGGAAGGAACTTAGGATGAGTCCTAAGAACTACTTTGTCTTTGTGAAATACAGTATACGGAGGGTCTGTGACCAGAGCGTATATTTCTGATACCCTATGAGCAAAAGTAACATCCACCAGGAAGGCCGTCTTCCAAGTAAGGAATTTCAACTCGCAAGTGACTAGAGGCTCGAAAGGTTTATGAGTGAGCATATCTAGCACAAGGTTAATGTCCCAGGCTGCAACTGGATGCCTATTAGCAGGTCTGGTATGCAGAATACCCTTAAGGAATCACTTAACCACAGGTAATTAAGCCAAAGACATGGAATTCACTGGCTCGTGATATGTGGAAATTGTGCAAAGATGAACTTTGACTGTAGAGTATTGCAGACCTGTGTTTGAGAGGTCTAACAGATATTCCAGGACTTTATTTGGTGGGCAGAAAAAATGGTTCCAAGAGGATTTTGCACACTAGATAAACGCTTCCACTTGGCTGTATAGGTTTTCCTAGTAGCTGGCTTGCGGGCAGCTAAAAGAATATCTGAAACCCTACGAGAAACATTAAACCTATTCATCTCTATCTCCTCAGGAGTCGAGCGTGAAGGTGAAGAGACCTCAGGTTGGAATGGACTACAGGGCTCTGGGTCAGAAGGTTCATCTGAAGGGGAAGCGGTTTTGGAGAGGTTTCCGACAGTCTGTTGATTGGGGGAACCAGATCTGAAGAGGCCAGAATGGGGCAATGAGAATCATTCTGCCCCCCCCATTTGCCTCCAGTTTGAGCAGTACCCTCTGAAGTAGGGGAAGAGGAGGAAATGCATTTAGAAAGCATTTTGTCCACTGCAGCCTGAATGCATCCTGACAAAAAAATGGCAGTTCCTAGATTTCTGGAGCAGAAATTAGGCAGTTTTGCGTTGAGTGGTGATGCAAAAAGGTCCAGGCCCAGAATTCCCCCCCCCTTCGAAGAGTGACTGAACGACGGTTAAGTCGAGAGACCACTTGTGAGGATCTGTCTCCATTCTGCTGAGATGGTCTGCCAGCTCATTTTGTACTCCTGGCAGGTAAACCACCTGAGTCAGAGCCTTGTGCTCCAGGCACCATTCCCACACTCTGACTGCTTCCCTGCATAATGGGTAGGAGTGTGCACCAACCTGTTTGTTGATACAATATATTACTGCCTTGTTGTCCATTTGAAGGAGAATGTTCTTGTGACAGAGTATGTCCTTCAAAGGTCGGACTGCACAGAGGATGGCTCTCATTTCCAGGATGTTTATGTGAAGTTGAGACTCATCCTGAGTCCACGTACCTTGGGTGTGGAGATCCTGGCAATGAGCTCCCCAACCCATCATGGATGCATCCATGGTAACGGAGATCTGATGATCCAGAGGGGCGAAGGGATATCCTTCTAGAAGGTTGTCCTCCTGAGACTACCAGGTGAGTGAACTCTTCAGAGGTTCCGTCACCTTGATGAGAAAGGACTGAGGGTGAGTGGTTGGGGACCACTGAGTACTGAGCATCCACTGAGTGGTTCTCATGTGGAGATGAGCCAAAGGTACAGTGAACTCTGAGGAAGCCATGAGGCCCGGCATCCACTGCATCAAGAGAGCTCGAACTGAGCTGTTTTCTCTGATGAATTGGGCCATCTGTAGGATATCGTTCCTTCTGTCCGATGGAAGAAAAGCTTTTGCACAGGAAGTGCCCAGAAGGGTTCCTATGAAGAGGAGCTTCTGAGAGGGCTGCAACTGTGACTTTTTGAGGTTCAGCAGGACTCCCATGGACATGAGGAAGTCTGAGGTTGTGGCCATGGCCTCCAGAGTCTCATACCTGGAGGAGCTTGCTATAAGTCAGTCATCCAGATATGAGAATACTTGGATTCCGATTTTCCTTAGATGTGCCGCGAGAACTGCACAGCACTTTGTAAAAACTCAAGGCGCTGAGGATAGCCCAAAGGGCAGGACTCTGAATTGATAGTGTTGACCCAATGCCACGAACCTTAGGTATTTGTGGTGCTTTGGGTGTATGAGAATGTGCTAGCAGGCATCCTGCATGTTCAGGGAGGCTAGGCAATCGTGTTGATGAATCAAAGGTAGCAGGACACCGAGTGATATCATCTTGAACTTTTCCTTGTGAAGGAATTTGTTTAACTTTCTGAGATCCAGAATAGGGCGCATGCCGCCAGTTTTCCTTGGGACCAGAAAGTAATGGGAGTAGAAACCCTGTGTTTTGTTGCTCCAACGGAACTACTTCTACTGCCCTGTTGTTTAGAAGGCCTTGTACCTCGGAAGCAGGAAGGTCTGACTGTTCCGCAGACAGCCTGGGCTGCTGCTTGGGAGGATGATCCGGAGGGGTCTCTGACAGACTGGGAGAGCACCCTTCGCAGATTATCCTGAGGACCCATTTGTCTGATGTTATAGATTTCCACTGGTCGTAGAACTGAGTCAGACATCCTCCCACTGTTGAGGAAGATTTCCCCTCGGGCAGCTGAGGTGGGACCTGGGCCAGAAACTCAGAAGGTGGCACTGGGTGCTTTTTGGCCCTGTGCTTTTTGCTGTGTTTTCTTTTGCAGCTGAGGGGTTTGGTTTCTGTTAAAACCTCCTCTGCCTTTACCACGAAAGGACTGATGGTTGTGAAACTGACACTTGTTCCCACCTCCTCGAGAGGGAGTGAGCGAAGGTCTAGTTGTCTTAATGGCAGACCTAGTCTTCTGTGTGGCCTCTAATACTTGTTCCGCCTGAGGCCCAACCAGCTACATACCGTTGAAAGGTAAAGCCATAACCTTTTATTGGGCATTGTTCATAAAGCCTGATGTACACAGCCAGGCATGGTGACGGGTGCAAATGCCAGCCACCACCACCCTGGAAGCAGTATCAAAAGCGTCCGTTACAGCTTTAATTTGTTGATTATTGGACTCAATACCTCTAGTTATGGTCTATAGGTGCTCTGAGTTAACCTCCGACTTGGGCAGAGCTTCTACCGTCACTTTGAGTGAATGCCAAAGAACGTACTTGTATTGAGAAAATAACCCTGGTAGCTAACAATACGCATGCCCAGGACTGAGGCAGCAAAGAGTCTCTTACCCAAGGTGTCTATCTTGTGAGATTCTTTGTTTATAGGATGGGCTGTGGATTCCTGAGGAAGGACAGCCTTATCATTCTCTGCAAGGATCACTATGGCATCAGCAAAGGCTTGTGAGGCCAAGATGGGGCGATCCTTGGGAGGGGTATATTTCCTATCTATGGACTTGGCCACAAAGGGAATATGAGCCAGATTCTTCCACACCA
Source organism: Neoceratodus forsteri (assembly GCA_016271365.2). Lineage (NCBI taxonomy): Eukaryota > Metazoa > Chordata > Ceratodontiformes > Ceratodontidae > Neoceratodus > Neoceratodus forsteri. Next base: position 212,578,200 of record JADMNL010000027.1, read on the forward strand.
TCTGGGAAAGAGTCTCAAAAGAGGGCTGTACTGGAGGGGTTAAATCCATAGGGATTTCCGGAACATGTAGATATTGGAGATGCAGGAGCTTCCCAGGATCGATTTCGGTGGTCTGGAGAGAAAGAGTAGAATTTAAATTCTAGAGCAGAGACTTAAAGGAAAGGTCTTCAACAACAGGCTCTGCAGGAGGATTGATCCCTGCCCCCACGGCAGAATCGGCATCAGCATCATCACCCAGCTGAAGATCCGGATCAGGCTCAAATCATCTCCTGACAGTCTGGGGAGGCTGTATAGACAGGAAAGGAATGAAAACCAGGAGGAAGATGAGGAGGAGACAGAATCTGAGTCGAAAACCTCTGGAAACTAGATGGCGCCATACACATCCTCGGCACCATCGAACAGAGCGGTGCCAAGTACAGAGACGGCGCCGACACAGAAAATAGCGCCGTGCTAGATGCTGCCTGGAAGCGCGGCACTGCACACAGCGCCGACACCACCCCTAATGCTGAGGATAGCGCCGACAGGGCATACAGCGCTGCAGATGGTGCCGACAGCACTCGTGGCACTGAAAATGATCTCGGCGCAGGAGACCCCGGCACCGCAGGCAATGACACCACAGCAGAAGTCTGCAAACTGCGATTTGAAGGCAAAGAATGAAAAATAGCAGAAGATAAAGCCATTGGTGTTGACCCCTGTGCTGAAGCCATGTGAGGGGAATAGACACCAGGGCACGGAGTAGATGGCACCGAGGAAGGTGCCGTGTGACAAGAAAATCCTAACCATCCTCCCTACCGATCCAAAACTGATAGGCCCGAAGGCCCTGGCAATGGGCTGGCTGGATCGGGCAGTCGGGACAACCTCCAAGCCCACTGCTCCTTAAGAGCGGCCCAATGATGAAACTGCTTATCAGAAGCCCCCCTAGAAGGCGGAGAGGGGCTCCGATGTCGAAGAAGCCAGTTGCCAGAGAAAGAAACCAGTGACTCTGAAAGAGACAGAGACAAGTCCCTGACCCCAACAACTGACTGTTTACATGCAGACCTACCAGAGGGTGACTTTGAGCGATGCAGTCTCTTCTTTGGCTGGTGGACCGAAGAACAACTCGAGGCCAAACGGTGCCATGAATGGGACCATTTCTTTTTATGCTTTTGGGGGAACCGCCCATCCCCCGAGCACTGGACCATCTGTTGTCAGACCCCCCCCTCCAGAGAGGGTGGTGGACCAGACCCGGCCTGACTGACTGAACACCTTTCATGCAAAGTCTCCCTACTGCCACCTGCCTCACTCATGGTCGACTCCATCAATAGAGGGCTGAAGACTTCTTTCTTGTACAAGTAAGAATAAGTAAAATGTAATCGGTACATTCATGATACAATACAAAATAACAAAACTGAAAACCAAGCTGTAGTTTGAAGTTTGACTCCCGGAGGGCAAGCAACATCATCACTGAAGTGCACTCAACGGCAAGAAAAAAGGAACTGAGGCAGTTGGAGGGTTAACGTAGAGATAGTCTATACCGCACAAGCCTGGCTCGCAGTGCTGTTTCCTCGCAGCTCCATCTTGATGCCAGCCCTCCTGACAAAGTTGGCTCCCGCTGGGTCCTAGCACCTCCGGCATACTCCCATTAGTGTGAATGAGTGGTGGTGACTTTGTGTCCAGGAAGATCTATGGTTACAGGTAAGGAACCTATTTTTTTTAAGGGGCATGGATCTCATTCACTATCAATACAATGGAAGGCTCCTGATAGTTCTCTGGGAGAAGGGGGCAAGGCACACACCCCTACTTGGTGAACAAAGATTGGAGAACCAAGGTCCAAAAAGCAGCATCCTGACGTGACTCAAGATCCATGCTGTAGTGGGAAATTAAGATGTGTGCTGCCTTCCAGTTAGCAGTCTTGTAGATTTCCTGGATAGGGAGGTCCCTGGAAGCAGCCACCAAGGCAAGAGTATGTTTGGTGGAATGAGCCCTAAGCCCTATAAGAGGCTCCCTACTACATAGATACATAGAAGTTGTCGGCAGATAAGGACCGTTAGGGCCATCTAGTCTGCCCGTAAGCCCTATACTTGTATGCAGTCACTGATCCTATTTGATCAATGGCTTTTCCTCACTCCTATAGCCAACCTATAGCAAAGGTCTCTGCAGGATGTAATCCAGCTTCCAACTGTCCACTTTGTTGCCGGTCTGCCAGGCGCGGCTTCAGCATCTGTGAAAACAATTAGCAAGCCTGTCTCCAAGCTCCAGTCGCATGCTCTGCATTACAAGAGAATGCCCTCTGCAGGTCCAAAGTGTGGAGCCAGCAGTTGACCTCCAAAGAAAGGTCGGTAAAATACACAGGCAAGTTTATTACCTGGTTATGGTGAAACTCCGATACTCCCTTTGGGTGGAACTTCAGGTTGAGATGAAGTACAACTTTGTCCCTGTGGAAGACCAGGTAGGGGGACTTTATCAAGAGTGCTTGGAGTTCCCTGACAGGAACATCAACTACTCCCCATCCTCCTGAGTGAGGACCAGAAGCACCATCATCTGCGAGATAGACTCCTCGACTTCATCTAACAGCTGGCAGACAGACCTGAGGAAAATTTCCACAGCTTGCTCGACCAGAATTAAGGTCAATAAGCTTGACGAGGGGTACTGAGGAACTCTCGACCTTCCCCTCGACTGAAAAGGCCTCGAGCAGAGTTGAGCAGTTGGGGAAGTTGAGGGATCGAGAGGACTTCTATCTCTCCTGGTCCTGCAACTGGCACCAGCAGTATTTGTGCTCAGAACCAAAGTGGGTAGGGCTCTTCCCCCAGAGTTTGGAGGGCCATGCACATGTCTCAGAAGTCACCAGAGAATGACCCTCCAACACTGGCCCCACCCTGGAACAGTGCCAAGACTGAGGAGGTGCCTGCTGCGGCAGCTGCTGCTTCTGCTTCAAGGACCTTAAGTTGCTGAGTGGACCAGGCAACTGCCAAGGGCTTCTTGCAGCTGTTCCAAAGTTAGGTGGAGCTTCCTCTCTTCATGAGATTCAGGGAGCATGGACAAACAGAGACCACACCTGGCCATGTCGTGCTGCCCACCCAGGCAGTACAGGCACATGTCATGCCAGTCTGTGACTGACAAATTCTGCTGACACTGGACACAGAATTTGTACCCCGACTCCCACTGCTCCATCGTTGATCTGAGAGAGGTGTTTCATTAAGGGGAATGGGACAGGAATCAGGGATTGAGGAACAGTGGGCAGTATTTAAAATGGGGATTATAAGAACAACAGAATTATGCATTAAGCAGGTTAGCAGGTTAGCAAGAGGAAAAGAAAGAGGAAACCATTATGGTTTTCCAAAGAGGTAGCAAAGAAAGTGAAAGCCAAAAGATTGCATTCAGGCAATACAAAAAGACACAGGCAGAAGGGATAGGGAGAAGTACCAGGAGAAACAAAGGGAGGCAGGGAAGTCAGTAAGGGAAGCCAAAGCTCAGACAGAAGAACACATTGCAAAATCAGTGGTTAAAGGGACAAAACCTTTACAGGTACATAAGTGAAAAAAGAAGGACAAAGGGAGGGATAGTGAGACTGAAGGGGAGGATGGGAGCAGTGGAGGATGACAACAGTAAAGCTGACATATTGAACAGGTATTTCTGCTCAGTCTTTACTAAGGAAGAGGGGTAATGGGTCTGAAGGGAGTACAAGGGTGAGAATGGTGCAGAAATGGACACAAGTCCCTTTGCACGAAAAAGGTCCTGAAGGAACTGGAAGTAATAAGAGCTGATAAAGCAATGGGGCCAGATGGGGTGCACCCCAGGGTCCTTAAAGAACTAAGAGAGGTGGTGGCTGAACCTCTGGCTATCCTGTTCAGCCAATCACTGAAACAGGAGGTACCCAAAGACTGGAGGACAGCAGATGTAGTCCCCTTATACAAAAGTGGGAACAAAGAGGAAGCAGGGAACTACAGACCAGTCAGCCTCACCTCGGTAGTGGGAAAGATCATGGAAGCACTACTGAAGGAGAGATTGGTGGAACATCTGGTTGTCAATGGACTACAGGACCCAAGGCAGCATGGTTTCACCAGGGGGAGGTCATGTCAGACCAACCTCATTGAATTTTTTGACTGGGTGACTAGGGAGGTGGATCAGGGGAGGGCAGTGGACATGGCCTATCTGGACTTCAGCAAGGCCTTTGACACTGTGCCACATAGAAGACTATTACACAAACTGGGGAATATGGTGTGGGCAGGACAGTAGTGTGGTGGGTAGGTAACTGGCTGGGTGGCAGGACACAGAGAGTGGTGGTAAATGGCTGTCACTCCACAGAGGGAAGAGTGACCAGTGGGGTACCAAGGGATCAGTGCTGGGACCGGTCCTATTCAACATCTTCATCAGTGACATTGCACAGGATATAGAAGGCAGAATTTCACTGTTACGCTGATGACACAAAGCTCTGTAACAGAGTAGACACACCAGAGGGTGTAGACAGAATGAGAAGGGACCTGCAGAAACTTGAAGAATGGTCAAGGGTTTGTCAGTTAGAAATTCAATGCAAAGAAGTGCAAGATAATGCATATGGGGCACAAAAACCCTGGCACAATATAATCAGTTGGGGGTGAGATATAGCATACCAAGCAGGAAAGGGATCTTGGGGTTGTCATCTCTGATGACCTCAAGGTAGGGAAACAGTGTGACAAGGCATCAGGTAAAGCAAATAGGATGCTGGGATGTATAGGCAGGTGCATCACCAGCAGGAAAAGGAGGTCATAATTCCGCTATACAAGACACTAGTGAGGCCCCACCTGGAGTACAGTGTACAGTTCTGGAGACCATACCACGTAAGGACATAGACAGGGTAGAGAAGGTTCAGAGGAGGGAAACAAAGATGGTGCATGGGTTGCATCACAAGTCCTATGAAGACAGGTTGAAGGAACTAAACATGTACTCCCTGGAGGAGAGGAGGAGAGGGATATGATAGAGACATACAAGTATCTTACAGGGAGGAACAGGGTGCAGGAAAACACTATTTTAAGCGAAAAAGATGTTTCAGGACTAGAGGCATGGGATGAAGTTGGAGGAGGGACGATTCAGAGGAAACATTGAGAAAGAATTTCTTCACAGAACGGGTGGTGGACAATGGAACACCCTGCCAGAGGAAGTGGTGGGGGCTGAAACAATCACGGGATTTAAGAATGCATGGGATAGACATAAAGGAATTCTAGAGGTCAGGGGTAAGGGGAAATAGATTTCTAGGAAAACAAACTGAACTTACAAGCTCAAATGGGCAGACTAAGTGGGCCATAGGCCCTTATCTGCCGACACTGTCTATGTATCTATGTATCTATGTTAAAGAGACCAAGTAAAAAATGCACTAGCGTTCAAAAAAAACTCAAAGCCTAGTTTGCCTACGTGAGAGCCGTGAAGGAGGTGACCTGTTCTTCCAGAGGTGAAAAAGATCCGATGTCACAGGGCAGGGTTGGAGGATATACTGCCCAGAAGGTGGGAGGAGCTTCGTTTCAAGACATCTGATGAATCAGCATTCAAAGTGGAGCTGCCAGAATGTGGATAATGAACTATATCCATGCCTCTAGAACAAGTAATGCTCAAGCAAATAGAAAAGAACTGATTCATGTCTGAAGTCTGAACCTTTTACCAGGTTCTGGAAGGGAAAGCAGGGATTAGGGATTGTTAAACATAGTGAGGGATCTCTTGGAAGAAACATTACTACTTGAGTAAATATTTCTTCTTATCCCAGGAATCTCTCACTTATGTTTAAACAACTGCAGACAGCCAGCTTTGTGGCGCTGAGCGAAGGGATTCGCTTGGCACGCTGGCAACCTGGGTTCGCGCCCCAAGCCCAAGTACCAGGGCGGGAAGGGGCTCAAGAACGTCCATTGGACTCTTCCCTCCCGGGGGGGTAGCAGGGCCTTGGCACCTGTGGGTGGATTGGCTGATGTGCTAGGGGGGACGTGGAGCCTTGACATGCCCCCAGCACGTTTCTGCCCGAGGTTGCCGCACTCATGCAAGCCCAATGAGGGAAGTTGTGGGTGGGCCAGAAAAATGGAAAAAGTGCCCCCCGCTTGGCCAGATGATGACCACTGGTCCCTTGCTGCTACGAAGCAACGGAGCAATCCCAGTCTGACCCTGCAGCACCCGGGATACGCAGGCCTCCCCCTCCAGAAGAGAGGGACCCTCCCAACGAAGGGATACATTGGGTTACCCGGAGGGCTGCGACTGGGGTTGGTGAATGACGGGAAGGATGGGATGGCAGCGGGGACATAGGCGGTCCAAAGGAGTGGCCGTTCGGGGGTGCCTGAGGGAGAAGCATAAATGAATACTACAAAAAAAATAAATAAACTGCAGACTCCATAGCAGTACCTTGGGAGGCTGAGTAAAGAACCTATTTAGGAAAAAGATTCTGCAAGACAGCAATGCCAAAGCTAGCATCTCTCCTAGAAAGTATGTCCAGAAAGTAGTGTTTTGTGAAACTGTGCACTGTTTTACAGGTAGTTGCTTTACAAATGTCTTGCAGGGGATACCCCTTAATACTGCCACAGAGGCAGAGGCACCTCTTACAGAGTGTGCTCTAAGGCCTTTAGGTGGCAGTTTACCAGCTTTGTCATAACAGAACTGTATGCCGATTATCCAGTGAGAAATGGTTCTCCTGAATGCTGGTTTGCCTTTTCCCACTTCACCATAAGTGCTAATGGACCTGACATCCTTTGTGTGGTCCAGGTAGTAACTTATTGCCCTTTTGACATCCAGGCAGTGAAACGTTTGCCCTCTGAGCTGGATTTTTCTGTAAAGAAAACAGGAAGGGCAACTGACCGATTCATATGGAATTCAGACACCATTTTTGAGAGGAATTTCCTTTTTGTCCTAAGGACTACTTTGTCTCTATGGACTATTATGTAGTTAGGATTTTTGCAGAGGACTTGTAGCTCACTCACCCTTCTAGCATATGTCGGCCACAAGGAAAATTATTTTCCTGATGACATACTTTAGTACAGCAGTGACCACAGGCTTGTAAGAAACCTCCAGCAGCTGGGCAATGCAGACATTTAGGTTCCAGGGTGGAACAGGGTCCCTTACTGGAGGGTACAAGTGATTAAGGCCTTTGAAAAACTTTTTGAAAATGGGTTGTGAGGCCACCGACCTGTCTTTGCCAGCTGATGTATAAACAGACGCAAGACAAACAAACGTGCAGCAATACACTCAACCGGAGACAATTCAGAATTTAGAAAATGTTATTGTGAGGATGCACAACCATTCCCAGATAGACCTGCCTGGATGAGATTAATCTGTCTAGTAGCACACCAGAGAGAAAACCTTTTCCACTTTGAAGCATAGGTTTTCCCTGTTGCTGGTTTCGCCCAGAAAACTACAGCACTTCAAGATCCATGCTCTGAGGCATAGAGTTTTCGGATCTAGGAATGTTATCCTGGCCTGAGATAGTATCAGCAGATTGTATCTCAGTGGTAGACTGATAAGATGCTTGTTGGAGAGGGACAGAAGCGTGGAGTACCAGGTCTGCCTGGCCCAGTCTGGTGCTAAGAGGATCATTGTTGCTGACTCCCTTCTCAGTTTTATGAGCATTCTCAGTAAGAGTGGGAATGGAGGTAAGGCATATAGAAACTTCCTTGACCAACTAAGAGCGAGAGCTAGAGCATCCTCTGGGACTGAACCCACTTCTGGGGATCTGCAACAAAATAGTGGGAGCAGGTTGTTCTCCCAGGAAGCAAACAGATCTACCCACCATCTGAACACTGATAACCAGCACCTGTTGGTTTAAGGTCCAGTCGTGGTTCCCATGGCTGAGCCTGCTTTGTGAATCTGCCAGTACACTGTCTTTCCCCGGAAGGGGTACTACTGAAAGATGTACATCCAGGGAGAGGGCTAGTTTTTAGATCTTCATGGCTTCTGTGCATAGATTTGAAGGTCTTGTTCCTCTTTGTTGTAGTGTTGTTTGTCTGGATTTGGACTGACCGACCCTGGATTTTCGAGGAAAATGCCTGCATTGCCAGGTACAATGCCCTGAACTACAGGAGGCTGGTATGCTCTTGAGTCTCCTGTGTGCTCCAGATGAACTTACAATAAGGTCCTCCATGTGGATGCCCCATCTTTTTTTTTTAATTAAATATACTTCACTGTTATTTTCAATGGCACAAACACAGAACATGCAGCATTGTACAACACAAGCACACAACAAAACAATCCCGTCATTAGAGTTTGGTTAATTGATATGGCTGTCATTTCATGCATAAGACCATTAGATGTTTCCTGATTTATCAGTAATTCATACATGCATATTACTTCGTATACTCAAGCAGTATGATGAGGAATATCTATACATTTATACTCTCAAGGCTGACATGCATCAGCATTATGATATACGACAGAGAATACAGTACATACAGATATATATTTCCAGCGACATAAGTACTTGCAGTTGCTCCCAGTCAGTTTTGTATGTGTGCATTCTATTACCGGTATTCATGCTGGCAATAGACTTTTCAGCTTTGAGGGCAGATATAAGCTTCGAGTGCCATTCCTGGTACGAAGGCATTTCTTGGTCCATCTAATGATGCAAAGTTATTTTTTTGGCACGTGCTGAAATAAGGGCCATGTGATATTTTCTTGAACCCAGTAAGTGTTTCTCATATTTGCCCACAATGCATATTTATGGGTGGAAGGTGTCCTCCAGTTCCAGACATTGATTGAGTGTGACCCGCATGCTTTGCCAGTGTGGTTGGGACTTGGGACAATGCCATCAAATATGGAGAAGAGATCCCTGGCCCACCCCACATTGTATGCAAGTGTCTGTCAGTAATTTTGACATTTTGTATAACTTCACTGGTGTGTAATACAGATTATGTAACGTAAATCTGTATGTGACAGATTTAACCCTTGCAGGGCCATGGACTGATATATTTGTCCAGAACTCCAACGCATTCTAATTCTGTCGGCAGTCTAATGGCTGATATACTTGTAAAGGTCTTTCCATATTCTCTGCCAGCTGTACTCCTCCTGGGCCTTAGGTAGTTCTGACTGCCAGTAGGGGGCTGAACCATCTACTTTGTCAAGAATTAGGCCATAGTGAAGTAGACTGTGGCAGTGCAGTCCACGCAACAAGTGGAATGACTGCATTACCATGATGTAAGGACATGTCGGTGGGCTTTAGAATTTTTACAGTAAGCACTCAAATGAGCTAGCACATAGGACTTCTATTAGTCCGCAATAACTGCGTCACTCCGATGATGTCATCATGTCTCACGTTGGTGCCATCTTATGGCAGGATTGCGGCGCCAACTTTGAAATTCAGGGATCTTTGTTTAGCAAATTAAAAAGCTGATGAAAATAGGTTAAACCTCAATTAGAGAGGCAAGCAGCACCATCTTTGAAAATGCCCCCCCCCAGCACTAGCTCATCATGATTTCTGTTTTTTAACTTAGCAACCACAAAAGAAAGCCAGTTTAGTTGTTCTTTAAGGCCTCATGGGCCTGTTCTTTTCCTTTTATGGCCCCCACCCTGTGGAACTCTCTACTTCATCAGGTTAGAGAGTGCCTGACCGTCGAGAGCTTTAAATCTACTTTCAAAACTAATTTGTTTGGAATAGCTTTTTCTGACTTTGATTAATAGGTTTCTGTCTTAATAATTCAAGAATTTTAACTGTAACTGAGTAATTTGTCTGTATTTACATTTCTGTTTTTATGGATTATGTATTTGTACAAGCACTTTGATCTTATCGGAACTGCGCTTTATAAAAATAAATGACTGATTGATTGAAGTCAAGGGTACATGTCCAGGTATTTCCTGGTCCTGAAACTGATGGGAGGCTGGCACCTCAAACTGGATCTGCATGACTGAATCAGTTCAAGCAGAGGCGCAGGTTCAGGGTGGTCACTCTGAACCAGATCACACATCTCTGGAGCAGGGCATGTGGTTCTGCTCCCTGGACCTCCAGGATGCGTTCTTCCACATCCCAGACCACTTGTCCCACTGGCGGTACCTTCAATTCTGCGCAGAAGGGGTTCTTTATTAGTTCCAGGTCATGCCCTTCTGCCTCTCATCCACACTAAAGGTCATCACCAAGTGCATGGCAGTGGTGGAAGCCCTCCTGCAGCACAAGGGAATCAGGGTGTATCCCTACCTGGACGACTGGCTGATAGTCAGGTCATCCAAGGAGGCCATGGAGCGGTCCAAGGATTTGGCCTTCCAGACTTGCAGAGACGTTGGCCCGTTAGTCAACCTGGAAAAGTCCAAACTGATCCCCTGGCAGGTCATCAAGTTCATCAGGGTAGAGCTAGACTCCCTGCAGGCTAGGGCCCCTCAGCCTGTGGATCAGGCTCAGGACCTTACCTCCTCTGCATGATCATTTTGGGATGGGCGCTCGCAGCTTGCCCAGGATTTCTTGCAGCTGCTGGGCCCATCACCAACGTGGTCCATAGGGTACGCTGGCAGATGCATCACCTGCAGTGGGAGCTGGGCTGTCAATGGTCCCAGTGCCTAGGAGAAGCAATCTGGCAGGATGTAATGTGCTCTGGCATTTCAAACTGGGCATAGAGCAGAGATGCTAACTCTAAAAGCTAGTGTCCACAAACAACAGGAAGGCTGAGCACTCCATCAGTGTTTTACAAAGCCAGGACCAATATTCATTCAAACTGGTTGAGTGCATTATTAATTACTAGTTAGCTAATGGTCCTTCAAGTGGCTGTGGTGGGATTAGAACACAAAAACGCAGAATTACAGATACTGAAACATATTGGTGCATACATAGGTGCACATACATACAATACCGTGAGCTTATACAGTTACCAATAATTAATGGTGGTACCTTTTTTAGTTTTTAATTTTTTTCAATTTTTAAGATTTTTTACTATCAAATGCAAACATACATGACAATCACAATAAGCTGCTATAAAAATTAATATATTCTTTACATTTTTCTCTGAATTATAAAGAAAATTCTCTGGATTTTGCTCAGAGTTGTAAAAAGGAAATGTACAAAGAGATTTAAAATTCCCAATCTATCTTGTGGTCAAAAATTACAAAACAAGCTGAATAAACATGAATACAATTTGGTAAAAAGATAGCAATGAAAACTAGAGCAAAATAGTGAAGATTTTGCTCCAAGGAATATCTTAACTTGGGCAAAGTGCCGACCTACCGGCACAGCAGTTATATAACCGCTTGTGACCCGAGTTCAGAAGTGGGCTCGGGAAGTTGGAGGGCTGGCTGGGGGGAGGAGGCCTGAGCATCCAAGAAACTGCTTGCCTTCTTGGGGGGGTGGATTATTCGGTGTGTACCAAGCCTCTAGCAGAGTGCTGGGGGAAGACTACCAGGGCCTGCCAAGTCACAGGTGCAGGGGAAGGCAGACACCCGATGTCTTCCTGCGGGCATGCAGGTCGACATCTTGGCATCATGGCATGCCACATCCCTCCAGGGAAAGCTACTCTAAGCTATACCCCACCCTCGAGCCTCAGAACCTCCTGGCTCAGCTACCGACCCCGTCCATTACAGCCCTGGGGGTACCCTGGGCATTACCGTCCCACGGGATGGCTCCGCCATGATGGGGTAAACTTGTGGGGTTGTACTTCCTGCAGTGGTATGCTGACTGGGGGAGTGGGTCTGGCCGGGGGCAAAGCATCTGCTAGGGAGCAAAAAATATAAATTATAAAAAAAACTTGGGAGAAGCAAACACGGTCATACAGTAGAGGGTGCTCATGCTCTAGAAAAAGCTCTAAATTCAGATCCACTGTCTCTCAAACCAAGGAACCTGAATGTGAAGGTGCAAATTAGAAGAAGGGAAAGAAGTAGCCAATGAAAAGGAAGTGCTTTTTTAGTTAAAAGAAATAAGGGCAACAACAGCCAAAAAACAAACCAAAGAGAAAAGCAGAGGGGAAAAGGAAAAAATTACTCACCTGTAGTAATCCTGTTTCTTCCAATGGGATCCACTAACATTTTTACTTCTTGCAGTGCTCCTTTAAGACAGCACTGCCCCGGAGCCAAATGGAATGATATGCTAATGATGGAATCTTTAGCTCGTGCATTCAATTCAAAAGCTGCCCAGTTCAACTGCCTACATTTTAACCCTCAGATTTCTTAGGCACCTGCAAAGAGGCCATACTAATATCTAATCAGAAATAACAATAGAAAAAAGGCCCCTACTGGGGCAACTGGTAATCATTAAAGCACAGGGAAAAAGGAATGTCCCCTTTTCTAACAGTCAGATTCACCTAAGAAGGGGGAAAAAGACCTACTAAGCCATAAAACATAAATCAAGAAGCGACAACAGCTGGCAGTCCCCTCCAACTAGGTGTTCAGTCGGTGCTGAAGAGGTCATTACTGATTCTATCAGGGGAGGCAAGGGTGAAGAAGTAATAATATTAGTGGATCCCGTTGGAAGAAACAAGATTACTACAGGTGAGTAATTGTTTCTTCTAACCCCAGGAATACACTAATATTATTACTTCTTGCAGGCTATGAAGCAGTACCTTACGGAGATGGGCATAGAATCTATTTAGGAAAAAAACTCTGCAGGACTGCTGTACCAAATCTGGCATCACTCCTGGACTGGGTGTCCAGGCTGTAATGTTTTGTAAAGGTGTGGACTGACCTCCAGGTAGCTGCTTTACAGATTTCCAGCAATGGTACCTCTCGGGCAGCTCCAATAGTGGCAGCTGTGCCCCTTGTGGAATGGGCCCAGAGTACAATTGGGGGTACCTTACCTGCTTTTGAGTAGCAAAACTAGATATACTGAACTATACATTGAGAGATAGTTTTTTTAGTGGCAGGTTTCCCTTTACCTACCTCTCCACAGGAGAGGAAAAGCTGTAGTCTGTCCTGCCTATGGTCCTTGGTATGAGTCATGTAGTAACTCAAAGTTCTTTTTACATCAAGGCTGTGGAGTCTACGCTCCCCTGAGCTAGAATGCTCAGTGAAGAAAACTGGCAAGGTGATAGACTGGTTTAGGTGGAAGTCCGAGACCACTTTGGGGAAGAACTTCCTATTAGTTCTTAACACTACCTTGTCCTTGTGAAAGGAAATATAGTCCTTTTCAATACACAGAGCCTGGAACTCACTTATCCTCCTGGCAGAAGTGATGGCCACCAGGAAGACTACCTTCCATGGGCTCAAAGGGAGGAAGCATAAACTGAGCATTGCAAATGTTCGGGTCCCAAGCTGCCACTGATTCCCTGTGGGGCGGGGGGTACAGGTGAGACAGTCCCTTGAAGAACCTCCTAAAGATAGGATTTGATGCTAAGGAGGTGTCTTTTCCTGCAGAAATGTATGCTGACACTGAAGCCAGGTGCACTTTTAGGGTTTAATGCTGCAGACCCTGGCAATGCAGGTGAGTCATATAATCCAGCAAGACTGGTATGCCAGCTTGAGCTGGAGCTACCCCATTATCCCTACACCATATAGAGAACCTTTTCCATTTCAAGGCATAGGTTTTCTTAGTAGAAAGTTTCCTATACCCTTTAAGAAACTGCAGGACCCCTTCGGAGAGTTGCCAGCCTGCATACTCTAAGTCCTCAAAAGCCATGCCTTGAGTCTGAGAGACCTGAGATTGGGGTACATGACCCCCCCCCGAAAGGAGATTAGTAAATTGTACCTTTGTGGGAAGTGAATTGGCTTTGCCACCGACATAAAGAATAGGAGGGAGTACCAAGGCTGTCTGGCCCAGTCTGGGGCTACCAGTATCACTGGAGCTGGCTGTGATCTAAGCTTGGTAAGCACCCTGAGTATCGGGGGAAAAGGAGGGAAGGCATAAAGATGTCTTCCTGTCCAATCCAGAATCAGGGCATCCAGGGGAATTGTTCCCTTGGTAGGGGCCCTGCAACAATACAGAGGCAGGTGGTGGTTTTGGTGGGATGCAAAAAGATCTATTTCTGAAGTGCCTCACCTCCTGAATAGGACATTCACCACTTGTTTGTTCAGTGTCCATTTGTGATGGGCCTGGTTTATCCTGCTCAAGGCATCTGCCAGGGTGCTGTCCTTGCCAGGCAGATGAATCGCCTGTAGAGAGGTGTAGAGAGAGTAAGCAAGGCTTCATATCCTCATTGCCTCTGTGCAAAGAGGGGGTAGATCTTGTCCCTCCCTGCTTGTTGATGCAGTACATTGTTGTGGTATTGTCTGTTCTGACTTGTACCACCCTTCCCTGGATCAGATGTGAGAAGGCCTGAAAGGCCAGGTAAACTACTCTTAGCTCTAGCAGGTTTATGTGCTGGAGAGAGTCTGCACTCTCCCAAGTGCTGTAAATGGTGTGCTCCCCGAAGTGAGCACCCCACCCTAACAGGGAAGTATTTGTCGTAAGAACCAATGAAGAGGGGGGCTCCTGCAAGAAGGGAACCCCCTCTCTCAAGTTTTCCGGCTCCATCCACCATTGGAGTACCTGTAGTAACATCCTTGTTACTGGTATGGGTTTTGATAGAGTCCCGCCTTTGGGACCAGTGTGCCCTGAGATGGAATTGAACATCTCTCATTTGAAACCTGGCACCCATGACTGTGCTTGTTGCTGAAGCCATGTGGCCCAACAATTGCAGAAACTGTCTTGCTGGCTTTGGCTTGCCCAGCACAAACAAGCTTGTCAAATGCTGAATGCTTTCTGCCCTCTCCTGAGGGAGGAAAGCCCTTCCCACTATGGTGTTTAGTTCTGCACCTATGAACTGCAGTACCTGCACAGGAGTCGGGACTGATTTTTTGATGTTGAGAAGAAACCCCAAGGACTGCAGCAAACCCTGGGTTACCTGAAGGTGCTCGCTCACCTGCTGGTGAGACTTTCCCACAATTAGCCAATCGTCCAGGAAGGGAAAAACTGAAACACCTACTCTTCTTAGGTGTGCTACCACTACTGCCATGCACTTGGTAAACACCCTTGGTGCCGAGGTGAGTCCAAAAGGTAGTGTTGAGAACTGGTAGTGGCCTGAGGGGAGTCTGAACCTCAGATATTTTCTGTGTGACTCTCTTGTGGGAATATAGAAGTATGCATCCTTTAGGTCTAAGGAGACTAGCCAGTCTCCTTTCTGCAGAGGTGGCAGAATCACGGTCAGTGTGACTATCTTGAACCTGGGTTTTACCAGGTACCTGTTTAGAAGTCTGAGGTCTAGTATAGGCCGCCACTCCCCATTCTTCTTTGTTGTTGGGAAATATCTTGAATAAAACCACTGCTCTTTTTGACTGGGAGGAAAGGCTCTATTGCCCTTGCTAGGACTAGGGCCTGAACCTCCTGTTCCAGCAGTTTCCTTTCTGTGAAGGGAACTGCTCTGAACAGCGTTGTTCTTAGAGGAGGAAGGGATTTGAAGCTTAGGGACAAACCCTGACTCACTACTTCCAAAACCCATTTGTCTGTGGTGACTTGTCTGTGGTGATTTTTAACCATTCCTGTAAGTAGTGAGTCAGTCTGCCCCCTACAGGAACTGGGGAGGCAGCCTGAAGGGAAAAGTCAGAGAATCTGTTTGTTGCTGGGGTTGTGCAGCTTGGCAGCCATGCCTGGACCCCTTCTGCCTCTGGCTCTATAGAAACCATCCTGTTGTGGCTGATACTGCTGTTGTGGCAGAGCGTGCACCTGACAGAAAGGCCTTCTAAAGGAAAACCTACCCCGCCTCCCCTTCCATATGCTGAAGTGGAGGGTGAAGGTTTATCCCTATAGAATTACTGCAGTAAGTAGCCTTGTACTCATCTAGCTACCTTCATATATGCCTCAGTCTGGGCCCCACAGAGTGAGTTATCCTCGACTGGGAAGTCCATAGCCTTACTCTGGGTGTCCTGGGTGAGACTGGTAGCTCTCAGCCAGGCAAATCTCCCGAAGGCTACAGTACCTGCCATCCATCGAGCAGCTGTATCATTTGTATCAGCTGACATTTGAAACTGGTACTTGGAAGCCTCCAAGCCCAACGTGGCAGTGTCCAGTAGTTCTGAAACTGGTGTGGAAGGGCCAGCCTCCACAGCATCCAGGAGGGACTGCCAGAAAGCCTTCTGGTAGAGGGCTGCATATGCTTAGTAGCTGGCTAGTCTAACTGCAAGGGAAGCTGAAAGGTACCCTCTTTTAGCCATGCTATCAATCTTTCTCGAGTCATGAGAGGACAAAGGAGTTTTAGCCTTTTCACAGGCAGCCTGCTGTACAATTCCCTGATGGTCAGGGTGAGGAAATAAAAACTCAGCCCCTGACCTCTCCAGCTGATATTTTTTATCACACTTTTTATCATGAGTGTGACAGTATTGGGAGTTTTAAGAATTTCAAGTATATCCTTCTTGAAAAACTTATAAATAGGCAAGCAGGAGCCTTTTAGTGGGCGTTAACCCCATAAGCTCCATATATTGAGCTTCCTCCTCATCTTCAATCTCTTCTGCCGTGGCAAGATCCAGTGTTTCTACCATTTTTCTTACAAAGCAAAAATGTGAGGAATAATCCTCAGTGGGTCTGGGAGGTGAGCCAAAGTCCTGTTCAGGTGAAACTTCCGGTTCTATACCCTCCTCTGCCTCATAATCCTCTTCAAAATCCACTGTCTCCGTGGGTAAGGGTGAGACAAAGGCAGGTGTTTTTTTCCACAGGAGGAGACACAGGCTGCTTTGTGGGTAGTAAGCCCTGCAGCACTTGTAATAATGCCAAAGCCTGGGATAGCTCAGCAGGTGTTGGAGTAGGAGCAGGTACCTGAGGGGGCCCCTTGTGGCATTTCAGCCAGGGTCTCAATATGTTTAGTCTTTTTAAGTTTTTTGGCAACCCTCGGAGAGTCAGACAGTTCAATGCCTCTCTTACCATGGCCCTCACCCATATCAGGGGTAGTTTTTGTGGCCCTGTAAGGTTCAGCCAAGGATTTAGAAGGGGTGGACTGGTCAGAGCCCATGGACCCCTCCTCCAATTTTCTTTTCAGCCTTTCCTTACGTTTATCAACTGTTTTTACAGGGAAAGACTTACACATATCACAATCCACAGAGAACTGCTGCAGCCCAAGGCAGACCAGACATAAATCATGTTTGTCTGCCTTTGCAAACACTTCTGAGCACTTCCGACAGTTTTTGAACTCAGGAGGTCCTGTTTTCTTCTTAGGCTTGTCTGACATTTTAAAAGAAAACAGAAACCGTAAACTGATAAAAATAATGAAAAGTTATCGGTTTGTGGTTGGTTCAGGAACTGTGAAAAAGACCAAATCTATTGGTTCCGATCGGATCCGGAACAGATAAAACTGACAGGGAACTGAGAAAAACCCAGTTCAAAACGAGAATTTTTTAAAATAAAAACACTGGAAAATGATCGGAAACTTGAAAAATAGTTCCGATTTAAACTAAGAAACAGTCGGTTACCTCCCGGTTCAAGGAAACCCGAGAGGAACTGCAAAAATACACAAAACTACGTCAAATTTTAAAACTACTGAGGAAAAAGATAAACTAACAGATAAGCTAGGCAGCTATTGAATAATTATCAAAAATATATATTTTTTTTTCATCAAATGCGTTTCAGGAATCGTCTTGATAGAGAGAAGATCTCCAGGGCATCTTGTCTTTGCAGTGGAGAAAAGAAATCTGAAGGTTAGAATGTAGACAGTTGAAATGGACAGCTTTTGAATTGAATCCATCATTAACATATCATTCCATTTGGCTCCGGGGCAGTGCTGTCTTAAAGAAGCACTGCAAGAAGTAATAATATTAGTGGATTCCTGGAGTTAGAAAGGAAGATTTCTATGGAGCAAAACACAAAAACAGCAGAAGTAATCAATTTGTCTGATTTCACCCTCCCTTCAGCTCGGCTCTCCCTTCTATCTACAGATCTTAATTTTGTACCCCAAACTGCACCAGATAAATCTGAAATACAAGTGGACTTGTTTAAACTGTTTAGAACAATTATACTTTGGGGCAGTATTGTACGTATCTGCATCTTTGTGTGCACCATTATGTTTCAGTATATGGAATTCTGTGTTTCAGTGTTCAGATCCCACCACAACCACTTGAAAGACCATTAGCTAATTAGTAATTAGTTTTAAATAATGTACTCAACTAATTGGAATGAGTATCAGTCCTGACCAGTGGTATAAAGGATAGGAGGTCCTCTGTTTGAACCCAGTCAACTTAGACTATGGTCGATGTGTTGGGGCTTTGATCAAGAGTAACAGGAGCTCCTGCACAGTACTTGCACTTGCTGGCAAATAAACTCTTTCAAACATGCATTTGCTTTTGCCTAGACTTTGTGAAACATTCTGACAGAGTGCTCAGCCTTCCTACCAGTGCCTAGGACACCTGGACCAAGCCAATCCTTGTAACCCAGCCGATGTGGGATGACATACAGTGGTGGCTGATCCCAGAACATTTTGAGGAAGTAATCCCATTTGTCTGCTGGAGCTGACCATCATGCTCATGATGCACACATTTCTGGTGGAGTGGGGAGCACAGCTGGGAGACCACATAGCCCATGGGTTCTAGTCTTCCTGGGAGTCCAATCAAATCAGCCTGCTAAAACTCCATGCAATGCCGCTTGCTCTGATGGAATTCACTCCTCTAGTCAGAGGTCAGGTCATGCTGGTCTAGAGAGAGAACACCATGTCAATATTCTACCCGAACAGGCAGTGTGGAACTCACTCCCTTCCTGACTCAGGAACTCGTCTGTACCTGGACCCTTATGTGCAGCCTTGTTGTGGGAGTTCACAGTCAGCTGGCAGACGCTTTCAGCCAGTGAAATGCCACACCTGTCATGGAAGACAGCCTTCTTGGCAGCCACTATGTCCACCAGAAGGAGCAGTGAGTTCCAGGCACTCTCAGCGGAGTTTCTATATCTGGTCTTCTACAGGGACAAGGTTGTCCTTTGCCCTCACCAGAATTTCTTCTCGAAGGTAGAACCGGACCTCCACTTTAACCAGGTGATAAACCTTCATTATTTTACCAACCCTTCTTTGGAGGCCAACCACAGGCTCCATACTTTGAAACTCTGGAGGGCACTTGCTTATTATAAGGCATGCATGCATGCCTGGAGTTCAGGGTGAGATTCACCAGCTGTTTGCTACTCATGCTGAAGCTGCACCTGGCAGACTGGCAGCAAAGTGGATGATCATCAGCTGGATCATATCCTACACTGACCTCTGCTATAGGCTGGCTGGTAGGGAGCTTCCTGTATGGCTTAGACCTCATTCCACTAGACACACTGCTACCTCAGTGGCTGCTTCCAGGGACATCCCTTTCTAAGAGATCTGAAGGGCTGCCACCTGGAAGTCAGAACACACCTTCATTTTACACTACAGCACTGACCTTGAGTTTCCTCTGGATGCTGCTTTTGGGACCTCAGTTCTCCAGTCTCTGCCAAATAAGGGTGCGAGCCTTGCACCTCCTCCTGGAGAACTGCTGGAAGTCTGCCAGTGTGTGGATAGTGAACTATATCTACACACCAGAAAAATAGGTTATGCACCAGTAATCATAGTTCTAGGAGTGGTACATAGTTCACACCCATACCACCCACCCAGCTTCCCCAGGCAACAGGCACACAGATCCTGGCTTCCAGCGTGCAAGATCTGACGTCACAGGGTGAAGCAGAAAGAGGCACTGTCCGAGTGGTGGGAGGAGCTTAGCTTGAAGACATTCCGATGAATCTGCACTTCCACTGGAACTGCCATTGTGTGGATGCGAACTATATATGTATTTCTGTTTTTTCCTTTTTTCTGTATTGCAACAGTAATCATCCAAGAATGGCACTTCTGACATCTGGACACTTTGGTTACGATCCTCCTTGCTCACAGTCTCACCTTATGCAGTCTGCTGTATCCTCTGGGCCATTCAGACACCAGGATCCAACAACCACCCACTTCGTAGGAGGTATGTTTCAGAGAAGAGATTTATTTCTACTCCCTTCCTAGGCTTGGGAGTTGAACCTGGGTCGCCAGTATAAAGCCAGCATCCTGAGACTTAAATTTTCATTATTATGCAATCTCATTTTTGTATTTTGCACCTGCTAAAAAAGTATTTCAGTCACTGGCTGCCACAGGCTATAATATTTTTTTATTATTATTATAGATCTGGGTTTCCTTCCTCTTGAAGGCGTGAGACTCAAGCCGTCATCACCACTGGCAAAACTGTGACACCGTGCCTTAACAATGAGCAGCTGTTTCCTCCAAGATTCCACTAAGTCTTGCTAGCAACTCCACAAGGTGCTGGAGAGTGACGAAGTCTAACTCTCAAGACAGACTGCATCACCAACTGAATACACCTGCCCACCTGTTGGCTCAGGAAACAAAAGACCTGGGGCACAATTTTCAAGGGGCTGGGGGAATTCCAGGGGTGTGAAACTTTCTGATGCAGAAGGAAAGCTACACACTGGTAACCTACAGACAAACATATTTTTAGCAGTTTCTCCTCAAGGTTGCTGATTTACCTGCTCTGGGCACATGCTACACCTGCACATATCTGGCATCACAAGTGGCCACTGCAGCAAGGAATAGGGTTGCAGAATGAAACCCTCCTTGAAAATCCTTTGCATGCATCAGGAATTGCAGGAGCACAATGGGAACCTCAATATGCAACTTTTCTGCCACAGTTGCACAATTTGTGGGTCTTTGCAAATTTGGCCCCTGAAGTTAGACTTGAGCCCGGGTTTTTTGTGTGGCAGCACAAGAAAAAATTACTCACCATAGCAGTGATTTAGTTTCTCCTCACGGATCAATAACTATGGTTTATTCAAGTATCATCTGCTCGGCAAAGTGATGCCTTGGTGATAGAACTATATGCTAATTACGGAACTTAGAATCAAGGTTCAAACTCTGCACTGGTGTCATGCTCCACTCTAGCCCTTAGCATCAGATTTGTTTCCATAGCTAGAGGGGGCTGTGACTACTAAAACTAGCTAAATGTCTACCAAAAATTTCTAAAAACCAAATTTTAAATCACATTTTTTGAAAAACACAAAACAAATTTAAGGCAGACAGCACATGGAAAATATGTAAAAAAATACAGTGCATTCCACTTATAGCAGACAAAAACTGATTTAACAAAACAAATATATCAAATCCACCGCATTTTTCTCTGGTTATAATAGACAGAAATATTGCTTATAATGGACATTATGAAGCTTTTATGGGCATTTATAGTGCTTTTTTGGGGAGGGGTGAAGTGCAAAGCTGATGAACAGATTTGGCAAATATAAAATTAAGGTAGAGGAGCTACAGAGATAACATTTCTAACAAAATAATTCTGCACAAACTGCATAAACTTTTATTAGTAAATTACTGAAACTAAAAGTCAATGATTTTATATTTCAATAAAACCCTTACAGTAATAACAGGTTACTCACCTGTAACAGTAGTTCTAGGAGTGGTATATGTTGTTCATCCACACTGTTTGACATTGTCTTTTCCCTTTAAATCTTGCCAGAAGGTCTTGAAGCTGGCTCCTACCACCCACCCAGGTGGTATAACCCTCGGCTCCATCCCTTGACGCCAGATCTTTGCCTACTGGAAGCTCAGGTTGTACGATGAAGCTGGGGAGGTTGTGTGGGTCTGTGTGGATGAACATATACCACTCCTAGAACTACTGTTACAGGTGAGTAACCTGCTTTTCTAGGGATGTGAATATGTTGCTCTATCCACACTGTTTGGCAGACTCCTAGCAGTTCTCTGGGAGGAGGGAGGCAAGGCACACACCCCCTCTAGATGATACTTACTTGGGGAACAGAGATTGGAGAACTGAGGCCCCAAAACCAGCATCCCGGCGGAACTCAAGGTCAATGTGGTAGTGGGCGATGAAGGTGTTTGCTGACTTCCAGGTAGCAGCCCGACAGATTTCCTGGATAGGGATGTCCCTGGAAGCAGCCACCGATGCAGTGGTATGGCGAGCAGAATGAGCTCTTATCCCTCTGAGAGGCTCCTTGCCCACCAGCCTATAGCAGAGATCAATACAGGATGTAATTCATTTGCCAATCATCCGCTTTGCTGCAGGTCTACCAGGTGCGGCTTCAGCATAGGTGACAAACAGCTGGCAAACCTCTCCCTGAACTTCAGCTGTTCGCTCCTTGTAATAAGACAGCGCTCATCTCAGGTCCAAAGTATGGAGCCTGTACTCAGCCTCCAAGGTGTAACTGGGGTAGTACACTGGCAGAGTCAACACCTGGTTAAGGTGAAACTCTGACACCACCTTGGAAAGGAATTTCAGGTGGGAGCACAGGACAACCTTGTCCCTGTGGAAGACCAGGTAAGAAGACTCCACTGAGAGCGCCTGGAGTTCCCCTGTACTTCTGGCTGACGTAATGGCCACCAGGAAGGCAGTCTTCCACAACAAATGTGACATCTCACACTTGTGCATTGGTTTGAATGGCTTGCCCATGAGCTTTGCCAAAACCAGCAGTAGATCTCACGGAGAGGGAGGTTCATGCACCGGAAGGGATAGATGATCAAGGCCTTTAAAGAAGTGCCAGACCACCTTCTCCTGTGCCACCGTCTGCTGACTGTCCCACGCCCAGTAAGCAGAGATAGCTGCCAGGTGCACCGTAAAGGTCGTAGACCGAAGACCCCCTTTGGACAGAGGCCAAAGGTAGTCAAGAATGCTAGCCACTGCACAGAGAGAGGGTCCAGGCCCTTACCCTGACACCAAATGGAAAATCTTTTCCATTTGAAGGCATATCACCTCCTGGTCGACTCCTTCCTGGATGCTTCCACTACTGTGAGTACATCCTCAGAGAGACCTAGAACCTGGAACTCTAGCCGCTCAGGAACCAGGCTCTCAGGTGCAGGGATTGAAAGTCCAGATGGAATGCCTTCCCCTGTTTGACAGATAACAGGTCCGGGCGTACTGGAAGACACCGTGGAGGTCTGGAGCTGAGGCTGAGGAGATCTGGATACCAGAACTGGTGCAGCCAGTCTGGAGCTACCAGGATCACCCGTGCCTTGTCCTTTCTGATCTTGAAGATCACCCTGTGAACCAAGGGAAGTGGAGGCAATGCACAGAAGAGGCCTGGGGTCCATGGCCTCGAGAAAGCATCCCCCTGCAGTGAGCCCTGTTGAGGGGGGCAGGCATGGAACAGCCTCAGCTTGGTGTTCTCCCTGGAGGCAAACAGATCCACCTGAGGTTTGCTCCAGTGGGAGAACAGACTGGGAACTATCTCTGGATGGAGAGACCACTCGTGGGATGTCTCACCTAAGCGGCTGAGAGCATCCACCAGTTGATTTGAGGCTCCTGCCACATGGATGGCAAGGAGATCTGCCTCCAGTTGGCTCATGAGGGTCCAGATGTGAAGCGCTTCCCTGCACAGCAGCTGGGAGTGCATGCTGCTCTGCTTGTTGAGGTAGTACATGGTCATGGTATTGTTCATCTGGACTTACACCACTTGACCCCAAAGGAGCTGAGCGAATGCTGACAGTGCCAGTCTGACTGTTCTGAACTCCAGCAGGTTGATATGATATTGGGATTCCTCAGTAGTCCAGTACCCATGGGCTCTGTGGTTCCGCATGTGGGTTCCCCAGCCCATGAGAGAGGCATTGGTCATGAGGACAACCATTGGCTTGGGACGGACCATCGGGATACCTTCCTGAAGATGAGCTAGGACGGTCCACCATTGGAGAGCGTCTCACATCTTCTGGGTCACAGTGACCAGCTGGTCAAATTGACTGTGACATTGAGTCTGCTGACTGGCCAGCTCCCATTGAAGGGGGCACATATGCCACCAGACCCATCAGACCATGGTGGTGCAGGCCACCATGTCCCCCAGAAGGTGCAGAAAGTCCTGGGCAGGGCGCAAATGCCCAACCAGAAATGATTGGGCAAAGGAGGAGAGAACCTCCACCTTGTCCATTGGGATCCGGGCTCTGGCTCAGCAGGAGTTGAGCTCTGCCCCAATGAAGCATATCACCTGTGAAGGCATGAGTTCTGACTTGGCCTCACTGATGAGAAGAGTAATGGCTGGAGTGGAAGCCTGAGTTGGCTTTTGGCTGAACAGAATTAGCTGTTGCCACATTAGGTCTTCATAGCATCGACGGAGTTTTCGTCGAAGCCTCCTCTCGTCCGAGGAGGAAGAAGAATGTCAGCGATGAATCTTTTCAGAGCGCTTGTGCGCCTTCTTCGGCCAATTGGCCAAAGGAGTCCTTGACCTCGCCCTTCAGGGGAACTGATGGGGTCAACTGGAAGGCACCAGGGAGACCGGTGGAACTTCTTGGCCTGGGACCGGGTCCTTGATTGGTTTCCCAGTGAGCTGATTCTCTTCATCGGGGAGAGGCAGGACCAGGGTCCTGGCTAAGGAGTTGTCGGCCTCACCGGGTGAGAAAGGGTCAACTGGGTCGAGAAGAAAAAATTACTTACCACAGTAATTTTCTTTCTTCCCAGTGATGCTCAGATATTCATAATTTTATGCAGTAAGCCTGGAGGGTTGGACTGCCCGGAGAGATGCAACACATGCAAATGAGTAGAATTCTTTACTTACTACTAGAAAAACTGTTTTCCAGGTAACATACTTTAGATGGGCTGTAGCCATGGGCCCAAAAAGAGCCCCCATTAACTTGGCTATACATACATTAAGATCCCAAATGGGCACTGGTGCCCTATGAGGGGGATGCAAATACATTAGATCTTTAAAAAACCTTTTGAAAATGGGGTCTGATGCTACTGACACCTTTGTCCTGACAAAAAGGTAGGCAGACACTGCTGCAAGATGAACCTTTATAGAACTGGGTTGTAAAACCTGTGAATGTAAATGAGTGAGATAATCCAATACCACTGATACTCCCACATCATCTGGAATGAGATTCCTACCAGAACACCAAAAAGAAACTCTCTTCCACTTAGAGGAATAGGTTTTCTTAGTGGAAGGTTTTCTATAACCTTTCAAGACAGTTAATACAGCTTCGGAAAGGTTTACATCTGCATACTCTAACTCCTCAAGAGCCATGCCTTGAGGTGGAGGGACTTGAGATTTGGGTACAACAATGTTCCCTGATTGGAGGTCAGGAGATTGTGCCTGAGAGGCAAGTTTATTGGTTTGCTGACAGACATGGAGAGCAGAAGAGAGTACCATGGCTGCCTGGGCCAATCTGGAGCTGTTAAAATCAGAGCAGCTGAGAGGGATTTGAGCATCAGTAATACCCTGAAAATGAGAGGAAATGGGGGGAAGGCGTAAAGGAACTTACCTGACCAGTCTAGCACCAGAGTGTCCAGAGGGATTATGCCCCGGTCTGGTGGTCTGCAGCAATACTGAGGCAACTGATGGTTCTGGTGGGATGCAAACAGGTCTACCTCTGGAGTGCCCCACCTTCTGAAAACTACTTGCACCACCTGCTTGTTTAGTGCCCATTCGTGATGGGACTGGTTGATTCGGCTCAGTGTGTCTGTCAAGGTATTGTTCTTTCCTGGCAGATGGATGGTTTGCAAGAATACATTTAAGGAATATGCCAGAGTCCAGATTTTCATTACATCTGTGCAGAGGAGGCATGATCTGGTGCCTCCCTGCTTGTTTATGTAATACATACTGATGGTATTGTCTGTTCTGATTTGTACTACCCTGCCTGTCACCAAAGGAGAAAAAACTTTTAGGGCTAGCCACACTGCTCTGAGTTCCAGCAAGTTTATACGCTGGAGGGACTCTGCTTCTGTCCAGGTACGCTGGGTTGTGTGCTCCCCTATATGAGTGCCCCAGCCCAAAAGGGATGCATCTGTTGTGAGGACTAGAGAGGAATTCTCTTTCTGAAAAGAAATTCCTTGTCTTAGGTTGGACTCCTTTTTCCACCACAGGAGGGCCTGTAATAGTGCCCTTGTTACTGGAATAAGTTTTGAAAAGGGGTCTTTTTTCTAACTCCAGTGATTCCTGAGGTGAAACTGGATGTCTCATGTGGAAAATGGATCCCTGCACTGTGCCTGTGGATGCAGCCATTTGTTCCAGGAGTTGCAGGAACTGCCTGGCAGTTCTTGGCTTGTGCAACGTGAAGGAATTTGCTATGGATTGAAGGCTTTGCACCCTGTCCATGGGCAAAAATGCTCTGCCCTGAAGAGTATTGATTTCTGCCCCTATGAACTGTAAAATCTGTGTAGGGGTTAGAACTGATTTTTTCTGGTTTATTATGAAACCCAGGGACTCCAAGAGATCTTGGGTGAGCTTTAGTGAAACTCTGACCTGGTCTGGTGATTTGCCCCCCACCAGCCAGTCGTCCAGATAAGGAAAGACAATCACTCCCCATCTTCGAAGAAATGCCACCACAGCTGCTAGGCATTTTGTAAAAACTCTTGGTGCTGAGGAAAGACCGAAGGGCAGGGTTGAAAAGAAAAAATTACTCACCTTAGTAATTATATTTCTTCTAATGGAGTCTTGCAGTATTCTGACTATTGCAGTGATTCCCAACCGTTGAACTGCCCCAGAGAACTAAGGGTTAACTTTCCATGCAGGGCATGGAATGCTGAGCTCGAGCTCAGTTGAAGTCTCTCTCTGGAGTGTTTGAACCTAAACCGTCACATTCTTACAAGCCCAACTAAACTAAAAATTCTATGTGGAAACTGTAAAAATTCTACTAGCCAACTGGCTGAAAAGTTTCGGATTCCCAAGGAAGACTCAAGTTAGGAAACCCAAAAACTAAACCCAATGTACTAAAAAAATAACAATAATAAATAAGCACCCAAACAAAACGAAGGAGGGTGCCAGCAAATACACCCCTGGGGTGCAACACTGCATCTGCCCACCCACTTCCCAAAAACAGGTTCTGAGAGGGGAGGCAGGGAGGGAGGTCAGAATACAGCAAGACTCCATTAGAAGAAACACAATTACTAAGGTGAGTAATTTTTTCTTCAAACAACATGAAGTCTTGCTGTATTCTGACAACTGCAGACTACCAAGCAGTACCTCCAAGAAGGAGGAGGGACAGAACCTACTTTGGGAATAGGCTCTGAAGTACTGCTGTGCCAAACCAAGCATCACTCCTAGCCTGGATATCCAGAGAGTAATGCTTGGTAAATGTATGGACTGTTTTCCAGGTGGCTGCTTGACAAATTTCTAGGAGAGGAATATCCTGGCGCAGCCAGGGAAGCAGCTGTACCTCTTGTGGAATGAGCCCTCAGGCCTGAGGGTGGAGTTTTTCCCAGTTTTTCATAGTAGAATTGTAAACAAGACACAATCCACCTGGCAATACATCTTTTGGTGGCAGGTTTGCCCTTTCCCACTTCTCCATAAGTGAGGAACAACTAGAGGGAGTCAAACCTGTGACCCTTGGTACGCTCTATGTAGTAACTAAGGGCTCTTTTGACATCTAAACTGTGTAGCCTCCTCTCTCCTGAGGAAGAATGCTCAGTGAAGAAAACAGGGAGAGACATAGACTGGTTTAAATGGAAGTCTGAAACCACTTTGGGCAAGAACCTTCTATTTGTTCTAAGGACCACTTTATCCCTATGAAAGGAGATAAAATCAGGTTCCACTGACAGGGCTTGCAATTCACTGATCGCCTGGCAGAGGTAATGGCTACCAATAAGAGTTTTCCAAGTCAAGTACTTAAGCTCTGCTGAAGACATAGGCTCAAAGGGGGGTTGCATAAGCTGAGCAATGCAAACATTCAAATCCCAGGCAGGGGCAGGGTCTCTAAAGGGGGGATTGGTGTGAAACAATCCTTTAAAAAATTTACAGAACACAGGATGGGAAGATAGTGAGGAAGGCTTCCCCATTGACAAAAATGCAGAAACAGGTGACAAATGTACATTGAGAGTAGCTGGTCTGAGGCCTAGGCCATTAAGATGCACCATATAATCCAAAACCGTAGGCAATTCAGCAGTGTCTGGAGAAATATTCTGCTTAGAACAACAAATGCTGAATATTTTCCATTTGGAGTTGTAAGTCTTTCTGGTGGAGGGCTTTCGAGAAGCCTTGAGGATGTCCAGAACCCCTTTGGAAAGATGCAGATCTGGAAACTCTAACTCTTCAAGAGCCATGCCTTGAGATTTAGGGACTGAAGACTGGGGTACCAAATCCTCCCCTGAGAGGATGTTAACAGGTTGTAATTCCTGGGAAGAGACGGGGGGAGATGGACTGCCAGGGACAGGAACAGAGGGTACCAGAGCTGTCTGGCCCAATCTGGAGTAACCAGAATCACCTTGCAAGGTTGAGACCTTATTTTGACTAAAACTGTGAACAGGAGTGGGAAGTGGGGAAAGGCATACAGAAACTTCCCTTCCCAATTCAGAATCAGGGCATCTAGGGGGACTGAGCCCAAGACTGGAGGTCTGCAACAAAAGAGAGGAAGTTGGTGATTGTCTGGAGCTGCAAAGAGATCTATCTCTGGAGTGCCCCACCTTGAAAAAATCATTTTCAACACCTGAGGATCCAGGGACCATTCGTGATAGCCCTGAGAAATCCTGCTCAGTGCATCTGCTAGCACACTGTCCTTGCCTGAAAGGTGAACTGCTACGAGAGAGGCTTGCAGGTAGCAAGCCAGGGACCACAACTTCATGGCTTCTGTGCACAAGGCCGTGGACAGAGTACCTCCCTGCTTGTTGATGTACCACATGGTGGTAGTGTTGTCTGTTCTGACTTGAACCACCTTGTTCTGAACTGAATGTGAGAATGCTTTTAGAGCTAGAAAAACTGCCCTGAACTCTAGAAAATTGATGTGTAGAAGGGATTCTTGTGGGGACCACAGACCCTAGGCAGTGAAAGACCCCAGGTGGGCTCCCTAGCCCAGAAGAGAAGCATCCGTGGTAAGGACCACTGAACAAGGCTGAGCAACAAAAGGAACACCTTGCCTTAAATCGTCCTGATCCTGCCACCACTGGAGGGCCTGGATCAAGGTCGGAGTCACTGGAATCAGTCTGGTAAGGGAGTCCTTTCTCTGAGACCAGTAAGCTCTCAGGTGGAACTGAATATCCCTCATCTGGAATCTTGCCCCTTGGACCACTGCTGTTGAAGCTGCCATGTGGCCCAAGAGCTGGAGGAAATGCCTTGCTGGTCGAGAGACCTGAAGACTGAAGGAAGAAGCTAGTTCCATAAGAGCCCATGCCCTTTCTAGAGGAAGAAAGGCTCTTGCTCTGAGTGTGTCCAGTTCTGCCCCTATAACGGTAAGGAGCTGGACTGGTTCGAGAACTGACTCGGGAAGGCTGAGAAGAAATCCTAGGGAAGTGAGCACTTGCTGGGTCACTTGCAGGTGAGACTTGACTTGTTCTGGAGACTGACCCACTAATAGCCAATCGTCCAGATAAGGAAATATGGAAATCTTTTGCCTTCTTAGAAAGGCAACTACTACTGCCAGGCACTTTGTGAAAACTCTTGGAACTGAGGTTAGGCCAAAGGGCATTGCTCTAAACTGATAGTGGCCTGAGAGCAACTTGAACCTGAGGTACTTTCTGTGGGAGCACCTGATGGGAATGTGAAAATAGGCATCTTTGAGGTCCAGGGAGGCTAGCCAGTCCCCTGGCCTTAGAAAGGGAAGGATTATTCCCAGAGTTACCATCTTGAACTTTGGTTTTAAAAGATGTTTGTTCAGATATCTGAGATCTAGGATGGGTCGCCACTCCCCTGTCTTTTTGGGGGTCAGGAAGTACCTGGAGTACAGTCCTTTGCCCCAGTGTAGGGTAGGTACTCTCTCTATAGCTCTTAAAGCTAGGACAGAAGAAACCTCTGCCTCTAGGGCAAGGGTTTCCGAAAGATTTGCAGGTGGAAAAGATCTGGTTCTCATCTTTGGAAATTTTTTGAAGCCGAGAACCAGTCCCTGGCTTACTACTTCCAGCACCCACTTGTCTGATGTAACAGACATCCAGTCCTGGACAAAGTAAGCCAGCCTGCCCCCTACTGGAACAGGAGAGTCGACCTGGGCAGACCCATCAGGGTGTCTGCTTGGCAAAGGCTGTAGGCTGAGGGGTGGATTCAGGCCTGCTCATCCCCCTTCTGCCTCTCCCTCTGAAGAACCCCCTCTGCGAAAATGAAGAAGAAGAGGCCTGTGCTTGGTAAAAAGGCCTTTGAAAAGGCCTGCCCCTGCCCCTAGACTGCTGCCTTTGAGGAGTTGCCTGCCTTTCCTTGGCCTGAGCACTCCTGTAAGTGGTCCTGTATTCGTCCATTTTCTTCATGTAATTCTCTGTCTGCTCCCCAAACAGAGAATTACCCACTACAGGAAAATCCATAGCCTTAACCTGGGTATCCTGCGAGAGGCTAGTACATCTGAGCCAAGCCATCCTCCGAAGAGCCACAGATGTAGCCATGACTCTTGATGAGACATCATTAGAGTCCACAGCAGCATGAAACTGAACCTTAGATGCCTCAATCCCATCTGCAGCCACCGCCTCCAGCTCCTTGGCTAGCTGGGGGTGGAGGCCTGTTTGCCAGTGTCAGTACAGTGTCCCACCTGGCGTCTGGTACCTGGCTCTATAGACCATGTAATTCACCTGCCTGAGTCCCAAAGAAGATGCCATGTACTGCTTCTTTGCCATGGCATCAGTCTTCCTAGAGTCCTTGTCAGGGGGGCTGTGAAGCCAAGGGAATATTTGCCTTGTCACAGGCAGCAGCCTGCACTACCCCAACATAGCTGCATTGCTGATATAAGAACTCCGTGTCTGAGCCTGAGAGTGTATACCTCTTGTCCATTTTTCTATCCACAGGAGGTACAGTGTTAGGAGACTTTAAGATTTTTTGTGTCTGTTTCCCAAAAAGATTTATGGAGGGGAATAGACAGTTTCCTGGGCTCTGGGATATCCATCATCTCTACATAATCAGGCTCTTCTTGATCTTCCACAACCTCCTCCATAGGAAGCTGGAGGGTTTCAGCCACTTTTCTGTAAAACATAAAGTGGTAAGGGGACTCAGAAAGCTTAGGAGGGGAAACACCTGATGGTCTGTCTGGGGAGATGTCCGGTTCCACAGGCACATCCAGACCTTCATTTACTTCATCATCCTCAAATTCCCTTTCCTCTTCAAGCTCTGGTTCATAAAAATCTTCAAGGGTATACTCTTGAACTGGGGGAACCAACCGAACTGAACCTCTGCCAGAAGGAGCCAGATCGGTCGGAACTGGACGGAGCGATTCCACAATCTGAATCGCACTGGCTATTTCTTCGGTGGTCGGAACATGAACCTCTGGATCCGAACTGGTCGATTTATCATTGCTCTCCTTTTGCCCGAAGAAGTATTGCCCTGGTCAGAGGGCACTCCTTCTGGTTCGGTCAAAACCGAACCGGGCTGGCCATCCAGGTCAGAGGACTTCTCGGCCTCCTTTTCCCTCAGTCTACCTAATCTCTTCTCAAGGGTAGATCTGGGAAAATTTTTACACATTTGGCAGTCTGAATCGAGGTGGTCAAACCCCAGACAATAAACACAGGTGGTGTGGGGATCAGCCTTGGCAAAGACCTCCCCACACTCACTGCAGTGTTGAAACCCAGCCTGTTTTTTTTCTTGGGTTTCTCAGACATGGGCAACCTAGCCAAACTTACCCTTTTTCCAGCAACCGCCAGGCAAGACTCCCTTATCGGTTCCTAACCGTGTCACGGGTATTGGAAAAAAACAGTTAAAACACGTTTTTTTTTTAGAACCGATAAGAACAGGTAACCACACACTAAATATAGCAAAATTCACAATCAAATGGCCGGTTCAGCTGAACCAACTGCACTTTTACAAGTTCCACACAGAAATAAAGAACAATTCCTATCTAGTGCCCACGGCACCACAGACAGAGACTGAACCGATTATGCGGAAACTTTTTCGGTTTAAACTGATGAAAAACTGAAAACTTTAACCAACTTCGGACCAAGATTAAGGAGAGATCTCCGGAGTGACCATTCAGTGAGGCGGAGTAGAGAATCTGATGGTTTTAGTTCAAATCACTCCAGACAGAGACTTCAATCTCCTCTGGAAGAACCCAAAATAATGGAGTTTCTGGAAAACATTACCTTACCTAAAGTCCCCCCCACACACACTTTTCAAGCCCAATAAATAGCCCCTATTGCTAGATCAGAGTTAAATACAGAAATCTCAAATTTAAAAACTACAAAATGCCCCAGGCACAGACGAACTTTCATCAGAATTTTACAAGCATTTTAAGGATAAGTTAACCCCTATACTCCTGCAGGTATTCAACTCTGCTATGCAAGACTCTGGGTCCCTCCCAGATTCCTGGGATCAAGCCATTATATCTGTTATACAAAAACCAGGTAAGAATCCCAACCTTTGTCCCTCATAGCGCCCCATATCCATACTTAACACCAACTATAAAATGTTTATGTCTGTACTAGCAAGATGCTTACAACAAATCATGCCCACACTAATTCACATAGATCAGGTGGGGTTTATACCGGCCCATCAGGCACAGGATAATTTACGCCGTATGGCACACATAATAGACCATCTTAATACGAATTCTCTCCCAGCAACCTTCCTCAGCCTTGACGCAGAAAAGGCCTTTGATAAAGTCTCTTGGCCTTTCTTGAGGGCAGTATTACATAAATTCAACCTCCCCCTTAAGTTCATAAATACAATATTTAAAGTTTATAAAACACCAAAGGGATTATTCAGGGCAAATGGCCATGTCTCGTCCTCTTTTTCTCTTAAGAGAGGTACTCGACAAGGATGCACGATGTCCTCGATTTTGTTTGCCCTATACCTAGAACCATTAACATAAGGAATAAGAGAGAACCCGGACATCCATGAGATAGCTATTAATGGAACCGATCAGAAGTTAGCACTTTATGCTGATGACATTCTACTCTACATAACAAACCCAGAAACTTCTGTCCCTATTCTATTTGAATACCTCCAGAAGTTTTCAAAGTTATCCGGATACTCTTTAAACACTAGTAAAACTGAAGTACCATGCTTTAACTATAAACCTACCATCCCCCTTGAGGGCCAAATTTCCCTTGAAATGGGATTTGCTCCATATAAAATACTTGGGAGTGAACCTAGCAAATAAAGTACAGTTACGTAGGAACTTACCGTAACAGTAGATCTTCGAGAGGAGCTCTTGCAGCAGGATATAACATTTAGGACTATGCCGCAGGCACTAGGACCACACGGTGAAAACTTTTGCCAGCAATACCAGCGGGGGACCGCCCCCGACGCTGGCCCCGCCCCGTCGGTCAGGGTACAAGAGGGGGCAGACCCAGCTCCACCTCAGTTCTCCTGCCAGTACTCAGCAAAGGGCTGACAAGAGAAGGAGGCAAAGCCTACCATCGAGAAAGTAAAGAAAATAGACCTGCACACTCCGAGGGGGAAGGCGGGAGGGAAGCAGCTCCTGCTGCAAGAGCTCCTCTTGAAGATCTACTGTTACAGTAAGTTCTTACATAACTGTACTATCTTACTTCGAGTTAGAGCTCTTGCAGCAGGCTATAACATTTAGGACTGAATCCCAAGCAGTCCCATAGCAAAGAGGTAGCTGACCCCGGGAGGAGGAATATGCTGACTCCAGAGGCCCTCAGGACAAGAGTCCTTGCAAAACCGCTAGGCCGAAGCCAGAACGGTGTCTGGAGACGATATCCAAGCTGTAATGCTTGATAAAGGTATGCATCGAATTCCAGGTCGCGGCCGCACAGATGTCCTAAATGGCGACATTCTGCATCGCCGCAAAAGAAGCTGACACTCCCCTGGTGGAGTGACCCCTAACCGGACCCGGCAGGGGTTTATTGTGATGCTCGTAGCAAAATGAGAAGCAACGGACTATCCATTTGGAGATAGTCTGCTTGGACACCGGTTGACCCAAGCGATGTGGTGCAAAAGCCACAAAGAGTTGCTCCGATTTACGGTGCTGAACCGTTCTGTTGAGGTAATACCTCAGGGACCTGTGGACATCCAATGTGCGGAGAAGCGCCTCCCCTCTATTGGAAGGGGAAGGAAAATAAACTGATAGATCAACCGACTGGATGAGGGTCAACTCCGAGACCACTTTGGGAAGAAACTTAGGGTTAGTTCTGAGGGAAACTCTTTCCCTATGAAAAACCAAATAGGGCTCTTTACACATCAGAGCCTGAAGCTCGGAAACTCTTCAAGTGGAAGTAACAGCAACCAGAAAACAAACTTTCCAAGACAGGTATCGCAGCTCACAACTCGCTGTGGGCTCAAAAGGAGGGAGGGTGAGTTTCTCCAACACAAAAAGGAGGTCCCAGGGTGGGACAGGGTCCCTAATGGGAGGTCTCATGTGTAGAATTCCCCTAAGGAAGGTGCGGGCTGCGTCTAACTGTGCCAATGCTCTCTCTCTCCCACGAGAGCATGATAGGCTGAAATTGCCCACATGTGCACCTTGATAGAGGAATAGCTCAGGCCTTTCTCATACAAGGAGAGGAGATACTGCAAAGTGGAGTTCACAGAGCAGGTGACAGGATCTAAACGCTGTGGCAAGGCCCAGAAACAGAAACGCTTCCACTTCAAAGCACAAGTGGAGTGAGTAGAGGGCTTTCTTGCGGACGCTAAGACCTCAGCCACTTCCGGGGAAACCCCGTATCTGTTCCTAGCTATGTCTGGAGGAGCCAAGCATGAAGGTGCAGGGATCTGAGATCCGGGTGAACCAGAGACCCCTGGTCCTGGAACAGCAGTTGCGAGCAAATGGGCAGCGGGATTGGAGGTTCCTGGGACAACCGCTGCAGGAGTGGGAACCAAATCTGTCGAGACCAATTGGGGGCCACAAGAATCATTCGTGCCCCCTCTGCCTGTAGTTTGAGCAGAACCCTCTGAATGAGAGGGAAGGGCGGAAAGGCATAAAGAAACCTCCCTGCCCAGAAAGGGATAACGCATCTGGCCAAAAGACGCCAGGCGCGTGCTCTCGTGAGCAAAACAGTGGCAGTTTGGCGTTGCGAGGTGACGCAAAGAGATCCAGCTCGGGAAGGCCCCACCATCCGAAGAGCTGATCCGCTACAGGTTGTAACAATTCCCACTCGTGCGCTCTGGCCCACGACCTGCTGAGGTTGTCGGCCAGCTTGTTTAGGACGCCTGGAACGTGCATGGCCAACAGAAGAATGCCCCGTTCCAGTGCCCAGTACCAGACTCTCATCGCCTCCCGGCAAAGAGGATAGGAATGGGTGCCTCCTTGCTTGTTGATATAAAGGCGACGCCATGTTGTCCGTCTGAACTAGAAGAGCGGGTACCAGGTCCTCTCGAAGCGCTGGAAGAGGCGTGAGGACAGCTCGCATTTCAGTACACTGATGTGGAGGGACGTTCCTCGGGTGACCAAACCCCCTGCATTTGATGAACACCCAGGTGAGCCCCCCAACCCAGGTCCGATGCATCCGTCGTTAGAGTCTGACCTGGAGGCTCCGGACGAAAGCTGACCCCTTTCTCTAGATTGCTGGGGTCTAACCACCAAAGCAATGTTCTCCTGACTGGCTCCGAGATCCTGACTAAAGTGGCTAGATCATCGTAGCATTGATCCCACTGCACCCTGAGCATCCATTGTGGGATTCTCATGTGGAGGCGGGCCAAAGGTGTTACTGGAATGGCTGCCGCCATATGCCCCAATAGACTGAGGAAGTTCCGGGCCGGAACTCGAGGTGCTATGGATATCCGTTCTGCCAAAGTTCACAGGCGATTCCCCCTGTCCTGTGGGAGAAAAACCATGCCCTGGACCGAGTCTAGGATCGCTCCTATGAAGGCAAGCTTTTGTCTGGGCTCTGGGGATGACTTTTTCAAGTTCAGGGTGATCCCCAGCTCTCGGAATAGAGTATAGGTGTCTCCTAGAGAGCGTAAGAGGCCATCCCTTGACGGGGCCGTGAGAAGCCAGTCATCGAGGTAAGGGAATACATAATGCCCCAATCGCCTCAGAGCCACAGCCACCACTGCTAGGCATTTGGTGAAGACTCACGGAGCGGAATAGAGGCAGGCAGGGGCACCGAAGCTTCAAAATACTCCCCTAGGTGGAACCTCAAAAACTTCCTGTGGAGAGAAGCCCGATATGCATGTATGCATCCTGCATGTCGAGAGAACAGAGCCAATCCCTTGGTGCAGCAGAGGAGAGACCCTGAAGATCACCATCCTGAACTTTTGTACTCTATAAAAGAGATTTGAGGACTGAGATCCAGAATGGGAGCGAAGGTCCCCCGTCTTTTTTGGGATCAGAAAAAAGTGGGAGTAGAACCCCTGACCCCGCTGCTCCCTGGGAACTCTATCACTCTATTTTGCAGGAGGGCCTGAATTTCTCCTTCTAATAGTGGGATGTGAGAAGGAGGATAATGGGAGAGCTTTGGTGGAGTATGTGGAGGAAACTCTGTGAACTCCAATGTGTGTCCTCTCCGAATAATGTCTAAGACCCAGTGATCTGTGGTAATAGAGCTCCACCCTTCGAGAAGAAGGGAGAAGCGGCCCTCAACCGGCTCCCCCTGGACGTCTGACCATGGGGGGGGGCGGAAGGGAGTCATTGGGCAAACCGGGGGTAGGTAGAGAGGCCTGTGAGGACTTGGGCCCACGGGTGGAAGGTCCACCAGACTGCTGGTTTCCGGATCTTCTGCGGAAGCCACCTCTCTGCCCTTGCTGGGATCCTCGGGCTGAAGCCTGACTGATTGCCTGAGGACTTGCGAAAAAGTCGACGGCGATGGGGGCGTCGCTGGTCGCCACGGTACATGTGGCGGACCGACCAGATCGACTTACCCGATTCTTGGAGACGGGAGAGCAAGGCCTCCGTTTCCTGCCCAAACAAAACGGCACCCTGGAATGGCAGGTCCCGGATACCAGACTGCAGATCCTGCTGAAAGCCCGAAAGCCTCAACCAGGCATGGCGCCGAAGACAAACCCCAGAGGCGGCCGCCCTGGCTGCCATATCCGCAGTGTCATACGAGGCTCTCAGAACATGAGAGCCTACGTCTGAGCCCGACTGTAAAAGGGCCAGGAGCTCCATCTTCTTGTCAGAGTCCGGCATGGCCTGTGTCAGCTCAAGACCCTGTTCCCTCAACGCATTCTGGTACTGCACCATATGCGTGAGGAAATTCAGGGAACGAATGGAACAGGTGGAAGCAGCGTAAACCTTCTTGCCCACTTGATCCAGGTAACGGGACTCCAAGTCGGGAGGCTGGGAGCAGAGGTGCCTCGGCTGTCGAGACTTATCATGAGCAGCCATGATCACAGTTGAATCTGCCTGAGGGTGTTCCGCTAAGAAGGGTTCAGCCCTTGGAGCCTTATAGAGCCTATCCGACTTTTTGGGAACCACCGGGATGGAGGCTGGATGCATCCAGGTGGATCTAGTCAAGTCCTGGAAAGTATCCACCAAAGGAGGAATGACCAAATGCTTTGGCTCCTTCTACCTCAGGTATTTGGCCAATCTCCGGCGTTCCAGGTCCAGGTCTTCCGTGTCCCACTCATTGGAAGCCTGGATATGCCTCATGACGTCCATAAAGGTAGGATTGTCCGGAGGCGAGCAAGGCAGGTCCTTCTCCTCAGGGGAGCGCTTGAGGCTGAGGGAAGATGAAGAGGATGACGATGAAGAGGAAGAGCGACTATCTGACTTAGAATAGTCTGACTCAACCCCATGACCATGCCTACGCTGACATCGGTGTGCAGGGGACCGACGACGGTCCGAAGACCGACTCCGGTCCCTAGACCGGCGATGGAGCAATGACCGACGTCAGTCAGGACACCGACATCGGGAGCGCTCCCGCCCAGTGCGAGAGGGGCTCCTAGTACGAGACCGGGACCGACGTCAGTCACTGGAAACCTTAGGCGGCGTCGGTGGTCTCCGGATGAGGAGCGGAACGGAGCTCTAGAAG
Organism: Neoceratodus forsteri; assembly: GCA_016271365.2. Lineage (NCBI taxonomy): Eukaryota > Metazoa > Chordata > Ceratodontiformes > Ceratodontidae > Neoceratodus > Neoceratodus forsteri. The sequence continues at coordinate 212,615,751 of JADMNL010000027.1, forward strand.
AGGCGGGCGGCAGCTCCGGGGACCTCAACGGAGAGGCCCCGCCTCCGGCTGTAGTTCGCCTGCAGGATCCAGTACCGGTGTCTGGGCCGGTGACGGGGAGGTGCGCTTGTGAACCTGTCCCCACCAAAACGAGAATAGCTGTTTGAGCTCGTCCTGGGAGAAGATCTCAGCCGCCCGCTGTGGGAAAGGAGTCTCCGGAGCGGCAGGACGCGAAGGAGAGCTCTCCAGAGGGCCCAGGGGAGAGGACTTGGTGATGGGGACGCCGGGTACAATGACTCACCCGGGGTCCAGCCCTTCGACCGGCGCCGGTGCAGGGACAGACGACGGGTGATGCCAGGTGGCGCTCGAGAGTCTTAATTTCCCCTCGGAGGCGCGCCTCAGCAGGCGGCGCCGTGCCGCGGGTAGGTAGGGCCGAGGCAGGTACCCCATGGACTTGATGATGACTCTGAGCGGAGTCACCTTTGGCTTGGCCGCTGCTCCCCGACCGGCCGGCCTTAGCCTGAGACGACCGCGATTTACCCGAGCCCGGCGGACCGGCCTTTCGAGAAGGCCGCAAGCGGGACCGAGATCGGGACCGTGCCGGACCGACTCACGCTCCTTGCTATGCCTTTTTCTTTCTTTTTCTTCCCTTCAGACGAGTGCAGGTCCATCTTCTTTTCCAAGAGGTAGGCCTTAAGAGCCTTCAGGCATCGGATGCGGGTCCGGCTAGTAAAAGCCTGGCAGTCGGTGCAATTAGCGGTGTCGTGGTCAGGGCTGAGGCAGAAAACGCACCACCAGTGTCCATCTTTAGTGGGAATTTGCCGGCCACACTCGCATTTGTTAAGGTGTTCGGGAGATACAGATGCCAGGGAAGACATCGAACCCGCGGAAGAAAAGGAACTGACGTCGGTACCAACGGCGACAAACACCGAGGCAAAGACACCAAAACGCGGGAAAATCCGAGCCGAACAACGGCAGCGGCACAGACGTCGGCCACGAAGAAGGAAAAAATGGAGAAACCCGTTGAAAACTTGCTTGGAGAAATTCTTTTCACGCTGAGAATCGCAGGCAGCAGCTAGCTTCACATGCGTGGTACGTGGCGGGAAAGAACTGAGGTGGAGCTGGGTCCGCCCCCTCTTGTACCCTGACCGACGTCGGGGCGGGGCCGGCATCGGGGACGGTCCCCAGCTGGTATTGCTGGCAGAAGTTTTCACCGTGTGGTCCTAGTGCCTGCAGCATAGTCCTAAATGTTATAGCCTGCTGCAAGAGCTCTAACTCGAAATAAGATCAATTCACTCCTCTTTACTCTAAACTATCCTCCCCGATACAACAAATCACAAGAGACATGCAGAGATGGTCCCTACTCCCCCTTACCACTACACTCCAGAATACAGGCTATTAAAACTAATATTCTCCTCAGACTTCTCTTCCTATTCCAGTGTGTCCCTTGCCTAGTCTCGAAAGCGACCCTAGATAAGTGGCAAAGTCTTCTGCTAAAATACATATGGGAAGGTAAAAGGCCAAAGATCAGATCTCAAACCCTGTATCTACCAAAGATAGAGGGAGGGATTGCTTTACCTAACCTGGAGGGATACTGGATAGCTTCCCAAATGCGAATTGCTTTGTTGCTACTTCACACAAGATATTACTCGCGATGGAAAGACTTAGATCTAAAAATACCATGTATCCCGACCATACAAGAGCAGATATTTAATACCCATATAATAGACTTGAACCCCTCTATTATTTATACAGGAACAGTAGCTGCCCTGAAAGGCTTCCGAAGGGGTTGTCAAAAAGGCCTGACTCGGATGTCTCTATGTAGGTATCAGAGTTGGACCCAAACAGCTTAAAAGATAAAGGTTCACGCAGATCCCTGGTATGCTGCCCAGGAAGCAAAAGGCTGTAGAGCCCCCTGGCAACTCTTAAAAAGGGAACAGATTATATCTTTCGTGGAAGCTAAACAAAAGTACCAGTGGAAACAAAGTGACTTAATACATTACTACCAAATTAGAGACTACAAAAATACGCAGCTTAGGAAGACTTGTTTACAATCTGCAGTTAAAACATTTACTCCTGTATTCGAATCCATCTGGAGTTCCAGTGCGGGAGAGAAAGCAGTAACCATTCTTTATTCAAACTATATAGCTGACTTGCAGTACTTCACACAATACATTAAGCACAGATGAGCGGAAGACCTGGGACAGCCTTTGTCAGATAACTCCTGGTCCTAAATTTGGAAAAACACATGGCGCACAACATTCTCTCCAGGCTGGAGAGAATTTGTCTGGAAACTGAGATGTAGATACTTCAGAGTCCCAGCCCAGACACCTAAATGGAATCCGGTATGTGGCTCCAGTTGTTGGAGGGGGTGTGGTAAGGAAAATGCCACATAGGTTCACATTTTCTGGTTCTGCCCCATCATACAGAAATATTGGGGAAAACATCCTGAGGCATTTCAAATTTATATTTACACTTACAACTACCCTTAGAGCAGAACATGTCACGATCTTAGGACTATTCCCACAGGAATTGAAAGGCACAGATTCAAAGTACTGTATCTTTGGAATATTCTGGTTGCAGCTGCAACTAAAGGTATTACAAAAAAATGGCTGACCAATACTCCCCCTACTCTTTAAGAATGGAAAGATATAATTTACATGATTCAAACAAATGAAAAAAATCACTTTCTCCCTCTCACATCGAACTCCACAATATGTCAATAGGTGAACTAGATGGGACCTTTTTCTGGATGACACAACTACCCCTTAAAATGGGCACACAGTTGACCTAGAATGTCCATAAGGTTTTCCTTTTTTTCTCAACTGCTCCTCTTTGGTACCTCTAGCTTTGCTTTTCCAAATGAAATGATCTAAGGGGGAAATAAATTGATATCCATTCCCTATTAGTCGTAAATTCATAAACAAGATAATTAAAAAGTCAAATTAGCATAATGGTACAATACCTTTAGAAATATAGACCTTTAAATGGATTTATAAATAATGAAGGGCATTATTGTTTTATTTATTTTATAAGTTACTACTAACAGTTATAAGTTTTTGAATGTTAAAATGTACTATTTATAAATTTAGTAACTGTTTATAAAACATACTTGGTGCTGAAAGAATAATTATGGATATATAGAGATACAGGGCGTTATGCTAAATGATGTAAGTTAAACCTATAATAAGTTCTATCCTCACATGAACATGATTCTGTTAAGAGCAGATGCGAGATTGTAAGGTCCTGTCTCTATATTTGGAATGTACTGGAAAATAATTTTTTTAAGTGTAAAATGCTTTATTTGGTTGTATGAATAAAGCTTAAAGTATTAAAAAAAAAAGGATGCTGGTGGTTACCCTGCAGTTGGGACTTGTACATACAATGTACATTCACTACCGCCTTGCCTGATTCTTGAAGGTCCTTGACCACTTGCACCACCTCTGGCCGGAAAAGCACCCAGACCCTGAAACAATGAGTCCAAGATAGAGTCCTGAAGGTCTTGCTGGAAGCCTGTCAGTCTGAGCCAGGACTGTCTCCTCATACAAATGCCTGATGCTGCAGCCCTAGAAGCCATGTCCACCACATCATAGGAGCGTCTGAGTGTGTGCTTGTCAACGTCTAGACTGGACTGGGTGCAAGTCAGAATCTCCTGCTTGGATTCAGAGTTTGGGAGGGTCTCTGCCAACTCCATGGTTTTCCTCCACAAAGACTGCTGGTAGGAGATCATATGGGCCATGAAGTTAAGGGATCTAATAGATCCAGTAGTGGAGGAAAAGACTTTCCTTCCCCAGCCATTCAATTTTTTTGAGACGGGGTCGGGAGGTTGCGAGCTGAAGTGCTTGGGCTTGGTCTCTCTCTCCCGTGGGCAGCCGTGAGGACCGGGGAATTCGCCTTGGGTTGCTCCGCCAGGAATGGCTCTGATCTGCAAGGCTTATATAACCTATCTGCCTTCCTCGGAACTGCAGGAATGGAGGAAGAAGCCCTCCAGGTAAGACGAGTGACATCCTGGAAGGGCTCAATAAATGGAGGAATGACCAGCTGGTTAGGCGCCTTCTCTCCTAGGAACTTAGCTAACCGCTGGCGCTTCAGGTCGACAGCCTCCATCTCCCACTGGTAAATAGTCTGGATATGCCTCATTATATTGAGGAATGAAGGGCCGTCTGGGGGGGAGCATGGCGAGTCCCTGGGCTCTGGGGAAGTTGCCAGAAAACCATCTCCTGAGTAATCAGAGTCCGAACCTGCGTCATCATCGGAAGAGGATGATCAGGGAGATGACAGAGATGGGGAAGGTGACCTTTTTCTGTGCTTCTTCTTAGGAGTGGAGGAGGCTGATCCCCCGACTGATCTTTGTCTGGAGTTGGAGAAGGACCCATGGGTGGTGGTGTGGGGACCTTATCTGGTGGCCTATAAAGGAGGTCCCCTTTGACCGTATTCCACCAAGAGGTGAACAAATTCCCGATATCTGCCACCAGGATCACAGCCAGGGCTGGCGCCGGGCTAGATTGACCAGGCACCTGACCATCAGGGGCAGGCGTCTGGGGATCAGGTGCCCCATCCGGAGTGTCTGGCATCAGGTCCGGAAGACCAGCATCTGAAGACCGGCATCCAGTACCCGACGGCCAATGGCCGGCATCTGGCTGGCGACCAGTGTCAGGAGGGATGTCAGCTGGCGTCTGTCCCTTGGGGGGGCACAGACAGCTGACTGTCGTCCGGCGACCGTCCCATATCTGGTGTCGGGGAATGCGTTATCGGGGTAGGTGACCGGCTAGTAGGTCTAGTGTCAAGAGTAGGACGTACCTTCACAAGTGGAGGGGGAGTCCGAGCCCGGGCATCCCCATGCCTACCAGAACTTTCCTCCAAGCGTTTTCTCTTTTCGGAGGAACTAGGCCTGTCCAGGGCCCTGGGCAGGCCTTGCTGGGCCGACTCTGTAGATTTGTGAGGTCAGTGAGCCAGGGAGGAGGATCGATGTCTCTTTGAGGCCGACTCCTTATGGGCACCCTGAGAAGAGGTGTGAGTGGCCTTGCCAGAGCAGGAAGACTCTGCAGCCGCAGGAACCGAGCCTGACCTCTGCGAGGAAGACAACAACGGCGCTGGTTTGGCGGGCGAACAATGGCGGGATTCAGATCTGACCATATCCTTCTGCTTGTGATGCTTTTCACCTGAGGTCTTAGCTCTGGCAGGAGACTCTCTGGCGGGAGAGGAGGAGGTGGCTCTGAAACCTCTCTGCATCTCTGCAAGTTGCTTCTCTAACAAGAAGGTTTTTAGGGCATGAGCTCTCCTGGCATGTGTCTTTTGAGTGAAGCGTTGGCAGTGTGTGCAGGAATCCGGCTGGTGGTCTGGACCTAGACAGATGAGGCAGGCCATGTGGCCGTCTTTGGCCAGGATCTGCTTCCCGCAGGAACACTCAGACTTATGTCGCAGTGGAGAGGGCGACGACATGAATGAGGTGTTAGATTAGATAATCGAAAAATATAAATGAAGTGACTTATCTTTGGCATTCGATGCTGTCGACTGCAAGTGAGGCGTCCGTGGAGCCAAACTACGCGGGTCGAAGGCAGGAAAAGAACTGGGGTGGCATCAGGGGACCGCCCCCTTAGTACCACGTCTGACGTCAGGTGGAGCCATTGGGGCGGTCCCCTGCCTCGAACTGCTAGCTACAAGTTTTCTGTGGGGTCCTGACACCTGACGGCTTCAGTCCTATTGGTATTACCTGCTGCAAGAGCTCCACCCTCAAAGACAGATCAGCTCTTAGCCTGGCAGTTGACATATCTTGCTCTACTGCCCCATACTACATCATCAGCATTATGACCTCACTGACTATGACATCCCTGCTACTTAGGAACAGCAAGTCACCTGTGATGTCACTGTCAGTGAGATCACAATGCTGATGATGCAGCGTGGCGGCAGTAGAGTTAGATATGTCGGCTGCCAGGCTAAAAGCTGTTCCACACATCCAGAACAATATTATCACATAGAATACTTTCTAATGAGCAAAAAGAAAAACACTTCAGAAATAAAAAGTTACAACTGACTACTACTTAAAATTTGTATTATTTTCCTGTCTGCCTGTTTTGGCTCCACTGACTCTTTAACTGTTTATTCTTGCTGTGTCTACTCGCTAACTGCTTGTGTTTTCCCCTCACTGCTGAGCCCAGCCACGTTGTGGCCCTTTTTGCCTCCACCCATCAGTTTCCTTGGATTACCCATGGTACTGTGCTGCAAATTTCACCTTGAGTTGCCTGAGCACTTCAACTGCCTGACGGAGCACTTTCTATCATAGATTTGTAAAATTTACCAGTTTTTAAAAAGTTTAAATTTGTTCTCGAAGTGAGAGCCGACTTGAAGCATGTTTGCTAGATCACAGTTTTTGCAATTTTTAAAACCTGTTAGTTCTACTTTCTTTTTTTTAGGTCTATCAGTCATGCCAAACATTGAAGACCTAAATAAAGGCATATTGGTTCCCAAATACAGCACAAAAATATTCTAACAGAAAATGGTGACTAAATGCAGTTCTGAAGAAAAAAATGTAATTCCAGTTTCTGTGTAACAGGAACCACATTAAAACAGTAGAAAACTACAAGTTTGACAGAAAAGGAGGTGTTTTTTTTCTGCATAAAATAACTAGCAGCTTAGATGGTCCAGTTCCCTTTCATTAGGAAATGCAACTGGCAAAATAAAAACCACTAGATTAAAATTTAGAAATGCAGTTTAAAAGCCCTCTGAAATACATAAAAATGATAAATAAAAAAAATATAAAAAAATAACAACTATGCAGTTCCCTTCTGGCAGGAGCCGTGTTGTGCTGCAGCAGTGTGGCCTTCTCCAGTTCCGGAGAACTGACTAGGAACCGGAAAAACTGCAAAATGCACCAAAAATCAACTAATTTGCAATAAAACTTTCTAACTAAGGCTGAGTTACAAAGACTGACTAAAGAAGCTTTAAATAAGAAAATAATAAATGTTTGGGGACCAGAGAGACCCGAGCTGGCTTCAGGGGCAACTGCTTTCTTCAGATGAAGAAACAAATCTGATGTTAGGGGCTAGAGGGGAGCACGACTACAGTGCAGAGTTTGAACCATGATTCTAAGTTCCATAATTAGCATAAGGTTCTATCTCTAGGGTATCACTCACTGGCAGGAAGGTGATGCTTGCATAAAGCATCAGTGAGGAACTCCTGGGGTTAGAATGCTCAGGCCAGTAAACTGTAGTGAATTTACATTTTAAAGAGCATTTGACACCTTTGGGGTAGGCAACTCACATGCAGCAACTGTCTGCCCCAGTACTTAAACTAGCTACAGTATATTCAGAATGTGTTGGTTCCAGGAATAAGAAGTTGTAAGACTTACAAATACCGCAGTCTCATTTCCTGGTAAAGCAGCAGTCCCTCCCAAAAAACAGCATCTTGAGGATGCGAAGTGGGACAGTGACTTCAGGGCTATAGACCGCATTTCAGTGTTACCGGGGGCAGTGGTGACTTTTGAATACTAAACTTCTAAAAGGCTCTCGCACATGTTGAAGAGGGGTAGTACATGTAATTCTACCCCCTTAACAAGTACTGGTTCCTTTTACCGATTTCAGTAGAATTCAAATGCCACTACTGCTCCGAAAGCATTATATTGCTCTCTATGGCCCTGAAGTCCCTTCCCCACTTGAACATCATCAGAATGCATTTTTTTGGGGCGGGGTTGCAACAGGCACTTGGCGGCTTCGGCTTCACCAAGAAATGAGATTGCGGTATTTGTAAGTCTTATAACTTCTTATTCCCAGAACCAAATAATTCTGAATACAATACAGCTAGTTTAGGTCTTGGGGCAGGCAGCTACTGGACATGAGCTGCCTGCCTCAACCCAAAGAAGGTGTCAGCTGCTGTTTAAAGGCACTGGTCACTAACCAGTGAATTACATTTTGCCTTGAGCTCTGTTGCAAATGCACTTTTTTTCTTATTTTCTTTTTGTTTCTCTGTCCCTCTGAACACTTTCACTGAACTGTTCCACTCCTAGCTTTACATTACTGCTATACTGTATGCAGGATCACTGTAATAAGCTGAGGACTATAGTGCTTACACACAAGACACAATAGAGCAGAGAATTCACCACAGAAGAATGGCACTCATTGTCTTCAGACTCAGGTGCTGAAATTTATCCCCTTTTTTTTTTTTTAAACTTTATGTCAGGGAGGGTATAGGGTGTGAAATGAGTCTCTTCGCTGATGACTCCAAGATGGGGGCAGTAGTTGAGGGGGAAGAGGGGAGGTTGGCCCTGTAAGGGGACCTGGACACCCTGGAAAGGTGGGCTCACACATGGAAATTAAATTTCAATATCACCAAGTGCAAGGTGTTACATCTTGGGTGGGGAAACCCTAAACACATGTACACCCTGGGAGGGGAGGCGCTGGAGGCCTTAACAGGGGAAAAAGACCTAGGGGTCATGGTGGATGTATGTATGAATAACTCTAAGCAGTGCAGGAGAGTGGCCAGCAAAGCAAACAGGATGTTGGGATGCATCATAAGGGGGATCACCTCTAGGAGCAGGGAAGTGATTCTGCCGCTATACAATGGACTGGTTAGACCACACCTTGAGTATTGTGTACAGTACTGGAGACCACACTTGAAGAGGGACATACAGCTCCTGGAGAGGGTACAGAGGAGGGCAACTAAGATGATACGAGGCTAGGGCATTTGATGTATGAGGACAGACTTGAGGAGCTCTGCCTGTTTTCATTGGAGGAGAGGAGAGATGGGGGGACATGATTGAGGTCTTCAAGCACCTCAAGGGAATAAATAGGGTAAACACAGAGGGGATCTTTAGACTAAAGCAGAAAGGTATCACCAGAGGGCATGGTTTGAAGTTGGAAGGTGGAAGGGTGAGGGGGGGGAGAGGAGGTTTTTCACTGAGAGGGTGGTGGATTCTTGGAGCGTGCTGCCTGGCGAGCAGGTTCAGAGATCCACAGTGGAGGGCTTCAAGAAAGGGTGGGACAGACACAGAAAGCGGATGTATCAGATGATGGTCTGGTCCGGCCCAGGGGATGGGGATGGATGGTAGGGGTTTCTGGAACACAAGGGGGTGGGGGCACCTCGGTACCCAACTAGGGATCTGAGGTTCGCGCAGACTCGATAGACCGTAAGGCCTAATCTGCTGGCAATTAGTATGTTATGTTAGTCTGTTTATTGATTAAACAATTAACATACAGTTTGTTTTACTGATACAGTACACATAAAGAGTATTAGTTTTAACCAAGGAGGGTGCCACCCCTCTTAATACATGCGAATATAATGAACGTGCTGCATCCAAAAGATACATCATGGAGGTATCCCAATATCAGTAGTAACACGTTCAGTTAATTACATGAAAAGATTTGATGCATTAAAGATCACATGAGCTGCATGAAAATAAAACAGAAAAGTATGATCAAAAATAGTTCAGTCTCTGCTTCCTGAAACAGAAAAATGAGTGTGTCCAGGTATCGTCCGTAATTAAATAACCTATAAAAGGTTTACTCCTAGAAGAACTGCTACATCACATCAATCCAGCAATAAAACATAATAAGAGGCATTTGAATATTATATTAGGCTGTATTGGTCCTACATAGCTAACTTTTTTTTTTTTTTGTAATTCTCTTTTTATTTAATACTCTACAGCATTAACATCAGGTACAGAGTTTACATCACATATATTCAGTTCAGCAGTCTCCTTAAATAGATACAGAAAAAGCTTCATGGAATTCACATAGTGCCAGCTGGTACATTAAAATTATAGATATTTGGTCTATTCACAATATCTAATAGTGCAGATTATCAGGATACACATGCATATTATATTATATAAATCTGCCTTTTTCCAATTATCCTAATTCCTTTTGTTAATATGTCTCTGAGAGGGCTAAGTCCCTGGGATGTTGTTAGCCTTCGAAGGGATATTCCAAGATGGTCCACTGATTTTTCCGCAGTTGATTGGGGTATAGGACTCTATTGTAATTTCAGGAAAGGGGGGAAGGGAAGGAAAATCTGGGGTTGTTTCGGTCCTTCCATTAGGGAACAAATGCTGGATCTTTAAATGCATAATAAAAAAGCCACCTGTTCCATCTCGAGTCAAAGACCTTCACACGGTTGTTCAGTTTATAGGTTATTTTTTCCATGTGGTAGATTTGCTTTGTTATATTGTGCCAGTCCTCTAGGGATGGGGAAGTAGGGGTTTTCCATAATTAAGTTTAACTTTTTAACTAAAGCTAGCACCAGCCCCACCAATGTTTTATTCAACAAGGTGGACCTGCGAAACACAGAATCATAAAGAAGTTAACTCTCAACCCCCAAATAACCCTACAGCTTATATAACATAATGGAGAATTCAGCCCCAGCAAAATCACAGAGGTGTATATTTGGATATTTGTAAAGTCATTAGGAAGGAGGGTGATTCAGCCAATAAACATGGAAAATGGACTGGGAGCAAACCTGAACCCCCCCAGAAAGTCCCATCACGTACCTCCACCATCTTCATCCTCCAACTTCGGTTGGGATGAGTCCTCTCTCCTTCAGAAAGCAGGTACATTTTGCTGGGCCCATTTTAGGGCATTGCTAAGATTGGTGAACAAAAATACTCGACCCTGATGGAGGATCCTTAGCCTGGCAGGGAACACCATTCCGCGAGCGACATCCGCCTCCCTCAGTATTGCCCTCACACCATCAAACCTTTTCCTCTTTTGATGCATAGCATAGCTGAGATCTGGAAATAAGTGAACTTGCTATCCATCAAAAAGCAAGGTGTGTTTTTGTCTTGCCAGCGCTAGGATGAAGTCCCTGGTTCCCACCACAACGATTGCTCATGGGGTTTCAGGGTTGTCTTACCTGCCTCTGTAGGCCACCCTATAAGCTTTCTGGAGAGTAATGTTCCTGTCTTGCAAGGGTTGCCCCAACTGTTGCTCCAACCATTCTTCTACAAAAAGGAGCAAATGATCTCCCTTACTTCATTCGGGCAACCCTACAAGTCGTAGATTCACTGCGAGAGACTGATTCTCCAGGGTGTTGAGTCTGGAGTGCAGGTGTGTGTTCTCCTTAATTACATTGCTTGTGGCTCCCATGGCCATCACTGCTTGTTGTTTAGTCTCTGCCGAGGTTGTTTGTAAAAAAGCCATCTCCGTCTCCAGGTTAGTAACTCTATTAGTTAAAGTATCGCATTTCTCAGAAAGGCCGGCTACTGAAGAAATGAAATTCATCCTTTATGAAATGTTAAAAGCATAAAGCATCGGACAGATGTGAAATGTTTCAGGTGACGCACCCTCCTAATGCTAGGTTTGTTTTAAACTGCACTTTCTGTGCTGCTTCAATAAAGGATGAATGTCAGCTACTGAATCTGAAGGCAATGAGTGTCATTCTTCTGCAGTGAGTGCCTGGTTCTGTTCTACAGTGCACTGCTCGCTACCACCAAGGGCACCTGACTTTCGTGTGTGACTTTCTTATTTTACATTTACTGCTAACACAAGACTTTTTTCACAAAATCACAATATGAAAATAAAATGACAAACAACAAAAGTTTACAGATGGAGAGCAAGTTATAATTGCTTACCGTAGTTTACAACCTGATACCATATTGTAACCAAATAGAACCGGTGTTCTAGTGCCTGCTACTGCCAAGCAATCCTGATTGGCTGAACTCTTCAGAATAGTGAGCTGTCCATACCTATTAGTACTTTGAATAATGCCAGATGTAACAAAAGTAAGTTAAGGAGACAAACTACAAAGTGGGGGCATCCAGAAGATAAAAGGACTTCCTTTATAAAACACCAATTAGGTAAACTATTTGTATCGAACAAAAGCATCAGCAAAGTTAAACAGTATAAGACGGCAGCTTTAGGAGTTAGAATAAGTTAGCAGTAGACCAGAAACACAGGCTTGGCATGCCAATAAGATGATGGGGGCGACATCATAGGGATAAATGCATAATGATGGTACAGCTTCAGACTGCAAAGCAGAACACAAAAGTAAAAGACTGGGGCCCAGATATTCAGACTGCACCAGGCTGTGGCACAAGCCTGGGCACAATGCAACTTGGCTGTGCAAGGGCATTGACTGGGCGATATTCAATGGCGCTGTGCCATGGCACAGCATAGTTGAATACCGCACCCTGGCCACCCGCAGTTTGCATGGCGCAGTGGCACTGCACCAGCGCAAGTGGCCAGAGTGGAGCAGGGGGATGCGCTAGTGCAAGTTCCCTTGCGCTAAGCGCAACAACCGCGATATTCAACAGTGCACATGCAAATGGGCCATAATGTATGCAAGGTGCAAATGGCGCCATTTGCATGTCATTATGGCTCCATTTGCATACAGGTGCGCCAATCCCTGGCGACTTGTGCCTGGCGCCCTGCCAGGCAGCAGCCGTCGGGTACAGACAGCCCCTGCAAGGTGCGGCAATGCTCCCCTCTGCCTGATCGCAGGCATATGTAGATTTAAATAACGTCCCATATCCCTGGTGGTCCAGTGGACCGCTACACACCCGATCACAGGCTTAAGTATATAAAAAAGCACGTCTGATGTCCCTGGTGGTTCAGTGGACCTCTATCAGCCCGATCGCGGGCTTAAGTATAATAAAATGCACATCCTATATCCTTGGTGGTCCAGTGGACCGCTCGCAGCCCGATCGCGGGCATTTGTATTAAATAATAAAGTCCAATATCCCTGGTGGTCCAGTGGTACCCCTCCCCACCTGCCCACTGGAGCCCACCGCTCCGCCCAGTCAGCGGCAGGCGGCAGCACCCCCGCCCCTCCGCCCACCGACTGACATGTGATAGGTGTCGCCCTATTGTTCACAGCGTGAGCAATCGGCGCAGCCCATACCACTTACTACAGTTCAGATATGTAATGGATCCATTCACATATCTGAATGTGTAGTACGGTACGGGATGCACGCCCATTGGCTCACGCTATGGACCAATGGGCGTACAGTCCTACCTACGGTGTCAGTCAGCGGGCGACGGGGTGACAGGCGGTTGGGGTGCTGCCGCCCACCGCTGACTGGGGGAGGAGCGGGCCGGTGGGGCACTGCTGGACCACCAGGGATACTGGACTTCATTTTTTTAATACAATGCCCGCGATCAGGCTGCAAGCGGTCCACTGGACCACCAGGGATATAGGACGTTACACCTTTATACTTAAGCCCGCGATCGGGCTGCGAGCGGTCCACTGGGCCACCAGGATATAGGACGGAATTTATTTACACAGATGCCCGTGATCAGGCATGGGGGCGCCGCCACAGAGGTGCAGCCGGAGCTTGGTGGCCACCCACAGGTGGCAGCTGCCATGCTGCACCCTGCAATATGGCAGCTCACCTGTGGGTGGCCAGCCATTGTTCCTTTTTTTTGGCTCACCTGTGTGCAGCGCAGGTAGGGGTTGTGCATGCATGGACTCAGCACATCCCAGGTTGAATATTGGGATGTGCGGAGTATGCATGGGCACGCCCCCCCCAACTGCGCCACATACATTACTGATGCGCTCTGGTGCATCGGGATTTGAGCTAGGCACAATCCCCGTTTGAATATCACGCCGAGGCGCATCAGTGGGTTGCACATGGCACAACACTGTTACGCCATGTGCAACTCTTTTGAATATCCGGGCCAGGGTCATCTGCTACTGTATATAGATGACTAGTCATACTACTCTGTATCTCGCCTTCAGAAAAAGCAAATTAATAAAGTTGGTCACATTAACTTCAGAACAATAACACTGTCCTCTGAAATGTTCAACTTTTTGTCAGGTTTATATGCCACAATCCCTCACCCCCAAATAAAATGGTTCTATAATTGTAAATCTCTATCTGCCCTTGGAAATATGGTGGGCGTGCAATATTCAAAGACAAGCAGTACACATTTCTGGGGGGAGAATTTCATTAACATTCTCATCTACACTTAAAACCCTCAATTCCTCAGATCTGCACCAATCAGATTTGTGGGAAGCAACAGCTACAGGTTGCTGCCCTGGGGCAGGGGACGAAATCCACCAATAGGTTTAGGTGTGAGGAAGAGTGCGAGGCTGCTGCCCCAGGGGCAGCACTGCCAGTAGACGAAATCCATTAGTAGGTACCTGGCTTGAATAAAGCCTAACATGGACACAGACCAGAGATGGGAGCTCATAAAGAAGGGGATACTGGAGGTTACCAATACCTGTAGCAGGACTTGGAGTAAAAAGGCCAGGCCAAAAAAGCCAAGCTGGATGTGCAACAGGGTTGTGGATAAGGTGAGGAGAAAAAGGGTGGCCTTTAGGAGATATAGAAAATCGGGGAGGGGGGAATATTGGGAGGAGTACCTGCAGGAGGCAAGGGAGGTGACGAGGGCAGTAAGAAGAGCAAAAGCCACAAAACAGCTAAGGCTGGCGCAAGGCATAAAAGAGGGGGACAAGAGCTTCTTTAGGTACATAAGGGAGAAAAGGAGCTGTAAAGAACAGATAGTAAGGATTAAAAAGGACAGGGGATGCGTAGAGAAGTGGAGGGAAAAGGCAGAAGCACTCAGTGACTACTATTGCACGGTATTTATGAAGGAGAGAGGGGGTGCGCTACCCAATGGGGGGGCATTTAAAGCTGGGGAGGAGACTTCCGGTGACGTCATGGAATAGACTGCAGCCTAAGATGCCAGGCTCCCGCTAAACCCTGTTAACATACCTCCTAAAAACAGCCTACTATTTTTGAAAATATTGAACTGAGTGTATAACAGGAGAGGAAAATGCCTACAAAACGAGGGGATGCAAAAATTAGACCTCTGGAGTGCCGAGATGGAGAGAGATCACTAGGGGACGACTCAGAGAGTGAAGGATCTCGGGCCTCATCAGCCTCCCGACACAGTACTGCACCCAGCGATCAAATCCCCTATACCATACTTCAGCGACAAATGGCACAAGTATTAACCGAACTCCGGGATTTTTGCAAGGAGATACGATCAACAGTTACAGCACTGCGCACCAATATTGGCAAACTTGAAGAGACTGGAGGCCAGCAAAATTCAGGCAATGGACATCGATAAACAGGTGGACGAAACTGAGCAGGCCATCATACAACTTCATAGCAACCTCCAAACACTGCAAGAATGAGCTGCAGATGCTGAAAGTCGGAACCGTAGAAACAACATCAGAATATCAGGTGGGGCCGAGGGAACAGAAATTATTCCATTTGTGCAGAAAACACTTTGGGAGCTGCTTCATTTGCCAGACAACATTACACTTGAAATAGAACGTGCACATCGCACACTGGGCCCTAGGCTTGCTCAGGGAGCTCGCCCTTGCACAATCTTAGCCAAATTCCTAAGGCATCAAAAAAAAGAAACGGTGCTCCACACAGCATGGAAAGCAGGCAAAGTACTTCTAAATGGCCAGAGGTTATACCTTGACAATGATTACGCCCCTGAGATTATGGCCCAGAGAGCATATGCCCCAGTAATGAAAGCCCTTGAAGATGCAGGCATTCGTTTCCGAACCCCTTATCCTGCCAAGATGGTGATCTTCTTTCCAGAGGGTTCACTTACCTTCAACAATGCTGCAGCAGCAGCTGCTGAAATGAAATTCAGAAACAGCACTGTTTTGCAGCAGCACCCCAGCTCTGGCTCATCAATTGCCTCCAAACTCTCGCGGAAAATCTGGCATAACAACCAAAAGAATTCAAGACGCGGGCAAGGAGCAGAGACTTTTCGGAAGATAGTAGACGTACTACAGGCTAGGAAAACACACGAGGAAGGACCCAAAGAGGTCGCTCGTGTGGCAGAAGGCTGAAGCACAGCAAGTAAAAATAAGATGGACTTTATGTTTTATGCACCATTCTACCTAGTAGACATATAAGAGATAAGAGATTTGAGGATAAGTACCACTGCTCTAACTTGTTATTATAGACTAGGCAGTTGAGGATTAGCCAACAGTACGTGGGGTGGGTTGTTCTCTCTACTAGGATGTTAAGCAGAGGGATAGGCACACAGATCGTGGCTTGCTGCAATGCTGGGAGTGATCATTACGCCGGGATCAGTGCGATCTCTCGAGTGCCAACTTCCAGACTTCAGACCGACCGACAAGTGTTTACCAGCATCGCAGGCTGGTGGCTGGTGGGGGGATGCTGACGGGTAATACCCCGACACTGCAAATTCAGACAACGGGTGATTTTGCTTGTCGGTGTCTTTTTTGGCTATCGCTTTGCGATGTCAATGAATAAGTGCTACTGTAGTAAGCTTAAGTTTCCTGGATAAACTGGATAAGAAAAACCCTGAACCCAGTTAAGATGCTGATGGAGTCTGGACATAAAACAAGGCCAATAGTGCAAGGTAAAGATATTTCGAGACTCTGTTCCATATTAAGAACTTTTAATATATAAAAAGATAAACACTGTTAGCGGATGGTAAGCTAGCACAGGACAAACATACAGTCCAACCTAATTTCATTTAACCAAGAAAGTAAAACAATCCTAGATTTGGACGGCTTCTCTAAATAAAGTGCATTGGTGCCCTCTAGTGGAGAAACTGAAGTAGTGAATTTTTACGATCGCACAATATGGAGCTATAACTTGCCCCTCTCTTTTGATTGAAATCCTATCATTACCCTCTCCCTTATTTTGCTGGAGACATTTTATCGAAGGCCTTCTTGAGGACACGAGGACAGGACTTGCATCATTATTGCCGCCTACAGAGAGGAAGCACTTGGTCTGCAACTGCACTGCACTAGTTTATCTGCCTGCAGTTAATACAAAACATTCCAGGTAGTGTCCGATTTCGGCATTTTGCCCAGAGAATCTACGTCAGGAAAACTGTATCAGCGGGAAGGTGAGAATCAGGAAATTATAAACGGGATTTTTGTCATCGGGGGGCACTGCGGTCGGGAGATCATGCTGGACCCATTATGCCTCCCTAATTGTACAAGGCAAAAGAAATGGCCACAGAGAGGAAAGGAGGGAGACGTGGGAGGGAACAGATTGGGGGGATCGGAGGGGATGGGGGAAGGAAGGGGGAAGAGTTCAGACCTCTTACCATAGAAGTGATGGCCCCATGCCCTGCTTTGCGATGTTACAATAACGAAGTACCTCGTGCCAGAAAAAGACAGCTACCTCCTGTTTTGGCAATGAGATAACATGACAGGATGAGTCCCGCGTTGCCAAAAGTACAGAGATGTTCTGCGATTACACAATTCTCAATGATAGCAACACGAGGGGAACAATAGGTACTGAGGCTGTAACGGGCTAGGACTGGAGGGACCCCTGAGACTTTTGGGTGCTCTATTCTCTCTCTCTCTCTCTCTGACATCAGGAGATGGGCCCCCTGGGGGGGTGGGGGGGGATTTTCTGAGGGGCAGGACAGTACTCTGTCATAAACACAAATAATGTGGGATTCCTGAGGGTGGGGAGAGTGCCACATTCTGTACGACGTTCCTCCTCCCCAGGCTGTTCCCTCTTTGCCCGTTCTCATCCTGGAACCGTGGGACCCTCATACTCGCAGACATTAGAATACAAATCCCCAATTCAACTGGGGGGGACCAGGGCATAATTAAGTATGGAAACCTTCCCCCAAAATCTAAAAATTCTCTTTATCATAGCTAAGAGGGAGCCTGACATTTTACTGGTGACGTCACCCAATCCACTTACTTTTTCCCATAGACACTATAGGTGTCTATTGACCCTTGATAGTTAAGGGTTAAAAGTAAGGATTACGTCTTACTGAAGTTGGGATCCTACCCCGACCTGTGGAAGTACAAGTTGTTCTAAGTGTTTATAAGGACCATGTTGGTCATTTCTGTATTTGTGAACTGTCTGTTACTGTTAGTAATTCAGACTCAGACTATGTTGTCTGGTTATAGTTGTTGTTTAGATAGGTTCATCAAGTCTCTTCACTACCCAATTCAGAAACTTTACCATATACATGTATGTATAAAGGGAAACCCATTTACGAGATGCAGAGGTTTAAGCAGTTCCCAAAATTGTAGATTTGGAAATGAACTCCCCTAAGTTTAAATTATTGTCCCTGAATATTAACGGATTGATCTCCAATTAAACGCTCTAAAGTCATGATGTACCTCAAAAGATCTAAGTCAGGTATAATATACCTGCAAGAGATGAACCTAAACTCAGTAGAACATACAAAGCTAGCTAAACTCAGTAGAGGTCAGGTTTATCACTCTTCCCAAACCACAGGCAGGAAAAGAGGGGTAGCAATAATAATTCCAACATACACTCCCTTTAGAGTGAATACCTCCTGGGCAGATTCAGAAGGTAGACTGATTATAGTCCAAGGAATGCTCAATGACAAGCAAGTCACACTAGCTAATGCTTATCTACCACGGGGCATACCATTGCCACAACTGAAATTTTTATTGGACAAGATAATACAAGAAACCAAAGGGATACTCCTGCTAGCCGGAGACTTCAATTTCACGACAGACTCCAGCATGGATACCTCACACCCAAGACCCCCCAAGCAATCGACCACACAGAAGTTTTTTAAAAGATTTATAGCAGAAGTTGGATGGTGTGATGTGTGGAGAAAATGCACCCACGGACAGAAATTACACTTTTTACTACACCGCACATATTCTCGCACAGATCACACATTCACACAAACAGAGAATCTTGATGCTTTACAGGAGGGTGGGTTGGGGGAATATGTCCATCTCTGACCATGCACCCCTGGTTTCCACGTGGGAAATGGGCTTTCAACTTAAAAATAAAAGATGGAGGTTGAACCAATTCTATCTCCGTCAGAAAGACTTCCGAGAGTTTTTGAGTGATAAAATTAGTGAAATCACAGTAGATAATCCCTCGACCGATATCACCCCAGCAAATACACTGGGATACCCTTAAAACAGTCCTCAGAGGGCATATTATAAACCGTACAGTAGAACTGTCCAGGCAGCGTAAGAAACAGAAGGTGCAGCTGGAAGAATTTCTCCACTTTCTTCAAATGGCCCACAAACAGGGTGATATGTCAGTATACCCCCAGCTACAACAAACTAAGTTAGATCTAGACAGATTAATACAAACACAAACTGAAATAGCTTTTAAAACAAAGATTTTATGAAGTGGGTCCCCGGGCTACTCACTTATTAGCCTACCAAATTAGAAAACAAAGGAAATCAGCTACAATTCAATCTACTCGACACCTGGAAACAGGCCAGCCACTTACTAAAGTACGTGAAATAGCAGATGCCTTCACCCACTACTATAGCAATTTATATACCCCTGAGCATACCCCTTCCACACTAGTGATAACAACTTTTCTCCAAGCAATTACCCTACTGCAGCTCACAGAAACACACAAGGAGGCCTTGGTAGTACCAATTATTGAAGCCGAAATTAGTAATACTATTGCAAACACCAAATCCTTGAAGTCACCAGGTCCAGATGGATACGGCTCCATGTTTTATAAAATAGTTAAGACGCAGGTGATCCCCAGGCTCCTTCCTATATTCGGTTCAATACTGAAGGGAGATTCTCCACCTCCCTCTTGGTCATATGTGACCATATCAGTAATACCTAAGCCAGGTAAGAACCCACAATTATGTGACTCGTATAGACCTATATCAGTACTTAACCAAAACTATTAACTATTTATGAGTATACTAGCACACCGAATAGACCAGTTTCTCCCACAACTGATACAGAAAGACCAAACTGGCTTTGTGAAATCCCGCTCTACAACCGATAACATAAAGCAAACCCTTCATATAATATACCACATGCAAACTTCCATGTGCCCCTCATTACTAATTAGCCTGGACACCGAAAAAGCGTTCTATAGGGTTGCCTGGCCTTTCTTATATCTAACTTTAGAAAAATGTGGTTTTCCCCAGGACCTAGTTACGATCTTACAAAATATTTACTCTGCCCCTAAGGCATATGTGAAGGTAGATGGACATCATGCCAACTACTTCCACCTGCCAAGAGGTACCAGACAGGGCTGCCTGCTCTCCCCCTTGTTACTCGCAGTGTCTATAGAACCCTTAGCCTAACAAACACGGGAAGCCCAAACAATTAAAGGCATTAATATCGGACATACAGAACACCACATATGCAGATGACATCTTACTATACGTACAAGACCCTGAAACTTCTCTCCCAATATTGAAACAAATCCTGGATAACTTCAGTCAAGTTTCAGGCTACAAATTAAACCTAACCAAAACAGAGATGTTAACCTTTAACTATACACCCTCTTCTCACATTCAAGCTACCATACCCGGCAGATGGAAATTGCAGAAATTGAAATACTTGGGAGTCCAGCTGTCCCACTCCCACACCACATGTTATACATATAATTACATCCCTTTCACTCTGCAATTAAAGGCGGATCTGGCCTCATGGGCGATTTTACCATCGGCTTGACAAAGAGAACTGAACTGATTAGAATGATAATTCTGCCAAGGGCTCTATATCCGTTTCAAAATCTACCCCTCCATATACCACTAAAAGCCTTCAGAGAATGGAACTCTCAGAAACCAAATTCATATGGGCCAACTGAAAACCCAGTGTCCATTTTAAAATCTTGACCCTCCCCCACTGGGAAGGAGGACTGGCATTACCAGACCTACAATTATATTATCAAGCAGCATCCTTGACACATGTCATGGCTAGGCAAAATAAGACTGCTAGCCCATACTGGTTGGAAATCGAACGGCCGCTGATGAAGGACCGGGAGTATTACCACACCCAATACCAAACAATGGGTAAACAGGTAAGGAGTATTCCACAAAGCCCTTGGCTTACCGCCCAGTTTAAAACTTGGCGCACCATTAAAGCAAACCAACATCTAACCCTCTACTATCCCCTTATTTGCCCCATCACACGACTACCCGACTTCCCACCAAATAGCTTACTTAAAAGTTTTCATATATGGGGAAAACGTGGACTAAAATATATACTGCAGATAATATCACAGGGCAGCATATGGATCTACGCAGACATTCATCAAAAGTTCCCTCTGCCTCATTCCGACTTTTTCCGGTATCTACAGCTTCGTCATTACATAGAGAACCTACCAGAGATACTCTGGCAGCCGGAACATTATCCAAACTTAGTTCATACCCTGATGCAGCTTAACACTAATTTGAGACAGGACCATTTGGTCTCCCTTTATTACCAAACACTAAATTCTCAAAGAAACTCCTTCACTGAGTGAATTCGAAGGCAGTGGGAGCAAGAAACAGGACAGGAGCTCACCCTGGAGAATTGGTGTCGGGCATGTGAAAATACAACCAAGTAACTAGTTCACACCAATTGCGGGAATACACCTGGAAACACCTAATTAGATTCTTCAGAACCCCTATGGTCACGTCCCATTACTCTCCCACCAACCCCGCAAGTTGTTGGCGAAAGTGTGGTGAAAGTGAAGCAGATCACATGCATATAATGTGGGGCTTCCCTTCACTTAAATCATTCCTCTTCCAAATTCAGGTACAACTACGGGAAATATTTGATCCTCAACTTCATTTATCAATAGAGATGTTAATGTTCCTTTTACTCCCTAAAGCATACAGAAGCCCAAACATAAGGTACCTTCTCCTCCTGCTTATCATAGCAGCCAAAAAAGCAATTACTAAACTGTGGCTGACCGCCAACACCCCTATGATTCAGAATTGGTGGGTTATTACAAGACAAATTTGTAATATGGAAAGAATAACCCATAACTTAAACGAACAGCAGGAAAAATTTACAGCCAGATGGACCTGATGGCAGATATAGTATATGCTAAAGGATACCACTTTTGTACCCTAAGAATTTGAAGGTGTCAATAAATAGTTCAAACGGCGTAAAAACTTTCCAGAACATAGATGGTAGGATATAACACTATTCAAAGAGAGGATCCCCAAATGGTATAGGAAGGGGAAGAAGGAGGACTATCAACACATTCAGCACCCACTAGCTATAGATTGTAACCCAAAATGGGAGATTTCATCCAGAACCATTGAGTTGTCACAGGTTTTAACTCAGAAATGTGGATACCACTGAACTTGGTGATATGAGATATTAAAATTATTCAGTGCTTGGCATTGAGAATATTACTACTAGGATAATCTGTCCACAATCTTAAAGAAACTATAACAGAAACAAAGTCTGTGAACATACATGATAGGGGACCTATCATTATAAATTGAGCAACCATTTCTATGAGTAACATTATGAATGATTAATTATGAAATTGTTACCTCTGTATTATATCTCATTCTTAATTTCAAAAATGCCAAAAAAGTTTAAATGTAATAAGATGTAATTCTGAACTTTCTCCCTTGTATATGTAGTGATGTATATCGGAAATGAACTGAATATGACCTGATGATGTTCTATGTATGAAGGTTGAAAATACTAATAAAAATATATTTATAAAAAAAAAAAAAAAAAAAAGCTGGGCAGGGATAGATGGTGTGATCATGGAAGCTAGAGTCCTGGAGGGATTGAAAGTGTTGAGGGTGGACAAGGCACCAGGGTTGGATGGCATTCACCCCAGGGTATTGAAGGAGCTAGCAAAGATCCTGGTGGGGCCCTTGGCAGGTCTATTCAATGCCTCACTGAATTTGGGATGCGTACCCATGGACTGGAGGTTGGCTCACGTGGTTCCCCTGCATAAAAGCATCCCTAAAGACGAACCAGGGAACTACAGACCGATAAGCCTCAAGTCCATTGTGGAGAAGCTAATGGAAATGATCCTGAAGGACAGGCTGGTGTCCCTGCTGGAATACAATGGGCTGCAGGACAGCAAGCAGCATGGCTTTGTCACAGGCAGATCCTGCCAAACCAACCTGGTAGATTACTATGACTGGGTGACTCGGCAGATGGACAAGGGCCATACAGTTGATGTCCTGTACCTGGACTTCAGAAAGGCATTCGATTTGGTGCCACATGGGAGACTGGGAATAAAACTTGAAGGCACAGGGCGGGACCTAAAATGGTGGGATGGGTTACCAACTGTCTGCAGGGGAGGCAGCAGAGGGTGGTGGTGGAAGGGGAACTCTTATCCCCGAGGGCAGTAAAGAGCGTGGTCCCACAGGGCTCGGTGCTGGGTCCAGTGTTATTTGGGGTATTTACTGCAGACATTTCCATGGGAATCACGAGCAGGATCAGCCTGTTTGCCGACGACACCAAGATGGGGTGGTGGTGGTGGATGACATAGGAGTGGCAGGGTCTGCAGGAAGAGCTGAATAAGCTGGAGACTTGGTCAGACGCTTGGCAGCTGGGGTTCAATGCCAAAAAAAGTAAGGTACTGCAATTTGGAGCAAAAAATCTAAGAAAAAGATATCAACTGGGGGAAGGGGGTGGAACTGAGGAAGAAAAGGATCTAGGGGTGGTCATCACGGGACCAATGAGCAACTTGGCACAGTGTAGGAAGCAATGGCCAACAAGATGCTGGGATGCATAGCAAGGGGAATAACATTGGGGGGGGGAGGTGATTCTGCTGTTGTATAGCTCACTGGTTAGACCTCATCTCAAATACTGCATGCAGTTCTGGCGGCCGTACATGAAAAGGGACATTATTTGCTGGAGGGGGGGCAGCACAGAGCAACTAAAATGATCCAGAGGCTGGGGGACTTACTGTACGAGTGTAGGCTAAAGGAGTTGGATATGTACTCACTGAAGGGGAGGAGGAACAGAGGGGATATGATCAAGACATTTAAGTATATGAGAGGAATAAAGAGGACTAGTACAGAGGGGCTATTCAGGGCAAGAGTGGGGAGGGACACTCGAGGACATGATATGAGATCAGGGAGGGGAAGGTTCAGGAGGGAAATAAGGGGACACTTTTTCATGGAGAGGGTGGCGGCAGGGTGGAACATGTTACCAGCAGGGGTAGCGGATTGAAAACCGGTGGGCTGCTTCAAAAGGGGCTGGGACAGGACAAGAGGGAGGATGGGGGAGGGTGAGGAGGGAGGGGCAGCTGCGGAATAGGGCTGCTAGCTGCATAATCAAGGAGACTCGATAGACCAAATGGCCTTTTTGCTGGCAAATTTCATATGTTCTTAATAGGAGTAAGCTGGAGGAGGAGCTAAAGGGTGCCGCCCCAAGAACAGCATTACCCTCATCTGTAGATGAGCCCACGGTACCACAGCTGTGGTTGAAGCCATGTGACCTAGTAACTGCAGAAAATCCCTTGTGGGCTTTGGCCATCCTGGAATGAAGGATTCTGTGCTGGCAAGGAGGTTCCTTACCATGTCCTGTGGGATAAAAAGCTTTTCCCTACAGGGTATTGCACCAGTACTGCTTCTAAGACTTCTGCAGATTTATCAAGAACCCCAGATTTCCGAGGTGCCTCTTACTAGTTAAATGGACCACATTGCCTCTTGGTTTGTTTTTTCCTGAGATTAACCAGTCATCTAACTAGAGAAAAAATGCTGCACCTTGTCTTCTTAGGTGGTCCACCACCACAGCTGAGCACTTTGTGAACACCGTTGGTGCAGAGGTGAGACTGAAGGGTAGAGATGTGAATTGATACTGGCAGTTTCCCAGCCATAATCTGAAATACTTTCTGTGACTGGGTCTGACTGCGATGTGAAAGTAGGTATCCTTCATATCCTGAGACCCAACTGATCTCCAGATTGCAGAGGTGGAATCCCTGTGCCCAGTGTTACCATCCTGAACTTTTCTTTAATGATGTGTCTGTTCAGATACCGTAAATCAAGAATGGGTCGCCATTCTCCATTTTTCTTGTGAGTTAAGAAGTATCTTGAAAAGAGACCCTTCCTCCATTGTGATGCAGGGATCTTTTCTATTGCCCCTGCTGACAGTAATTTCTTTACTCCCAGCTCTAACAGAATTCTCTCTGTTGGATAGTGAGCTGGGAAGTTTTTTGGCTTCTGCAGCCTTGGAAACCTTTGAAATTGCAAAGACAACCCCTGATCCACCAATTTGCAGGCCTCACTTGGCTGTGGTGATCTTTTCCCATTCCTAAAAATACTGTGTCAGTCTGACCACACACTTGCAATGGCTGACTGACGACCTGGACACAATTGCCAGGGGTTTTGTAATGGCTATGGCTTAGGGACCAGTGCTGCAGCATGCCTTGTGCCCCTTCTACCTCTATCCCTTTAGTACGCTCTCTGAGGGTGGAACTCATAGCTGGTGTAGGGTCTGGGGTAGTAGCGTCTGCCCCTCCCTCCCCTTCCATAAGGCCTGTAAGAAGTGGATGTCTTTTCCTTTTTGGTAGAATTCTTACAAGTGGTTCTGCATTCATCTACTTTTTTCACGCAAGTCTCTGTCCTATCACCTTTGCCTGGGTGTCCTGGGTAAGGACTGTGGCCCTTAGCCGGGCAACACTCCTCAGAGACTCTGCATGTGCCAAGACATAGAAACATAGCATTTGGTCGCAAAAAGAGACTGCTTAGCCCACCTAGTCTGCCCATATATTCCCTAACTATTCTGTCTCTGCAGACCCTATCTGGTCTCCATTAACTCTTCCACCTCCCTACATCCTATCTAATATACCCCATGTCTATCCCATGCATGCTTGAAGCCCCCACTGTTCTACCCTCCGCCACTTCTATTGGCAATCTATTCCAGGCCTGCACTACCCTTTCAGTTAAGAAATAGTTCCTCACATCAATCTTGAACTCCCCCTTCCCCCCCTCCAGTTTCCCTGCATGCCTCCTGGTCCTGGTGCTTGTTCTCATTTGAAAGAGACTCCCCACCTGTATCCTATTCACCCCTTTGAAGTATTTGTAGGTCTTCATCATATCCACTTGCTCTCCTTTTTCTAGGATGTACATGTTGAGATCCTCAATCTATCTGTCTTTGTTGGGCTTCTCATGCAAACCACACACCATTTTAGTTGTCATGCTCTGGACTGCACCTACTCTATCTATGTCCTTTCTGAGGTGTGGGCTCCAAAATTGAACACAGTACTCTAGGTGTGGCCATACCAGCGAGTGAAATAACGGCAAAACCACCTCCCTCCTCCTGCTGGAGAGATCCCTCCCTATGCAACCCAGCATTCCACTTACCATACCCCCTGCCTTGTCACACTGCCCTTCCACCTTGAGTTCCTCAGATAGGATAACCCTAAGGTCCTTTTTCCTGTCTAGTGGATGTCTGTACCCCCCCAATCATATACTCAGCGCTGGGGTGTCTAAATCCTAGGTGCATTATTTTGCACTTTTCGGCACTGAAGCTGAATTGATAGTTTTTGACCATTCTATGAGTTTCCCAAGATCCCTGCATACTTTTTCCACCCCTTACTGAATGTCCGTCTTATTGCATATTTTGGTATCATCTGCAAAAAGGCTCTTGATGCCAAGTTATTGGTACCTACAGCCATGTGGAACTGGTATTTTGTGGCATCCAGGGAGACGCTGCTGTTGCTGCCATGTCCTGTGCCACCTCACCATCTATTTTGTCACTAAGTGCCAGCACTGCATTCCACACTACTTTCTGGTACTGAGTTGTGCAAGCCAAATTAGCTGCCTGTTTTAAGAGCAGGGAAGCTGTTGCATATACTTTCTGGCCATTGTGTTCATCTTCCTGGAATCCTCTTCAGGGGGGCTGTGCAGAGAAGGACCCTTGGCCTTCTCACAGACAGTCACCTTTACCACACCTTCATGATCAGGATGGGCATACAGGTATTCTACCCCCTGCCTGTCCGCCTGATACTTTTTCTCAGTTTTTGATCAGTGCCGACTGCTAAGTTTGGTGCTGACATGATTTTTGAGGTGGCTTTCTTAATGGACTTGTGTATGGGGACCAGTAGCATCTTTGTAGGAGCTAGTCCCATCATGTCCATTAATTCCACTCCCTCCTTATCCTCCTCTGTTTCATAAGAGGGGATGTTGAGGGTATCAACCATTTGTTTAATGAAGGATAAGCAAGAGATGTAGCCCTCAGTAACTCTAGGAGGGTAACCAAACACCTGCTTAAGAGAGCCATCAGGTTCTATAGATTCACCCTCGTCCTCCTCCTCCTCCTCTTCCTCCTCCTCCAGAAACTGGCAATAATATAATGTAATTGTAGACTTAAAGTTTGTAAATTTCGCAATAGCCACTACAGCAGAAGGCATTTCAATCCAGAGTTTGTCAAGATTTAATGTGGGGGGGGCCTTTAACCCAATGTCATTTTCGGCTAGGGTAATTTCAGCCCATTATTAGATACATATCTTGTTCCATATTTACTAGAAACTGGGATTAAATGTTCAAACATTTTACTGGGGTAACTGCGTTTTCATATTTTTTTTAGCACAAAGGAGTAAGGTTAAAGACATTCGATTGTCTTGGATACCAGTTAAGCATTTTAAAAGCTCTGATCACCTGTTCGGCAATCCTGCTGTCCTCTTGACACTAAGTACAGAAGCAGATGCCACAACCGAGATCCTTGGTCAGACACCATCTCAAGTTCAGTGTTCAGTACTGGTCCCCATATCTGAGAAGGAATACTGACACGATGGGGTTGTTATTAGTTTATGTGTAGCTTCTGTGTCATGCCTTTACCCAATTGTTTGTTGTGCACTCTATGCTGGACTATGCTGCACAGATTTTCTTGTTGTCATACCTGTGCTCTACTGTGTGCCATCCTCATGGCCCATGTCATGCCTGAAAATGGTCCCCAGAATCAGTGCACTTACCCAGTTAACAAATAAATACAGAAATAAATGAATGGAGACAGTTCAGAGAAGACCAACCAAAATGACTGACAGCCTGGCAAACATAGGCTATGCGGATTGTCTGTCTGATGAAACTTAGGGGAGACATGATTACAGTATTTAAGTATCTAAAGGGAATAATGTCATTAAACCAAGTGCAGCTTTTCAGGATGCACGAGGATGCAAGGACAAGCAATAGTCAATGCCACTGAAGGAAATAAGATTCAAGGGAAACATCAGGAAGAACTACTTCCCTGAATGGGTGATAAACACTTGGACTAGACTGCCACTCCATGTAGTATATCTATCAGATGATATACTGTAATGAATGTCAACCTCACACTCGGCAAGTACTTTGAGGAAAATGGGGTGACAGGGTTTTCTTACTGAGCTGGCAGAAGGAAGGAACTAGATGGACTGATGGTCTTGTTTCCATTTAGATATGTATGTCTGTGTTTATGTATGTACAGTATATATGTACTCCTCTAGTACAATGTAAACTAGTAGACTGTGAGCAGTAAGAAAAAAATACTCACCTTAGTAATGTTGTTTCTTCTAATGGAGTCTTGCTATATTATGACAAGTGCAGTTTGTCCCACCACTAGAACTGCTCCAGAGGTGAAAGAGTTAACTTCCATGCAGAGCATGGAGCTTAGAGCGCGAGCTCGGTTAAAGAAGCTCTGTTAGGGTGGTTTCAAACCGAAACCGTCAGATCTTTACGAGCAAAACTCACTAAGGTTCTGTGTGGAAGCTGTAACCTACACTAGCCAACTGGCTACTAACATATTCACATTTTCCTGGTCCCAACACCAAGACTCAAGTCAGTGGACCAGAAAAATAAGATAAAATAACTAAATAAACACAACACCCAAACATGAAAGAGGCATCAATAAATGCCAACAGTGGACTGCCCACCCCATACCCAAAGTAGATGTTCTGAGAGGGCAGGCTGGGAGTTGTAATATAGCAAGACTCCATTAGAAGAAACAACATTACTAAGGTGAGTAATTTTTCTTCAAACAACATGAAGTCTTGCTATATTATGACAAGTGCAGACTACACAGCAGTACCTCCATGGAGGAGGGACAGAACCTACTTAGGAATAGGCTCTGAAGCACACTGTCAAACTGAGCATCCCTCCTGGCCTGAATATCCAGGGAGTAATGCTTGGTGAAAGTGTGTACTGTTTTCCAAGTAGCTGCTTGACATATCTCCAAGATAGGGATGTCTCTAGCAGCAGCTAGAGATGCAGCTGTACCTCTGGTAGAGTGAGCCTCAGGCCTGAGGGCGAACCTTATCCAGCTTTTGATAGCAAATTGATATAAGAAACGATCCACCTGGCAATGGATCTTTTAGTGGCAGGTCTCCCTTTCCCAACCTCACCGTAAGTGAGAAACAGTTGGAGGGAGTCAAACCTGTGACCCTTGGTACGCTCTATGTAGTAACTTAGGGTCCTCTTAACATCTAAGCTGTGCAGCCTCCTCTCACCAGAGGAGGAATGGTCAGTGAAGAACACTGGAAATGAAATAGATTGGTTAAGGTGGAAATCTGAAACCACCTTAGGCAAAAACTTCCTGTTAGTCCTGAGGACTACTTTATCCCTGTGAAAGGAAATAAAGTCAGTCTCTACTGATAAAGCCTGTAACTCACTTATGCGCCTGGCAGAAGTGATGGCTACTAGAAATACAGTTTTCCAAGTCAAATACTTAAGCTCTGCCGAAGACAGAGGCTCAAAGGGGGGTTGCATCAGCTGAGCAATGCATACATTAAGATCCCAAGCAGGGCAGGGTCCCTGAATGGAGGATTGGTATGAAGCAATCCTTAAAAAACTTGGAAAATACAGGGTGAGCAGAGAGAGAAGAGGGCTTCCCTGCTGAAATGAAGGCAGAGACAGCTGCCAAGTGCACTTTCAGGGTAGCTGGTCTCAGTCCCAAAGAATTAAGATGGACCATATAGTCCAATACAGTGGGTAGATCAGCAGATTCCGGGGAAACATGTTTCCCAGAACACCATATGGAAAACCTTTTCCACTTGGAGTTATAGGTAGCCCT
Organism: Neoceratodus forsteri; assembly: GCA_016271365.2. NCBI lineage: Eukaryota > Metazoa > Chordata > Ceratodontiformes > Ceratodontidae > Neoceratodus > Neoceratodus forsteri. Next base: position 212,645,338 of record JADMNL010000027.1, read on the forward strand.
GGTGGAAGGCTTCCTAGCAGCCTTCAGGATTTCGAGAACACTTTGAGAAAGTTGTAGATCAGCAAACTCTAACTGCTCAAGAGCCAAACCTTGAGGTTGAGGGATTTGAGATTCGGATACCAAACTCTCCCCTGAGCACAGGTTAACAGATTGTGGTTCCTGGGAAACACAGGGGAAGATGGACTGCTAAGGACAGAAGGAGTGGGTACCAGGGCTGCCTGGCCCAGTCTGGAGCAATCAGGATCATTTTGTAGGGCTGAGACCTGATTTTGACTAGTACTTTGAACAGGAAAGGGAAGGGGGGAAAGGCATAAAGAACCTTCCCTTCCCAATCGAGGAGAAAGGCATCCAGGGGGACTGAGCCCAACACTGGGGGCCTGCAACAAAAAAGTGGAAGTTGATGATTGTCTGGGGCTGCAAAAAGATCTATCTGAGGAGTGCCCCATCTGGCAAACACTATCCCCAGTACTAGGGGATCCAGTGACCATTCGTGATGGCCCTGGGAAATCCTGCTGAGAGCATCTGCCAGGACATTCTCCTTGCCTGGGAGGTGAACTGCTATGAGGGAAGTGTTCAGGGAATAAGCCAGAGACCACAACTTCATCGCCTCGGTGCACAAGGCCGAAGACCGAGTGCCCCCTTGTTTGTTGATGTACCACATTGTAGTGGTGTTGTCTGTTCTGACCTGTACCACCTTGTTCTGAACAGATGCAGAAAAACCTGAAGTGCTAGAAAACAGCTCTGAGTTCCAACAGATTGATGTGGAGCAGAGATTCCTGAGGGACCATAACCCCTGGGTGGAGAGGCCCATGTGAGCTCCCCATCCCAAGAGGGATGCATCTGTAGTAAGGGTCAAGGAGGGACAGAGGGATGAAAGGGACCCCTTGTCTCAGATTGCTCTGATCCTGCCACCACTGAAGGGCCTGGATCAGGGTTCGAGTCACTGGGATTAACTTGATAGGGAATCTTTCTTTGAGACCAGAAAGCTCTCAAATGGAACTGAATGTCCTCATCTGAAATCTTGCTTCTTGCACTACAGCTGTGGAGGCAGCCATGTGTCCTAGGAGCTGCAGGAAATGCCTTGCTGGTTGAGAGACCTGCAGAGTGAAGGACAAGGCCAGGGCCACTAAGGTACTTACCCTTTCCAAGGGAAGGAAGGCTCTGGCCTGCTTTGTGTCCAGTTCTGCGCCTATAAAGGTGAGTACCTGGACAGGTTCCAAAACTGACTTTGGAAGATTGAGAAGAAATCCCAGAGAGGTAAGCAGCTGCTGGGTAACTATCAGGTGTGATTTGACCTGGTCTGGAGACTGACCCACAATGAGCCAGTCGTCCAGGTAGGGAAAATGGCAATCTTTGCCTTCTTAGATGAGCAACTGCTACTGCCAGACATTTTGTGAACACCCTTGGCAGAAGTGAGGCCAAGGGCATTGCTCTGAACTGATAATGGCCTGAGGGCAGTTCAATCTGAGGTACTTTCGATGGGAGCTTCTGATAAGAACATGGAAGTAGGCATCCTTGAGGTCCAGGGAAGCTAGCTTGTTCCCCTGGCCTTAGGGAGGGTAAAATCATTCCCAGTGTCACCATTTTGAACTTTGGTTTTAAAAGGTGCTTGTTTAGATATCTTAGATCCAGGATAGGCCGCCACTCTCCTGTCTTTTTTGGGGTAAGGAAGTACCTAGAGTACAGACCCTTGCCTGGTGTGGGGGAGAAACCCTTTCTACAGCTCTGAGAGCCAGGAGGGTTGAGACTTCTGTTTCCAAAGCAAGAGTCTCCAAAGGGTTTGCAGGTGGAAAAGATCTGGCTCTCATCTTTGGAAATTTTTTGAAGCTCAGAACCAGACCCTGGCTCACTACTTCCAGGACCCACCTGTCTGATGTTAAAGACTCCCAGTCCTGGACGAAGTAAGCCAGCCTGCCCCCTACAGGTAATGGAGAGCCGACCCTGGGCATCCCATCAGGGTGCCTGTTTGGCAGGGGCTTTAGGCTGAGGGGTGGGAGCAGGCCTGCTCGTACCCCGTCTGCCTCTCCCTCTGAAGAACCCCCTCTGAGCATAGGCTGAAGAGGAGGAGGCCTGGGTCTGGTAAAAAGGCCTGTGAAAAGGCCTGCCCCTACCCCTGGGGGGCTGCCTCTGAGGAGTGGCTTGCCGTTCCTTGGCTTGTGCACTCCTATAAGTGGTTCTATATTCATCCATTTTCTTCATATAATTCTCTGTCTGCTCCCCAAACAGAGAATTTCCCACCACAGGAAAATCCATAGCCTTAGACTGGGTATCCTGTGACAAAGTAGTACACCTGAGCCAGGCCAATCTCCAAAAGCCACAGATGTAGCCATGACTCTAGAGGATACATCATTAGAATCCACTGCAGCATGGAATTGCACCTTAGATGCCTCAATACCATCAAGAGCCACCTGCTCCAGCTCCTTTGCAAGCTGGCCAGGGACCTGTTTGGCTAAGGCCATGACAGTATCCCATCTAGATTTCTGGTATCTCGAAATATAAGCCATATAGTTTGCTTGTCTGAGTCCCAAAGATGCTGCCATGTATTGTTTTTTGGCCATGGCATCAATCTTCCTGGAGTCCTTGTCAGGAGGATGTGAAGCCAGGGGAATATTAGCTTTATCACAGGCTGCAGCCTGAACTACTCCAACATGACTGCATTGCTGTGAAAGAAAATCTGTATCAGGACCTGACAAAGTGTACCTCCTATCCATCTTTTTATCTACAGGAGGCACAGAATTAGGAGCTTTTAAAATTTTTATTGTTTGTTTCCTAAAAGAGTTATGCAAAGGGATGGACAATCTCCTGGATTCTGGGATATCCATCATCTCTACATAGTCAGGCTCCTCTTGCTCATCCAAAGCCTCCTCTAAGGGAAGCTGGAGGGTCTCAGCAACTTTTTTATAAAACAAAAAATGAGAAGGGGACTCAGAAAGCCTAGGGGGAGATTCACCTTAAGGTCTGTCTGGGGAGATGTCCGGTTCAATGGGCACATCCAGACTTTCAAAGTCACATTCACACTGATCATAATCCTCCTCCCCCTCCTCTGGTTCATAAAACTCTTCTATATCATATTCCTGAACCGGTGGAACCGACCGAACCGACCTCTTGCCAGATAGTGGCGGTTCGGAGGGAACCGGGGACAGAGACTGGACAATCTGTATTGCCCTGGCTATCTCTGCAGCAGCTGGAGAAGGAATTTTGGACTCCAAACATGCTGATTTTTCAGTTTTCTTTGCTGGAACTGGCTCCTCAGAGCCAGCTTTTCGTTTGCACGAGGAAGTCTCGCCCTGGTCAGAGGGCACTCCCTCCGGTTCGGTTGGCACCGAACCGGGCTGGCCATCCGGGTCAGTGGACATTTTGGCCTCGCGTTCTCTGAGCCTGCCCACTCTCTTGTCCAGGGTGGCTGCAGGGACATTTTTACAAATCTGGCAGTCTGAATTGAGGTGGTCAAACCCCAGACAATAGACACATGTAGTGTGTGGGTCAGCCTTGGCAAAGGCTTCCCCACAGACACTACAGTGCTGAAACCCAGTGGGCCTGGTTTTTCTTTTGGGTTTCTCAGACATGATGCCAGCCTAACCAACAAACTTGCCCTTTTAATGGCAGTGCCAGGCAAGACACCCTTATCGGTTCCAAACCGTGTCACGGGTCGTGGAAAAAAACGTAATGAAATCCGGTTTTTTTAGAACCAATAAGAACCGGGAACCGCACTCTAACAAGCCTTAAAGGGCTTTAAAACCAAGTTTAAGTACAATTCGATCGGTTCAAACCGAACCGATAACAATTTACAAGTTCCACACAGAAAAACCTATCTTTTACTTACAATACCATAGACAGAGCTTGAACCGATCGGTTTGCGGTTAAAATAAATAAATCGCGGTTAAATTCAACGAGAAATAGCGTTTTAAACCGAGGAAATGAACCGAGCAACAGGAGGAATCTCCGGAGCGACTGTTCAGTGAGGCGGAGTAAAGAATCTGACGGTTTCGGTTTGAAACCACCCTAACAGAGCTTCTTTAACCGAGCTCGCGCTCTAAGCTCCATGCTCTGCATGGAAGTTAACTCTTTCACCTCCGGAGCAGTTCTAGTGGTGGGACAAACTGCACTTGTCATAATATAGCAAGACTTCATGTTGTTTGAAATGATAATGAGCTTCAAATCTTTGTAAAGAACTTTACTTAAATTATAGTTTTCAACCTGACCAACAACTGTCCTCTTTAATGCAGAAAATTGTCTTTTTGTTTCAAAATAAAATGAAAAAAAAGTTACCTCTCACGTGCATTAAAAGAAATGTAGGATTAGACCTCCCTTTCTAGAACACTTTATCTACATTGAGTAAAGTACGTTCATGCCATTTGGAAATTCCTCCTCTAGTATTCTGCATGAATTGGGACAGACTCAGACTAGATTATGAACAAACCATAAATTGTATACAGCAATTCAGAGAGAATAAAGCACAACCGCATGAAAAGGATATCCTGGTGGTCTGAATCCAGCCACTAGAGGAAGACCAACAACATAACCTGGATTTCCACTTAAGGGAACTGGTGTTTTAGTTATCTGCAAGACAACAAGAATAATGAGAACACAAGGACAGTATTTTAGCATTTATTAAATAGCTGGTCAGAAATAAGGGTGAACTTAAGGGGGAAATTGTAAAAAAACAAAGACAAGGCGCTGCGTCAGCATGTGGTCTAAAAGCAAAACAAAATGGTTATATTAAATGTACGCTGAAAGTAGAAAATAGAGTTAAAAATCTACGTTTCGACCTTAGGTCTTCTTCAGGAAATATCTAAAAGAAAAAAACAAGTTAGTGTAGAGGAGAGGTAAAATGAGAGAGATATATATGTGGAGAAAGAAGAAGGGGGAGGCAAAGAGAGAAGAAGTGATAAATGGTAAGATTAAGAGAGAATCTGTGAAACAAAAAGGTGATGATGGGAAAGATAAAACATAATGGGACAGAAAGAGCTGGGGAAGTTCCCAGGTAGAGACAGATTAACAGGGCCTTGTAAGAAGGTTGAAAGGTGACAAATGTGTGAGAAGGAGACAGAAATGGAGACATATGGTGAAAATGAAAATAAATCAGTACAAAAACAAATTGACTTTAGGAAAAAAAAAAAAAAAAAGGGGAGGCTGAAAGATGTTAGTGGAATAAGTCTATCATTTAAACCAGAGGGCTGCTGGGAGCCAAAGGCGGATGATCAGCTTGGCTTCCATGTTTTTCTATGGTTAGGATCCCGAAGCCCTGCTGAAGGACACAAACAGAAAGGTCATTGACATTGTGGTCCCTGGAGATAAAGTGATACAATGGGTTTAGCAGTTTCACCATTCCTGACCGCTTTGTAATGTTCCCTGAAACGGTCAGCAAGGCGCCTACCAGTTTCTCCGATGTAAATAGCTGAACACCTCCTGCAAGAATACAGTACACTACATTAGTGGAGGTGCATGAGAACTCCTTGGTGATGTGAAAAACACCTGTAGGCCCCGAATCTCAGTTACACTGGAAATAAATTTGCAGGTGTAGCAGCGAGCCCTGTTGCAAGGTTTGGTACCTGGGGGAAGAACTGTTAGGAGTGGGTAGGCTGCTTTTACCAGGAGATTGCTTTGGTTAGGTGGCGGTGGGAGGCAATAGGTGGTTCTGTAAAGGAAGCACCAATGTTGAGTCAGTTTGCAAAATGGGAAAGTTACTAGTGATGATCCTGTGAAGAAGGTGTGCTCTGATGGAAAGGAAGAACTAGTGGAATTACTGTTGTTCTTGTGTGACAGTATCCCTCCTGCGGGGTCAAGGTTACGGGCATACATTGACCCGAGAGTGCTCTGTCCACTGTGCTTTTAGGGTATCCCCTGTTGATAAAGAAACTATGCATTATTTGGGTCTGCTCAGCAAAATCATCCTCTTCACTGCATAACCTGCGAAGTCTAAGAAACTGTGAATAAGGCAGGCCATTCTTGACATGTTTAGGATGGAAGGAGCTATGGAGGAGGAAACTGTGAGAGTCAGTGGGTTTGTAATAGACTGATGTCTTCAGACCAGTGTTCTGGACTGAGAGCTGGATATCCAGGAAAGGCAGTGTAGAGGAGGATACTTCAACAGTGTACTGAAGGGAAGGATGAGCCGTGGTGAACTTGTCAAGGAAGACTTGGAGGGTCTCCTGGAGCAGGAGGTGGCCCCACACAGTCATCAATGTAGCGTTTTAGAGTTCAGGCACAGTCCCTGTGAATGAGAGAAAAACATTCCTCCACCCAACCCACAAACAGATTAGCAAAGCTGGGACCCATCTTGGTACCCATGGCAACTCCACTGACCTGCTGAAAAAAATTGTTATTAAAAGAAAAAGCATTGAGTGTTAGAACCAGTTCTGCCAGACGAGTTAGTGTGTGTGTGGGTGGCTGCTGGACTTCCCGCTTGTTCAAGAAATGCTGCAGAGCTGTCAGACCATCATCATGGGGGATCACTGTGTAAAGAGAATTTGTCAATTTGTTTTTGTACTGATTTATTTTTCATTTTCACCATATGTCTCCATTTCTGTCTCCTTCTCACACATTTGTCACCTTTCAACCTTCTTACAAGGCCCTGTTAATCTGTCTCTACCTGGGAACTTCCCCAGCTCTTTCTGTCCCATTATGTTTTATCTTTCCCATCATCACCTTTTTGTTTCACAGATTCTCTCTTAATCTTACCATTTATCACTTATTCTCTCTTTGCCTCCCCCTTCTTCTTTCTCCACATATATATCTCTCTCATTTTACCTCTCCTCTACACTAACTTGTTTTTTTTCTCTTTTAGATATTTCCTGAAGAAGACCTAAGTCGAAACGTAGATTTTTAACTCTATTTTCTACTTTCAGCGTGCATTTAATATAACCATTTTGTTTTGCTTTAAGGGGAAAATGTCACCCCCTTAGGACTCAGTGTCCCTACTTTAAAAAACATGTTTTGATTCTTCACATTCTGTAGAAATGTAGATGTAGCTAGTAGTTTGATTCTGATTATTTTTCCTTTTAAAAAGTGAAAAACAGACTACCCACCATACTGGTGTTATCATACAAAACCACGTTTGTTTACATTCCTTGATCAACTCCCACTGCATCTTATCTGAACGTAGGAACACCCCAAACACAGTCCAGCCACTTATTATGCAGTGTGAGTAAAGGAGATTATTGCATCATGAGTGGCTTCACTGTTGGGGGGTGTTTCTAATGTTCAAGAAGTATATAATAAGAGTAGACCAAGGATTTGAAACAAAACAAGGTTGGGTATTGCTGTACATTAGCATGCATTTCAGTTCTACTGAGCAAGGAGGCAGATAAAACAACCAGCAACATCAGTGAATTTTAGAGAAGGTAAGCAAGTAATAATGCGGATTTTTAACTAGAAATAATATCACGCTGAAAAGGTTGACAGTGTCCCTTTACGTAGAAGACGATCTGCTTGCACCAGTACTCAAGTCTCTTCTTGCTGTTAACAAAGTAACAGCGGACACTTTGAAGTTTAAAGATTAAAAGCTGCAATCCAATTTTTATTGCTGGTTTTACCAGCTATTCTTGAAATCAGAGTAAGATGTTCTATATTCCCCACAGAAAGCAATGGAGTGGCTTAAGAATTATTCAAAATAACACTTGGCTGGGATGTGCCACAGAAACTTACTCCACATGGAGTTTCCCATTCCTGAAGTATGACTACTGTACAAGAAAAAGTTACAGGTCAGTTGAAAGTGATCCTCCACAGTGGTGTTTAAAACAGTCCACTAAAATGCTGCTGTGAACTGAAGTTGTTCTACCCCTGCAAACAATGGAGTAGTGGTGGTGGTGGGGAAAGTACAGTTACATAAGAACTTACCGTAACAGCAGATCTTCTAGAGAGGCTCTTGCAGTAGGTAATTACATATAGGACTGACGTCGGCAGGCGGCAGGACCCCACGGAAAAATTTCTAGCTAGCAGTCCCTGGCTAAGGACCTTCCATCGCCAGGTGACCGACGCCAGGAGACGCCGGTATAAAGGGTCGGGTCCCCTGACGCCCGCCTTCAATTCTTTTTCCCGCCACAGGCCAAAAGAGGCCGGACGAGAGGAGCGGATATTTCCTCAATGGAAAAGGAGCTGAAAAGCTTAGGGGATGGAGGGGGAAAGATATCTACTGCAAGAGCCTCTCTCAAGATCTACTGTTACGTTAGTTCTTACGTAACTGTACTATCTTACTTCGAGAGGGCTCTTGCAGTAGGTAATTACATATAGGACTGAGTCCCAAGCAGTCTGGAACAAGAAGAAGCACACGGGAGGAGGAAATCTACTCCAAGTAGAACCTCTAGCTGTGCAAGCCTTAAGATAGGAGGCCCTGCAGAACAGCCAGCCCAAAGCCTGCTCTACGGCGAGAGGCAATATCCAAACTGTAATGTTTTGTAAAGGTATGGACGGAGGTACAGGTGGCGGCAGCACAGATGTCTGCCGCTGACACATTCTTGAAACAAGCCGCTGAGGCAGCAACTCCCCTGGTGGAGTGGCCTCTTACTTGACCCGGCAGGATCTTGTTGTACTTGTCATAACAGAAAGTGATGCAATGAGCCAACCATTTGGATAGGCATTGCTTAGACACAACATTGCCTTCTCTTTTGGGTGCAGAAGAGACAAACAATTGATCTGTCTTCCTGAGATCTTTTGTCCTGTTACTGTAGTATCTCAGAATCCGGTGAACACGTTGTATAATATATATATATATATATATTTCTATATAATCAAATCACACGCACGCACACATACAAATACAATAAAAAAAAACTAGATAAACATGTGGGGAATAGTGCAATGTAATGGCTGTGGGGCAGCAGTCTTCCGGGAGTCTTTCTGGAGGCTGAGATGCTGCCTATTTGCAGACAACTATCTGCCCTGAGGGAGGAAGTTGCCGCCTTCAGGCCACACTGGACAGTAGTAAAGAAACCTTCCCCAGGCCACACTGGACAGTAGAAGGGAACTCCCCATCCAGGGAGCACTAGCGCCACCACCACTACCTCAGAGGTTGCGAAGAAAGCACAGCAGTTGGACCACAGTGGGCTCAGGGAGGGTGAGGAGGGTGGAACAGAGGCACACCCAGTCAATTGTTCCACTCCACAATCCATACACCATTCTGGGGGAGCATAGCTCCCCTATGGGTGTACCCGCAGAGAAGACTGATGATAACTGTCACAAGGGAGGCCCACAGAAAGGAGGCAGAGGACACCAAAGGGAAAGGAAGCAGCTCCTGGTGGGGGACTCAATTATTAGGGGTATAGAACTGGGGGGAGATGAGAAAAATGAAGTAAGGTGCCTGCCTGGTGCCATGGCTTGGAGGGACAGGAAGCGCATCCTCAGGATCACGAGAACAGCTGCAAGGGATTCCGAGCTGGACGTAATTGTCCACCTAGGGACAAATGACTTGGCTCATCATGAGATTAGAGCAGTGCAGGAGGACATTGCAGAGTTGGGGAGGGACCTAAGACGAGTAGCACACAGTTTCCTTCTCAGAGGTGCTGCCTGTCAAAAGCATGGGGAGGCGAGGTAATGGCACCATGCAGTTTAATGAATGGTTGAAAAATGGTGCGGACCACAGGGTTTGGCTTCATTGGGGACTGGGGTTCCACCTGGAGGGACACCAGCCTATACTGGCAGGATGGTCTGCATCTGTCCAGGAAGGGAACAAGTCTTTTGAGCAATCGGTTTAAATGCTTCATTGACAAGCTTTTAAACTAGTCAAAGGGGGAGGCACTGACAAGCAGCAGGAAAATCCCAGCCTCTCCCTACAAAACAGGGTACTAAATGAGAAAAAGACAGAGGTAGAATGGTCAGTGGGGGATGCTGCACTGGAAGGTAAAGCCATCAAAAAATGGAGAGCAATGAGTACTAATGCCCGTAGTCTGGGTAACAAGCTTCCTGAATTAGTGGCCTTGATGGAGGAAGAACATCTGGATATCGTGGCAGTCACAGAAACATGGTACACACAAAACCATGACTGGGACATAAACATACCAGGATACACTGTGTACAGGAGGGACAGGGAGGGTAAAAGAGGAGGAGGAGTAGTTCTTTACATAAGGGAAGGAATAAAAGCAACAGAACAAAAGGTACACAGGGAGGAGAAGAAGCACTGTGGGTAAATTTGGAGACAGGCAATGGCACCACAATACGCAGAGGGGTTAGGAACAGACTTTCTCAGGGGAGGAAATGGACAGGGAAATGATAGAAAGTATACTTAGAATGGCAGAAAAGGGAGATATTGCTGATGGTTGGTCTGAATATGCCAGATGTTAACTGAGTGCAGTTGCAGCTGCCACTTAAGAGTGCAGTTATTCTAGATGCCCTACAGGGGCATGCCTTAGACAACTAGTACTGGAGCCCACTCGAGAGGGAGCAATATTAGACTTGATTCTCTCAAATGGAGATGGTGAGAGGATTACAGATGTAGAAGTGGGTAGCCATCTGGGAACTAGCGACCATCGAACAGTATGGTTCACAATAAACACAGCAATAGAGTCAAGCATACAAAGACAAAAGTACTGGACTTTAGGAGGGCTGACTTTGCCAAATGGGTGAGTGCCTAAGGACGCACTAGCAAATGGGCAGGAAGGAGGGTGGAAGAACAATGGGAATAATAAAACTGCCATCACAGAGGTAACGAGCCTTGTGTGAAGCAAATAAACAAAACAAGATGATGTAAGAAACCACTATGGTTCTCAAAGGAAGTGGCAGGAAGGTTCAAGAGAAAAGAAAGCATTCAGGAAGTACAAGGAATCGAGAAGGAGCAGGACAGAGAACTGTATCAGTTAAAGCAAAGGAGGCTGGGAGGCAGTCAGAACAGCAAAGGCCCAAACCGAGGAAAAGATAGCCAACTCAGTTAAGAAGGGGATAAAACCTTTATAGGTACATCAGGGGCGAAGGAAGACCAAGGGAGGGATAGCAAGGCTTAATAAAGGGGCGGGAGGGTGGGCAGAGGAGACTGTGAAAGGCAGAGATACTAAACAAATATTTTTGCTCAGTATTTACAAAGGAAGAGGGAGGTACATAAAACAAACAGTAGTAACACTCTGGATACAGAAGTTGATACGGCCCATTTACAGAACAAAGGGTTCTGAAAGAACTCTTAAAACTGAAGGTGGACAAAGCAATGGGGCCTGATGGGATTCATCCCAGAATTCTAAAGAACTAAGGGTAGAACTAGTGACACCACTGACTACCCTTTTAACAAATCATGGGAGGATGGGTGGTACCCGAGGACTGGAGGAGGGCAGATGTGATTCCCTTCACAAAAGTGGGAGCAAGGCAGAAGCAGGAAACTATAGACCTGTTAGTTTAATCTCAGTGATAGGGAAATGATGGAATCACTTCTAAAGGAAAGAATTGTCGAGTATCTAGAGGCCAGAGGGCACAGGACCCTAGGCAGCATGGATTCACAGCGGAAGGTCATGCCAGACGAATCTGATATATTTCTTTGACTGGGTGACCAAAGTAGTAGATCAGGGAGGGGCTGTGGACATGGCCTACCTAGACTTTAGCAAGGCATTTGACATAGTCCCACACAAAAGATTAATATGCAAGTTAGCCAGCCTGGGAGTGGGTCCCAAGATGACAGCCTGAGTAAAGAATTGGCTGGAGAATAGGACACAGAGAGTAATAGTAAATGGAGTCCACTCAGAAGGAAGGAGGGTTACTAGTGGGTACCTCAGGGTTCAGTATTAGACTGGTCCTCTTCAATGTCTTATAAGTTTACATTGCAGAAGGACTGGAAGGAAAGTATGTCTCTTTGCAGATGACACTAAGATCTGCAACAGAGTTGATGCACAGGATGGGGTGGAAAGGATGAGAAGGGACTGGCAAGGTTAGAGGAATGGTCAAATGTATGGCAGCTTAGATTCAATGCTAAGAAGTGCAGGTAATGCACCTGGGAGAAAAAACCCAAGGGAAGAGTACACAATGGGGGGTGAGATACTAACAACAACAAAATGGAAAGGACCTGGGGTAGTCATATCAAATGACCTAAAGACGGGCAAGCAATGTGAGAGGCAGCAAGGAGGGCTGGGGATCCTGGGATGCATAGGGAGAGGCATCACCAGTAGAAAACAGGAAGTTATTATCCCTCTGTACAGACAGCTGGTGAGACCCCATCTGGAGTACTGTGTGCAGTTCTGGAGACCCAATCTCCGCAAGACATAGACAGGATGGAAGCTGTCCAGAGGAGGGCAACTAAAATGGTGCAGGGTCTGCACCAGAAGACATATGAAGAGAGACTAAGGAGCTTAATATGTATAGCCTCAAGGAAAGAAGGGAGAGGGGGGACATGATAGAAACGTTCAAGTACCCTCAAGGGAATCAACAAAGTCCAAGAGGTAGCATCTTTCAAAAAGAGAGTGCAGAACAAGAGGCACAATTTGAAAATAGAGGTGAGGGGCGGCTCAGAGGTAATTTAAGGAAGTATTTTTACAGAGAGGGTTGTGGATGCATGGAACAGCCTTCGAAGGAGGTTGTGGAGTCAAAATCAGTGGTGGAATTCAAGCATGCATGGGATAGTCATAAGGCAGTTCTGGGGGGTGGGGGTAGAAAGAAGTAGGCTGCTGGTTAACTAGGATCTGCAGCTTATCCAGTAGGTAGGGAAATGGGCAGACTGGGTGGGCCAAGCGGTCCTTATCTGCCGTCAAATTCTAGGTTTCTATGAACGTCCATAGTATGGAGTAAATACTCCCCTTGATTGGAGTACTGCGTAAAGAAGGTGGGCAAGTCAATGGACTGGTTCAGAGTAGACTCCGTTACTACCTTAGGGAGAAACTTAGGGTTAGTGCGCAGAGCCACACGTTCCTCGTGAAAAATCAAGTATGGAATTTTACACATCAGGGCCTGGAGCTCGGAAATTTTCCGAGCGGAAGTAATGGCCACCAGAAAGAGAGTCCTCCATGAAAGGAACTTCAAGTCTGCGGAAGCTGCCGGTTCAAAAGGAGGCAGAGTAAGTTTCTTGAGAACAAAGTTCAAATCCCAAGGGGGGGCAGGAGTACGTATAGGAGGACTCAGATGGAGGACCCCTCTAAGGAAAGTCTTAGAGACCTCCAGTTGAGCAAATGTCTTGTCTGCAAAGGGAACATGATAGGCTGAGATGGCCGCCATGTGAACTTTCAGAGAAGAATGACTAAGACCCAGGTCAAAAAGATGGCGTAGGTACTCCAGCAGAAGCCTGGCTGAACAGGAAAACGGTTCCACGTCCTTAGAAGCAGCCCAGATAGTGAACCTTTTCCACTTCATGGCGTGAGTAGATCTAGTAGAAGGTTTTCTAACCTCCACCAAAATCTTCACCACTTGGGGAGAAACCCCAAAGCAACTTTGAGCTATGTCTGCAGGAGCCATGCATGAAGCTGAAGTGACTTGAGACCTGGATGGACCAGAGTCCCCTGATCCTGGGTCAGCAAACCTCATGACAGAGGAAGAGGAAGAGGATGATCCTCTGAGTTTTGTTGTAGAAGAGAGAACCAAACTTGCCTGGGCCAGAAAGAAGCAATCAGAATCATTCGTGCTCCTTCTGAAACTAGTTTCTGTAAGACTTGTGGGATAAGAGGAATTGGGGGAAAGGCATAGACGAATCTGTCCTTCCAGTCTAGAGACACAGAGTCTCTCCAGAAAACGCTTCACTCTGGAATGAGCAAGCAGTAGTCGGGAAGCTTTGCGTTTAGAGGAGAAGTGAACAGGTCGACCTGTGGTGTTCCCAGTGTCAGAAGATACCTCTAGGACCCTCTGGTCCAGTTCCCACTGTGAGCCAGAGCGGACGAAAGTGACTTAGCTTGTCTGCCAAGGCGTTGTCGATTCCCGGAATATGAATTGGTCGGAGGTGAAGGTCGTGTTGTGTGTTGCTCATCCCAAACCTCATTGCTTCCTGCAAAGAGGGTGGTAGGACTGAGTCCCCCGTTTGTTGATGTACCAAACCACGCACATATTGTCCGTCTGGACTGCTATAGGTCAGGAAGAATGTAGGGGTGAAGGGCTTGGAGAGTGTACAACACTGCCCGAAGTTTGAGCACATTGATGTGGAGTGTCTGTTTGAGCTTGAACCAAGAGCCCTGGGTCTGATGGGGACCGAGATGGGCTCCCCAACCTTCGCCCAAGGTGTCTGTGGTTAGAGTCTGGGAGGGGGGAGGAAGAAAGAAAGGAACTCCTCGAAGCAGGTTCTCTTGAGCCATCCACCATTGCAAGTCTCGAAGCATCGGCGAGGAGACTAGAACTGGGTGATCTAAGTCGTCCATTAGCTGATCCCATTGGGAGCGGAGTGTCCACTGAGAAACTCTCATGTGGAGCTAAGCACGAGGGATTGTCGGGATAGCAGCCACCATGAGCCTGAGAAGGTGAAGGACCGATCTTGCACTGACCCGCCTGCAGCCGGACAACAGACTTATCTGAGTCTGGAGGGTGGACGCCCGGTCCTGTGGCAGGAAGGCCCTGCCAATGGTCGTGTCTAGAATCGCTCCTATAAACTGTAGTCTCTGAGATGGGATCAAGTGAGACTTGGAATGGTTGATGGTAATACCCAGGCAGGCAACAACCTGCTGGGTAAGAGCGAGGCAGCGCATGAGTTCCTCCCTGGACGAGGCCGCCAGAAGCCAATCGTCCAGGTACGGGAAAACCTGCATACACACACACACACACACACACACACAACCCCCCCCCCCGAGTACGTAGGTAGGCCGCCACCACCACAAGGCATTTGGTAAATACTCAGGGAGCTGAGGATAGGCCAAACGGAAGTGCCTTGAACTGGTAGTGGTCCCCCTGGAACACAAAACGAAGATATCTGCGGTGAGACGGGCGAATGGAAATGTGCAGGTAAGCATCCTGCATATCCAGAGCGCACAGCCATTGTCCCGAACGGAGAGGGGCAGAAGGCTCTGCAAAGAGAGCATTCTGAACCTTTTGTATTCCACAAAAAGATTCAGGGAGCTGAGATCTAGAATGGGTCTCAGATCTCCTGTCTTCTTTGGCACCAGGAAGAAGTGGGAATAGTAACCCGTCCCTTGAAGATGAAGAGGGACAGGTTCCATCGCTTCTTTCAGTAACAGAGCTGAAATCTCTTCCTGGACCAAGAGAAGATGTTCCTGAATACATGACTTTAGTGGGGTGGCAAGGCAGTTTTCTAGAAACTCTATTGAGTGTCCTTCATGATCAGCTGAGCACCCAAGATCTGATGTTATCCTCCCAGCCCGTGAAGGTGGAGGGAAACCTCCCTCCTACCGGTTCCTCTGGGGAGTACGGAGGCTGTGGGAGAGGAGAGGAGTCAGGTGGTGTGGGGCAGCGCTGCAGCTGAAGCACCCGCTGCTTTTTTGGGTGGGGGGAACTTAGCAGCTGTGGGGGCCCGATGTTTTGTGGCCCGCTTTCCCTGGGGTTTCGCCTTGGGCTGATTCCGTCTGTGAAAGGGACGGCGCTGCGGCTGGTGGGGATGGTACATGGAGTCAACCGACTTTAGTGCCATCCATTTCTGCTGCAAATTGGTGATTATGTCCTTGACATCACCACTGAAGAGCACCAACCCCCGGAAGGGCACTTCCTGGATAGTGGATTGCACTTCCGGGACCAACCCTGACACACGGAGCCAAGCGTGACGACGTAAACCTACGGCAAAAGTTGAGCTTCATCCAGCAGTGTCCACTGCATCATAGATCGCCCAAAGCATGTGTTGACTGGCCGAACGTGCAGAGTGGACAAGATCAGCCAACTCCTGCTTGACCTGAGAGTCCAGCAGGGAGTCCAATTTGGCTTCCACCTGAGTAAGAATGGCCTTCTAGTAATCCCCCATATGAACGACATAGTTCAGGGCCCTGATCCCCAGCATGGAAGAAGCAAAAATCTTCTTGCCATACTGGTCCAGTAGGCTGGATTCTTTGTCAGGTGGCGATGAGCTAAGGTGTTTTGGGTTAGCCGACTGGCCGTGAGTGGTGCTAATCACTACCGAGTCAGCACGAGGGTGAGAATCTAAGAAGTCAACACCCTCGGGAGCCTGGTACAGCCTGTTCAACTTCTGCGGAAGTGGGGCTAGAGCCGATGGCTGTTTCCAAATGGTGGTAACAAGGTCGGCATGAGGCTCTATCCAGGGTGGCACCAAGGTGGGAGCTGTCACGGGCAGATCCAGATGCTCGTCGAGTTTCAACTGCTGAGGGTCTGGTTCCAAAGATTGCCACTCATGAACCTCCTGGATTTTGCGCAGCAACTCCGTAAAGGAAGGATCTTCCGGAGGCGACTTCAGAGGAGTCCTTGGCCTGGGCTTCGACGGAGAGCATGCCTTGTCGTCCCTGTCAGAGCAACCATCGGAAGAGTCCGAGGAGTCCGAGGGGGAAAAGGAAGAAGAAGAGGAAAAAGACTCCCTTTCCTGACCTGGGGGAGGAACTGACCCCTTGGGAAGCCCACGAGGAAGCATGTCCTGCCCCTCTCTGGACCCAGAGGGATTAGCCCTGGTGTTCGGAGGTGGTGAGGGAGTGTGCCGCCATGGACGTACGGGAACCTGGGTTGGCACCATCATCGGTAGATGGCTCTCCACCTCTCTGGTGAGCTGAACCTTGGCCTCAGCCCACCAGGAGGCCAGAGTCTCCTGCAAATCCACCGGCAGCTGAGAGGGCAGTGGAGGAGGAGGAGGAGGGGGTAAGGGTATGGATTATATCCATATGGAGAGTATTCGAAACCTGGCGGCGTCAGGTATTGTGGCGTCAGGAAGACCGGCGTCGGGTACTGTGGCACTGGATACTGTGGTCCCGGATACGACAGCATTGGATAGGACAGAGGAGCTGCCAGAGCACACGGCCTGGCCGGCGGCCTCACGGGCGGGTCCAGGTTGGAGAGCCCGGAGGGCGGAGGGCCCGGCGTTGGGGCGACATCCGGGAGCGGGATGTCAACCGGAATCGGTAGAACCAGCGTCGGGGCCGGTGTCTGAGGTACCAGCGTTGGAGGTACCGGCGTCTGGGAAACCGACGTCAGATCCGGCGGACCTGCAGGTGGACGGTCTGACGGAGGAGGAACCCCAGCGTCGCCCGGGGATGGAGGGGAAAAATCCTCGGGGTCGGGCTGGGGGGACTCAGGGTCCCCGGAGGGCAGCAAAGTCTGCAGAGAGCCGGGGACGACGGACATGGGGGGGGTCCGTTGTCAGCTCTTTCGCTGACCAGACGTCGGACAAACCGATATGCGGCTTTTCAGCGAGATCCCGGCGGGTGCCGGAGGAGCCGGCATCTGACTTACAGGACCCATCGCTGGTGGCAGACTGTGAAGGAGGATCGGCCTGGTCCGGTGGGAGAGGGGCTGCGTGCCACCCCGAAGGGTCGTGCAACTACCAGCCTTCTCCGCGCGGACGTCGGAGGAGCCGACATCTGGCTTGCCGAGTCGCCTGCTGCCGGTAGGCTCGCCATGGCCTAACTGGGAGGCCTAATAGCCCGAGGCGCCCGGGGTCTGAGGCGAGCCAGACGGTGGCCGACGCTGCCTCAGAAGCCTCTCAGGCAGCAATCAGGAGCGGTCTCCGGAGGGGACGTTACTCTGAAGCACGGTGACCCGAGGGAGTCGTGGAGGAGCCCTTGTCCCGGTGCCTCTCCTTGTCTTTCTTCTTCCGATGGCCTTCGGGGGAAGTGGACGCCGGCCGCAGTTTTTTGAGCTCCTTCTCCATAGAACTCATCTTTTTCTTCAGAATGTGGGCTTCCAAGGATTGCTGCCACCTTTAAACTGAGGCAGTGCTGGCACTTCTTGACTGGGTGATCGTGGCCTAGACAGAACAGGCACGGGGAATGGCCGTCCTTGTGCGGGAGTTGGGCGCCGCACGAGTCGCACTTATTTTTGTGCTCGGAGGGTGTAGGGGACGACATACACAGATGGATGTACTGACGATTGATGGTAAAAAAGCGAAAATACTTGGTAAAACCGACGAAGGAGGGCTGACCGAAGAACTTTTCCATGACTACGCTGAGCTAAGCGGCGAAAAGAACTGGAAGGCGGGCGTCAGGGACTGCCCCTTTATACTGACATCTCCTGACGCCGGTCACCTGATGTGGGGGCGGTCCCTCGCCAGGGACTGCTAGCTAGAAATCTTTTCCGTGGGGTCCTGCCACCTGCCGACGTCAGTCCTATATGTAATTACCTACTGCAAGAGCCCTCTCGAAGTAAGATCTACTATTCCCACCATGCAGAACAATGTGATCTTTTTTTTGTTTGTTTTACACTGTATCTGGTTTCTTTTTATAGAATAGCATATTTAAGCATGAGGTAATGCATTCAGGAGAGAAAATGGGAAGGCGGAAGCAGAACCGATGCATACTATGTTCAGCATCTGCAGTGGAATCAGATCACCTAATTGATATGCAACAGATCACTCCACTCTTCCTTTTCTTTGTTTTTTTTTTTTTTGTTGCCTGCTCCACCCCTTGCCCCTTACTGGTGCAGGTCACTTCCCGTGGTGGACCCATTGTTCAATCTTAACACAGACTTACTGGCCTATGGCATAGTGCAAACTGGCTTAGGACAGCGTGACTCTCCTCCAACTTTCCTGCAGTGGCTAGTGCGGGATTTCAATGGCCATCTTCCTCTCCCCATTTCCATAAAAGTATTCACTGGTGCGCAGTGGCACCCTTTCCCCATAAAATTTTTTGTTGATGTCAAAATGCACCCCCTCCCTCTCCTTGTGAAAGTGTTCCTGGGTGTCCACTGGCACTTCCTTCCTCCCTCGCAGATCACCACAACCCCCCCACCCTTGTCCCAGATAGCAGCCTGTACAAACCCTCTACTCACACTGCGAGTGAGCTACTGTCTGACTCACACAACTAGTTTGACGATATACTAGCTGGTACATTGATTTAGTAGTTGTGAGATGTTTTCCAAAATCACATAAGTGTTTTTACCTATAAAGCCCTTCTTGATCATCTCACTACTATATCACACTGGCAAACTGAATATATCGATATTTAATAGTTGCATGAGTTAGACAGCGGCTGGCCTAGGAGGTGAGCAGAGGGTTAGTGCTGGCTGGGACAAGGCTGGGGGGAATGGGGTACTCTGGGAGGTAGAGGTGCTGCTGGACACCATGGAAAGCCTCAATGAAGACAGAAAGACACAGGGGGTGCCACTGGACACCAAGAAAATGTTTATGGGGGGAGAGAGAAACACAGAATCCACTGGCCATAAGGACCGCCTGCCAACCAAGTCTGTCCATTTTCCCTACCCATTTCTACTATCCCCACTCTCTGTTTGTCTATGGCTATCCTTCACTCAGCTATCTTCACTCAGCTATGGCTATCTGTCGCTGATATAGCAGTAGTAAGAGTAAGAAATGGAAATTATATACCTACTGTAATTCTTGATCTTCTTGGACGAAGTCTCCACCACTCATTTGCACTAATGGGAGAGTACCGTGCTAAAATAATTCCCCGAGAAGAGCAGCAGGAGATAGGCGCTCACTCAGGACAGAACTGCATTGAGGACTGTCCTGCCAAAGGAAGTATGCTGTCTAGCATGGACATCCAGGGCATAGTGTTTCACAAAAGTGTGCACAGAGCTCCAAGTGGACGCATTGTAGATGTCTGTAATTGGCAAGTTTTGAATCTCTCCCAGAGATGCCGCGATCGCTCTGGTAGAGTGGGCGTACACTCAACCTTCCAGCTTGACCTGTGCCATTGAATAGCACTGGTGGAGACACGCTACCAGCCATGCCGAAATGCATCTGATGGCCACAGGCTAGCCCAGCCAGGCCATGTTGAATGAGACAAAGAGTTGCTTGGATCTGTGAATCTCTTGTTCTGTTGATGTAGAATCACATTGCCCTTTTTAAATCTGGAGAATCTAGGGTACGCTCCCCTTCATTTTGAAAGTTTGCAAAGTAGGTCGGAAGGACCAAGGGCTGGTACAGGTGGAATTCTGAGACTACTTTTGGAAGAAATTTAGAATGAGTTCTGAGAAACACCTTGTCCTTGTGAAATACTGTATATGGCGGATCTGTGACCAGGCCATGTATTTCAGACACTCTGCGAGCAGAAGTAATGGTCACAAGGCAGGCAGCCTTCCAGGTCAGGAACTTCAACTCGCAGGTTGATAGAGGCTCAAATGGCTTATGGGTGAGCATGTCTAGCACAATGTTAATATCCCAAGTGGCTACCGGCCTCCTGACTGGTGGTCTAGTGTGGAGGATACCTTTAAGGAACCTTTTGACCAAGGGCAGCTGAGCCACTTACTTATTGTGGATGAGCTCGTGGTAAGCTGAAATTGCACAGACGTGTATCTTCAGCGTCGAGTACTGCAGTCCTGCATTAGATAGGTCTAGCTGGTACTCTAACTCCTTGATTGGTGACCAAGTAAAGGGGTCCAGGGAAGACTTTGCACACCAGATGGAGAATCGTTTCCACTTTGCAGTGTAGGTTTTCCTAGCAGATGGCTTACGCACTGCTAGGAGAATGCCTGAGATTCTACGGGAGACGTTGAATCTACCTACTTCTATCTCCTCAGAAGCCAGGCATAGAGATGAAGGGACCTCAGGATGGGATGGAACACTGGGCCGTGGGTCAGGAGGTGGTCCGTCTGAAGTGGTAGTTGTCTTGGTGGAACCCCCGATAATCTGTTAACGGAAACCATATCTGATGAGGCCAGCATGGGGCGATGAGAATCATGCTGCCCCCTGTGCCTCCGGCTTGAGCAGCACCCTCTGAATTAATGGAAGAGGAGGAAATGTGAACAGAAAGTGTCTTGTTCACTGCAGTCTGAATGCATCCTGACAGAAAATGCAAGGTTCTAGATTTCTAGAGCAGAATAGAGGCAGTTTTGTGTTGAGTGGGGACGCATAAAGGTCCAGATCCAGAGTGCCCCACCCTTTGAAGAGTGACTGCATGACGTTTGAGTTGAAAGACCATCCGTGTGGATCCGCCTCCATTCTGCTGAGGCAATCCGCCAGATTGTTCTGGATTCCTGGCAAGTAGACCACCTGGATCAGGGTTTCGTGCTCGAGGCACCATTCCCACACTCTCATGGCTTCCCTGCACAGAGGGTAAGAGTGTGCTCCACCCTGTTTATTGATGTAATACATCACTGCTTTGTTGTCCGTCTGAAGGAGAATTACTTTGTGGCAGAGGAAATCCTTCAAGGCTCAGAAAGCGTACAGGAGAGTTCTAATTTCCAGGACATTTAGGTGTAGCTGAGACTCGTCCCAACTCCACAGGCCCTGGGTGTGAAGATCCTGACAGTGAGCTCCCCAGCCGATCAGAGATGCATCTATGGTGATGGTGATCTGAGTCTCCAGTGGGGCAAAGGGAAAGCCTTGGAGAAAGTTGTCCTCCTGAGTCCACCAGGTGAGCGACCTCATTAGGGGTTCCGTCACCTTGATGTGGAAGGCCTGCGGATGTGTAGTCATAGAGCACTGAGTACTTAGCATCCATCGTGTGGTTCTCATGTGTAAACGAGCCAGGGGCACAATGAACACAGATGATGCCATGAGACCCAGCATCTGCTGCATCGAGAGAGCTCGAACCAAGCTGTTCTCTTTGATGAAGCGAGCCATCAGGAGAATATTGTTTCTCTTGTCTTCTGGCAAAATGGCTCTTGCCCTGGAGGTGTCCAGAAGAGCTCCTATGAAGAAGAGCTATTGAAGCTGCGATTTTTCCAGATTCAGAACTCCCACGGATGTGAGGAATTTGGAAACCATGGCCACCACTTCCTGTGTCCCTTATCTGGAGGAACTTGCTAGAAGCCAATCATCCAGGTACGGAAACACTTGAAATCCGAGTTTCCTGAGTTGCACTGCGAGTACTGCAAAGCACTTTGTAAAGACTCGAGGCGCCAAGGACAGCCCAAAGGGCAGGACTCTGAATTGGTAGTTCTGGCCCAGAGCCACAAAGCACAGGTACTTGTGGTGGTTTGGGTGCACAGGGACCTGTTGGTAGGCATCCTGCATGACCAGAGAGGCCAGCCAATCGTTTTGATGAATCAGAAGTAGGAGCATGCCTAGTGATATCATCTCAAATTTCTCCTTAAAGAGGTATTTGTTTAACTTCCTTAGGTCTAGAATAGAGCGTATACCGCCTGTTTTCTTTGGAACTAGGAAGTAGTGGGAGTAGAAACCTGTGTTCATTCTGCTTGTGGAGCCATTTCTAGTGCCCTGAAGTTTAGAAGGTCCTGGAACTCAGAATCAAGGAGGTCTGGCTGAGTGATAGACAGTTTAGGCTGTTGTTTGGGTGGATGATCCGGAGGGGTCTCCGAAAAATTTAGAGAGTAACACTCTTGAGTTATCCTGAGGACCCATTTGTCTGATGTGACTGACTTCCACTGGTTGTAAAACTGAGTCAGATGCCCCTACCGCCGAAAAGGAGTCCCCCTCAGGCAGTTGAGGTCAGATATGGGCTGGGTCTTCAGAGGGTAGCACTGGCCGCCTTTGGGCTCTGTGGCTTCTGTTGCATTTTGTTGTGTGGCTGAGGGACTTGGTGCTTGTGAAAAGCCCCTCAGCCTTTACCATGAAAGGACTGATGGATATGAAACTGACAGTGGTTTCACCCCCCGCTGAGGAGTAGCAGGGGTCGGTCTGGCCATCTTAATGGCAGTCCTAGTTTTCTGAGTGGCCTCTAGTGCCTGCTTTACTTGCAGGTCAAACAGATAAACTCCATCGAATGGAAAGTTCATGACTCTCTGTTGAGCATTTGTGAACCCTGAAGTCCTTGACCAAGAGTAATGCTGGGTACATATCCCGGCCACTGCTGCTGCTCTAGAAGCAGTGTCAAAGGTGTCCATAGCCACCTTAAGTTGCTGATTGTTGGACTCAATGCCTCTGAACTGACGTCTGACTCCGGAAGAGCCTCCACAGTGGCTTTGAGCAAATGCCAGAGGGTATACTCATACTGAGAGGAAATAGCCTTGGTAGCTAGCAATACACATTCCTAGGGTAGCAGCAGTGAACACTCACTTCCCTAGAGTGTCGATCTTACGGCATTCTTTATTTACTGGATGAGTCGTAGATTCCTGAGGAAGAACGGCTTTATCATTCTCTGCCAAGACCACTATGGCGTCTGCAAAGGCCTGAGAGGCAAGGACTGGCCTATCCTTAGAGGGAGCGTATTTCCTGTTTATGGACTTTGCCACAGAAGGAATAAATGCCGGACTGTCCCACACCATCTGTGAAAGAGTCTCAAAAGAGGGCTGTACTGGAGGTGTCAATTCCACAGGAATTTCTGGAACATGCAGATACTGAAGGTGCAACAGCTTCCTAGGATCCACCTCAGAAGTCTGAAGAGGAAGGGTGGAATTCATATTCTTCAGAAGAGACTTAAAAGAAAGGTCCTCGACCAATGGCTCTGCTGAAGAAGAGGGTTACTTTCCACTCCAAAGGATGAATCCTCATCCAAATCATCCCCTAATCGTAGATCAGGATCAGACTCACTATCATCTGCTACTAGCTCAGAGGGGATAGTATAGAAAGGAAAGGGAGGAAAAAGAGCAGGGGGAGGTGCTCCCTAAATCGGAGTTGAAAACCCTGGTCCCTAAGTGATTGCAAACCCTGAAAAAATGGTGCCACAACTGGTGCCAGGCAGGTGCCTAGAGACCCCAACCCCAGCACCCAGAGGCACCCAAGGCTGGAGATCTGAAAATACGAGAAGGAGTAGGAGAAGGCAGTACCTGTACTGGCCCTGTGCCCCTTAACTATGTGAGGAAAAGCATGAAGTGTGGCATCGGAGCACCAAGAAGGTGTCGGTGACTAGGGTGACCCACTGCCCTGCTCACTGGGTCCATGGCCCGAGTTCCTGGGCTGGCTCCACAGGCTCGGGAAGTTGGGACAACCATTGGACCCACTGCTCCATAACAGTGGCCCAATGATGAAACTGCTCACTGGAGGACCCCACCAGGGGGCGGAGGACTCTGGAGTTGGGGATCAGGGCTGCTGGGCACTGAGGCCACAGGTGGGGTCGGCCTCCTGTGCCTCGCCACCGACTATCTCTGTGCAGACATACTACAGGGTGACCTCGAGCAGTACCGGTTCTTCTTTGACTGGTGGGACAAAGAAGAGCTCGAGGCTGAGCGGTGCCGGGTCCCCAACCGGGAATGGGCCTGCTTCTTTTTGTGCTTTTGGGACGACCGCTCTTCCTCCTGAACACTGGACTGCTCATGGTCAGACCCCCTCTCCGAAGAGGGCAGCGGACCAAACCCAGCCCTGCTGCTAAAACAGCTTTCAAGCAAAGTCTCTCTACCGGCCCCATTCATGGTCAACTCTGTCGAAGGCAGGCTAAAGAAGACTTCTTCTATTTCTTCATTGAAAATAAACTTTGTGTTTTTCTTTTTTTTTAACTAAATAAATAAATATACTAAAAACTACTCAAATACTGAATGACTATGCTGCTGTTGTACAGGCATGAAGATCTGACTCCCGGTGAGCGAGCGACGTCGTCACTGAAGAGCACTCCATGGCGGGAAAAATAAAACAGGTGGTTGGAGGGCCGATGCTGAGATAGCCTGTACAGTGCAAGCCAGCCGCATGGTACTGTGCATGTGCAGTCCTACCTTGGCTCCAGTCCTCCTGAAGATTTTTGGCTCCCACTGGGTCTTAGCACCTCCCGGTGTAGTCCCATTAGTGTGAATGAGTGGTGGAGACTTTATGTTCAGGAAGACTGCTAAAATCCGTAACAGCACAAATGTAATTTACAGCTACCTCACCATACCCACAGAGAAATTTCAAAAAGTAGTCCCTGCTAGAGGCTACAATACCAATGTGAACTAATAAACCATACATCCATAGACGTTGTTGAGCCCAACTTCAACCTTAAAATGAATACAACTAGTGCAGAACCAATCACAGTTTTCAGTTAATAGTCACTCAAAGTTTATTTTGAAATGTCACTGTGTGACACAGTACTAAACTGGAATGCCAACTCCTCTAAAACAGGGGAGAACGAACACCATCCCACCTAAAAAAAAATGTAAGAAACAGGGAGACTAACATATACCTACTCACTCATGGATCAGAGGCATCAAAGGGTATAAAACAGTACTAACATTTTAATTATGTCTACATACACAGCAATGAAGAACATACACTCTAAACCATGGAATGCAAAAGGTAAAGGTAAATTGAAATTTAAATACCTGCAAATTTTCTTTCTCCTAAGCTGGTCTCCGGGCTCATAACTAGTGGGAGGTCCTTCCTGGAACCACGTGACAGGCAGGAAAAAGATCTCTGCAGGGGGACCAGATCCTCCCCTCTGCATCCTGTCACTCTCAGTTTGTTCCAAAGCATGTCCCCTGTAGTAAAACATCACTGAGAAACAAGAAGAAGAGATGTTAATATGTACTTATGGCCTGGAAGAGCCGAGTTCAAACCCACCAGCCAGATGGCCAACGTCCAACATTCTGGGAGGGGAGGAACCTGGAGACCAGCAGTCGGAGAAAGAAAATTTACAAACATTTAAATTTCAATTTCTCTCTCCTAAGCTGGTCTCCACGCTCATAACTAGTGGGATATACTAAAGCAGTACATCCCTTGTTTTTCTGGGTGGGAAGAATGTGAGCAGACCCTTATGGGTCCCCCGCCTAGGAGGGACCAGTGTCCCCTATCTATAGAGGTACCAGATGACCAAGGGATGCCTCAGCAGAGGCAGACACATCCAGTCTGAAGAGCTTGGCCAGGAATGTATGGATATCTCAGTGGCCACTCAGAAAGAGACTGCTTAAAGGCTTCTCATGACCAAGTGGCCAATCTGTGAAAGACTGCTGGAAGGCTTCTCCGAATTCCGCCCGGGAGGTAGTTACTGCTCGAGGTGAAGGTGTCCTCCATGGGCCCAGTATAGAAAGCCCTGACCTTTTGGAAGGTGATAGAGAAGAACAAATTCGTTTGTTCCAAGAGGCTTTTAAGGTTTTTGTTTTTTTATTGGCCCAAGTTCGGCCCTTCAGGTGAGGATGAACACACTAAAAAGAGTCGTATAAGGGCTTCTGGTCTCCTGATGTAAAGCGCAAGTGCTCTTCTCTAGCCAAGAAGGAGAATTTCCCTTTCCTTCTCGCTTTTAGGGCTAGGACAGGAATATTCAATTCCTGGTAGCCGAGGAAGGGAGATAACACCTTCAGTAGAAAAGATGGAGATGTTCAGAGAATCCTGTAAAAAATTCTGGGGAAACACGTAGTAAGATTCCTTGAAGATTGGAGCTCCTATCAGCTATACCTCGGGTTGAAGTGAGTGCTGTAAGAAGACGACTGTCCTTGTGAGGATGACGACGGCAGTTTCCTTAATGAGTTCCAGTGGGGTCTTGGTGAGGGTTCTGAGCACCCGGTTGATTTTCCAAGGTCAGAGGATGGCTCCACCTGACCCGGGGTGATCTTGTGCAGGAGCCTTGGCCTTAGGAGAAATGGATTCTTGAAATTAGTGGAATTGGAGGAAAGTCATAAATGAAACTGCTGGGTCACCAGTCTAGGGTGAAGGCATCTTATGCTATGGTCTGCTCGACCCTAATTAGAGGGCAGGACTGGGGAACTTTACGACTTCACTAGCCAGTGGAGAACTACCTGTAGGAGGCTTTTCCCTGCCGTGAGGAGGAGGAGGAAGGGGCTGACCTTTAGATCTCATCCTCCTGGGAGAACATCCTGACTTAGCGAATCCTCCATGATGTTCATCTGACCTGGTATTTATACGGCCATCAAGCTCACCCGGTGATGCTCTGTCCACTGGAACAGCAAGCTCACCTGGTGATGCTCTGCTTACTGGAAGAGCAATAGGGTTTTCTTGTACTATCCGAGAGCTCATGTCCTTCTCTGGTGACACGTGCAGGTTATTGTGGTTCAATTAATTGAGGACGAGAGTATCCTGGTTAGAGATCTGTGTTTTGGAACTTGAAATGTCAGGTGGTATCTTCAGGATGTTGATGTTGCAGTGGGTCTCAACCCTCGATTGCTTGCCAGCACCGAAGGCTGGCATCATCAATAATTCTCCTGGCAATGGCCTTGAACCCGTGGGCTCCACCTGACTCTGGACTGTTCCCATGATGGAGCAGTTTGACTGGCCATATGTTTGAATCTGCTGGCCCGGACTGACCTTTGACTAGAACCCTTGATGCAGTAGGCAATGGCCTTAAATCCACGGGCTCCGCCTAACCCTGGACTGTTCCCATGATGGAGTAGGTTTGACTGGCCATATGTTTGAATCTGCTGGCCCGGACTGACCTTTGACTACAACCCTTGATGCAGTAGGTTCGACTGATAACCAGTGCCCATGGAACGGAGCCTGCCAGAGAGCCCCTCATCCCTGTAAGCTGTGTGAGGGTGTGGTCTGAAAGGCATTAGGCTGCTTGGTCTTTGCTGAAGAGAACCCTGAGGTCCCTGCCTTTAGCATCCGAAGGTAAAGTCTTTAATCTGAGATGTTCAGAAGATTACTCCTCAAGGATTCAGGTGCTTGGATGGTGGAAGAGAGCTCTATTGGTGATCAGGAATCCTATGGGTAAGAGGCATTGGGTGACCTCAGTCACTGCCAGAGTTATTTGCTCGTGCTGCGGGGCATTGACCCGAGTGCCACCCAGATAGAATATGTAAAAATGCACCTGCCAATCTTCTGAGACCAACTGATCTCCCCAAAGGAATACCCCTGAAGACGGATGCAATGGTGCTCATCTAGACTGTCCTGTGGTGGACAAATTCGCTCAGACATTTGAGGACCCATACGAGTTAGCAAACTCCAGATCGATTTGGGGCTATGCTGGATAGACCATAAATGTCCAGGTACCTTTTTTGTACTAGGCACTCACTGCCTGCTCCAGACTGTAAGTGGTCTGTGAGTGTTTGGAGAGTCGACATATTTTGTGCAGAAAAGGGTGAGAGTACCACATGACGTGGGAGGACCCTGCTTAAAACTCTCTGGCACCCACTTGATCATGGGGGTGCAAACCCTTTCCTTGAGAAAGCTGGAAAGCTTGCCACTTACTTGAGGATGGGTCCGGGGCCTTTGCTGCGGCCTTTCTGGCATCTCAGATGCCTCTTCATCTGCTGGATGAAAGAGATGACCCAGTATCATCTGCCAAGGCAGATTTAATTTGACCTTCAAGTATGTATGGGCTTGGATACTCTGACTGGATCCCTACATCCAGGGTCTGTGCCTGCTCCTGGATTGTGGTAGTTAGGTTTTCGTCATTTCCCTGGATTCTTTTTCGCCCCCTTTAAAAACAATCCGTACGGGAGATCTCCCTTGTAGGGGGCATTCACCAAGTGTGCCTTGGCAACCTGTCTGCCTGCCATGCCTGCGGCTTTAGGTATGTCGAGGTGAGTTAAAGCATGGCCCTTGTTGCACATCTGGCAGCCTCCTTTGAGATATCTGCTGATAATGCAGAGAATATCCCCGAGCTGTGGTTAATGCGGGGTGGGCTTGTTTACATCTGGCTCCTCAGCACGCTGGAATGCCAGGAAAGTGGCCCGTGGTATTGCGGCTCATGCTGAAAACAGGTTGGCTGGGCTTGCATATATCCTCATGCTGAAAACAGGTTGGCTGGGCCTGCTTATATTTGGCTCACCAACACATTGGAATGCCAGGTCAGAGGCCCATGGCAGTGCAGCTCATGTTGAGAACAGGTTGTCTGCGGCTGCTTTAAGGGAGGCTGTGGTTGTCTGCGGCTGCTTTGAGAGAGGTTGTGGAGGACTAAAAGCATCTCTTCGAGGGATGCATCCACCTTCGTATCCCCTGGGTCCCACAGAGAAGCCCCACCCCCAGAGGTAAATATATATATATATTCTCTCTTTGCTTGGCAGCCGATGCCAGTCTGAGTGCTGGTTGGAGGTTTAGGAGTTGACAAGGCTGGTTGGAGGATTAGGAGTTGACAAGGGAGACCTCAAGTGATACTCCTCACTCACCCGTCTAATGAAGTAATCTAGGTCATCCAAGGTTAAGTTTCTGGGTGGAGAGCCATCTGAGACAGAAACGTCACCCAGTAGCCCCCTTCCTCTGGGGGGGACTAACTGACCTCTGGAGGATTTATGCTACTAGTATGTGCCTTCTTCCTCTCCAATGGTGCCAAGAGGAGTGATGTCCCTCCGTTCCGAAGATTGGGAGTAGGCATAGGGGTGGGCTTCATGTGGACCCAATGATCTATGAAGGAGATTGAGACATAATGGTCAGGGCATGATGAGTTGAGGGCGAAGGCCCTGTTAGGCTTGCCTATTACATCAAGGGCTAAGCCTGCTGGTAAACCATGCTGCCCCTTGGAGGAGGAGAAGGGCTGATGGGTCTGCGCTGCCCGGGATTGTTCCTGTGATAGCAGGATGGATGTCTCCGACCTCCTCTGACCTTGTAGCTGTCTCATTTAGGCATAGTGAGCCAGAAAGGTGACATTGGGGGGGGACTACGTCTGTGGCACTGTCGGCCCCGTGTGCTTTGCTCCCGACAGCCCTTGCAGACCTTTTGTACTGGACAGTAAGGGGAGCGCAATCGCTCTGGTCAGTTTCCCTTGATGTGCATCCAGGGGCCTGATGGGTAGGAGACTCAGTAATGGGCTACAGAGTGGACTGCCTGAGCTCTCCTGGCCATCAGAGAGGGACTGTAGTGCAGCTGTTCCTGAGCCGAAATGAAGCCCCTGCTACTGTGGAGCGCTACCGCTCCGATAGTGCACCCGATGAGGCTCCTCCTGAGCTCAGAGAGTGGCCTGATGAGGCTCTTCCTGAGCCAAAATGAAGCCCTGCTACTGTGGAGTGGATCGTTCCAAGGAGTGTTCCTGCTAATGAATCCCCTGCACGGAGGAGCAGTAGAGCGGCTCTCCCTGAGCCAAAATGGAGCCCCTGCTATTGAGAAGCACTACCACTTCAAGTCTTATTCCAACGCCGATCATCGGTGAGCCAGAAAACCGCTTCTGCCTGTGCCTTCTGAGGGGCTGAGAGTAGCTCCTCCTGACCCAAAATGAAGCTCCTGCCCGTTGTTTAGGGGCTGCAGCACTGCTCATCCCAAGCTGAAATTAAGATCCTGCTGCCTCGAGGCCAGAAAACCACTTCTGCCTGTGCCTTGAATTGAACGCGGGGCATGATTGTGCCTAGCAGCTTCCCTCCTGCGCAGCGAAAAGCCTTCGAGGAACGCTGCATTGGTGGCCTGAGCAGCAGGGCCACCGGCGAGGAAAATAAAGCGCAGCTCTCTGGAGCCGAAAATGAAGGTGCAGCGTGAGGGGCCCTGATGCCTGCGACCTGCCAGACTCGGGTGCTGGCAGCAGGAATCTGGAGCAGAAAAGGGGCCAGACTGTCCATTGTGCCAGGCTGGGGCTGTAAGAGGGAAAAATAGCAATCCTGTCGAGTGAATCCTGCTCCTAAGGAGCCAGACTTTCCAGCGTGCAGGGTTGGGGTTGAGGAAAGCAGAAGTAGTAATCCTGTCGAGTGACTCCTGTTCCTCCCTCCAAGTAATGACCGTTGGTGGGGGGGGGTGCATGCCTCCAAGCATGGGAAAGAGAGGAGAGAAGGGGTCCAGTCTGTTCAGCATGCATGGCTGAGACTGGTGATCCTCCATAATCTGTGAGGTAACGCTGTTTAAGTTTCCCCTTGCCAATCCTCTTCTTAATCAAAAATAAACTGCACTTACAGTTTGGTGTCTTCAGCTCTGCCACAACAGTGGCAGAGCAGCTGCAAAGAACCTGCCTCATGGCAGGCAGAAAGTAAACTGAGAGCAACAGGATGCAGAGGGGATTATCTGGTCCCCCTGCAGAGATCTTTTTCCTGCCTGTCACGTGGTTCCAGGAAGGACCTCCCACTAGTTATGAGCCCGGAGACCAGCTTAGGAGAGAGAAAGGATAATCTCAGCCAGTATTAGTCATTCACTTGTCGTCATCATCAGAATCATGAGGTCCTGCATCCCCCCGTCCTTCTTATGCGCTGTAACAATTTTGGTGCCCCATTTACCCACTAACAACCAAGAAAACCCAGACAATACCATCATGTACTCTGTACATGTACGCATGAACTTTGAGAAACATTTTGGGCCCGGTGGCGCTGGAGGTTGAGGCACTGGTCGCTATACCTCACACCACGCCGATGATCCAGGTTCGGGAATGGTCCCGGGCCACTGGGGGGGTCAACAGAGGTGAGAGAGGATTGAGCGTCTGGAGGACTGCTCTCCTCTCTCGGTGGAGGGCCTGTCATCCTGCTCACTGACTGCCCTCTGGTGGTAGCTGAAGGGCAGTACAGGTTGGGAGACATGTGCCAACGTCCTTACATCGGGTAGGGAGGGGGACATAAGAAAGAGGAAAGGGAGCAGGCAGGCTTCATGATGGCCCTGTGTCCCTGTGCCATCCCAGATTCTGGATTTGTGTTGGGGGACAAAAAGCCGGCACTCTCCTCCCTGGCCCCGCCACGGGGGCAAGCCGTGGGGGAACTACTGGGGGTTGGCTGAGAAGGAATGCGCAGGGCCGGAGGATGAGTCCCTCCAAGGGAGGGCTATAGCTGCCCGCCAGGCATAGAAAAAAGAATAATTAAAAAAAAAAAAAACATTTTGGACACATAGAAACAAAGAACATAGAATTTGATGGCAGATAAGGACTGCTTGGCCCACCCAGTCTGCCCACTTCCCTACCTAATGGATAAGCTGCAGATCCTAGTTAACCAACAGCCTACTTCTTCCTACACCCACCCCCTAGAATGCAGCTTATATTTCACATTAACTCTGTATTTCTTCTCCCGATTATTTATTACTGAGGTGACATGTATGAAAACCAGATCTTTGTTCCTAGAGAGTTCATCATATCCTATTGTTTTTTTCCACCTGATGTCAGAACACTCTTGCTTACACAGTTATCCCCATGGCAACAGAATGTGACATCACAACAGATTATGATTTCAAGTGAGGAATGAGTTGTATGTGCAGATGAACTCTTAAGTATAAAGATCCTGTTTCCGTGTATATTCTCTCAGTAATAAATAATGTGGTGAGACACCTATAGAAGATATGTAAAATAGTTGCTGAATTGAATCAAAATCTTACATTTTCCAAAGTTTTCATGGAGGTGTCAACAGCTCTTTAAAAAAAGGTAAATTTAGGGGTGATATTAGGAGACACTTTTGAGTAATGTTAGCAGACTTTTTAGTGGTTACCTTAGGAGACACTTCTGGGGAAAAGTTAGGAGACACTTATTCTCACACAGGATGGTAAATCTATGGAACAGCCGACCTGCAGCGACCATGGACATGAAGACAGTATATGTCTCCTCCAAGGTGAATCTGGGCACATTTCTGCTTACCAAGGGAATCACAGTATCCTGAGCAGAAGAATGAGTGAACATTCTTCTAAATTAGTACATCTTTGCACAGCATATTTATTAATTCCCACTTATGAAACAGGTGGAATGAACTTGTTGGCCCTTGAGTCCCTTCCAACCTTAAGTTACTATGCTGAAAGTACAGTATGCTCCACAAAGGAAAGGTATTAGACATAAGGTGATATGTGGTTAAGAACACAGCATAAAAGACAGATCAAATGTGGAGCTTTTCCAACATAACATCTGAAGCCCTCAAACAAATGAGTTCACTGTACAGACGTTAAATGTATATCCTCTGCTATACAAATGTACTTTAAAGATTAGAATGAGTTACAACTTCAGAACTTACCTCTGCAAAGCTGATCTGAAAGCTTTGTTGTACTGGCACCATGGAACTGTTAATTGCTCCCAGAACAAAGGAGGCACTGGCTTCTGTTATATGTCCAGTTTCATTATAAGTGATACGATAAATCACCTGCAACAAAATGAAAATATATAATACCACATTTATCTACCCTTTTTATCCTATCCCCTACCATACCAAAGTTAAACACACAGTGGCATCCAACCTTTGTTGCCAGAGCAATGGAGCCTGTCTTCACTATTGATTACCACTTATGGGTCTGGCTGAAGGCATCAGGACCTCACGGGAGCAAAGCTTTTGCCAGGGAGCCAGCCATGGCTGCTGGGCATGGCACCCAGCACCCCCCCCCCCACGTGGTACAGGGCGCCAGCCAATAACCATTGCCGACTCCCTCACTAACCTCCATTCTGTTTGCCAGGACAGAAATAAAGTGCAGGAAAAAACTGAGAGGGCTAAGAATGTTTCTAGCCCACAGGGATAGGGAAAGTATACAGGAAACATATAACAAAATAAAACCCAACTATCAATCTCTGAATAAAGGGAAAAATGGCAACCTAGGTGTCACCAGGGGTAGCTGGGTATGGAACCAGAGCCTCAGAACCACTAGCCAGACAGCAGATAGGTAGTGATTTCTAAGGCATCAACCCTGAAACATGTGACTCTATCAGAAAAACAAGAGGGTATGCCCAGAAGTGGGATTCCCTTGCAATTAAGATGGCACCATGTACCAAAACGGGCATGAATCACATAGACTCCTGGAAAAAAAACATGCTACCTGATGGAGGACTGACTAAATAGCTAGTCAAAATATGTCACCCTTTTCCCATAAAGGAAAAAAGGAAGAAATTTCAGGTGCATGTGAAGCTGTAAGGTAAGACAGCTCAAGGGAGTCAAGATGTGTTAATTTCCCCATATACCCCTTAGGGTAGTAGGCTATCAGCCCAGGCGGCATAAGAGAAGAAGGGCATACCAACCAAAATAATAGTCTGGCATAACCAACAGAAATAAAACACCAGAGAAAACAACCTGCATCTCCTGCTAAAACAGGGATGGATCCTGTGTAAGAACTAGTCTATTTGATCTAATCCAGTGACAGCACTCATCCACAGAAGGTGCAACTACAAGTGGAGTTATGTTGGACAGTGCCCAGAGGCACACAGTGCATTTAGCAAGTAACAGGGATATATCCCAGGAAAGGGATGCACCCTTGGCAGGGAGAAGAACACAAAAGAAAACAAGCCCTGATGGGCTAGCTCAAATATCAATTTCATTACCCATTAAAGAAAAATATTAGCAGTTATTTTCATGTTCCAATTAAAAATTCATCTGTTCTGCAAGGGGTCAACCCTCTGACTAATATAGCTACCAATGTAGCAACTATAACATTGTTGAATTTTAGTTTTGACTAAATTAAAGAGGGCACAATTGACCTCCCTCCCCAAACAGTGGATACAGGGCTTAAACTTTGTTAATTGTTGTTGTTGTATGATGCATGTTAGAAGTGTTTGAGCCGGCCCGGTGGCGCTTGAGGGTTGGGCGCTGGATGCCACACCGCGCTTACGCCGGGCGATCTGACCGGTAATGGACCTGGGGAGCCGGGGCTGGCGGGAGGGAGGATTGAGCGTCCCTACAGATGCCCTCCCTCAGGGGTGGGATACCTGGACGGTAAGCGTCTGGCCATTCCCTATAAAGGGACTCCGTGGAAGCACCGATTCCTGAAAGGGACGGGCCACTCCTCGAGGGGGTCGGGAGGGGGATGTCGACGGTGCATGAGAGGTCTGTGCGCTCAGCATCGCTACCTCTCGGGACGAGTCCCAAGCGCCCAAGCCCCTTAGGGATGAGCAGAGAAAATCACCCTCAGGTCCTGATGACGCCCCCGCCAGACCGCCACACCAGACAAGACCCCACTGTGCAGGAGGAAGGAGAGGAGGCACTCTAGGGGCAGATCTAGGGGACAGCATAAGAGCATTGAGAGGCCCGAAGGAGTAGGACCAAGAGGGTAGGAAATACCAGGAGGGAGAAAAAGAAAGTATTAAAAAAAAAAAAAAAAAAAAGAAGTGTTTGAAGCACATCTACCATCAATATCTATATGTCTTTCTTTTCTGAGCCGGGCTGACTTTGAAAATATCCACCGTTAGAGCTTGCTAGTAATAAATCCTGTATCCTCCAATTCCCTTTACAGCAGCAGTGCACATTTATTTTGTAAAATATTTTTTTATTAAAACCTTTCAAACCAAGTACTTCACAGTGCAAACATACATTATGTAAGCATTAATCACAGACAGAGGAGGGCTCTGCCAGTGGATTAATGCCCGCTGGGGGGGGTTGGTGCCCGAGGCTGAAGCCCAAGGGGTCCAACCGAGCGGGCATGTTCATCGGCGAAAGCCCGACGCTGGAGACGATGTCTTGCTAGCAACTACAGGCTCGTTGCGGGCGGCGACGAGCCTATGTTACTGTGTGTGTCCTCGGTGCCAGAGACCTCATGTGAGAGACGGAGACAGAGACAGTTTGCAGAGCGGCAAGGGTTTTGCAGTGCCGGTTGCACAGTGAAATGTTTCCGTCTGATTGTGCTAGAAGTATTTTATTTGACTCAAATGTTGCATGTATGGAGGTCGCATAATGGATACCAGTGGGATATTAATACTATTAGAGATACCATCATATGATTCTCATTCATTAAAGGGGCGGTGGTTACATTCTGATTGCAGAAACATATTTTCTAGTCCAGCACAAGTTTTTTTTTGGTTTTTATATCACTATATGAAGTACTGTATCCAGCTAGCGGCGCCACGGGTGGCGTCAGCGGGGTGTGTGACGAGCCGGGCGGTCCTCTACTGCTGTGGTGGCAGGTGGTACTAACCGAGCGGGCATTAATCTGTGGATTAATCACCGCTCGGTTGGTGTCACCTGTGCCACTTCAGCCAATGCGTCTCCTCCATTTCAGTCCTCTCTCGTATGCCATGTTACAAATATACATACATACATACATACATCCCGTAAATGCATCAGACAGTAGGATAACTGCTAGAGGTTGCAGGAAATAAAACACACATATCTAATGGCATCCCTTGCTCTTTAATCCCCTTGTATCACATTTCTTTTGAGCTCCTTAATCTGAAAGAAATGTTGTGGTTCCCCATGGCAAAAAAAGCAAATGTTACTCATTGTATTATGAGCTTTTCTTCTAAAGTATTATTAGAACTGATTTTTCTCTACCTTCATACATAAGGTGACATTTTTGATCCAATGTGCTTTAGTGGTAGGGGACTATAGCAGCCATCCAATGAAGGGCTATCATTCTCTTGACATTGGCCAAAGCTAACTTTCATAGTGGTCCTTTCCCCTCTCCCAAACTGACAATGAAAAAAGTCACTTCTTTTTTCAGTTAACTAAGGGAGAGTCTAAGCTTACACTGGCCTGCTCCCAGCAGAGGACAAACAAGAGCCACCTGTACTTTGGGTCCTTAGAAAACAACAAAGGCAAAAAGAAAAAATTACTCACCTTAGTAATGTTGTTTCTTCTAATGGAGTCTTGCTATATTATGACAAATGCAGTTTGTCTCACCACTAGAACTGCTCCGGAGGTGAAAGAGTTAACTTCCATGCAGAGCATGGAGCTTAGAGCGCGAGCTCGGTTAAAGAAGCTCTGTTAGGGTGGTTTCAAACCGAAACCGTCAGATCTTCTGAGCAAAAACTCACTGAGGTTCTGTGTGGAAGCTGTAACCTACACTAGCCAACTGGCTACTAACATATTCACACATTTTCCTGGTCCCAACACCAAGACTCAAGTCAGTGGACCAGAAAAATAAGATAAAATAACTAAATAAACACAACACCCAAACATGAAAGAGGGCATCAATAAATGCCAACAGTGGACTGCCCACCCCATACCCAAAGTAGAAGTTCTGAGAGGGGCAGGCTGGGGGGGAGGTCATAATATAGCAAGACTCATTAGAAGAAACAACATTACTAAGGTGGGTAATTTTTTCTTCAAAAACATGAAGTCTTGCTGTATTATGACAAATGCAGACTACACAGCAGTACCTCCATGGAGGAGAGGACAGAACCTACTTAGGAATAGGCTCTGTAGGTTAGCAAACCGGCATCCCTCCTGGCCTGAATATCCAGGAGTAATGCTCGTGAAAGTGTGGCATTGTTTTCCAAGTAGCTGCTTGACATATCTCCACGATAGGGATGTCTCTAGCAGCAGCTAGAGACAGCTGTACCTCTGGTAGAGTGAGCCCTCAGGCCTGAGGGGGAACCTTACCCAGCTTTTGATAGCAAAACTGGATACAAGAAACCATCCACCTAGCAATGGATCTCTTAGTGGCAGGTCTCCCTTTCCCAACCTCACCATAAGTGAGAAACAGTTGGAGGGAGTCAAACCTGTGACCCTTGGTACGCTCTATGTAGTAACTTAGGGCCCTCTTAACATCTAAGCTGTGCAGCCTCCTCTCACCAGAGGAGGAATGGTCAGTGATGAACACTGGAAGTGAAATAGATTGGTTAAGGTGGAAATCCAAAACCACCTTAGGCAAAAACTTCCTGTTAGTCCTGAGGACTACTTTATCCTGTGAAAGGAAATAAAGTCAGTCTCTCACTGATAAAGCCTGTAACTCACTTATGCACCTGGCAGAAGTGATGGCTACTAGAAATACAGTTTTCCAAGTCAAATACTTAAGCTCTACCAAGACAGAGGCTCAAAGGGGGGTTGCATCAGCTGAGCAATGGATACATTAAGATCCCAAGCAGGGGCAGGGTCCCTGAATGGAGGATTGGTATGAAGCAATCCCTTAAAAAACTTGGAAAATACAGGGTGAGCAGAGAGAGAAGAGGGCTTCCCTGCTGAAATGAAGGCAGAGACAGCTGCCAAGTGCACTTTCAGGGTAGCTGGTCTCAGTCCCAAAGAATTAAGATGGACCATATAGTCCAATACAGTGGGTAGATCAGCAGATTCGGGAAATATGTTTCCAGAACACCATATGGAAAACCTTTTCCACTTGGAGTTATAGGTAGTCCTGGTGGAAGGGCTTCCTAGCAGCCTTCAGGATTGAGAACACTTTTGAGAAAGTTAGATCAGCAACTCTAACTGCTCAAGAGCCAAGCCTTGAGGTTGAGGGATTTGAGATTCGGATACCAAACTCTCTCTGAGCACAGGTTAACAGATTGTGGTTCCTGGGAGACACAGGGAAGATGGACTGCTAAGGACAGAAGGAGTGGGTACCAGGGCTGCCTGGCCCAGTCTGGAGCAATCAGGATCATTTTGCAGGGCTGAGACCTGATTTTGACTAGTACTTTGAACAGGAGAGGAAGGGGAAAGGCATAAAGAAACTTCCTTCCCAATCGAGGAGAAAGGCATCCAGGGGACTGAGCCCAACACTGGGGGCCTGCAACGAAAAGTGGAAGTTGATGATTGTCTGGGGCTGCAAAAGATCTATCTGAGGAGTGCCCCATCTGGCAAACACTATCCCAGTACTGGGGATCCAGTGACCATTCGTGATGGCCCTGGGAAATCCTGCTGAGAGCATCTGCCAGGACATTGTCCTTGCCTGGGAGGTGAACTGCTATGAGGGAAGTGTTCAGGGAATAAGCCAGAGACCACAACTTCCATCGGGCTCGGTGCACAAGGTCAAGACCGAAGTGCCCCTTGTTTGTTGATGTACCCCATTGTAGTGGTGTTATCTGTTCTGACCTGTACCACCTTATTCTGAACAGATGCAGAAAAACCTGAAGTGCTAGAAAACAGCTCTGAGTTCCAACAGATTGATGTGGAGCAGAGATTCCTGAGGGGACCATAACCCCTGGGTGGAGAGGTCGCCCATGTGAGCCCCCATCCCAAGAGGGAAGCATCTGTAGTAAGGGTCAAGGAGTGGGACAGAGGGATGAAAGGCACCCTTGTCTCAGATAGCTCTGATCCTGCCACCACTGAAGGGCCTGGATCAGGGTTCGAGTCACTGGGATTAACTTGGATAGGAATCTCTTCTTTGAGACCAGAAAGCTCTCAAATGGAACTGAATGTCCCTCATCTGAAATCTTGCTCCTTGCACTACAGCTGTGGAGGCAGCCATGTGTCCTAGGAGCTGCAGGAAATGCATTGCTGGTCGAGAGACCTGCAGAGTGAAGGACGAGGCCAGGGCCACTAAGGTCCTTACCCTTTCCAAGGGAAGGAAGGCTGTGGCCTGCTTTGTGTCCAGTTCTGCACCTATAAAGGTGAGTACCTGGACAGGTTCCAAAACTGACTCTGGAAGATTGAGAAGAAAGCCCAGAGAGGTAAGCAGCTGCTGGGTAACTATCAGGTGTGATTTGACCTGGTCTGGAGACTGACCCACAATGAGCCAGTCGTCCAGGTAGGGAAAAATGGCAATCTTTTGCCTTCTTAGATGAGCAACTGCTACTGCCAGACATTTTGTGAACACCCTTGGGGCAGAAGTGAGGTCGAAGGGCATTGCTCTGAACTGATAATGGCCTGAGGGCAGTTCGAATCTGAGGTACTTTCGATGGGAGCTTCTGATAAGAACATGGAAGTAGGCATCCTTGAGGTCCAGGGAAGCTAGCCAGTCCCCTGGCCTTAGGGAGGGTAAAATCATTCCCAGTGTCACCATTTTGAACTTTGGTTTTAAAAGGTGCTTGTTTAGATATCTTAGATCCAGGATAGGCCGCCACTCTCCTGTCTTTTTTGGGGTAAGGAAGTACCTGGAGTACAGACCCTTGCCCTGGTGTGGGGGAGAAACCCTTTCTACAGCTCTGAGAGCCAGGAGGGTTGAGACTTCTGTTTCCATAGCAAGAGTCTCCAAAGGGTTTGCAGGTGGAAAAGATCTGGCTCTCATCTTTGGAAATTTTTTGAAGCTGAGAACCAGACCCTGGCTCACTACTTCCAGGACC
Organism: Neoceratodus forsteri; assembly: GCA_016271365.2. Lineage (NCBI taxonomy): Eukaryota > Metazoa > Chordata > Ceratodontiformes > Ceratodontidae > Neoceratodus > Neoceratodus forsteri. The sequence goes on from JADMNL010000027.1 coordinate 212,684,766, forward strand.
CACCTGTCTGATGTTAAAGACTCCCAGTCCTGAGGCGCAAGCCAGCCTGCCCCTACAGGTAATGGAGAGCTGCACCCTGGGCATCCCATCAGGGTGCCTGTTTGGCAGGGGCTTTAGGCTGAGGGGTGGGAGCAGGCCTGCTCGCACTCGCCTGCCTCTCCCTCTGAAGAACCCCCTCTGAGCATAGGCTGAAGAGGAGGAGGCCTGGGTCTGGTAAAAAGGCCTGTGAAAAGACCTACCCTTGGGGGGCTGCTTCTGAGGAGTGGCTTGCGTTCCTTGGCTTGCGCACTCCTATAATTGGTTCTATATTCATCCATTTTCTTCATATAATTCTCTGTCTGCTCCCCAAACAGAGAATTTCCCACCACAGGAAAATCCATAGCCTTAGACTGGGTATCCTGTGACAAAGTAGTACACCTGAGCCAGGCCAATCTCCGAAAAGCCACAGATGTAGCCATGACTCTAGAGGATACATCATTAGAATCCACTGCAGAATGGAATTGCACCTTAGATGCCTCAATACCATCAAGAGCCACCTGCTCCAGCTCCTTTGCAAGCTGGCCAGGGACCTGTTTGACTAAGGCCATGACAGTATCCCATCTAGATTTCTGGTATCTCGCAACATAAGCCATATAGTTTGCTTGTCTGAGTCCCAAGAATGCTGCCATGTATTGTTTTTTGGCCATGGCATCAATCTTCCTGGAGTCCTTGTCAGGAGGATGTGAAGCCAGGGGAATATTAGCTTTATCACAGGCTGCAGCCTGACCTAGGGGGAGATTCACCTAAAGGTCTGTCTGGGGAGATGTCCGGTTCAATGGGCACATCCAGACTTTCAAAGTCACATTCACACTGATCATAATCCTCCTCCCCCTTCTCTGGTTCATAAAACTCTTCTATATCATATTCCTGAACCGGTGGAACCAACCGAACCGACCTCTTGCCAGATAGTGGCGGTTCGGAGGGAACCGGGGACAAAGACTGGACAATCTGTATTGCCCTGACTATCTCTGCAGCAGTTGGAGAAGGAATTTTTGACTCCAAACCTGCTGATTTTTAGTTTTTTTGCTGGAACTGGCTCCTCAGAGCCAGCTGCTTGCCCGAGGAAGTCTCGCCTTCTGTCAGAGGGTACTCTCCGTTCGGTTGGCACCGAACCGGCTGGCCATCCGGGCAGTGGACATTTTGGCCTCTCGCCCTGAGTCTGCCCACTCTCTTGTCCAGGGTGGCTGCAGGAAATTTTACAAATCTGGCAGTCTGAATTGAGGTGGTCAAACCCCAGACAATATCACATGGTGTGTGGGTCAGCCTTGGCAAAGGCTTCCCCACAGACACTACAGTGCTGGAACCCAGTGGGCCCGGTTTTTCTTTTGGGTTTCTCAGACATGATGCCAGCCTAACCAACAAACTTGCCCTTTTAATGGCAGTGCCAGGCAAGACACCCTTATCGGTTCCAAACCGTGTCACGGGTCGTGGAAAAAACCGTAATGAAATCTGTTTTTTTTAGAACCGATAAGAACCGGGAACCGCACTCTAACAAGCCTTAAAAGGCTTTAAAACCTATCTATTACTTACAATACCATAGACAGAGCTTGAACCGATCGGTTTGCGGTTAAAATAAATAAATCGCGGTTAAATTCAACCGAGAAATAGCGTTTTAAACCGAGGAAATGAACCGAGGAACAGGAGGAATCTCCGGAGCGACTGTTCAGTGAGGCGGAGTAAAGAATCTGACGGTTTCAGTTTGAAACCACCCTAACAGAGCTTCTTTAACCGAGTTCGCGCTCTAAGCTCCATGCTCTGCATGGAAGTTAACTCTTTCACCTCTGGAGCAGTTCTAGTGGTGGGACAAACTGCATTTGTCATAATATAGCAAGACTTCATGTTGTTTGAATAAACAATTTTACCTAGGCTTTTTTCTAGCTTACATTTGCTCAGTTTAGATATGTTCCCTTACTGAACTAAAAAAAAAAACAGTGCTGTTTCTCTCACTGCCAATATGACTGCTGCTTTAAAAACAGATAAACTAGAGTAAGGGTAAATAAATAGTAAAATAAGAAAAGAGCAAGCTGCAACTGTAGCATATCTGAGTTGTACATTGCACCATATGCTGTAGGGGTTGAAATTAAGGGTTCCACCTGAACGTCTTGTGGTCATTAGGGCGCCAAGTCCCATTTTGTCATCCTGTCTTTTGTAGCTGTACCCCTTCTAATTATTCTAACTCCGGGTGGACCTCGAAGGGATGGCAATTTGCCCTTGTGGTGCCCTAATGACTGGCATATTCCGACGGGCACCCTGATGGTCAGAAGGGGAAATGAAGTTCTGCAGTCAGTAGCCAGCTAGGCTAGTGACTGGAAACATCCACTAGCCCCACAGACTTTTCCACTAGCCCAGCCAGTGTGCTTATTGAAATGCTAACTTCTTCAGTGCAAGCCCATAGGGCTAGTTAAAAGGAAAATGTTATTAGCCTGATAAAATAATAAAAAGCTACCAGTATCTGGCTAGTGAGCTGGTGCCAATTTTAACCCCTGTGCTTGTTAGACAACATGGAAAATCCAGCCCATCATTTCTCAACTGGTCAAACAAAGTTCTAATATTTTGAAATATTTTTTTATGCCATGCACATCATATTGTTTTGTTTTATGAAGGCAACAACTGCACCACAAAATGTTTTTCTTCACCTACCTCAAGTACTGCATTCTTGCACACTGGCGAACCACCACTAGTGTCCACACTGAGAGGGAATGCTTGACTGCTGTTTGTACGAGTACGCGTTCCAACCAGAGACTGCAGAGTTACTGACTGAACAGCAATGTTACTCTTAAAACAAAGCAGATAATATAGCAGTGAGGGATTTGTTTAGTTTTCTGCAGCAGCTGTTGAAATTAATTTTTAAACCTATCTATAAAAAAATAACAATGCTTGATATTTTTATGAAAAAAGTCTACAACATGTAAGAGAAATATGTACAGTATAACTGGTTTTAAATAGTTTTATAATCACTTATAAAGACAGAGAAGGAGTGGATAACTATGATTTAGACTGGTACAAATAATCAGTTGCAGTGCATTTTTTCTATAGCAATCTCATTTGATACACAATGCTGCATAAATATTTGGTGAAAAAATATAAACTGTCAGTTTCTCAAATCTGATTAATTTGTCACAAGTACAAGACTCATAAATCATGACAACTGAAGTACATAGAAGTTAAAGTAGGTCCCTTCTACGTGGCTTGGAAGTATGGAAGTGTGTGTGCTATAAAATGTCTATGTACATAATTTTGTTGGCTCAATAAAATTTATCATGTTATACAAGTCTAATTTTCAAGGACCAGTATGGCTGCAAAGAAAAAATTACTCACCGCAGTAATCTTCTTTCTTCTAAGGGATCCTTTAGCATCAGTTACTTTTTTGCACTTAGCTGGCTAGGTGCAACTGCCCCGGAAGTGTGCCTTTAAGAGATATTTAAATGAGCTTAAGGCCAAACCAATCAAAAGACAGGAAGGGGTGTGAGCCGAGTGAGAGCTGTTGAAGGCTTCAGAATTTTTTCGAGGAAAAACAAGGGCAAATGCCCCGAAAAAGAATCAACAGGATTAAAAAAACATGCAAATGCCCACAAACTTGGAAACAGAAACAACAGCAACATGAGCTAAAAACTCATCAATAAGAAACTCCAAAATTGGTAAAAGGTGACATAAGAAAAAATTACTCGCCTTAGTAATCTTGTTTCTTCCAATGTATTCTTCCATATTCATAACTCTCTGAAGTTAGCCTGCTCAGTAGAACTGCCCAGAGAATGGAACTATATGCTAATGATGAAATCACTGGTACGTGACAATTATTCAAACTGCTGCCCTAATTTGCTGCACATTCTATCAACGTCTCAGATTTCTAGGAAGCCCACAAGGCAACCTATTTAAAAATATTCATGTTTAAATGATGCTTGATACAGATAACTATACTTTATGCCTATATACTAAAGCTGATACTAATGATTATGGTATCAGTCCTACCTCAAAATGACCAGAATCACCTGGGAAAAAGAAAGGTAAAATAAAACCCCACAGGATTAAAGGTAAGTGTGCCTGTGTTTGGGACTGCCAGGTAAGAAGACCACTCAGAGGCTCTGGTTCTGAAAGGGGAGGTAGGGAGGGAAAGTAATGAATATGGAAGAATACACTGGAAGAAACAAGATTACTAAGATGAGTAATTTTTTCTTCTAACCCCATGTATTCTTCTCATATTCAGAACTCTCTGCAGACTTCGAAGCAGTACCTTTGGAGGTGGGCAGAGAACCTACTTAGGAAAGACACTCTGCAGGATTGCTGTGCCAAACCTGGCATCACTTTTGGACTGCAAGTCCAAACTATAATGTTTAGTAAAGGTGTGTACTGTTCTCCAGGTAGATGCTTTACAGATCTCCACTAAAGGGATATCTCTAGAAGCTGCTATAGAAGCAGCTATGCCCCTAGTAGAGTGGGCCCTGAGGTCTGCTGGGGCCTGTTTTCCATATTTTGTGTAACAAAACTGAATGCATTGAACTATCCAGTGAGCGATTGATCTCTTGGAAGCTGGTGTGCCCTTTCCCACATCCCCATAAGTGAGGAAAAAGTTGTCGTTTATCACCTCTGTGATCCTTGGTGTGGGTCAAAAAATAACTCAATGACCTTTTTACATCCAGACTATGGAGTCTGCACTCTCCTGAACTGGCATGTTCTGTGAAGAAGACTGGCAGTGTCATGGACTGATTTAAGTGGAAATCAGAAACCACCCTAGGAAGAAACCTCCTATTAGTTCGAAGTACCACTTTATCATTATGAAAAGATAAATAATCCTTTTCCACACATAATGCTTGCAATTCACTTATTCGCCTAGCAGAAGTGACTGCCACCAAAAACAGTTTTCCATGTGATATACTGCAAGTGTGCTGATGACGTTGCTTGAATGGAGGTTTCATAAGCTGAGCAATGCAAATGTTCAGATCCCATACTGGGACTGGCTCTTTAATAGGAGGATGTAAGTGACATAGCCCTTTAAAGAACTTTTTGAAAATGGGATTAGATGCAAGGGAAACATTTCTTCCTGCAGAAATAAAAGCTAAAATGGATGCCAAATGCACCTTCAGAAATGTATGTTTCAGACCTTGTGAGTGTAACTCAGTAAGATATTCTTTTTTTTTTTTCCTGTATATTCTATTTATACCCCCGTCGTGCTCTGGAGCTGCCTCTCCTTCAGGCTGCCATGACCCTCAGACATCCCCCTACTATCTCCCCCAAGCCACCTTACCTCAGATCTGCAGCCATCCTCGGGATAGCCCGGTGTAACCCTGTACCGGGTGGGTCCCTCTCTTCCGAGGGGGAAGGCACCGGCAGGGAGGAGATGGCACACTATTTTTCCTCAGTCCCAGGCACTGCTGAGGCTTTCCATGGCTTCCTGGGAGTCTTCAGAGGTGTCTGGGGCCGGCGGCAGTCATCCGGCCAGTCCCTAGAGTGGTATTTCCGTTTTTCCTGGTGTTCCCCGTAATGCGATCCCTCTGCTGTGCTCCCGGTCTCCACTGGGGGCCGCTGCAGAGCGATCATGTGTCCCTAACCCACCCCAGAGGAGGAGGAGAGCAGTCCTATGGATGCTCCATCCTACCCCTTCCCCTGCCGACCCCCGGCGCCCGAGTCCGTTCCTGAACCTGGGTCGCCGGCATGGTTCGAGGTGTGGCATCCAGCGCCTCAACCCTCTATGCCACCAGGCCGGCTAGATATTCTAACTGCACTGGGATTTCTGACAGGGAGGGAAAAATATGTTTGGCATCACACCAAATAGAAAACCTTATCCACTCTGCATTATAGGTTTTCTTAGTAGATGGTTTTCTATATCCTTTTAGGATATCCAGAACAGCTTAAGAAAGTTGTAAGTTTGCAAACTCTAAGTCCTCAAGAGCCAGGCCTTGAGCCCGAGAGACCTGAGGTTTGGGAACAGGATGTTCCCTTGGTGGGAAGTTAATAGACTGTGCCTCCTAGGTAGGAGGATTGGTCTGGATACTGACATTGACAGTAGAAGGGGGTACCATGGCTGTCTGGCCCAGTCTGGTGCTATTAGTATCATGGACACAGGCTGTGACCTGAGTGTGAGTAACACTCTGAAGATGAAAGGGAAGGGAGGAAAGGCATATAGATGCCTTCCTGATGAGTCCAGGGCTAGAGCATCCAGGGGGATTGTACCCCTGACTGGTGGCCTGCAACAAAAAAGGGGCAATATGTGATTCTCATGAGAGGCAAAGAGATCTATGTCTGCAGTGCCCCATCGTCTGAACACTGAGTCCAGTACCTGTCTGTTCAAAGACCATTCGTGATGTGCCTGGTTGATCCTGCTTAAGGCATCTGCCAGGATATTGTCTTTCCTGGTACATGAATGGCTTGCAAGGAAGCTTTTAGTGAGTAAGCCAGTTCCCAGATTTTCATGACCTCTGTGCACAGTGAATCCGACCTTGTTCCCCCTTGCTTGTTTATGTAGAACGTTGTAGTGGTGTTGTCTGTTCTGACCTGCACCACCTTGCCCTGTATCAACTGGGAAAAACTTTTTAGAGCCAGAAACACTGCTCGGAGCTATAGCAGATTTATGTGGAGGAGTGACTCCATACTTGACCAAGTGCCATGGGTAGTGTGCTCTCCTATATGAGCACCTCATCCTAACAGAGAAGCATCTGTTGTAAGAATGACTGAGGGATTTTCCCTCTGAAAGGGAACTCCTGCCCTTAGATTGTGGACATCTGTCCATCACTGAAGGGACTGGATCACAAATTTTGTTACAGGAATCAGTTTTGACATATGGTCTTTTCTTTGGCACCAGTGCGTCTGTAGATGAAACTGAATGTCCCTTATTCGAAGTCCTGCTCCCAAGACCACTCCTGTTGCTGCAGCCATGTGTCCCAGTATTTGCAAGTATCTTCTTGCTGGACATAGCTTTCCCAACTCGAATGAGACAATCAGTTGCAGTACAGACTGAACTCTGTCCTCTGGAAGAAAAGCTCTTCCCTTTAAGGTATTCGGTTCTGCTCCAATGAAACGCAGGACTTGAACCGGTGTGAGAATGGACTTTTCCTGGTTTAACAGGAAGCCCAGAGAGTGTAACAGATTTTTTATTTCCAGGTGTGCTTGCACCTGCTGAAATGACTTTCCCACTATTAGCCAGTCGTCAAGACGAGGAAAAACTGTAATTCCTAGTTTTCGTAGGAATGCCACTACCACTGCCAGGCATTTTATGAATACCCTTGGTGCTGAGGTGAGACCGAAGGGCAGGGCAGAGAACTGGTAATGACCTGAAGGGAGTCTGAATCTGAGATATTTTTTGTGAAACTCCCTTATGAGGATGTGGAAATAGGCATCTTTTAAATCTAGAGATGCCAGCCAGTCTCCCTGCTGGATGACAGGCAAAATTATAGATAGGGTCACCATCCTGAATTTTGGTTTTGACAGATATTTGTTCAGATGCCTTAGGTCTAGAATAGGCCGCTACTCCCTATTTTTCATTTTGGTAAGAAAGTACCGGGAATAAAACCCTCTGCCCCTCTGAAGGTTTGGCACCTGCTCCACTGCTTTTATGCTGAGCAGGGTTTGAACCTCCTTTTCTAGGAGCTATTCTTCAAGAAGAAAGACTGGTTTGAACAGCCTTGACTTCAGAGGAGGGAGAGATTTGAAACTCAGAGACAGTCCCTGGCTCACTAATTCCAGTACCCACTTGTCCATGGTTATGGCCTGCCAGGCCTGGAAGAAGTGAGCCAGTCTGCCTCCTACTGGTATTAGGGAGTCAGCCTTGGCAAAGGAGTCAGGGATTTTGTTTTGGTTGGGGCCTGAGCCTGGGCGGATTGGGAACCCCTCCTGGAGCACCTCCTACCTCTGGCCCTATAATGCCCAGTCTGCTGTGGGTATGGCTGCAGCTGTGGGACAGCTTGAGGCTGATTGAAGGGCCTACCATAGGACCTTCCTCTACCTCCCCTTCCATAAGGCCTATAAGAAGTAGTAAGCCTTTTCTTAGATGAATTCTGCTTATAGGTGGTTTTGTATTCATCCACCTTTTACATATATTCTTTGGTTTGTTTGCCAAAGAGAGAATGATCTTGTACAGGGAAGTCCATGGCCTTGGCCTGGGTGTCCTGTGTTAAGTTTGTATCCCTTAGCCAAGCAAACCTTCTCAGGGCTACAGTCAGAGCCATAATCCTAGCAGCATTATCACTGGCATCTGCTGCCATCTGGAACTGGTATTTAGATGCTTCCAGTCCAAACCTGGCTGTTTCTGCTAGGTCATCAGAAACAGGGGAGGGAACCTTCTCTGACATGGCCAAAACAGACGGCCACAGTGTATTTTGATACTGTGCAGCGTAGGCCTGGTAATTAGCTTGTCTGACCCCCAGGGAGGCAGCTAAAAAACCTTTTTTTGACATTGCTGTCCATTTTCCTTGAATCCTTCTCAGGAGGGTGAGAGGATAAAGGAACCCTCGCATTCTCACAGGCTGCCTGTTGGACTATACCCTGATGATCAGGGTGAGAATAGAGGAATTCAGACCCTTTCCTGTCCAATTGGTACTTCTTGTCAGGCTTCTTATCCAGAGGTGTGACAGAGTTAGGGTTCTGCAGGATTGTGAATAAATCCTTCTTGAAGAATTTATTAATAAGCAGAAAAATCTTCTTAGTGGGTGTTAACCCCATCATTTCCATATATTCTGCCTCCTCCTCATTTTCTATGACCTCGGTGGTAGCCAGGTCAAAGGCATCTACTATTTTCCTTACAAAGGAAAAGTGAGAGGAAAAATCCTCAGGTCTAGGAGGAGAGCCAAAGTCCTGCTCTAGTGAGATTTCTGGCTCAATGGGCTCACCATCATTATCCTCTGGTATATTATACTGCCCAGTATCTATCTCCTGAGACTGGGGATCTGAGGAGGGAGTAATCTCCTGAACCCTTGGAGAAGGAGGGGTTGGAGAAGGTATGAACCCCTGAATTGCCCCGATGACTTTAATAGCCCTGGCAATCTCCCCAGCAGTAGGCAGACTGTGAGCCACAGAAGAATCCCCTGTTGGTTTTGCCTGGGGTTCGACATGCTTGGTTTTCTTTGCCTTTTTGGAGGGGACCGGAGAGTCAGCCAGCCCACTCAGTCTTTTTAAGGAGGTTGATTCACCCTTATCAGGGGTGGTAAAAGAAGAAGCTGCAGTTTCACCGCTGATTTTGAAGGCGTTGGCTGGTTAGAGCCTGAAGCACCTCCCAACTTTTTGTTCAACCTCTCCATTCCTTTTACTACAGTTTTCTGTGGAAATGATTTGTAAATTTCACAGTCAGTATTTAAATGCTTGGTTCCCAGACAGAACACACAGCTGTAATGCATGTATGCTCTGGTGAACATTTCCCCACACTTGACACAGTTTTTAAAACCTGGGGGACCAGTCTTGTTCTTAGGTTTTTCAGCATGCTCCTGTTCCAGGAGAAACCCCTTAACCACAAAATAATTTCTTTTTTTTTTTTGCGGTCAGTTCAGGAATCGATTAGACCCCAAAAGAACCAATGAATTTTTAAAGTCGGTACCGGGTTAGCGGTTAGAAAAGGAACCGGGTTAGCGGCTTCAACAATGTTAAAATATATTTTACACAATAAAATTTAAAAGAAAATAAAGCGGAAAAACTCCGCAACTAATATAAAACTACTCAGTTCCCCAATGGTTATACCGAACCGTGAGGAACCAAGAAATAAATGCTAAATCTAACTAAACTTAAATAAACTACACGTTAGACTAAAAAATAACAATAAATGAAGGCAGCAGAAAGAAAATTATGTACAATTAAACAATTATGCTTCACAATAAGCCAGCAATGACCTGAGGGAGTCTCCTGGGCATCTAAACTTGTGAGGCAGAGTAAGAAATCTGAGACGTTGATAGAATGTGCAGCAGATGAGGGCAGCAGTTTGAATAATTGTCACGTGCCAGTGATTCCATCATTAGCAAATAGTTCCATTTTCCAGGCAGTTCTACTGAGCAGGCTAACTGCAGAGAGTTATGAATATGAGAAGAATACATGGGGTTAGAAAGAGCCCTTCTCTGACAGGTGAACCGGGGAGGAAGGGTGGGAGCTTACTGATGCTAAAGGACCCCTTGGAAGAAAGAAGATTACTGCGGTGAGTAATTTTTTCTTCTTACCCTAGGAATCCTTTAGCATCAGTAACTTTTTTGCAGACTACCGAGCAGTACCAAGTGGGAGGTGGGCAGAGAACCTACTTAGAAAAGAGGCTCTGCAGAACCACCCTGCCAAATTTGGCATCAGATCTGCTCTGCACATCTAAACTGTAGTGTTTCACAAAGGTGTGCACAGATTTCCAGGTAGCTGCTTTGCAGACATCCAGTAGGGAAATGTCCCTTGCTGCCACAAGCAGGCTGTAGTGCCCCTGAGCCCCACTGGAGGTTAGTGACCAGCTTTCTCATAGCAGAATATAATACAAGAGACCAACCAATGAGAAATAGTTTGCCTACATCCCCGTAGGTGAGGAACAACTGAGTGGAAGAGCCTCTGGACTGTAGTATGCTCTAGGCAGTGAAAGATGGCTCTTTTGACATCCAAGCTGTGGAGCTTTTGCTCGCCAGGAGTGGATGGCTCAGTAAAGAAGACAGGCAGAGTAATGGACTGGTTCAAGTGAAACTCTGAAACCACCTTTGACAGAAATTTCCTATTTGTCCTGTGCGCAACTTTATCGTTGCGCAGGATGATGTAATTTGGCTCAGTGCACAGGGCCTGTAGCTCTGAAATCCTCCTGGCAGATGTAATGGCTACCAGGAAGACTGTCTTCCAAGTTATAAACTTGATGTGGGCCGTGGACATAGGCTCCAAGGGTGGCTTCATGAGCCTGTCTGTGCAAAGGTTAGGGCTCCGAGGATGAACAGGATCCTGGACTGGAGGGTGGGGGTGCAAGAGGCCTTTTAATAACTGTTTAACTATGACATGGGAAAGAACTGATTTTTTTCTTTCCCACCAAAAGGTAGGTCGAAAATGCCGCCAGGTGTAGCTTGACGGAAGATGGTTTCAAGCCTGACGCCTGTAAGAGTACCAGGCAATCTAGCAGCTGAAGGTCTGAAACTGAATGGGATTCAACCTTTTCATTCTTGCATCAGAGGGAAAACCTTTACATTTGGCTGCATAAGTCTTCTTGGTGTTTGATTTTTTTAACCACCCTCAGTATCCTAAGGACCTGTTAAGAGTACTGAAAGGATGCAGACTCTTAACTGTTCCAGAACCGGGCCTTGAGGTGGAAGGAGTGTATGCCCGGATACTGCACTCCTGTCTGAGGAAGGGTCAGCAGGGAGTGAGTTGGAGGCAGGTGAATGGACTGCTGCAGGGCATTGAGAAGGATAGGGTACCAGGCTTGTTTGAGCCAAGCCGGAGATACCAGAATCCTACATGCAGGCTGTTGTAAGAGTTTCAGAAATAGACTGAGAATCAGGGGAAAAGGAGGGAATGCATATAAGAACCTCCCTGACCAGACCAGGATCAAGGCATCCAGAGGAGGTGATCTCAGGACTGAAGCCTGCAACAGAACTGAGGAAACTGGAAGCTGAGGGGACAGGCAAACAGATTCACTACTGGGTGCCCAACCATCTGAACACCATGGCTAGTACCTGTTTGTTCAGAGTCCATTACTCTGGTCCTGACTGGTGCGACTAGAGCCTCTGCCAGAGTATTGTGTTTGCCTGGTGTGTGAATTGCTGAAGGATGTCTATGCAAAGCTTCAGGCTCTAAGGAGGAACGGGCTCCCTGGTTGGAGGCTGGAGGTGCAAGAGGCCTTTGAAAAACTGTTTAAAAATGTCATGGGGAAAAAATGATTTTTTTCTTTCCCACCGAAAGGTAGACCAAAATTGCTGCCAGGTGTAGCTTGAGGGAAGATGTTTTCAAGCCTGACACCTGTAGGTGTACCAGGTAGCCTAGCAGATAAAGGTCTGAAGCTGATAGGGGTTTGACATTTTCGCTCTTGCACCAGAGGGAAAACCTTTTCCATTTGGCTGCAGAAGTCTTCTTAGTATTCAGTTTTTTAGCTATCCTCAGTATCTTAAGTACCTGTTCAGAGTATTGTGAGGATGGAAACTTGACTCCTCAAGAACCAGGCCTTGAGGTGAAGAGAGTGTATGACTGGGTACTGCACTCCCATCTGAGGAAGGGTTAGCAGGGAGTGAGCTGAATGCAGGCGAATGGGCCTGCTGTAGGACAATGAGAGGAGAGGGTACCAGGCTTGCTTTAGCCAGTCTGGAGCCATTAGGATCATCGATGCAGGCTGCTGTTTGAGTTTCAGCAAAACCCTGAACATCAGGGGAAAGGGAGGAAATGCATACAGGAACCTTCCTGACTAGTCCAGGATCAGGGCATCCAGAGGAAGTGTTCCTGGAACTGGGGGCCTGCAACAGTACTGAGGAAGCTGAAAATTGAGAGGAGAGGCAAACAGATCTAAGTCTAGTGTGCCCCACTGCCTGAACACTGTGGCTAGTGCTTGCTTGTTCAGTGTCTATTCACTCTGGCCTTGACTGATGCGGCTTAGAGCATCTGCCAGAGTATTGAGTTTGCTTGGGAGGTGAACAGCAGGGAGGCTGACTCCTAGGGAGAATGCTAGAGACCAGAGCTTCAGAGCTTCCAAACAGAGTATTCCTGATCTGGTACCACCCTGCCTGTTTATGTAGAACACTGCAGTGGTGTTGACCGTTCAAATTTTAACCGCCTGCCCTTCTACGCTGGGAGTAAAAGCTTTGAGAGCTAGGAAGACTGCTCTCAGTTCCAAAAGATTTATGTGCAACTGTGACTCTTCGGGAGTCCAGTTGCCACTTACTGAGGCACTGTCCAATGAGCTCCCCAGCCCAAAAGGGAGGCATCTGTGGTGTTCACCTTTGTGGGAAGAGCAGCTTGAAAGGGAACCCCTGCCTGCAAATTTGCAGGGTTCTTCCATCACAGCAAGTTTTGGAGGAACTGCTAGGACACAAGTATCAATTTTGAAAATGTGTTGCTTCTCTGAGATCAGAGAGCTCTGAGGTAGGCTTGCAGGAGTCTCATCCTGAACCTGACCCCTGGGATTACTGCAGTCATAGAGGTCATATGTCCCAGAAGTTTGAGGAAATGTCTGGCTGGTCCTGGCTGTCCCTGGGTGAAGGAATCTGCCACTGAAAGGAAACTCTGAATTCTTTCCTGCGGGAGGAAAGCATATCCCTTCTGAGTGTCCAGCTGGGCCCCTATGAAGGTGAGCAGCCGGTTAGTTCTGGTTGAGATTTCTTTAGATTTACCAGGAAACCCAGAGACTCCAGAGTGCATTCTGTGAGGGGAAACAGATTCCTTGACCTGGCAAGGAGACTTTGCTACTATGAACCAGTCATTCAGGTAGGGGTAGAGAGTGATACCCAGTCTCCTAAGATGTGCTGCTACCAGTGCAAGGCACTTGGAAAAGACTCTTGGGGCTGAGGACAAACCGAAGGGCATTGCGGCAAACTGACAGTGACCCGAAGGAAGTTAGAACCTGAGAAACTTCCTGTGAGATCTCCTTATGGGTATGTGGAAATAGGCATCCTTTAAGTCTGTGGAGGCTAGCCAGTCTCCCTGCTGTAAGGACTGTATGACCAGTGACAGAGTGACCATTTTGAATTTGTTTTTTTTTCAGATAGTTGGTTAAATATCTGAGATCTAAGATTGGTTGCCACTCCTCAGTTTTCTTTCGTATCAGAAAAATACCTGAAGTAGAGGCCCTTGCCCTTCTTGTGGGTGGGGACCCTCTCCACTGCTCGTAAAGCCAGAAGGTTTTGTACCTCCAATTCTAACAGCGGTATCTGTGTTGGGGACAGAGGTCTTGACACCTGGGTATGCTTGAGTTCTGGCATCTGTTTTAACTGTAATGGCAGACTCTTCTCCACTATCTCCAGCACCCATTTGTCCAACGTGATAAGGGACCAGTGCTGAAGATAGTAGGAGAGTCTGTCTCCAACCAGAAGTGGGGAAGCGACCTGGACACTCACATCAGGACTTAGACTGAGAGGCAGATGGCTGGGTAGAAGTCGCTCTTCTTTAGCCCCTTCTGCCCCAGCCTCTGAAAGACCCCCTGTGCTGGCCAAAGTCAGATTGGGGATAGGAATTGTAAGACCTGGGAACAGAACTTCTGCCCCTACTGCCCCTTGGACGGGATCTCTGAGGGGGTGGTGGTCTTAGGCTTGGATGAGTGTCTTTGCCAGGAGGCCTTGTACTCATCAAATTTTCATGAAGTCAGTGGTTCTGTAATCAAACAACATATTTTGATCACAGGGAAAATCAGTGGCCTTGTTCTGAGTGTCTGTGGTCAGACTGGTTGTTCTAAGCCAGGCGAAGTGTCTCAGAGAGAACACCCTAGAGGCTGCATCACTGTTGTCATCTGCCATGTAGAATTGGTACATAGTAGCTTCCAGGGCAGTTTTTGATGTATCCACTAGCTCCTGCACCACAGAATCAGATTTGTTGCGGGCAATAGCCTGGACAGATTTCCAAAGGGCTTTCTGATATTTGGCGGTGAACGCCATGCAAGAAGAAAGTCTGAGAAGCAGGGAAGCTGTGGCACACATTTTCTTTGCTATGAAGTCACTTCTCTTGGAATCCTTGTCAGGGGGAAGAGGGGGACAAGGAGACTCCAGGTTTATTTCAAGCTGCCTGCTACACTATACTCTCGTGGCTAGGGTGTGCAGACAGGAACTCAGTACCATTTTTAGAAAATTTATATTTTCTCTCAAGCCACTTATCAACTCGATACTGAAGTGGGGTGTTGAATCACCTTCACGGTATTTTTTCTAAATGCATTATAGATAGGGACGACCAGGGTCTTTGAGGATGAAAGACCTCTCATCTCCCTATAATCTTCGTCTTCATCAACATCCCGGTTGGGCTCCTGCGTAGGGAGGTCCAGGGTGTCCAGCATATTTTGTATAAATGTAAACATAGAGGAAGGATCCTCGTGGTCACCCGGGAGATCCCCAAGATGAGGGTCCGGGGACTCCTGGGGCTCAAGGCCCTCAAAATCCATCTCAGGGACATCATAAAATTGATCATCATCTGCGTCATCCTCACAGTCTACAGAAGAGAGAACTGTGGAAGAGTGCTTGCCAGCCCCAGTAAATAGAGAACCCATCTTTTTGAAGGGTCTGAAACAGTTGTCATGCTTTTCCCATTTCTTGCACTGACAGAAGAACCTGCGCAGACTTGGTTTGTGAGTGTTTTGTTTTTTTCTGTATGCTTTAAGCTGCCTGTTGTCTCTCTATTGGCTTTCCCAGAAGCAACAAGAGCATTTTTGTCTCGACAGAGTTTCTTTTTAGCCACTTCATCAGAGGCTTAATCAAGCTTCCTTTTTTTGTCACTCTTATTATGTTTTAATTTGTGAGGAACTTCATCTCTGGAAGCTTTATTTTTTGGCTGGGATCTGGAGGGTTCCTCAGCACCTCTGCTTTTACTATTAGTACTTTTTGGATGGCCCCTCATCAGAAGCCTTTGATTTATCCTCAGCCATAATAATCAAAGGTTTGTCTGCTATGTTTGCTAATTTAAGCAAATCAAACCAGTCCTGGACCTACGAACTGAGTGCAGGGTTGTATGAAAATGCCACTGACCAGTCCTGCCCCAGTTAATAAACTCTGTCTATTATCAGTGCCTTTTTTTGGGGGGGGGTTGTAGAACTAGGATCTATACCAGTGCCAATCTTAATAGAAACCAGTAATACTGGTCAACTATGCACAGGTGGCTACTGGACCCTTACGGACAGTCCTGACACAGATGATACCAAGGTCCAGTAATATAGCAAAAAAGGTTTCCTCGTAATTGCCAATCTAGAGAAAACCCCCCTCAGGCACTGTTTAATTTGAAATCCACTGCAGGTGCCTTACGGTAAACCCTGCGGTTTGAGGTAAAAACAAGGCGATTAAACTTCCTAGTGACAGTTCCTACAAGAATTTTGCCAAAATTATGGGAACTGTCGTAAATAAGCACCCGTGATAAAATTAGGTTTTAGAATGAAAGTCATGGTAAAATTAAAGTCAAGATAGCGCTGTCACGCTAAAAATAAATAAAACAGTGCGGTGCTAATAAAAAAAGTAAAACTTTCACTCAGCACACTAACAGAATTAATTTATGAGGAAAACTTTACCCAGATAAGCACTAGGAGGATGTCAACAAGGAAAGCTGAGAGACACCTCACGGGCAATGTTGGTCAGTCCAGCGAAGAAAAAATTCTGAAGCCTTCAACAGCTCCCACTCAGTTCACATCCCTTCCTGTCTTTTGATTGGCTTGGCCATACGCTCATTTAAATATCTCTTAAAGGCACACCTCCAGGCCAGTTGCACCTAGCCAGCTAAGTGCAAAAAAGTTACTGATGCTAAAGGGCTCCTGGGGTAAGAAGAAAAAATTACTCACCTTAGTAATGTTGTTTCTTCTAATGGAGTCTTCCTGTATTCTGACATATTATTCTACTTTAAGACTGTGGTAACCGGTCCTTATCGGTTCTAAAAAACACAGATTTCATTATGTTTTTTTCCACGACCCGTAACACGGTCAGGAACCGATAAGGGTGTCTTGCCTGGCAGATTGCCGAAAAAAGGGTAAGTTTTTGTTAGGCCTGGCCATGTCTGAAAAACTGGGCCCACTGGGTTTCAACTTTGTAGTGTGTGTGGGGAAGCTTTTGCTAAGGCTGATCCCCACACCACCTGTGTTTATTGTCTGGGGTTTGACCACCTCGATCCAGACTGCCAGATTTGCAAGAATTTTCCTGCAGCTACCCTGGAAAAGAGAGTTGGTAGGCTCAGGGAAAGGGAGGCCAAGAAGTCCGCTGACCCGGATGGCCAGCCCGGTTCGGTTCCAAGCGAACCAGAAGGAGTGCCCTCTGACCAGGGCGAAACCTCTTCGGGCAAGTGGAGAACCGACTCCGAGTCGGTTCCGGCAAAAGAAAAAGGCGGGATAAATCAGCCGATGCGGATCCACAAATCTTTCTCCGACCGCTGATGAAACAGCCAAAGCGATAAGGATTGTTCAGTCGCTAACCCCGGTCTCTGACTGAACCGCACCGCCAGGAAGGGACTCGGTTCGGCTCGGTTCCCGGGTTCCAGATTATAATTTAGAAGATTTTTATGAACTGAGGAGGAGGAAGAGAGTATGGAGGATAGTGATGGTGATTACTAAAGTCTGGATGTGCCTATTGACCCGACATCTCCCAGACAGACCTTCAAGGGTTTCTCTAGGTTTTCTGAGTCCCCTTCCCATTTTATGTTCTACAAAAAAGTGGCTGAAACTCTTCAGCTTCCTATGGAAGAAGCTGTAGACGACCAGGAAGAGCCTGACTATGCTGAAATGATGGATATCCCAGAGTCCAGGAGGCTGTCTATTCCCCTTCATAAGTCCTTTGAGAAACAGACAATAAAAATTTTAAAGACTCCTAATTCTATACCTCCTGTGGACAAGAGAATGGACAAGAGGTATACTCTCTCAGGCTCAGATACGGAGCTCCTTACCCAGCAATGCAGCCATGTTGGGGTAATGCAGGCTGCAGCATGTGATAAAGCAAATATACCCTTGGCTTCGCACTCCCCAGATAAGGACTCCAGGAGGATTGATGCCATGGCAAAGAAACAGTACATGGCAGCATCCTTGGGACTCAGGCAGGCTAATTATATGGCCTATACAGCTAGATATCAGAAATCTAGATGGGACACTGAATGGCTTTAGCTAAACAGGTCCCTGGCCAGCTGGGCCAAGGAGCTGAGCAGGTGGCTGCGGATGGTATTGAGGCATCCAGGTGCAATTCCATGCTGCAGTGGACTCAATGATGTTTCATCTAGAGTCATGGCTACATCTGTGGCCCCTTCAGGATGGCTTGGCTCAGATGTACTAGCCTGTCTCAGGATACCCAGACTAAGGCCATGGATTTTCCTGTTGTGGGTAATTCTCTGTTTGGGGAGCAAACAGAGAACTACATGAAGAAAATGGATGAATACAGGACCACCTATAGGAGTGCTCAGGCCAAGAAAAGGAAAGCCACTCCCCAGAGGCAGCATTCCAGGGGCAGGGGCAGGCCTTTTCATATGCCTTTCTACCAAGCCCAGGCCTCCTCTTCTGCTTATGCTCATAGAGGGTTCTTCAGAGGGAGAGGCAGACGGGGTACAAGCAGGCCTGCTTCCACCCCTCAGCCTAAAGCCCCTGCCAAACAGGCGCCCTGATGGGTCTGCCAGGGCTGATTCTCCACCTCCTGTAGGGGGCAGGCTGGCTTACTTTGTCCAGGACTGGATGTCTTTAACATCAGACAAATGGGTCCTAGAAGTAGTAAGCCAGGGACTAGTTCTCAGCTTCAAAAAGTTCCCAAAGATGAGAACCAGATCCTTTCCATCTGCAAATCCTTCAGAGGTACTTGCCTTAGAGGCAGAGGTCTCTTTCCTCTTGGCTCTCAGAGCCATAGAGAGGGTCCCACCCCTACACAAAGGGAAAGGATTGTACTCCAGGTATTTCCTAACCCCCAAAAAGACAGGAGAATGGCAGCCCATCCTGAATCTCAGATATTCAAACAAGCACCTTTTAAAGCCAAAATTCAAAATGGTGACTCTGGGAATAATTCTACCCTCTCTAAGACCAGGGGACTGGCTAGTCTCCCTGGACCTCAAGGATGCCTATTTCCATATTCTCATCAGAAGATCCCACCGAAAGTACCTCAGGTTCGAGCTGCCCTCAGGCCATTACCAGTTCAGAGCAATGCCCTTCGGCCTAACTTCTGCTCCAAGGGTGTTCACAAAATGCCTGGCAGTGGTAGTTGCTTTCCTAAGGAGAAAAACGATCTCCATCTTTCCATACCTGGACGACTGGCTCATAGTAGGCCAGTCCCCAGACCAAGTCAAGTCACACCTACAGATAACTCAGCAACTGCTCACTTCTCTAGGTTTCCTCCTGAATCTTTCAAAGTCAGTTCTAGAGCCTGTGCAGCTCTTCACCTTCATAGGGGAAGAGCTGGATATGGTAAAGGCAAGAGCCTTCCTTCCCCTGGACAGGGCAGGGACCCTTATCTCACTGGCCTCTTCATTCACCCTCCAGGTATCTCGACCAGCAAGGCATTTTCTGCAGCTCCTGGGACACATGGCTGCCTCTACAGCAGTGGTGCAGGGAGCAAGATTTCAAATGAGGGATATTCAGTTCCACTTGAGAGCCTTCTGGTCTCAAAAAAGGGCCCCTCTGACCAAACTAATTCCAGTGAGTTGAACCCTGATCCAGGCATTACAGTGGTGGCTGGATCAAGACAATCTAAGACAGGGTGTTCCTTTTGTCACACAGTCTCATTCTCTAATCCTTACTACAGATGCCTCCCTCTTGGGGTGGGGAGCCCACTTGGGAGACCTGACCACCCAAGGGTTGTGGTCTCCTCAGGAATCTCTGCTTCACATCAATCTATTAGAACTCAGAGCAGTGTTTCTAGCACTTCAAGCTTTTTCCAAGTCTGCTCAGAACAAAGTAGTTCAGATCAGGACAGACAATACCACCACAATGTGGTATATCAACAAGCAAGGGGGCACTCGGTCTACGGCCTTGTGCACAGAGGCAATGAAGTTATGGCCTCTGGCCTATTCCCTGAACACCTCTCTTACAGCAGTACACCTCCCAGGCAAGGACAATGTCCTGGCAGATGCTCTCAGCAGGATATCTCAGGGCCATCACAAATGGTCCCTGGATCCCCCTGGTTTTGAAGGTGATCTTCTCCAGAAGGGGCACCCCACAGATAAATCTTTTTGCAGCCCCAGACAACCACCAACTTCCTCTCTTTTGCTGCAGGCCCCTAGTGTTGGGCTCAGTCCCCCTGGATGCCCTCGTCCTCAATTGGGAAGAGAAGTTCCTGTATGCTTTCCCCCCCTTCCCTCTCCTGTTCAAGGTGTTAGTCAAAATCAGGTCTCAACCCTGCAAGGTGATTCTGATTGCTCCAGACTGGGCCAGACAGCCTTGGTACCCTCTCTTGTTGTCCTTAGCAGTCCACCTTCCCCTGTCTCTTCCCAGGAATTTCAACCTGTTAACATGTGCTCAGGGGAGGGTTTGGTATCCGAATCTCAAATCTCTCAATCTCAAGGCCTGGCTCTTGAAGAGTTAGAGTTTGCCGATTTGCACCTCTCTCAAGGTGTTATGGATATCCTAGAGGCTTCTCGGAAGCCTTCCACCAGAAACAATTACAACTCCAAGTGGAAAAGATTCTCTATATGGTGCTCTGGGAAGCATATTTCTCCAGAGTCTGCTGGCCTGCCCACAGTCCTTGACTATATGGTTTGTCTTAATAGCTTGGGACTCAGACCAGCTACACTAAGGGTGCATCTAGCAGCTGTTTCTGCCTTCCTTTCAGCAGGCAAGCACTCTTCCCTTTCAGCTCATCCTGTTTTTTTCTAAAATTTTCAAAGGATTGCTTCATACCAATCCTCCATTCAGGGACTCTGCCCCTGCTTGGGACCTTAATGTTTGCATTGCTCAACTTATGCAACCCCCTTTTGAGCCTTTGTCCTCAGCAGAGCTTAAGTACTTGACTTGGAAAACTGTTTTCTTGGTGGCCATCACTTCTGCCAGATGCATAAGTGAGTTGCAAGCCCTGTCAGTGGAGCCTGATTTTATCTCTTTCCATAGAGATAAGGTGGTCCTCAGGACCAATAGGAAGTTTTTGCCTAAGGTGGTTTCAGATTTCCACCTTAACGGTTTATGTCTCTTCCCGTTTTCTTCACTGACCATTCCTCCTCTGGAGAGAGGAGGCTGCACAGTTTGGATGTGAAAAGGGCCCTTAGCTACTACATAGAGCGCACCAAGGGTCACAGGTTTGACTCTCCAACTCTTCCTCACTTATGGTGAGGTTGGTGAGGAAAACCTGCCACTAAGAGATCTATTGTCAGGTGGATTGTCTCTTGCATTCAATTTTGCTATGAAAAACTAGGTAGGACTCCACCCTCAGGCCTGAGGGCTCACTCTACCAGAGGTACAGCTGCTTCCCTGGCTGCTGCCAGGGATATTCCTATCTTTGAGATTTGTCAAGCAGCCACCTGGAAATCAGTACACACTTTTACCAAGCATTACTCTCTGGATATCCAGGCTAGGAGTGATGCTCGGTTTGGCATAGCAGTGCTTCAGAGCCTATTTCCTAAGTAGGTTCTGTCCCTCCTCCATGGAGGTACTGCTTGGTAGTCTTCAATATGTCAGAATGCAGCAAGACTTCATGTTGTTTGAAGAAAAAATTACTCACCTTAGTAATGTTGTTTCTTCTAATGGAGTCTTGCTGTATTCTGACCTCCCCCCCCCCGCCTCCCCTCTCAGAACCTTGGTTTTTGGGATGTGGGTGGGCAGTAGCAGTGTTGGCACTCGGGAGGTGCCCCCACCCTTTATTTTCTCACCCCCTTTAGTTTGGGGATGTGGGTGTTGTGTTTTGTTTTATTTATTTTCTGGGGCGGGGGGGTTCCCGGCTTGAGTCTTTGTTTTGGGACCAAAAAAATCTGTTTATTATATTTAGTAGCCAGTTGGCTAGTGTAAGTTTACAGTTTCCACACAGGACACCCAGTGAGTATAGCTCGTAAAGATCCGACGGTTTAACTTCAAACAGCAACAGACAGAGTCTCAACCGAGCTCAAGCTCAGCGTTCCATGCCTGGCATGGAAAGTTATCTCTTTCATCTCCGGGGCAGTTCAAAGGTTGGACATCACTGCTCCACTGACAGGGCTTGCAACTCACTAATTCTTTGAAAAAAATTAGAGAAAACAGGATGAGCTGAAAGGGAAGAGTGTTTACCTGCTGAAAGGAAGGCAGAGACAGCTGCCAGATGCACCCTTAGTGTAGCTGGTCTGAGTCCCAAGCTATTAAGATGAACCATATAGTCAAGGACTGTGGGCAGGCCAGCAGACTCTGGAGAAATATGCTTCCCAGAGCACCATATAGAGAATCTTTTCCACTTGGAGTTGTGTTTCTGGTGGAAGGCTTCCGAGAAGCCTTTAGGATATCCATAACACCTTGCGAGAGGTGCAAATCAGCAAACTCTAACTCTTCAAGAGCCAGGCCTTGAGATTGAGAGATTTGAGATTCGGATACCAAACCCTCCCCCGAGCACATGTTAACAGGTTGAAATTCCTGGGAAGAGACAGGGGAAGGTGGACTGCTAAGGACAACAAGAGAGGGTACCTAGGTTGTCTGGCCCAGTCTGGAGCAATCAGAATCACCTTGCAGGGTTGAGACCTGATTTTGACTAACACCTTGAACAGGAGAGGGAAGTAGGGAAAAGCATACAGGAACTTCCCTTCCCAGTTGAGGACTAGGGCATCCAGGGAGACTGAGCCCAACACTGGGGGCCTGCAGCAAAAGAGAGGAGGTTGGTGGTTGTCTGGGGCTGCAAAAAGATTTATCTTTGGGGTGCCCCATCTGGAGAAGATCACCTTCAAAACCAGGGGATCCAGGGACCATTCGTGATGGCCCTGAGATATCCTGCTGAGAGCATCTGCCAGGACATTGTCCTTGCCTGGGAGGTGTACTGCTGTAAGAGAGGTGTTCAGGGAATAGGCCAGAGACCATAACTTCATTGCCTCTGTGCACAAGGCCGTAGACCGAGTGCCCCCTTGCCTTGTTGATATACCACATTGTGGTGGTATTGTCTGTCCTGATCTGAACTACTTTGTTCTGAGCAGACTTGGAAAAAGCTTGAAGTGCTAGAAACACTGCTCTGAGTTCTAATAGATTGATGTGAAGCAGAGATTCTTGAGGAGACCGCAACCCTTGGGTTGTCAGGTCTCCCAAGTGGGCTCCCCACCCCAAGAGGGAGGCATCTGTAGTAAGGATTAGAGAATGAGACTGTGTGACAAAAGGAACTCCCTGTCTTAGAGTGTCTTGATCCAGCCACCACTGTAATGCCTGGATCAGGGTTCGAGTCACTGGAATTAGTTTGATCAGAGGGTCCCTTTTTTGAGACCAGAAGGCTCATAAGTGGAACTGAATATCCCTCTTTTTGAAATCTTGCTCCCTGCACCACTGCTGTAGAGGCAGCCATGTGTCCCAGGAGCTGCAGAAAATGCCTTGCTGGTCGAGACACCTGGAGGGTGAATGAAGAGGCCAGTGAGATAAGGGTCCTTGCCCTGTCCAGGGGAAGGAAGGCTCTTGCCTTTACCGTACCCAGCTCTGCTCCTATGAAGGGAAGGAGCCTGCACAGGCTCTAGAACTGACTTTGAAAGATTCAAGAGGAAACCTAGAGAAGTGAGCAGTTGCTGAGTTATCTGTAGGCCTGACTTGACTTGGTCTGGGGACTGGCCTACTATGAGCCAGTCATCCAGGTATGGAAAGATGGAGATCGTTTTTCTCCTTAGGAAGGCAACTACCACTGCCAGGCATTTTGTGAACACCCTTGGAGCAGAAGTTAGGCCGAAGGGCATTGCTCTGAACTGGTAACGGCCTGAGGGCAGCTCGAACCTGAGGTACTTTCGGTGGGAGCTTCTGATGAGAATATGGAAACAGGCATCCTTGAGGTCCAGGGAGACTAGCTAGTCCCCTGGTCTTAGAGAGGGTAGAATTATTCCCAGAGTCACCATTTTGAATTTTGGCTTTAAAAGGTGCTTGTTTAAATATCTGAGATTCAGGATGGGCCGCCATTCTCCTGTCTTTCTGGGGGTTAGGAAGTACCTGGAGTACAATCCTTTCCCTTTGTGTAGGGGTGGGACCCTCTCTATGGCTCTGAGAGCCAAGAGGGAAGAGACCTCTGCCTCTAAGGCAAGTGCCTCTGAAGGATTTGCAGGTGGAAAGGATCTGGTTCTCATCTTTGGGAACTTTTTGAAGCTGAGAACTAGTCCCTGGCTTACTACTTCTAGAACCCATTTGTCTGATGTTAAAGGCATCCAGTCCTGGACAAAGTAAGCCAGCCTGCCCCCTACAGGAGGTGGAGAATCGGCCCTGGCAGACCCATCAGGGTGCCTGTTTGGCAGGGGCTTTAGGCTGAGGGGTGGAAGCAGGCCTGCTTGTACCCCGTCTGCCTCTCCCTCTGAAGAACCCCCTATGAGCATAAGCAGAAGAGGAGGCCTGGGCTTGGTAGAAAGGCCTATGAAAAGGCCTGCCCCTGCCCCTGGAATGCTGCCTCTGGGGAGTGGCTTTGCTTTCCTTGGGCTGAGCACTCCTATAGGTGGTCCTGTATTCATCCATTTTCTTCATGTAGTTCTCTGTTTGCTCCCCAAACAGAGAATTACCCACAACAGGAAAATCTATGGCCTTAGTCTGGGTATCCTGAGACAGGCTAGTACATCTGAGCCAAGCCTATCCCTATAAGGGCCACAGATGTAGCCATGACTCTAGATGAAACATCATTGGAGTCCACTGCAGCATGGAATTGCACCTTGATGCCTCAATACCATCCGCAGCCACCTGCTCCAGCTCCTTGGCCAGCTGGCCAGGGACCTGTTTAGCTAAAGCCATTACAGTGTCCCATCTAGATTTCTGATATCTAGCTGTATAGGCCATATAATTAGCCTGCCTGAGTCCCAAGGATGCTGCCATGTACTGTTTCTTTGCCATGACACCAATCCTCCTGGAGTCCTTATCTGGGGGGTGCGAAGTCAAGGGTATATTTGCTTTATCACAGGCTGCAGCCTGCATTACCCCAACATGGCTGCATTGCTGGGTAAGGAACTCCATATCTGAGCCTGAGAGAGTATACCTCGTCCATTCTCTTGTCCACAGGAGGTATAGAATTAGGAGTCTTTAAAATTTTTATTGTCTGTTTCTCAAAGGACTTATGAAGGGGAATAGACAGCCTCCTGGACTCTGGGATATCCATCATTTCAGCATAGTCAGGCTCTTCCTGGTCGTCTACAGCTTCTTCCATAGGAAGCTGAAGAGTTTCAGCCACTTGTTTGTAGAACATAAAATGGGAAGGGGACTCAGAAAGCCTAGGAAGAGAAACCCTTGAAGGTCTGTCTGGGGAGATGTCCGGGTCAATAGGCACATCCAGACTTTCGTAATCACCATCACTATCCTCATACTCTCTTTCCTCCTCCTCCGGTTCATAAAAATCTTCTAAATTATAATCTGGAACCGGGGGAACCGACCGAACCGAGTCCCTTCCTGACGGTGCCAGTTCGGTCGGAACCGGGGTTAGCGACTGAACAATCCTTATCGCTTTGGCTATTTCATCAGCGGTCGGAGAAAGATTTGTGGATCCGCACTGACTGATTTATCCCTTCTTTTTCTTTTAACTGGAACCGACTCCTCAGAGTTGGTTCTCCTTTGGCCCGAAGAAGTTTCGTCCTGGTCAGAGGGCACTCCTTCTGGTTCGGTTGGAACCGAACCGGGTTGGCCATCCGGGTCAGCGGACTTCTTGGCCTCCCTTTCCCTGAGCCTACCAACTCTCTTTTCCAGGGTAGCTGCAGGAAAATTCTTGCAAATCTGGCAGTCTGAATCGAGGTGGTCAAACCCCAGACAATAAGCACAGGTGGTGTGGGGATCAGCCTTAGCAAAGGCTTCTTCACACACACTACACTGTTTAAACCCAGTGGGCCTGGTTTTTCAGACTTGGCCAGTCCTAACAAAAATGTACCCTTTTTTCAGCAATCCACCAGGCAAGACACCCTTATCGGTTCCTGACCGTGTTACGGGTCATGGAAAAAAACGTAATGAAATCCGTTTTTTTTAGAACCGATAAGGACCGGTTACCACACTCTAAAAGTAGAATAATATATCAGAATACAGCAAGACTTCATGTTGTTTGAACATGCATTTTCACACTTACAAGTAAATAGAAAGTATACTAAAACGGGCAAGGTAACAGCAAAAATATATCAAGATATGAATCACAAAATAATTTATTATTTAATGTTTAAGATGTAGCATTAGAATAAAATAAAAATTGGGTAACGAGGACAGGAAATTATTTCTAATTGACAGTTGTTTACAATGCTCCTATTTTCAGAAATGATATTCATTCCCCTAAATGATCCCTATTTAACTGTTCCGGAATAAAAAGTGATATGAAAAACTGTAGTTTGCATTGTCTTGTTTTGGTGGACATCATTCTGTTACAGTTCTCTTTATGAAACCTTTGCGCTGGAGTTTTTAAGCAATAAGGCATGACCAGGGGTTATATTAACAGTCTGTTAATCACCCCCTAGGGGTGCAATGTGGCAAGAGGCGCAGCTGAGTGCCATATTGCCCCTAGGGGATGATTGACTGTTAATCTAACTCCTGGGAGTGCCTTATTGCTATTATAAAAAAATCATTCCAAAACAAAAGTGTTAAAAGTATACTCGTTGAATGTTTTCCTCATTTAGAGGGATATTTTTAATAAAATAGTTATTCCACCAACAGTTTAAGAATGCTGGTTCAGAATTAGAATGCAGCATTCCAGTCATTCAGCAGTACTACAGGATGGAATGTTGACAGGAATAATCCATGTGCCATGGTAATCAGGCTGTACATGACAGTGTAACATGGGTTAATGTAAGGCTGTTGGAATCCGAACAGCCAATCAGATTGCAACATTTCTGAAACAATGCAAACAGAATGTTGGTGTGAACGCACCAGGAAACGGCCATGCTGAAGTCAAAATGAAGTATCCAGCAGAGAAAGGAGACCAGCACCACTGCCTCGTAACAACAGGACTATGCCTTCCAAAATATAAAGCTACTGAAGTGTGTGAACTCACCAGGCTATAAAATGCTAGAAGTCCAGAGTCAATCCAAGCAAAACTTTTATTTTAGTAAATCCATAAGTCAAAGGAGTACAACGCTATCCTGCTCCCCAGAGAACTTCCTGGTTGCTAGTGTTATTACGTCACCTGACGTGTTTCGCGCAACGTGCTTTCTCAAAGGTACATTTCTGAGACCCTTTTTATAATTAGCTATATCATAATTTGTACACAGAATCCCGAGCACTGTTCTGATAAGTAAACAGCTCATGCTTCGCATTCTGTACACAAACCATGACATATTAAAAACTCCAAATTACTGGTTCTATGCAGAGAACTGTGCAGAATGTTGGCCACAAAAGGAAACAATTGAAAAAACAGTTGTTCACATCAGTGACTGATGTACAGTAAAATATGACAT
Organism: Neoceratodus forsteri; assembly: GCA_016271365.2. NCBI lineage: Eukaryota > Metazoa > Chordata > Ceratodontiformes > Ceratodontidae > Neoceratodus > Neoceratodus forsteri. The sequence continues at coordinate 212,711,832 of JADMNL010000027.1, forward strand.
TTGGAACTATGAATTTCATTTCTGTAAATAGGAACATTACCAACTGCTGCCAATTTGGAGCAATTTCCTGTCCCCATTAAAGGACAAATAAACAAGGAATTAGGGAGTGAATGAAACTGGAAACGCTCCTGTGTATGTGTAGAATAAGGGCTACTGATTTTCATGCCAGTATTTACCTGTAAATCAACAATTTTTCATGGTTTTGTCAGTAATGAAAAGTTCCCCTGAATGTAAACAAAACCATCGATTGTCTCCGATTCTGAGCCGGAGCTCAGCTCACAAAATGGCGTGGATGTGCATACGCGATGATTCGCAGCGACTCCGCTCTGCTTCTTCTATTGAAACCTATGGGTACTGTTTTTAAATGTTTTATATTGGCTCTCGTCATATGTATCGATACTTAACTCGTGCATCAGTGTCCGATGCGCAAGCTAAGTATCGATACATATGTTGACAGTCACATACAGAGTCAATATAAAACATTTAAAAACAGTGCACATAGGTTTCAACAGAAGAAGTGGAGCAGAGTCACTGCAATGATATCATCAAATATGCATGTCCACTCCATTTTGTGAGCCAAGCTGCGGCTCGGAATCGGAGACAATCACCGGTTATGTTTACAACTTTTCATTACTGATGAAACCATGAAAAATTGCTGATTTACAGGTAAATACTGGCATCATGAAAATCAGTAGCCCTTATTCTACACATACACAGTAGCGTTTCCAGCTTCATCCCCCCCCCAATTCCTTGTTTATTTGTCCTCTAAGGGCCTGATTTTTCAAACTAAAGTAGTACACAGTCCCATTTTAAATAAAGTGTACAATTTTCACTCATCCACTACACGATACCAGTCAGATTAATAATCTGCAACAGATCCTAGGGTCCTGGCACAGCTTTGGGAGGCTAAGGGGCCAAAGGGTGGGGGTACAAGGGCAGAATAGGAGTTTTAGGCTTTCAGCTTGAATCCAGTTGGGATCTCCATCTCTCTCACTCCCCTCCTTCCCTCCTTCCCTCTCTGCAAAGCAGAACCCTGAAAAACAGGGGTACAAGATGTACTATCCCTTTCTTCCTGTTGTTCTAGGAGACTGTGAAGAACTGCAGAAAGGCACTTTTATAGTTACTGTTTAAATGTCTTTAAAACATGCAACTATAGGGTGACCTTAATGCCCAGGTACTTAACTCAGATAAGTAGGGGGGTAGAGACGTACCTGCCTAGACATCACTAACTCCTTGGGAAGATAGACAGCTCAGTGCTTGTCAACCCCCTCCCACCCCCCGATGGCCGAAGGAACGAACACACCAGAGGCATCTCACTTAAGGGAGGGAGGACATCAGCTGACTCCACATCAATACACTGATTCATACAGTGGTATCCTCAGGATCAGACAAATGATCTTCAGAACTCTGCAGTAGACTGCAATTCAATGGCAGTTGTTATGCAGGAAACTGTGACACTGCATCTGATCCTGGGGGACACCACTGTACATATGACTACTTGGAGCCCTGCTGCCAACAATCGGTGGGGGGGGACATTGGAGGAATCAGACAGGAGGATGATGACTGAGCTCTGTGCCACCCCAACCTCAAAGGATCCTGCTCTGGGTGGGGGATGCCTGAAGGCCCCACCATGGAAGGGGGAGCAATCTTTGGAGGCAACAGTTTGCTTTAGTGATTGCTGGGGGCTGGGAGGTCACTTGAGAATGGGCCAGAATGGATCAGCTGGGGTAGGAACATGACCAAAGGATGGAAACAAGATACAATAGTAGGGCTAAATACATGGCAGTATACATAAAGTTACTAGGCAGGGCTCAAAAGCGCTTTCTAAGACAAGCAATACTTTAACAACGTAACTATAAACAAGTCTTATCCGAGATGAGAGAAAAACAACCAAAGAACACATTTGCATAAACTTCAGTAGCCACTGTTTTCACAAACATTACTTCTTTATGTTATCATTTCAACACTTTCCTCTTTGGCAACAAGACAAACAGCTTGTGTAAGGCACAGCAATTCCTGAGCTGTATGATGGTGCTAATTCAAGACACCACCACTGCCATGTTATACTCCAGGTTGTAAAATGGGTAGGGAAATCCCCACACCCCTACTGATTAGAACCCATGTAGATGGTGAGCACGATCAATGAATAAAAACAAATCCTGCCAACTGGGACACAAAGTCAAAATCCTTGTGCCTAGCCCTTAGAATTCTGAAATGGCCACCACGAGTGTGTTTTTTTAGCAAAATTTCACATTTATTACCTACAGTTCACAATATTTGAACAGGTGTGTGTGTGTGTGTGTGTGGTGCCCAAATCATCTTTTCAGACTCTATTTTTTAGTGCACTGAATTACTATACTTCTTCCCAATTACTTTATCTGCATTGACACCCTCCTGTTAACCTGCTCGTTCCCAAACTCAACACTGTGGGGCCATATTCTCGTTCAGCACACACTACTGAGGGTAAAGCCACAAATGCCTGCAGACTTCACCATTAACCAAAAAAACTGTAAACAAAGCATCCCATGGGCAGACTGGATGGGCCTTGCGGTCCTTATCTGCCGTCAGTTTCTATGTTTCACACACACAAACCTGCACACCTACTTTCTCCAGGAGAGGAAAGGCTCGCAGTCCGGACAACTAAAAAAGTTCTGAAGCATCCGCCACCTAAGTCCCGCCTGCTCTCCTCCCAACCACCCACTCACACCCTAGCTCTCTCACTTGCTCAACATCAGCCATAGAAATCTAGCCTTCTACCGTCAGCCTGTCAGCGCAGCAGCAGTGCTGCTGGGAACAAACCAAGGTGTTTGAGGCCAGCCAGCAGAAGGACCACAGGTGACAGTGCATCTGGAGGTATCATGACTGGGAAGGAGGATGACCAATGGGGCTGAGCACAGGCATGCTCAGCGTGCATGCACCCCATGAGCTCCCTAGCATGCGGACATCCTGAGGCAGGGAAGATATGCAGGAAAAACCCTGGCCGTGATGGATGAATGCCCAGTACAAAGGGCCTCAAACAGCCTCCTGTGACCCCCATATCACAGGAATTTCACAGGAGGGGGACAGCCACCTGCCTTCCAGGGTTAAGTCAAGGGAATGCCTGGAGGACTACGGGTAAGAATGACAAAGCTGGGTGACTGACATTGGGAAGATAGGGGCAGACCAATGCAGAAGGTGATATATCAGAAAGTAAAATGGCATGTCTATTTTTTGTTTGTTTTTAAGGAAAACACTTACTCTGTACTGTCCCACATCTAAATGCTTGCCCCTCCCAACTACCTGCTTGTTCACTTACTACCATCCAATGGCTTACTCCCTCAGAAAATCTAAACTGCCAGCCCCACACTGCACAATAAACTACAAGTGGTCTTCCTTTTTTAATTACGGCTATGAGCATCAAACAGGATGTCTGATTAAGTCCCTGATCCTAACTACTACAGCAAAGACTGGGGGCTTAAAGGGGGAACATCGCCCTGGCAGCACAATCAGCAAGCTGCATACTTATCTTATTGCCCTTTGCGGCAGCCATTTGCGGAGGGACTGTTTCACATTAAGTTTATAGCCATCTTATTTATATATTTTCCCCCTCTTGTTTCTTAAAAATTTGCCTAGGTCTCCATTTTATGAGTGCACTAATGAGACACTCCGAGGTGTTGGAACCAACACCCTGTTGTGCCTTATTGCTTACTCATCATCCAACTTGTTTCTGAGTACGTGAGAAGTCCTTTACCAGGCTGGGCACATAAAAAGTACTTTGTCCAGATGCCAAAAAGGAAAATGTTGGAAATAAGCTAACAAAGAAGTTCTGCTTACGAGGAACTAAGTAAGCTCTGCTCACATTCACTGAACTGTTGCTGGCAATCAACCCACCCTATTTATTTCCTTCAGGTATTTGAATGTTTCTGTTATCTCCTCCTTTTTTGCTAGAGAAGGCCCTGCCTGTATACCCTAAGAATCTGTCAGCAGAAAAAGGCTCTGCAGCCCATCAACTCTGTCGAGCACTACCTATCTGTGTAAAGAGGACCCTAACAGCCCTTTACTCCTCCCTTTCCCTCCCCTTCAGCCACTGCCATAATTAGACCCACATGTCTGTCCCAGTCATGTTTGAATCCCACCCTAATTTTGCACAGACTACCTCCTTTGGCTGTCTGTTCCATCTCGCCACCACCCTCTCTGTGAAGAAATGCCTTCTGATCTCCCTCCTACACCCCCCCGCGCCAGCTTTAATGAGTTTCCTCTCAGCGTGAACAACTCTTGTTATCTACTTTATTGTAGGGATCTGTATGCCTCAGTCATGTTCCCCTTTTACCTCCTTGCCCCCAGCATATTAATGAGATTCTCCAACCTCTCCACGTAATCCTTTCTTGCTGACCTTGGATTTTTTTGTTTACCTTCCTTTGTACTTGAGATGAAGCTGCTTAATAGGGAGGGCTCTATGGAGCCTCGTTTGTCCCCATTAACCAGACATCCCATTTAACAGAAGCGCTACACGAGACGAGGCGAGGCAAGGCAAAACCACAACATAAGTTTTCTTTAGTAGCCTCCCCTTTTCCCGATCACCCCCACCACCCCCTGTGCCTTGCAGGCTTGCAGGTGAAAAATGTGTCTGTACATCTCTTCTATATTGGTCTGCTAGTATCCTCTCCAGTCATCAAGACATGGAGCTCTCACTCTATCTCAGCGTTAAACAAAAAGTGAAGTCACACATGCACAGAGGAGAGCACAGTGCATTAAGTTCATTCTCTCAGCCGCTGTTAGTGTCCGCTCGAGTCAGGAAAGCATGGGTCTCTCTCTCTCTCTCTCTTCGTACCATCATTAACAAAAAAGTCTAAAGTTACACGCACAGAGGACAGAACACTGCTCAAAGTTTGTTCTGTCTCTGTATCCCCTCTGCATGTCAAAGTCAGAATCGGGTTCCTACAATCAAAACAGCTGTTGCCAGTGTCCACTTGAATCAGAACTGTATGGGGTTCTCACTGTATTGTGTGCCTGCGTCTACTAGTATCCGTGACTTTAAAAATGTACTGTTCAATCATTAAAAAAAAAAATTAACAATACCTATAGCACAGAGTAGGTAGAAGGCAGCCAAGCAGGGAGGGAATGTGATGTCCGGGAAAACAGCAAACAACACCTATTCAGGTGTGGGAAAGATGCTAAAGGATTAATACAAATAATTTTCCCGGGGATTACCATGAGGAGAAAAGTCAAGGCATGTATGTCAGGACAAAATTGTCCTAATAAAACGGCAGTGGTGTCCCATTTAACCAATGGCAGCTTCCATATGATAACATAGCCACTTAATCAGTGCCTGGTGGGACGTCCCAACAAAGCAGATGTCCCTATTATCTGCATACCGATTAAATGGCTTCTACTGTACCTCCAACAAGTCCTGGTCTTTCTTCAAGTGTGGGCTGCAGAACTGCACACAGCAGTCATGGTGAAGATGCGCCAGAGAGCTGTACATTGGGCTGAATCACCTCACTCCTCCTACTGCTGATCCCCCTTCCTATGCAACCCTGCATCTCATTCGCCTTTACACTGCCCTGTCGCACTGTGCTGTAGCCTTCAGATTGTTCGATATTATTACCCCCAGGTTCCTCTCCTTGATCATACTTTCCAATGCCACCTCTCCACATTCTGTATTTGGATTTTTCTGCCCCATGTGCATTATGTTGCACTTTTTGGCATCGAATTTTAGCAGCCATATCCGTGACCACTTCTCCAATCTAAGTCTTCGTTCATACTATTTACCCCAGCCTCATCATCCACGCTTCTGTAGATCTTTGCAACATCCACAAATAGGCAGATCTTCCCTGAATCCCAACTCCAGTAAAGCAGATAAAAATGTTGAAGAGGACCAGTCCCACAGTTGATTCCTGTGGCACCCCACTGGTGATCCCCTAAACTTGAAGTATTCCCAGTTAAGTAAACATTTTAGGATCTGTTAACTCAGCCAATTTTTTTTCACCCACTTGGTGATTTTTACGTCCCACCCCCAGGTCTCCCATCTTCTTAAACAAATCGACCGTGTGGGACAAAGTCAAAAGCTTTGCTGAAATCAAGGCAAATCAACTGAATGATCGATTAAATGATCTCCCACATGTGAATTCATGCTGTCTGCTATTTTGAAGTGTGTCTGCATCCAGGAAACCCACTAGCCTCTCTTTTATGAACATTTCTAGCAGCTGCTGCCCTACAGCCGTCAGACTCTCAGGTCTGTAGTTCCCTGGTTCATCCTTGCTTCCCCTCTTGTGCAAGGGTACCACATTCACTGTCTGTCAGTCCCTGGATACATCCCCCCCCCCGGTCATCTCCAGTGAGCTGCTGAAGAACTTAGCTGGCATCGCAGCCAGGACCTGTACAACTCCTTCAGTGCATTATGTATGTAGAAGCTATGATTTTATCATTCCAAGAACAGCCAGGAAATACACAGGGACTATTTTTTATTTATTTATTTTTTTACACTACCCAGTTCATATGTCCTCTCTCCACTAAAATATCATAGCTGAGAAATATGTTTAGAAACTTTAATTGCACATGCCTGAGTTCTGTGCATCTTTATTATTCTCACAAACAAATACTGTAAAGTGAAGAGACACTGGCCCTGAAAAGAACTACATCGTTATTCATGAATAAATATTTGTCCTCTCAAACACAATCTAATGTCAAAGCACTGGGGCTGAAATGAACTAATGTAACAGTGGAAAATATGCAAGATATTGCTACTTCAAAAAGCCAGTGGCAACTTAGAGAAAATTTGCTACACGATATATAAAACACAATTCAGCCTACATTTCATATATCGTTACAGAAGGTCTCTTTGCCTTGGTCTTTATTACCCATTATATGTAAATTATAACAAGAAATGTGTCCTTTCGAATTCATCTGTTCCTATTTCTTGTATGTACTTGCAGTTATGACTATCTTCTTGGGGTGCACGTAATTCTGTAGAAAATATTACAGCGACAAATCGAAGGTCATTGTCGGTCGCTGTAATGGTCATGTGGACCCCTGGCACAGCTTCTCTGGGTCTTGCAGACCTCCCTGAAACACCTCCATTGTGGAGGTGATTATAGTAAAGTCTGGATGGGGGGTGCGGGGGACACAGCCTCAATGGAACACACTAGTCCCAATCACACAATACAGACCGCGATCATGGTTAACATTGTGCGCGTTGCTGTAAAGCCAGTCTGCAGATTTACTGTCAAACCAGATTGGTGGAACCATCTTCTTGTAACGTATATAATTTCCATGGCAGTAGATTATAGTACAAGCTGCAGAGGATAATGACTTCATGAGTAAACAATCAGAAAATGCACAAGGCAGGACAAACTGACTCAACCCAGCCAGTAATTTTAATCAGAATGAATTTATTAGAAAATGAGCTATTCCAACCAGACCTGCCTAGACCACTCAGGAGCTACAGGAGTCATTGAGAGTCGTTCTGATGAAAGAAACAAAAATCAGAAAGTTTTCCCAGTGTGTGACGTGGAAGAATAAACAAATCAGACACTTGAACCTCAACTATAAATGACCAGGTAGTTCTTCCTACCCAGAACCTGCTGCCCTGAGGAAGCCTTTTATAAGGTGAAACATAGGCAGTCTAAGCTGATCTGGTCAGAATAGCTCATTTACTAATAATTTATTTGATTTCCTATTTACTGGCTGGGCTGAGTCCATTTGACCCACCTCGTGCAAGAGGTACTTTGTTTTGTGGGAACTGGACTTGTCGCTGTTGTTGCCTTTATTTTGTAGGTAGGGTGACCATGAAGGTTTATACTGGATTTTAAACAATCAGAAAGTCCAGCGGGATTCTAAGAAATTATAATCTTGCATTTTAGATGAATATTTTAACAGACAAGAATTGTGAAAATAAAGAATGCATAAGAAATGTAAGCACATATTGGGCCAGACATTCAAAACTTTGCCCCAGGGCTAAATTAGCACTGCCCGGTGTGCTAAATTAGCCCGGACCCAATAGCCCGCTATATTCAAAAGGGATAGCCTCGGTGCTAAACCTGCTGAATATAGCATGCCAAGGAAGCCAGGCAATCTGGGCTGGAAGTGCAGTGCAAAGATAGCCCAGGAATAAGACAGCTTTGAATACAGCAACCTGGAAATGCACACTACAACAGCAGCCAAGTTCATAGCTACGTGAAGGAAGGTAGAGGTGAACTATGTGGCTAATGTGTGTGTGTCAGCAAAGGCGTGGATTCAGTACAGCGCGCATGTGAAATTACATTGTGCAGAAATGTACAATATTTCTGAAATGTTTGCGCGGCGCGCTAACACATTTGCACATGTTTAGTGCGGAGCTAAGCTGTTTGCCTGGCACAAGCACGTTTGCCCAGGGTATACTTTGCTAAATTCAAAAGTGACATACAAATGAGCTTACTTAGGTAGTCTCTGGTCGAACATCCAGATTAGCTTCTCATTATGACCTGATTTGCATGCAGTTTGCCCAGCGTTACTGCTTGGTCCCACAGCCCCACCTGTAGGTCAGTCTGGGAATGCATGGTGGTAGTTGCAGGCTACATTTATACAGTACAGCATAGCATATTGTGCTCCAGGGGACTACACAGCACAGGCACAGGTGGTGGTGCTGCATGCAACTGTCAAACCGTAGTTCATGCTACAGTGCACAGCAAGCACTACAGTAGCAAGGGGGCCAGCAGTGTGAGGGACACAGCAATGCCTATGATGTGTAGGGCAGTGATGACCACTGCACTGTACACAGTGACATGCCCAACTTGCAGGTGTTTACTGACAGTGGTCATTACTGTTATGCTATTGTGCGACCCACAGATGCTGCACCAGTGGCATGGGATGCTCACAGCGACATATAGGCGGTGGCTGTGTGCGCTGTGGTGTCTGTACAGATGTGCAGTATTCGGTTGGGGGGGGCACATACGATCAGACAGGCACACTGGTGTTGGAGTATTACCAAAACTGTCCCATGTGTACAGCGTGGCTTGTCCCAGCCTTGTGGCTGCACCCAGTGTGTGGTGCAGCCTGGCCACTTGTACACCCTCCCCTCAACACCCTCCATTCCCACAGTGCTGCACATGTGTGCTAGCATCTGTTGGTGTCCACCAAAGCGTGGTCTGCAGGCGTGTGCTGTATGGCTGCAATACCACAGTGTCCACTGGGAGCCGGGTCACCACTTACTGCCTGGCATGGCTGGGACTGGTGGCAGATGATGACATCATTGTAATGCCATTAGTGAGCAGCATGTTTCATCTACGTCTAGCTTATTTCTATGTGTCATACTTACTGGACAGGACCGCGCAAAGCCACAAAGTCGTGTAAAGCTGGTTTGCCCAGTGTTAAACCTACCTTTTCCTGGGCGGTACTTTCACCGCGCAGTGCTGCAATTAAGTCGCGAAACCACTTTTGGCGTGGCGCCATCTTCGCTGAATATAGCATTGCGCCGACACGCCCCCTCAGTTTGCTCCTTGCATACATTATCATTTTGCCTGGCGCTAATCCAGTTTGTGAACGCTATTTGACCTTTTGACTATAGCGGACCTGCGCTAACCCGGTGCTAAACCTGTACAAACAGTTTGCGCCCAGCGCAAAGTTCCTAATATCTGGCCCATTGTGTCTAAATATGACAATTAGGAAAGTGTTCCCTGAAGAGGCAATATCCCTTGGGTTATAATATATGTTCTTTTTAATCACATTTCAGGTTACGCAATACAGTAACTTACTGTGCTCTTTAGAGATGGTGCCTAGAAGACAGATTTAAAACAAAAATATATGTCACAAAGTGTTTTAACAATTACATGAAGAAATTCAAAACAGAATAAATGCATTACTGTGTTAACCATTGATTACCAATGTATGAAATTCACAAACATTTCCCACTGGATCTTGAGCAAGTGAATAGAAACTATTTATTTATTTGTAATATTTCCCCTGATGAGGCGCACTCAGCTGTGACAGCTCATTTCCAGGTGCATCCTGTGCTCACCTAGCCACAACGAGATGTGGGAGAGTTTGTTTCTGTTTGTTTCAGGACATTTGCTATGGTGTCACTTTTGTTTAATTAAAACCATGTATTCTTAAGTACCCAGTTCCTCACTAAAATATACATTTATAAATGTGGTGGCAGCATTCCTCCTGAAATTAGAAATCATGACATCATTCTTAGCCAATTAGGATTGTTTGTGTAAGCAATAAGACATCATGGTGTGAGCATGGAACAGATTTTACCGCACGTCCAACGGTGACGAGTGCCTCCAGCTCCTGGAAGTGTGGTAAAATCTGTTCTACGCACACTCCAGGAGTGTCTTACTGCACTTATAAAATGGGCTTTTTTTTTTTTTTTTTACAATTGGGAAAAACATGTTTATATATAGAAACAATAGATTTACTTGTGTGCATTTATTTATTTTTATATATCCTTTTTTCCTTACCTGGCTCCCAATCTGCCCCAGTCTTCTGCACATCCTATTATCCAGCCACTGTCCAGAGTCCCCTAGCTCCCTTAGGGACCCTCGCCTTACACCACTGTGGATCACCCCCTGCTGCGGGGTGGCAGAGCGCCCCTAACTCCACCTGGCTCAGGATCCAGTATTCGGCGATGTCCCCCAGAGCCAGGTGCCCCCGGAGGACGGCCATCAAGCCACCGCGACCGGTCACCAAGCCATTTTCTCTTGTTCTGCTTACCCCTTGTGAGTGGGGCGTGCAATGGCGCCCAGGGAAGGAGTGTGCATGCGTTCGCAAGTGCTCTTCCCGGCGCCGTGCCCCATCTCAGCTCCCCAGTACTTGTTGCCTGTGTACCACCCCCAGCCTCCGCTAGGAGCTGAGAGTGCACAGAAAACTGGGATGCCCCCACCCCTGAGAGGGAGAGCAGTCCCTTGGACACTCCATTCCACTCCCGAACCCGGGTCGCCAGCTTGGAGCGAGGTGTGGTGTCCAGCACCTCAACCCTCAGTGCTACCGGGCCGGAACTTCTGTGTATTTATGATAAAACAGTCCTTCCGCCCACTGCAAATGATGTCACTGATGATGTCATTGTATTAATGCTGGACAAAGTTTGTCCTTTGCTGGCATCAAGATTCAAGATATGGGTTGTTTATCATGGAATGTCTACCATGGAATACATGGATTCAAAATTCTGCTCAATTCCACTGGCAACATGTTCCTCTCCTAACATACTGTATATACACACACACACACACACAAAAAAAACAAAGGCCTCTTTTACAGCCAGAGACTCAATTTTCTCACCGTCAGACCAAGCAGAAGAGATTTTCCTGATGAGCAGGTAATGATAGAAGGGGGATTTTTCATTGTCAGCAAAAAAACAGTTGTAATGAAAGCTATAAACAATACTTAATGTTTCTAATTTGTTTATATGTGTAGGGAAAGTGTGGTGATCAGGGAAACAACATTTAATTTGTCTTATTTTATTTAAAGTAGTTTTATTTTTAGGGCCCAGTTAAAGTTTTTTTTTACAGTGTAAAGGTAGCAGTCATGTTTGTGATGGAAGATCAATTCTGGTTGTAGGGGACTGATGGATGATAGTTCTAGTTGTAGGAGGTCTGATTTGCTCATTATGTGATGAGGTTTAGGACCAGGATGACTGTGCATGAAACAGATTTCATGCACAGTCACATGATATATTTTGACCAATGACTCTTCTTTATTTTGGCTGCTTATTTCATCGTTCCAAACATTACAGGTACTCTTAAAACCATAAGAGGGATCTCATGCACGTAGTTCTAAAATTCAGAAGTTCTAAGTTCAGTTGGCATTGTCCATTTCCCACAGTGGGGATTCTGTAATATTCTGCAAGAAAAACATTTTGATACTAAATTCAAATTACACTTTATTTAAACAAAGGTTGTTAACATGCATTATCATATGTTTATGTGTACAGTTCCATGTCTAATATGGTTACAAGAGCTTCTTTTCAAGTCCTTTGTGTGCCAGAACTACTCAGCTTCACTTCGCAGTTCTCTCACCAAAGAACTTGAAAATGCACTCTTGTAACCATAGGAAACACAGTAAATGTACATATCAACATATATTAGCATGGTTCTATGCTTGTTCTTCAAGTATCAGAACCACAAAGCAAACCTGAGTTCCTGGCATCTCAAGCGCCCCTTCAGACATTACAGGCTCTTATTTTTATCTTCTTTTTATTTTCCCACTGTATTACACTTTGCCCCCTTCTGAAAGACACCCCAGACCCATCACTCTCCATTTCCAGGGCTTGCTTCTTCTTTGTAGAGCCCTCATGGCTTGGCATTCAGCGCTGCCAAGACCTCTCAAGAGACCAAATCTAGTTGATTGAGGAGAGCCCAGTAGGAGGTGTAGGGCCTACAGGTGTTTCAGGTCATCCTGCCAGGGTTGAGGTAGTTTCCTTTGTTATTCCCCCTCCCAAGACTTTAGCATGACTGCGCTGACACACCTGCATTCAATGGGCATACATAATAAAGCAGTGTGTGTGTGTCTCCCCCTCCCCACAGCTGTCCCACCTGCTGCTTCACCTGAGATATCCAGGTGGTGCTAGCATGGCGGGAGCAGACAACCTCCCACACTGAGGAGGTAGGTGAGCTTTCTGGGGTACTCAAACCTCCTCTCCCCATCAGCCCTTGAACATCCTGGGGTTGCTTCCACACCCAGGTTTCCAGAGTCACAAGTGGCTATGCAGCTGCTGCACTGACAGGATGACTAAGTTGTCAGGAACTCTATAACTCTGCAGTCATGTTTTTTTTTTTTTTTGCTAGAAAACTTTTTGGCCTCTGACTGCCACCATGCATCTCTTTCTGGTTATGTCCCAGTTTCCCAAATCCTGTGTGCCACTCCCTCACTGTCACACCAGCAGGATCCAAATGGTGTGGGATCTAAAGGTACCAGCACCATCAATGATGGAGCCAGGGCACATTTTTCATTGACTTTCTCTCAATCCATGCCCAGTGCCTGCACCAATGCTGACAATGTCCCTGCAGACCTCACATATACAGTACATAGCATAGCTCTGCAGAGAAGCAAGCTCCATGAATGTCCACATTATCCAGCTACCCTGGGCCACCCAAGTCTGGTACTGAACTAGGGTTGCCAGTGTGGGAGTACACTGTGCTACCCATTAAGCCATTGACTAGCCCTGCTTTGTTTAGGTTTGTTTTTTTTAACTCTGTTTTTGCACCTCTACCAGCAGGGAGGACTTGATGCCTTCTGACCACATTGGCAGTCTTGCTGCTGTGAGAGAGGAGATTTCTTTCTTTCTTTCTTAGTTTACCTTCCCCCTTACCCATGAGGGCATCAGCAAAAGGACAAATGTTCAGGCTGTGGCTTGCAAGCGCACGCCCCTGCCAGTAGCCTAATAATGTCTGGCAGTAGCAGAGCAATATGTTATTTCTCACCCTCCCCGAAGAGGACAGCATCCAATGGGATGCTTGAACCTCCTCCTTCTGGCCAGCCTCAACTTCTCGGCTCTTCCCTGAACCTGGGTCACTGGTGTCGCGAGCAGTAGCCCTCCCACCTGCTCAGCCACCTTGTTGATTCACCATAGCTGTTCTAAAGCAAAGTGTGATCATGTTATGAAGACATCACTTTAATACTTTTAATGCAGTTTTAGCTTGACATTTTAAAATGCACGAAAGCCACTCCTATTCTCCATCAAAAAGAACTGGGAGCCAAGTTTATCTGCTAAAAAACACTAAAAGCAGAACTTCTCAACTTAAAATGTCATTTGAGTGTGGGACTTACAGCAAATATTCCAAAACTATAGTAGGTCTGCATATCTAAAGCTGAGTTGCTTGTACAGTTTTCTACTATCACACTTCTGCTGCACTGCACAACTTGGTCAATCAAGAAACCTGGAAAATAAAAGCACACACAAATTACATTCAGTACATAGGATAATCAGAAACATAAACAGATGAAAGTGAGAAAAAATAAGTGCCCTAGCTAGGTGGGATTTGAACCAGGTCACGTGGAATACTGTTCTGCTGCACTACCAGCTATGCCAACAGGATAGCTGGAAACCTGAGATTCTCAGAGACATCAGTTCCTTCTCAAATGCACAATCTGGACATATTGTACACAAATTTAATTACATTTAATCCACAAGGGTGTGAAGAGTATATATGACATACAAACATATAGATGTGAGAATGAAACAATTGTCCTAGCTTGGATTTGAACTCAGATTGCTTGGAATACAATTTTGCTGTGCTGTTGGCTATGCCACTGGGAAACATGGAAACCTGGGACTACCAGAGATACCATTTCTTTCTCAAATACACAACCTGTAGCTACAAAAATTTTAATTACATTTAATCCACAAGGATGCAGTGTCATATATATGGAATGCAAACAACAGTGCCCTAGCTGGGATTTGAACCCATGATACTCAGAAAACCATTCTGCTGCCAGTTTTCTGGTTGTCCTGATGTCACAGCTGGTAGACATGATTTTTCCACATTCAATACGAATCCTACCTGAGTATACAAGGATTTTGTTTCTTCCAGTGCTGACAGACTCTGTTCTTTTGTTTTCCCATATTTATTTTATTTATTTGCTTTTGGTAACAGGTAAGTGCAATAGGCAGAATTTCCTATTTTCAGACACAACCCAGGAGATTACAGAGCAAAACAAGTTACAAGCAGAGATACAGGGAATAGCAGATACACTGCGGTACATAAAGAGATCGAGTCACTTTACAGAGGAACTGAACTACATAGCACACAAGTGAATGGTATACATTGCATATGTATTACGGTACAAAGAGATAAAACTCCTTTACAGAAATCAGAGTAACCTAAGTGCATAACGGCAGTGCTGATAAACTGGGCAAAGGGACAGGGTAGGCATGGAGATAGAAGTGCAAGACCAGGTAAAGTGATATAATTCATGAACTAAAGACATTTATATGTGTCCAGGCAGGTCAGGTAATTAAAGAGGGCCTGCTGGAAGGCAGGGTGAGAATTGAGGCATCTAAGGTCAAGCGCTAGTGAGTTCCAGAATTTGGAGGCGTAGAAGGAGAAGGCAAGTTCACCCGTTCTGGTGGTGCATTTGGGGACAGAGATCAGAGCTGAAGTCGTGGATCAGAGGGTTCGTGGGCAGTCAACAGGGGTGAACATGGCTGCTAGGGAGGAGGGAAGGGGAGGGAAGAACAAATTATATTGTTGGTCAGGCAGTATAAGGACTATGAGCGCCGGTAAGAAGGTGAAAACCAGTGGAGGTAAGGGTAAAGTGCACAGTGATATTTAAAACGATGGGCAAACAAAGCAAATCTACAGACACTGTTGTAGGCAACATCCCAGGTCTGTAGGACATTTGCCTGTGCCTGTGCAAAGACCAGCAATGCATAGCAAAGACCAGGGAACAGAGGTCCTTGGGTGACAGAGATCCTGGCAGTAGGGGTCAAGGCATGTCAGACACGATAAGCCAGCCCTATTTTAGCACTGATGGACTTGCAAGCTGCATTGACATGAAGAAAGAAACTAGGAGATGGATCCAGTGTGACCCCTAGGTATCTGAAAGAGTAGGTAAAAAGTACAGGGGAGCCATCAAGGCAAGAAACCCTAAATGAAGGGGTTCGGGTGCACGATTTCCTGCGGGACCCAAAGAGTGTTGCCTGGGTCTTGGCGACATTTAGTACCATGTGGTGAGTCGTGAGCCATGCATGGATTCATTGCAGATCAGAAAAGAGGTAGGAGTTAATGTCAATGGAGCTAGAGGAGACATAGAGAACAAAGTTGTCAGCGTAGAGTAAGGTGCAACAGTGGGCGGGAATGGTAGGTAGGTTGTTTATAAATATTGAAAAGAACAGGGGCCTGAGAATGGAACCTTGCGGGACTCCAGTGGATAGTGGGGCAGGGGAAGAGTGGACTTTATGATAGGAGACAGTCTGGGAGCGACTGTACAGATAGCTGGAGAACCAGGCGATAGTGGTCTGGGAGGCACCCAGTGAGCCTAGTTGGCGCAAGAGCAGTGAATGGTTGACCGAGTCAAATGCCTTTGATAGGTCAATAAATACAGCCCCAGCAAGTTGCCCTCTGTCCATGCTGGTTTTGGTGTTACTAGTGAGTTGCACTAGGGCTGCTGTGGCCTGTCCTGAAGCCATTTTGTGCAGCAGATAGGAGGTTATAGTTGTAATATTGGGCTTGTAATAGCAGACAGTATCAATTAGCTTGTCTAAGTGGGTTTGAGTAATATTGCAACCAAGTATGTGGTTGATTTGAGCCCAACACCTTTTTGGGTTATGGGCAGAGGCATGGAGAAGATCTCTATGATAACTGCTTTTGACAGCGTGAATTGCTTTCTTGCACGAGTTCCATAGGGCGTGATAGGCAACGAAGGTGGAATGAAGGAAGGAGGCTTTCCATCTGGCCCATAGCTTGTCATGGGATTTAAGCATACGGAGAAGGGAGCTAGTCAGCCATCTAGTGGGCAGGCCCAGAACCCTGTGCCTAATGGAAGGAATGTGCTTAGACTGCAGGGAGTTGGAGAAATACTCCACAGCCAGGTCAATGGTGTCCGTGGTGTCAGTGGTGAATGGGGACACCAGTCAACCTGCTGGAGATCAAATAGAAAGGCCCTGAGGTCGAAGACAGAGAAGTCAGCCATGGTGACGATTTTGGGCGGGTATGAAGAGGGGCAGGCATCCCAGACAGAAGTTACAGGAGAATGGTTGGTAATGGAGTCAGACAGCACAGTAATGGAGGAAATTCTGTCTGGTCTGTTGAAGAGGATCCAGTTGAGTAGGGTGTGACTAGTACCGTTGCTGGAATGCCTCGTAGGTTCAGTGACAAGCTGAGTTAGATTGGCTTTGCTAATGATAAGAGTCAAGGACAGGAGAGCTTGGGCCGAGCCAATCTTGACTGAAGTCACCTAAGCAAAATACATATGTACATACGCACTAGCTAGTCATCTAAATATGGGAATACTGTGATGCCTTTGTTTCAAAGTGCTGCAGCAATGAAAGACAGGCATTTTTATGTCCGCTTGTGTGCATGTACAAGCAACATCTTGTGCTAGTAGCACATTTCAGAGGTGTGTCAGTGTTGGCGAATGCATGGCACACTTTAGTAGGTGCATCCCTCATTCCCCAATAAGCCAGCATGCTAGCACTGACACAAGAATTATGTAAAGTGGACACAACTTTTAAGAAAAGTGATGCTGCAATCAGAGACAAGCTTGTCATGCAGCAGCACAGATGACATGCCTCCTGACGTGTCTTTCCTGGCAAAACATTTCAATAAACATGGAGTCGGAGCCACTGCCACACAATCCCCAAAGGAAGCAGACATTGGGGGTGCAATCTCCATGTCGGCATGTTCGGCTCCCTCCCCACATTGTGTGGCACACTGGGAGCCCACCCCAGTGTGCTGCCACTCACAGTAAGCCGACTGCATCGCCATGTTCCTGTCCCTGGGCCCCGCCCCACCACCACTGTGTGGCACACTGGGAGCCCAACCCAGTGTTGCCAACATCAGGCCTCCCTGAAAGTCATGGGGCACACTGGGAGCCCACCCCAGTGTGCCCAACATTTGTTTTCTTTTACTTGTAAAGAAAGAAAACTTCTCAAGTGCAGTGTCCATTTTTATTTTGTACCTGGGAAAAAGAAAACAGTCGGTTGTCCGTGGCACCCCTCTTCCCAACCCATACCCACCCTCTGGCGTACCCCACCTCCCACACACCCCCTCACCCTATACTTACCCACAGGTCCAGTGCTGCAATTTTCGTGAAGTGGGAACACGTCTGGATTCTTGAAAGCCAACCATGAACTGAAATGCCAGTAAGATGTATAATGACATACACTGGGGGGGGGGGTTCAACTTAGGTGGATATCTCAGCCATTTTTTTGAATTTTGGCTCCAAATTTTCAACATGGGGTTCTTGGGACCCCCACCTCATGAACACATGTACTGTCATCTCATTATTCTGTCCAGAAAGGTCATTTCGCAGTCACTGCAAAGAATCACCTTTTGAGACCGATTAACGAAACGACAGTGCAACTGTTCAACAGGTAGAATCTAAAAAACTATCTTGCAAATTTGATGAAAAAATTAAAAAAATGCTAATATTCAACAAGTGTGCATTCGCAGTTTCCACACACGTTCGTAACTTTGACAATTTTTATTATTTTCACTCCAGATTTTCAACATTGCCATTTTTTTACACCTCCTTATGAACAGTATAGCTGTCATTTTTCATATTCTGCCTGAAATGTGTTTTCGCACATGTGGTGCAAAATGACGCAGTGGCTGTGGGAAATCAATGTTCGGGACAGAGCAACAAAATCACAGTGACTCTGTTCATGAGTGGAGATCCCAAAATGCCTATGTTGAAAATCTGGTTAAAAAAATTCCAAAAATAATTGCGTTACGGGTGGGTTTTGTGCAGTTTCTACGCACGCTCATGACCACCAATTTTTCATATTTTCACTCCAGATTTTCAATACTGCCATTTTTTTTTACACCTCCTTATGAACAGTACAGCTGTCATTTTTCACATCCTGCCCGAAATGTGTTTTCACACATGTAGCACAGTTGCTGTACAAAAATCACCTTTCGGCTTATGAACTGATAGTGCCACTGTTCATGAGGTGGGGTCACAAAAAGCCCATGTTGAAAATTTGAAGTGAAAATACTAACAAGTACCCGGGGCATTAGAGTTTCCAACTGTAACGCCCCACCCTGTAGAGACTGACAGGCATCAGGGGTGTGACTTGGGATTGCCGACTGTAATGCTCACACCATTCCACCCCCACCCTGCAGCCAGTGACAGGCATCAAGGTGTGCCTTGGACTCTTCAGCCACAAAGTTCACCCCATTCTCCTATACTGTGCCCATCTTACCGTATTTCCTTATGGAATGGGGTGAGTGTAAAGCACACCGCAACACTTCTCTGTGTCTGCAGGGTAAGGTGAGATGAAATGGCGTGAACGTTATGGCCGACGACCCAAAAGCACACCCCAATGCCCGTCAGCCTCTGCAGGGTGGGGGTGGGGCTGACATCAGTTCACTACTTCACTGCCATTCCTATCATTCATCTCTCTAACTCCTGCACTACCAATGCCAATGCCAGCAAGACAACATTTGGTGTTGACAAATGCTTGTTTACATACTGCGAGTGCTGAGGTTGGGCCAAAGAGTATTGGTTTGTGCTGCTACTGTGTGCGACCTACCTTGAGCCTTAAATATTTCCTGTGATTGGACCTGACAGATATGTTAAAGTATGTATCCTTAAGGTCCTGGGAAGCCAGCCAGTCTTCTTTATCTAACGAGCAGATAATGATCTTTAATGAAACCATTTTGAACTTTTATTTTTATTAAAAGTACTTGTTTAGATACCTGAGGTCAAACATAGGTCGTACTTCCCCATTTTTCTTTTTTGTCAGAAATTATCTTGACAGAAACACTTTCACTGCTTGGGGGCAAGGTACTTTGTCTACCAACCTGAACCTTTTTTTGAATTCTAGTATTAATAAACGTACGTAGTAACTGTAAGTAATCTGACTGAAGTGGTATGACATGTTTGTGTTCAGCAATTATGGATAATGCTGAAACTGCAGTATGAGACCCTTCCTTATTACTTCCAAGACCAACTTGTCTGTGATAATTATCTCCCATTCCTTGAAGTAATAAGAGGCATCCCCCACTGCCACAGAGTCTATGCCAGCTTGGACCAATTTACCAGGGATCAGATTTTGATTGTGTAGGTGGAGCTCAAGCAGCTGGCTGCTTTGTTCCCTTCCTCTTTTTTTTTTTATTGTTTGGTAACCTGTCTCTTCCTCTGCTTGAACCTCCTGATGGGGTACAGTTGTGGTACACATACATGTGATGAAATGACCCCTTCCCATTCCTACCCTTTTGTAGGGCTTGTAGTATTCCCTTTCTGTAATCTCTTTATCAGAGGATCTTAAACGTTAATTTGTTCTTATTAACTTTTTTCATATATGCTTCTTAATAATATCTTCTAGGGAAGGGTACACATACACAAAATTCTGACCCTTCCCTTTCAGCCACATATCTAGTCACAATTTTTTTTCTGGCAGGTGCAGACAGGACATTTGTAAAACTGCACTTGTACTGTAGCTTTTTAAAATGTTTTATGTATTGGCACTGACACCCTCTCGGTGGATGTAAGACCCAACATGCTCATAAACTGTGCCTCTTCTACAACAACCTCAGATACAGTTACTGTATATGTAGGTCTACCATTCCTATTTTAAAAAAGCAGACTACGATGAGATATCCTCTATTTCTCTGGAAGGGACCATATTATCATCCTCCTTTGAGGTCTGGTAAAACGGATTCTGCATCCTCCTCATACTCCTCCTACTCATATTCCTCTTTGGGGGGGGGCTAGGATTTTTCATCATTTAAACATTTTTCCATATCTGCTATATATCCTGTAGGGAGAGAATAACAAAACTTTGGTGGAACAAGAAAAATTAACCACCAAATAAAAGTGGAAGATGCTTGGAATCTTTTATAGTGAAAAAACATAAGGTCAAATGTGCCTCTTAAAGTATGGTACCTGGTATTGTTAGCCCTTATGCTGTTTGGAGACATTGAGCTAAACCCGGGTCCTATACTCAGCCAAGTATTCATAAGCAATGCTGGTTATGGCACTAAGGTCTGCACATAGTTTACCTAAATGTTAGAAGTCTGCTCCACAACCATGCAGAACTTGATGCTTGGGCCAACAGCTACCAGCCTGATGTCCTATGTATATCAGAGACATAGCTAAAACCTTCAATACCTGATACCTGCTGTCTATTCCCCAATTACAATTTTCTAAGGTGGGTTAGGTCACCCCCTAAAGGTGCTGGAGAGGTGGTGATCTATTTCAAAAACCACCTTAACCTGTCCCTAGTGACGGATAGCTATGCTTCTACATTCGAGTCACTACATACTATCATAACCCTAGGGGCAAAGAAGCTTCACATTATATGTGCTTACAATTCTCCCAAAGGTGGACAATCTGGCCTGGAGGATTAAGTGAACCACATTGCCTCAACAGCTGGGCAGAATGAACTACTCATCCTCGGGGACATGAATATAAATTGATTGAGTAAATCCCATGGTACCCTTCAGTCCCTGGTGTAGAATTACAATTTACAACAGATCATAACTGACCCGACAAGAGTGTCACAAAATAATGGTTCTAGCACCCTCACTGATTGGGTCATGACGAATCGCATAGATAGAGTTGCGGCTGTGGGCACTCTGCCAGACACAATAAGTGATCACTCCCCGGTCTTCTGTGTATGGAGTCACTCAGTAATCCCCATATCTCCCAACCCCCCATGCTATATATTGTTCAGGAACTATGCAGATCTAAACCAGGCTCACTTTCTACATGATGTCACTATGATTGCCTGGTCCCCTATCTACTGGGTCCATAACACTGATGTCACCCTCAACCTTTTTCTAAGCGAGTTTTTATCACTTCAGGATAAGCATACACTTCTTCGCACTCACCGGGCAAGCAGTAAGCAATTCAAATGGTTGCACAAGGACTTACTAGCATCACTCAAGGCTAGGGACAAATGCTGGAGAAAATTCAAAATTTCAGGCCTCCAAGTGGACTTTCATTTCTATAGGGAACAGCACACGAAATGCAAGAAGCAAATCAGGCTTGCAAAAAGCCAATACTGCAAGGGATTACTGGTGGATGCGGCTGGTGACCCCAGGAAATTTTGGTCACACAAAAACCTTCCTCGGATCCAAGCAATCCCACACTACAAATGACATGATATTGAATGGAGTCCACTGCTCAGATCTACACACAATAGCAAATGCTTTCAACAATCACTTCTCAGACTTCTCCAAATATACTACTGCCTTCCCTGCCGTACCCTCTACTCCTGATATCTCCTCCCCAAAAGGTACACCAGCCGGACTGCCATTCTACTTTAAAACTGTCTCCAAAACAGATGTACTCAAGTTACTCAATGCCACATCGGACAGCACTGCAGTTGGGTCTGACTGCCTGGAACCTAAGCTCCTCAAGCTGGCTGTCCCTTTCATTGCAGGGCTCCTATTTAAAATCTTCACTATGTCCCTTAGTGAAGGAGTAGTGTCAAATATCTGGAAAATGGCCAGAGTAACGCCGGTCTTTAAAAAAGTGACAAGAAGGATTTAGCAAACTATAGACCAATAGGAATACTATCTGTCTTAAATAAAATTCTGGAGAAGCTCATCGCAAGACAGGTAACACAGCACCTCATCAAGTATAACCTCCTGTCCACAAATCAACATGGCTTTAGAAAGGGTCACAGCACCCAAACTGCCCTGCTACAGCTAACCAATGATGCACTACATGCTATAGATCAGGGTCTTCTAACAGGAGCAGTTTTTATAGATCTCAACAGCGTTTGATTTCATTGATCACCTCCTCCTGCTAATTAACCTCCCATCCCTGGGTTTCTCGGCACAGTTCATGAACTGGTGTGATGGCTACCTATCCAACAGGACGCAAGTTGTAAAATTCAACTCTGCGGCCTCTGAAAAAACAGTCATTGACATTGGGGTACCACAAGGACCCATCCTAGGACCGCTCCTCTTCTCAATCTTCACTAATAATATAACGAGAATTGCCTCCTCCTGCTCATCGCTGCTGTATGCTGATGATCTTGTTCTCTATACCAGCTCTGATAACGTGCTTACTCTCAAAAACAATCTATCGGAGGACTTCCTAAATGTACAATCCTGGATCACTAGCCACAGGCTGGTTCTCAACGTTAGCAAGACTCGGGCTATGCTTTTTGGCTCATCTGCCAAATTAAAAAGTAGTTGTGACCTCTTCCAAATAATAAGTGTGAATGGTACCCCTTTGGAAGTGGTAAACACATTTAAATACCTGGGGGTTCTACTCGATGGATCCCTTAACTATGAGATCCAGATTACTACTGTGTGTAAGGAGGTCAATACTAAATTAGGGTTAGCCTACAGAACTAGTCACGTTCTCACCCCTTCCGCAAGGTTGGCCATTGCCAGAGGTATTCTTCTCCTATCCCTTGCATATGGAACTTCAATCTACGGCAATGCATCTAATACCTCCCTACACAAATGGGACATAACCAATAATAATATATGTCGTTATGTCTCTGCATTCCCTAAGTTAAAACATCACTGCCTGCTCTATGCAGACCTTAATTGGCCCTCTCCTGTGGTCCACCGGCTCCTTGCTCTTGGGGGCCCTTCTGGATGGAATCCTGAGGTCCAGTATGCCTAGCTCTCTCGCCGCTGCACTCACCCCACAGACCACCTCCTATGGTCTCCATTCTGCTGATCTTTCCTTACTCCACATTAACAGATGTAACACTTCCAAAGGGAAAACAGGTTTTTCCTATATGGCCCCCAGTTACTGGAACTCGCTGCCCCTTGAAATATGCCAGTCACTTAGCCATGCCTCATTTAAAAAAAGGCATCGCTCTCTGCTTATTGAGAATACACAGTGCAATTGTTTTAATCCACCCTAGATTCCTGACTCCCTATGCTATTACTGTCTTGGTGTCCTCCTCCTCCTCCAGTACTTATACCTCATAATTTCTACTTGTCTTACCACCCCTTTCCTACCCCACCTCTTACACATCTCTCCCACTCCCTCCTACTTTCTCCCTGTGAGGTCTTACTACCTCAATCCTTCCTACCTACTTGCTCCCTCTTTGGTGTCATATTCTTTATGTTATAGCCAGTTTTGTAGAATAGAGTTGATGCCTAGAATGATAATCAACTGTTATATGTGCACTTACCTTTGTTGTGCTTTGATGTGTGTAATGTCTGTATTGTCTTCTATTTACACCAATTGCTCAAACCGTTATCCATTTTTTACTATATCCTTAAATGCTATAGTATAATATGCACTCATTTTCACTTCTGATATGAAGTACATCGGAATGTTTCTCCCATCACCTCAAATTGCTCAAATTGTTATCCAATTTAATTATATCCCTAATATGTTGTACCCCTGTATTGTACTGTATCATCACTGTTTTTTCCTGTTGATGTTGTAGCCTCCCGGGTCGTGCCTGAAAATAGTCACTTTTGTGTCTAGTGCACTTACTTGGTTATCAAAAACTAAATAAATAAAATAAAAATGTTTTGCTCAGTTTCGTTGCACTGTTGCTTTAAATCCTGTTGGGCCCAAGTTTTCTTAGGACTTAGAGTTATCTGTCACAGTTTATTGCTTATCAGTGTCAGTGGCTAAGCACTGTAGGTAGCATGCTTGCATCTGCAGCTGGACAATCAGAAGGTTGTGGGTTCTAGCCCCACACCAGGTACTTGGGGTAATACTGCACAACCAAACCTGCTTTCCTAGTTCCTTTCCAATATTGAATTATATGGAGAAGTTCAACAAGAAAAACTTACTCACCTTAGTAATCTTGTTTCTTCCAAGGCATTCTTCTATATTCATAACTCTCTGCAGTCAGCCTCCTAAGTAGAGCTGCCCGGAGAAAATGGAACTACATGCAAATGATAGAACTATCATTGGCTCGTGGAACATATTCACACTGCTGCCCTTATCTGCTGCAATGTTCCATCAACATATCAGATTTCTGAGGAGCCTACAAGGCAACCTATACTAAGGCTTATCTAAATATACTTATCTAATGTAAAACAACTTAAGATGTTCATGACAGCATGAAACATCCTTAATATTATTATAATTCTAAACCCCCCTGAATGCCAGAATCACCTGGAAAAAGAAGGGAATTAAATATTTCCCACTAGGGTTAAAAAAACATATATGCCAGTGTTTGGGACTTTCAATTATAATACTCAATTAAGAGTGCAGAGGCTCTGGTTCTGGAAGGGGGCAGAGGGGCGAGTTATGAATATAGAATACCTTGGAAGAAACAAGGTTACTAAGGTGAGTAATTTTTTCTTCTAACCCCAGGTATTCTTCTATATTCCTAACTCTCTGCAGACTTTAAAGCAGTACCTTTGGAGGTGGGCAGAGAACCTGCTTAGGAAAGAGGCTCTGCAGGACTGCTGTGCCAAACCTGGCATCACTCTTGGACTGTCTGTCCAGACTGTAGTGTTTAGTAAATGTGTGTACTGTCCTCCAGATAGTTGCTTTACAGATTTCCACTAATAGAATATCTCTGTTCGCTGCTATAGTAGCAGCTGTGCCCCTAGTTGAATGAGCCCTCAGGCCTGCTGGGGGTTCCTTGCCAACTTTTGAGTAGCAAAACTGAATGCATTGGACTATCCAGTGAGAGACTGACCTCTTAGAAGCTGGGGTGCCTTTACCTATATTCCCATAAGTAAGAAACAGCTGTTGCTTGTCATGTCTATGATCCCTGGTATGGGTCATATAGTAACTTAATGCTCTTTTGACATCTAGACTACGGAGTCTGTGCTCACCTGAACTATTATGTTCAGTGAAGAAAACTGGCAGTGCAGTAGATTGGTTTAAGTGAAAATCAAAAACTACCTTGGGAAGAAATCTTCTATTTGTTCTCAGCACCACCTCGTCGTTATGGAAGGAAAGACAGTCCTTTTCAACACATAAGGCTTGTAGCTTACTGATTCTTCTAGCTGAAGTAACTGCAGCCAGAAAAATAGTTTTCCAGGTAACACATTTTAAATGAGCAGAGGACATAAACTCAAAAGGAGGTTTCACGAGCTGAGCAATGCATATGTTCAGGTCCCATACTGGAACTGGTTCACTAATAGGTGGGTACAAGTGGCACAAATCTTTAAAGAACCTTTTGAAAATGGGATTGGATGCTATGGAGACACCTCTCCCAGCAGAAATGTAGGCAGAGATTGATGTCAGATGAACTTTCAGGGATGTATATAGCCCCTGAGAGTGGAGGTATGTGAGGTATTCCAGGACAATTGGGATCTCCGCTAAAGTAGGGAAAATCTCCTTGGAATTACACCAAATAGAGAACATTTCCATTTTGATGAATATGTTTTCTTAGTAGAAGGTTTTCTATATCCTTTCTGGATATCCAGAACAGCTTGGGAAAGATTTAAGTTTGCATATTCCAAGTCCTCAGAAGCCATGCCTTGAGTCTGAGAGACCTGAGATTCAGATACAAGATTTTCCCCTGGTGGGAGGTCAACAGGTTGTGCCTCCTGGGTAAGTGTATTGGTTTGGCTACCGACATGGAAAGTAATAGAGGGTACCATGGCTGCCTGGCCCAGTCTGGTGCTATTAGAATCATTGATGCAGGATGTGACCCGAGTTAGATCAGGACTCTGAAGATGACAGGGAAGGGAGGAAAAGCACACAGACTTTTCCTTGACCGGTCCAGAGCCAGAGCATCTAGTGGGAATGTTCCCTTGGCTGGTGGTCTGCAACAAAAGAGGGGCAGCAGGTGGTTTTCTTGGGATGCAAAGAGATCCACCTCTGATGTGCCCCATCTCCTGAACACCGTGTCCAGAACTTGCTCGTTGATGGACCACTCATGACATGCCTGACTGATTCTGTTCAGGGCATCTGCCAGGATATTGTCCTTTCCTGGTATGTGACTAGCCTGTAATGAGGCCTTTAGTGAGTAAACTAGATTCCAGACTTTCATAGCCTCTGTACATAGGGGGTCTGACCTTGTTCCCCCTTGCATGTTTATATAGTACATTGTTGTGGTGTTGTCTGTTCTGACTTGCACCACTTTTGCTTGTACCAGATGGCAAATGCTTTCAAGGCCAGAAACTCTGCCCTTACCGCCAGCAAATTTATATGTAGGAGTGACTCTGTGATGGACCAGGTTCCATGAGTGGTGTGATCCCCTAAGTGAGCACCCCACCCTAACAGAGAGGTGTTGGTTGCGAGGTTAGCTGATGGGGTTTCCCTTTGGAAGGGTATCCCTTCCCTGAGGTTGTCTGTTTCCTTCCACCACTGGAGTGCTTAAAGCAGGGTTCTTGTTACTGGAACCGGTTTTGTCAGTTTGTCTTTTCTCTGGCACCAGTGTGCTCTGAGATGAAACCTGACTCCCAGGACTGTCTGTTGCTTCAGCCATATGTCCCAGAATTTGCAGAAACTGTCTTGCTAGTTGTGGCTCGTTCAGCTTGAATGAGGCAGCTAACTGCAGAATGCCTTGCGCCCTGTCCTGTGGGAGGAAAGCTCTTCCCTGTATTGTGTTCGGTTCTGTTTCTATGAAATGCAGGACTTGTACTGGAGTGATAAGTAACTTTCTCCTGGTTTACCAGGAATCCTAGAGACTGTAAAAGGTTTAGTGTTACCTTTAGATGATCTTGTACCTGCTGTGGTGGACTTCCCACCACTAGCCAGTCATCGAGATAAGGGAAGACTGATATACCTAACCTCTTAAGTATGCCACTACCACTGCCAAACACCCTGTAAACACCCTGGGTGCTGAAGTGAGACCGAAAGGTAGAGCTGAGAATTGGTAATGTCCTGACTGAAGTCTGAATCTGAGGTGCTTCCTGTGAGATTCTCTTATTGGGATGTGAAAGTAGGCATCTTTTAGATCTAGAGATGCCAGCCAATCTCCCTGCTGGATTACTGGCAAATCATTGCCAGTGTGACCATTTTGAACTTTGGTTTTATTAGATGCCTGTTCAAAAGTCTGAGGTCTAGAATAGGCCGCCACTCCCCATTTTTCTTTTTGGTGAGGAAGTATCTTGAATAGAAACCTCTTCCTTTCTGATGACTTGGGACACACTCCACTGCTTTTAGCTGGTGTAAGCTTTGAACCTCCTTCTCCAGGAGTTTTTTTTTTCTCTATGAGGGAAGCTGGTTTGAATGCCCTTGTTCTCAAGGGAGGAAAAGACTTGAAACTCAGGGACTAATCCTGACTCGCTACCTCCAGGACCCACTTGTCTGTGGTGATGGAATGCCAAGCCTGGAAATAGTGAGCCAGTCTGCCCCCTACTGGTAGAGGAGAGTCGGCCTTGATCATTAGGTCAGGGGTTATGTTTTGCCTGGGCCTGAGCTTGGGTTGTTTGGGAACCTCTCCTAGAGACCCTTCTACTTGTGGCCCTGAAATACCCAGTCTGCTGTGGGTATTGCTGATACTGTGGGACAGCCTGTACCTGATAAAAAGGCCTTATATAAGCTGTCCTTCCTCTGCTTCCGTATGGCCTATAGGAGGAAGAATGACTCTTTTTTGAGGAATTACTCTTATAGGTGGCTTTATATTCAACCACCTTCTTCATGTATGCTTTAGTCTGTTGACCAAATAATGAATGATCCTCTACAGGGAAATCCATGGCTTTAGCCTGGGCATCCTGTGTTAAACCAGTAGCCCTGAGCCATGCCAGCCTTATAAGGGCTATGGTAGGAGCCATCCATCTGGCAGCATTGTCGCTGGCATCTACTGCCATTTAAAATTGGTACTTGGCTGCTTCAAGTCCAAACCTGGCTGTTTCAGCCAAAGCATCAGACAGAGGTGAAGAAGCCTTCTCCACCATGGCCAACACGGACTGCCACAGTGATTTTTGGTACTGTGTTGAGTAAGCTTGGTAGTTAGCCTGTCTTACTCCAGTGAAGCAGCTAAATAACCTTTCTTTGACATGCTATCTATTTTACGAGAGTCCTTCTCAGGTGGGTGAGACGCTAAAGGAACCCTTGCCTTCTCACAGGCTGCTTGCTGGACTATCCCCTGATGATCAGGGTGAGAGAAGAGGAATTCAGCCTCTTGTCTGTCCAGTTGGTACTTTTTATCCACCTTCTTGTCCAGAGGTGGAATAGAATTTGGAGTCTGCAGAATTTTAAACAAGTCTTTTTTTAAAAAACTTGTTTATAGGGAGTAGAATTTTCTTTGTGGGTGTTACCCCATCATCTCCATATATTCGGTCTCTTCTTCATCTTCTATGACCTCTGTGGTAGCCAGGTCAAGGGCATCCACTATTTTCCTTACAAAGGAAAAATGAGAGGAAAAATCTTCTGATCTAAGGGGAGAACCAAACTCCTACTCTGGTGAGATCTCTGGTTCAGTAGGCTCACTTTCATCCATTTCAGGTAAATCATATTCTTCAAACTCCATCATATCCTGAGATGGGTTTAGTTCAGACAGAGGAGCAACTGGGATTTGAACCGGTGCTGGAAGGGTTGGAGTAGGTATGAAACCCTGCAAAACCCGTATGACCTTCATGGCCTGGGCAATCTTCATCTGATGATGGCAGGCTATAAGGCACAGATGAAACCCATTTTGGTTTATCAGCCAAGGGATCAACATGCTTTGTCTTCTTGTTTTTTTTAGTGAGAACACTAGCTGTTTCTCCCTTGTCAGGGGTGCTTAAGGAAGATACAGCGGTTTCACCCGCAGACCTGGAGGGTGTGGGTTGGTCAGAACCCGTAACACCCTTCTCTAATCTTTTTTGTAGTCTTTCAAGTCTTTTTTCTACAGTTTTATGTGGGAATGATTTGCAGATATCACAATCTGCTGAAAAATGATCATTCCCCAGGCAGACTACAAATAAACTGTGCTTGTCTGCTTTTGCAAAAACATCCCCACACTTAAGGCAGTTTTTAAACCCTGGAGGTCCAGTCTTTTTCCAGGTTTTTCTGCCATCATCAACCAATGAAGAAAAACAAGAACCGCAATAAAGATTTCACTCTCTTTTCCTTTTTTTTTTTTTCGTGGTCAGTTCAGGAACCGATGAAAGTTCCGATAGTGAACAGAGAACTTAAGAATCAGAACTGGATTGGCGGTTCACAGAAACCAGGTTAGCAGCCTCAAATACAAAATTTATTTCAATTTAAACAAGTAAAATAGTTAAACTAAATGGCAGAATTAGTAAATAAAGCTTCTGCAAAGGGTACTAAAACCCGGTTCCTCAACGGTTATATCGAACCGTCAGGAACTGAAAAAATATATTAAAACAACACTAAATAATGCTAACTAAACTAACGTTTAAGGTATAATAATAGATAATAAGAGAAAATAAAGGCAGCAGTAGTAATAATAATAATATAAGAAACTACTTGTATTCAGTGAAGAACCACAAGGAACGGCTGATATGGGAAGTCTCCTGGGCGTCTTGACTTGCCAGGTGGAGAAAGAAATCTGATTTGTTGATGGAATGTTTGCAGCAGATAAGGGCGGCAGTTTGATTATGTGTCACAAGCCAATGATAGTTCTATCATTTGCACATAGTTCCATTTTCTCAGGGCAGCTCTGCTTAGGAGGCTGACTGCAGAGAGTTAGGACTATAGAATACCTGGGTTGAAAAATAACCAGAATCCAGAACAAGCATAAAGAAAAATTGGTCTCTACTCCAAACACTTTATTGTACATTCCAATATATTCTCACAGGTAGCATTCTTTCTTGTGCTGACTATGTAAGCATTAAGCCACGACGGAGGTGGCATCTAATGCTGGATTGATGCATGGGGGGGCGGTGGGTGCCCAAGGCCCAGGGCCCAGGGCTACCACCGGCCCCCCCATGCATCAATCGCATTAGATGCCACCGACGGAGTGGCTTAATGTGCTTCTAATACGGCCTGACGGTTCTTGAAGGGATGTCAAGGGGGACCACTGTGACAGCAATACAGTACGAGGCGCAGGCGTGAGAATTTTAACATATTTTAATAGAATATCACAAAGCCGTGTAGCACACGTTACATACATACTGATGTGCTCAAGTGAGACTGCTCGTCTACTGTCGCGGAAAGGGACAGATAACAGTTCTGTCATGTTGTGCAGAGTTCCGTGCGGGTATTGCTGTATGATCCGTGCTGGGAGGTCTGTATTGGACATTTTAACGGCTCTCATGACTGCTGCCCTTGCGCTGTGGATCTCGGTCGATCTTACTTCCGGCTGCTGCTGGGATTCTCGTCCGGGTGGGTTCTGTTCCAGCTGCTCTCTCTGTTATGCTGGCCGGGTTGCTCATAGCCTTTCACCGTGCACACTCCACGTCTCAGCATACTGTGCACCGCGGGATGTCTCCTCCCCCCCCGGATGTCCTCTGCGTCTCCACTGGGTCGTGCGGCTCCAGAGGTGCCGCTCGTCCCGCTCCTCGTCTCATTTGCCCATCGCACCCAGTGCTGCTAGGCTGGGGGTCTGGCTGCTGATGGTACTGCCGAAGCGGGCACGGCATATAAGCTGGGTTAATGCCCGCTTCGGCTGCCATCTCGTGACCCTCCTACGCCTATCGGAGCGTGGGATCACAGGCACAGTATTAATGCCGTGTTACAATTCATATTATAGCACATCTTTTACAAGTAGTAGGTCCTTAATGCACAATCCATTAATGAATCTTGTAACATGGCATTAATACTGTGCCTGTAATGCGACGCAGCCATAGGTGGAACAGGGTCACAAGACAGCAGCCGAAGCGGGCATTAACCCAGCTTATATGCCGTGCCCGCTTCGGCAGTACCTTGAGCAGCCAGACCCCCAGCTTAGCAGCACTGGGCACAGCAGGGGAGCGAGTGTTAGAGAGGGAAGCGTGGCAGACCAAGAGTGAGACAATCTAGAGGCAGACGGAAGGGGGGGGACAAGCAATCGCGGACAGGAGCGATAGGTAAACCAGTCCCATACATAGACCCCATGCAGGGATGTGGTGTGCGGTCAGAGAACTGTATGAGAGGCACCGGGAAGTGAGTGACCCGCATGCTAATTTGTCACCGCTCGCACACCGTGGCGAGGGAGGCGTCCACCAGAGACCTCCAACGGGTGATAAGAAACAAATAGCCGCGTACATCGGGACAGCTGTTGGAGGAGCATGTCAGCCATGCTGCTTGCTATCATTATAGGTACAGAGTCTTTTGACAGCATAAGCATCGTAATGCCGATTTGTTACCCGATGTGTAAGTGCACCGTAAAAGTTTGCTCAGCACACCACCTCCTCCTCTTATGTAGTTGTACCAAGACAAAATAGGCTCCTGGGGACTCTCTCCTCGCGCGGCCCATGTTACAAGCACATTAAGCCACTCCGTCGGTGGCATCTAATGCTAGATTGATGCATGGGGGGGCGGTGGGTGCCGAGGCCCAGGGCGAGGCTACCCCGCCCATCAATCGCATTAGAT
Source organism: Neoceratodus forsteri (assembly GCA_016271365.2). Lineage (NCBI taxonomy): Eukaryota > Metazoa > Chordata > Ceratodontiformes > Ceratodontidae > Neoceratodus > Neoceratodus forsteri. Next base: position 212,743,755 of record JADMNL010000027.1, read on the forward strand.
GCCACCTCCGTCGTGGCTTAATGCTTACCTATATCCTTGTGTAACCCCCATTGGGATGTACTGTGTGTGTGTTGCTTTAAGAGGGCATGTGCTCTCTATGATGGTGCCAACCTCTGTGACCTTGGAGGACCATAGAGTCACAGCTTGCTGCCCTGGGCATTCCAAAGGGGAGGGGCTAGAGCTCTCAGTTTGAAAGAACTGAGAATTCTTGTCAGTTGGAGGGAGAACCTGGACTGGCATACACTACAGTCTCCCTCTGAAGTAAAACCTTTTCTCAGAGTTGGCATCGGTATAAAAAACAGTTGTTCATGGTGGTGGCCATGCTACAACATCCCTAAAAGGGGGTGCCCCTCTTCACTGGAGCAGTACCAGTTTTAGGAGTTCATGGGAGCTTCTAAGGGAAGAACTGCAAGCTTTAGAACAATACGGAGAAACAAGCTGACATTTACTTTATTCAAAATGTTATGCCAGTTGCAAACTTCTGTGTTTCAAAGCCTAGTGAAATTTTCTGGGTTTTAAAAGAAGAATTTTCAGTCAGAGCTGTGACTGTCTCTAAGAAAGGGGCTCTCATGCTGCTCTTATGCTAGTGAGTTAAAGTGTCAGCGAAGACACTAGTTATGCCCCCTTTTGGGCACCAAAGGCTGTGGTAATTTCCACAGTGAAGATGTTCTGAGGAAAATTTGCTAAGTTGAATGCTGTCTGCCACAGAGAGTAATTTGTGACAGTTCTGCAGAAATGTATGTGTGACCCAGCTTGGGTCTATGAAGTGAGAGACTGCCTACTAGCCAGGTAGTCGAAGGATGGAAAGAGCATGGCAGAAATCCAGCCTAGATGTTGACAGGCTTAGATTGATGGAACATCATAAGGACTATCCATCAGAAATCACCTGTAAGAAGGCAGAGTTCCTGTCCAGGGAGATTTCTGCGGCGCAGAATCAACCAACTCAGCTTTTCTGAACTGTTGACAGATTGTGCAATCCAATCTGTCTCCAATCCGGAAAAGCCTTTTCTCAGGTTAAGTGTGAGGAGCTTGCTCGATTTTTCGCAGATAAGGTTGCCAGCATCAGGTTTGGTATCGGCCTGGTCTTCCTATGAGGGATTGCGGAGGTTGATGGGAGATGGTGAGCGCTTGGTCTGTCTGGACGGATTTCAGCCATCCAGAATTCATGGACATCGTGAAGATCATCCAGACTTTGGGCCCAACCAGTTGTAGTTTGGATCCAGGCCCTACCCCCCTTTTAGTGAGATGTATAGATGTTATCTGCCCGATCCTAGCTGAAATTCTCTGGAGTTCCTTGGGGGGGGGGGTCTTTCCTGATCCCCTCAAGGAGGCGATCATATGACCACACCTTAAAAAGCCCTCCTTGTATCCAGATTGTCCAGCTAACTACTGGCCTGTCTCTAACCTGCCCTTTGTAGGTAAGGTTATTGAGAATGTGATTGCATTGCAACTGGATGATCATCTTGTAACCCACAATGTCTATGAAGCTCTCCAGTCTGGATTTAGGAAGAGACATAGCACGGAGACTGCCCTTGTCCGGGTATTAAATGATCTCCTAATGGCGAGAGATTGAAAGGCCTGTACCATGCTGGTCCCTCTTGATCTCTCAGCAACCTTTGACACTGTGGACCATGGTGTGCTTTTGGAGTCCTTGCAGATCCTTTGTGGGCTGTCGGGTACTGTCCTCAATTGGTTTCAGGCCTTCCTCATGGTCAGATCTCAGAGGGTGGTCACTGGAATTTATTCCTCTGATGCCCTCCCTCTGTCCTGCGGGGTTCCGCAGGGCTCCACACTGGCACCCATGTTGTTCGCAGTGTATATGCTGCCATTGGGAGATATCATTAGGCAAGACAGCTTGAGTTTTCACTGTTACGCAGATGATACTCAGCTGTATACGTCCTTTTTACCCCGACAGGTTGATGCGGTCTCAGTGCTTAACAACTGTCTCACCAAAATCAAAGATTGGATGAGCACTAGCCGGCTGAGACTGAATCCAGATAAGACTGAAGTGTTGGTGGTGGACCCTGGTCGTCTGATGGCGGGTATGGGGTCTGGACAAGCGTCAGGCCTATGGCTTGATGGTGTTCAGCTCACTACCTCAGACCAGATGCGCAACCTGGGTGTTATTTTATTTTTTTTTTTTTACTTTCTATTTTTCCTCCCATGACCCTCCCAGTCTCCAACTCTTCGGGGGCGCCTGGGAGTCATCCCGCTGCCAATCATCCTACTCATGAGCCACCCTGCGCCCCATGGAGCCGCGGCTATACCCCCTGGGTGGGTAATGAGGTGGGGTCCGTACACTCCGTACGCTTACTTTGTCTTGTCTGGCAAGGTGGTCGGAGTGGGTGATGGCATATTGAGGGCACGCTCCTGGTGCCCCGTTTTCCTGGAGATGGAAGATTGTTATCCTCCTGCTTTTCTCCCCACGTGTGGTGTGCACCCTTGACATCTAGGCACAACCCACCGACGTCCACCACATGTCATGACCAGCCTTCCCTGCAATCAAGGCTTGCTGTACCCTCGAACCTCCACTCAGGGTTGCGCAAGTTGCAGGCTTTGGCCCCCTCCCCCCCAAGAGAAGGCGAGCTGTAATGGGATGCTCGAGCCTTCTCCCCCGGCCGGCCCTCCAGCGACCTGAGTCTGCTCCCGAACCCGGGTTGCCGGCGTCGCAAGTGGAACTCCAACCACTGCGCCGACAGGCTGGCTCTGGGTGTTTTTTTATGACGGCTTGACCCTGAAATCTCAGGTGTCGGCTGTCGTTAAATCTTCATTTTACCATCTGAAGAATATCGTCCAGGTGAAACACCTGGTTCCCTGGATGACCTTCCAACATTGGTCCATGCCTTCGTTACCGCCGCCCGTCTTGACTACTGCAGTGCCCTCTATCTTGGGCTTCCTGGGGTTGATACTCACCACTTGCAGCTAGTGCAGAACGCTGCGGCCAGATTATTGACTGGTACATCAAGGACCAGTCATATTACACCTATGCTGCGCAGACTGCATTGGCTGCCTGTTCAGTGGCGGATCACCTACAAGGTTGGCTTGCTAACCTTTAAAGCCCTACACAAACAGGAACTCGACTACCTGAAAGATCTCTTGACTCCCTACTCCCCACTTGTCCTTTCTGATCTACCGAAGAGGGTCTGCTAGAGATTTCCAGGGTTCGTTTAAAAACTTCCAGTGCTTGTGCTTTTCCTTTTGCAGCACCAATTTTGTAGAATTCTCTTCCTCGTCAGTTAAGAGAATGCCTGACCGTCAATAGTTTTAAATCTATGTTGAAAACATATTTATTCAGTTTAGCCTTCCCTGATTGTTTTTTAACTCATTTGTATTTATTGTTTCATTGTTAATTTATGTTGTGAATACATATTTTAAATTTGTTCAGCACCTTGGTTTTGGAAAGGTGCTATAAAAATAAAGTTTTACTTTACTTGAAATGAGCCCTTTAAAGTATCAGTAAAGTTTCTGCCTGCTGTTGTGGACTTTGGAACACTCTCTCATGGAGGGGGGGTGCAGTTCTTGAGAGAAGGTGGCAGTAGAGATCCAGTGGCACCCTGGACCTCCAGGGGATGCTCTGCCCTCCTTGCCCCTAAATTGGATCTCATTGGGACGTTCCAAACAATGTGGACGTTGGACCCCTCGAGGACTGTAGCCTCCCCCTGATGCCTGAAAGGTGGGATTGGATATAAAGTAATGCCAATGCAAATGCCCTGAATGTGTCTTGGAAAGGCAGTAAGAAGAAAGTCCTATGGAAGAGATCCCTGGGGTTTAATTCCTAGTCCCAGAAGGTGTCAAGAGTAATTGCTGTGGTAAATCAATAAAATGTCCCCTGTGGGATTAGAACCTATGACCACCCTGTGGTCTGTGCCGGCCAGATGAAATGTAACACCAGCCTCCATGGAGCAATCATTTTAAATAAAGGATCCTGTTTGGAGTTTTAAACTTTTAATAAGTCGTTTGGACAGTGGTGCATTGAAATGTTTTGCTAATGGCCTAACCAGTTTAAATCTGCAGCCTTGCCAGCCCACCCTGTGCCATGGGATGCCCAGAGGTCACCCAATTTGAAGGGAGGTCAAGTAAGTACATATGGTAGGTGTGCTTTCCCTTCCTTAAAATGTTCAGCTCCCTTCTCCTAGCCAGGGGGATAAAAAGCTGGTTATACTTGCATTTATTTTTCTGATGCCAGTGTGGTATATATATACTGTATATCTGCTTTTTAAGTGCTTATGTTTCAGGATTAGAGTCCCTTCTTCAGAGCCTGTAGCTAATCTACAGATCAATAAATATAAACAAAATGTAAATAAATCACACCTTCCAGGTGTAGATAATTGATTTGCAACAGAATTTTAAAGGGTTAGGTCCATATCAAACCTAGGTGGAACTAACCCAGCGACCACTACGTAATGTAAATTGAAGCACTTATATCACCATATTCAATTTAATATAACCCAAAGGCAAAAACAACAAATTAGTTTGTATAAACACTTACACAACACCTGTGGGTTTCTGTTCAGGAAGATACTTGAGATATCTCACAGACCATATGTGAGTAAATCAGATATCTTCTAGTTGGGTATGTCACAATGGATATCTTTTCATGCTGGGTATGTCAAAAAATGCTTCATAGAAACATAGACTTTGACGGTAGATAAGGACCACTTGGCCCACCCAGTCTGCCCATTTCCCTTCCTATTGGATAAGCTGCAGAGTCTAGTTAACCAACAGCCTACTTCCTGCAACCCCCAACTACAATTGCCTTATGTCTGTCCCATGCATGTTTGAATTCCTCACTGTTTTAGACCCAACAACCTCCCCAGGAAGGTGGTTCCATGCATCCACTACTCTCTCCGTGAAAATAATTTCCTCACATTACCCCTGAGCCGTCCCCCTCTATCTTTAAATTGTGCCCCCTTGTTCTTACACATCTCTTTTTCTGAAAGATTCTACCCTCCTGGACTTTGTTGATTCCCTTGAGGTACTTAATAGTTTCTATCATATCCCCCCGTCCCTCCTTTCATCAAGGGTATACATATTAAGCTCTCTCAGTCTCTCTTCATATGGTTTCTGATGCAGATCCTGTTTAGTTGCCCTCCTCTGGACTGCTTCCATCCTGTCTACGTCCTTGCGTAGATGGGGTCTCCAAAACTGCTCACAGTATTCCAGATGGGGTCTCACCAACTGTCCAGACAGAGGGATAACCACTTCCCTTTTTCTACTTGTGATGCCCCGTCCTATGCATCCCAGTATCCCCCTGGCTCTCCTTACTGACTTCTCACATTGCTTACCCACCTTTAGGTCATCTGATATGACTACCCCCAAGTCCCTTTCCATTTTTGTTGTTGTTAGTACCTCCCCTGCTATTGTGTACTCTTCTCCTGGGTTTTTGTTTCCCAGGTGCATTACTTTGCACTTCTTTGCATTGAATCTAAGTTGCCATATGTCTGACCATTCCTCCAACCTTGCCAAGTCCCTTCTCATCCTTTCTATCCCCCCCCTTGTGTATCAACTCTGTTGCAGATCTTTGTGTCATCTGTAAAGAGGCATACCTTTCCCTCCAGACCCTCTGCAATGTCACCTATAAAGATGTTAAAGAGCACTGGACCCAGTACTGAGCCCTGAGGTACTCCACTAGAAGCCCCCCTTTCTTCGGAATGTGTTCCATTCACTATTACCTTCTGTGTCCTGTTGTGCAGCCAGTTTGCTACCCAGGCGCTACCACCCTGGAACCCACTCCCAGGCTGGCTAACTTGATTCAGAACTCATTTAGAATGTTCAGCCTCAGTAGCAGTACTAACCATATTCAAATGCAAATAACTTTAAAACGAAAAATGATAGCATGGTACTGTAAGTACAAAAGTTGTTCAGCACAAAAATATCTACAAAATGAGTGGCATTTCATTTATAGCTACCTTTTATTTTTTTATAATTAGCAAAAAAAATCAGCAGAAAATAAATTTAATTTTCACTTTTTCAACAAACAAATGCAAATAACTTTAAAACAAAAAATGATAGCATGGAACTGTGAGCATGAAATTTGTTCAGCACAAAAATATCTACAAAATGAGTGGCATTTCATTTATAGCTACCTTTTATTTTTTTATAATTAGCAAAAAAAATCAGCAGAAAATAAATTTAATTTTCACTTTTTCGACAAACAAATGCAAATAACTTTAAAACAAAAAATGATAGCATGGAACTGTGAGCATGAAATTTGTTCAGCACAAAAAGATCTACAAAATGAGTGGTGTTTCATTTATAGATAACTTTTAGTTTATTTATAACTAGCAAAAAATAGCAGAAAATTCCATTTTTTTTTTCACTTTTTGCAACAAACAAATGTAAATAACTTAAAATGGAAAAAGAGACCTTGTCCAAATCAATATGACATGGGTGGGAGTGAGATGGCAGAACTATCTTCACTTGCTATCATTGAACTCTTGTATCCCACTCATGGCTCTGCCACTTGTGGGATATCAAAGAGTTCAGTGACAGCTTGTGAAAATATTTATGCTGTCTCACTCCCACCCATGTCATATCCCATATATCATGTTATCATGACATCCCTACATTTGGAAAGGAAAAACAGAGGTAGAGTCTACACACTGTGTGGGGCTCCTCTTGCTGAAGGTGAGATGGTAGAATAGTAGACAAAAGGCTGAAGCAGGCCTAAGAAATCATTTCCTACCTGCAGGGTTATTGTCTGTACATCGGGAGGATGCAAGTGGAGCAGGTAATCTCAGAAATCCTGTGCTATTTGTTGTGTCAATGGTTTGAATGGGAACGCCATACTGAAAAAAAATAAAATGCATGATATACCTTAATGATTATCTGCATCAAAAAGCTGTTACTCATGTTATTATCAATCAAGTATTCAGCAACTTATTTGCATCTTACAGCCAGAGATAAAGGGTTACACTATAAAATGTTGAAGTTTAAAAACTAAAACCACAATACTATAGTAGTTTGCACTTCTAAGTTTTGTTGGGGTTTTTATCACTGCTTACTTAAGAGAAGCTTCTGATCCACAAAAATGTTCCTTGCCCCTTCAGATATTATACTTTATATCTAGGCTACTCCTATTGTCCCTTCCAAGAATGTTTAAATCTAGAGACAAACGTCCAACAGCTTTTCTCTTGGGGGATGCTCTCTAAGCTATAACTCCCTAAAGATAAAAAGGGGGAATAAACTTCCCACATTTCCACAATTATTATGTCACTCAAGGTCTGATGGCATTAGCATTCATTGTCCAGCTTGAAAGGGGCTTCCCAGACTGTGTTTGAGTAGACGAGGAGCAAACTGATTCCCCCAAATTGTTGTAATCACTGCACAAATGATGGCCCTGGATAGATCACAGCATCCTGTCTTTAGATACCAAACAGACATACTGTATGGTTCCTAGGACATTCTTCAATCTCCCTAGAAGTGCCCAATGGCAATGGTTACAACTTAAGTGATATCTCTGCCAGGTTCACAGTCAGAAAACCACTAATTCGAATACATCCTCAGTTCCAAACCTACACTAAAGTGTACTGGGCTCTAGACATCCCACTGCCCAATTTTAAAAATATCTTAAGCCTAGCCTAGTTGTATCCTTCACAGTACTTCAAACCAGCATGGAAAGGGACCTTGGCATTGACCACCTAGAACTAGACTAGCAAATGGTATGAGAGAACTTCTGTAAGCCCCCCAAACTGAGAATTTTAAGGAACAATACTCAAGTGGGAATGTGGCCAGTAAAACAATCCCTTTTCCTAATATTTAAGTCCTAGTTTATTTTTTGACATGCATATCTTTAAATTGACATGGATCAGTTTATTATAGTAGATGTTTAACTACCAGAACTTGGAAAATATTTTACACTGACTGGCAACAGCGTGAAAAACTCATTAACATATTCTTATGTTTTTATTTTACTTTACAATGTGTGGCAAAAAAGACACACTGAGTAGAAGCTCATGCCCAGGTGCGTGCCAGCACAGAGAAGTTAAGTGACTTGCTCAGAGTCACACAGTATGCAAATGATAGTTGTGGAAATCAAACACAGGTCTGCAAGATTTACCGAGCTTGTTCACAGCTTGGTGCTCTAACATCTAGGCACATTTCTACTTCACAGTGAGGCATGGCTTAGCATAGGAGACTTGTGTTAAGAGGCAAAATATTTATTTAATTGACTAGTCATATGTATACACTTGTCTTTTCAAAGTCTGTTCAATCTCACATATGTAACGAATGGGTATGGGCTGTACACTCAATTGAGTTGTGTTTCTTAGACAGTTCTGCAGCCAATGAATTGCACAAATGTGCTATTCTACAGATTTACAACAAAATACTGATGAAAACAAGAAACACAGATACTTTTGACATTTTTTCTAAAACGTATTAAATAAAACTTTAAATTCCCCCCACCATTATGAAATTAATTCCTGAAAACAGCAAATGAAGAACAACTTTCTTTTTTTTTTCCTACTTCTTTTTCTCCCTCCTGGGGCAGGCCTGCTCCATCCACCACAACCCCCAGCCCCATCACCCTGTGTCCCATGGACTTATCTCAATCCCAGTCTTCCCCCACGGCTTGCGCCCCATGGCGGGGGGTTGGCGGCTCCCGCCTGCCACCAGACTGGACCAGTTCTCAGGAGAGGGCCCTGTAGCCTGGGTGCAGAGCCTGCGAGAGGTCAGTATTATCCTGCCCCACCACCAGCCATTTTTTCTGAAGTACGTCACCATTGGAAGAGTTGACGTGCAATGTCATCCAGACATGCCTATGTATGCTCCCATGTGCAGGACATCAACAGCCACTGCTCCTCCATTCCCCACGTTATGGTCCTGCCTGCCTGTATCCCAGCCTCCATTAGTGGTCAGGTGAGTGCTGGGACCAGTGTCCCCTCCTCTCCCCAGAGAAGCAGAGAAGTTATCCAGACACTCAATCCCCCTCTTCTTGGCTGATCCCGACACCCAGAGATCGCTCCCAATCCTGGGTCACTGGCGTTGCTGTAGGTGAGGCTTGGTGCCTCAGCCCTCCACACCACCAGGCTGGCTGAAGAACAACGTTCTAGCAGGAAATGTTACACCTAGTGTTAGGGTTTTAAACTTTTAATGGCTTAGAAGTGTTTAAGTGTTCCCTGAAATGAATAACAACTGAGACCTCCGGTGACGTCACCACCTAGATGGCTGCCTAAGCCTGGCTCTCCATCTATACCAGCTTCTTCAAAACCTCCCATCACAGTTATTTGAAATAGAAAACCAGCCTCAGACTATCAGAGGATCATTTATCTACGATGAGGAAGTCAGACAAAGTAAAGCTGCGAGCAGATCAGCAGAATGGATGACGATACAGAGCAGATCCCAAGGACTCTGTGGGCTCGACAGCTTCAGACTCTCTTGCGTCACTGGAGCCCAAGCTCCCTTCCTTGACTAAGCAGAATAAAAAAGGGAGAAAACCTCACCTTATGCTGCAGGAGTTGAGAGACTTAGTTGACACAAAACTGTGTGAAAGGGGGTCAGAGAATACCATTCTGCAGCATAGGGTAGACACTTTGGAGGCCCAGATAACAGCTATGGATTGTCATATGGACCACCTGGAGGCCGCGGTCCTGCAGCTAACCGATAACCAAAACTGGCTCCAAGACAGATAAGAGGATGCTGACAGTATGGGATGCAGAAAGAATATTCGCCTTTACAGACTGCTGGAGGATACAGAAGGGAAGAATTTGGAAGAGTACCTCGGCCATTTTTTCAAGCAGGCCCTTCAGCTAGACACAGACATGCTAATCGAGTTGGAGAGGGCCCACAGAGCACTCAGTCCCAAACCCACAGCAAAAGGAGCATGCCCCTGATCTATCATTGTCCAGTTCCATCGCTATCAGGTTAAGCAAGACATCTTGTTGAGAGCATGGTGCATGAAGACTGTCCAGTATGAAAATCAAACTTTTTTTATAATGACTACCCCCGGAGACAGTGCAGAAACCTAGGGCCTATATTCCCCTCTTGTCAGTGCTAAGGCAAGATCAGCTTAAATTTCAAACTCCTTACCCCTCTATGTTGGTAGGCTTCTTCTCAGGGAGCCATCAGACTTATGACACTGCTGGGCTGAACAGGACCTAGTTAAGCATGGCATCTTTTCTTGCAAACAGCGCCCTGACTCCCCAACAGCATGAATTGCAGAAGCCTGGAGTGTGGCTGGACTGGCAAGGGACCGGCATGCAGCTATTGTAAAAAAGGACATAATCACGCAGCTATGTGCCTTTCAGCAAACTTCCTAATGTAGCTGAAAAATCTGGATGCAGATCATTGATGTCTTCCAGAATCGTTACTATAGCAGCTTTTTACCACTGAACTGCTGAGGTGGATGCTCTTGGGGGCTGTGGTCTCTGGGGTTGGGGGGAAGGCCTCCAGTGCCTCTTAAAACTGATATTTAGTGCATCAGATACTCTGGCTAATGAGTGGGGAGTGGGGCAGGAAGGTGCAGAATGTTATATGGAGTAAGATCCTACTGTTTTTGTTGCAGTGGCCTGATGAGAGGTGCGGTGTGGGAGGTGAACTGGATCACCCGCTAATACCTGCTTTTTACGGGCCCCCACATAGCCAATATTCATCTTGTTCCCATGACCACAAGGCAGAGCAGGCAGGGGGAGTGTACTGTCACCTTTATATTGGAAGTCTGGGTTGTTCCCCCACTGCACTGGAATTGAGTTAACACCGATAGCCAAGGCACTCAATAAGCATAGCAATGTTTTGCTTGGACAAAGCCATTAAGATACATATACAGTTCAGAGAACTAGGCACCACGGTTTTCAATCATCTGAATAGAGCCGTCTGTGCCTTTTTCTTCTGCCTCTCTACAAAGGGCTGCTAACATCCATCCCTGGCTGGGTCGCTACTGCCATGCCAACAAGGGAGCAATTTTGACTAGTTTTAGTCTGGTCTTGGGCTACCTACTCATGCTCGCTCCCTTACACTGTTTCTCGTACTCCCCCCCCTTTTCTTTCCACTGGCCAGGTGTATCTGTCCTTTGCTGTTACTTAGCAAATGTTTCAGTGGTATTCTACTTAGTGGCACTGGGAATCCAGCCCTCTTCCGCCACCTCCTGCATGTCAGGGTGCCAATCTGCAACTGAGCACTCATGTCTCTTTTGAACTTGCTCTTGAGATACGCTTTTTTACTTAATGCAGCCACCGGAATATAGTGTGGACTAAACAAGGGGGACATCATCATTCAGGCTTTTGCTTTATTCTCTTTTCTCAAAGATTACGCCTTATGGGCTGCCCCGGTGGTGCTGAGGGTTGAGTTGCTGGATGCCACACCTTGAGCCACACCGACGACCCGAGTTTGGGAACAGACTTGAGTTGCTTGGGGGTCGGTGGGGCAAGGAAGGATTGAGCGTCCGTAGACAGCTCTGCTTCCTCAGGGGAGGGGGATCATGCAGCGCGCTGTAGACTGGCACCCAGCGATGGCTGTCTGTCAGCACAGGTGCGCCGCCAAGAATGGGGAAGAGCCCACATCCAGGGCATTAGGCCACTTCCATGGAGGTGGAGACAGCCAGTCCGCCCACTGCAAGGTCATGAGCCCAGGGAGGAAAACAGAAGCACAAAATCGAGAGCCGACATGATCCATGATGACCCGACTACCGGGTCGGAGAACAAGTCCCTCCGAGGGAGGGACCGGAGCTCCCTGTCGGCATCCCCCAAAATATAATAAATAAAAAAAAAGATTACACCTTCTGTTTTGCTACTGTATTAGACTGACTGGTCAATATTTCTTTTAGTATTGGGCCCCGGGATCCCTTGACTATTACAAGTCTATTAATTTATTGTAGCACAACTATTTTAGATTGTATACAATACTGCTTTATTTCTTCCTTTCCTTTTATACTGGTTTAATGCACAGAATGAAAGAGCATTTTAATTATCTATAAGGGCAGGGTTGGGGATGGGTAGCCCCTTCCTGACCTTATCAAGCCGAACTTTCTATAACCTTGATGAAGATCATAGTGTTGATATTTTCCTGGACTGTTTTCTGCTCTAGATCAGGACAACCTCAGCCATTCATTGCCATTCCAAGACGCACTGCCTATTACCACCTCCGGGGGCAGGAAGCTCTGGGCTCTTCCCATCACCACTGGGCTTGACTGTCCCCTCCTCAGCTTATGGGTACATCTGACGCTGGGTGTAGATGGTGCATACCCTTGCCCATGTAAAGAGACAGTGCACTGGCTGCAGACCACCTTCATTAGGTTGGTACATCTTATTTCCATCAATTCCCCCCCCTTCCCCATACCCAATTCCCTGGCCTTGCTGCAGGACGAGAACACACGTGGCTCTATCTCAGGGACACTGGTGGGATAACACCGGTCTGCTCCCGGTACCTGCGGTATCCAGTAACTCACACCCATTGCCTATTTTTCCTCTGAATGAATATTTCACAGAGGCTGAGGTCATCTACCTCATGTCCTCCAAGCTCTGACAGGTGATCTTCGACGGACCTCGGGATCCCTTAACTATTACAAGTCTATTAATTTATTGTAGCACAACTATTTTACATTGTATACAATACTGCTTTATTTTTTCCTTTCCTTTTGTACTGGTTTAATGCACAGAATGAAAGAGCATTTTTAATTATCTATAAGGGCAGGGTTGGGGATGGGTAGCCCCTTCCTGCCCTTATCAAGCCGAACTTTCTATAGCCTTGATGAAGTTCATAGTGTTGATATTTTCCTGGACTGTTTTCTGCTCTAGATCAGGACAACCTCAGCCATTCATTGCCATTCCAAGAAGCCCTATCTGTTATCACCTCCGAGGGCAGGAAGCTCTGGGCCCTTCTCATCCCCACTGGGCTTGACTGTCCCCTCCTCAGCTTATAGGTACAACTGACGCTGGGTGTGGATGGTGCATACCCTTGCCCATGTAAGGAGACAGTGCACTGGCTGTAGACCACCTTCACTAGGTTGGTACATCTTATTTCCATCAACCCCCCCCCTCCCCATACCCAATTCCCTGGGCTTGCTGCAGGACAAGAACACACATGGCTCTATCTCAGGGACACTGGTGGGATAACACCGGTCTGCTCCCGGTACCTACGGTATCCAGTAACTCACACCCCTTCCCCATTCCCTATTTTTCCTCTGAATTAATATTTCACGGAGGCTGAGGTCATCTATCTCATATCCTCCAAGCTCTGAGAGGTGAGCTTCAACCTGGAGCTCCCCCACTCAGACGCAGAGTCCCCAAAACTAGGGACTCCTACCCCCGAAGCCCAGGACAGGTTAGGCCCCTTGTACATAGTTTGGGTTAAGTGTGTTTTAGCTATTTGTTGCTTTGTTGTTTATCTAGAATGGCAAGGTTGATTATTATCTTAGGGCAGAGTGCATGGCCTGGGGCGGAGGAGGACTTGGTCTATAGTGGGGGCCTTTGTTTTTGGATGTACTGCAGAGTAGGGCACCACTCAATCTGGGGAAGTTACTTCCATACTAACAATGGGTAATCCCAAATTAAAAGTATATTCTGTGAATGTCAGCAGGTTAAACAATCCAATTAAAAGGGCTAGGGTATTCTCAGTCATAAAAACAGATAAGCCATCTATAGTGTGCCTTCAAGAGACACATTTAACACAGGTGGAGAGTGGAAGATTAATTAAATTTGGGTATTCCCATGCTTACTCAGCCACCTATAGCAGAAGGAAGCACAGAGGTGAGGTAATTCTGACTTCTAAACATTTGGCTTTCCAAGAGCTTAAAGTCATGAAGAATAAAGAAGGCTGCTGTGTTATAATGCAAGGAGACATAGAAAACACCCCAGTAACTCTGGTAACCCCCGGAAGCAGATATACAATTCATAAAATGTTTAATACATTTGATACAGGTCAACCAGAAGGGATTTCTGTTAGTCACGGGAGACTGTAATCTCCTTTTAGACTCTAGCCAAGGCACTACCTTTGGACATGGCTCCCGGCCATTCATACATTTCTTTGCAAATATATCTCCTCACTAGGCTGGATGGATGTCTGAAGGGAGCTTTCTCCACATCAACAAAGCATTCACTCGTTTTTCCCATCCATGTCAGACACATAGTCACACAGACTATGTTTCTGTGAATACAGAGGACCTGCATAGGGTTACGAGGTGTCACATCGGCCCAATTTCTTATTCAGATCATTTGCTCATAATCTCTGAAATTGAGCTCATGCTCTTCCAGAAAACCACAACCTGGCACCTAGATCCTTTTTACTTAAAGGACCTGGGGTTTGTGGAGCTGGTGGAACACCACATCAAGGAAACAATCTCTCTTAATGACCATCCCCTGACAAGCCCAGGGATTGTTTGGGACACTAGTAAAGCAGTGCTGAGGGGGCACTTAATTAGCTACATGGTTAGCAAAGACAAAGAGTGTAAGGCCCATAGAGAGGATCTCCTTGCTATCCTGGGGTCCTTGCACTAGCAAGGCACCTTGTGGGACCCCACTCAGTTAACAAAGGTTAAAAATAGTTAGATGAATTGGCCCAACAGCAAATAGAAAAAACCCTGCAATATTTAGGCCAAAAATACTATGATGGGGGCCTGCGGGCAGCCAGACTGCTGGCGCATACAGTCCAGGGCTTTAGACAGAGAGTAATGATTTCTAAAATAAGACACCCATGCACTAATCAGATTACAAAGGGGCATCAATCACATAATGGAGACCTTTGCTACTTATTACATAGCATTACATATCGCCACTCCTGACCCAGATCAAGTTTTTATCAATATGTTTTTTATTGAATTTAAAGTTATACAGGCAAATACATTGTAAATAGAAAATGGCATACATAACAATCTTATGAATAAAATACAAGTGAAAGAAACAAATCCTTATATATGTAATGTATTACATAATTAGAAAACACTTATAAGCAAATTAAAATCATTTAAAAGACACAAAATCCGTAGGGCATTTGAATATTTTGCACAAAGTATAATTCAGCTACTGGCTATCCTTTAGTCATTACTTAATGCGATAAGTAGCCACAAAAATAACAAGCCCTGATTCCCCTTGAGCAGTAGCATTCTTACTTTGTTAATTACCATTAACTGATAACCGATCACAATTGTATCCTTTTCAAGTGAGTTGTTTAACATTAATTAATATATATTGCATTTCAGTGATAGACCCAGATCAAGTTGAGCTTGAAACCGTCCTAAGGGAGCTAAACTAGGGCCGCATTGATGGCTCCCGTCACTACTCCAGAAATATAGCCAGCCCTAAGCAGATTAAAACCAGACAAATATCCCAGCCTGGATGGCTATCTGGCGGAATTGTTACAGATGCTCACTGGTTACCTCCTTTCTCTCTTTCATAGGGTAATTAATGGTGTCCTGGGTGATAAGTTCTCACCCTCCCTATCTTGGAGTTTTGCTATAATTTCAGTAATACCCAAGCCAGGGAAACCAGCAGATCAATGTGACTCTTACAGGCTGATCTCAGTGCTAAACACCGATTATAAACTTTTTATGGCAATATGTCCCAGCGGCTGGACTCGCTACTGCCCCGAATTCTCCAACCAGACCAGACGGGGTCTATCTGATCCAGACAGATGATGCATGATATTCTACAGACCCTCTCCATCCTCCACCAACCTACTAATACTGTAGAACTTCACTTGGCTCTCAGTCTGGACACAGAGAAGATGTTCAATAGAGTGTCTTGGACCTTTCTCCATGCCACACTTTGTGGTTCAGATTCCCTTCCACCTTTATAGCTCTAATACAGTAGGTAGTATTTATTCGCACCCCCAAAGCACAAGTCTGTGCACAAATGGTCAACTTTGACCCCTGTTCGCGCTACAAAGGGGGACTCGACAGGGATGTCCCATGTCACTCCTTCTATTCGCGCTTTATACAGAACCACTTGCACAGGCCATAAGACAGCATACTACCATCAGATGCCACATGGGGCAAGATGGAGGCAAGTATCATACTGCCCTTTATGCAGATGATGTGATGTTATACCTCACTGCATCCGAGACTGACCTTCCTGCCCTGTGGTCCCTCTTATGAAAATCTGGCACAATTTTGGAATGTAAAATGAATGAAAATAAAACTGAAGCGATCTCAGTTAACTTTACCCCCTACCCCAGAACTCAGACAGCAATTTTCCTTTCGCTGGGATCTCCCCCAGGTGTGATATTTGGGAAAACTGGATCAGCACCCTAACTGTTTCAGGTCAATTTTATCCCCTTGCAAACTCAAATGCAGGCTGACTTGGATAAATGGAATGTGATGCCATTGTCTCTGGAGTGGAGAGTCGCTACCTTTAAGATGATGGTGCTCCCTAAGTTCCTTTATCTGTTTCAGTCCCTGTCCATCTCAATAGACAAGAACAACTGGGGTAAATGGCGTAAAATGATCAGCCAGTTTATATGGCAGGGCAGGCCTCCACAAATAACTTATGATACCCTTAGTAGGTCTAAGGAGCAGGAAGGACTTGCGTTGTCAGACCTTTAATTGTGCTATGAGGTCACACAGATTATGCTGGTGCTTTTCTGGTTGAGTAACCCACCATAGCAACAGCGGATACAGTTAGAATGGACTTCTTTACCGTAGATACAACCTGGAACTAACATCTTAAATTTTCACCAATGGTCCACATTGACAGACAGTAACTCCCCCTTTGTAATTACCTTTCTTAGGCAATGGAGGACCTAGATGGTAAGAATGGAGCTCTACAAGCAGATGTCTGGACTTCTCCCACTACATCTGCATATGAACTTTCTGCCTGCCAGATGGGATATTGGTTATAGAAGCTGGTACCAAAGTGACATGCTTTTCCCTTATCAGCTGCTAGATGGCAACACTGTTAAAACTTTTCAATCTCTTAGGAAGAGTCTTGGACTCCCACAAAAGGACATGTTTCACTATTTTCAGATGACAGCTTACCTCACCTTGTGGGTTAGATGAGGCCCGTTACTGGATCCAAATAACCCGCTGGTTCACTTAACCATGTTGGCGTTAAGAGAAGAGCCAATGACCCACTTGATCTCCAGTCTTTACTTGACCCTTAGCCAGCTTCAAGCCCTGCCCCCTACACCTGTTTAAGATATATGGAACAGGGTGGTTACCCAGCCCCTTACCCCAGAACAGTAGGAAGTAGCCTGTAGGAATTCTACTAGAATTTTGCTCTTGCTGGAATGGTGAGAATTTAGTTGGAAGTGTTTTGTAAGATATTTCCTAACACCAGTTCAACAGGTGCGTCGGGGGATGGCTCAAACTAGTCACTGTTGGAGGCACTGTGGAGAAATGACAGTCGAGCATTATCATATCTTTTGGGCTTGCTCATGTTAAAACCCTGTCTTGACTTGGTAGAAACTGCATTAAAAAAGATTTTTTTTTCTTTGCAAAGTGTCTTGACAGAACATTTGCTCCTTTTCACGTTGTTTCCGAGAAGCTTAAAGGACCCGATGACACAATACCTGATGAGGATTCTTATAATGATAGCTATGCAGTGCACAACTAAACAATGGCTTAAGGGGGCCATCCTGACCTTAGATGAGTGGACTGCATTAGTGAATAACACTTATGTGATGGAGGTGCTAACATATACTATTCGCCAACAGGAGGATAGGTGGAGGAATAGGTGGCTGCTGTTTGCTATGACCAGAGACCCCAGCTTTGTTCCATGACAGGGCAGTGGGAGGACTCTGTTTGGTGGATGGCTAGGATAAGTCTGGATCTGAAAAATACTCAGACTAGAAAACTGGGCCCTGTGCTCTGTCACCTCAAACTTCAATACTGTATATCGGAATTTCATTTTGACAGTAAATTATTAAGTACATTTAAGAGACCTCGACTTGGGCCTGGTGCTAGTCCTAGGGATTGTTGCCTTGTTCCTTATGTCTTATTTGTTTGTATTTATTTTTTGTGGTTGAATGCTTTGTGTTGTTGTATTGACCAGCAGTAAAATTTGACTATTACAAAAAATTAATCAGAAATAAGAATAACATATGGATGAAAGTAGTGTATGGATAAACAAATAACTTTATCGTATGTAGATGAAATGTTACCTTTTCATGTCATGGAAAATTGCAAAACAATAAAGTATGTTTATATAAAAATCCCCGCCATCCCCACCCCCATTCTAGGTTTTCTTCCTACCAGCTGGGGCACACTGGTTTTCTTCAGTCTGCATTAAAGCCTAGGCCATTGCAAATCCCCCCCTAAAAGAACTTTAGCTCCAGTTCTTCGCTAGGTATTTCACTTCTCCTTCATGAACAGCCCAGAACTTAGTCTTTTTAGCAACTACACACACCCACTTTCTGAGGGGAACCAACCATTCCAGCAAGATAGTGGGGAGGAGTTCATTGGTACCCAAAGACTATGTTGTCTAAGGTGAGAACACAATACCTGTGAAGATGTCCACCATAGCAAACCTGACCAACTTCCCTGTTCTCCCTACCCAGCTTTTTACTGGCACTGAGATGCTCACCCCAGCCAACTGCCTCCTTCAAACTCCTGATGCTACCACAGGCAACGTACACCCTCAGGACACCAAGGGGTAGCAGTGAAGTGGATGATTCACCCTCAGAGGAGGACAGCATCATAAGGGTACTCTTGACCCTTCTCCTGATGATCATGTGGTGATCCAGGGTCAAGGTGTGAATGTGGGTCACCTGCATGACAAGCTGCTCCCTAGCTGTTGTATTATTCAGCTGGCCCATTTAAAACCATGTTTAAAAGTTTTTACCTGATATCCAGCTGTGACTGTAGCAGCTTGATCCTGAACATCCGCCCCAGCACTGAAGGAAAAACCACCAAATTGCTTCACTAGATCATTAAAATTAGTAGCGGAGGGCAATTCAGGAGGAATAAAGGCCAAACCAGTATTATCTACAAGTAAAATTTATAAACAGATTTTATTTTGTGTCTAAAGCATACTGGTAAAGAGATATTAGAACTGTGTTTATAAGAACTCTTGTTAGAATGAATACACTGTTAATATAAACATAATTAATCAGCTACAACGTTTTAGAAATATCAATAACATGAAACTCCTAATTTAATGACGCACCAAGCTCTAATTATACTCTCTCATGTTTTTCAAGTACAGCACTTATACATATTAAACACACAAAACACACACATACATACATTACTAATAAGCACCTAGTGGATGTATGATGTGATGCATATTTTATCCTGTCCATTATAAAATGTTCCTTACATTTCTTCTTATAGTTTTTTAGTACCCCTTGAGGGTTTGGTTGTTATTTAAGCAATAAGGCATGGCAAGGAGGGTGTTATGGTGGGATAACGGCATACCTCGGAGGTCCTGTCCACACTACCCCTCTATAACGTTACAGAGTGCCCAAACCGTTACCACAATGGTTTGCGTTTACACCTGTAACGTTACAAAAGGCGTGTTCGTAATCATTGTTGAAACCACATATGAGGTGGTTTCAACAACGGTTATGAAACCGGTTATGCCTCGGTAACGTTACCAGGCGTAGTGTGGACGATGGCACCGGTCCCCTAGCGCAGCGTGAGCTGCACTGTGGGATTGGGTGCCACGGTAATGGTCGCCCAGCTCCCGAAGTGTGGAGTGGCAGTGTCGGTCCTGTAATGGACACCGAGGCAGTGTGGACACACTGCACTGCTCCCCGGTTGTAACGGTTTCTATCCGTTACAGGGTCTGAGTGGTGCAGTGTGGACAGGGCCAAAGTGGGCTGAAGCACGAGGCATATCTGAGGGTTTCCACCACCCAAGAAGGGCAGTTAGCCCACCATAACACACACCCTGGAGTGCCTTACTGCGATTATGAAATGGGTCGCTTTTCGTAAATTTTATACATTTTTAAACATAATACTTTCAGCTGGGCTGTTCTGCTGGGATAATGGCCCAGCTGAAAGCAGCTCTCGGGCAATCAGAATTCAGCATTCTTTCTACCCATATCATAATATGTATTTATTATAAATGGTAATAAATACCAACAAACTGGTAGTCACAGAAAAAGGTAGCTGTTCTAATACTTTGGCAAATCTGCAACATTTTTCCTTCTAGATGCAATATAGAACTAAATGATACTGCTTTTGATAACTGCAAAGTCAGTGAAAGATTTAGTCACTTTATTGACAGCTTCAGTATTTATCTGCTTTTTTATTTAAAAATAATCGCCCCAGTATTAATCATAATTGCATATGACTGATAAAACTGTGTCCTAAACATTCTGAAGTCAAACTCATTGGGGAGTGTATAATTAACAAACCTGAAACACCTATAAGAACTATATAATGCAAACACCCTGAAAACAATCCTAGAAACTTCAATAAGAAAAATGTAGGCATTAACCACTCTTCTAGGGAGATGACATAAGTTACACAAGGTTTCAGTGTGTAAATGTCCCTGGCTGGATTTGAACATAGGTCTCTGCGTTCCCAAACATGTGCTCTACATACAGACCACTGCCTCCACATTTCTTCATATATATATATATATATATATATATATATATATACACACACACACACATACATCCAGAAACCAATGAGGAGTCCTCATTACACATTCTAGGCAGCCTTTTCTATTGTTCTGGTGCTTCTGGTAAGAAAGTGCGGCATAATTTGGTTATAGTACAGAAGTGTAAACCAGGAGATCTAGAGTTCTAAAGGATGGGGTATATGGGAAGGTCTGGCAAGACATCATGCAACACCCTTGTGGTAAGCCAACAAGCAGAACTTGACTTCAGCCTCAAAGGAGACCACCTGTCTACACCCCACACAGCCAGGAAAGGATGCAGCAACATGGCTATAAGTTTGGGGGAGGGGCGGGTGAAAGGAAAAAAAGAATAATTGTTAAAAAAATGTAATACATAACGTACTTACAGTTTGCTGTCTGAATGCAGAACAGACTTGGGTTGATCTGGTCTGTTAATGTAAACACTCTTTGAGATGGATTTGTTGTAAAATTAATGGAGTACACTGCTGCTTGGTGCCTACATAACTGACTGCCGCCACTGCAGACAAAATAAGTGTTTTTATTACTTAAAAACAATTTATAATACATGCAAATTGGGTTTTGTGGCTTGTAATACAGATAATGCAAAGGCTAAAACCATTCAGTATCCAGAACCAAAGCTAAGTTACCAAATGCTGCCGTTATCTACAAGACAAAAAATACATAGCTAAAATATGTTAGTTAAACAGCAGGCATCCATTCCATGTCAGTATATTATTTTAATTAATATACTCTGTTTAGCTATTACAGTTCATTAGTGGATACCTTTTTTTAAAATGTGACTTGTAATTCCCAGATTTTTCAGTGTACTGTTGTCAATTTAGCTATGAAGTCCAACTTCCTATAAACCCTGCTCTCTTTATGCAAGGTAACTGCTCTTATCGCACACATTTATACAAACACCACCAACTTTGAGTTCTGGATGATGCTTTGTGTTTAAAAAGACTCATACTGTCTAAACTTAAAGATCCTAATTCTCCTCTATTTTTTGACTGGATCTGTAGTATGGGAAAACTAGTAGCTAATGAGAATATCAGTTATTTAGGCTTGGATGAGCTAGTTATTTTTTTCTTTTCAGTATGGTCTCCCTTTTTAGACCAGAAACTGGCAGACAACACAATCCTGTCCAAAATACCTGTCCCTTATTCCTCTTTATCTTAATAGGTTGGGTTTGTCTGATACACCAGACCCGTTTTGCTTGTTTGAAGTACAGGTATATTTATTAGTCATATATTCAATTAGTCATTTTTCCCCGTACAACCTAGAAGATGATTGCTTATTTAATAATTACTTATTACCTGTATATTTCTTTATTTAGCATTACTAAGTTAAGTCATAATGTTGCAGTCTATCATTGAATGCATTTGAATCATATTTTCAAGTTCTGTTAAAATCTTCAAAAAAAATTATAATAAAAACAAAACTGTGTCCATCAAAATTACTGACTTCATAGTGCACATGTTATGACACTGTGGTTTTCAGCATGAAAACAATCATTGATATCCTTTATTGTTATTTATTTGTACAATCTTTTTATTGAGTTTATAAACATTCATTACACCAATACATACTATATGTGCAGCATGACATTATACAACTTCACACATTATACACAGCAAGAAATGTTATACACAGTGCATAAGTACATACTCTCCTATCTTATGGTGCATTAAATTCCTTTTTTTTTTTTTGTTATATAAACACACACAGGGATATTAACCAGACCAACAGGGCTGGAACATTAACAAATAGCCTGTGCAGTGTTTACCCAAAACTTACAACTTGATTCATAACCATCCTTTTCATTATGAACCTCTAATACAATTTATCATCATGCATTCCCCATCCTCTTTTTTGCTCATTTCTCTCTCTCTCTCAATAGACCTCATTCTTTAGTAGGCTACAGGACCTTTTTCCTAAGTAGTGTTGCTTCTCATTGGGGCAGATTATCTATAAATGGACCCCACTGCAATTTAAATGTGTCACCTCTATCCTTTAAGTCACATGTGAGGCATTCCAGGGGAAGGGTTTGCACCAGCAGCTCCCTCCATTTATCTACAGTGGGGTTGGCATTAGAGACCCATGTGTTCTGTAAAAGCTTCCTTGCCATTATTTGCAATATCCTGACCAGTCTGGGACAGGGTTTCCAACCCTCTTGTCCCATGTCTTCTACTCCCATCAGCAAAGTGCCATATCTGCCACCCCTTAGTTACATATCCTGCTAGTCTCTTGGGCTAATTGAGACCAATATCCTCTTAGCACAGAGCACTACCAGAAATAGCGAAAATAGGTGGCTATGCCTTGGTTATACCTAGAATGTGTACTTTTTTTTTTTTTTTTAATATATACCTTTTTGATTTTCCTGTTTTTGTGCCCCAGACTCGGGACCCCAGCAGACACGTGTGTGCGTGGAGGCACACGTGCATGTTGGGCACCAGCTCAGCCCCACCCCTGGCATTTTTGCCGCCACTC
Source organism: Neoceratodus forsteri (assembly GCA_016271365.2). NCBI lineage: Eukaryota > Metazoa > Chordata > Ceratodontiformes > Ceratodontidae > Neoceratodus > Neoceratodus forsteri. The sequence goes on from JADMNL010000027.1 coordinate 212,766,700, forward strand.
CCTCGCCACGCTTTCCCACCGACCTCCACCCGTAGGAGCTAAACTACGGGGAGCAGACAACCATCCCTCGGGAGGGGAGACTGCCTACTGCAGCTCAATCCCGCTCTGTCCCTCCTCCTCGGCGTAGCGTGAGGTAAGGCATCCAGTGCATCAGCCCTCAGCGCCACCGGGCCGGCTGGAATGGGTACTTTTTAAGTTAAAACATTTTTTTTTCAATAAAAATGGTATTTTCATATCAAACACAAATCCGTTACAAAGTATAGTAACTTCTATCATAACAGTAACAAAAATAAACTCAGCTATCTAGCTAAAACAATTCTTACAGGTAATTAAAATACATGAATAAAAACCCATTCCTGTCTTATTAGACTATCATAATTTATTTAATATTTTTGACTATGGTGATATAGTTTACAGCACTGCCTCTAAATCCACCCTCTCCAGACTGGACACTCTCTCGCTTCTTCTGCCGCTTTGCCCTGGATTGTCCACCCCATACTCATCACTGCGCACTCTACACCTCACTCTTCTTTCCCTCCCTTAAAGCCAGACACCTGGCCCACTGCTCCTCTTTTATTGCCAAATACTGGTTTGTATCCCTCCCTGTCTACCTCTCCTTTTCTCTCTCCCTGCCTCCTCCCAACTCCTATACTCTTCAGAACTCCCACTTCTGCCCCCTTGCTCTCCCCACTAGGACCACCTAGGTTGGTCAGGCTGCTTTCTCTTACCGACTCCTCAAGCTCTGGAATTCCTTTCCCTCACACTCTATCTTCCCTACTGCGTAATTTCACCTCCCTCTCCTGTAACTGCAACTGACCTTCACTTTGTGTTCCACTGCCTCCCCTCAATCCCACTCTCTTTTTACTGCCCATACCCAACCTTTTTCCAAAATATTTATTTGCTTTTAGTTGGCTAGCTTAATCAGATGTTGTACATAACTGCAGTCTAGTATTTAAATGCTGTATGATGCCCTACTCTATTGTACAATAAGAAATCATACTCTGTGCATAAATCAAGTCTACCTCCCTTGTCCCCCTCAACCCCAGGATGCATCTGGAAATGAGCGGTTAGCTCAGTATGCCTTTCCTGGTGAAAACTTTTCAAATAAACACATTTAAAGTAAAATATTTAATTTTTGACAATGGTATAATGCCAAAACCCTAGAAAATATTTACAGTAGTTGCTAAAAATGGGAACACTGTTGAGCATCCTACAAGAACAGAACTGGTCCCCCTCCCTAACCCTGACGGTCTGACCTGCCAGTATCAAAAATATATCCATCTCGGGTGGTATAGTAGACCTCCACCCCAGCAAGAACTGCCCCTGCACCCCCCGTCCAAACCCCAACAGCCGACAACCAGCACAGCCCTCTGGTCACCACCATGGCCGGCCACAAACTGAGCTCTCAAGGAGCATGTACTGTACAGCTGATTTGACATGGCAGCCATATTACCATGGCCCAATATTCAAACAGACAGCATGGTCAGTTTGGATTGCGCTATCTGTTTGAATATTGAGCCAGCCGGCCCAATTTTTTTTGCACGGTGTCCCTGTGTGTCCCTTCCTGTTTTAACTTGTTCTGCCATAGGCCTTTTAAAGTACCAATGTCTGTTATTGTGAACATTTTGACCTATACTTTCATATTCCATTTTATACTGTCCATTACATCCCATCTTGTAAAATACCATTCTTTTCAGATTTTTAGCCTGCTTCAGCACTTTTTTATATATCAAATATTAAAAGTAGCACTCCTTGTGTTACTATACCAGAACTTGCCTTCAGCTTAGCTTCAAATCTGAGCACTATGACAATTTTTAATGTTTGATTTGTCAACTTACGTGACTGTTTCTACTAAGCAAGAGGTGAATGTGCCAAAATCAGAGGTGCTGCAGTCTGGATCACAGCAACAATTCACATCACATTGTGCAACCAACAAATCACAAACACAGAGATTCGCAACTAAAACAGAAAGAAAATCATCAGTTCAGTATTGTGCCAAATGACAATGTGTTTCTGATACCATATAAGCATAAGTAGTAATCTGTTCCCAGTATCCACTCTGGAAATAAACAGCATTTGCTGTGCAAATTTCCAAGCAAATGTTTAGACCTCCAGATAATGAGCATATACAAAGCGAAAATCATGAAGAAGCTTGCAGCTACCATGTACTTTTTTATTTTTGTTTTTCCAACCCCCCCCCACCCAGATGCCCAGGGTTGTCATGTCTGCACCCTTTCTCCAACTCCAGGGTTCGGCTATAGGGAATGCTTAAAACAGGCTGAGAATGTTTTATTAGTACAAAATGAAGACTAAATGGAAATATCATTTTAGTTTTTAAACTTTAAAAAAATTGGATAAGGTGGCTATGGAGAAACGTTTTCAGCTTGTTTAGGGCAGCAGAACTAGAAGGCTCAACTTATACTTAAGGAGGGACAGAACTGGGGTAATGTGAAAAACCTTTTTATAATACACAGTTGGCATGTTTTTTCCATGACCTGAAAAGAAGTTTTACTCAACATATGTTAAGAACATCTTTTTCAGAATGTTTAGAACAGCTTGAAATCTCAGCTGCAATCTCAGCTAGGCTCAACTTCAGTTCTTGGATCACAAATATGGCGGCCCGGTGTTGTTATAAATATAGTGTCATGGGGGGGGAGGGGCAAAGCCCCCTGCTAAGCCCTATGGAAAAAATCTGCCCGCCATACTGTCTGACCCAAGAACTGCAGTCCTTCCCTCAGCTATGCTGATCAGAAGCATTCCCTCAGTCAAGCTGTAATTTTGCTTTTGAAATCACTCACTTACCAATACTATCTCTGGTAGTAAAAAAAAAAACACAAGTGCTTAATAAACTGCCAACTTTTGTACTATAAAAAAAAAAAAAAACACCACAAGTGTTAAAAAATTGCTGGTTCACATACCTTAGGGGTGCTGTGACATCACTGAGACACTCAAGCTTTGCTTTTGTATCAAATGATGTCATAGCACCCACTAGGTGTCGTAACCACCTTGTTCTTCACACTTCATTGTTAGTTATTCTCTACATCACCCAGAGGGTGGTAAACCTACAGTATGGAACAAGCTTCCAAAGGAAATGGAGGAACTAGAGCAGTAGGTCTCAGACTTTGTCACAGTGAGCCTCCCTGAATCTATGGAAAAGATTTTGAGCCTCCCTCAAAAATTGAAATAATCTTGGGCCTCCCCAAAGAAAAATAACATACTGTACTTTGCGCAGTACACCATGAATAAATTGAAACCCTTTGAGTACTTGGCTCACATTCAGTTCTTTGTCTTATACTGACGTAGAACCTTTGAAAAAGAGCTTCTGTGATCAAAGGTGTTATCTGAATAACAAAATAAACAAATATTATTCAGCTTATTGTAACCCCCCCAGGCCAACCTACGTACTCTGCTATTTTCATTCTTGAACCATTGTTACCCCTTGTTGCAGTACCTTCATGAGTCAGACTACTTTCTCTGTTTCCTCTCTATATGAAATAACCTTCCTACATACTTCACCTCTCCCCATCCTTCCCTGCTCCTAAGCAACTTCTCAGGGATTACTTTGCTCCTTCCTGCTATTGCTCTTAGTGCTTCTGTGCTCAACTCTTGTATTTGGGCTGGTATGCCATCAGGCAAAACATTGATCAATTATCACCACTCATTATTAGTTTATTGTTCATATTTGTTTGCACTATTGTTTATTGTGTATTTCTTGATTGTTTTACAGTTGACTTTTGAAATATATTCACTCCCTACCCTTCCCTGGGTACACCTGAAATGAGCCTTTCATTCACCTTCCCTTGTCACCTATTAGTAAATAAATACATTAAATTCACCTACTATTATCTTCTTTCAGTTTGCATCATCTCTTCACACGAAATATATAAAACTCAAAATTTAAATACAGTACTTTTTCAGACTTGCTTGAGCCTCCCCTGGAACAGGTTGGGGCCTCCCTTGGAACAGGTTGGGGCCTCCCAAGGGAGGCTGGCCTCACCATTTGAGAACCCTTGAACTAGAGTGTTGAATCTTTTGAACTCAAGCTGAAACAGTTCTTCAATCAGAATAACATTACTGGGTACAGCATTGTATTAAGGGACAAAAGGTCATGGGAGCATACCTTATAGCAGAATGAGTATACCTGCGAGAAACCATCTTTGGTTTCTGCCACTAGTGGTGTTCCTCTCTGTGACAATTTGCAATATTTTTGGATGTGTATTTTTTTTTATTATATATGCCTCTATAAAGTATTTCAGTTGAAGAGGGAGGTTTGATGGAAATAAAAAATTACATTCCTTTGTAGTCCAGCCCTTCTGTGTGAGCATTATTGGGTTCTCACACAGGTTGGGTGGGCCCTTTGTGTAAGCAATATTTTTCCTGTCCTGCAAAAGGCGTTTGTTTTGCTCACTCTTCAAAGGGCTGAGTCTCTTTCATAAAAAAGTACATGTTTGGAATGTAAATGGGGCAAGGCAGAGTGAGACAGCAACCTGCTGGTTTAGCCAGCCAGGAAAATAAAAGAACTAGGCTCCAATCCATAAAACAAGTCTGGACCCATTCTAGAAAGGGGTGGTCCCCTGAGAGCAGAAGAAGGTGAGGGGTGTGAGATCAGAGAGGGATGTATGATGATGCAGGTGTAGTGGTCCAGCCAGTGGAAGGCACTTCTGATATATGTTTGCTCTTAGAACAGGGTGGGACAAATCAGTTTGGAGCTGGCGGTCAGCCAGGACCAGAAGGACCAGGCTCCAATCCACAAAACAAGTCTGGACCCATTCTAGAAAGGGTGGTCCTCAAAAGAAGGTCCAGGATATGAGATCAGAGATTTCTGTTGAATGTTTGCTCTTTAGAGTTTGTTAGGTTTGGGACTTTGAATTAGCAACATCATGGGTTAAAGTCTGCCATAACTCACTAGTTCCCAGTTGGGGGTAAGCTTCTTTTACGCTACTCAGAATTTAAAAAGCTTTGAATTAAGTTCTTATGTGTGTCTTCCATCTTTTTAAATGTGTTTACTTTTATCTCTGTGTAAATACTGTATTCCTCATACTCTTTAGTGTATTATTCTGTAACATATGTGAATATTATGGAGTATTAAATGTTATTGTTACATACATTTTGTATTCTATGACAGAGTAATTTCAAGTATAGATAACCAGGAGTAAACCGGCAAGTCTGTGATCTGTTTCCGAAGGACAGGCTGCAGTTACAATAACTGAAGCAAAGTGTTTTCAGCTGTGACAAAAGTTGTGGGTCATTTGTCCTTTGGTAAAGAGCACTGTACTGTGTGAATAGCAGCTATAGTGGGATTCGGACCTAGAAATAAACAGAGTGAGACTCAAGTCATGCTCATTGGTGGCAGCATACTAAGGTAATTCATTCAGGTAGCTGAAGGGTTGTTAAAACTGGTAGCAGTGCACACAGAGTTCTAGGAAAGAACCAGTCTGTGACACTCTTCATAGTGCCAAAGTCCGTAAGATGCACTACTTACAGCCATTTCTCATAATATCGAAAGCTACAGGTGCCTGGATGGCAAAAGATGAATATGAAGGAACCTTTGTTTTTAGCACCGGTAACAGTAAAACGGTGCTGTTACATCTCACTGTTTGGGGTGAGATCGTCTTACTTAGAACACAGTCTCATTCATAAAATTGAAAGTTTAATAATAACATGAACCATGTAATTGAATGGGTGTCACGTTCTTTTACTTTTTAATCCCTCACATCGCAAATTTTAGAAAGCTAATTAATTTTCCTCATTTCACTTTTTTTATTAATAACGTTTTAGTCTAACCACGACAGCAAAGAACACAGGACGGTAATCGGGTAAATCACTGTAAATTGTTCATAATTCATGACAGGTAATCGTGATCCCTCCTGACTTTACAACAGTATATGTATATAACGTCCACCAGGTACAGTACTGCAATTCCATATATACCATTAATCTCCGGATTAGGCACAGTTCCCGACCGAGGCAGTATGCTCGAGGATGGGATTATGTCTGCTGCAGCACTAGTAGAAACCACCGTTGTTTCTGCCTAGAAAGAAATGCAAAAATTAAAAGTGCTTTTACGGCATATCTGCGAACAGTGGAGTCAGACCAGTCACTAAATACATTCCGACTGAGTATCTTGCCTGTGTTACTTCAGTAGTCGCAGCAGCAAAAGATTGATTTTCCTCCGCGTCTTTTTCTGTAGTGTTCTGCCAAGGAGAGGTTTCATTATTGCTTGTCACGGATTCAACTGTTATAGTAACCTGACTACTTAATAATATTAAGCAGCAAAGCAATAACATTCTACTCTACCAAACCAACTGCACTCGGTAACTATAAACAACCACTACCCTGGCTGAATCCAGGAAGTGTGGAGAATTGTGGGAGCCAGTCGTGGCGCATGCGCGATGTGACCTCGTAGTTAGGGTTAACACCTTATAAGAAGCTCAAAGTGGGACATTTCTTACTAAAACATGATTTTTCGCAGGACATTAGGTAACCTCGACTAGTGCAACAGACTTGCTTTCTCTATATAATCAGAATTAAGGCTAAGTATTGTAGTTTTTTGGTTGCTTCTGTGGTTTCATATTCTAATGTATTTTAGTTAAGGTACTATAGTTTTCTACAAGATTTAGAGGAAAGTTAGAAAATATTTTTTCTATTAAAAAGTCAGGACATGTAGTATTTTTCATGTTTTTTTGCAGGACACAGCTGCCCAAATCAGGACTGTCCTGCGAAACGCAGGACAGGTGGTAACCCTACTGGTAGTGTCTTGTCCTGTGTGGGTGAGGTGTGATACTTATCACAAATGGTACACTCCGCCAATCTGGTTATTTATTTTGTCAGTGAAACGTTGGACACTGCCCCACAAAGTGTGGAATACAACAAACATGGATGGGCGTTACTTACTGATTACGGCCAGGAAGCCGGGTTGCGCTTCCATTAGAGGTAGCGTGGTACGTGTGACCGTGTAGCGATGTCCCCCAGAAGTGATTCAAAATGCTGAAAATTTGAATATTTAAGCAATAAGGCATGACCAAGGGTTATGTTAATGGTCTGTTAATCACCCTCTAGGGGTGTAATGTGGCACGAGGCATAGCCAAGTGCCACATGCCCTTAGAGGGTGATTAACTGACCATTAACATAACCCCTGGGAGTGCCTTATTGCTATTATAATAAAAATGTTTTTTAAACAGTGTTAAACCATGGTCAGCATATGCAGGGGCGGATCCAGGAGTCCTATAGATGGGGGAGCTCAAGTCAGACAAAAAATAAAAATAATAGGCTGGGGATCTGGTGGGCTGCCTAGGCCCCCAGAAATTTTTTAACATTTTTGGTGCATTTTGGAGGGTATTTCTAATGCAATTTCTATTCATTTCCTCCCTCCCCATGCTTTGTTAGTTGCATCCTAGCACCATCCCCAGAGTCCCCACAGTCCACATGACAGTATGTTACACAACATACCCTCCCCCACCCCTCAAAAAAAACCCACAAAATACCAAAAGACTGCAGCTGGGCAGCAGCACATCCAAAACACATAACATGAGAAAAGTTGAAAGAGACTTGGTGATAAAGACAAATTGCAGACAAATTAAATGACAATCCAAGTAAACAAGTTCACAAATGTCACCCACTCAAGCACATTATGACATTACCATAAAGCCAACCCATCCCAGTTTGTCCTGCAGTACACATTAACTTATCCCCAATCTTATCTCAGTAAAAAAATAAATACAATAACTATAGAAATATGGAAACAAAGTCACTCTACTATCTAGTTTCTGAAAATATAATTTCAAGTCTGCTTTCTATTTTGGCAAAACATATTTTATTTTATAGAACAATTTATTCCAAAGAAAATACATTTTTAAATAAATAAAATGTTTTATTGTTTTAAAATGTCCCTTACTGGGATAACCCCATGGTATGAGGCATCTCATTTTTATGGTAAGCCCAAGAAGTCAGTAAGCAGACAGAAAAACAGTGTTTAAACAAATATAAAAATGCATTTTTTTTCATTAGCAACAGCACTTGCTTGGGTACATTACAACTTACCCACCACCCCCCATTTAACACATATAACTACATAAACTAAATATTTGATTCTATCACTTTTTTTCCAGTTTTGTAACTGCCTGTGTCAATGAGCTAAACAAGGTCTTATGACTTCTGTTGCCAATTTTGCTCTCCAAGCATGCAGAAACTCCTGCACATGCCATAATATACAGCAGAACACCTTCAAAGTCCCTATGTTTATTAATTCCCTCTGTACTCATTCACACTGTACAACCACGACTGAAAAGACAACACAGATTAGACATACAGTACATGCTGAAATTTTTACCTCAGTTCAAAGGTCTCATGTACCAGTTTTTGCCTCTCCTGGTTCATGCTGTCGCTGAGACCAGACCTGCCCCAGCATTAGTTTTGTACCATTCCTAGCATGGTACAGGAGGGAACTACTCTCCAAATCCCTCTCCTGCAAATCCACACCAAAATCGAATTGCCATATAGGACAAAACTAGCAGTGACCTTAAACAATTTAATGTCATGAATTTAAGCTCCCTATACTAGAAATTAATAACACTAGTACTACATTTATTACACACCCAGTTTGATGGATCACTAATACCCTGTCCAGTCCCAGCAGCTGCCCCCTTGCTAGTTTAACCAGCATCTTTTAATTAGTGCCACTGACTGCATTTAATTATTTGGCTTCTCCATTGGAAATGAATCTGACTGCGCCTGGAGCAAGAACTTAAGTAAGCATGGTACTACTAACATATTCTTTTCTGTAAGGACAGGGACATCAAGACTGGGCACTCACACCTCCGATAATCTGATTTGCAAACAGGTTGAACAACTTAACTTTTCTGAAGGTGTGAGTGAGAGAGAGTAGAGAGGATTATCATGGGACACCAGTAAGGTTACCACCTGTCAGTTTTTTACCTGGTGATAAGGTTTTCTGGGTCCCTATCAGGAAATCCAGTTTTGCTTTCTGCTGGTCAGGTTTTGAAACCATTTTGAGTGCTCATATACTTTTGAAACATATTTTGTCATATCATTCATTGTTTCATCTACATGTCCAGGTTACAAACAAATTCTCTTGTCAATATAGCCCTTTGTTTGTGAAAGTAGTCAACTTGAGAGGTGTAAAGTATGGCCATAACACCATTAGCACTTACTTAACCTAATCTTTTCCACTGCAGCAAAACTGCCCCCACCTTTTGTAGCAGTAACAGAGCCAGTTCTCTTCCACTTTCATTTATTTATTTATTTATTAGCTTTTGGTAACTGGGTAAGTGCACTAGGCAACAATCCTGCCTATTTTCAGGCATGACCCGGGACAGTACAACAAAATAATATAGTGATAACATCAACAACAAGACAGTAAAAATAATACAGTTACAACAGTATGGGAGGAACCCATAGGATATAAGCAGTTAACAGTACAGTGTACACACTATGCTGTAACAACTAGATGAAATAGGATATAAAAAGCTAAACAGTACACAATATATTATAACAAACAAAGCTAGTTGCAGTAAGCTAGGTAACGCCTGGACGTCCTCAAGCTGGAGAAAGATGGTGGAGACACACAGTTAGTTACAATTACAGGTTCCAAGTGCATAGAGGTGAGAGAAAAGTGACCTCTTAAAGGAGTGGTGGGAGGGGGAGAGTTTAACCTGGGTAGGTAGTGAGTTCCAGAAATTAGGGGCAAAATAAGCAAAGGCCTGTTCACCCATTCTAGTGGCGCACGGCCGGACTGATAGCATGGGGACCGATGAGGACCTGAGCGAGCGAATACGGGTGATGGGGTAAGTAGGTCTCTTAGGGAGGACGGGCTAGGGGGTCTGGTGAGTGAGTCAATAAAGCAAATTAGAGAGTAAGAACGAAGGTCTTTAGGAGATAGCCAGTATAGGCCAGAGTACAGCCAGCAGTGATGAGTCAGTCAGGGGGCAGATAAGGCGAACCTACATATATTATTGTAGGAGGTGTCCCATTTGCTGAGTACACTAGTATTGGTATTGAACAGAACTGGGAGGGCATAAAGAAGTTGCGGGAGTAGCACGCCTCTAGCCACTGCTAGCCTAGCGGAGGGGGTGAGAGAATGCTCACTCCGAGGGCTGCGCCACCTGGTATTAACGGCCCAGCAGACCTCATTAATGTGCAGGGAACAAGGGCAGGGTCAAGAGGACCCCAAGGTATTTGAAGGTAACAGTATTCTTAACCGGGGTCCCCTCCTGACTGCAGACAAGGAGTTTAGAGTATTCAGAGTGAACTTTTTTGGATGAGCCGAACAGCATTGCCTGAGTTTTACCTATATTAAGGATTTGCTGGTTGGCAGAGAGCCAAGATTGTAGAGATTGAAAGTCCTGAGTGAGGGTATTGTTAATGTTGGCAACAGATTTGGCGGAATAGTAGAGCACTATATCATCTGCATACATGAGGTGGCTGCTATGTGGGGAGGTACTATGAATGTCATTTAGGAAGAGGGAAAAGGGTAGAGGGCAGAGAATCAACCCCTGTGGAACATCCCGGGTGATGGGGGTAGGGGTGGAAAGAGTTTTGCAGTAGGAAACCGCCTGGGAGCGGTTATCCAAGTAGCTACTGAACCAGGGTAGGGTGGAATCAGAGGCACCAATGTGGCTTCATTTGGACAGCAGAAGCGGGTGGTGAACCATATCAAAGGCCTTGGACAGGTCAATGAACAATGCACCAGTAAGCAGGCCCTTATCCGTGTTGCTTTTGATGTCACTTGTGAGAAGGGTAAGAGCTGTGGTAGTGCTATGTCCCACCCTAAAGCCATGTTGGAAGGGAGACTGAAGGTTATTGTTAGAGATGCTCAGCGACCTGTCGATGAACGAGTTTCTCCAGGAGCTTACAAAGAGTGGGAAGTAGGGAGATTGGGCGGTAGTTGGACAAGAGTTTAGCGTCTCCCTTCTTGTGGACAGGGGTAGTTCTGGCAGATTTCCAGATCAGGAGGACAGTAGCAGTCATTATAGAAAGGTTAAAAAGCCTAGTTATGGGCCTAGCAAGCCAGGCCGCAAACAGCCTGATAACCCGAGTGTGCAACCCATCAGGGCCAGGGCTGCCGCTAGAAGGAACAGTTTTGAGAAGGTCCAGGACATGCTGGTAGGAGACCGGAGCCAGCACCAAATACGGAGGAATGGAGGAGCTGGGGGAGAGGCCGGCCCGGTATTGGGAAGGGTGGGAGAGGCCAAAGTAGGTAGAGAGGGAGTTGAAAGCATTAGCAATGGTGAGTGGGTGGTTACAGTGGACATCGTTAATGAACATATTAGTAGGGGTAGTATGTTTATTGTTCCCAAGGATTTCCTTTATTTGGGACCAGTATTTTCTTGGGCATGTGGTGGAGGCGTTTAGTAGGTTCGGGAAGTAGGAGCTTTTGGCCAGGTGAATCTCTTTTTTTACAATTATTACGCAGAGTTCGGTAGGCTTCAAAGTCTGTGGGGAGACGGGAGGACTTCCAGACTGATCATAGTTTGTCCCTGAGTTTCAGAAGGTGAAGCAGGGGGTGTTTAAGCCATTTGGTGGTTTTCTCTTTAACCCTGTGAGTGGTAACGGGGATATGTTTGTTTTGTAGAAAGAGAAGAGAGCTGTTAAAATAATTTGTGGCAGTGTTTATGTCATTAGTGGAGAATAGTGGGGACCAGTCAATAGCATTAAGATCCTGAACAAAGTAATCAAAGTTAAGGTTTGAGAAGTTGGGAAAAGTTAACACTTTGGAGGGGAAGGCTGGGGCAGAATTGTCCCAAATACTGAAAATGGGGTAGTGTTCACTTATGGAGTCTGGGAGAACACACGTAGAGGGAAAGGCATCCTTTCTGTTAATAAGGATCCAGTCCAGTAGGGTGGCGCTAGTACCACCAGGGGATAATCTAGTGGGCTCCTGTACAAGTTGAGTGAGATTGGCCTTGCTAGTCATAGGGGATAGGGTGTCCGCATGAGGGTCAAGCCAGTCCAGATTGAAATCCCCAAGACAGATGATGTTGTTATTCCTGGTCACAGATTGGAGGTGATCCATGAATTCATTGAAACCAAGCTTGGCTTTTCTGGGGGGTATATGAATACAGAATATGTGTAATTTCTTTATGCCCCCAAGTAGAAAAAGGGAATGGAGTACTTCGCAGTTAGCTAGGGGGGAGTAGGCAATAGAGTGATGTTAAACTGGGGTTTAAAGTAGAGAGCAAGTCCTCTGCCTCTTTTGGAAGAGGGGCAGTCCACCCGTACTGGGTTATACCCGGGGAGGGAGCACTGGGAGTCATCATAGGAAGGCTTGAGCCAGGTCTCAGAAATGGCAAGGATGTCAGGGTTGTTGGAATAGGTCCATGCTTCCAGCTCAGGGAAGTTGGTCAAAAGACTCCTAGCATTAATGTGGGCAAAGGAGAGGCCAGCAGATTGGGGCAGTTGTGGAGAGTGAAGGGACGGGAAGGGATTGTTGGGCATAGTAGGGCCAGGGTTTGTCTCGATATCCCCAGCAATGGTAAGGGAACTGGCAACAATCCAGAAAGACACTGTAATAAAAGCCTTAGTTGCAAGCCCAGGCGGAGAGGGGAACCTACCCAATATGTGTATGCAAATAACCTCAATTTGTTTTAGGACAAGTTTCAGAATGAACACAAAATGTTTTAGGGCAAGCCCAAGATATGGGAGATGGTGATGCCTTGGTAATGGGTCAGATAGGCGGTTGGAAAAGTGAAAGTTATCTAGCGAGTAGGACAGGTGGGGGGCACGAGCAGTATAGGCCAGGGGAACAGAGAGGACCCATAGCAGAGAGCCAAGGTGGGTAGGTAGAGTATGGTTAAGTGAAACATGCTTAGACAGGAGTAACAGACTGTAGAACCGTAAGGAAGTTGTGAGTGGGCAGGTATAGTGAAACAACAATATCTGAATGAGCAGACAGAAATTGATAGAGGGTTTCGGCAGAAAGGGCTACCTCAGGTGGCTAACCCTGATAACGAGCAGATGGGAAACTTGATACTTAGTAATTGGAGCCCCACGAGACTGCTGTAGTGGCGTGAGATCCTGCGACTATATAACTAGGACCAACAAAGGGTGGGAGGGCATTGGGGGCGGGCAGGGAGCAGTCATGCAGCGACTGCGGGGAAAGCAACCAGGGACCAGCTCCCTTACAGTACCAGCGTGGCACCTGTTTCCATACCTTGCTTCATGGTATGGGGGAGAAGGGCTTCCAGCTCTCAGCCCTCGCGACCAGCTCCAGTTGCTTTATCGGCAGCTCAACAGAGCGTAGATTCCTCTGGTTTGCAAAGGACGAGCTTCGGGGGGGGGAGGCGTCCTGTCTGCTACCCTCACGACCTAGATGCCGACCTACGCCTTCTTCAGTGAGCCCACCTCATGTGAGCCCAAAACAACTGTGAAGAGAAGAAGAGGTAGGGGATTATATAGCACTTGCAGCCCCGAATTAAAGCAGACCAGATACAATTCTAATGTGTGAGCCAATCGAACGAGGTTACAGCAGGCCTAACATTTAGTCAAGGACACTTCACTAGCAGTAAATTATCATGCAGACTACCTGGCAGGGTTCAAAATGGGGAGAGGGCCCAAGAGCATACAGGCTAAAAATAGGCTGATTAAATGCAGTTATATTTAGAAATATAGGGCTAACACTCCAATTGTAGCTACTTCCAGGGCTGACGAGTACATTTGGTTATAGAACACCAGTATAGCTTAAAGGGTTAACACTAAGGTGCTTAGTACTCGACAAAACCTGGCATGCAGTTGTTGATTCCTCCCTTGAATAGAGTAACATGGAAGCTACCTGGCTCTAAAATCAAACAAGGGAAGGCCCAAAACAATATAAGCCAAAACTAACTGCAGAAAGTACACAATGAAAATTTAAAATCTACGGCTCCCATTAAGGAGCTGCTACCAGGGCTAGACAAGAAAAATTAGGAATAAAGCACAAGTAACTCTGAATCGAATTCACAGTGATAGCGACAAACTCTAAAAGGTGTGTTCAAAAGGCGGGTGTGCTAGTTAAGGTAACAGTAAGAACACAGTCGAAAGCGCTGTTCACTGGTAAGTTTGGTAAGTTTTTGCAAGGAAAAAATAGTCTCCATTGCTGGGTCGACCTAAAATAAAAGCAACCAGGGATCAGCTCCCTTACAGTGCCAGCGCGGCACCTGTGTCTGTACCTTGCTTCGTGGTATTGGGGGGAGGGCTTCCAGCTCTCATCCCTCGCAACCAGCTCCAGCTGCTTTATCAGCAGTTCAACAGCTCGTAGATTCCTCCAGTTTGCAAAGGACGAGCTTCGGGGGGGAGGGCGTCCCGTCTGCTGCCCTCATGACCTAGACGCCGACCTGTGCCTTCTTCAGTGAGCCCACCTCATGTGAGCCCAAAACGACTTGCTTCGTGGTATGGGGGGGGGCTTCCAGCTCCCAGCCCTCACGACCAGCTCCAGCTGCTTTATCGGCAGCTCAACAGCACGTAGATTCCTCCAGTTTGCAAAGGACGAGCTTTGGGGGAGGGGAGGATGTCCCATCTGCTGCCCTCACGACCTAGACACCGACCTGCACCTTCTTCAGTGAGCCCACCTCATGTGAGCCCAAAACGACTTGCTTTGTGGTATGGGGGGGAGGGCTTCCAGCTCCCAGCCCTCGCAACCAGCTCCAGCTGCTTTATCGGCAGCTCAACAGCGCGTAGATTCCTCTGGTTTGCAAAGGACGAGCTTGGGGGGGTGTCCCGTCTGCTGCCCTCATGACCTAGACGCCGACCTGCGCCTTCTTCAGTGAGCCCACCTCATGTGAGCCCAAAACAACTTGCTTCGTGGTATGGGGGAGGAGGGCTTCCAGCTCCCAGCCCTCGCGACCAGCTCCAGCTGCTTTATCAGCAGCTCAACAGCGTGTAGATTCATCCAGTTTGCAAAGGACGAGCTCCGGGAGGGGAGGGCGTCCTGTCTGCTGCCCTCACGACCTAGATGCCGACCTGCGCCTTCTTCAGTGAGCCCACCTCATGTGAGCCCAAAACGACTTGCTTCATTGTATGGGGGGGAGGGCTTCCAGCTCTCAGCCCTCGTGACCAGTTCCAGCTACTTTATTGGCAGCTCAACAGCACGTAGATTCCTCCGGTTTACAAAGGACGAGCTTCGGCGGGGATGGCGTCCCGTCTGCTGCCCTCATGACCTAGATGCCAACCTGCGCCTTCTTCAGTGAGCCCACCTCATTTACTGGTAAACATTTTCATCTCCAACAACATTTAGGCATTTTTAAATGTTTTAAATTATTTTTTTTTCCAAAAGAAAAAAGCATGAGCCCCCAAGGTGCAGGGGCACAGTTTGCACCTAGCTAAGGCCAGCTCTGCTGGAGGACAGATAGGACCTGTGTGGCTCAGGCAGCTTTCATGGAGGCATTAGTGCATACTGATAAAGAATGCAGCACAGTGTGTTACTAATAGAGGAGTTCCATAATGGGGGAGCTATAGCACCCTTAGCCCCCCCCCCAAATCCACCTCTATGTATAGGTGAGCTGTACATGTATGTTAATAAAAGATTAACATAAGGCTGTTAGAATGTTTGCAGCCAATCAGAAAGCTCCATTTCTGAGACCCTTTTTATAATTGTACTTATGTGGTGTAGAGGAATGAGTGCTTGCTTTCTCAGGTATTGTGATGCTCTCTGCGCTGTAGTATGTTTTGCTATCTTCAATCTTTTCCATTAGCAGTTTTAGGGTTACCACCTTTTAAGAAGCCCAAAGTGGGACATTTCTTACTGAAACATGATTTTTCACAGGACAGTACGTAACCTCAACCAATGCAACAGACTTGTTTTCTCTTTATAATCAGAATTAAGGTTAACTATTGTAATTTCTTGGTTGATTCTATTGTTTCTTATCATTTTAAGGTATTTTAGTTAAGGCATTGTACTTTTCTGCAACATTTAGTGGAAAGTTAGAAAATATTTTTTCTACTATAAAATCAGGACATGTATTTTTCATGCTTTTTTGCAGGACACAGCTGCCCAAATCAGGACTGTCCTGTGAAAATCATGACAGGTGGTAACCCTAGCAGTTGTTTGTTGCAGCAAATTTGCTATGCAGACATTTATCGTGATTTGTAACATGGCTAAAACAAGAGAAGAGAAACGAAGTAACACGATTGGCACAAGAGCGTCAGGTGGTACTAGAGCAACACAGCATTATGGCACGATGATACCGTGTTGCTTTAGAACGCTCAGAGCAATAATGCCGCATTGAGAGCGTGAACGCGCTCAAAAAAGTATATCAGCAGTTTAAAAAGTAGGCGGCAGTTCGACCAATAGGTGGCGCGACTAACGCAGAGCAAAAGAGAAAAGGCAGTAATGAATTGAGTAGTCCTAGGTTGACCACTAGGTGGCAGGAGGAAGAGAGACCGTGAATGGGAACCGGGAGCCAGGAGACACACAGTGCGGTGGTCTGATCTGGAGTTGTGCAAGTGTGAAGTAGGGGATAGAGCAATGAAGGGCAAATGGTGCTGTTTGTTAGCCGATAGTGTAGCAATTGTAGTAGAATGCAACCTATCCGTGAGAAGGAGAAGTGAATAAGAGATCAGGTACAAAATTAGGAAAACTTTTCTTGTTGTTTGAAAGCGCCACCTATTGGTCAAAATAGCGACCAAGGTTTCAAGTGAAAGCCACTGTGTTGGGAAGTCGTGCAATTGTGAAGGAGTGCAGAGAGGAGTCGGCAGCAGATAATATATGTCTGCAAGCTGAAAGTGTTGTGTATCTCGCAGAGGGAGCGAAGCGAATCAGAGACTACTAGTCGGAGCACAATGGCAGTAGAGAAGAACAAGCCGAGCAAACAGATCAGTGAGAAACAGAGGAGAAGTGCTGAACTGTAGTTAAAGTGCCACCTGTAGGTCGTGATAGTCACTGGTCCGGTCTATAGTCCGCTCAGGAAACTAGTGGCAGACTTTGAGCATAGTTTTTTTTTTTTTTTATTTAGTTGTTTAACCAGGTATAGCACACTAAGCTGGAAACTTTTTTACAGGAGCGACCTGGAAGCACAAGGAGGTTAAGTGACTTGCTCAGGGTCACACAGTATGCAAGTGGAAGCTGTGGGATTCAAACCCAGGTCTGGTCTGCTGGATGTCACCAGATTTGCAGCTCAGAGCCTTAGACCACTGCGCTATACTGCCTCCTAGTAAAGTAGAAGTGTAATACAGTTTGCCCAGAATGCAGCAGCGCATGAATGACAGGTGAAAACGGAGTCAAAGCAATACAGCAGCCAACTAGAATGATGAAGTTTTGAGGTCTGATGATTAGTTTATGTGTATGGTGTTATGTAAAGTACAATTGTAAGGTGTCCTAAAGTGGTACACACTATATTACTGGATGTGGCCAGTGCAATGTGCACATGCACGGTTGGAGTTAGACCAACACAGCCGGCCCGGTGGCGCAGAGAGTTGAGGCGCTGGTGCCGCCCAGCCCGCGCCGGTGACCCGGGTTGAGGACTCCAGGTCGCCAGGGCTGGCAGGGCGGGAGAGGATTGAGCGTCCGTGAGGACTGCTCTCTCCTCTCCTGGGGGTAGGTCTTGTCGTGCTGCAGTGGCCTCTGGTGGAGACCAGGAGCACTGCTGACACATGCAAGAAAGAGGAGGGAACAAACAGAAAAGCGGAAATACCGGTATTGTCTCTTGTATTTGGATGTTTGAAGATCTTGATAGCCTCCCCCCTGACTCCACTGTTCATTACATGATCTCCAGCATGAGTAGACTTTGCTCATTTTGCAAACGTTTAGGGGTCCTGTTATCATGTATACATAACCATTTAGAATTGTTCCTATTATGGGTTTGGGATGCATGCTGTTATGGGTGGAGTTGGGGGAGGATTGTGTAGACAATTTTTTGTGTTTGGACAATTGTTGCAGAATCAACTGCTCCCTATCTGGTGTATTTAAGGTTTTTCCTGCCCTCCCGGGCTACAATCACATGGAGCACCATGACAGGAGACACTGTCTTTTGCTGCCCTAACCCCGTGCACAGTCTGTGCTTTTTCTTGCTTGCACATTTGAGATGGCCTTCTCTTGATCATGTGACCCTGTACAGCCCCTTTAACATGTAGCACATACTTGTCTGCTATGACTGGCTGTGTTTTGCGCTCCCCTAGGCTGCTGTTCCCTTCTTTTTATCCAGGACACACTCCTCAATCCCTTTCCTGATACATTTCCCTAACCCCTTGCCTTTCTGCCAAGGCCATATCCCCACTGGACTGCATTCTGCTGACCTGGTCTTAATATTGAAAATCTCAACATGACTTGTGGGCAGTTTTCCAAACCACCTGATCTCGGTCCCAGGTTGCCTGCTGTGAATGGGAGGTCATCTGAGGTTGTTTGAAATGGAGACAAGTATCTCTGGAATGTCAGTCTCCTAATTTGTTTGTCTCTGATTTATCCACCCCATAGCAGACCAGGGGGAGTTGTAGTGTAGCAAGATGTATCACATCTGGACAACTTAATCTTGCACCTCTCCCTAAACCTCTCCACATGCATGCCTGAGATGGCCTTCTCAAGTATGCAACCTTCCCAGCTTTGCTGAAGTCGAGAGTGCTTTTACAATATATGAATCTGAGCTCACTTGGCAATTACCCATCAACTGCCCATTCATCTGAATGCATCCTTGAAACTGTCACCACCTCCCACTGTATATTGGGAAATTGTCCATTAGCTCAGTTTGAGGCTCCCCCGGGTTTCCTAAATTGTGCTTTTCAGTCTTTTTATTTGGCCAGCGGTGCCTCCACTACCCTACCAGACAGTCTGCGCTATCTGACCATGGCCAGTTGTTCCGACCCTGCAAGCAATTTGTAGTGACAGCATCTCTCCACATTGCATTACCACGCTTCATAGCCTGGTGGTCCTGTGGTTCACAGGCCCCTTTCGCTAGCCCAACTCTTGGATCAGGCCTTTGCATCCCCCAAGGATTGCAGCTAGAGCTGTTTTTCAGGCTAATGGGGGTGTGAGGTATACTCTACGCACCTACCTGTAACTTCCCTCAATATTTCACTTAACCTGATGGCTCTCCCAGGCAGTGTAGGTGAGCTTTCCTTCTCTAGGACATATTATGGATCAGACTACCCTAGAGCCATGTGATACCACATAGAAACTGACAGCTGGTAGGGTGCCCACCAAAGCAGCTGAGATGGGATAATGGGCTAATCTTATACCTTCCTTGTGTGAGGGACCTTTCTTGACCTCATACCTGTGCCCGGAGCCACTCCATCCAAGTATAGGCTGTTTAGGTTGCTCTGACCTCTCAGTTGAAGTTTTACTTTTCCTACTCAGGACTAGTGCTGCTCATGCTAATGCTTTTACTTTCCCCTTCTCTTCTATTTCTTTCCTTCCTCCATGATCACCCTCCTCAAGACTGAGCTGACGGACCCCCGGGGGGGGGGGGCACCTGTCTCTCTTGTCATGCCTGCAACCTTCCTCCAAAGTTTTAATTTGCAGAGCAGTGGAGAACCATCCCCAAGGTCTTGAAAAGGGGTAAGTTTATTTTCTCTTACTTTCTCCATCTATTTTTTGACCTCCTTTACTTAAAACTATATGCCACCCTTTTTTTTATCAACTATTTTTATCCTCCTTCGGCAGGCCTACCTTTCCATGTCTGCCAACCCTACCGGTCTCGGGGTCCTTTGGGATCTTATGGCACCATGCACACCCCAGCCGATCCCCAGAGCCAGTCTGGAGGCTTCCTGCCAGGTGGCCCCCGATTTTTCCTCCATTTTTAGCCCCAGTGAGTCCTACACCCAAGACCCCGGAAGTGGTGATGCATGCGCTTGGAGGTGCACATGCGTACCACAGCTCCAGAGTGGTCTCTTCAACCTCCTCGCCTAGCACCTGTGGTTCTTGGAGTGACGATCCACCCTGGCCTCCACCAGGGGTGGCAAGTCGAATGTACCTGTTCCTCTCTCCCAGGCGGAGGAGGTCAGTCGGCAGCTACTCGCATGCTCTCCCCCCTCGCCAACCTCCGACGATCCAGGCTCGTTCCCAAACCCAGGTCGCCGGCATGGTGTGAGGTGTGGCATCTGGCACCTCAACCCTCAGCATCACCGGGCCGGCCTTATGCCACCCTTTTTGGGCAACTTATTTTGGCTGGCCTCAAAGGGTATCCTACAAGGTTATTGTTGAGGAGCAGCTGAACGGATACTGGACTGCGCACTAAAGCTGATACCTTCCTACTGCAGTAGGTCGCCTCTGCATTGGTCTTACCTGAACTGCTTTATGCCATCACCCATTGGGGGCTGCACTAGGAGCCTTATTCTACTGGGTATGTAGAGAAAACTGGCTTAGTCCACCTAGCCTCAGGTTTTATCTCTTCTCCACTTGCAGCACTTTTTAGTCCTCTGTGGGTTTGGAGATGAATACCCAGGATACTGGGGGATGGGGGTTGAATTTTTGGATACTACTCAGTTTAAAGGTTAATGTACATGGGTTTTTAGGGGGTACTGCTCCTGTCTGTGCATAGTTTTTGTGTTCTCATTATTATTTGAATGAGTTAGCTATTTATCAGACCAAATATCTAAATGTACTAGTTGGTGTTCTCCATTTGTGCCTAGTGACTACAGATGGTGCTGTAGGAGGGGGAGGGCATTCTGCATCTACCATGGCCAGCCATTATCTTTCCCGCATCAGCCCTTTTACCCTCTGGCCCTACCATGGCACACTTAGCATGTACATTCATCACTTTAGAACATGAAGGGCTTATACTATTCTATTAAGAAAAGGGTGGTTCTAACACATTTCAAGATGTTAGGCCCAGCTGTAACCATTCTGCAAGAAACCCATCTCACTTGGGACAAAGCGCTTAAACTAAAAAGGGACTGGCTCAGAATGGAACTTCATGCAACCTTTACTAGGCACAAACATGAGGCATCCCTCCTTTTCCATAAATGTCTGCTCTGGCAAATAGTACACCACAAAGAGGACCCGGAAGGTCAGTGGGTTCCGGCTATAGTCAAAACCCCTGATCTGGAATTTGTAGTGGGTGGGATCTACTTGTAGTTGCCCAGAGTTGGAGGCCTTACAAAAACCTTACAGACCCACCCAAGGAGCACAATAGAGCTGCACCCTAGGGTGTAGAGTGTGGGGAATTTAGTGGTGGTTAAATAATTATTTGTCAGGCGTCCACTCTGTTCATTTAAGTCGGTGGTCCCTGTAGTAAGTCTGTCGCTATATGGGCTGGCAGTATAGCCTAGAGGTTAGAGGAACAAGGTGTGAATGAGCTTGATACATCCAACATTCCAGACTTGAGTTTGATTCTCACAAACTCCACTTGCATACTGTGTGACTCTGAGCAAGTCACTTAACCGCCCAGTGCTCCCAGGTCGCCCCTGAAAACAGGCATTTGTGCCTAGTGGGCCTTACCCAGTTACCAAAGACTAAAATAAAAAATAAATAAATATGGTGTGGGCTCTGTTTAGCCCCATTTGTTTTTTTATATCTTAAAGTAAAAGAAAGGTCCCTCATCAGTGGCATTGCTAGTCGGAGCCGCATCGCGGAGCAGAAGAGGAAGAGCAGCCAGCGAGAGAGAGCGTCAAGGGGAGGAGCCAAGCAGCAGTGGTCCAGTATGGCATCAGGTGGAGTCGTAAGTCCCACCTCCAGCACCTCCGTCCTCCAGCCTCTCAGCAGCCAGAGCTTCATCCCAGGGTAGGGCAGTGGGTTGGCAGCAACACCACCAGAAGTCCAGGAAAGATAAAGTGATAGATGGTGCAGGGACAGCAGCTGAGACTGTGAAAGGGGTGGGCAGGATCTGGGCAAGAGAACTGCCCAGAGGGTGGAGCCATTAGCTGTAGGCCCTTATCAGACCTAAAGGAAGCTCCCAAGGAGTGGAGCAAGGGGAGGAGTATCTCCATAATTAAGACAGACCCTCCAGGCGCTAAGCAAGGTGGCCAAAGTTGCATAGGTGGGAGGGCATTTTCCTACCTCAGCTCTGCCCATAGAGGTGGCTGAGAGCTGGAGTCGGCCAGCCAGGCCCAGTAAAAGCGTTCACCCATTGGGCACAACAGTAAAACTCCACAGGAGCCTCGTAGGGGTTCAGGCACCCCAGAAGCTTCTCAGTGCACATGCAGGATATCCCCATGAGGCAGCTGCAGTGGGGTTGTGGAACAAACCATTGCAAAACTGCTGAAAATGGTATTAGTTGCCTCACAAATCACACTTAAAGTGACAGTGTACCTGATAATGAACTGCTTCCTGAACTGGTATATTGCCCCATCTGTGTAATGAATTGCCTCATGAACTGGTATATTGCCCCATTTGCCTAATGAACTGCTTCCTCAACTGGTGTATTATCCCATTTGCCTAATGAACTGCTTCCTGAACTGGTTTATTATCCCATTTGCCAAACAAACTGTTTCTTGAACTGGTATATTGCCCCATTTGCCCAATGAACTGCTTACTGAACTGGTATGTTGACCCATTTGCCTAATGAAGTGCTTCTTGAACTGGTATATTGCCCTATTTACATACAAACTTACCTACATACAGTGAGTCCAGCAGAATTAGACGTTTTGATCTTTCTAGTCTGCTTGTTATGCAGGGTTCTCACCTCAGGCTGTTGTCCCTGCTCCCCCTCCCCTACCTTTACATTCCTTTCCTCCTCCCTTCCATGACATTTATCTTCCCCCTGTATCTATCCTAGCCTCTCTTGAAGCTGCCCACTGTCCTCGACTAGATCACCTCTTCTGGCAGCGTGTCCCATTTGTTCACCACCCTTTCTGTGAAGTAGTGTCTTCTAACCTCCCTCTTAAACACCCTCACTCCAACTTTAGGCTGTGCCCCTCGTAGTTTTGTTGCAGCTTAGCCTGACGAGACCCTCCTTGTTCCCCTTATTAATCCCTTTCAAGTACTTGAAGGTCTCAATCATGCCTTCCATCTCCCTCCTGTCCTCCAGGGAGTACATTTTTAGGGCCCTCAGTCTCACCTTGTACGATTTACCCTGCTGTCCTGCAATCATCTTTGTAGCCCTCCTCTGTACCATCTCCACCAAGATGAGGTCCCTTTCAATGTGAGGGCTCCAGAACTGCACCACATACTCCAAATGCAGTCTCACCAGTGACCTGTAAAAGGGCAGTACCACCTCCTGTTGCTTACTGCTGATTTCCCTGGCTATGCACCTCAGCATCCTGTTTGCTCTTGCTAGTGCCTTCTTGCACTGCGTAGAATGCTTCAGGTCACTAGTTATCATTACTCCCAGATCCTTCTCTGTGGGAGATACCCAGACCCCTGCGAGGCGGTACTCTGCCCTGGGGTTTTGGGCTACAGTGTCATAACCTCGCACTTCTTGGCATTGACGCTCAGTTGCCAGATCATGGACCACTTTTTAAGTCTTCTTAGGTCTTTTTTAAGGTCCTGTATTCCCTCAGCTGAGTGCACCCTCCCACAAACTTGGTGCTGTCTGCGAACGGAAACATTTTGCCCTTGATGCCATCCTCAGTATCATTAATGAAAATGTTGAATAGCAGCAGCCCTAGCACTGAGCTCTTCAGGACACCACTTATGACCACCCTGGTGCTAGACAACTCTCCCCACCAGTATTCCACCCATCTAACCATCTTTTCTCCTACTCCAAGGTCTGCCAGCTTCCTGATCAGCCTCATGTGGGGTACAGAGTCAAAGGCCTTGCAGAAATCTAGGTAGAGGATGTCCACTGCTTGGCCCCTGTACATTGTTTTGGTTACCCAGTCAAAGAAGTCAATCAGATTCATTTGACAGGACCTTCTTACCATAAATACATGCTGCCTTATGTCCTGGAGACCATGTTCCTCTACATGCTCTATCAATCATTCCTTCAGTATGGTCTGCATAAGTTTGCACACTATTGAAGTGAGATTGATATCTGTAGTTCCCAGGGTCATCCCTGGGGCCACTCTTGTGAAGGGACACCACATTTATTTATTTAAAATTGGTGACCGGGAAAGGCACGCTGAGCCAAGGCTCGTCTCCAGGTGTGACCCGGGTACGAGGTGTACACTAAAAGTAAGCAGAGAAGTACAACAATTTCTTGTTTCAGACATTAAGTACAAACATCAAGGACATTTCACAGAGGTATGAAGTAAAGTGCAACTAATTCCTGTTCAGACGTAAATAACAGCATCCAGGACAGTTCATGTCTAATAATTGCGTATACAGTATATTTCAAACGCTTATATATGCAGCGTTTACAATTGGTATCACAATATTGTGTAAACTAGCACAGAGATTGTACAGTAGATTAGCAGTATACAAATTTGGGGCTGACTAGTGCAAAATATTAACCAACAGAGGCCACCAAAGGTAGGCTAGGGCCGAGTTGGGGTGGGACCAGATGAGCAGCTAGGGCAGGGAAGGGAGGGGAGGAGCCTGAGGAGTAGTTTAACAGCTGAGAGGGAGAAGGCCTGGAGAAGGCTGGGAGGGAGATTGTTCCATAGAAGGGGGAGACGGTAGGAAAAGGCAGCTTGACCAGAGGCAGAGAGGGGGTGCGTGAGGTGGAAGGTGCGTGCGTCTCTCTGTGTCGGAGGGGGTAGCCTGAGTAACTGGCTGGAGAAAGGCGGGAAGAGAGGTGGGGGTAGGGAGCCTAACCAGTATTTAGCTATAAGGGAGGCACTGTGGGCGGTCCTCCTGTGCGAGAGTGGGGTCAAGGATAGGGTGGAGTAGAGGAGGCAGTGGTGAGTAAGTGGGGGAGAGGCAGTGGTGAAACGACAGAAAGAGTTGAGAAGGATGTCAAGTTTTGAGAGGAATGAGGATGGGGCTGTACAGTACATGATGTCTGCATAGTCCAGCACAGGCAAGATGGTTTTGCGTACGAGTTCACTACGAGTGGGAAGGGGAAGGCTGGCTTTGTGGTGATAGAGGATGGCCAGCTTGGGTCGGAGTTTGGTGCTGATGGCCTCGATGTGGGTGGAAAAGTTGAGGTGGCTATCCAGCCAGACTCCCAGGTACTTGAAGGCGGGTACCATCTCAAGGGGAGGTCCTTCCAGGGTGTAGATTGGTTGGGGGGAGGCAGGTAGGGAGGCAAGCCTTTGTCTAGTACCGAATACCATGGTAACCGTTTTTTTATCATTACGTTTAAGCTGGGTTTTTTTTTTTAACCAAGTTTGGACCCTGTTGAAGTCACTTTGAAGATCTGGAAGCACACTATTGTGGGAGGGGCCTGAGGCAAAGATGATAGTGTCGTTGGCGTACAGATGCACGTTAGAGGAGAGACAGGTGGAGAGGAGGTCATTTATGAATAGGGAGAAAAGGATGGGGCAAAGGATAGAGCCTTGGGGGACACCTGAGAGGATGGATAGTGGGGGGGAGAGGGTGTTATCTACTTGTAAAGACTGCTACCTGTTCTGGCGGTAAGAGCGGAACCAGTTGATGGCAGGTTGAGCAAGGCCGAAGGAGCTTAGTTTGCAGAGCAGCAGGGGGTGGGAGACTGAGTCGAAGGCTTTCACCAGGTCAATGAAAATGGCGGTGGTGGTTTGGCCTTTGTCCATGGCAGAGAGAATAGTCAGTTACTCAAAGCAGGGTGGTGATAATGGAGTGATGTTTTCTAAAACCTGATTGAAAGGGGGAGAGTGAGCGGTTTGTGAAGAGAAACATAGACAGTTTGGATAGCATGAGGGATTCTTGGAGTTTGGTGAGGGAAAGGAAGAGAGAAATGAGTCTGTAGTTTTCCGGTTGGGAGGGGTCACCGCCTTTATGCAAAGGAAGAATTTTTGCCAGTTTCCAGGCGGTGGGAACCATAGCTGTGGTGAGAGAGAGGTTGAGTATGTGTGTTAAGGGTGCGGCTATGGCTGAAGCTGTGCCGTTCTCCAGTCCTGTGGTACCACATCCAACTCCAGTGCACAACTGAACAGGTCCTCCAGTGGCTCTGCAAGCTCCCCCGTCAGTTCCCTCAGCCTTCTAGGGTGCACTCCATGTACTCCATGCAATTTGTCTATCCTCAATGCTAGCAACCCTTTTTTCACTCTTCCCCCTTCTATTGCCCCATCTGTCCTCCTTCTCCCCCCTTGTTGTCCCCTTTTCCCCAGTCGGCACTGGTCCTTCTTTCTCCTTAGTGAAGACACAGCAGAAGTATTCATTCATTAGCTCCCCCTTCTCCCTATTTTCCTCCATCCTCCCATCTCCTTGTCCTAGTCTAACTATCCCATCTTTCTTGTCCCTTTTCTCGCTTATGTAACAGAAGAAAGTCTTCTCCCCCTTCTTAATTCCCCTCTGCTAATTGCAGTTCCTTCTGTGAATTGGCTCTCCAAACCACCCTTCCTACTACCCTCACCAGTCTTGGGTATTTTTCCCTGTCCCCTTCTGTCTTGGTCTTCTTGAATTTCCTAGAGGCCAGCCTCGTGTTCCTCACTGACTAGGCTACCTCAGAGCTGCACCAGCTGGGTGTGTTGACCTTTGAGTTCTTCCTCTTGTATTTAGCACAACTTCCAAATTATATATCCATAAATTGCGTCCTGAGGGTAAAAAAAATTAATTGAGATCTGCAACTGGCATGGACCTTGAGATTCCAAGGTGTGCTTTAGAAATAGGGAGAGACTCAGTTTATTATGTGGGATCCTTAGCATGGAATAATATCCTACATACCATAAGAACATCAATAGGGAAAAATAGCTGGAGAAGGATACAAATTTGGCTGGATAACAAAATGACTGAATCCAGATTATGTTGCATAAATTAACCAAAATGGTTGTGTGTAATAATATTTAGCATGTTGATCTGAGATGTTTTGTGAAAAATTTGTTTTGTAAATTACACACTTGATGTAATTTTATTGTATTAGACAAAATAGAATTGTAATAAGTTTTTTTTCTCTATACTATGGGACCTCATTGTAAATTAGCTTTAAGATCAATCGAGTAAAACCTGGTTCATAGAAGTTTATGAATAAAACATTTTACTGCTACTGCTACTACATTCCTCCATTGCAGACCTTAAACCTTCCTTAGTAAGAGCCCAGTTCTAGGGACATGGATATGTTGTTTATCCACACTTTTTGGCAGGTTCCTTGCCACTTTAAATCTTGCCGGAAGGTCTTCAAGCTGGCTCCTCCCACCCACTCGGGTGGTAAAACTCTCGACTCCGCCCCATGACGCCAGATCTTCCTTACCGCTTGGAAGCTCAGGTTCCCTCCTTAGCGCTCTGTGTTTTAGTCTGGATCCTAACTCTTCGGTTCGTCCTAAACTAGTTTTGAAGTTTTCTAAACTCCGGTCTTCATCATCTCTCGTGGCTGCGATGGACAAATCGATTCCTGGCTTTCAGAGGTGCCCTTGCGGACAGAAAATGTCCAGGATGGATCCGCACTTCATGTGCATCTACTGCCTAGGCCTAGATCATGACCCGCAGGCCTGCGACTTGTGCCACTCTTTTTCACCCACCGTTCTGGAGGATCACGCTGCCCGATTGCAGCTCGGGCGCCCTGAGAGGCGTTACCCACCGGTAAAATCCAAAGAGGCTCGTTGGGCGGTGTCTGCGGCGGCTGGCTCGGCTGAGCAGCTCGAGCATATGGTCGCCCTCGAGGACGAGGCGGCCCAGGCCGCATCTTCCTCCTCCTCGGCCGCGGCATTTACCCCGCTCTCTCTGAGTTCCTCGTACTCGGCTTTGTTCAAGGAGCTTTGTCAGTCCCTTTCCACGAAGAGAGAGGGGCCATCAGGACATTCCTCTCGGCCCAAGAAGGAGTCGAAGGGGTAAGTCCCACCGTCGGCGTTCGTGGCGTTCGTGGGAGCGGGAGAGGTCTCCTTCCCCGGACAGCCGACCGTCGACTTCGGTCAAAGTTGCGGCTCAGGCCGCTGGCTTCACGGTGTCCCCTTCAGGCCAGCCTGCCGAGACTCGCGTCGATGTAGTTGAGATATTCTTTGACCCGTCGG
The DNA here is from genome assembly GCA_016271365.2 of Neoceratodus forsteri. NCBI lineage: Eukaryota > Metazoa > Chordata > Ceratodontiformes > Ceratodontidae > Neoceratodus > Neoceratodus forsteri. Next base: position 212,794,525 of record JADMNL010000027.1, read on the forward strand.
ACGGGTTGTCGACTGGTGAAGCCGACAACCCACCTTTGCTAGTTGCCCCAGTGGAGACCAAGGATCTGCCTGCACCTTCGGGGCAGCAGTCCCCGGCTAAAGTGCCCAAGCCGAGGGAAGAGCGGGTGTCCCCGCCCCTTCCCAGACCCACCCTCGGTCACCCCGAGGGTCTCGGTCTCGGTCTTGGACTTCATTTCGGTCAAGTCGTTCCCTCCGACATCAGTGGTCTTGGTCTTGGTACCAAAGTAAGCAGCAACACCGTTCCTCTTTGTCCTTCTCCTTCAATGAGGAGAGGCTTCGATGTAAATTGCGTCGACGTTACGAGGAGCTTATGTGGCAGCAGTTACTGTTGTCTGGGAGTAAATTGACTCCAATTCAGTCCCCGGCCATCAAGTGGCTGTCGCCCGAACGACCGAAGCAACCACTCGCACCAGTCGAGATGCCCATTCCTGGGCCGGTTGTTTGGCCGAAACCAGCTGCTCCACCAATTGTGGTGGAAACTCCGCCTTCACAACCGAAGTCTGGGGCACCGACCAAGGATTCTTGGTCAGGTCACGGCCTGCCCCACAGGTTGTCGGTCACCCTCACTCCCGACCGTCCTCGGCAGGTGGAGGGTGGCTCAGGGCCGAGGCAGCTTTTCACAGACTCTTCGGAGTCTGATGACGACTCCTCCCTGTTCTCCAGGCAGGTCGACCTGGAGTCCTCCGGGGGCCAGTCATTGCACAATAGCCCATCGTCCTTCTTGGGTCTGCTTTGACTCATCTCGGAGTCCACCGGGATGCAGCTCGATCCCGTGTCCAAACAGGCCAAGTATCCCCTGATGGAGATACTGGACCGAGGGGATTCCCCCACGGAGGCCTTTCTGGTGGTTGAGGCCATTGTTGGCCCAGCCTTGAAGCTTTGGCAGTGGCCTGCTTCCTGCCGTACGCCCTCGGCCAGGATGGCCAGGAAGTATGCGGTCCCTACCGGCTCTTTGCCCGGTTTCTCGGAGCACCTCTTTGCCGAATGGTTAGTCACGGACAGCGTCTTCTGGCGTTCCGGAAATGCTCGGGATGTGGATAAGCCCCCGACAAAAAGAGTCCAAAAGCTGACTTTGCGGGTGCAAGGTGTCCGCTCTCAGCCCTCCCTTGGCCTCCGACAGGCCAGCTCCGGCCGTGCTGATGGCACACTTCTCCCACGCCCTCATGGGCTCCCTGGATGAGGTTGTCCCTCATCTCACGGCCAACCTGCAGACCATGGTCCGTCAGGTGCAGGACCAGGGTAGGGGGGGTGGTGAAACAGCAGCTTCAGACTGCTCTGGACATAGGTGATTCCTGTGCCAGGTCAGTAGCGGCTGCGGTGGCCATGCACTGCAGGGCGTGGCTGAGGATATCCACCTTCACGGTGAATACCCAGCACAAGTTGGTGGACGTCCCCTTCTTGGGGACTGACCTCTTCGGCCCTGGAATGGAGGCGCACCTCCAGCGGATCGAAAAGTCCAATGCCACTCTGGACTCGGTCACCTCTGCCCAGAGGGACAAAGGCTGCTGTCAACAACAGCACAAGTCCTTTCGTCCTTCGGCCCCTGCGGCATGACCGGCCCAACAGCACCAGCAACAGGGCCAGCTGGCTCACGCTTGGCATCCCAAACCCAAGCCGGCGGCTTCCTCCAACAGGAAGCAAGGAGGTAAAGGCCCAGGAAGTCCCTCGGCTGGTTCCTCCTCCAAGCCTGCCCAGTGACGGGTTGAGGGGTGCCGCCCCCAGCCTCGTCACTCCCCCCTGGGTTCTCCCTGTGGGGGGACGGCTCTGCCACTTCCTTTCCGCCTGGTCCGCTATCACCACGGACCGCTGGGTGTTGGAGGTGGTGGAGGGGGCCTGCCTCCTGGAGTTCGGAGCAGACCCCACTCTTTCGAGCTGTCCCTGGGACCACGAGGTTCGCAGCCTCGCTGTCGACCTGCTGAGCCGATTTTGCCCTGCTTCTAGAAAAAGAGGTGATCAGGAAGGTGGCAGATCCTCCTCCAGACCCGGGGTTTGTGTCCAGGTATTTCCTGGTCCCAAAACGGACGGGGGTGGCGCCCCATCCTCGACCTGCAAGACCTGAACAGGTTCCTAAGGTCTCGGACCTTCAGGATGGTCACTCTGGCTCAGATAATACCATCCTTGGAACGAGGTGTGTGGTTTTGTTCCCTGGACCTCCAAGACGCGTTCTTTCATGTCCCGATCCGTCCGTCTCATCAGAGATTCCTCCACTTCAGAGCGGAGGGATCCATTTCCGAGTTCCGGGCCATGCCCTTCAGCCTATCTCTAGCTCCCAGAGTCTTCACCAAATGCATGGCAGTGGTGACAGCATTCCTGTGGCGCCGAAGGGTCCGGGTGTACCCCTACCTGGATGACTGGCTGATTGCAGCCCCCTCCAGAGTGGAGGTGGAGCGGTCCAGAGATCTGGCCCTTCAGCTTTGCACTCAGATTGGCCTTCTCTTCAATGAGGCCAAGTCGGAACTCGTGCCAAAGCAGGTGATACTCTTCATTGGGGCAGAGCTTGACTCTACAAGTCATTTCTGGTTGGGCAATTGCGCCCTGCCCAGGACTTCCTGCACCTCCTGGGCCTCATGGTGGCCAGCACCAGCGTGGTCTGTTGGGCCCAATGGTACATGCATCCCCTTCAATGGGGACTGGCCAGCCAGTGGTCACAATGCTGCGATCCGTTGGACCAGCCTGTAACAGTGAGCCAGGAGATGTGGAACGCTCTCCAGTGGTGGACCATTCTGGCACATCTGCAGGAGGGCATCCCGTTCGTCTGCCCCGAGCCGACGGTCTCTCTATCGACCGATGCATCTCTGATGGGTTGGGGTGCCCATCTGGGGGAGCACAGAGCGCATGGCCTCTGGTCCCCTCGGGAGTCCCGATGCCATATCAACCTGCTGGAGCTCCGAGTGGTCCACCTAGCTCTCACCGCCTTCGCTCCGTTTCTACGGGGTCAAGGGGTTCAGGTCCAGACGGACAATACCACGACCATGTACTACCTAAACTGCCAGGGCGGGACGCGCTCCATGCTGTTATGCAAGGAAGCTCTCCACATATGGTCCCTCGTGCGCAGCCTGGAGGCGGATCTCCTAGCCATTCACATGGCAGGAGCCTCTAACACCCTGGCCGATGCCCTAAGCCGGATAGGGGCTGCTTCTCACGAGTGGTCTCTCCTGACGGAGGTAGTACAAGATCTCTTCTCCCATTGAGGCACGCCTCAGGTCGACCTGTTTGCCTCCAGGGAGAATGCGAAGCTGAGACTGTTCCATGCCCGCCCCCCTCAGCAGGGCTCGCTGTAGGGGGATGCCTTCTCGAGGCCATGGACCCTGGGCCTCTTCTACACCTTTCCCCCATTTCCCTTGATCCACAAGGTGCTTCTCAAGGTGAGGAGGGACAAGGCGCAGGTGATTCTGGTAGCCCCAGACTGGCCCCGCCAGTTCTGGTATCCAGAGCTCCTCAGTCTCAGCTCCAGGCTCCGAGGCGGCTTCCAGCCCACCTGGACCTGACCTCAGTCAATCAGGGGAAGGTATTCCATCTGGACCTTCAATCCCTGCACCTGACAGTCTGGTTCCTGAGCGGCTAGAGTTCCAGGCCTTGGGTCTTCCGGATGAGGTCCTCAATGTCATTGAGGCGTTCTGTAAGGAGTCAACCAGGAAATGCTATGCCTTCAAATGGAAGAGATTCTCCATTTGGTGTCAGGAAAGGGCTTGGACCCTTCCGCCTGTCCCTTGGCAAGCATTCTGGACTACCTGTGGTCCCTTCCTCAGCAAGGGCTTCGGTGGACAACCCTTAAGGTGCACCTGGCAGCCATCTCTGCTTACCAGGCGCGGGCCAGGAAGCAGTCGGTGGTGCAGGAGAAGGTGGTTGGGCGCTTTTTCAAAGGTCTTGATCACATGTCCCCTCTGGTGCGAGAACCTCCACCTCTGTGGGATCTACTGCTGGTATTGACCAAGCTCAGGACTGTTCAAAACCCCTCAATCATCGGAACAAAAATATGGCTAAGCAATTTAAGAAGTCTATTGAACAATTGGGCCTAGTTGATGTTTGGTGTGGGTTTTTTCCCTCTGATCCAGATTATACTTACTTCTCCCCTAGATTCAACACCTATTCTAGGTTAGACTACTTTCTGACCACCTACGAGCATCTCTGTCTTGTCCAAGACATCACCATTGGACCAAAGTTTCTATCGGATCATCACCCACTGATCATCTCACTCGATCTAGGTAGGGAGACTAAGAGATTGATTTGGAGACTCAACCCGATCTACTTGACAGATTCAGAGCTTGTAGACTCTCTGTCATCTAAAATCACCAGATTTTTCACAGAAAACTCTGACCCCTCTACATCACAAGCAATGTTCTGGGATGCCATGAAAGCAACAATCAGGGATGAACTGATAGTATATTCCTCTAGAAAAATAAGGAAAGAGACCTAGAATATCATAGATTGTCTAACCAATTTAAAAATTATCAGCTGCTCTATAGAGAAGGAGAGGTAGATCTTCAAATCCTGATTAGAAACACTAAGGCAGATCTCCAGAAAATAATAGATAATAAAATTTGGCAGTCCCTGTACTACTTACATCAAACTATACATGAGGGTGGCCCATGGAGTGTTAAAAACATTACATGTAGACTAAGAAATAGCAAAGCATCCTCAACTATCCTCAGACTTAGAAACCCCCTGTCTGGTCATACTCACCATACCACTGCCCACATCCAAAAGGCCTTTACTGATTATTATGCCAAACTTTACTCTTCTCCTAATCCATTAAATTATACAGAAACCATGCAATTCCTGGCTCAAGCTAATCTCCCAACTCTCTCCCCCCGTCAAATCAACTCTCTAACTGCTCCGATCTCGATACTCGAGATAGATGAAACAATTAAAAATATTAAATCGGGAAAATGCCCGGGTCAGGACGGATTTATCCTGGAATGGTACAAAAAGTTTAAAAAAGACTTGACTCCTAAATTACATGCTCTTTTTAAAGAACTATCTCTGGGAGGAAACCCCCCCATGGGAATACGCCACAATAGCCCCAATAGTAAAACCCCATAAGGAGCCAACTGACCCTAAATCTTATAGACCTATTTCTATTCTAAATGTTGATTATAAAATTTATATGGCCATTCTGTCCTCTCGACTGGAAAATATAATTACCACAATAATCCACCCTGATCAAATGGGATTTGTTAAAAGCAGGAACACCATGGACAGTGTTTGAAGAGTTTTACTGCTACAAGAATTCGTCCGGTCTAGGCAAATCCCAGCGGTCTTCATAAGTTTAGATGCGGAGAAGGCCTTTGACCGGGTCTCATGGCCCTTTTTATGGGAAATGCTTAAAAAGTTTCATTTCCCATCACAATTCATTGCATGCTTAGAAAAACTATACGTCTCCCCCAAAGCATATCTTAGAGTGAATGGCTCCCTATCCCTCCCCCTCCCGTTAGTCTGTGGAACTAGACAAGGCTACCCTTTATCCCCCTACCTTTTTGTGTTATTCATTGAACCCCTGGCTGCCTGCCTCTGGAACACTTCCACGGTAGAGGGTATCCCTATTGTGCAATCGGAATACAAAGTGGGGTTATTTGCTGACGATATTATGCTAACACTATTATCCCCTTCACAATCGATCCAGTCAGCATGGGAAATACTCACACAGTTTGAGAAATTGGCAGAATTCAAATTAAACATAAATAAAACCGAAATATTAACCTTCAACTATTCTCCTCCTTCCCAGATTAAAAAGGCTTTTCCCTTTAAGTGGAGAACAACTAAAATAAAATACTTGGGTGTTCACCTCCCCTTGGATCCTGGAGTCATCGAGTTATCTAATTTTGAATCTCTTACAGTTCAGATACAAGCAGACCTGAATAGATGGTCCACGATTTGTACCTCCTTATATCAAAAAATCCTAACAATTCGTATCAATGTCCTCCCACAAATTATTTTCCTACTCCAGACTATTCGTTATTTTCCCTCCAAATTTTATTTTACATCCTGGAATAAAATGATTCAGAATTTCATTTGGGGGAAAAACCATCCCAGGACTAGACTAACCATACTTAAATTATCCCTCAAACAAGGCAGACTTAATCTCCCAGACTTCCTTTTATATGCCCAAGCGACATTCTTAAGAACCCTAATATTATGGCTTATGGCCTCATATACTTCCCCATGGAAGACCATAGAATTCCAATGTAATGACTTACACGACATAAAGAAGATATTGTTCTCCACAGACGGTAACTCCCTAAGCCCTTCTTGCTTAACGTCCATAACAACACAAACCTATAAGCAGTGGAAACAACTAAGAAAAGCAGGTCCTACCCAGCAAGTATTTGAGTTCTGTAAATTAATCTCTCAAGATGAAAAGTTTATTCCCAATTACATGGACCAAGCCTTTTTCAGATGGCGTGCACTAGGCCTGTCACATATACATCAGTTTCTCTCCTCAGAGGGCATCATGCCTTCCGAAAAGCTCCAATCCCAATTTTCTCTAAGCCCCTCTGACCTTTCTCGCTATTTTCAAATTCAAAACTGTCTCATACGCAATAACATAATACATCCTAGAATACCCTCTCCTTTACCTAAATTACTTAAACTATTCATTGACACAAATGAGGGGAGAATAGGAACCTATCTAATTGGCCTAATATATACAGAACTACGATCTGGTCTCCCTAACGCCACATTCTTGACTTTGTCCACTTGGAACAAAGAGTTGCAATTACAAATCTCACCAGACACATGGTTAAAAACAACACTAATGGAGACAAAATCGACCTCATCTCCATACTGAAGAGAATCTGCCTGGAAATGCTGCTCCAGATATTTTAGAGCCCCCTCAGTCCTAATGAAATACCTCCCATATATATATATGGAAGGTGCTGGAGAAATTGTGGCTGTTCCCGAGCTACTCTCTCACACGTTTTCTGGACCTGCCCCTATCTTATGCCTTTCTGGCTAACTTTTCAAAATGAATTAACCACCCTATTATCTGAACCAGTTGAACTAACAGCCGAACAGTTCCTCTTGGGGGTGTACCCGGACCATGCTCCCCTCTGGGAGAAGACCATATTACCAATATGTTTCGTGGCTGCTAAAAAAGCAATCACAAGATGTTGGATGAGAACACAGAATCCCTTACTACAAAACTGGAGACAAATAATGTCTGAAATCTACAAAGCTGAGACATTTAACCTAGAACTAAGAGGAGGTTCCATCCTTCAATTAAGAAAGTGGAATCAGTGGATCCAACATATTACTACTCTAAACTTAGATTTTGCCCTTTAACCTTATCTGGTCTAATTTGGGGACTTTCAGTTAGGTAGTTACCCTGCTCCACAACTTTCTCAAATCTTTAACTAGACCCTGGGCTTCATCTACTAAATTATCATTTTCATGTAAACTGACTAGTCACAACTGAACCTGCCTCTTGATATTCTTCCTGCAAAAGGATAATTGCACATCTGTTATTGAAATATACTTCATATGTATCTACCTGTACCTAATGCTGCCCATTGTGTAGTAAACAAAATACTTCTGAATAAAAATAAATAAAAAAAAAAAGGCAGATTCTAACACCCCGGTTTTTTTTTGTTTACAGTTACCATTGGAGATGACCAAGCACCCCTCGACTCCTGTATGATACCCAATTTTCTCATTTTTTTGTATTTCCTTAACCACGTCAGCTCTTAACTGCTCCGCCAACCTGTATGTCTTTTGCCTAATAGGACAACCATTCCTTATCCCTATAACATGCTCAACCCCTTTTGCTTGGCCTGGTACTGTGGTAAAAGTACTGTTAAATGTCTTTAGCACATTACGAATGTCTGCAGTTTGTTCTGAGGTTAAGGGAACATTCACCTTTACAGCATCAGCATTTACAGTTTGTTCCAGTCTATCATAAGCTACACCAATATCTTCCTTATCAGTTTCTTGTAAAACTAGCAAAGCAGCTTTTGGCATTTTTTCAATCCATTTCTTGAGGAGGTTAGCATGCTTTATCTTAGTAGGATTTTTCCTGTCAGGGGTCTCAGTCTCATAGTTAACGGTGCCAGTATGTCTAAGCACTCTATGAGGCCCTTGCCACTTCATTAACAGTTTATTTTATGCTGTGGGTAACAGTAGCAAAACCTTTTCACCTGGCTCAAAAACTTTTCCTTTTACCCCATGGTCATGATATACCTTCTGCTGGTTTTGGGCCTCTTCCTGATTACTATGGGCAATTTCAACATACTTTGCCAGCTTCTTTTTTAGGGCACACATATAGGATGTTATAGATTGTTTCTGAGTGGGGTTATCTTCCCACGTTTCTTTTATCACATCCAGTGGCCCTCTTGGCTGCCTACCATACAGCATTTCAAATGGTGAAAACCCTGTTGATGCCTGTGTCACTTCTCTGTAAGCAAAAAGTAGGTAAGGCAAGTATTGGTCCCAGTCTGTCCCTTCCCCTTTTACAAACCTTTTTAACATGCCTTTTATGGTTTGGTTAAAACGCTCAACAAGACTGTCTGTCTGAGGGTGATGGGGGAGGTTCTTATGGCAGTGATATCTAATAGTCTGTACAGCTCCTTAAGTAATGCAGCACCAAAATTACTACCCTGATCAGTACTAATTTCTTTAGGTATGCCCACTCTGCTGAAAATTTTTGCAAGCTCTGCTGCCACTTTTGAAGCTGTGACAGTACGCATTGGAACTGCTTCTGGGTATTGAGTAGCAGTTGCATACTACCAGGATAAATCTATTACCCTTTTTACTTTTGTCTAAAAGACCAATCACATCCATTGCAATTCTCTCAAAAGGCACATCTATCAAGGGTAGGGGCACCAGGGGCACCTTGTCTTTTTTAGTGACTGGGGCTACTTTCTGACACTCAGCACAGGAATTAGAATAGGTAGCAACATCTTCATGAATTCCAGACCAGTAAAATCTATACAGCAATCTGGCAAGGGTACGATCCCTCCCTGAGTGACCAGCCATAGGACTATCATGTGCTATCTGCTCTGTAACAATGCTGTTATATACTTCTGTTGTATAACCAATTGTTCTGTCTGTTCCTGTGTCTGAGGTTTAACCCAAACTCTGTACAATAACCCATCACATTTTTTAAACATTGGTCCACCCTGTTGTGGTTTCACCCCAGCTGCTTAGAATAACCCTGGAGAGAAACATTGTTAGCGTGTTCTGAAAGAAAATCGCAATCAGTTATCAGTTTAGCTTTAGCATTTTCATATTTTAACTCTTTATGTCCATCAGTCATTTGTTGCCACAGTTTATTCAGGCATCATCTTTCTTTCCTGGATTTCTGGATCTTGAAGCTGTGCTCAAACAAGTCCAAATCAAAATCACTGAAAGGAAAAGTGTCCCCACCGTTTGAGATTTTCTTTGCCTGAGCTCTTGTCACCACAGCTGCTGAAACATCAGGATTTACTCCCTCCTTGATTAACTCAGTGAATCCTGGAAAGTTATTTCCAATAATCACAGGTATAGGTAACTTAGGTACTACCCCCACTTTCATTTGGTGCGACACATCCTTAATGGTCAGAGTCACTTGGGTGGTGGGATAGTATCGAGAGTCCCTGTGGATGCAGATGACACCAGTACCTGGTCCCTCTGCACAGTGTTTTCCTAGCACTTCAACATGCACTAGGTTCTGTCTGCTTCCCGAATCAATGAGTCCCTTTACAGTCTTATCCCCCACCTCCACATCTGTTAAGTACGTGCCCCAATTTGCCACGGACAAATCTGCTCCAGTGCCACTCTCCTTACTACGGCAGTTTCTTGCAATATGGCCTGGCTTATTACAGTTATAGCAAATAACGTCTTTAGGCACAGATTTGTTACCCCCACCACAGTTCTTATCAGGCTTGGAGTTTAAATGGGAAAAAGAGTGTCTTACCGGTCGGTGCTTGACTGTTACCTCACTGCTGTGGTGTCTGTCCGGCCATCTGGTAGTCCTCGGCCAAAGAAACAGTCTTTTCCCCACTGTCTGATCAGTGTTCTTTTACCTAGAGCTGCACATCTGTAGGCAGGATGTTGATGAATTGCTCCATTGCAAATGTAGCGATGATCTGTGGGACTGTTTTGCCCTCTGGTTGGAGCCATTTTTTCAGGAGTTCTCTGAGTCAGGTGAAGGCTTCTCGACTGAGATGTACTTCAGAGATCGAAATCTCTGCCTGTAGGTCTCTCCTGAGATGTCATACCTTTTCAGGATTTCGCTTTTCACCAGGTCATAGTTTTCTGACTGTGCAGTGTCCATATTGCTGTAGGCAAGCTGGGGTTTCCCTGTCAGGTAGGGTACCTGTCTGATTGTCCATTGCTGCTTTGGCCATTGGCAGGCTGTGGCAGCTCTTTCAAAAGTTGTCAGGTATGCCTCAATATTATTGGAGGGACACAACTTTGTAAGTTTAATGGCTTTTAAGTTACTTGTGTTTTGTTGCTCATCTGGATGTGTGCCAGATCCTCTGCCTTTGATAGCTTGCAAGGCATCCAGCCATTGCTGCTCCTGTTGCTGCATCTCATCTCTTCTCTTCTCTTCTCTCTTCTCTTCTCTTCTCTTCTCTTCTCTTCTCTTCTCTTCTCTTCTCTGTGCTTCTAAATGTTGAATCTATTTTTCCCTCTGCTTCTCCGTCTCTTTTTGTTGTATAGCCCACCATTTGAAAAAGTCCATCAGTCTTTTAAGTTCTGTCACTGCCTGTTCTTTTTCCATAACTTGTGCTGGCTATAGAATCTCAGCTTGGACTTCTGTCTCTGTTAGTTTGGCTGCCATTCTCCTGGTAACCACTCCTGGACTTGCTGCTGCAGAATCTATACCTTGCTCTGTGCTTCCCTGGTACTAGGTCCAGTACCCACGCACAAAACTCCTGTCTTAGGGTATGCACAATGTAAATCTCACTTAGGCTGACACCATCTGTCATCGAGGCACAGGTCAGGAAGCGTAGGAAAACCAGCAGCAGTTGTAGAATTCACCAAAAATATTTATTTACACTAGCAGTAACATAAAACAAAAAAAAAGTGTTCAATATAACTATTTACAAAGGCCAAATAAAATAGAAAAAGTCCATCTGAGTTTTTCTTCAATCTGTCCCCCTTTTTTCTCTCTTTCTCAATTGCAGCTCAGTTCTCTTATAAGTCCTTCCAACACCCATTCTTAACAAGCATCTTGTTCTTGTATGTTTCAGGCAGGTGCAAGGCAGGAACACAGTGTGCCTGAGCTGAGGCCCCATTTCCACAACTTTGGCAAAAGGCTCAAAACTTGCACTCAGGTAACCCCTTGAGTTTTCCATTAGCTTTTGGCAATCATCTCAAACCACAATCATATACATTTCAAAAATTAACATTATATAATTTCTAAACAAAAGGATCCCAGTATTAGTTACATTTCCACATAATGATTTGCATATATTTTTATATCGACAGATATGCAAGGAAGGAAAAACAGACAGCAAGAGAGGGCTGAGAGACAGTGAGAGGCAAAGAACTGTGAGACTGTCAGGGTGTTCAAATCATAGGTCTCACAGGACAATTTGGTTACGCAACCAGACAGAGAAGAGACAGAAAAGGAGAGAATACAACAGATCCTTGCATTCAAACTCTTTCCATAGCAACTGGGACAGGGTCCTGTTCTACCCTGTCACACTGATAGTGCAGAAGGCTGAGGCACCAAGCCTCACCTGCTGCCATGCCGGTGACCCGGGGTCAGGAGTGATCTCGGGGCATCGGGGGTTAGCCGTGGAGAGGAGGATCATGCATCTGATGGACTGCTCTCCTTCTGTAGGGGGAGGGTTGGGTAGAGCCCACCACTTGCCTATCTCCTGGCAGATGCTGGGGAAGAGGCAGCTCAAGCCAGAAGAGCGGGAGATGGGGCAGACTTTGGTGCATGTCATGCAGGAGTGTGTGGCATGTACCTGGATGTCATTGCACACCACACCTCCATGGGGCCAAAGCACCGGAAAATGCTGGAGGCTGGATGAAGGCAGGCACCCGCAGGTTCCGCTCCCTGACTAGCTGGGCTCACCAGGTTGAACTGGATCTGGTCTTCAGTGGGGGCTGGGGACCCCCGCCAACCCCGCCGGGGGGGCAAGCCCTGGGGGAAGATGTCTGGCAGTGGACATCAGAGGTATGGGCCTAGGACCCCTCCTAAGCAAGGGATGATCAGGGTGGAGAAAAAACACAAGGAAAAAAAAGAAGTAAAGTAACCTTAGAAGCCACCCCGGCTCACTAGAGAGGGCATCCGATGCACAGTGGGGTGGGGGTTTTCTTCCATTTTTTTTGTTTTCTTTTCTTTCAGGAACAGCAACCCAGAGTCATCATCCAATGACCTGCATCCAGTGTCATCATCTGAAAACCTGCATCCTGGATCAACATCCGAAGACCAGCTTCTCCTTTTTCATGGCTTCAGTTCCTCTTGTCTCGGCAGCCCAAGGGAGGGTTTGTGGTAAAGTATGTGCTTCGAGCTTCACATCTTTAGTTCTTCTTGTACCAGCAGCCCAAGGGAGGATTTGTGCTGAAGAATCTGCTTCAAGTTTCATGTCTTCAGTTCTTCTTGTCCTGGCAGCCCAAGGGTGGGTTTGTGCTGAAGAATCTGTTTTAAGCTTCACGTCTTCAGTTCTTCTTGTCCCAGCAGCCCAAGGGAGGGCTCTTGCTGAGGAATCTTTCCCCAGTTGCACTTCAGCTGAGTGGTCCTGGCGCTGCTACCTGCTGGCAGCAGGACCTCTGCATCCAGCCCGCCACCCCCTGACCAAGGAAAGCAGACACAAGCCCAAACCAGGCTCTCCACTTCAGCTGAGTGGCCCTGGCACTGCTACCTGCTGGCGGCAGGACCTCTGCATCCAGCCCGCCACCCCTGACCAAGGAAAGCAGACACAAGCCCAAACCAGGCTCTCCACTTCAGCTGAGTGGCCCTGGCGCTGCTACCTGCTGGCGGCAGGACCTCTGCATCCAACCCGCCACCCCCTGACCAAGGAAAGCAGACACAAGCCCAAACCAGGCTCTCCACTTCAGCTGAGTGGCCCTGGCGCTGCTACCTGCTGGCAGCAGGACCTCTGCATCCAGCCTGCCACCCCCTGACCAAGGAAAGCAGATACGTTTGGTCAGGTCCTAGCTTGGAGCTGCCAGGCTTCAATCCCCGTAATTGGACTGGCTCCTGGGGACTGTGGCTGCTTCTCAATTGGATGCTGCAGATCTCCACTGAGAAAGGAAGCACACAAGACGCCTTCTTCAAAACACAGCTTGGCCACTGCCTTGCTGTACTGCTCTCTTCGCCCACCCCCTCCTCCCTCCTTTATTAAGTACACTTCCCCAGTGATTCACGCCCCCTGAGGCCTCACACTAGTCAATTACAGCAACTGCTTAAAGGGGCTCTCCTTTCTGTAACTTCTTAAAGGGGTGATCCTCTCTTGAGCTCAAATAACTTATCGTCCTCAATGCATCCAGTATCAAGTGCATTGACACTGACTATGGTCCTCCTCCTACTTCCTACACCAGCCCCATCTCATTTAGGACCATCACCCTTCACACATAGTACCCTCCCTCTTATCTGCAACACCTCTACCAGATCCTCCCCGACGCTCGATAACCTCACCCCCTCGGTACCCCCCCACACTTCCACCCCTCTTACCTCTTACTCCCCACTCATACCTTGGTCTCTTCTCCTCAATGCATTTCCCATCCTTCATATTCTACCCACCCCTTGCACCTCAGCATCCGGCCCCGTGTCTAGTCCCAAGAGGAGATGCTGCAATCACTATCAGGCTGTGATGCACCTGATCACCCTCCTGTTGCTTCTATCAGGTGACATTCATCCAAACCCTGGCCCCGTGTGAACAAGCCTACCCAGGCTCAAGAACTCCGCATAGCTTCTATGAATATTTGCAGCCTCCTTAAGAAGGCTGCTGCATTCCAATGCTGGGTTACTCAGCACCAGCCAGACATTGTCACACTCGTTGAAACCTGGTTATCCAAATCCACCCCTGACTCCTTCATCTCCTTCCCTGGTTACACCCTTTTCAGGGAAGATCGGGTTGGTAAGCGGGGAGGTGGTTGTGCTGTCTACATGAGTGACTCCCTCCTTGGACATGCACTTCCAGCACCCAAACTTGATAATGGGGCACGAACCCTCATGTTAAAATCTCCCCCAACCCTGGCAAGGGCCCACTGTTTCTCACCATTGCCTATATTCCCCCCAGAAAGCAAGACCTCGCCATTCAGACACTTGCTGACTACCTCTCTGGCCTACTGCCCAAAATGGCCCAGATAATTGTTGGTGACCTGAATATCAACTGGCTCTCTGCCACGGCCTCCCAAACCAGAGATATCTTTACCGCCCTTGACTTGTCTCAGCTTGTCACCACCCCAACTAGATTCAACCCCTCTACTGGCTCTAGTACCCTCCTGGATATCACCATTACCAACTGCCCCCAGAGGGTGCTCGATATCAGTGTACTTCCCAACTCACTTAGTGACCACTCCACGATCAAATTCTCTTGGTCCTCTGCCAACAGCAATCCTGCATCACAAACCACCCAGTGACGTCGCCTACTCCCAGGCAGCCTGCGTCGCCTTAAACTGTACCTCTCACAACTGGATTAGTCCCCAATCAGGCTTGCACCGTCCATAGACGAGGCACTGGATTTTTTCACTTGCACTTTTAAAACTGCCTGTGACCACTATGCCCCCTTCACTAGAAATCGCACCAAAAAGCAAAACATGCCCTGGGTTACCCCCTCCCTCCTTCACAAACTTAAAATGAGAGACAACCTATGGCACATTGCCGTGGAATCTGGCAAACCAGCTGATAGGCAAGCATACAATGCTGAGTGCAATAAGTGTACCTGGGCCATTCGACAGGCCAAAGCCCAGTACTACCAATCTGCTCTTGTGTCCTCCTGGGGGTTGGCTAGAAACGTTTTGGATAATGTAAAGGAGCTGAATGGAAATCCCACTCCCCACCCCCCTCTCAACTCTCCTTTAATGGCACTGTCTGCTCTGACCCCCTTGGCATTGTAGACTACCTAAACCACACTTTCTCAGACCTGAGTTCAGTCCTGCCCAGTAACGTCTTTGACCCCATCCCAGTAGCACCCCTGCCCACTCTCCAGAGACCTCCTTTCTACCTATGTACCATCTCCCCATTGGAGGATTGACCCCTTCTGCAAAAAGCCATTAGTAGTAACAACCCCGGCACTGACCTACTGGACACTAGGCTACTTCATCTGACATTGGATACTATCCTGGTCCCACTTACCGAGCTGCTCAACCACTGTCTGTGCCTGGGGCAGTTGCCCAGCACATGGAAAACTGCCATCATCACTCCCATCCTAAAGAGCGGTGATCGAGCGTTCCCAGGTAACTATCGACCTATATCCATCCTCCCCCCACTCTCTAAGGCCCTTGAAAAAGTAGTTGACAACCAGCTTGCTGAATACCTGGCCATGCACAATATCCTGTGCCCCGAACAGCATGACTTTTGTGCAGGTCACAGCACCACAACTGCGCTACTTGAATTCTCCAACTTCCTGCACTCTTCTTTTGATGCCGGAAGTCCTGCCGGTGCTGTGTTCATTGACCTCTCCAAGGCCTTTGACACGGTTTGCCATCCTCTCCTGCTAGACTCCCTTAGATGCCTTGGTTTCTCCCCTGGTCCCCTTGCATGGTTCACCAGCTACCTCTCTGCCAGAACTCAGTGTGTAAAAATCAGTAGCACCCTATCTGACACACGACCTGTCCGCTCTGGGGTTCCCCAGGGCTCCATTTTAGGCCCTCTCCTCTTCAGTCTCTACCTCAACTCCCTCCCCTTGACCTGCCCAAGTAAGATCCTCCTCTATGCAGATGACACTGTGCTCTTCGCTGCTGACCCCAACCCCAACACACTCCAGGCCACCCTCCAACAAGCGTTTGATGGAGCTGAGCATTGGTTCACATCACGAAGGCTAGTCCTGAACCTAAAAAAGACCAAAGTTATGCTCTTCTCACATCGCCAAAGCAAAGTCAGTGGTGCTCCTCTCGTGATACTGCCTAGCACACTAAACCCCATTGAGCAGGTTTCCACCTACAGGTACCTGGGCATTACCTTTGATTCAGCACTCTCCTTTTATTCCCATATCAATGCCCTTTCTGCTGCCACCAATGTCAGGATTGGACTACTATACCGCCATAGGGACTGCCTACCACAAGAGGCCCTTAGATTGGCAATCACCTCCTCTGTCCTGTTGCTAATCGACTATGGGCTGCCCATCTGTGCCGCTGCCGACAACACTACACTTGCAGGAATCCAGCTCTCTATAAACAAGGCCTGCAGGCTAATGCTGGGAGCCCCTAGGCACACCCATACGTGCCTGCTGTACTCCACCACGAACTTGCTCAACCTTGAAGAAAGACTCCACTTCCAAACCTGCCTTCTTGTAAAAAAGACCCTGCTAGGGCTCTTCCCCCCCCAACCGGGTCACCACATCCCTGCAGCGTGCCTCCCCCTCAGTCTCCACCCGCAGCACTGTCAAAACCTCCCTTATTGTCCCCAGGGTAAGGACCTCTATGGCCCAGACATCATTTTGCTATTGGGCTCCCTCCTGGTTCAACTTCCTCCCAGCCAACATAGCTGACTCCACTAAACTTGGTCCTTTCAAGGTCTCCCTCAGAAGCCATCTGAAAAGCACTCGCTGCTGCAACTGCATATAAACCCCCACCTGCCCCTTACTGTCACCTCAAGGCTGGGTCTGCCCTGTCTACTTTTGCTGTATATACCTGGGGTCTCAGGCAACATCTGCTGACTATTGTAATAAAATATCTCTGGTTGCTACCTGACGTGGTAATCGTGTACCTATAGTATGACTACTGTGATCTATTTATTGCTAAGCGTGTACCACCAGTAAATGCCTGTAACACTGGTTGCTTTTTTAATCTAAGTGTTATGTACTGTACTGTTTTGTTTGCTGTGATATATTGCTCTCTTGACGAGGTGCCTTTGTAAATGAGTCTATGACTCAAAGGTTTGTAAACTGATGATCTATTAAATAAATAAAATAAACCTTGTGTCCCTTGTCTTAGCAGCCTGAGAGAGGGGACTTTTGCCGATTAACCTATGGCCTGTTTATAAAACCTCTTACAGAAACATAGACTTTGATAGCAGATAAGGACTGCTTGGCCCACCCAGTCTGCCCATTTCCCTACCTATTGGATAAGCTGCAGATCCTAGTTAACCAGCAACCTACTTCTTCCTACCTCCCCCTATAATTGCCTTATGTCTGTCCCATGCATTCTTGAATTTCCCCCACTGTTTTTGACCCCACGACCTCCTCAGAAAGGCAGTTCCATGCATCCACCACCCTCTCTGTGAAAAACTACTTCTTCATGTTGCCCCTGAGCTGCCCCCCCATCTTCAGACTGTGCCCCCTTGTTCTTGCACGTCTCTTTTTCTGAAAGATGCTACCCTCTTGGACTTTGTTGATTCCGTTGAGGTACTTGAAAGTTTCTATCATGTTCTCCCTCTCCCTCCTTTCTACAAGGGTATACATATTAAGCTCCTTTAGTCTTTCTTTGTATGATTTCTGGTGCAGAGCCTGCACCATTTTAGTTGCCCTCTGCTGGACTGCCTCCATCCTGGCTATGTCCTTGCAGAGATGGGGTCTCCAGAACTGCATGCAGTACTCCAGATGGGGTCTCACCAACTGTCTGTACAGAGGGATGACAACTTCCTGTTTCTACTGGTGATGCCTCTCCATATACATCCCAGTATCCCCCTAGCCCATCTTACTGCCTTCTCACATTGCTTGCCTACCTTTTGGTCATCTGATATGACTACCCCAGGTCCCTTTCCATTTTTGTTGTTGTTACTTCCCCCCCTCTCCTAAGTCCTGATGGCTTAATTGAGGCTCCACACTGAATTGTCAGCTCAGTGTAGGAACCAGTGTCTCTTCTTGGTCCAGGTGCCCATTCAGGTCTCACTTCCTTGTGAAATTCTTCCCCATGTCTGGACCTAGACCTTAAAGTGGCTTGATTCTTGTTCCGAACCAATGCATTAAGAGTAACAATTGTCCATGTAAAAGCATAGGCCAGCACTGGTCAACTAGGTAGTAACAGTACCATAGGAACATGCATCTGCAGTAGAGTAGCAGTACATAACTAGGCCAAGGTGCACCTTTTAGCTCTATTTATTACATATTTGTTCATCTATTTATTGTGCAGACATTACTTTGCATATCTTTATTGTTGTTGTTGACATATGCCTCTGTGACCATTGTCATTCATCCTGCTGAATAAAGTCCTTGCTTGATTGGACCTCCGACTATGACTCCTGTCTCTCCTTGCCAGGTACCTCTAGCCACCCACCTAGGAACCTCCAGTGTCCCCTCACCACAACACTGCTTGAGGTGGCACTCATGCCCATGAGGAAGATTTAGTTCCCTCTTCATGACCTGACTCACTTGGGTGCAACATATGGGCCTAATGAAAATGACTTGAGATTTTTCACTACCATGGCCGACACTATTGGGGAGTTTAACACTGACAATTTGACACTCTTACTAGGAGGTGACCTTTACTATCCCTCTAGATGGGGTGGTGGACAGAAGCTCTCCCTCCATTCTGCAGCCAAGCCTGGCCCTTTGTGCACTGTACTCTCTCATGGAGGTACATGCTTAGTGGGATGGATAGTGGCTGCTTCACCCTAAATCAAGAGACTACTCATTTTTTTTGCCAGTATACAAGTCATATAGCCAAATCAACTACTAGTTACTCTTGCCCTTCTTCACTCAGTTACTGACACAAGTGGATATCAGGAATATAGTTCTTTCTGATCACGCGCCAGTTACAGTTGCTATTCAACTTGCCCCACCTCAGCCCCACTGTCATCTTGACTCTTTGTTGCTACAAGACACTAAGTTTTGGAAACTACTCCATAAATAAACCAGATCCTACTTCTAACTTGATGCTTCTCTGGATATTACTCTGGCTACACTCTGGGAGGCTTATAAGGTCTACATAATAGGGATCATAATTGGTCTTGCGTTGCTGCTCATCAGAAAAAGACAGAGGGAAGGAAAAGCAGCTTACAGAAGCTGTGCAGGCCAGAGAAAATGCTTTTAAATGTAGCAAAAATACCTCTGAGCAAAACCTGTCCTCCATTACTTTCCTAAAATACCATCTGAGCACTCTTATGTCCCATAAGGCTGAGTTAGCCCTAGTCAGAACTAAAAACAGATACTGGGAAGGAGGAGAACAAGCTGGGAACCCTCTCGCCCACCACCTATGAGTGCAGCAAGCAAGTAGACACATAGATTCCCTTAAGGTCGACCAAAGCCAGATTCGACACACCTCAACCGATGTCAACAAAATTATGAAAAAGTTCTGTGAGGCACTATACAAGGTTACCACCCCTTGGTCAGAAATCCTGGCCCATCAACACTTTCCTCACCTTCCTCCCACTGACCCACAGCTACTTGGCAAGGCCCCCATGGTCCTTGAAGTAATGTAGGCCATTAAGGCTCTTTTTTTCTTTCAAGGCACCAAGCGACAGTGGAATCCCTGCAGATCTAATCCTGGAGCTGGTAACCCCCCACGTTATGGTAGTGTTAGGCCTATGACACTGGTAAACTTCTCCCTACCCTTAGAAGCACCATCATTACTGTTATCCCAAAGAAGGGCAAAGACATCACCCTTTGTGCTAATTACAATCCCATCTCACTCATAAACGCCAACTGTAAGGTGCTCACTAAGTTGCTAGCCTTTCGCCTAGAAAGCCTCCTGCCTCAGCTTGTGTACCCAGCACAAACTGATTTTGTTAAGGGTAGGCTGGGCTCCCTTCTCAATCTCATGACATCTGGCAGTCAAATGGTACTTCTGCAGTGGCAGTCGCGATTGACTTCGAGAAAACTTTGATTCTGTGAACTGGCCCTTCCTATATGCTGCCCTTTCACGTTTTGGTTGTGGCCCTCAATTTCTGAACTGGGTTCAAGTGCTATACAGTTCCCCTATGGCAAGAGTTCCCACCAACGACCTGCTGTAACCCCCATTTCTCCTTTAGAAGGGCACAAGGCAGGGCTGCCCTCTTTTGAAGCTTCTTTTTCTGTTGACCATCGCGCTCTTAGCAGTAGCTAATCAGTTCCACCCAGATATTTGGGGGATCCTTGTTAACCCAGACTGGTACTCCACATTACTATATGCTGATGACCTGGTTCAGCTTACTTCTCCTACCATATCAGTACCTGCCCTGATGCAAACCCTACAATTCTCAGCCCTCTCGGGGCCTCTGGGTAACTAAAGGTAAAACACTGGTTCTCCCCATTACTGACTCCTCTCCTGCTGCCCCTTTTGCACATGTGGGCCAGAAATGGGCAACAAGTGGCATTACTTACTTGGGATTGAATATTAATAAAGATATCCTGTCTATCCCACGAGATAACCTCAAACCACTTCTCCAGTCCTTACAAGCAGAGTGCGATCACTGGAGGACACTTAACCTATCCCTAGTGGGTAAAATAGAGGCACTACGAATTATTACATCCCCAAAAATTCTCTGCTAGATTAGTAATCCCTTACCTATCCCCAAATTATGGTTCTCCAAAATAGACAAATTTATGGGCTCTTTTCTGTGGGAAGGTAGACCCCCATGTTACAGCAGAACTAAACTGCAAGCCCATTAGGCCTCTGGGGTGGTGGGGGCTACCATGGATCTAGGATTGCTATTTAGCTTCCCTAGGAGCACAGACTCTTTGCTGGTTCCTGGATGATGCAGAATGCCTCCTGTTATGGATTAAGATGGAACTGCAATTTATGCTGGGCATCTCTCCTAGCACAGTTGTATATGGGCTGCCTCCTAAAAAATGTCACTCTATACCTAATATGTCGGCTTCCATAACCGGCTGGAAATCCTTCAGTTCCATAATTTTATGTTTATAGGTAATCTGTCTTTTTCATATTCTTGTATTAATTCCTTGATTGATCTGTACTCCTCTGCAATGTGAAAAAATTCTTAATAGAGATATTAACTACAAAAAATTTAAATTTGGTGATACTGGGCAGTGATCAGAAATGACCTGCCCCTTAATTTAATATGGTTAATTCTAGAAATTAAGTCTCTGGGCACATAAAATTGGTCTATCCTCCTTGAACCACATTGATAACACTGAGACCAGTAAGTATATTCCTTAACATTTGTATTCATCACTCTCCACACATCCACTAATCCCAAATTCTCAGGAAGGTCATGTAAATCTTTATCAGCTTTTGATCTGTTCGGTCTGAATGTTGATCTGTCTACTAGAGGGTCCATGTACAATTTATATCTCTGGCTATTACAATTGTGCTATCTAAATAATTACCAGGTTTTAAAAATATGTTATTAAACACTTCATGCTGTGGGGACATGGGGCCATAAATATTAATAAAGGCGAATAATTTTTCTGCTCATTTTTATTTATGAACATATGAAATTTGCCAGCAGAATCAGGCCACATGGTCTATCAAGTCTGCTCAAATGTGCAGCTAGCACCCCTAGCTTCCAGCTGCCCCTCCCCCTCCCCTCTCCCCCTTCACAATACCCCCCTCACCCTGTCCCATCCCCTTTTGAATCCCCCCACCGTCTTGCAGGATACCACCTTCTCTGGCAGAAAGTTTCATTCTGCCACAGTCCTCTCCGTGAAAAAGTGTCTCCTCATTTTCCTCCTGTATCCCCCCCAATCTAAGACCATGACCTCTCATGTCCCTTCCCCTCATTAACTTAAATATCCCTTCTGTACATGTCCTGTTAATCCTCTTTAAAGGAAAACACTGGAAAAGACACCGCTTTCCTCAGACACTACATAAACTCTCAATTAGTGCTTTCGGACAGTAACAACTTTTTTTAATGATTTAAAACAGCTACCCACAACTTCCACCTTCTGTTGCTGGCAGTCACCATTTCATGAGCAGCAGCGAGATTGCTGAGCTCACTGTATGCTAATATGTCTGTTTGACTTCTGCTATTGGTTGGCAGGACATATCTGCATAAAGTGAGCTCAGGAAGCTCTCTGCTGCTCATAAGATGGTGGCTGCCAGCAATAGAATGTGAAAGTTGAAGGCCACTGTTTAAATCACTAAAAAGCAATTATTTTTTTTTTTTTTCATTTTACTGTCTGAAAGCACTAATCAGACATTTTTGTAGTGCCTGAGTAAAGCTGTGCCTTTACCAGTGTTTTCCTTTAAGTACTTGAAGGTCTCAATCATATCCCCCTGATCTCTCCTCTCCTCCAGCAAGTACATATTCACCTCATGTAGCCTCTCCTCGTAAGGCATTTCCCCCAGTCCCTGGATCATCCTAGTTGCTCTGCGCTGTACCCCTTCCAGTAGTGTGATATTCTTCTTTAGATATGGGCACCAGTACTGCATGCAGTACTCCATGTGTGGCCTGACCAGTGACCTGTAGAGAGGCAGGATCACCTCCCTGTTCCTGGAGGAGATTCCTCTTGCAATACACCCTAGCATCCTGTTGGCCTTTGCTGCTGCCCTGCTGCACTGCCTCGAGTTGTTCATTTTCCTAGTTACAACCAACCCAAGCCCTTTTCCTCCTTGGTGGTACCTAGCTGTACTCCACCCAGCTGATAGCTCCTCCCTGGGATCTTTGCTCCAAAGTGCATCATCTTGCACTTTTTAGCATTGAACCCCAGCTGCCACTCTTCTGACCACTCCTGTTAAGTAATGTCCATCAGGGTCTTCAAATATATGACATAGATGAAAATTCAAACCTCTTGAATAGGATCAAAACCCATGCTTTCTTAGAGCTATTCTCCACCCCAAATACTTGCCCTACCCATTCTCTATGCATTAACTGGTATTTAGCTTTTTATGTATACAGTACACTCTCATTTATCCGACCGCTCTCGGAGACATCTGATGCGGTCGGATAATCAGGAGACTGGATAAACGAGAAGACAGTACTTAAGTTAATAGAAAAAGCTTTATTTAATCAAAAACAATGTTTATTTCATCACAAAATCTTTAATGCATAATTAAAACTATATATTTGTACAGGAAATGCAACAACTACTTGAAGTAGTCTGTGACAGACTTTTGTTTTTTGCTGTCAAGTGATTTTATCCATGCTCGTTGCTTCATGACACGTAGAAGCATAACCTGTACAGGATCTGAGTCAGGCTGACTCTCCAAGTACAGGATACAGTTAGCAAAATGCCTTTTTGAACCCCGGAGCCTCTCGCTCCCCCCCATGTGCCTTAGTACAAGCAGGCAAACATCGCCAGAACAGCCCGGTCTCATCTGCATTATAAATCTGCTCTTGGACGAGACCGGTGCTTTCAACAATGTCAAGGAAATTTTCAGTGAAGGGTGAAATGGACTCTTCAGCAGTGGTAAGCTTTTCTCCACAAAGGCGCAGCTGCCGAATTCCATGATGGCATTTAAAGCGTGTCAGCCACCCCTTGCTAGCCACAAAGGGCTCTGTATTGCCCATCCGTGAGTGGAACATGAGGGCTTTCTCTTTGAGAAGGGGACCAGACAGTGGTGTCCCCTTCTCACGCTCCTGGCAAAACCACACATAAAGAGCCTTATCACGTTGCTCATCTTTACAGGATCCTGCTTTGCGATCCTCTGCCCCAGCTGCTGATTCCATAATGAGAGCAAAGTCTCACAGTTTTTGTTTTGCAGTTTTTATATCACTAATCATGGACTTTCCCACGCCATATTTGTCTGCGAGAACTGCAGTTATCTCGCCACTCTCCAGGCACTCCACAATCTGAAGTTTTTGCCAGACTCTAAGGACAACATGTTTTCTTTTGGTAGCCATTGCAAAAGTGAGTACAACAGACTAAATTGGTTGATTGGTACTTAAGTACAGAGCAGCAGGTGGTGCTACTAGATGTTGGCAGGTTAATCGGTTAATTATAGTGTGAAGTAGTAGGCGGATCAAAGCGGTACTAAGTGATGCATCAAAACTGAACATTCTGCGGGGGACAATCAGAGTGTCCGTTAGATAGGGAGATCAGATAAAAGGGGGTCGGATAAAGAAGAGTGTACTGTATAAAGGTTTTTATCCTCCTGGGCTGACCAGGTGGCTGTTTAGTCTGGTCCCTAGTTGCTGGATGTCCCCCCCCCGCCCATCGAAGCAGGGTGGGCCATGGTGCCTCAGACAGAGCTTCATTTAGCCTAGTCCCCTTTCCATTTTCCTCCTAGGGTTTTTCTCCCCCTGAGGCTATGGCAAACCCGGAGGACACATCTGCATGGAAGCTCACATGTGCTCCAGAACTGCCAGCCCCTTCCACCCACCCAAGTTTCATCCACCTGAGTATCGGTACTAAAGTTCACCTATGACAGTGTGTGGGAGATGTGAGTGAAGTACATTAGGGTGCAAGCAAAATGTCACTGATCATAACTGTGGGCAGTATTGCACCACCAGCAACTTACAGTGCCCAAGGACCGTCTGGTAAAAAAAACTACATATTGCAGGGGGAGGCAGTCCCCTAAACTAAGTATAACATCCTCCAAGTTGGGCAAGCCATGAAGGGCAGAAAAAATATGGCGATGCCCAACACATTGTGAGTGCAGGACGCTCTAAAATCCAGAATGCCCCTGTCACTCACAATCTTGTTGCAATGCCCGCATTACTGTGCCCTAACCATGGCACCCTAACAATGGCATACCAGGCACTGCCACCAGACCTACATCTGGTGGCAGTCAAGAGCTGGGACTCTCCACCCCAGTCACAGAGAGGGAAGTGGCCAGGTGGCCACTCAGTCCTCTCCCAGCCCCCCCAGCTGACCCTTGGCATCCCAAGCTCATTCTCAAACCTGGGTAGCTGGCATGGTAACAGTAAGGTGGTTTTACAGTGCCTCAGCCCTCTGCACCACCAGGCCAGCCAATTGATATTTATCTTTAGTTAAATGTGTTTTTTTTTTGTTGACTCTGTTTCTCCCCGGTCGCTGGCACTTCAGGACCTTCCTCAGGCAAGACCTCACCTGATCAGCACTTACTGCCCACTTGAAACCCCCCTGACCAGGAAATCAGGTTCTGAACCCCCCAACTGCGGCTCCAGGAGAGGAGTGGCAGCCCAGGAGAGCTGGTCAGGTGGGTCTGATGCTGGGCATGTTGGCTGATCCCTCGAGGTCTGCCGTAATCCTCCTAAGTGCGGGGTTTTTCCTTGTTTATTTTGCCCCTCCCCAAGACACGGACATGCAATGATGTCTAGCACATGGTGGTTGAGCTCCCTCACTTGCACGCTGGACGTCCGCCATCACCTACCCTGATCTAATGTCCACAGCTGTTGTACTCCCAGTCTCTACTAGGAGTTACCAACACCACGGAACAGAGTCCCCCCCTCCACCCCTCCCAGGAGAGGAGAGTCATCCTCTGGATGCTCAAGTCTCTCCTCCATGGCTGACCTCTGACTCCCCAAGCTCGCTCCTGAACTTGGGTCACCAGCATGGTGCGTGGTAAGGCAGATGCCTTAGTCCTCAGCACCACTGGGCCACCTTAAATGTGTTTCTTGAAGGAAAGTAATAGAGTCATTAAGTTTTTTCAGACAGAATATATTTTTTATTTTATAATTTAGCCCTCTGGCATGCCAGGTAATTACTGTTTCACATGCTGCTTGCTTCAGCTATCTTATTAAAGCTGTTTTAACTACATTTCCAGCATTGGATGTATGTTTTATCGATTACCGGGTAGCCGTTCTGTGTTTTTTCCTGCAATTACTGTTTCTCCTTGTGTGTTGCTCAGTTACTTATAACTTTAACGAGTTTATATACATTTATTAGACATATCTGTAGCCATATTTCTTGTATTAAATTCCATTTTTTTGAGTCTTTTAGGGAAAATAGTGCACATTAAAAAGACATATTGGACTTCCGGTGACGTCACCGAGAGAATGGCAGCTTAGAACTTGTGGCTCCTCAAGTGATCCCCAATTAACCCTCTCAAAGCATCATATCCAGGGCCATCCATTAAAAGCAGAGCTAGGAGGGAGAACATAAAATGCCAAAGAAGAAGGGGGAAAACAAGTATTCGATCCTGGCCCACCAGAACAGAGAAAAATCACAGGACGAGGGGTCGGAGAGTGAGGATTCAAGGGCCTCGACCTCCTCGCATCGGAGCAGCATAGGGCCCGAGCAGGCATCCTGCATCATTCTGCAGAAGCAAATGGCACAGATGTTAGCGGAAATAAGGGTTTTCTGTAAAGAGATGAAATCAACTGCTACAGCCCTACGGACAGATCTGGGAAAGCTAGAGCAGCGCCAGGAGAACAGTGAGGCCCGCATGACCACGACAGAGGGTAGACTGAAGGATGCAGAATGCGCCATAGCACAGCTCCACAATGAGGTCGGTACACTAAGAGCCTGGGCCAAAGATGCAGAAAGCCGCAGGCGGAGGAACAATGTGCAGCTGACCGGGATCCCGGAGGGGTCTGAAGGGGCAGACATGCTTTCCTTTATACATAAACTTTTAAAAGAGCTGCTTCCCTTACCCGAAAGTATGACATTGGAGCTGGAATGGGCACACCGCACCTTGGGGCCTAGGTTGCCCCCGAGCTCACGTCCACGCACCATCCTAATAAAATTCCTGAGGTTTCAGGATAAAGAGGCTGTCCTCAGAATGGCCTGGAGGAAGGGGAGAGTCTTTTATGAAGCCCAACGCCTCTTTTTTGACAATGATTATGCCCCGAGATTATGGCGTGGAGGCGAGCGTATGCCCCAGTGATGAAGATCTTGAAAACAGCAGGTATTAGGTTCCGCACACCTTATCCCACCAAGATGACGGTTCTGTTCCCGGACGGAGCGCAAGCTTTTGAATCAGCGGAGGAGGTGGTCGCTGAACTCAAAAGGAGGACTATGGACACTCCACCAGCCACTATACGTCGTGAACCGTCGATAGCCTCTAAAATTGCCCAGAAAATGTGGAACAATGTCCAGAAAGATGCAAGAAGAAGGCAAGGTGCGGAGACCATCTGGAAGATAGTTGGGGCCTTAAAAGAATCCCAAGCAAACTCAGAGGAGCAACAGAGGCTGGAGATTGGAGTGGAAACATGAGGGGCTGCAAGTATTATTAAATGCCCAATTATAAAGACTGAAGGTGGTTGGCCTATTAGTGGCAGGGTAGAAGTAATGCAGTTTACTAATCTGCTTCTGATGGGGGGTTAGAAAGACGGTGGAAGGGTAGAAGCTATGTGAGTCACTGACCGATGGGGACGGGGAGAGAAAAAAGGGGAGGAATGGTTGGGATTGCCGGATGAGAAGGGTGGCTGTATGGATAAGGAGGGTCTGGGAGAAGGGATAAAGGAGGAGCAGAGGGCGGGGAAGTTAACTGGAAGGGTAAAGGGTCTATGCCTCGGGGTGCAGGGGGTTGGGGGATTGAAAGACAAAGAGAGATGCAGCAGGAGGTGGAGGGAGGAGTTTTGCCAACCTGAGCACTGCGGGAGGAGCTATCTGACTGCGGGGTGGGGGGGGGGCTTTGGTCCCCCTAAAACTTGAGCTCCGGATTGGACAAGATGGAAGTCTGAGTCGGATAGGAAGATAGTAGGGGCTTGGGGGCGTTGGACAAGGACAAACAGGGAGACATATGACTAGCTAATGCCTTGATATCAGCAGATTACCCATCCACTTGTCTAATGAACTTAAAGGTAGAATACATTTAGACTGTCCACATAGGCTGAACAGATAAATTTGAGAAGGGATAGTTGGCTGGAGGATGCTACAAAAAGGGGGGAGGGGGTTGGGAGCGAGGTGGGGATGGACTGGGGAAAAGAGAGAAGATATGCACGACATTGTAAATGGGGGGCTGTTTGCGGGAGGGACAGGGGGATAGGCTGGGGAGTCCCTGGCCAGAACTCCTGAAGGGGACCTTTAGGAATCCAGGGTTAGAGTGTATGTATATAATATGAAGACACGAAAATGGCCAAGTGATAAGTGTAAAGTAAAATCTGAATGAGCCCACACGACCTGACAACTGTAGGTCTGTGCCTAATGCCAGTCAGCAAAGCAGGAGATGGAACATTCCCACTCTCCTATGGAACTGATCAGACAGCTGGGGACATAACCGGATGAAGCCGGGCGTGGAGAGGAGTCCCACTGCTCCTGGGAATAAGAAATTGAACAGAGGCGTGTCACCCTCCATGAAATGGAAGGGGCTCTGCAGCCTTCCCGACTTCGCTCCTGGTAGGAGCCGTATGGAGAGAGTCTCCTGGAATAATCCAGAGACAATAATACCAGTTAATTACCCTGGGCCGGCAGCCCACTGCTCAATGGAGTTATAGAGCCGACTATACGTAGAGAGAGGAGAGGTCAGAATAATCACTGGACCTCGAGGCTCACCGTTGGGCTGTTGGATGCTGGTGAGGGGCGTGTGGGCTAAACAGCTCCCCCCTGCTGGGTAGGAGGAGCCAGTCGGATGGTGGCCCCTCCATGCTTGGAGGGGTAAACATGCAGTGATGCAGACGCACGGCTCCCTTGCTCGTCCCCTCCCTCTCCCCAGGCCCTCACCATGGCACGTAACAAAACCTGAGGTGGGAAAATACCCTTAGATATTACTTTCCCCCATAAGTTGAAATGGGGATCGCAGGGGATCACGGGTACGGCTCAGGTCCGTCACCTATCCTCTTTACCCTTTCCTGAGTAGCACATAGTGCTAAAGCCCAGAGGCACTGGGCAATTGGTAAGATTTCTTACCACAGGGTCAGGATTTTCTGACTCTTGGAAGTACCAGTTAGTAAGTTATGGAAAATGTAATGTTTAAGTGTGTTGTTGAGTGTTTTATCATGTTTTATGGTTGTCATGTACTGTTGTGTACTGAAAGTTTTGATGTTATAGTCACCAGATTCAAGCACAAATGCGTGATGGGGGTATACTCCAGGAGCGGTAGACCAGGGACCCTAAGGAGGGGTGGGAGGGTTAAGCAAGGGAGAAGGATACATCTAACACAATGGGTACAGTGAAGGTGAAATTACTCTCCCTAGACATTACTGGCCTAGTATCACCTATTAAGCGGTCCAGAACCCTAGCCTTTATCAGGCAAACCAAAGCGGATCTGACATACCTGCAGGAGACACATATGAGTACGATTGAACATGCAAAGCTTGCCACATTGAGCAGGGGACAGGTGTTTTACTCCTCCACTGGGGTGAGGAGACATAAGGAGTAGCAATAATCATTTCCCCTAGTACCCCATTTAAACACGAATTTGCATGGGCTGACCAGGAGGGCCGAATGGTATTGGTGCAGGGTACACTAAATGATAAGCCGGTAACCCTGGTCAACGTGTATTTCCCTCCGGGTACCCAGGTGTCCCATCTTAAACAATTATTGGATAAAATAGTTCAAAAAACAAAGGGGGTCCTTATGATGGCAGGTGACCTTAACTTTATCATGGACCCCAACTTAGATTCCACTAATGCAAAACCACACAAACAGACGACCACCCAAAGATTCTTTAAGAAATTTATAAATGAAGCGGGATGGTGTGATGCTTGGAGGAAGCTCCATCCCCATTCCAGAAATTATACTTATTACTCTACGGTGCACCAAACTTACTCACGCATCGACCAGATATACACACAGGTAGAAAACTTGGGGTTGATACACGATATACAAATGGGGACATCTCACTGTTGGACCATGCCCCCCAGATCTCCATGTGGGACTTCGAGATGCAGCCCAAACGGACACTCTGGAGGCTTAATCCATATTACCTACGCTGTAAGAGGTTTTGTGAGTTCCTGATAGAGAAAATACAGGAGATAAAAACTGACAACCCGGTTGGGGACACCACTCCTGCTATGTATTGGGACATGATAAAAGCTGTGCTGAGGGGACATATAATAAAATACACCACAGAACGGGAAAGACAGCGCAAATTGCAAAAACTTAAGCTGGAGGACACCCTTCATTTCTTACAAATGGCACACAAACAAGGGGACACAACGGTGCTTCCCCAGTTGCGACAAGCTAGGTTTGAGCTAGACCGGTTAATCCAACAGCAGACCAAGATAGCCCTAACCTTCCTACGTCAGAAGTACTATGAAGTGGGACCAAGGGCTACCCGATTGCTGGCATACCAAATTAGGAAACAAAAAAAACGGCCACAGTTCTGTCAGTATGTCATCCCACTCATGGTCGAGGTCTCACTAAGATGCATGAAATAGCAGAAGCCTTTACGGTATACTACAGATCCCTATACACCCCAGAAAGTGCTACTTCCCCGCAGCGAGTAGCAGAATTTCTGCAATCTATCACCCTCCCGAGGCTGACGGAAGACTAGAACCAAGCCCTAACCGCCCCGATAACAGAGGGAGAACTATTAACTGCCATCGCGAAAGCCAAGGCACAGAAGTCACCTGGGCCGGACGGATATGGGGCAGAATTCTACAAAGCGGTAGGGGCTCAGATTCACCCCAACCTGCTTTATGTATTTAACGCAGTAATGGAGGGAGACCCCCCATCATGGTCCTACACCACGATATCAGTAATGCCTACACCAGGTAAAAACCCACAATTATGTGCCTCTTACAGGCCCATATCGGTACTTAATCAAGACTATAAGATATTTATGGCAATTCTGGCCCATCGTGTGGATCAGGTGCTCCCTCTGTTAATCCATAAGGACCAAACCGGATTTGTCTGGTCCCACAGCACCACAGACAATATCAGATGAACCCTACAGGTTGTGCACCGGATGCAAACCGGAAGGACCCCATCTGTACTTGTCAGCCTGGACACCAAAAAAATGTTTGACAGGGTGGCCTGGTCATGTCTTTATGCAACTCTGCATAAGTTTGGCTTCTCCTCCTCTTTGATAACGGTCCTCCAAAATATTTACGCCTCCCCACAGGTGAGTGTTAAGGTGAATGGACACCACTCATCCTACTTTCCCCTGCACAAAGGGACAAGGCAAGGTTGCCCCCTCTCCCCTCTTTTGTTTGCCGCCTTCATAGAGCCACTGGCCCAAAAGATTAGGGAGGCGCCATGATTGGAAGGGGTAGAATTGAGCGGTGGGGAGCACCGGATAGCCCTTTACACGGATGACGTTCTCCTGTACTTGCAGAATCCTGAACAATCGCTCCCTATGATTAAGCGAATACTAGACTCCTTTGGTCTGGTGTCGGGGTGCAAGCTGAACCTAACAAAAACAGAGATGCTCGCCTTTCATTATTCCCCAACACAAAGCGTCTGGAGAGACATCCCCGGAAGATGGGATCTGGGGAAACTAAGATACCTGGGAATACATATTCCTAAATCCCCCCAGGAATTTTATAAACACAACTATGCTCCCTTTGTAGTACAACTTAAAGCGGATTTGGCCTCCTGGGCGATTCTCCCCTTGGGGCTGGCACGGAAGATTGACCTAATTAGAATGGTGGTCCTACCGAGAGCATTATACTTATTCCAAAATATACCTATTCACCTTCCTCTAACAACATTTAAGGAAATAAATCGCCACATTACCAACTTTATTTGGGCCAATAAGAGGCCCCGGGTACGTCTAAAAATCCTCACTCTGCCCTGGGATGAAGGGGGTATGGGTCTCCCAGACCTGAAACTCTACCAGCAAGCGGCAACTATGACAAGTTTGATGGCTAGACAAACCAAAACAAATAACCCACACTGGCTGGACATTGAACGAGGCCTGTTAGATGATCACACTTATTATAAGAATCTGTACCAGCACAATGAGGACAGTTGCCCATATAAGCTTACAAATCCTTGGCTGAGGGCCTCCATGAGAGAATGGCGGAGCATAAAACAGAATCATCAGTTGGCTTCTTTCTTACCACTTATTTGCCCAATTTCGAGCCTGAGTAACTTTCCCCCAAATAATCTAGACAGCAGTTTCAGGCAATGGGATAGGAAAGAACTGAGATATTTGGGACAAATAATGACGCAGGGCACAATGTGGACCTATGCGGAAATTCAGGAGAAGTACAACCTACCAAATAGGGACTTTTACAGGTATTTGCAGCTCAGACACTATGTGAGCTGCCTACCCCCCATGATCTGGGACCGAGAGCAGTGGCCACCATTGTTGCAGAGCCAGATTGTCCTTAATAAAACACTAAAGCAAGACCACCTAATATCAATGTACTATTGAGCCTTAAGGGAACAGAACCTCTCATGTACAGATAACATTCGCCTATAGTGGAGCCAAGAAACTGGCTACCCAGTAACACCTGAGGAGTGGCAACGAGCTTGGAAATGCTCAGCCAGAGTGACCAGCTCACACGTGTGGAGAGAATACATGTGGAAATGCCTAATCCGGTACTTTAGAACCCCGATTATTACCAGTCACTATAAGCCAGAGCTTCAGGCAACTTGTTGGCGCCTTTGTGGCAATAAGAGGGCAAACCATACCCACATAATGTGGGAGTGCCCACTTTTGAAGCCTTATCCGATGCTCCTGCAAACGCACTTTCAGGAGATATTTGACCCCCACTTTCAATTGACAGTGGAGGTGTTTCTGTTCTCAGTGCTACCTCGAAGCATGCAGGGCCCAATTACTACCCACTTACTTCCTATTCTACTAGCGGCGGCAAAGAAATCCATTACAAAGCAGTGGCTGGCACCTAAGATACCCACAATACAAGACTGGTGGGACATTACCAGACAAATATACACTATGGAGAAAATAACACATGGCCTAAATAACCAAGAAGAAAAGTTTACCACCAGATGGGCTCGGTGGCAGATATACTATATGTTAAGGGACCCTACCTTTGTACCATGAGAAAGGGGGATGAGATGGCTGGAGGTTTCTCTCTCTTTCCCCTCCCCGTTAGAGGGGAAGGGGATGAAGGACTGATGACCCTGAGGGCTCCTGGTCTGCCGCTGGGGAGGGTACTCCAGGGGGGTCTTGAGGCACATGATGCGGAGAAAGGCCCCCAAGGCATGAATCTGAGACATGCAGGAAAGGGTTCCCAGAAATGTAGCTAAGAGGAAACGCTGATTGTCTATTTTAAGAAGAAACTAAAGTTGTTAAAGGTTTTGGAAACCCAGTAATTCTTCTGTTGATCAGTAAGCCAGAATGGACTACTTACGATTTGCCTCCCACTGGAACTGAGCTTAACCTGGACGTTTAATCCTTAGATCTTATATTTGCTTTTAACTTGAGATGAGTTGCCCACACTGAAATAATTAATGTATATCCATATGAAGTTACCCTTGCTGATCTGGTTGACATGTATGTATATATGTTATGAAAAGAAAGTAAAGAAGATATTTACAAAAAATTAAAAATACATATTTAGCAAGATAGATAAGAAAGGAAAAAAGCATAAGAGTTTCCAGCCCCCAATTCCCCCATTCATAGTCCGTTTAATATAAAACTTCATAGGGAAAGTTATTATGAATTTTACAGTGGGGTCCGAGAAGCCATCATTTTGATTGGTTGACAGGCACTTTTGAGAGTGGATAAATTTTCCGACAACCCACGCAAAAGGTGCCAGTCAGTCAAGCTGGCAGCAACACTTCCAAGGAAATCAATGCACCCTTGAAAATTCAACCACTAAAAAGCTGCCATTGTTTCCCTTGCTAAGTGTGGCTGCAAACCACAACCTCAAAAAAAAAAAAAAGCCATGTCTGAATTTAAGTGCAGTTTTGATTACCAGATAATGAAGATCCTGAACAGGTCTTCAAATCCCTCTCTGCTGACAACATTAATTTGGCAGAAAACCAAACCATTGCTGAAAATGAAATGGCAGTCCCACCGCAGACAAAGAAGTTGCCTCAATCAAGTGAAAGTGCATTCATTTGAGCTACTGATCTAGCCTTCACCACTCGAACTGAAGCATTTTAATGGCTGTGTGTAGAGCCTACAACCATCTTGCTGTCTGTAGCTGAAAAAATTGAGTACCGTGGAACACATTTTTTGAGTCCTCAATGTATTCTTCCACAACTATAAATCACTATGTCAGCTGAAATAAAATACCCCCTTCTTTCTGTTTAGAATGTTGGAGACAACACTCCACGCTGCTTATCAGATGGCCATTAGGAAACTGAAACAGCTTGTTAAATATTGGTTGTCTATTAAACTGGGGATTTGTTTACCCCCTTTGAAATGCAACAACTTGCACATTTAAATACTTAGCATTTAAACATTTTCTTGCTACTAGCTTCAGTTGGACAGGTATTGTCTTTCAAGAAAGATTCATACCTCATAAATGTCACCCTTTCATAGCAACTAATCTAAAAATATTTACACTGTTTTTTTAACTTCTTAAGACACTATCTGATAAGCACTGTCTCAGACATATGCCAGGTCTTCTGTGAACTAACCAGGCTAAATATATAGCAATCAGTAGGCATTTTTTACTATGCTTTTTAGTAAAAAAATGTACTGAGCTACAGCAAACACATGCGCGCGCGCGCGCACACACACACACACACACACACACACACACAGACACATATACTGTACACGCCATCCTCACGGCCCCAACATTCAAAATAAATACTGCAATCTAATATGTTATAAAACAATAAAGAAACTGTGTATGTCAGTGAACACAGTGAAGTTTAGTTTACAGTAGATTTCCTTTAAATATTTCTTATCCTATATTTTGTATCCTGGATAGTGCAGGGGAGATGTTACATCTCATTGTCATAGGGCTCATTTTACACATTTTTGCACTGTATTTACTCAGGATGTCCCAGATTAGATGCAATATCTTGTTTTAAGTGAGTTCATGATTGTACCATTTTATAATGTATTTATTCAGGGTAACCTAGTCCAGATGTAAAATATTGTGTTCAGTGTGTTCTGATTTTACGCACTGCAGCATAATATTGTGTTGATGTAGAGCCACACTGAAAATAAGATGCTATGTCTTCTGTGAACTATCCAGGCTAAACATATAGCAATCAGCAGGCATATTCTAGGAAAACACATTGTAAAAATGTGTAAAAGGAAGTCCTCATTGAAACTGCCTCTCAGCACATCTGCATTGTGCAAATTCATTAGAAATAATGGGTAAAAGCATCCCAAAAGCTCTCCACAGCCATATCGGAGCTTGTTACAAAACAGAGCTAACTTCTCTGTCTGTGGAACTCTTGGAAGTGAGGCATGGAGTAGAACTGTGTGAGAGTATTACATACACTCTACCCCTGCCTGCTGCATGCCGATTGAGGATCAGAGACAAGCTGAAATCATTTAAATAGTTTTAAAATAATCCAGTAAATTTTACGTGTACCTTTAAAAGCAGAGACATGGTGCAAGAGAGTTGATATGTGTTGTGGTAGCCAGTAGCATCAGTGCCCAGTACAGCCTGTTTCAAATAATTTTTTTTTTAAGTTTAAATAATGCGAAACAGCAGTGACTTTCTCAGCCTCCTTGTATCCAGATACCCCTTGGTAAGCCACTTCCCCTCCTCTCCAAATAAAGATGCGATTAACAAGGGTATCGAAACTGCACTCAGACTTGTACATTTCATGGTTTGCTTGCAGTTCCTGCTATGGAGTTGAGTACAAAAGAGGAACTAGTTTCTTTATTGCAAATTGTATAATCACAACAATGCACTCAAGGGTGTGGGTTGTTGTGAGATATTTCCACTTTTGGTGTGGTTTTCTTCACTCAGACTGCAGCCTCATGACACACCAGACCAAACATGGGTAAATGCCACAGCAACCCACACCCTGGAGTGGGTTATCACTTAATTCTATTCATACCAATAGAATCACAACAATGCAATAACCAATAGCCTGGCACATTCATGAATGGCGAACCATTAGCTAATGGAGTTCTCTCTCCCTCCCTCCAATTTAGCTATTCAGCTCATGCATTTCGAATTTAATTATTAACTCAATAGGTATAATTTAAAAAAAGCAAGCAATACCTATATGTACTTAACATCTCCTTATTTAATTTTGCCCCTTCTATGTATTTATACTGTATAATAGCACTGTTCTGGCACTATGATATTTAAATCCACAACTTAGATGGAAATGTTGAATTTCAGTATATGAAACTGCAGTTAATTCCCTTTATTTAGCATTCATTTACTCTACCCCAAAGATTATCACAATATGTATTGCCATTGAAAATTTGCAAGGAATATTACTTCTTTAGGGAGAAACACTATCATACAGTGAAACATAACATTTAATCCATATCAGATCTACATATTAGCCGTAAAGAGTTAGTGTACTGCCTAAAACTAATATTAGTTTTCAAAAGCAGTTAACCATTACCTTTTATATCTGAGGTACTTTTTCTTTTCCCTTTGGTTAATTAGAAGATTGTTTACTTCACAGAACACTTCTGCTACTCTCAGGTTAAAGAGTTTGTAGTGGCACATCTTTGCAAGGAACAAGGGGACAGGCAGGATGACCCTCAGATGGAGAGGACTCTCCCTACCCTTGTTCATTCCATTCAGGAAAAGGGGGCTATACTGGCCCTCTATCAATTTCTCCTTCAGGACAAAGAATTCCAAGGCTGATATTTAGTTGATAAATGCCAGACTGAGGCTCGGGTGCAACTAACGGCAAAGGACTGGGAGAGAGAGAGAGAGAGAGAGAGAGTGGCTGGGCACCAGCAGGACTGCATCTTCTCCTCAGTAGTGGGAAATTTCTTGGAAGGTTCAGACCAGGTACATTATTATTCCTGTGCTTAAACTGAAATGGGACAGCAGTTCCATGGCTACATGCTGGAGGAACTGTGGGGAACCCAGAGCTACCCATTTCCACGTATTTGGGAATGCCCGGCATTGCAGCCATTCTGGAACAGCAGTGGTCAATAGACTGCAAAAAGTGTTTATAGTTGGAAAACCCCTCATGTTTCAGCATCTAGTCCTGGGTCTCCGAATGGTTTATGAGGGAAGGATGAATTGTACTTATGGGGCATATGTGTCAGTGCTGCTGCCAAAACTGTAACTAGAAGGTGGTTGCAGGGCTATCCCCCCTACTATACAGGAGTGAGAAGAGGTGATGTCATATATCTCAGATACAGAGCATCTCACATTCCAAGTGCAAGATCGGTTGCAAGCATTTCTCTTTAGATGGACCCACTGGGAACTCTTCCCAGGACTTAAGGGACATACAAGAGGAGGGAGGGGGGACCAATCCCATAGGAGGAAGACAAAATGTTGGTTAGGACTCTATCTTGATCATATATGGCATGCACCTTGTGTTGTTCCCATGATTTGTGCAATGCGTAGAAGCTGGAACCAGTAGATTGGGGCAACAGAGCTGCTTAGGACTTTTGCTGGGTGAGTGAGGTCTTGGAGGCTGGTTTAGACTGTATATCCATCCACTGCATTTGGAACGTTGGTCTCTAAGCATGTGAAACTACATATATACATGTGTAGATTGTGCTATAGACCTCTTTAATTAGTTAAGATAGCATGCCATCCATTTCATAAGTTTGAGTCGTTAGGTTTTGACTTTGTTTTTTCTGAAAAAATGCATACACTTTGCAGATATTTTCATGTACTTGAATGTTATGTAGCACTGTTATGTTCTGTAGGTGTATCTTACCAACTGAAATGTATATTCCCATGATATTGAAAGTGCTTACAATAACAAATGTTAAAAAAAGACTGTTTACCTGAAATTAGTAGGTGTGATATATGGAACAACACTCTGCATGACAGCTGACATATCTAGCTCTGTTCCCCCAATTACATATTTAGCATTATGAACTCACTGACTGTGACATCTCTGCTGCTTAAGAACAGCCACTCAGTAGCTGCCAGGTCAGTCACCCATGATGTCACTGTCAATTAAATCACAATGTTGATGATGCATTGGGGGGAATAGAGATATATATGTCAGCTGGCAGATTGAGAGCTGTTACGCACATCCAGCACAATATTATCACAGATAACTTTCTAATGAACAAAACGAAAAAGAAACACAAGAAATAAAAAATTACAACTGACTATTTCTTAATATTTGTATCATTTTCCTGTCTGTCTGCTTTGGGTCCACTAGCTTTTTAAACTTACATTGACTTTGGTCATAATAAATTTCATGAAACTAATTGAACATCTGTTTTGTAAAGAGAAAACAGCTACTACTAAATACCATATGTAGTGAAAACCATGTTAGGAGATATAAAATCCCCTTTCACCTTCCTCCTTTTAATTTTAAGTAAGTTGAACAGCGATATTCTCAAACACTTTGCTCTAAAGTTTCACCTTACAATTTAATGCTGTACAGATAATAATCATACCCTTTCTCTTTCCAGATGGTAATTCACAGATTTATTTTAAATGTGTAACTATCCTTTATGAACTTTGCTTTACACATAAGACCATGATTTGTATACAGAAACCCTTTTTCTTATCCCCCCTCCCTTTTTGTGCAATAGACTGCATTGTCAACATAGCATCTAAAAACAGAATAACATGTTCTTACTGCCTCTCCATACAAGCTGTTTCAGCGAAGAAACTCCAGAGGTACCATATTTGAGTTCTGGATAAATTCTCGTAAATCACACCAGACTGCTAGAAAACTGATTTAATGGTTTGCATTGTTACGATGCTGTTGGTTGTAATATGTTTGTGTCTTCTTTAATAATATTCCATACATGCTTCAGGGAGCTGAACTGAAGCTTCTCTGAAAAACATGAGAGACTGTTAATCGACACCAGCTAGACATTTCTCCTTCAAACAGACTCTTGGTAGATTCAATTCTGAGTAAATGGATTCTTGAGTTATCCAAACTAGTTAAAGAATTATGCATGCAGTATATGAATCGGTCCTTGTTTCAATGGAAATTGTTATGTTTAAATATCTCTCAATAAACTTGAATTACAGAAACAAAAAAAAATTCTCGTAAATTGGGTGGATCCATGAATTCATCTGGAGAAGGAGTGAAAAGATGAACGTCTGTTTCCTCTTAACAAAACATAGAAATATTTAATCCAGACATAGAGTACAATTTCTGTCTGCTCACTAGATATTATTCCTCATCGCAAAAGTTTAGATCAGGAACTCTGCAGCACCATTTTTTCCCATCAGGACTTGGTTTGGGGTCAAAGTTTACTTCTTCAAGCATGCGTTTCAGTATTAGAATTCCAGAGTGAGCTACATTCCCAAGACTGTCTATTGCAAATGCTTTCCAAAAAGAAAATCAGTTAACAGTC
The DNA here is from genome assembly GCA_016271365.2 of Neoceratodus forsteri. Classification (NCBI taxonomy): domain Eukaryota; kingdom Metazoa; phylum Chordata; order Ceratodontiformes; family Ceratodontidae; genus Neoceratodus; species Neoceratodus forsteri. Next base: position 212,833,579 of record JADMNL010000027.1, read on the forward strand.
TGTATCAAAGTTTCTATATCAAAATGGAGGAAAATGAAATATTCCATTCAGACCTCCTGTTTTATTAGCATAAGGGTCCCCAGATAGCCATACCAATCATGCAGCTACAATTCAACCTTGAATTTTAGAACAGTGTTAGACAGTATATGCAACAAACAAAAACAGACAGCACATTTTTCGCTCTCTTTCTATCTTTAAATCAAATGACAGACAAATCAAGTAGATTGTGACAAAAGCAAGTCTCCGATCCATCCCAAGCACTCTCCATACTGCCCAACCCTGATATCAGACCCATTTCAGAATTCCACAAAATGTGTGCTGGAATAAAACTGAAATACATTTTTTGAAGGTGTGAAGGCAGCCTAATATTCCATCCTACTTGAGTCACTCCACCACAACAATAACAATGCACTGTCCTCCATTATGAGGACGTAAGCTCATTACACTTTTAAAGAATATTTTATTTAATAACAAAAAGGATGCTGAAGAGCTGACACCAGCACCAAAGGGTTTGAGCCCACCTACTGGGACAGGACCAACTGTGACAGTCCCTGGACTCCCTCCTTCACCTCTGGTGGACCAGTGGATATAGATTACTTTCCTGCAACCTTGTATATAAAAGAAAGATTTTGGTAAACCTTCCACCTCTTTTCTTTTTTTTTTTATTTTTTTGTATGATTTTCTATGTTTGCTTAAGATAATTGTACTTATTGAGTACTGGCAAAGGTACAGACAAACTGGAAAACTGCCTGGTAATACTTAGAATAGTGAATCAGTTTTTATCGCAAAAAGAGAGAGAGAGAGAGAGAGAGAGAGAGAGCAATGCCACAATTATTTAGCTATTTGACCAGCTTTACATAAACATCAGCTAGTCAAACTAAATAAAGCTTAGGAAACAGAGGACTAGATTACAGGACCATGAAGAATTAGTCAGTAACATGACTTTATGACGAAAAGTCAAATGAATTGAAGAGTGTCAATCAAATCAAATCAATCAAAATCTTTATTTATCCAGGCGAGCATCACTGAACAGAGCTCTTTTACAAGATGGACCTGGTTAGAACAAGGTCACGGTATCATCATACATAAAAATATATATATATATATATATATATATATACACACATGTATATGAAAGTATGTAAACATATTCACATTGGTGCAAGTACTAAGAGGTTCAAATAACAACAAAGAGAAGAAAGAGCAGGAAACCATAACAGAGGAGAATCCAAATATAAAAAGGTCATAGCCACCATACATAATCTTGAATACATAAATACAGTTTCATATAGTCCATATCCACTGCAGAGAAATACCAGAGTGTCCACTTGCCAGGGGCAATCATAAATCTAGCCATGAAGAGGGCATAAGGGAACAGCCAACTAATGGCAGATGGGGGTATCAGGAGGGGAGTGTAATGTGTAAACGAGGGGATTTCAGGGTGAGGAGGGTAGCTCCCATAGATAGGGATATGATATAGAGGAAGAGGCAGGGGCTCATGGAGGGGGGGTAGGGAAGGGGGGACTAATATTGTTTGAACACATTAATATGGTAAATATACCCTGTGAGAGGTTGTGAAGAGAAAGCTGGAAGTAGGCCAATACCAAGAAGGGTAACAGAGACAACACAAATGGAACAGGTTAACATGACAACAAATTAGGGTAATGGAAAACAATTGCACTGTTCATTTCTGAGACGGGAGTATAAATACTTGAAGATAGAGATGCTGACGGGTGTCCTTAATTATAGCATTTTTTGCAGTTTGTTCCACAAGTAGGACAGTGTAAAGCTTACAGCAGCCCTGCCAAAGCGAGAGTTAACTTTGGGAACCTTCAGTAAGATGGATGTGCAACTTCTCAGGGCATAATTGCCTACAGAGTTTAGAGGAAGACAGTCTGTAATGTATTGGGGAAGTTTTTTGGAGATGGCTCTCAGGGTCTATAAGGCTACATTTCTATCATGCCTGTATTGAAGAGAAGTCCACCCCACTGCTTGATATAAGGAGCAGTGATGCGTAGAGTAGGGAAGACCTGTGATGAACCTCAAAGCTATATGATAGAGTGTGTCAAGTTTGGTGGGGTAGGAGGTAGGACATTGACTATACAGGAGGTCAGCATAGTCTATCAATGATAGAAAGGTTGCTTGGACCAGCTGCAGTTTAGCATCTCTAGTTAAGAAGTGGGCTATCCTAAAGAACAGGCCGAGTCTCTGTCGTAGTTTTTTGAGTAATTCTTCAATGTGCTCTGTAAATGAAAGCCTATGGTCCAGCCATACTCCCAGATATTTGAATTTTGAGATGAATTCCAACTTTTCACCTAGAATTGTAGTAATCTGTGGCATAGGTTTTGATAGGGCCGACTTTGCCGCTTAAACAGAAGGAGAAAAGAGCATTGCTTTTGTATTCTTGGCATTAAGTAATAGTTTTTTATTTAGAAGTTGGTATTGCAGCAGGTTGAATTCAGATTGAAGGTTGTTACATGCAGCTTGTAATGACGGATGGCTTACATAAAGAACTGTATCATCTGCAAACAGATGGATGTTGGCCTTGGTTATGCTTTCATCAATGTCGTTGATGTAGATTGCGAATAAAAGGGGTCCTAAGATAGAACCCTGAGGAACACCTCTTAGGAGAGGTTTGAGAGTCGAGAGATCTCCTTCGGCTTTGACCCACTGGAAGCGGTCAGAGAGGTAGTTGTTGAACCACTGCAAAGATAATGGGTCTACACCTAATGAGGTCAGGGAAGAGAGTAGCAGAGAATAGTCGACAGTGTCGAAGGCCTTACTCAGGTCCAAGAACACAGCACAAGTATAATTTCTGTTATCAAGCTCTCTTTGCCAATCATTAGTCACTTTGGCAAGTGCTGTGATGGTGCTATGTTTAGCTCTGAAACCTGACTGGACAGGGTTTAACAGGTTCTTAGCTTCTAAGTACTGCCGCAGTTGGTCACTTACGACTTTTTCCAATAATTTCGACAGAACAGGCAGAATTGAGATCGGTTTGTAATTATTTAGATTACAGAGATTTCCAGACTTGAACAGGGGTATGATGTGCATTGTTTTCCAGATTGAAGGAATGAATCCTTGGGTCAGTGATAGGTTGAATAAGTGGGTTATGGGAACGGCTAGCACATGAATGGCCACCTTCAAAAAATATGGTCCAGGGTGTCCACACCAGCACTTTTTTTTTTTTTACATCCAATTTCAGCAACTGGTCTTCAACTTCTTTCAGAGTAGTATGATGCAAGGAGAAGACTGAGTCGGTGACACTGGGATCAGCATCTTGATAATCCACCTGGAAGCGTATCAGATCTGCAGGGGAATTGTCGAATGCTAAGCCTGCAGTCGCAAAATGATTATTGAAAGCATTCAAAATTTCCAGTCTATCACTGATGGTATTATTGTTTAAAGAGATCTTGTCAGGTAATGAGACACCGGGCGTGTGACTGGACAAATCCTTAACGGTTTTCCAAAATTTTGTTGGATTTTTGGAGGCAGAGACAAATTCAGAATGATAGTAAGCAGCTTTTGTGTCTCTAACCATTCTAGTGCATGGGTTTCTTGCCCTCTTGAACTGGCACCAGTCCGTAGAAGTCTGTGTTTTGCTTGCTTTTTCCATAGGTTGTCTCTCTCAATCAATACAGATTTTAATTCTGGTATGAACCACCGACATGCATTCTTTGCTACTCACACCTTAACTATAGGGGCATATTTATTTAGGGCTTCTAGGATAATTTTGCTGAATATGTCAAACGCTGATTGTGCGTTTTTTGCCAGGTAGAATTCTTGCCAATGCAAAGAGTGTTTTAGTTTGTTGATGTAGGCAGAAAGGTCAAAGTTCCGTCTAGATCAAACTTCGGTGTAGCAGTTGGTTTGTTACTTGATCTTGTACAAGCGATAAAGGAATGATCATTGATATCACTGAGGAAGGTGCCAGCATAAGAGAAAATATGTGGTTTGTTCACTAAGATAACATCTAGCAGGGAGCTGTTATCCGTATTCTTTTTATTAATTTGTGTTGGTTCATCAATGAGTTGTGTTAATCCATGGGTATCACAGAAGGCTATGAGAGGTGCGGCGGTCTTGGATAGCCAGTCTAAATTAAGATCCCCTAGAATAATTATTTCTGAGGATTGTTGTTCGAGGATGTTGCTTAGATGAGTTAACAATTGTAGATCCACAGAAGGAGGTGTATAGCACCCTATAACACATAATGATGAAGTATGTGAGACTGCAACTTGAAGTGACAGGCATTCATAAGCATTTGCAACTGATGATGAATTTAGACATAGATGGCCGCCCCTCAACCCCTGGACTGTCTGTCTGTTCTAAATAGTACATAGTTATGGATGTTGACCTTTCTATTACATGTGGCTGGTCTAAGCCAGGTTTCAGAAATCACTAGGATATCCAGTAGGGTGTAGAGAACCCAGGCCAGAATCATGGAGAACTTTTTTAACAGACTGCATACATTAATATGGAGGAAACTCATGCCTTTGAGTGTGGCTAGGTCAGAAGGTGATGTGATTGCGACTGGTGGCCCAGGATTGAGTTCAACATTTCCTGAACACAAGAGAAGAGGGAGCAGTAATTTTCTTAGGGCAGCAATAGTTAGCTTAGTACTTGTATCCCCTTTTCGTCGTGTAGGTAGGTATTTTTAGCAACATTGAAACCACTGAATGCCCTAACTCCATTAGAAACCGGACTCTTAGCAGTGTAGGGAACTGCAAACTATTTTAATCCAGTTTCACACAACTTGTTTCTTGATAGGGAAGGCATCTCTCTTTTTGATAACCCCAGCTGGCGAACTGTTAAAAAATTTTATTTTAAGGATCACCTGGATGACCCAGCAGCAGTGTGTTGCGCTGCTGTGCTGATTACCTGGGTTCGAAGTGAGCCCGGGAAGTCATGTCAGGAGGCAGACCATGGCCGAGACAACTGGGAGGCAGTATAGCACAGTGGTTTAAGGCTCTGAGCTGCAAATCTGGAGACCTGGGTTTGAATCCCACAGCCTCCACTTGCATACTGTGTGACCTTGAGCAAGTCACTTAACTTCCCTGTGCTCCCAGGTCACACCTATAAACAAGCTTTCAGCTTAGTGTGTACCTGGTTAAACAATTGAAAAAAACAAACAAAAAAAAACTGTGACTCGAAAGTGCACTCATCCTGGGAGGGTCGGCGGTGGACTCTGCCACCACAGTAATCCCTACGGCTGGGACAGGGAGTTTTCTCTTGCCGCACAGGGGATGCTGTGGCTGGCCAACTGAGGTCCTTGTTTCCACCAGGGAAGGACGGAGAACAAAATCAAGGGAGAAAAACCCAGTAGCCATCTGAATGATGACCGGGTTCACCTGACAAGGGTATCTCCCTGTGAACAGGGTATAACAGTGCAACAAGCTACTGGCTGCAGCAGAAAAATCTCTATGGGATTTCTTTATTTTACATCCCTCAAATGAAATATTGTTGTGCTGGCCCGCTGGCGCTGAGGGTTGAGGCGCTAGATGCCACACCTCACGCCATGCTGGCAACCTGGGCTTGGGAGTGAGCTTGGGTTGCCTGGGGTTGGCAGGGGAGGGAGAGGATTGAGCATCCAACAATGGCTCTCCTCTCCCAGGGATGGAGGGAATGTTGTCCCACTCCTTGGCTGCCTTCTGGCAGAGGCCAGGTGGAAGCACTGGAGCTAGGAAGACAAGAGCATGGCTATGTGGTGCGCCTCCACATGCACCTGTTCAGGGCCATGATGAGGAGGAGGGATGAATTGTGGAAAAAGAAGGGTGACCGCAGGCTCCTTGAAGCCCTGCCAGCCAACCAGTGTTCAACTCTGCCACTGGACCACCTGAAATAGCCCCGATCTGGATTGTGTCCTGGGTGGGGGGAGGATGGCCCTCCCCCTTTCCGCACCACCATAGGGAGAATCCATGGGGGAAATGGGGCTTGGGGTACTGGGGGAGCGGTGGACAGTCTCAGGTGGCGGGTAGGGCTGGGTGAAAGTTCAGAATTCCTCTTCCACTAAACTTCAATGAAATTTTGGAAATTTTGCGGAAGTTTCGAAACTTCCACCATTGGCAAAATTGTGGTCTACCGCAAATTTTTTAATGAATTGCGGAATAATATATATAAACTGCGGGATTTATTCAATCCAGCAGTTTAATGTATAATTTCGTAATTGTATCCTAAAGTCAAGTGTAATACAGAATACAGCCCCCCCACCCCCTGTCCAATAAAATACCCTGGTGTCTAGTGGTCCCCCCACCCGCTGATTGCAGGGCCCATTTGTAAAAAAACTCCTGTCCTAAATGGCCCTCACCCAGCCGATCGTGGGTCTAAGGTAGTAAAAAAAAAAATATTCTGATCGTTGGTGTCCAGTGGTCCCCCCCCAACCTACCAATCGCAGGTCCTTAAAAATCCCTGTGATCCCTGCCGTGGCCACCCTACACCCGCCGATCGCAGATCCAAAGTAAAATAAAAAAAAAAACTCTGATTGATCTCTGGTATCCAGTGCCCCCCCCCACCAATCATTGCCCCAAAAGTCAAGTCAAGTCATGCTTTATTTATAAAAGATGCTTTTCAAACACCAAAGCGCCTGTACAACATACGATCATAAAAACAATTTCATGCAGTTAAAATCCCAAACCATAAAACGTAATTCAAACAGATTAAATAGCATCAGGGAATGCCAACTCAAATAAATAGATCTTCAACGCAGACTTAAATGTCTCAGTGGATAGGCACTCTCTCACCCGACGAGGTAGAGAATTCCACAGGGTCGGGGCCACAGAAGCAAAGGCTCTGGCCCCTGAGGTCTTCACACAGACCCTGGGAACCTCCAGCAATACCTCGTTGGTGGAATGGAGTGGGCATGGAAGCAGTGGGAACAAAGGTCTTGCAACTAACATGGTTGGTTCCTGTTCGTGTAGGGCCTCGTAGGTCAGCAAAGCGATCTTGAAGGTGATCCTTCACCGCACTGGCAGCCAGTGCAGTTGGCGGAGCACAGGTGTGATATGACTAGATCTTGACAGGCCATTCAACAATCTGGCTGTCGCATTCTGCACCAGCTGCAGGCGGCAGATGTTCACCCCCAGGAGCCCTAGGTATAGAGCATTGCAATAATCAAGGTGCATGGTCACAAAGGCATGGACCAACATTGGAAGATCCTCGGGTGAAACAAGGTGTTTTATTCGGGTGATGTTCCTCAGATGGTAAAACGAGGTCTTGACAATGGCTGACACCTGAGACTTACGTGTCAGTTCGCCATCAAGTACAACCCCCAGATTCTGCACCCATTCTGAGGTCCTCAACTGGATGCCCCCAGTATAAGCCTGGATGGATGACCAGGAGGTAATCCCTCCGCCCAATGACCTGGGGTCCACCACCAACACCTCGTTCTTATCCAGGTTCAATCTCAACCAGCTGGCACTCATCCAGTCTTGAATCTCAGCAAGGCAGTTGTTAAAGACCGAGACAGCATCACCCTGTTCAGGCACGAAGGACACGTACAGCTGAGTATCATCTGTGGAGCAGTAAAAACTCAGCCCGTATCACCTTATAATGTCTCCCAATGGCAGCATATACACCGCGAATAACATGGGAGACAAAACAGCCCTGCAGCACCCCATATGACAGGGGAAAAGGGGCCGAGGAAAAAATCCATGACACCACACTCTGAAACCTGCCCATGAGGAATGAATGGAACCATCTGAGGACTGTACCTGACAGTCCACAGATCAGCCACAGGCACTCCAGTAATACCCCATGGTCCACAGTGTCAAACACTGTGGAGAGATCAAGGAGAACCAAAATCGAATGGCTCTTCTGATCCCTCGCCATCAGGAGATCATTTAGTACCTGAACAAGGGCCGTCTCGGTACTGTGCCTCTTCCTGAAACCAGACTGGAGAGGATCATAGACCTTGTGGATGGTAAGATAATCCTCCAACTGCAACGAGACTATCTTCTCAATAACCTTACCCACAAAGGGCAGGTTAGAGACAGGTCTGTAGTTCACGAGACAGTCTGGGTCGAGGGAAGATTTCTTCAAAAGGGGTGTCACCACCACCTCCTTCAAGGGTTGTGGGAACAAACCCTTCTTCAGCGAACACCAGACAATCTCAGCCAGGACCAGTCTGATGACATCCACGCACTCCACCAGGAGATGAGTCAATTGCAAGCCCCCAACAATCTTCACAATATCAGTGATCGCTGGCTGATCAAAATTTGCCCAGACAGACTGGGTGCTTGTAACCTCCCACCAACAGTCACAACACTCAATGGAACATGCTAGCTGGATCTTCGACCTAATGGTGGTAACCATATCTTCAAAAAATTGAGTGAACTCCTCACACTTCAATTGTGAAAACACTCTTCATTTCTGAAGACAGGCTGGATTGCACAGTCTGGCAACAGTTCAGAAGAGCTGAGCCACTTGGTTTCTTGCTGCAGAAATCTCCCTGGACAGGAACTCTGACTTCTTACGGGAGATTTCTGATTGATAGTCCAAATAATGAGCCATTGTTAGTCTAAGCTTGTCATCCTCCAGACTGGATTTCCACCAGCACCATTCCAACCTTCGTCTCACTTGCCTCAACTCCTTCAAGGTCCCGTCAAACCACGGGGACCGAGGACAAAGAGTGAGTGGGTGAACACGAACAGGAGCTATGGAATCCAGGACCACTGATACCGCACTATTATAGTACAGTACAAGGTTCCCTGGATCCAAGCATTCCATCGGTCTAACCGATAGGTCCAATATCGCCATTAGACCCTCGGGATCACACCCCTTAAAGGGCAGTACTGGACCATCTCCAAAGGGGCAGGTCTATTGGGGGGAGCTGCGCAACTGAGCCCAATAGTGTGATGGTTGGCCCAACTGACCGGTTCCACCACCAGGTCAGAGACCTCCATCCCCAGGAGGAACACCAGATCCAGACAGTGACCACAACTATGGGTTGCAGAGGTAATTACGTGTGTGAAGCCCAACAAAATCATCAGTTGGAGGAAGTCCTGACCAAAATGCGAGAGTTCATCATTGACCCAGGTGTTGAAATCCCCCAGGACCAACCACCTGGAGGACTCCAACACCCTGTCGACCACGAAGTCTGCAACTTCCTGCAGGAAAGCTTTCTTATCCCTGGGTGGACGGCAGACGAGGAGCATCCTGCAACCCACACCTGCACCCAAGATACAGTCGAAGGATCTGATGGCCCCCATTGGAACATCTAGAAGGTCCAGTTCTGTCTTAAAATAGATGGCGACACCCCTTCCCCTACGATCCAATTTTGGGTGGTGTATCACCGAGTACCTGGCTGGAACTGCTGATTCCAATACAGGGCCAGCACTTTCATCCAGTCAGGTTTCGGTGATGCAAGCCAGGTCAGACGTTCCAACAAGATCAGCAATTAATGCTGTCTTGTTCTTTATCAACCTGGCATTGCATAACACTGCCTGAGCTGGATGGGCTGATGAGGAAGAATGTGTCATTTGCCCACTGCTAGTGGACCCCTTGGGTATGGGAACCAGGCAGGGAGGACCGCTTTCATGGACCCATTTTGCCCCAGGGTGCCTCCTTGAACCCACTACCCCAATCCGCCCACTCCGCTCCACCCCCTCCCAGGCCAAAGGCCCTCTCCCCTCAGGCCCCCCACCCTATCCCCAAGGCCCAACACCTATAGACCTCAGCAGGCAGTGGGGGACAATCGAAGGGACGCAGGTCCCTCAGCCTGGAGGTGGAGTAGTGCCTGTCCACTAAAGAATGCCTCAGCACATCTTAACAACCCAAACTCCTAGCAGCAGTACACACTATACTATATATTACTTTTGTGTCTCTATATATATATATATTATGGTAGCACGGTAGTGCTACCATAGTTAGGGTTGAGGAGCTATTTCTATGTTAAACCCCAAAACTTTGCACCTTAATAACTTTGCAACCGTATGACAGATTTGGCTGAAATTTGGAATACATAATCAAGAACCATAGGCCTTGGGATCTGCCAAGTTTCGTAGTGGTCGGATATATGGCTGCGGAGGTTATTAAACGTGATCTGTCTTGTGCATTCAGCTTTTCTGGAATTCTCACGGTTGGACTGCAGGTCAGACGGTTTGGCGGACCAGTCCGAAATCTTCAGGGAATGTGCGGCCAGGGTCCCTGATGTGCCTTTCAAAGATTTCATGAAAAATATTAAGCGGTTCAAAAGTTATTCAAAAACAGTTTCCATTATAAGTCAATGGGAAAAGTTAACAAAAGTTCAACACTTTCGCAAATGCATTTTTACTTTCGAAATCGGCCATTTTGTTTTCAGTTGGTGATCAGAAAATGGTTGGCATTTAAATTTGGGACCCTCTAGCAACCTAATTCTTTTTGTATTCACCTAGTCGGACCCTGAGGATGCTTGCCATGTCTTTATTTTGTGGTAAAACACCCCAGAAATATGTTTTCAAATTTCTGGAAAAAGTACTATGAAATTACTTTACGTGCTCCGAAAGTGTCGAACTTTGAGCTTTTGTAAATTGCGACAGTAATTTTTCCATCTGTGGGACAGTGACAGTGATTCTTTGGCACTGCGCTGCAAATGAACCGTTGGGAGTTTTGGGATGAAATTTGGAGGGAACGGAGCCGACATCTCACAGATGTGCCTTTCAGTGTTGTATTGAAAAAATATTACACGGCGGCAAAGTTACGGCACTCCAAAGTTAATGGTTTTTCCCATAGGATAACATTACGGCGCCCGACGCATTACAGAAATCCTTTGGCACCCTGCTGCAAAATAACGGTTTGGTCTTTTTTCCTGAAATTTGGAGGGAAGACAGCCAACAGCCCACAGATGTGCCTTTCAGTAGTTTGGTGAAAAAATATCACACGGTGGCAAAGTTACGGCACTCCAAAGTTGATGGTTTTCCCATAGGATAACATTACGGGCCGACGATTACAGAAATCCTTTGGATCCCTGCTGCAAAATAACGGTTTGGTCTTTTTTCCTGAAATTTGGAGGGAAGACAGCCAACAGCCCACAGATGTGCCTTTCAGTGGTTTGGTGAAAAAACATTACAGGGAGGCAAAGTTATGGTGCTCCGAACTTTTCTTTTTTTCCCATAGGATAACATTACGGCGTTCGCCGCGCCTTTCAGGGCCCGTATCTCGGAAACGGTGCGAGATACGGACTTTTCGTCGGAAAACTTCTTAGCCCTCTAATGGGGCTAAGATTCAAATTAGCCAGGACAGTTGTAAATAATATGACTTTTAAATTTTTTTTCTACGTCATACGGTTCCTGAGATATAATGTATTTAGTATTCCAAGATCTCATTTTCTGTGCCGATACTCATTATTATGCATACATTATTTGTACTCACTGTCTTTCTCTATGCAGGTTTTGGGGAAAACCAGCCTGTGCGCTTACATTACTGTTACTGTTGCCCTTTCCGCTTGCGGTTCCGTACCATTTCACTTACCGTTGACGTCTGCGCCACCATGTGCGTTATCCTTTGCGTTTTCATTTGCGCTTGTGTTTCTGTTATTTTTTGCCATTTCTGTCTACAGTACTGTTTATCTTTCTGTTTCATTTTACGTCACCATGCCCATTGACATTTCTGTTTGCAGGCACCATGTTACTATGTGACAACACATCACGTGGCAGACCATTCCCGTCTACGCCACCATGTGCGTTACCCTTTCTGTTCTCATTCGTGCTTGTGTTACCATGTGCGCCACTGTTAGCATTTCTGTTTGCGTTGCTGTCCCTGTTAGTATGCTACAAGACATCATAAGGGCCCCGCGCTCTCGCCACCGCATTACATTCACTATTTCTCGTTATCATTCTCAAAAAGAAGGGAAATTAGAGGCAAAAAACTCTGTTTAATGCATTAGTTAGGGTCGTTCCACAGCGACAAAAGTGAGGAAATTCGCTGTTAGGGTTGAAAACCCCCCACCCCCAACCGGCATTGGGGTGTGCATTGGGATCGTGGGTCCTAACTCTCACCCCATTCTCCTATACTTCTGCTGCTTTACACATGTCATGGGGTGAGAGTTAGGGCCGATGATCCCAATGCACACCCCAATGCCACCATGTGCGTCATCCTTTGCTTTTCATTTGCGTTATGCTTTCGTTACTTTTTTTTGCCATTTGTGTAATCTGATTGTTTCTCTTTCTGTTTCACTTTGCGTCACCATGCCCCTTGACACTTCCATTTACAGGCACCATGTTACTATGTGACAAGACATCACGTGGCACACCGTTCCCGTCTACGCCACCGTGTGCATTACCCTTTCTGTTCTCATTCACGCTTGTGTTACTATGTGTGCCACTGTTAGCATTTCTGTCTGCATTGCTGCTCCTGTTACTATGCCACAAGACATCATGTGGCGGGAGCGCGGCCACCACATTACATTCACTATTTCTCATTATCATTCTCAAAAAGAAGGGAAATTAGGGGCAAAAAAATACGTTTAATGCATTAGTTAGGGTTGTTCCACAGCGACAAAAGTGAGGAAATTCGCTGTTAGGGTTGAAAACCCTAACTCCGAATCACCCCGCACCACCACACACACACAGACACACACACATTCAAGTATGGGGAGGACCAAGTCAACACAACCAATGACAGACATCCAGCAGCAGGTGACAGAAATAACAAACAATTGTCTAAATGTACTACGAGACATCCCCACCCACCTGACCAGGTACTGCATGCTCAGTGGAGATCAATCAGAAACTGAGGCCATGTACACCAAATGTACACGTCCCTGATTGCAGCTGCACACAACGTACTCACACTTAGTAGTTGCATGGCCTTACTTACCGATGCCCCACACCAGACCACACCACTTGTGGGGCCACCTGAGCAATAGAGTTCAGCAAAACCAAGGAGTTGTATGATATAATATCTCTGATTATAACAAGGGTTTGAGAAATGCAGCTTTCTAATTGACTGTAAACATTGTAACAGCCTTATGTTTAGTTTTTATTAACATACATGTAGAGCCTAACCATATGATAACATGGTTTAATGTTGTTTAAAAACAGTTTATTATGATAGCAATAAGCCACTCCAGGTATTATGTTAATGGTCAGTTTATCACTGTCTAGCAACATGTGGCACTCGGCCATGCCTCATTCAACATTAAACCCCTACAGGGTGATTAACAGACCATTTAACATAACTGTTGGTCATGCCTTATTGCTTAATTGTCTTTATGAGTAGATACTCTCCTCTGCTAGGCACTGCAGCAGCTTTGCAACACAGTGTCCCACCCAGTTACACCATACACTGTCTAGTTACTGGAGAATGGCTGTGAATATGAACTCATGAAGATGAACAGTGTAACTTGTTCATTACAGTCATCAAACCCTAGTGTGATTATAACTGACAGAGTCAGTGATGAGGATAACCCTGCTGTCCTAGTACACTTACCCATTATGAGTTAAATCAATACTAAAAGACATTCTGTTTATATCTACACCATACCTACTTGATTCCTGTTGTACCACAATTAACATAGTTATCACTTTGATAGCATCAGTGACAGAAGTGTGGCAACCCAAACAGTAGGCATACAGCCTGAGTATGAAACAACTGTTAAAAAAAAAATCACACTGTGTCCATAAGTGGCATAGATCACTCATTGCAACAATAGTAAATGTATTACTATTTGAATAAATTAGTCATCACAGATGCAATGAGATTATCTTTATCAAGTACAACATACTCAGTAAGTGCCTACATGAAAATCTATCCTATATACATCTCCGATACAGGTACATCATTGTTGGCTCAGTAGTGCTATGATATTTAGAAGTTGCTTGGCCTGATCCATGCAATTACAATGTTTCTTACAAAGAATACTTACTGCATCTTTAGTATTGAAACACACTGAAGGTCTATGTATGTACATCAGCAGTACACCTTCATCAGTAAGAATGCATGTGATACTGGCATACGAATTTCACAGCGTTGAACAGGCAATGCTTTTCCATACATTTACATCAGCCTTCTATGTTGAGTAAACCATTGCAGTAAATGTACTACTATGTAAATCACCTACTAAATGTATCACTACTTTTATCTTGAGCATGCTAGTGTCTTGTAGTTAATTTATGTGCTTCTCTTAATTAATGTATACTCACTAGTGTTAAAACCTTTCTACAACTGTCATCATGCACCTTCAGCATTTATATTGAATAACGGCACAGTACCAGTTGTGGTGTGGTGTGGCATCGGTAGGTAAGGCCATGCAACTACTAAGTGTGGTACGTGTGTGCAGCTGCAATCAGGGATGTGTATGTTTGGTGTACATGGCCTCAGTTTTGCTGTTGATCTCCACTGAGCATGCAGTACCTGGTCAGGTGGGTGGGGATGTCTCAGAGTACATTTAGACAATTGTTTGTTATTTCTGTCACCTGCTGCTGGATGTCTGTCATTGGTTGTGTTGACTTGGTCCTCCCCCATACTTGAATGTGTGTGTGTCTGTGTGTGTGTGTGGTGCTGGGGTGAATTTGGAGTTAGGGTTTCAACCCTAACAGCGAATTCCTCACTTTTGTCGCTGTGGAACAACCTAACTAATGCATTAAACAGAGTTTTTGCCTCTAATATATATATATATATATATATATATATATATACACATACACACACACACATATATATATACATATATATATATATATATATATATATATATATATATATATATAGTCATGTAATGGTGAATTATACCCTATTCTCCTGCCCACTTATTCTGTAAACTGGCGTATCTCTGTGCCCCCCCTCCCCTTCTCTAGTATAATAAACATAGTTATGGAGACCATCAATTGATAAAATTCTTCCCATCAGTTAAAATGGATTTAAGAGAAGTACCTGGCAAGTGCCAATCAGTCTCTAGGAGAGCATACTTAACCTCTCTATTATATGAATGCCTGAAAAGCTAGTATAAATGTATATATAAAAAGAAGAGATTAACTGATTTAGCACAGTCATGCAAAAGTTTTCTTTGACATAACAATGATGAGTTTTACTCATATGTGTTGTTGTGTGATTTGCACTTGTATATAATTTTTTTACTTTTTTGTATATTCACAATGAGCTAACACATATGGTGTATGTCACTTTAAATTTGCACCTTAAAAGAGAAGTGTTGTCCATCATCTGGTAGACCTGCCTCCACAGGAAGGCCTTGTGTTGGGCCGAAGCGCTAGGGGATGTAGGGTGCTGTCCTGGCACCTTTACTACAATAAAGCTGCACCTTTGAAGCTTTAACCTTTTTTGGATGCTTATTTCTGGTATGAGTGTGGAATGTCCTTGCAACACTATACAAACGACAGTTTTCACTCAGACAAGACAAATTAATCCAACATCCCCCAAAAACCCAACTCAACCCCTTAAAATGACACACAAAACTAAATGTAATACACAATAAACATAACAATTAAGGTACCACAATAAAATGCTCGGGTTAAATGATTTAAATGTTTCATTGTTCAAAAGAGTTGCTCAGTCTCTCATAAAAAGTCCAGATGAATGTCCCTTCGCACTCTCACTGCTTAGCACAAAAGTTCCAATAAATACTCATATAGGCAACCATCTCTCACATGGATCTCAGAGAGCACCGCAAAATAAAGTATAAATTTTTGCCAAAAGGCACTTCCGCTGCCTTATAACCAGTTAAAGTCAAATCGACCACAGTTCCAACCAGCTCAAATTTCAAAGACCCATCCATGGAACAGTCAGAGGGAAGGGAAAAGATCTTCTTTGAAGAGACGCTACTCAGCTCTACAGATCTTGTAGTCAGCCAGCAAATAGCCCTCACTCCTTACTGTGCAGACCTTACCTGAAGCAGTCATCTCCACAGCTGCCCCAGGGACAATTCACAGGCCACCCACAATAGGAGACAGAAGTATTGGTTGGGGTCATGGAGGAGGAACCCCCAAAATGCCAGCTGTCCCATAGGGAAAAGAGGCCAAAATAATCCCGCCCTAGCGTCCCAGGGACACGACCAGCCTATGCTGGATGCCCCCTAGAGACCTAAGAGAACCCCAGAACAAGGGACAGCCCTTCAACTGGCCCCAGACTAGCGCCTCCTGTTTGGGACTGGGCTCCACCACCAACCCCCGGAGGACAGCCATCAGGGAGCTCCAAATCCAGATCCCACAAACCAAACTCCAAAGATAATTTCAGGGCTCACTTACTGTCATCTAGTTCAACAGTCCTTTCCAACAGAATGGCTCAACAGTCCCACATAGTTAAGACTCCATGATCTTATGGCTGCAAAAGTCCACCAGCCAAAATGCATCAACACTATTCCGGCCTGCATGTCCTCGCCAGTAGCAATCCTCTGCAGTCCTCCACACCTCCTCAATGATTCCACGTTCTACCTGGTATCCAGTGACCAGTATCATACATCTCTGCAATCGTCTGGAGCTGGTTGGTAAGGACAAATTTTAAATGCTTATGCCACCGTTTATCAGCAATATTTGGCTTGCTTATTACAGACAAACAGCACAAAAGCACTCTGTGATGACTTAAAGCACCATGTGTGTTAGCGGCAACATACAACGAGAAATGGGAGCCTATCCTAAACACCCGGGAATGCTTAAGCACTAACTAGCTAGCTCACTTTAATCACTCACTAAACTAGCTTGCTGCTAACTCAGAGGCAGTATAGTGCAGTGGTTTAAGGCTCTGAGCTGCAAATCTGGAGACCTGGGTTTGAATCCCACAGCCCCCACTTGCATACTGTGTGACCCTGAGCAAGTCACTTAACTTCCCTGTGCTCCCAGGTCGCACCTGTAAACAAGTTTTCAGCTTAGTGTGCCACTCCTGGTTAAACAATTAAAAAAAAAGAATAAAATAAATAAGACCAAAAGAAAAAATAAATAAAACAAAATACAACAGTTAAAAACGACTGCTGCTACTGATGGCTAGCCCAGTGTGGCTGTCGCCACAATTCCCTGGTGTCTAGTGATCCCTCCACCCCATCCAAGATTTCCTTGATAAAAAAAAAAGGTCCGCAGTCCATCGGCTCCGGCCTCCATCCCAAAAATCCTTCTTTATTTATATATTTATATTATTCCCTGGTGTCTAGTGGTCTCCCCAATCCCGTCCATCGTCCTCTGTAAACAAACAAACATCATATTCCAGGTGCTCAGTGGCCCCCCCCAGACAGTTAGTCTCACTACCTTGTTCCTGCACCGACCCGAAACGGGCCACCGGGTGCAGCCCTTCTTCTCTCCACTGTTAGCAGCAGCCCACTGACTTGTCAATGAATGAGCGTGAACTTAAATACAAGCACACGCTCATTCACTGACAATTCAGTGGGCTGCTGACCGCGGAGAAGAGAGCAGGACTGCGCCGTGGCCAGCCCAGGGTTGGGGAGCGAACAGGGTGGGGGGACTGTCGAGTGGGGGGATCCACTAGACACCAGGGAATTGTGATTACGTGTTTTTTTTTTTTTTTTTTTTAACAGGGTATGGGGATGGGGGGCACTAGACACCAGGGAATAATATAGATTATGAAAAGAAAAATTAATGGACCAGATTTTTTGTTTTGTTTTGGAGGTCCTGGACAGGGAGGGGGGCCGCTAGACACCAGGGAATTAAAATCTTTTGTGGGGCCACGAGCAGCGGGTGGGGGACCACTAGACACCAGGGATTAAAGTTTTTTTGCATGAATAGGACCAGCGATCGGCAGGTGTGGGGGGGGCACTACACACCAGGGATTGGAGTTTGTTTATATATATAAAGTCCTGCAATTGGCAGGTGGGGGGACTGGGGCGTGGATTAACGTATTAAACTGTGGGGGGAAAAAGCCTCAGAACTGACCACTGACAGTGATCAGTTCTGTGAATTTTTTTCCTCACAGTTTAATACATTAACTTGCAGCCAATACATTTATTCCGCCCCTTTAAGGCAGAATTTCTGCAAAAGTTGTGAAAATGATTTCTGAACTTTCACAAAAATTCTGCCGGTGGAATTTATTTTTCATACACCCCTAGTGGCGGGTAGGGTGGAGTGTTCTGCCTGCGGTCGCCTGAGGGAAAAACAAATGAAGAAAAAAAAAAAAGCAAATGTCTTGAAAACCCCTTTTAATGCATATCTTTTGTTGAAAATTAAGTAATCTCAAAATAAAACAGTGAGATCTTTCATTTGGTCCTGGTTTAGCTTTAAGGGACTGAAGGGCTCTGTCAGAAATGTAATGTTTAGTGTCGGGTGAAGGCCCTGCAATTTGGGTTAGTAGCCTGTTGGAAAATGTTGTTGGGGTCACTTCCTTGGATATATCTTCGTGGAGCACAAAGATTCTTAAATTATTCATCCAATTCCTGCTTTCAGGAAACTCTAATTTTGCCTCCATCTTCACTGTTTTTTTTGCTGTTAGAAATTCTTTCCACCTGTTCTTTTTCTGTCCTGTCCTCTATCCGACTTGTTCTTGACTCTGCATCCCCTTATTCTTATTTTGTGCTTTGAAAGTTCTTGCCTCGTTTCTTTTAAACCAGTAGCCATATCATTTAAAGTTCATTTCATGCTAGAAATGTCAGTCATTAACACATCAGCAGTTTAGGAGGCACTTATTTTTAGTGTCAGAGTCCCCTTGACTATCTGAGCTATTGCTTGACACTGGTGACAGTCTTTTCATGAGGTTTGAATGCTGTAGCACTTCAAACAGATTTTCTTGCATAATGTTGGTATTTTGTCTGCTTCAGTACTGTTTTAATGAATTAAATGTGTTGTAGTTAAAAAGATACTTCCCTTTAGATCTGAAAAGTTGGAGTGGTCTATCACTATAGCTGACAGCTCATCAATTGTCCTTCAGTAACACAGCCGCTCTTGCGTTTATTTTTAATTTTTGCTTGTATATTTTTCCCCCTCCTGACCGGCCCCCTCAGCCCTGTCAACCCGGCATCCACTGGACTCACCTTCAGCTCTTACAAGGTGCCAGCTAGCTGGGTGTGGCGCCTGTGATGGGCTGGCATCATCCGGCCGATCAGGATATTGTCTGGCTTTTCTTCCCGGTCCCCGAGTGTAGCGGAGAGGTGTGCAGTGATGCCAATAGCTGAACCGCACACACTTCCGCATGCGGCACACAGGGCATCTGCCCTGCAACCACCCCCTTCATCTGTGGGTCCATTGCGCCATCCCCCAGCCACTGCTAGGGGACAGGAATGTAGAGTATTAAATCAATTTTGGATGGAGATCCAGATAATTTTAAGGAGGATCTTCTCCCTACAACTTACACTTAAATTTGAAAACCTGGTATTGGGGTTGTCTCCTTCTTAACTTTGCAAATCCGACCAAAAGTACCTCTTCTATATTCTAGAAATAGCTGCTAATAAAGTGAGTGGTGACCCAGAAGTGGTTGAGTACTAATCCACCTGAAACTACACAATGGTGGCAGCTGATTCATAAAATTAGACATATGGAAGCTACCACAGCAAGACTGAATCTCCAATTAGAAAAATATGTTAGATGGTTACCCCTTTTTTCATATATCAGAGACAGAGGGTATTCCCATTTTAGACCAATATCTGACTTAGTTGACTAGACCTAAAAATTACAAAGTGATACGATATGGAAATATTCCCTTTTACTTTTTCTCACATAGATAAAGGAAAACCAAAACAGAGGAATGATGAAATACACAACGGCCAAATTATTTAGTTTTTTCTTACATTTTATTGCTCTGTCGATTACAGAATAGGATGGAGTTGAGTGAAACTGTTAAGCTTTTATTGTGGATCAATATATACATTCCTGCTAATGGGTAGCCTGCTTGGAAGAGGCACCTGTAAAAAGAACAGAATGAAGATAAGTTTAAGACACAAACTTAGGCGAATATGCATGTAAAAGGCTGAAATTCTGGCTGTATACATTTTTCCTGTCTAGATCTGTATTTTTTGTGTACCATAACATATCAACTTCTATATGATATATATTTCTGTAAAATGTATATTATTTTTACTGACTTATGAATAAAATATACAAGTTCAAAAAAAAACAATACTACATCCCCAGCAGTGTATTCATGCCCTCCTTCTCACTGTGCAGGGACACCTCAGTGAGGGTCTGTTCCACCACCCTCTCTGTAGGAGGACTGGCTGTGCTCCTGTGCCACCGCCTGTGGCAGTCTGTGACCACTTTACAGTTGGTAGCATACACTTCACAGTGGACCAGAGGTCACGCCACTTGTGCTTGATTGCTGCCAGTGTGTGTGCCTCTGGCCCAGCAGCATTCACAGTGGCCTCAGTATCAAACCACAGCCTGGCTTTTGTTTTGGAAGGCATCTTCAGGGGCTCTACTCAATACAGATCAAGTCTAGGGGCCCACGTACCTGGCGTCCATATAAGAGTTCGAAGGGGGAAAATCCTGTTGACTCTTGGGGCACTTCCCTGTATACAAGACAGGTGGGGAAGGTATTTCTCCCAGTCCCTCCCATGCTGTTCAGCAAATTCTCAGAGCACTGACTTCAGCGTACCATTGAATCTTTCCACAAACCCATTGGCTTGTGGGTGATATGGTGTCATGCATCTCTGCACCACCCCACACTTCTCCCATAAACATTTCATCAGGTCCGACATGAAGGAACCCCCTCGATCGGTGATAACCTCCTGCGGAAACTCAACACGGGAGAAAATCCCAAGTAAGGCATCTGCCACTTTGTCTGTCCTCAGTGAGGATAGGGTGACTGCCTCTAGGTACCGGCTGGCATAATCCACCACAGTCAGGATGAATCTCTTCCCTGAGGAGCAGGGAGTATTTAAAGGCCCCACAATATCCATTCCCACCCTCTGGAATGCCTCCTCCACTATGGGCAATGGAATCCGGGTGGCTTGGGTTTTCTTGCCCACCTTCCCTATTTCTTGGCACCGGAGACAAGACCTGCAATACTCCTTCACCTGCTGGGTGAAGTTAGACCAATAGAAATTCTGGGCCAACCGCTGCATAGTGCGCGCGATTCCCAGATGACCAGACAAGGGAATACCATGTCCAGTCTTGAGCAACTGCTCACGATACCCCTGGGGAACGACAAGTTGCCTGCCTAGCACCCCTCCCTCTGTCTGCACAGCCTGAGTATACAGAAGTCCATTTTCCCAATAAACCTTATGTCTGCCGTCACCTCCCTGTGCCCCATCAGAGTCTGCCCAAGCCCTCAGCTTCTCTAAACTAGGGTCACTTCTCTGAGCAGCAGCAAACCCCTCACACATTCCCAAGGCATGGGACAGGTCCCCTTCAGTCGCTAAACTAGGGTCCCTAGCAATAGCGTCAGGGCACTCAGGATCACTGTCAATCCCAACCCTCTGACAATGAGTCACCCCTTCTTCTTTGAAGTAACCCTCCGTAGCTGTGTGGTTAACTGCTACTGGGGAAATTTCTACCCCTTTTCATTCATCTTCCCATCTGGAAACACAGGCTGGGGAACCAGCCTCTCAGTGGTTTCCACAATGGCTTCTGTGGGGTTCAGGAAACTACAATTTTCCCTTGCCGCTTGGCTATGGGTAACTACACACACCATCCCTTGTTTGAGATTGTTGCCCAGGATCACACCCACTGCTAAGGTTTTGGCTACAGCCACCTGTTGCACAGTTCCCCCTGTTTCGACTGGGGGGGGGTGGCTCAGAGGTAATTTAAGGAAGTATTTTTTCACAGAGAGGGTTGTGGATGCATGGAACGGCCTTGGTGGAATTCAAGCATGCATGGGACAGTCATAAGGCAATTCTGGGGGGTGGGGGTATGAAGAAGCAGGCTGCTGGTTAACTAGGATCTGCAGCTTATCCAGTAGGTAGGGAAATGGGCAGACTGGGTGGGCCAAGCGGTCCTTATCTGCTGTCAAATTCTATGTTTCTATGTTTCTATGTCTAGGAGAACACTAGCGAGGGGCAATGTTTTCGTCTTAACAGTAAAGTCCTGTACAGTGACGTATTTATTGGGTATAAGCTGACCAGGCTCTACTAGATCCCCCTTTACCAAGGTCAAGGATACCCCTGTGTCCCTTAACCCTTGCGTCTGTACACCATTCACCATAACTGGGTGCATGTGTTCCCTCATGTTCACTGGCATGCTCCCAGGGACACACAAACAACCCACTTTCTTCCTAGCCCCCTGTTGTGTATTGCTCGCCTTTTTGGGACACTGTCTGGCAATATGCCCAGTTTCTTTACACAACCAGCATTCATTTCATTATAATAACTTGTGTGTATATAATGATCGTGTAGCTCAACGTATGTATGTATCTCACCTGTATGTAACCTCTGTCTATAACTGCACTTATTGTTGTCTCCCCCACCCACATGACAAGGTACCTTTGTAAACGAGTCTCTGACTCAAAGGTTGTAAAACTGATTACTTCAATAAATAAAATAAAATAAATAAAATTTCTTTTCTCAGAGAAATCTTTTCTCTGAAACCTGGAGCTAACTGGTTTTGGTGGAGGCAGTGAGGGTTTTAGTTGACTTGAAGGTGCGCTTTTCCCTTTCTGCACTGCCACGCCCGCCTCATTTGCTGTCAGAGCAGGTCTGCTCTTGGCATAGCAGTCTGAGAGTTCAGCAGCCTCTTGCACTGTTTTGGGATCTCAGTCCTCCAGCCTGGTTTTCAGCTCTGCTGGGCATGCCCAGAAAAACTGTTTTAACAAAATCACATTTTCAATTTTATCAACAAAGTTTGCTTCAATTCCTTCCCACCAACGTTTTAAAAACTGATGATGTTTCGTGGCTAGCTCCTCGTAGCTCATGTTAGGGCTGCTCCTGAGCTTACGGAATTTAGCTCTGTATGATTCAGCAGTTAATTCAAATTTCTTTAACAGTGCAGCTTTAAGTTTGCTGTAATCATCACTGTCCTCATTGTCCATTTGACCCAATGCATCCCGAGCTTTCTCAGTAAGTAGCGGGGATAGCTGGAAGCTCCAGGACTCCCTAGGAATTTTAGCCTGAATACAAACTTTTTCAAAAGAATTTAAAAAGGCATCCATATTCTCCCCATCTTTAAATTTGGCTGTCAATGTAGAAATCAATTTGTAACCCAGTCCTGTAGTCCCAGTTAAACCCAAGCCACTTACCTGCTCTGGTGCCGCTGGTTGGAGTCGTAGCTTCTCCAGTTTGTGTTCCATCTGGCGCTCACGCTCCTCACAGTCAGCGTCTCTCTGTTCTCGCTCTGCCTCTCAGCGTTCTAGCTCTGCCTCACGGTCCACCTCCTGCTGTTCACGGTCCCTCTCCCACTGGAACTCCAGCTCCATTCTGCGCAACTCAATTTGCAGCCCAAGTACTTCTGGATCCAGGACACTGGTGACCTTCCCCAGCTGCTGTGGCCCTTCACTGACAGTGGCCCTGTTGCCCTCCTCATCGGATCTGAACACTTCACTGGCCACTAGCCCTGCCACACTCAAGGTTCAGTCCTTTTCAGTCACTGTCTGTGACTTGATGCTCTGGGTATCTGCTACCATCAGGGCATCCACGAGGTTCTGTTTGGTGGCTTTCACCTCAAACGGGACTCCTTTGTCCCTGCACAACTGCTTTAAGTATTCTACAGTGTGCCTGCTGAAGTTGGAAGCCATCTTCTTCCCTAACTACGGCTACTCTGACTTGCACTTTAGAAAAAAAAAATAAAATGGGTAGGAACTTGACTGTACGCCAGGTGATATAGTTCTGTCTCCTTTTTAAAAAATAAATCACTGCCTTTTTCTTTCTTTGCTGGTGAGCTGACGGTCTCAAGGTGACACACTGAACAAGAAAAGCTTGTAATACCAAAATTATCACACCGCTGCCAACCAATCTGTCACAAACCCACTCAGCGGGTCAGGCCCTTTGCTCCCAAAAGTCCACACAGAAACGAGTAGAGCCATCTGGCTTGGGCACAAGGACTACGGGTGAGGCCAGGGGCTGTGGGATCTTTGGATTACCTCCAAGTCCAGCATCTCCTCCACTTCCCTCCTAATGTCCTTTTGGACAGCCTCTGACACCCGATATGCTGCCCGCCGTATGGGCGTCTGTGTCCCTCTCTCCACAATATGAGTCGCTAAGGGGGTTAGTCCAGGCTTGGCGCTAAACAAGGGGGCAAAGTCTGCTAAAACCTCCCTTATTTCCTGGATCTTGTCCGGGGTCAGCTGAGGAGACAATTTAACTGCCTCCACAGAGGACTCCCGCTTACTTTCTTCCAGCAAGTCCAGAAGGGGTTCTCCTTCATCCGTCCCCTCCCCAGGACTACACATCGCAAACACAATGTCAGCCCTATTTGCATATGGTTTCATCATGTTGACATGGTACATCCTTTCTGTCTGTCTTCAGTCAGGTAACTCTATAATGCAGCTCACTTCATTTACCTTCCTAACCACAGTCCTGCCCACTCAGCCTTCAGCTTGTCTTTCCAGACTGGAATTTTTATTTATTTAGTTTTTGTTGACCGGGTAAGTGCACTAGACAATTCCTGCCTATTTTCAGGCACGACCCGGGGAAGGGGGATACAGATGAATGCCAACTGACCTTGAACCAGATTAAGCTGTTGGTGGTATTTTTTTAGTGAGTGAGGGAAATTTGGCCAGGACACCGGGAAATTCCCCTACTCTGAGTAGGTGGAGCCTTTCTGCTGGCTGCAAGATGGCCAGTTCAAGATGATCCCTGGAGGAGATGGACGCCTGTTAGCTCAGGGAGTCGGCCTCCTCTGTGCTACCTCTCAAGAGGCCCCAGATGCATGTCTTGCTGTAGCTGATGTTAGTAGTACGACTATTTTTGAATTTGACTCGTCTTCAAAATGACCCTAAAGAAGTTGTTTCAGTCTACCTGATGTGCAAAGTGGCTCCTGCTCAGTTCCAGTCTTCAGGAGCAGCGCGAGGCGTTAGTCCTGCAATTGCAGCTTTTAGATTCGCATTGCGAGTTTCTCGCAGCATCGCCTCGGACGCCACTTCCTTGTTCTCTCCTCGCGACGCCGGCATTGGAAAGCCCCCAGTCAACGGCCTACCGATGGATTCGGCTTCTGTTCCTGCTGTAGAGAATTCTCTTCAACCCCCTGCTACTGCTGTTTCTCGGACTACTTCAAATGACCCACTTCGACTACCGACATCGGAAAAGCCAGATTCTGAAATCCCTGCAGCTATTCCCTGCTCTGTAAGTGACTTTAGCACTACAACTGCTTCCGTTTCGTTTTCGGAGAAACCCACAGTATTTTTTTTCTCAGCTACACAGTGAACCTGGCTGGGTCCAAACTAGGGGGTTCCTTATTCCCAAAAAATTAAATCTGGCCAAAATACTGATTTAGACTGGTCACCAGAGTCAGCTTTATTACATGCTGGCTGGGAAAGAGATATTGAAGGGACTTGGACTCCTGATTCTCAGGACCCTGTCTACATTAATATGCTTCAAAACTCTGCTAAGAATAATGACCTGAGTCCAACCGAACCCCGGGTGTGACTTCTTCTTCTACTGTTACTAGTGACACTATTGTTGTTTCTAAGTCTATTTCTACTGTACCTGAACCCACTACTGTTTTCTCAGGACCTACTTTGTTACCTACTGTTGCTGCACCTAAAAGTTCAACATTTAAACTTACTGATTTATTTTCCTCCAAAGCTAACCTGCACCTAGGAGGAATGCAGCACGCTTGCTTTATAAGGGTGGATTAGAACTCCCACCAGATCGTTTGTATATAGCTAAACCCTCCTTAAGGGTTCCATGAAGTTTTTTCTTCTGAGATTTTGCCCTGATTAATATAGGTAATTCCACTTTGATGTTAGTTTTAAACAAATGTCTGGGCTTGATAGATTCTGGGCCCAATATGACAAACTTCAGACTACACCCATTTGGTCCCCTTCCAGGCCATCCCTCTCACCAAACCTGCCATTCGTAACATTACTGTTGTTTTTAAAATGAGGGAGTTCACATTGAAGACATTTTATTTTGTTAAACAAACGCTGTGAAGTCTTGAATAGGCCTACCCCTAATCTAGACTCTGAACAGATTTGGATGGCAGTTGGAAGGTCCGTAGTTAAGCTTTTTCCACTAACACTGGCCTACGACATTTGCCTAATTTTTTCTTTCTAGGTAAAGACAAGGGCTTCATTTTTACGCCGACAACCCAAGTCCTGTTTTAAATGTGGGTCACGTACCCATTTAAGTTCGCTTGTGATACCCTTAAATGTAGCCACTGCTTTGAATACGGTCATATTGCAGCTAAATGTACTAATTCATTTAAGTGTAACTTATGTGATGGGACTGGCCACAGCTGGCAGGTGCCCCTGGGCCTCTCATAACAGAGAAGATTGTCCCTCCTCATGATGGCATTATTACTATTGCTCAACAGTCACTTGCCCATAGTCTAGCTTCCTCTAATTCAGAGGTTACCCTCCCCGGTAGTTGGAGATGTCTCTTCTGTTCCAGTTTTCCAACCTCTTTCCTGTTATACCTACTCCTACTGCCATTGTGGTTTCCTGATACTACAACCGTTATTCCAGATATGGATATGTTTCCCCTCGGGTCAAGGGGGAGATAATTTTAGTTTTACCACTGTTACCCATAAACGGACTAGGAAGGGTTTAGCTGTTGCTACTCGTAGTAAGGAACCCCCTGCACGGAACTGGCAAACCTCTAACAAATTTGTGGTTTTAGCCACAGATTTTTCAGACAAAGACTCGGGGGGTGAGGATACTGATTCCTCCTCTCTTCTTTCTTTCCCGGATGGGGGTGATGGGGCTGATACGGATCCCATTGCAAAATGTACTAGGCAGCGACGAAGGGGTAAGTCACCACCTATTACTTAAATCCTGTCTTCCTTAAAGATCTGCTCTTTAAATGTGAACAGCATTAAAGGGAAGTGAAAATTAGGGGGGATTTTTTTAACCCTTTCTGATTTACAGAGTGACATTATCTGCCTTGTTGACACTAGATTAAAGACCCATGGGGAATTATTCCAGGCCTCTAAGGCATGGACTGCAGGCCCTTCTTTTTGGTCTGTTGGACCTGATACTTGTGATGGGGTCGGGATATTGTTCTCCAGCTCTAATTTTACAGTCTCTAGACTTGTAGATATTTCCTGGTAGAGCTTTTGTTATTAGATTTCTCATATAAATCTGAGAGATTTCAGATGATTGGGACCCACGCTACTCAAACTAAAGGCCTGAGGGCTTCCTTTTCACCAAATTAAGCCCACCTTTTTCCTCCAGATTACCCTATGGGTCGGAGATTTCAATGCATGCTCACATCAAACAGATCGAGGCCTAAAGACTTCCAAGTTATTTTGTGACTCTGTGGCTTTAAATAGTGTGGTCTCTATGGCATGCTTGTGGATGTTTATAGACATTTCCATAAAACTGGTGGGTCCACTTTTTTAAAGGGTCCTTACATACTAGGATAGATTTTCTTTTTATCTAAGATTTTGATTTTACTTTCCTGTACAACTGTGGCTACCGACTTTTCGGATCACGCTGTCTCTATGTGCCACTTTTTCCTGGACTCTGCTCCTAGATGTAAGAAAAGCCAGTTGGCGCCTTAATGATTCTCTACTTAATGACCCTCTTTTCTTAAACTTTGGCACAAAGAGTTTACAGCTCGGTTGTCAGTAGTTGATTTTTATGATACTGGGATGGATTGGTGGAGGAATCTAAGCTAAGTTGAAACAGTTTTTCAGAAGGTAGCGGCAAAAACAGAATACTAAATATTTGTCTTATCTGTCACTACGCATCAGCTACAGCACCTATTCTCTTTAGCTAGCTCTACTACTCATGATTTTAGCCTCAGATTAGTGAGGTCACGCTAAAATGAGGTTATCCCAGTATAATCGTGTTGACTCTTTGGATCAGGAGGTGCGCTTTGGCACTCATCTTACTAAAGGTTGTTTAGACCCGCTTAAGGCCTGTAAAGATAGAGTTGAAGCTAAATTAATTACCTCTCTATTGTCTCCATCGGGGAGTTACTTAAGAAACCTGAGGATTTGCTTCACTGTGTTGAAAATTATGTTTTCAACATGTTTGGTACTAAAGCTGACCTTGACAATGCAGATCATTTTCTTCGCCACTGTCCTTACCTCAGCTGGACTCTGATCGAAACAAAGCTTTTCTCGGTCATTACTGAACCAGAGGTATTGACGGCCATTACTAGTTTAAAATCAGATTCTGTTCCGGGGTCTGATGGCCTAACCCACATTTTTCAAGACTTTCTCTGCTGATCTTGTTCCGGTTCTAACTATTCTCTATAATGAGATGTTACATTCTGATGCCTTGGCTACTTCTATGAAAGACGCTCAACTGATTTTACTGTTTAA
This sequence comes from Neoceratodus forsteri, assembly GCA_016271365.2. Classification (NCBI taxonomy): domain Eukaryota; kingdom Metazoa; phylum Chordata; order Ceratodontiformes; family Ceratodontidae; genus Neoceratodus; species Neoceratodus forsteri. The sequence goes on from JADMNL010000027.1 coordinate 212,861,796, forward strand.
GAAAAAGGGATCCTTTGACATTACAAATTGGAGACCAATCAGTCTGCTTAATGTGGATTATAAGATCCTTGCCAAAATTATTTTATCTAGAATGATTACTTGGCATCACACATGATTAGCCCAACTCAAACCTGTGGTATCCCAGGTAGGCATCTTTCTGACAATTTGATTTTATTGAGAGAATTGTTTACTCTGGGACAACAAAATGCTGTAACAGGATGGATTATAAATTTAGACCAGGAAAAAGCATTTGATACAGTCTCTCATGAGTTCTTATTTCTAGCCCTGAAGGCTTTTGGGTTCCCGGTATGCTTCCTTTCCTGGCTTCGTTTATTATATAGGAATGTTGTAATACGTCCTAATGTGAATGGCTGGATAGGCCGTCCTACTATTCTGGCCTAGTGGGTACGTCATAGGTGCCCGTTAAGTCCTTTATTATATACCTTTTTATTGATACTCTTGAGAGCCTTTTTTTTGCCCACAGATTATTGGTTGTCTTGTACTCCTCCTCTTTACCACTTAAAATATTAGCTTATGCGGACGATTTAATTTTGGCTGTGGATTCTTCCACTGAAACAAGAGGATATTGTTCAGGTTTTACAGGCATTCTCTCTGTTTCAGGTTCTAAGATAAATTTTACAAAAGTATTTGTACCACTAGGGCATACTTCCTCCCTAGTACGGGCCTTTATGCTGGTGTTTCTGTATCCACTAATGTTTTTTCTTGATTTAGGTATTTTTTTGGTTGTGATGATCCGTGATATTCTATAATTGGAATCTTGCCCTACAAAAGGCAGATAATGTGATTAATGGGTGGAAAAGCATTTAATTGGGAAGAAGAAATGGGTTGTGCTCCTTAAAACTCTGGTTATACCGATTTTCCTGCATCTTTGTTATGTGCTCCCCGCACCATTTCTATTTTCCAGATTAACGGGATTTTTTCAAGGGATTGTGGGATCCAGGCTAAACCCCATTAAAAGACATATTATTTACAGACCGCTCAAGGAAGGTGGACTTGGTATGATCCACCTCGTTGTTTTTTTACAGCCTTTTTCTTCATTATAATTATGGGAAAGTGCTGAAACCAGGGACTGTTTTTTGGAAGCCCTATTTTTTAGCATGGTTCTCCCTCTGCCTTGATAACTGGCAAGCCCGTTATAAAGGGGTTATTTCCAAATCCCAACTGATCCCCTCTTATGGGAAAGAGAGTTTTAAGATGGCCTTGACCTGGTGTCTTCATCCTCAGGACTTTTGTATCTTATCTAGACCCCAACTATATGAGCGACTTTGGAGGCTCAGGAGGAGATTGTTTTTCCGTTCTGCCCCTCTGGACGCTCCCTGGTACTCCACCAACTGCTAAATCAACGGTTGCCATCGATTTATGGATATGGTATGGTTATGCAACTATGATAGACTAGGAGTTAATAACAATCATAAGCATAAAGCCTTGTCTTTGAGATATTGTCCTAGATCCTCTTGCCTCAATGTTTGTGAAACTCAGCAACATTTATTTTGTGAATGCCCTTCTCTTTGGAAGTCTGGTCTACCCTATCTGCTAACTGGGCAGAACCCTTGCTGGCCTCTCTTCTTATGAACATGTTATGTTTTGCACGAATGACCTGCTTAATAGAAAGTATCATGTTGACAGTTTATATATAATTTTGCTATTATTCGTTATTATTTATGGCAAGCCAGATGTTTGCTAGGGTTACACCAAAAACTATTTCCATTCATGAAGTATTTTGTAATATTTGGGCTGCTTTGTGTTCTGTAAAAAGTCTGACTTCTTACTTTTTCTACTTCAAGCTGTATTGTTTTGGAAACATTGTGATACTTTCTTCTGTTAACTGATTTTTGCCTTGTTTGGATTGTTTCTGTTTATTGAGCTGTTTTGTTTTTTTGTAATGAAGCCCACTTTATTACCAATAAAATTCCCCTACTCTTTTCGATAAGTGCCATGGGATCTTTAACATCCATCTGAACTACCACCAATCCAGGCAGATGGGACCTCGGTTTAACGTCTCATCTGAAAGACGGCACCTCAGAAGTGCAGCACCCCTCTCATGCTGCACTACAGTGTCAGTATTAGGACATTAACCCAAGTGCCAGATGTGGGAACTGAACCCACAGCCCTCTGATCTCCCGGCCTCAGAGGCGAGTGTGCTACCTACTGAGCCACTGACGATAAGGACCCAAAATCAGGGACATATCTTAAAAATTGGTACTATTCAGTCAGAAAGCTGATAGAATAAGGGGATTAGTGTAAGATGCATTTTCTGAAGATGAACAAGTCTGTAACTTTAATGTTTGGCATTATTTTGTACTTTCAGTCCCCACCGTTCTGTCACAAAAACACACATTTTACGAGGGACAGAGGAAAATTCTGAGTCAAAATCAGGGACAGTTGAGAGGTATGTCTTCGGGAATGGGCACCAGTGCCGCAGGCAGTACTGTCCAGGTGCGGCCTGTGGAGTTGCCTTGAGGGGGCGCTGAGACAGTTCTCATTGAAGCAGCCACAAACATTTGCAATGAGGTTTACAGACGGTTTTGTAGGTGCAACATGCAATTGGAACCGTTAGGTAGCACTAGCTTGTCGGCCACAGCTGCTTTGAGACCGCGGCGGAGACCAGTAAACTGAAACGACATCCCCTTTTAGGACCCTCCGCACCGCCCATGTTACGTAATTCTGTGACGTAGGCAGGGACGGAATCCAGGGTCACGAGCCCGGTGGGCGGTAGCACAGATGACGCGTTATACTGTGCGGAGTGTTTGTGTAACAACGTGTGAAAGCCGAAGATGGCGGAGAAGATGAAGGGCTTGGGAGACACCGGCTCGAAGAAACAGAAACTTAGAAAATGCAAACAATAAAAGCAAAAGAAACCGAGGTGCAGACCTAGAGACCCCGAAGCCCGGTCGAACACAAGACAGTACTTTTTGTCGGTCGGCTGCGTTTGTGTGTTCGGGAGCGTCGCCGCCGGTGTCTGCAGTCGGGGTTTGTATGCGCACCGGCCGGGACCCCGTGGAAGACGGGGGCCCTGGACAATGTTTTCAGTTCTTTCTTATGGCAGGTTCATGGCCAGAGCGGTTCTAGGCAGCCTCTCTCAGACGGATTCCAGGGATTACAGTCTGGTGACGGCGAGTTGTGGGTTCGGGAAGGATTTTCGGAAGGGGATCTTGAAGAAAGGGATGTGTTATGGGGATGACGCTTGCTTTGTAGCCAGACACCGGACGGCTGATGTGTTGGGTAAGTACGAAAATAAGTGGGATTTCCGATTCCCCGGTTCGAGGGCCTTTTTTTCAGGTGCATGGTTTCGGATAGCCGCTGCATTACATTCATTGCTGTCTGCGTCAGCTACAGAAGTGCCGTCGAGTCTGGGTCTTTGAGGCTGAGAAGATGAACTGTATTGTAACGAAAAGATTAACAATGTATTGGAATGGGCGTTTCTCTTCAGTTTTATTCCTAAAATTTAGAGAGTACACAATGTATTTCAATAGGGCAACTGTGCACTATTTTGATCCGACTTTGACAGTTTCATATTCCTTAGTATGTGTTGTAAATGCTGATTTAACATACTGTTGCATTACAGTGTTTTTTTTTCTAACCAGATTTTAACCACATTTCTGTAGAAGTCGAGGTTGATTGTGCATCAGTGCTGATAAGGCAGTTACCATAAAAACCGGTAGGCTAAACTGAATACACACAAATCGATTTCCACAAGTACAGCTTTCTTTAAAAAAAAAAATGTACCAAAAATAGCGTGTGCCGGTTATCGCCGTTAACATTTTATCAGTAAACGAACATTTTTACCTACATGAATAAAAAAAAAAAAAAAAAACTAGCTTTTTAGGTAAGGCAATCTCATGTGTCCCCTGTCTAGTTGGGTATGATACAGTGTTGCATTCTACTTAAACTACTAAGTACCAGAATCATATTTCTGTCTTCGTACAGGTATAAGAGTCTGACCTGTTGGATGTTTTCAAATGTGTCGGGCCGCTGCCTTCCTTACCATGGTGCTAGCCCAGCAGTTCAGCTTCCACTGTCACAGCAGGCTTAAAGAGGTCTGTGGATGCTGTGTAGGGACAGAACTGAAAGTGCCACCATAATAACTTTAAGGCAGTGCCATAAGATACCATATGCAGTTGGCATTCTAGTCCTTTTATTGAATGGTCATCTGAAACCCTCCCGTCTCTACCAGCAGCATCCCCAGCCAACCCCCATGACGTGCTCCTTCACCATGGCCAGAGGCTGGGAACTATCCCCACTGGAACACACAGTACCAGCTTGAGCTAACCTGGATGAGAGTTGAGACTTCATCAAGCATCTGATCTGAGAATGGGGTTTTCCCCTTCTTGATTTCTGCCCTCTGTGACCCTCTCATTGCACCATCGCATGTGGTCACCCCCCCACCACCACCACCAAAGAAGACCATGGCAGTGGTAGATATCTGCTCAGGAGTGCTTTTATTATTTTAAAGGGCCACTGTCAACCTTTTTTTACAGTATATTATTTTTAGGTAAACGCCCCACATTTTATGATTGCTTGCTTCCTCTAAAATTCATTGATGTTTCTGGTTGTTTTATCTGCCTCCTTATTACAACCGCAATGCATGGTGATGTATAGCTAGACCCAGCTTTGTTTTGCTTCATATCACTGAACTACTCTTAGTGCACACTTCCTGAACATTAGACACTCTCTCAAACAGTGCAGCCACTCGTGATGCAATAGTCTTCTCTACTGCCAATACACAATGAGTGGCTAGACTGTGTTGGGGTGTTGCAGAGTCCAGGAAACATAGAAACATAGAAGTTGACGGCAGATAAGGACCGCAAGGCCCATCCAGTCTGCCCATTTCTTTTTCTACCTTATAAATGTGCCATCGGCCTTTGCTCTGTCAGTGACCTATCTATTCATAGTCATTTGTATTGCTCCCTTATGCCTATCCCATGCCTGTTTGAAGCCCTGCACTGTATTCATAGCCACCACTTCTTGTGGTAAGCCATTCCATGCATCTACCACCCTTTCTGTGAAAAAGAATTTCCTCACATTCCCTTAATCGGCCTCCCTCTAATCTCATGCTGTGTCCTCTTGTCCTGCTATTTTTCTTATATTTAAACATGTTAGACTCTTTTCACCTTGTTTATGCCCTTAAGGTGTTTAAATGTCTCGATCATATCACCTCTCTCCCTCCTTTGCTCAAGGGTATACATATTGAGCTCTGCTAATCTGTCCTTATATGTCTTCTGATGCAGTCCCTGCACCATTTTGGTTGCCTTCTCTGGACTGCCTCAATTTGGTTAATGTCCTTGTGAAGGTGTGGCCTCCAATACTGCACGAGTACTCCAGATGGGGCTTAACCAATGTCTTGTACAGAGGGATTATTACCTCCTCTTTTAATGACTTGTGATACCTCTACTAATACACCCTAACACCCCCTAGCCTTACCTACTGCTTTAGAGGTCTGCTTGATGATTTTAGGTCATCAGTGATGATGATGCCCAAGTCTCTTTCTTCCTTTGTGACTGCTAGCAACTCCTCCCAGCCTATAAGTGGCTTCAGGGTTTCTCTTCCCTATGTGCATGATTTTGCACTTCTTTGCATTAAATCCCAGTTGCCACTCTTCTGACCATTCTGCTAGTTTATCCAGATCTCTTCTCATTCTGCCCACCCCATCTGGATCATCTACTCTGTTGCAGATCTTGGTGTCATCTGCAAACAGACAAGCCTTACCCTCTAGTCCATCTGGAGGTCACTAATGAAGATGTTGAATAGGACTGGCCCCAGGACTGATCCCTGAGGTACCCCACTTGTGACTTGCATCTCTTCTGACTGTATACCATTTACCACCACTCTCTGTTTTCTGCCAGTCAACCAGTTTGCCACCCAGTTGACCAACTTCTGACCCACCCGAGCCTACCTAGCTTATTTATCAATCTTCTATGTGGAACAGTGTCAAAGCTTTGCTGAAGTCAAGGTAGGCGACATCAACTGCTCCCCTTGGTCCACCACTCTGGTTACCCAGTCAAAGAAATCTATGAGATTAGTTTGACAGGACCTTCCTTTGTAAACCCATGCTGTCTTGGATCCTGTGCCCCTATGGATTCCAGGTGTTGCACTATCCTTTCCTTAAGGAGTGCCTCCATAATCTTGCCCACTACTGAGGTAAGACTGACCGTCTGTAGTTCCCCGCCTCCTCCCTGCTACCACTCTTGTGGGGATCACATGAGCCTTTCTCCAGTCTTCTGGGACCTCTCCTGTGCTCAGAGACTCACTAAACAATTCTGCTAATGGCTCTGCTAGTTCCTCCTTTAGCTCCTTAAGTACCCTGGGATGTATGCCATCAGGTCCCATTGCCTTATCCACCCTGAGCTTAGCAAGCTCTTGTAGGACCCTTTCTTTTGTGAAGGGAGTAGTGCTCACCTCCTCCCCTGTGTCCATGATGCTGAGCTGTGGGCCCTGCCTACCTTCTCTTCAGTAAATACTGAGCAAAAGTATCTATTTAGGATAGATGCCTTTACAGGGTCCTCCTCCTCATGCTCCCTTTTCTCCATTAAGCTTAGCACACCCCTCTGGACTTTCTCCTTTCACTAATGTATCTATAGAAAGTCTTGTCACCTTCTTTTACTGTTCGTACTAGTGTTTCCTCAGTTTGGGACTTTGCCTGCCTTACTGCCTTACCTGCTTCCCTTAGGGCAGTTTGGTATGCCTCCTATCTTCATCCCGCCTGTGTTCCCTTATATTTTCTGAAGGCCAGCCTTTTGGCTCTGACCTTTTCTGCTACTATATTTGAGAACCAAAGTGGTTTCTTTCTTCTTTTGCACTTCCTTTTCTGTCTAACACAATGGGATGTTGCTTCAAGTATTGTATCCTTAATGCTTGCCCACTTTGCCTGTACCTCCTCAGGAAAGATGCAGTGGGAGCTGGTCAAGAAATGTAAACCAACATGTTTTGATGTGGTAACACCAACATGGTGGGCAGTCAGTTTTTCACTTTTTAAAAGAAAAAAAGGATCTCAATCAAACAACCAGCTGCATTAACAGTCTCTATAGAATGTGAACAATCATTAAATGTGTTTTTTAAGCTAGGGACACTTTGGGGCCTAAGGGGGTTGACAGTGTCCCTTTAAATTGCTCCAACTGGGACAACCCCATGAGATGCAACATTTCGTTTTCATGAGGGGCTCAGGGAGGATAGCAGCAATCAGTAGGTTAACATAGTCCAGCAGGAATGATTATATATGGCCTAAACACAGGAAAACCAGACGCGCTGTAAACGTAAATTCAGATCAAACAGCAGTCAAAACAAGCCAATGAAGTGGATGCACTGCAAACAAAGAGCAGGAACACTGTTATGCACATGATCCTGTTCACTTAGATGGAGATGCTGAGCCAAAACAAATACATATGAGTTTTAAGGTGGCTTGAAAGACTGGACTTGAACACTTGCAAGCTAAAAGCATTCTTCAGCTTGAGAGGGAGGTTGCTACAGGTGTCTGGTGCTGCAGATGTAACGGTCTTTGTGTCAAAATCACATTTGCTCCTGGGAATGGATAAGGGAAGTGTTGCTGTTGAATGGAGTGAGTAGATACTGCTTGACTGTGTTAGGAGGACTAGGAGATACTCGTGGCCTTTTCCTCATGCACAGTTGTACAATGAAGAAAGCCAGTGGTAGTCACATCTGCTTGAGGGACTTGTCCAGTTAAGCTGGCTGTACAGCAGACAATGATTAGCCCAGTCACAGGAGAAGATGAACCTGTACATCTTGTTGTATAAATGGTCCAGGGGGAGCAGTGCTAGCTGCTTCCTCGTGTCAGCACTGAGGCAGCATTTAGACCTGTAGAGAAAGTTAAGATTGGGCCCTGCAGTTGATAAGATGTGATCAGCATGCCTACTAATGGAAAATTCAGGCTGTCTGTGAAAGATTTAGTGATGGTAAAAACTGTGTAATTTGTTTTTGATGCAACTTTTAATTTAATGTTCCTTGCTGGCCCAGTGGCGCCGAGGGTTGAGGCGCTGGATGCCACACCTCGCTTCACACCGGCGAACCGGGTTCGGAATGAGCCTGGATTGTCGGGGTTGCAGGAGGGAAGGATTGAGCGCCCAGAGGACCGCTTTCCTTCTCCGGGTGGGAGCGCTGCCATCGGGTGCTGGGTGGTTTCTGGCGGTGGCTGGAGGCATCACAGTGCACAGGTAGTCTATGTGGTACTGGGGCCGGCCGAAGGGGTGCGGCGTAGCTTGCGCCTTGTCCATTGATGCCATTGCATGCCTTGCATGCCAAGGGGAAAGAACAGGGAAAACAGGGCACCAGTCGCGTCGGCATGATGGCCGTTTCCATGGAGGATTCGCCAGTTCTGAGGGCCTGCTGCGATACTGGAGCCTGGTCTGGTGGCTGACTATCAGGGGGCTCTCCACCACCCTGCTGCGGGGGTAAATGCTGCGGGGCTCGAATGTGGAGTGGAGATCCTTGGGACAGTGGCCAGAGCTTGAGAGGAAATGCCTGGACATGGGACAGGTAAGGCAGACTGGATGCCAGGGGAAAAAAGCACCCCCCCAAAAATAAAAGTTAATGTTCCTTGTGGTACCGCTTCCACATAGAAAAAATCTATCTGAGGATTGGAAAGTCAAGTAATTCTCAAGAAGCATGTTTATCATGTACCACTGATGTTCTAACTATAAAATGTTGAAAATCTGAATATGGGGGTGTGGCCAACAGCCGAGCATGCAAGACGCATCTTACTCGAGCTTCAGATTTGAAAACCGAAACTCAGGTAAAATAAGTTTCGGGTCTGTTTTTTTTTTTTTTTGTTTTTAAAGTCGACATCTAACGACAGTGCTTTGTATCTACTGTGTGGATTTGTATTCTGCTAGTGATGGGGGCACTGAGGAGCTGTCAAAACTGATCCATATAAGGACCTTCAAAACCTCCGGCAGGTCTTTACAGTGGGCCATTAATTTGTTGACCCAAATGATCCAAAAACTGGACAAGAAACTAGACCAGCAGAATGAACAAATAATTGTGGTTAAGCAACATGTTGACGAGATGGAGGAACGGGGGAAACAGTGAGGCCAAGCACTGATCACTCCTGCTACAGTCACTGGAGAACAGGGGCTGGTCCATAGTTTGGAGCAACTCAAAAATCTGCAAGGTCTGCAAATGTTAGACTGGGGGTTTCTGTGGCGTTCAGAGGAGGGTGATCTGCTGACTTAACTGGAGCATTGCTTAATGCAGGCATATGGCCTCCGGTGTGCAGTACCAGTCATTAAAGCATATAGGGTCATGCCTTGTAGAGTCACTACAACTGGGAAAGGGCCCCACACCATCCTTCTAACCACGATAACTTTAGTAATGTGGGGTCAAGTTTGAGGGCAGCTAGGGACTCGTCACCTGTGATGCTAGGGGAAAGTAAAATCTTATTTTTCTGGTTTACTACCATGCTAGCAGACTATGCTGCAAGGCATTTGAAGGAGTAGCTAGTAAGTTAAAAGCAGCAGGGATTCTTTGTAACATTTTGTTCCCGCGCTTCTGCAATTTGCCTACCAGGACAAAATGTTCATTTCTCATAAATGCAAAGGCAGTCAGAGAATTTGCAAATAAACACATAACAAATAAATTTCTAACTTGCAGAATCTGCAAATAATCACCCAGCTAATAACAGTCTGATTTACAGTCGTATGAAGTTTTCTCGTTGGCTAATGTGATGGTATGTATTTTTTTGTTGGTTTTTGTGTTTTTTTTGTTTTTTTTTTTCTCTCTCTCAGAAGATGCAGACAGCAGGACTTAATTAGCTCAAGCCTCTGCATACTAACTGTGGCTGTCTGCAATTTATTATGTGAATTTGGACAAAGTTCTGGAACTATTGAGTAAAAGACTTTGCTGAACTAAGTACTACTGCAGAGTTTAAACCTGTTTGTTCTTTGTACTTACTTGCTTACTGCTTGCCAGCAGAAACAGGCCACATGGTCTGTCAAGTCTGCTAGTGTGTGCAGCTAGCACTTCACTTGCAGCCCCCACCCACACACACACAGATGAATGGCAACTGAACTTGAACCAGATTAAGCTGCTGGTGGTATTTTCAGTGAATGGGGAAAATTTGGCCAGGACACTGGGGAACTTCCCCCTGCTCTTTTCGATAAGTGCCATGGGATCTTTAACATCCACCTGAACTACCGGCAGATGGGACCTCGGTTTAACATCTCATCTGAAAGACGGCGCCTCAGAAGTGCAGCACCCTCCCTCATGCTGCACTACAGTGTCAGTATTGGGATATTGACCCAAGTGTCGGGTGTTCTATGGGTCATCAGAGGACCGATCAATCCCATGGACGCTTGCCTTCTCTGGGGAGGGAGGGGGAGAGAGAGTAGGGTCCTTTAATGCAACACTGCCACCTGGGTGACCACTGGTGGTAGTGCAACTAGAGCCATGGAATGAGGGAGAGGATGTCAGTGGCATAATGCAGTACATCAGCAAGGCCTTCCCGACATCACTGGATGGGGTAGTAAAATGGAAAACACCTGGCTGAAGCAGGATGCCATCTACCACAGGTCCTACACTACTAACTGGGTTCTTCCCAAACTGACCAACACTAAACTGTGCCTGGAGGGACTAAAGCCCAGTCCCCTAGAAGCCCTTCCCGTAAAGGGATATTCATGGGGGAATTACGAGAGAAGGTAAGTCCCAGAGGAGAAAGTAACTCCCAGTGATGGCAGGTGAGGGGCAGGACAGCTGGACTGTTGTGTTTTGGGGGCGGACAGCAAGGAGTACAATGTACAGTAAATTCAAAACTGTTGTCCTAGCAGTACCTTTTAATACTTTAAATGTTGGCAGTATGTTTTTAGAAAACTTTTCAGAGTTGTAAGGCCGATTTGGTGTATTAATGGGTTGGGGGAACAAAAATGTCATCCCAGTGTGCATGGAGGGGCCCCTCATGCATCTTGTAAGATGTCAGAACAGCCCTCTCTCTGGAGTACAGGGTAGCTGAGCTGACCAAGGGTCGCACTGTTTCGTGTTTTATTTACTTACAGCATCATTAGCCCGAAGGTAGAGGACCCCCCGCCCAACACTTGGGTGATACTGTAGCACTCTGGACCCCCTTTTGCAAATTTTCTAAGTAGGAAATATACAATATTTGCATCAACTCCTGACTGTACTTCTGTATGACTTTAACTCGCGATCCAATTTAACTGTTATTTTATCAGTTTGAGTTTGAGTTGAGGGTCTTTGCCCCCACACCCCCTGTTTTTTTGTAACACATGGGGTGTGGGAGGCGAAGCCCGCTAACTCAGGTAAAGTGATAAAAATGAAAATGACATAGCTAAGTTGGATTGAGAGTTAAAGGCATACAGAAGCACTGTCGTGAGCACAGGAGCGCGATTTTTACAATAATACTAGAAAGCCAGCAGAATAGGCCTAACTGTCTTTCGTGTTTGCTCATTTGGTCAGCCCCCACCTGGGGAGCTGTCCTTGCTGCCCCCTCACCCTCTCTGGCTTCTCCCTTCCCAGTCCCGGATATTCTCGCTGCACTGGACTTTGCTTCCAGAACCCTTCCCCTGTACCTGTCCCACCCCCTCTTGAACCCCTCCACCGTCTCTGCCTCCACCTGCCCCCTGGGCAGCGCATTCCATGGCTTCACCACCCTCTCAGTGAAGTAGCACCTCCTCCTTTCTCCCCTGAATCCTTCCCCCCTCCAGCTTCCACCCATGCCCTCTAGTTGCCCTTCCCTCCTCCCTTCGGAGCACCCTGACTGCTTCTCCCCTATTTACCCCCTTCATGTACCTGAAGACCAGTGTCATGTCCCCCCAGTTCCTTCTCTCTTCCAATGTGTACATATTTAGCTCTTCGAGCCTCTCCCCATAGGTCCTGTTCCCCAAGCCCCAGATCATTTTGGTTGCCGTCCTCTGCAGGAGTTCAGTTTCCCTTTTTAAGTGCGGCCTCCAAAACTGCACACAGTACTCTAGGTGTGGCCTTTCCAAGCAGTTATACAGAGGGAGTATCACTTCCCTCCTTCTGGAAGTGATCCCCCTAGTGATGCATCACAGCATCCTGTTGGCCTTGGCCGCTGCCCTCCTACAAGTCTCAAAGTTATTCATCTTGACATCCACCACCACCCCCAGGTCCCTCTCAACCATCGAGACTTGTAGCATTTCCCCCCACAGGATGTACACTTGGCCCGGGTTTCTGGCTCCCAGGTGCAGAACCTTGCATTTCCCTGCACTGAACCTCAGCTTCCACTTTCTAGAGCCTCCAGGTCCCCCATAGGGCCACCCTTCTCTCCTCCCCATCCACCACCGCCCCCAGTTTTGAGTTATCCGCAAGGAGACTCATCTCACTCCTGATACCCTTCCTTATGTCAGAGACGTAGGCATTGAACAGGAGGGGCCCAAGGACTGATCCCTGAGGGGTCCCACTAATGACACTCCTTGGGGATGAGACTAACCTGCCAGCCACGACCCTCTGGGTCCTGTCCTGCAGCCAATTGCCTATCCATCTGATGATTTGGTTCCCCACCCTCATTTCTCCCAGCTTATCCAACAGGCCCCGATGAGGAACAGAGTCAAACGCCTTGCTGAAGTCAAGAAAGAGGACGTCCACTGGTCTACCCAGGTCCAAGGCACTTGTCACCCAGTCATAGAACTCCACAAGGTTTGTCTGACATGATTTCCCCGGGATAAACATAACTGAAATGGTCCATGGGGTTTACAGGATCTAGCAGTGGGTGTTTGTTTCAGTTGGGGGCAGTGACATCGCTAACATGCACCAAAAGGGCAAAAGTTGCATCCTGCCCAGAAATGATCCCTCTTTCCATTGCCAATGGGTCCAAACTGAAGCACCTGCTCATAAACGGTATGCATCAGAGATGGTAACCAGTCCCTAGATTACTTCTGCTCAGTCTTTACAAACGCCCGTGATATTTTCGCCCCTTACAACTCAAAAAAAGTAAGAGGGGTCAGTAACCCTTGGCTCTCTGGAACCCTAATCGACCTTATGCAACTCTGTGACAACCTCTGGCATAGGGCCAGAGCATCAGGGAATATGGTCAACCTCACTGCCTACAAAGCAGCCAGAAATGCACAACATTTATCAGGCAGGCCAAGGCCTCCTACTGCAAAGACCTTCTAAACAGGAGTTGGGGAAATGGAAAGGAATTCTGGAACTCAGTGAAATCCCTTACATGCAGGACCACCAAGGCACACCTTGATCTTCTAGTTACTCCATCAGGGACACTCCAGGATCCAAGTGTCATTGCAAATGCTTTAAATACTGCTTTCACTGACCTAAGTGCTGTGCTTCCCAGGGAATACCTACCCTCCACCCAGTCTGGACAGCCCCCGAACTTGAGCTCACCTCCTACTACATCGAGTGGCCCACAGCCTTTCTACTTCAGACACCTCTCCAAGGCTGAGACCAAACGGTACGTCAAGCGGGTACTGGGCAAGACCAGGAAGGAGAGTGACGCCATTGACATGAAGATAGTAGCTCTAATACTAAATGAGCTAGCTGTACCACCTACACCCATTCATAGGGATGTGTTAAAGATTTTAGTATTCCCAGACAAGTGGAAGGCAGCAGATGTCACGCCGGTCCACAAAAGTGGAAACTGAACTTGCCTTTCTTAACTATCGCCCCATCTCCATTTTGCCACCTCTCTCCAAAGCCCTGGAATGTGCAGTATCTGAGCAACTTACTGAGCATTTAGAGAAATACAACCTGCTAAGTACGCAGCAGCACGGTTTCTGTAAACATCACTCCACCCAGACAGCCCTAATAGACTACACTACACAGATCTATCAGGCTCTGGATAATGAAAGGGCAGTAGGATCTGTATTCATTGACCTCGCCAAGGCATTCGTTACCATTAACCATCTACTCCTACTATAGTGTCTTCTCTCCATTGGCCTTTCATCTAGCACTATTGCCTCCTTCGAAAGCTACCTCACGCGTAGAACACAATGTGTGAAGAGCCTTAACATTCTGAGCCTAAGGAGTACCCCAAGGCTGCATACTGGGTCCACTCTTATTTAGTCTGTTTATAAACTCACTACCTGTTATCTACCCAACAAAATTGTGCATTATGCTGATGATGAGGTCATTTCTGCATCTGGTAGGGACATCACCACTATAACCACTGACCTGCAGGCTAGTTTTATATAGCTAGAATCTTGGTTCTCCCATCATAAACAGTTACTCAGCTACAAAAAACAAAAGTGTATGCTCTTCACAGTGCCACGAAACAGGAAAAAGCATGGGCTCCTACACATAAGTCAAAAAGGTGAGCTGCTAGAGCAGGTCAGCACCTTCAAATATCTTGGAGGATACCTTGATGACACGCTGTCCTTCACAGCACACATTGAACACATTTTCAAAATAGCTAACACCAAACTGGGTGTTCTCTACCGACATAGACACTCTATGCCCCTGGAGGCTCTTAAACTGGTTACGTGCAGCTCTATGTTATCTACCATTGACTATGGTCTGGTAATCTATGGTGTTGGCTCTGACACCTCCATGAAGAGGATCATAACCCTCCTCAACAAGGCCTGCTACCCAGTCCTGGGTGCTGACTATCAGACGCATACATACACCTTGTATTCGGACACTGGTTAGCTTCCCCTCCATCACAGAATCAAATACCAGGCTTGTCTTCTTGGCGGGGGAGGGGGGGCATTGCTCGGCCTTATGCCTGAGTCCACCTCCAGACTATACAACTACACCCAACCGTGAACAATAGAAGTGCTACCAAAGGAGTGTTCCTAGTGCATTTTAAGCATACCACACTCGCACAATGATCCCTCTCCTACAGGGGCCCTAAATGGCTTAATGACCTACCAGCTGAACTCCTTGGGTCCAGCAAAATCAGCCATTTCAAATCTGGACTCTGCAACCTGCTGGCACATGAGACCACCTGCTGCTGTTAGCCCTTATCAATGCCACTGGAGGACCTTCCACATTCCCCAGCACCCCATACTGCCCTGAACAGCTCCCCCTACCCCTTCTCCCACCCACGCCACCTGACAATGCCTTCCTGGCTGCACCCCCCCCCCAACTTGTGTCGCCCTTGTCCTGGATCTGTCTAGACCCTCTAATTCCCCTACGTGGCAATTCTTCACTACCACAGACAAGTGGTTGCTTTGCCATGCACTCTCTAATTGCTCTGCCTGTTTCTGCCCAATTCCACTTAGTAACCTGTATTTTTTGTGATGTAGCTACCAGCTGTTTCACTTTCGTATGTTTTATTGTTGTCTAGTGTCACCGTTGTTCCTCTCTCTGTACAATGTTTTCACTGATGTAACTCAATGGCTCTGTATTGTCACCTGACTTGGAACTTTTTATAAACATGCCTCTGGCTCAATTGTATTAATCTGATTCTTAAATAAATAATTATACAATGAGCTATTAAAATTCTGTAACCTCATTGGTCAAAACAGATCACATGACTGTGGTAAATCCTCCAGTATACCCACTGTAAAAGTTTTATATCACTATAAAACCAAAAAAAGTTGAACATTGTATAATAGCAATATACCATGACTCGGCTGCGCCTCGTGACCAAACCACACCAGGCGTGGTAAATCCACCAATATACCCACTCCCTGTCATGGTATATTGCTTAAGCAGTATGTAAAAGAAAGGAATGTGAACTGTTCAGAATCTATTTATTATGTTTTGACTCTGTAGGTTCCCTTTTAGACCCACAGTTTTTACACCAGTGGGTCCAGTTTGACCCATGTTTTAAACCTCCCAGCACTGAAATACTGGTTAGCTTTTGCCCCCGCTAAAAAACAAAACGGGGGGCAGAGTCCCCAACTCAAATAATCTGATAAAAATAATATAATATTGCTAAATTGATTGAAAGGTAAACTGTATACCGACAACACCACAACGCAAATACTGTATACAAATACCAACAAGAAAACACCCACTACCATATCCTGTAAACCCCACGGACCACTTCAGTTATTTTTATTTTTGTAAAAATTATGCTCTTGTTCTGTATGCCTTTAACTCTTGATCTGGTTTAAAAGGGGTGTGTGTGGGGGGGGGGAAGAGCCTCCCCCCACCCAGTTTAAACTGAAATAAAGTAATAAAAAATAAAATAAATTGGATTGAGTTGAAGGCATACAGAAGCACCATCAGGAGCGTGATTTTTACACAATGCTGCTGTTGAAGCAAATACCGTATATCTCCAACACAGAAAAGTGGCACAAGGATGGTCTGGAGTGCTACAGTACTGTCAGCACTTGTAGACTATATGTTATTTGCAAGGAAATACATCTTTCAACTCGCTAAAAGGTAAAACATTACTGTATTTGTTACTAAGCTTCTTTAACGTGTGCATTTAAAAAAAAAAAATACATAGTAACTATCGGTGTTAAAGGAGAACTACGTGGTAACTAGAAGCCCCTGACTGAAGCTCAGATTGGGGCTTCAGTACCTCGTTTCTCCCTGCTGGCACCAGATAAAATAAATTATTTTCTTACCCCAACACTCATAAAATTCTAAGTCCCCCGAGCTCCAGCCAGCATATTGTAAGTGCCGCGATGCCAGCTGGGTGCCAACCTCCAAGATCTCGCTGATTATAACACAAGATGATGCCGCATGGTGGCCTCAGGCTATGATATGCTCCTGTGTACAGAGCTTTAATAAACTCCATTTCTGCTGTGCCCGACATTATTGTTACCTAATCTGATTTATATGCCAAGTGTGTACATTGTAAAGGTCTTACCACACGTGTGGAGGAAATGTGCTGTTCTACTGCAGTCCATTATGTGTTTGAAATATACCACACCATTTGTAGTGTTTTTAACCTTGCTTTAGCTTAAAACTACCTTTCTTTCCATTGTAAGTTCCCTATCTGGCCCATTGTTCTCTGTGTTCCATGTCCAAATTCTAAGTGGAAATAAATATTTAAGCAGTAAGCCACGAGGGGGTGTGGGTTATCGGGGGATTTACCACGCTGTCGAGGATTTACCCACTCGGCACCACTCCAGCCATGGTAAATCCCCCGATAACCCACACCCCCCGAGTGGCTTATTGCGATTATACTATGGGAGGGAAGTAAAAATATTAAAAAATGATATTAAAAAAAATAAAAAAAATAAAAAATTTTTTATTGATTTTAATGTGAGGTATTCTTACTCTATAGTAAATAGTTCCCTGTTGCTAGGCAGAAGATGCGCTGTGCAGCTTGTAATGCACCGTCCACCCCCCCTCCCTTTTTTTCAGGCACTGCACAGTTTGTAATACAGGCTCTCTCTTTCCCCTGTACAAAACTAGGTAGCATGCCTTTATGTGCTGTTTGTTTTTTTTTGCTTATAGTTTGTGTTGGAGGCAGCGCGATATTAGGTAGGAGCAGGCAGTTTGTGTGGTGCTCGCGGGAGCGCTAATGTTAAGAGCTGCCGTGTTTGAACTGCTGCCTCGGGGGTACAAGCTTCTAGCAAGTAAAAAAAAAAAACCCTTGTGACAGGTAGAATTTTCGTTTTTGTTATGTGTGGGAATATGGAATTTTATAACTAACACTGGGAAGGTGAAGGTGGTCTCGACGCTGCATCAAGTATGGTAGGAGGTGCGAGCGATGGTTAGGAGACCGGAAGCAGCGAGAGAGCGATGGAATTTGGAGGGAGCGAAATGTAGCATTGCAGGGACATATATCAAAAGGTTTGCTACATGTTTCTTAAGCTGCCGTTACTTTTTGAAGAAATGCAGAGTGGAATTTGTGTTTATGCCAGGCAGTTTTTTTTTTTGAATGTTTCGTGAGCTATGTGAGAAGGCTGGGGGTGCCCTGCTGATTTGCGTTTAGCGAGGAAATGAAGATGGTGGCTCGGAATGATTTTAAAATTTTTTTTGTAGTTATTGAGATGCGGCTGGCTGGCACCTTTTGCGGTGATTATCAGAGGATTTACAACGGAGGTAAGGTGCCAGCCTGCCGTTTTCATTGGTCGGTGTGCGAGGTCCATGGTATAATCTGTTATATAAATGGGTGTTCAAAGTGAAAATATTTATTTATCCCAAAATAACATGATTTATTTACCCAATTTATTCTCCACTGTGGTGGGGTGTGTGTGTGTATATGTATATTTTATATACATATATTTTTTAATATATATATTTGTGTGTGTATATGTGTACTTATGTATATGTGTGTGTGTGTGTGTGTGTGTGTATATATATATAATTCATAGGCACACAATCATCTATACCTTTTATAATTGCTGATGCAGATTGTGAATGCAGTGCATTGCCTTGTTCAGTTACCGTGGCAGACTCTCTCTGTCTCTCTCTCACACTCACACGCACAGACACACACTCACACTCTCTCTCTGTCTCCATACAATTCTTTGTTGCTTTCTTTTTAACTGAATCTTTTAGCCGAACCGCGCATAAGTTGCAGTAGAGAAAGGCATGGTCCAGTTGCTGATCTGACTTGTTCCGATTCGCTGTCTCTTGAACCGGACACACAGCAGGATCAACCAGATAAGCTGTAAAAGCAGGATCAACCGGATAAATGGGGGGGAAAAAGAATAATTAGGAGAGTCTAACCATTACCAAATTTTCACTTGTACGGGCGGCTCGTCACTAAGCAAGAAACAGAGCCGCCATGTTTCCGGAACTGTTCAGCCTGCCCATTCACAGAATGATAGACAGTGAGGTAGTGCGCTACAAGGAACTGAATTGAGATTGAACGAAAATGCCATAATAACCGGCTAGCCAGGTTATTACGGCATTTGAAACACAGATTGAGTCCGTGTATTAAAGGTGTCACCAGTAATTATGTAAGCGATAAGACACGATTGAGTGTGTGTTAGAACAGTTTAATGCACATCCCTGGAGAGGCTTATTGCACTTATAAAATGGGTGTTTATTCTACATGGGGTTTCTAGTTTTAGCCACGCATTAGACACTTATGCACGGCTAACAACCAATCAAATTGCTTGAAATCCTTTGCTTATTTTATAAATGGAGAATATGGGGTGGAGTGCATTCTGAGAATTTAAATCGCACACCGAGGCTGCATATTAAATTTGAGTTGCATCCATCCCATCATTTTTTTTATAATTTCTTGTGAGAATTGTTTTTTCCCCACCAGAGTACAAAGTTGTTCCTTTCATACTGTGCTGTGATAAACTGGAACATTTTTATGTTGCTACATTGAAAGAGAAAATGAGATGTAGAGATTTGAAAATTTAAAAAATCTAATGAGAAACCCTTTTCTCCGGAAATGCTAGGAGGCAGCACAGAGCAGAAATTGGGTTGAGAACACTGAAATTGTGTGTTAATTTTCTATTTTTTATAAACTGCTTAGAACGATTGAACTACACAGTGTAAAGGAGAATGGTGCACGTATTTAGATTCTGTAAATCAAAGCATCAGTAATACATTAGGAACTGTAAAAAAAATAAGCATTTATCTCTTCTCTTCTGGTTTTTTCCTTTGTGGTCACGAGATCTGGTTGCCATAGCGATTATAATGCTGTGTTTTGAATATAGCATCCCACCATTTCGTCAGAAAAGGTATTTGTTATAATTTTTTTTATAAAAGGTAAATCTCCTTTATCAGAAGTTATGAAGGGCCCACTGGTTTTGTGAGGAGTTTCATTTTTGTGCTGAGCGAGACCGTTTTTACAGCCGCAGTGCAAATGGTTACAGAAAGCAGAAGCTGCGAGGCTGTGAGAATGGCTTTCGAGCTTAGAGTGCCAGATGGAGCACGTTTGCTGTAATAACTAGCCAGTTATTATGGCAAATAATTACAGGGTGAACCCATAGAAAAAATTGCTCACTAGTTATTATTTAAACAAACAAAAAAAAATTCTAATAAATTGTAAACACTGGCTTAGTGTTGCCTTCAGCCACTTCTATGGGCGGTCTATTCCATTCATCCGCCACCTGCTCTATAAGAGCATACGTGGTACTGTGGTTATAAGTACTGATTGATTTGAAATGATTTAAATCATGTTTTTAAATTGTGTTTACCAGATCTTTTGAGCATAATAGATTCTTCATTTATATGTTTTACTGAACTTTTGATACCTAGGCCTTTACATACTAAGATGTAATACTTAGTAGATCGTATGTGGGGTAATGCTTGAATGTGTGTGGAGTTGTGGTTAGAGCACACATGTCTGAGCCAGGAAATCCCAGGTTTAAATCCACCGTGCAGTGGGGATTGTTTTTGCAGTCCAGCAAATCACAATGCTAAGTTCCCCAGTATGGAGTATTTTAAAATTGGAATTTAAGTTTGAAATCACAATGTAAAAATGTTTTTTTTTTAAATATATAAATGTGAGTGGTATGTGGCTAACCTTTAGTGGTAGAACTAGTTTTAAAATATCCTGCAGGCAGCTGCTTAGTGGTCCAGAGGAAGGGTATTATATTTTGCTACAGGTGACCCAGGTTTGATAGCGGTCTTGGGTAAATACAGCCAGGCTGGGAGTAGGACTGCTAGTGCTTCCCAGCCTACTTTGGTTCCATTTCCTGCTGCAGCACCAATCTCCTGTAGCAGGCTCAGGTGCCTGCTACTTACAGGTAGGTGTGTGTGTGTGTGTGTGTGTGTGTGTGTGTACGCGCGCTCTCAGGCATATGTGCATGTTGCTGCTGCTGGTGAGGCATTGTGCTGCACCAGGGAGGGTTAAAGGTCTCACAGCATTCACTCAGGATGTGCATGACGCAAGAACATACAGGAGGAAAATTCCCCCAATGGTCCAACAGGATGGCAAATACTGTCACTCTTGGGCCCATGCAACAATACATTCCCTGCCAGATTGCATTCTTTGAGGGTTGGGTAGATGCCTTCAACCCAATGTTCCCACTATTTTGGGGAGACTGTGAAGGATGCGGGGGGGGGGACATGTGATGGGGCTAGAAATTGCTAGGGGCAGCCAGAGGGCTAGACAGCTAAGAGGCCACACATTGAAAGAAAGAAAAAATGTCCTGCAGGGGTCACTTGGTGGCCCAGTGGTAGCATATTGCGCCACTATGCAATTGTCCTGCTTTGAGAGTGGACTTGGGATGATTGTGGCTGGGCAGCCAAGGCTAGGGAAGCAGTGTGCGAGGCTACCGCAAGGCTATGTGTGATGAACGGAATTGGGCATCAGCGTGCTAACATACTAACATACTAAAACGCCAGCAGAATAGGCCTAACGGTCTTTCGTGTCTGCTCATTTGGTCAGCCCCCACCCTGGGTGCTGACCTTGCTGCCCCCCTCGCCTTCTCTGGCTTCTCCCTTCCCAGTTCCGGATGTTCTTGCTGCATTGGATTTTGCTTCCAGAACCCTTCTCCTGTACCTGTCCCACCCCCTCTTGAACCCCTCCACTGTCTCTGCCTCCACCAGCTCCCTAGGCAGTGCATTCCATGGCTCCACCACCCTCTCAGTGAAGTAGCACCTCCTCCTTTCTCCCCTGAATCTTCCCCCCTCCAGCTTCCACCCATGCCCTGTAGTGACCCCCCCCTTCGAAGCACCCTGACTGTTCCTCCCTTATTTACTCTTTTCATGTACCTGAAGATCTCTATCGGGTCCCCCCGGTCCCTTCTCTCTTCCAGTGTGTACATATTTAGATCTTCGAGCCTCTCCTCATAGGTCCTGTCCCCCAAGCCCCAAATCATTTTGGTTGCCCTCCTCTGGACCCTCTCCAGGAGGTTAATGTTCCTCTTTAAGTGTGGCCTCCAAAACTGCACGCAGTACTCAAGGTGCGGCCTCACCAAGCAGTTATACAGAGGGAGTATCACTTCCCTCCTTCTGGAGGTGATCCCCCTAACGATGCATCACAGTATCCTGTTGGCCTTGGCTGCTGCCCTCCTACAAGTCTCCAGTTGTTCATCTTGACATCCACCACCACCACCCCCAGGTCCCTCTCAGCCATCGAGACTTGTAGCATTCTCCCCCCCCCCCCAGGGTGTACACTTGGCCCGGGTTTCTGGCCCCCAGGTGGAGTACCTTGCATTTCCCTGCATTGAACCTCAGCTTCCACTTTCTAGACCATCTTTCCAGAGCCTCCAGGTCCCCCTGTAGGGCCACCCTCCTCTCTCCCATCCACCACCGCCCCCAGTTTCGAGTCATCCGCAAAGAGACTCATCTCACTCCTGATTCCTGTCCTTATGTCAGAGACGAGGCGCTGAACAGAAGGGGCCAAGGAGTGATCCCTGTGGGACCCCACTAATGACCCTCCTTGGGGGATGAGACTATCCTCGCTAACTACGACCCTCTGGGTCCGGGTCCTGGAGCCAATTGCTCATCCATCTGATCCCCACCCCCATTTCTCCCAGCTTATCCAACAGGCCCACGTGAGGAACAGAGTCAAATGCCTTGCTGAAGTCTAGAAAGAGGACGCCCACTGGTCTACCCAGGTCCAAGGCACTCGCCACCCAGTCATAGAACTCCACAAGGTTTGTCTGACACGATTTCCGGATGAATCCATGCTGTCTATCGTCCAGGCACCCTGACTTATCCAGGTCCCCCCAGCCTCTCCCTTGACAATGCCTCCATCACCTTGCCCACCACTGATGTCAGGCTGACAGGCCTGTAGTTCCCTGCCACCTCCCTTAATCCCCCTTTGTGGATAGGCACTATATGCGCCACCTTCCAGTCCTGGGGCGCCCACCCTGTCCTCAGAGAGATGGTGAAAAGCTCCGCCAGGACATCCGCAAGTTCCTTCAGCACTCTGGGATGTAATTTATCCGACCCCGGTGCTTTCTCCGTCTTAAGGGAGCTGAGGGCTTCCCTCACTCTCTCTGCTGTGATTTCCACTTCCGGACCTCTTCTCCCTGCTTAGCCCTCCCCCCTCCTGCCAGTGATGCCTCCCCCTCTCCCCAGACCCGCCGATCAGTAAGGGTCCCCCCTCCTCATTATCTCTGTCTCCTCCCATGTATGATGCAGCACCCCCATTTTTCTTGGTGAAAACTGAGGTGAAGTACTCATTTAGAACCTCAGCCTGCTCCCCCGGGTCTTGTGCCCATCTCTCCCCTGATTTAATCCTGCTAATCTGCCCCTTCACCCTTCGTTTTTCCCCAATGTATCTAAAGAACCCCTTGTTCCCTCTCCTAATTTCCCTGGCCAGGTTCTGCTCCTGCCTTGACTTCATTGCCCTCACCACCCTAGTGGCCCTTCTAGCCATCCGCTCATACTCCCCTCGATCCCTTTCACTCGTTGAGCACTTGAATTGCTTATAGGCTGCCTTCTTTCCCACACCACCTCCTGGACCTCCCTGGTCCACCAGCAGGGTTTTTGGGCCCTACCGCATTTTCGCCTTTACTCTTGCACAGGTGCTGGTAGCATCCTGCACCCCTCTCCTGATGATTTCCCACCTACTATCAGCCCATGTCTGACCCAATCCCATCCAAATGCTCCTTAAGGATCCTTCCCATTTCCTTAAAATCCGCCCCCCTGAAGTCGGTTACTTCTGTCTTTGTGCAGCCTTCTACCCCTCCTAGGTCCAGGCAGAACCAGACCATGGCATGGTCACTCCCCGCCAATGGGTCCCTTACCTCCAGGCCCCCAATCTGGGCACTGTCTGCCAGGACCACATTCAGTACTCGTGCCTCCCTGGTCGGTTCCCTCACCTGCTGAGTTAGGAACGCATCTTGAAAGACATCCAACGACCTCTGTTCCTTGTTCACAGAGGATGTCATAGTCTCCCAGTCTGTTCCTGGCATGTTTAAGTCCCCCAACACCACCACTGTTCCTCTGCCCAGTCTGCAGTGTCTCCCAACATCTGCCACCAGACTTTCCTCCAGCTCCTCCGCCAGGGCAGGGGGTCTATACACCACTCCTATTTTTACTCTCTTGCCCCCCCCCTATCAAGGTGACCCAAATCGCCTCCACGGTTCCCTCCCCGCCTCCTACTCCCCCTATGCCAATGCAGTTTTTGACTATCATTGCTACCCCTCCTCCCCTTCCCTCCCCATGTCCTTCCTGAACATAGTGTAACCCTCCAGGTTCAGGTCCCAGTCGTGTCCTGCAGTGGCCCAAGTCTCATTGACCGCTGCCACATCCACTGCTCCCTCAGTTAGCATCGCCTGGAGCTCAGGCATTTTATTGCCCAAGCTCCTGGCATTTAGCAGGACTATTTTCCACCCTTTCCCTATAGTTCCATTTCCCCTGCTCGTGTTCCCATGGGGATTCTGTTTTCCCCTGGTCTGCACTTTGCCAGTCGGCCTTTTCCCGCAATCCTACAGCTCCCCAGGGGGGTAGAGACAGAGTCCTCCTTTATCAGCACCCCTTGACAGCCTTTTCTCCCATCCCTCCCCTTCACAAGTTTAAACCCCACTTTTCACCAATGAACCCTCTATTTTCAACTTAAGGATTCCTCCTCCAAATTGAGATGGAGTCTATCTCTAGCATACAGCTCCTTATCCTCCCAGGTCTCCCCCAATCCCCCATCAACCCATATCCTCTGGCCTCACACCACCCCTGAGCCACTGGTTTATCTCCCTAATCTTCCTTTTGTGTTCTCCACTAGCCCTTGGCACCAGCAGGATTTCTGAGAAGGAAACTGTGCATCCTATGTCATGACAGACCCTGGCAAGCTCCCTGAATCTTGCCTGTACCTCTAGCTCGCTATTTCCCTCAATGTCATTTGTACCCAGGTGGACCAGTATGTCCGGGAACCCCACAATCCTTTGCCAGCTGATATACCTCGTGCTTAGCCCTGTGCACCGTTAGTCCAGGGAAGCATCTTGTTCTAACTGGCCAGGCTTCTCCTCCTATCCCATTTGATACCCTGATCATAGAATCCCCAACAGGAGCACTCTGACCGCCTCCTTTCCTCCATTCCCCCCTTCCATGTCCTCATCCTTTCTACCGCCCTCCACCCAGCCGGCTCCTTGTTCCTCCCCATCTGGGTGCCACATGCCACCCCTCCTTATTTACCATGGCCACCCCCTTCCCTCCAATCCTATGCCTCTCCTCCTCCTGAGTATCCTTCTGTACCTTGCTAATTCCCCCCTCACTGCTCGTGACTGGTCCTTCTCCCCCATCTGCTAAACTAGCCTGGCTCGTCCTCCCTTCCTTCCTGTCTCCATTTAGTTCCTCCTTGCTCGTCGTGCTCCCCTGGCCTAAATCCTCAGCTCCCTTTACTGAATCCTCCTTGTACTTCTGGTCCTTCTCCTTTCCTCCCAACTGGTCCTTCTCCTTTCCTCCCTCTTCCCCCTGCCCCTCCTGCTCTGATTCACTGCTCCCCCCATTTTCCTGCATTCCAGGTCCCCCCCCTGTTCTTCCTGCTATCTGGCCCCTGCCTCCTGCCCCCACTCCCTTTCCGTCTCTCAACCACCCTGTCGTGGCTACATCACCCCGTCATCCTCGAGCAGAAGAGATTTGAAGCAGTTACTGAGTGTAAGGTCTGATCCACCTCCCCGCCTACTTCCTTCTGTCCAGCCCTGGCCATCTGCCTACTTCCCTGAGAATGTTGTCCTCCGTCCCTCCTTTGTGAGGGTCCCAGTTACCTGCTTGCTTCCTTGGTAGTGTCCTTTTGACCCCTCTGCCAGGGTCCCTATGTGACCTCTGGTATTCTCCCACACACCTTTCCTGTGCCCGCCCCAGTGCTTGGGTGCAACCCGTGGGAGATCCCCAACCATACCTCCCCCCTTCCCCCAGCTGTCTCCTAATCCCCGCAACCTCCTCCCTAAGCTGTGCCAGCTGGTAGCACATTGGGCAACCACCGAACTTCCAAGCCCAGTCCAGTATCATGGCTGCTCCACAGCCTGTGCATCCCACCACCCTCCCAAAGATGCCGGCCCTAATGACGTGTGGTTCCATCCCCTTCCAAATAGGTTTCCTTGGGTGAGCCACCAGGTTCCCCCCAGTCCAAGATACACCCTACTGCCTAATCAGGTCACCCACTAATCTTAGAGACAGTCCCACTGTACACCAGTAACCCTGTTACTGGGTGCAGTACAACACATTAAACTTATAAGGGAAATGAACAACTCCCTAAGCTCCTCTCTCCCAGCCTTTAAATCCAACCCCCAGTGGCTAGAACTACATGAGCTGCACCTGCAGCCTTTTCCTCAAATTGCAGGGCAGGTGTTCCCCTATAAATTAGCAGAATTCTTGGGGGGGGGTCTTGGGCAGACACCTGACTCGAGAGAGAGTGTATCAGCCCTGTGTCTCCCCTCCAAGCCCAGCAGCCAAAGAACCAGGCCCAAGCAAATCCCACCAAATAGGTTTTAAATCAGAAGAAATAGACATCCACAAAATGAGCCCACTTACAGCCACCAAACCAGTTTTCAAACTTCCAGCAGCTCCTTAGAAGTAAGAAAGAAAAGAACTAACCTTCTACCAAGTAAAATCCACAAGAACCCTGTGAAAACAACAAGCAGCAGCTACTGTCCTGGAACACAACTGATCATGTCCCCTTCCATTTTTTTCTGAGAAGACAAAGCAGCTAACACCTCAAACCTGATTCAGCTCTGCCTCCAGTCAATTGGCTGAGTGAGATCTGGCCAGACCATTAACACCCTTCCCCCACTATGCACTAACCTTTGCAGCTAGTGGAGTCAGCAAAAAGGAATCAAAATTCAACTCAAAGCCCCCAAAATATGTTTGCTGCCAAAGGAAACAGGTCTCCAATTTAATCAGCTTCACTAACAACACATCAAAATAGGCTTGAAATTAACAGATATAGGTCTCCAATTCAAATAACCATCTCCAAGCAAATCCCACCAAATAGGTTTTAAATCAGAAGAAATAGGCCTCCACCAGCGCAGCCTGTTACACAGTGAAACATCCACAAAATGAGCCCACTTACAGCCGCCAAACCAGTTTTCAAACTTCCAACAGCCCCCAAAACAATACCCTGCTAGCCCCTTAGAAGTAAGAAAGAAAAGAACTAACCTTCTACCAAGTAAAATCCACAAGAACCCTGTGAAAACAACAAGCAGCAGCTACTGTCCTGGAACACAACTGATCCTGTCCCCTTCCAATTCTTTCAGTGCTGCCACATCAACAGTGTGACTACAAAGGAGAAAATCCCGTACTACTGTCAGAATGATGGACTGGTATTCTTTGTCCCCATATAAGGCTCCACACCAGTTTCTTGTGCTGGGAGGAGGGACACTTCGTCAGGGGAACAGGCTGTGGAGGATTCTGGTGGCAGTTAAGTGGTGTTAGGACTGTGCAGGTTGCCCACCTAAAGGTGGAGTGGTGGAAGAGAAATAAACATAGAATGTAGAAAAACTCTTCTATCCTTTTAACACACAGAAGGTGCCAATTCTATTTAAATATGTGGGAATCACTGGCTGGCTGTCGGTTAAAAAAAATATATATATATATATATGTATATATACATATATTATATATATATATATATATATATATATATATATATATATATATCTTTACATAAATGGGCTTGTGGCCAGTAGGAACCATTAACATGTATTTCCCTGTATACCTTCCAGTTAAGGCTGTATACCTCCAGAGGGACAACTGTAATAATATTGTAGGAAGGGAACACACAAGATACCCCTTCCCCTTGCACTAGTCTACAGACATGTTCCTCTCTTTATGCTGCCGTCGTCATCTCCATGCTGCTCCAGGGTGCAGATCCACTAGCTGCATGGGTCATGATGACAAATGCCACTCCCCACTTGCATACTGTGAGACCCTGAGCAGTATAGCCTAGAGGTTAGAGCAACAGGCTGTGAATGAGCTTGGTACATCTAGCAGCCTTGGTTTTGATTCTCGCAGTCTCCACTTGGATACTGTGTGACCCTGAGTAAGTCACTTAACCTTCCTGTGATCCTGGGTCACTCCTGTAAATGGGCCTTGTGCCTACTGGGTCTTACCCGGAGATCAAAGAATAAAAATATGCACGTAGCAGCCCCACAAGCATGTCTGAAAATTAAGCTCACTGTTTCACTGCATGCTGTTGGCAGTGTTCCATGAACTCTTAGCTGTGAAACTGAGTAGAAATGTGATGCAGGGCTCTTAAAGAGGACAGGAAAGTATTTTTGATTAGTAGCTGTTTAATTTTGTTTGATTTTTTTTTTTTTTACTGTTCTGTTTGTAGCCCTCCAGCCTGGAACTCTCTCAGGTCACTGCACGCACTGACTTGCTCTACTGCCGGTTGTGGTCCCCCACCATCTTCAAGTTAGTTTTTGGTTCCCTGGGTCGGGGGCTGCAACCCGGGGAGATCGAGTGGGCAGTGGTGGGGAACCATCGTGTGGCAGTGGCTCTCGCAGGGCTGTCTCCTGTCCAGGACTGGAGGGGTATTTTCTTGTAAGCCCGAGACAACCTTCCCCATGTGCGAGGTGCACGTCTGACACAAGGGTCAAAATTAACTTTTATAGCCATTAGCCAGCAGGGCTAGTGACTGAGAAAATCAACTAGCCCCACAGACTTTCCCACTGGCCCAGCCAGTGTAAACACTGAAATGTTACCTTCTCCATTATGAGCCCACAGGGCTAGTTAAAGGAAAGTCTTACTAGCCAGACACAAAATTTACCAGCATTTGGCTAGTGGGCCAGTGCCAATTTCGACCCCCGCTGATGATGCGGCGCACTGCAACCCTGCTTGTGTCAGCCTCACTCATTATGTGTGACCTGGCAGCTCGTGGTACCCTCTGGTCTCCACCAGAGGTCGCCAGAGCATCGGACACCCCAAGCCCTCCCACCCGGAGAGAAGAGCAGCCCAGTGGGTGCTCGAACCGTCTCCCTTCAAACAACATGAAGTCTTGCTGTTTTCTGACAAATTGCAGTGAGGTCCAACCTCCGAACTGCCCCGGAGATGAAAGAGTTAACTTTCCATGCCAGGCATGGAACGCTGAGCTCGAGCTTGGTTGAGACTCTGTCTGTTGCTGTTTGAACTGAAACCGTCAGATTCTTTACTCCGCCTCACTGAACAGTCGCCCCGGAGATTTCTCCTTTGCTCGGTTCATTTTGTCGGTTAAACTACCGTTTTTCTCGGTTTTCGACCGAATGTAAACCTCAATCTATCGGTTCAGTCTCTGTCTGTGGTATTCATGAGTACTAGATAGGTTTATATTTGTTTTTATTCTGTGCGGAACTTGTAAACATGTCATCGGTTCGGTTTGAACCGATCAGGTTGTTAAAAAATCTTTACTTCTACTTTTAGAGTGTGGTTACCGGTTCTTATTGGTTCTAAAAAAACTGGATTTTATTACGGTTTTTTCCACGACCCATAACACGGTCAGGAACTGATAAGTGTCTTGCCTGGCGGATTGCCAAAAACGGTAAGTTTTTGTTTAGGACTGGCCATGTCTGAGAAACCCAAAAGAAAAACCAGGCCCATTGGGTTTCAACACTGTAGTGTGTGTGGGGAAGTCTTTGCTAAGGCTGATCCCCACACCACCTGTGTTTATTGTCTGGGGTTTGACCACCTCGATTCAGACTGCCAGATTTGTAAAATTTTCCTGCAGCTACCCTGGAGAAAAAGTTGGTAGGTTCAGGGAAAGGGAGGCCAAAAAGTCCGCTGACCCGGATGGCCAGCCTGGTTCGGTTCCAACCGAACCAGAAGGAGTGCCCTCTGACCAGGGCGAAACTTCTTCGGGCGAAAGGAGAACCGATTCCGAGGAGTCGGTTCCGGTTAAGAGAACAAGAAGGGATAAATCAGCTGGTGCGGATCCAAAAGTTCTTTCTCCGACCGCTGATGAAATAGCCAAAGCGATAAAACTTGTTCAGTCGCTATCCCCGGTTCCAACAGAACCGGCACCATTAGGAAGGCGCTCAGTTCGGTCGGTTCCACCGGTTCCGGATTATGATTTAGAGGAATTTTATGAACCGGAGGAGGAGGAAGGAGAGTATGAGGAAAGTGAATGTGATTTGAAAGTCTGGATGTGCCCATTGACCCGGACATCTCCCCAGACAGACCTTCAGGAGTGTCTCCTCCTAGGCTTTCTGAGTTCCCCTCCCATTTCATGTTTTACAAGAAAGTGGTTGAAACCTTCAGCTTTCTATGGAAGAAGCTGTGGATGACCAAGAGGAGCCTGACTATGTTGAAATGATGGATATCCCAGAGTCCAGGAGGCTGTCTATTCCCCTTCATAAGTCTTTTCGGAAACGGACAATAAAAATTTTAAAGACTCCTAATTCTATATCTCCTGTGGATAAGAGAATGGACAAGATGTATACTCTCTCAGGCTCAGATACGGAGTTCCTTACCCAGCAATGCAGCCATGTTGGGGTAGTGCAGGCTGCTGCCTGTGATAAGGCAAATACACCCTTGGCTTCACACCCCCCCAGATAAGGACTCCAGAAGGATTAATGCCATGGCAAAGAAACAGTACATAGCAGCATCCTTGGGACTCAGGCAGGCTAATTATTTGGCCTATACAGCTAGATATCAGAAATCTAGATGGGACACTGTAATGGCTTTAAACAGGTCCCTGGCCAGCTTGCCAAGGAGCTGGAGCAGGTAGCTGCGGATGGTATTGAGGCATCCAAGGTGCAATTCCATGCTGCAGTGGACTCCAATGATGTTTTATCTAGAGTCATGGCTACATCTGTGGCCCTTCGTAGGATGGCTTGGCTCAGATGTATTAGCCTGTCTCAGGATACCCAGACTAAGGCCATGGATTTTCCTGTTATGGGTAATTCTCTGTTTGGGGAGCAAACAGAGAACTACATGAAGGAAATGGATGAATACAGGACCACCTATAGGAGTGCTCAGGCCAAGGAAAGGCAAGCCAGTCCTCAGAGGCAGCATCCCAGGGGCAGGCCTTTTCATAGGCCTTTCTACCAAGCCCAGGCCTCCTCTTCTGCTTATGTTCAGAGGGGGTTCTTTAGAGGGAAAGGCAGACGGGGTACAAGCAGGCCTGCTTCCACCCCTCAGCCCAAAGCCCCTGCCAAACAGGCACCCTGATGGGTTTGCCAGGGCTGATTATCCACCACCTGTAGGGGGCAGGCTGGCTTACTTTGTCCAGGACTGGATGTCTTTAACATCAGACACATGGGTCCTGGAAGTAGTAAGCCAGGGACTGATTCTCAGCTTCAAAAAATTTCCAAAGATGAGAACCAGATCGTTTCCACCTGCAAATCCTTTAGAGGCACTTGCCCTAGAGGCAGAGGTCTCTTCCCTCTTGGCTGTCAGAGCTATAGAAAGGGTTCCACCACTACACAAAGGGAAAGGATTGTACTCCAGGTACTTCCTCACCCCCAAAAAGACAGGAGAATGGCGGCCCATCCTGGAACTCAGATATTTAAACAAGCACCTTTTAAAGCCAAGGTTCAGAATGGTGAGACTGGGGAATAATCCTACCCTCTCTAAGGCCAGGGGACTGGCTAGTCTCCCTGGACCTCAAGGATGCCTATTTCCATATTCTCATCAGAAGCTCCCATCGAAAATACCTCTGGTTCGAGCTGCCCTCAGGCCATTACCAATTCAGAGCAATGCCCTTCGGCCTAACCTCTCCTCCAAGGGTGTTCACAAAATGCCTGGCAGTAGTAGTTGCCTTCCTAAGAAAAAAAGGATTTCCATTTTCTCATACCTGGACGACTGGCTCATAGTAGGCCAGTCCCCAGACCAAGTCAAGTTACATCTACAGATAACTCAGCAACTGCTTACTTCTCTAGGTTTCTTTCTGAATCTTTCAAAGTCAGTTCTAGAGCCTGTACAGCTCCTCACCTTCATAGGCGCAGAGCTAGATACAGTAAAGGCAAAAGCCTTCCTTCCCCTGGACAGGGCAAGGACCCTTATTTCGCTGGCCTCTTCATTCACCCTACAGGTGTCTCGACCAGCAAGGCATTTTCTACAGCTCCTGGGCCACATGGCTGCTTCTACAGCAGTGGTGCAGGGAGCAAGATTTCAGATGAGGGACATTCAGTTCCACTTGAGAGCTTTTTGGTCTCAGAAAAAGGATCCTCTGACCAAACTGATCCCAGTGACTCAAACCCTGACCCAGGCATTGCAGTGGTAGCAGGATCAGGACAATCTAAGACAGGGAGTTCCTTTTGTCAGTCAGTCTCACTCTCTAATCCTTACTACAGATGCCTCCCTCTTGGGGTGGGGAGCCCACTTGGGAGACCTGATCACCCAAGGCTTGTGGTCTCCTCAGGAATCTCTGCTTCACATCAGTCTATTAGAACTCAGAGCAGTATTTCTAGTACTTCAGGCTTTTTCCAAGTCTGTTCAGAACAAAGTCGTTCAGATCAGGACAGACAATACCACCACAATGTGGTATATCAGCAAGCAAGGGGGCACTCGGTCTACTGCCTTGTGCACAGCAGCAATGAAGTTGTGGTCTCTGGCCTATTCCCTGAACACCTCTCTTACAGCAGTACACCTCCCATGCAAGGACAATGTCCTGGCAGATGCTCTCAGCAGGATATCTCAGGGCCATCACGAATGGTCACTGGATCCCCTGGTTTTGAAGGTGATCTTCTCCAAATGGGGCACCCCTCAGATAGATCTTTTTGCAGCCCCAGACAATCACCAACTTCCCCTCTTTTGCTGCAGGCCCCCTGTGTTGGGCTCAGTCCCCCTGGATGCCCTAGTTCTCAGTTGGGAAGGGAAGTTCCTGTATGCTTTTCTCCCCTTACCTCTCCTGTTCAAG
Organism: Neoceratodus forsteri; assembly: GCA_016271365.2. NCBI lineage: Eukaryota > Metazoa > Chordata > Ceratodontiformes > Ceratodontidae > Neoceratodus > Neoceratodus forsteri. Next base: position 212,894,287 of record JADMNL010000027.1, read on the forward strand.
GTGCTAGTCAAAATCAGGTCTCAACCCGGCAAGGTGATTCTGATTGCTCCAGACTGGGCCAGACAACCCTGGTACCCTCTCCTGTTGTTCTTGGCAGTCCACCTTCCCCTGTTCCTTCCCAGGAATTACAACCTGTTAACCTGTGCTCAGGGGAGGGTTTGGTATCCGAATCTCAAATCTCTCAATCTCAAGGCCTGGCTCTTGAAGAGTTAGAGTTTGCTTATTTACACCTCTCTCAAGGTGTTATGGATATCCTAAAGGCTTCTCGGAAGCCTTCCACCAGAAACATTTACAACTCCAAATGGAAAAGATTCTCCATATGGTGCTCTGGGAAGCATATTTCTCCAGAGTCTGCTGGCTTGCCCACAGTCCTTGACTATATGGTTCATCTTAATAGCTTGGGACTCAGACCAGCTACACTAAGAGTGCATCTGGCAGCTGTCTCTGCTGCCCTTTCAGCAGGTAAGCCTTCTTCACTTTCAGCTCATCCTGTATTCTCTAAGTTTTTCAAGGGATTGCTTCATACCAATCCGCCATTCAGGGACCCTGCCCCTGTTTGGGACCTTAATGTTTGCATAGCTCAGCTTATGCAACCCCCTTTTGAGCCTTTGTCCTCAGCAGAGCTTAAGTACTTGACTTGGAAAACTGTTTTCTTGGTAGCCATCACTTCTGCCAGGCGCATAAGCGAGTTACAAGCCCTGTCAGTGGAGCCTGATTTTATCCCTTTCCATAGAGATAAGGTGGTCCTCAGGACGAACAGGAAGTTTTTACCTAAGGTGGTTTCAGATTTCCACCTTAACCAGTCCATGTCTCTTCCTGTATTCTTCACTGACCATTCCTCCTCTGGTGAGAGGAGGCTGCACAGTTTGGATGTGAAAAGGGCCCTCAGCTACTACATAGAGCGTACCAAGGGTTACAGGTTTGACTCCCTCCAACTGTTCCTCACTTATGGTGAGGTTGGTAAGGGAAAACCTGCCACTAAGAGATCCATTGCCAGGTGGATTGTCTCTTGCATTCGATTTTGCTATGAAAAACTAGGCAGGATTCCACCCTCAGGCCTGAGGGCTCACTTTACGAGAGGTGTAGCTGCTTCCTGGCTGCTGCCAGGGATATTCCTATCTTAGAGATATGTCAAGCAGCTACCTGGAAAACAGTTCACACTTTTACCAAGCATTACTGTCTGGATATCCAGGCTAGGAGTGATGCTCGGTTTGGCACAGCAGTGCTTCAGAGCTTGTTTCCTAGGTAGGTTGTGTCCCTCCTCCATGGAGGTACTGCTTGGTAGTCTGCAATTTGTCAGAATGCAGCAAGACTTCATGTTGTTTGAAGAAAAAAAATACTCGCCTTAGTAATGTTGTTTCTTCTAATGGAGTCTTGCTGTATTCTGACCTCCCCCCTGCCTTCCCCTCTCAGAACCTTTGTTTGGGGATGTGGGTGGGCAGTAGCAGTGTTGTCACTCAAGAGGTGCCCCACCTTTTTATTATCACCCCTTTACTTTGGGTGAGTGGGTGTTGTGTTTATTTCATTTTTTGGGTTTCCTGACTTGAGTCTTTGTTTTGGGACCAAAAAATCTGTATTTTATATTTAGTAGCCAGTTGGCTAGTGTAGGTTTACAGCTTCCACACAGGACACTCGGTGAGTTTAGCTCGTAAAGATCTGACGGTTTGAGTTCAAACAGCAACAGACAGAGTCTCAACCGAGCTCGAGCTCAGCGTTCCATGCCTGGCATGGAATGTTAACTCTTTCATCTCCGGGGCAGTTTGAAGGTTGGACCTCACTGCAATTTGTCAGAATACAGCAAGACTCCATTAGAATAAACAACATTACTAAGGTGAGTAATTTCTTCTTCCCTGCTGACCCCTGAGCTTGCTCCTGAACTCGGGTCGTCGGCGTAGCGCGAGGTGTGGCATCCAGCACCTCAACCCTCAGCGCCACCGGTCCTTGGTAGCTGTTTATAACATTCCCATTTACAGAAATGATACCCATGAGCCTAAGTGATCTGTATGCAACTAATCCATATCACCAATCTTGCACTCACCACCATAAAATGAAGGAGGCTCCAACTTGCTTATTTTCAAAAGTGCTGTATTTTATTAAGCGGTCATGTGCAAAATAAAAACATTTGCACATTTTTTTTATTTTGCACATGACTGCTTAATAAAATACAGCACTTCTGAGAATAAGCAGGTTGGAGCCTCCTTCATTTTACGGTGGTGAGTGCAAGATTGGTAATATACTAACATACTAAAAGCCAGCAGAATAGGCCAAATGGTCTGTCTTGTCTGCTCGAAAGCCAGCAACCCAGTGGCTGCTCGCCTTAACATTCCCCCCAGCCCCCAAGAGAATATTCATTTGTTTCAATTACCCCTTGTACCTATCCCACCCCTTCTTGAAGCCCTCCCCTGTACCCTCTTGCACCAGCCTCCCAGGCAGTGCATTCCACAGCTCCACCACCTTATCGGTGAAAAATGCTTCCTGCGCCCCATACTTCCCTCCAGCTTCCACTATGGCCCCTGGTTGTCCCCCTTCTTTAACCTAAACAGCTCCTTAGTTCCACTCCTGATTATTCCCTTTACATACTTGAAAACCTCTATCGTGTCTCCCCATCCCTCCTCTTCTCCAGTGAGTAAAGCCCAAGCTCTTCTAATCTTTTCTCATAAGGACTCCTCTCCATACCCTGAATCATCCTGGTTGCTCTCCTCTGAACCCTCTCCAGCAGTACTATATTCTTCTTTAGATGAGGTCTCCAGAACTGTACACAGTACTCAAGCTGCGACCTGACCAAGGCATTATACAGAGGGAGGATCACCTCCCTTTTTCTGGGTGTAATACCCCTGGCTATGCAGCCCAGTATCCTATTTGCTTTGACTGCTGTTCATCTACAGTTTTCAGAGTTATTCATTTTGACATCTACCACCACCCCTAAATCCCTTTCTCCCAATGTAACTTGCAGTGTAACACCCCCAGGGTGTATACATGACCCGGGTTTTTAACCCCCAGATGAAGTGCCTTACATTTCCTGGCATTAAATTTCAGACCCCACCTCCTTGTCCACCCCTCCAGGGTATCCCCATCCCCCTGGACTGTCTCCCTTACTTTTATACAATCCACCACTGCTCTCAGTTTTGAATCATCCGCAAAAAGAGACAACCTATTTTTTTTTTTTTATTACCCCCCTCCCATATCCGAGACGTAGGCATTGAACAAGAGTGGCCCCAATACTGAATATTGAGGGACCCCACTGATTACCTTCCTTGGGGGTGGAGAGTATCCCACCCACCATTACCCTCTGTAAATGCCTCGAAAGCCAATTTTCAACCCAAATGAGCTCCTGTCCTTCCACCCCCATCTCTGCTATCAAACCATTATGAGGCACTGAATCAAACTCCTTGCTGAAATCTAGGTATAGAACATACACCGGCCTATGTCTATCCAAGGCCCCTGTCACCCAATCATAAAACTACAAGGTTGGTCTGACACGATCTTCCCGGGATGAAGCCATATTATTTATCATCCTGATGTCCTGACCTTTCCAACTGCCTCCCAAGTCTCTCCTTGATAAAGCTCTCCATTACTTTACCTACCACAGACGTCAGACTGACGGGCCTATAATTTCCCATCTCCTCCCGAGATCCCCCTTTATATATAGGCACTACATAAGCCACCCTCCAATCCTGTGGCACCCATCCCGTCTGCAGAGAAGTATTGAAGAGTGCAGCCAGTGGAGCTGCCAATACCTCCGCCAGTTCCTTCATAACCCTGGGATGTAATCCATCCGGCCCCGGCGCCTTGTCAGTTTTCAGTTTCCGAAGGGCATTTCTCACCCTGTCGACTGTGATTTCTCCCACCCTTCCTGTCCCTCATGCAACCGTTCTGCTCCATCTTGGTCTGAGCTTATGGATTAGTTGATTTTTTATCTTTGCACCACCGGTCCCAGTGCAGCCTCTTTTCTCCAGATTACTCTCCGTGTAACTACCTGAATAAAAAGTGATGTGAAAAATTGTATTTTGCATTGTTTTGTTTTTATGGGCAGCATTCTGTTACAGTTGTCTTTATGGAACCAGTGATCTGGAGTTTTAACGATGTGGCTTGTGCACAGAACTCTTAAAGGGACATTGTCGGCCGTTTCGGCCAGTTTAAGGTGCCTTCAGTTACTGTGCCTGTTGCAGGGTTTAGCCATGTAAAAGACCTACATGGCAAGAGATTTACACAGTAGTGCAAGATGCTTATTTTTAAAATACATATATTTCGGTCATCCTGACCGAAATGTCAGCACCACGCATCTACAATCTAGAAAGGCACAGAGTCAAGGGGAAACTTGTTCATCAGGGCTCTCGGGGACATGGATACCCGTATCCTTTACGCGCATTTTGTGTGTTGGGACACTGAGTTTTTCTGTGAAAGTCCCTGAGATGCTCATTCGTTAATCCCTGGGAGTCCATAGAGTGAGCCACTCCCCCCCGCATGGCTTGAAATGTAAGAATCTGTAGAGCACGGTGGGGGGGGGTGCTCTATTGGTTTCTATGGTGCCGTTTTAAACTACAATTTTTAATGTTTTAGTTGGTGAATTTAAACAAACTATGGCCACCACTCAGCTAACAATGCCTTTGTTAGTTGATCAGTGGCCGTAATTTGTTTGAATTCATCCTCTGAAACATTAAAAATTCTGGTTTAAAACATGGTCTCATAGAAACCAATGGAACGCGCCCCCATGCTGTAGAGAATCTTACATTACAAGCCATGCAGGCACGGGGCGCAGCTTGCATGTATTTAAACAGGGACCCCCAGAAATTTACCAGGGACTTCCACTTTTGGGCTGTGGACCCCCCCCCTTTCTTTGTGTAAAGAAAGTCCAGTACCCCCAAATAAAAAATCATACCTAGAACCCTGGTTCATGAATGAGTTATTCATTTTGGGCCCCATATTGGATAAAACATGTATTTTTATACAGTTTGTGGTTCCGATTTCTAGAAAGTCTAGAAATTGGCTCCAGGACAGGACCCAGAGGGTTGTGGTTGGCAGGATAGTCTCATCCACAAGGAGGGTCATTAGTGGGGTCCCTCCTGTTCCAACACCTACGTCTCTAACATAAGGAAGAGTATCAGGAGTGAGATGAGTCTGTTTGCGGATGACTCAAAACTGGGGGCGGTGGCGGATGAGGAGGAGGGAAGGGTGGCCCTACAGGGGGACCTGGAGGCTGTGGAAAGGTGGTCTAGAAAGTGGAAGCTGAGGTTCAGTGCAGGGAAATGCAAGGTACTGCATCTGGGAGCCAGAAACCCGGGCCAAGTGTACACCCTGGGGATGCTACTAGTCTCAATGACTGCATGGAACCTGGGGGTGGTGGTGGATGTCAATATGAACAACTCTGAGACTTGTAGGAGGGCAGCGGCCACGGCCAACAGGATGCTGGGATGCATCGTTGTCTTTTTTTTTTTTTAGATTAAATAGAAATTAAATGTTTTTAATTATTTAAAATGTTAGACTGACCACAGAGCTAAGGGTGTGAAAGTGAACTGAATTCACAGACTTACATTGTCATATTTAATGGACCAGAGTAGCCCGTAAAATGTGGCAGCGAGAATTTTAATGCTGGAAACAGACCGTCCTAATGCTTTCACTTCAGTGTTATACAAGAAATTACATGGTGCAAGCAACCTGTGCAATTATGTCAGCTAAATTTGCTGCAACATTGTAATTAAATGGAATATGTATGTTAAGAGTTAAAACCCAGTTTGTAATTGCACACTGAAAGAACTCCTCAGTCACTCTGAGGGCAGACTGGTATGATCCATGCTTCGGCTGGAAAGTGCCATTCTCGGGAGGATTTGGTGCTCTCTTGACATTCAGCCCTCACTGGCTCAAAATTCTAGCTGTGGGTTTACGAGCTGACATAATAGATGGCACCCAGACTTCTGAAAATGTCACTAATCAGGTAGAGTATGGAGCACTTTTATACAGTACTACAAATAAATAAAAGTAGAAAAAAACACAAACAGAGCTCTCACCCCTCATGGGGAGATTGAGTTGGGCAGTGTAGAATTACTGGATTTTTGATTTGAAGTCACAAATTATCTTTTAAATGTTTGCTTCTGTACTGCGTATGTGTACCAGGTAGTGGTGGCAATGGAAATTAAGGAACCCATGAAAACATTGATGGATGTGATCTTCCAAGAAGGTGCAAGTCAGGAAATTTAGTTTTTTCTTATTCTGGCCTCTCAGTTTGGTTCTGATACTTGTTTTCTGTCTGTTCTATCCATGCCACAATATAGGGCTCAATTTAAGGTTGTGATCTTTAGTGGTACAGAGCCATTAAATGACATTTGTTAGCGACATCGAACATGTCAACATACTAATAAACTTTGATTATGTATCCCATAAAAAGAATGTTACCACTTTACATGGCCCTCACCAAGTTGCATTTGGAGTACCGTGCGCAGGTCTGGACTCTCCATGGTAAAAAGGACATTGAGGCAGTAGAGCTGGTGCAACACAAGGCCCCCAAAAAGATGAGAGGTATGGAGGATGAAAATTATGAGGAGAGATCACTAGAGGCTCTTTACATATTCACTCTGGAGAACATGCGGCTGAGGGGGACTTGGTCTCAGTCTTCCATGTACTGAAGGTTATCAACAAGGTCGAACAGATAGAGACTTTTTGATCTGATGTGCTGTAGGAGGACAAGGTGACAGGTCATGAAGCTCAAAAATGGTATAGTCAGAGGTAATGCTAGGCACTTCCTCCAGAGTGTGGTGAACCTATGGAACAGCTCACCAGCGGAGACACTGGCCATGAAGACCGCTCAGGCCTTCAGAGTAAGCCTGGACAAATATATGCTTACCAAGGAAATGACAGGTACCCCTGGGTAGTAGAAGGGTGGGTGGGATGGCCCAATAAATTAGTTTATGTTTAAACAGCATACTTGTGTTAGTCCCTGCTTTAGAACTGGGGAGGGGGACTAGATGGGCGTAGAGGCCCCCACTGGGGTTGCTAGGTCACCTACAATTCCGGTGACCTCATAAAACTAATTGAGCTTTTCTGCCAAGGTTCTGTGTCACCAGAACCTCTTGGTGTCCTAACAATCCTGTACTTCACTGTTGCATGTTAAATTTTCTTCATTTATAAACACTGTACAGAAGAGAAGAAAGCTGATACAGCAGGACAGAAAAGTAAGTGATCATTTGAGTGGAAAGACAGCAATGAGATGCTGAAGATGAGATGGACAGAATGAAAAAAGAAGTCACTCAGACTTTTAAAACAAAGATTTTACTATAAAGAAAAAGCAGCGTTGTATCGAAGAAAAAGAATCAAACTGAGAAAATGGATTTTAAATAAAAGTAAAAAGATGCAGATGATGACGGGTATAACTGCAGTTCTGTTTCTTGCCGTTTTTGTTCTCTTTGGAGAAGCAGAGTTAGGCTTGGTAGACATGGCTGCAACACTCTGGTGTTACAGAGAACGGCTGAAAATACCCTTGAGCAAAATTAATGACTATGGTTGCTACTGTGGACATGGAGGATCTGGGGTCCCTTTGGACTTTGTGGATGAATGTTGCTATTTCCATGACTGCTGTTACAATCACACCAGGGAAGAGTTGAAATGTGACATGAAAGTGAAGTGGAGCTTGTACAGCTATAGGTGTGAAAACCTAACGTCTATATGCTTAAGTAAGACCATTTGTGGACGAATGGCCTGTGAATGTGATAAAACATTTGCAGAATGTTTAACCAAGTTTACACCAAAGGAAAAGTATTATTTCTACAGTAACAAAAGATGTCCTGAACCAATGATGACCTGTCCCTCAGTCTTCCCGAATGTGTCTGTAATTGAAGACTGGTTAAAGGTGGATGATTAATTCACAGGAACATCAAAAGTCAACTTATGATGACGATTTTAGGAGCTTAAGTGATAAGAACATTAACAGCAACAAGGAGTTCAAAAAATCAGATCTTCCTGGTCCCCCACTGGCGTACTACCCAAGGACAAAGATCTTCTGCCTATAGAGCCCCACTCCGACTAAACTCCCTACACTGCGACATCTCCTTGGAGACCAAGCTAGGCCCATTTAAACATAAATTCTGACAATACCGAACTTCACACAACAACTGTGACTGCTTCCATTAAGCAGTTCATATCCTTGTCTTTGCCATCTCGCCTTAGCACTTATTACTGTGCCCCCTCCATGAGCACTAGTGTCACCCTCCCTATCACCCAGATCTATCCTCTCCCTTTCCTACTCCTCCCTTTCTCCTCTTTCCCTCAATGCTCATCTCCATCCCTACATTACCTCCCAGCTACCTCTCTTGCCAGTGCCCATCCTCACTTCCCTTCCCCCTTTCTCACCTCCTTCCCACATATCTGATGCTGTCTGACAAGGCCTTCTGGATGATTTACTTTGTTTTGTCCACTGTGTGTGCTTATATATTTAATGTCAAACCTGCTTTCTGGCATACATTATACAGTGCCAGTCAAATTTTGTTTACCTGTGTTTTGCAATTCCATGTTTTATTGTGCACCCTTGTTTTATGTTACTACCTTTGTTAATCCTTCTGACATGGAACTTATGTAAAAGAGCTATAGCTCAAAGGTGTTTCAATCCAAGATCTTAAATAAAAAAACAAATGAAAACCATCTGAGCTTTACAGGGGCAAAACTGTTTTAGCCTTGGATCCCCCCCAGCAGACTTAAGGCTCTAACTCAATCTTTTAGATGTCCCTTTCTGGCAAATATTTATTTGTATGGGGTGGGGGCTGACTAAACGAGCAGACACGAAAGACCATTGGGCCTATTCTGCTGGCATTTTAGTATATTAGTATAGGAATTATTATTGAAGTTGATTTTAAAAAGCTATGGAAAAAAAGGGATCTGTGGACCACCTGCTTTTCTTGGTTCCACTACTTCAGAGCGCCGGCGGCAGTGTGACCGGTCATTATGGCGCCAAGTGGGAAAGCCGCTGTCCTCTCTTTTTTGCGGGGGAGCTGCGTGCCTCCCACTTTCTAAGGATACTACTAACTCCGGAGCGGGGCAGACCTCAGGGAGGGGGTGGCGAATCAAGCATTTAGCACCCTAATGACCCGGCGCTGTAATGCCACCGCCCTAATGGATGGAAAGGGCTTTTCTCATCAACAGTTTTGAACAAAATTCACTGGTCCTGTGACTCTTACTGAGGGGGTTAACACGTTGTCTGATAACTTCAACTTAGTAATTGCTAAGAAACCATAGGGATTCTGGGCCCCCTACACCAAATGTTGAACTGGAAATCGGAAGGAAAACTCCCAGAAGTGTAAGATCAAGGGTCAAAACCATGTTTGGAAACTATTAGCCAGCAAGGTACCTGAGGACTGGAGGAGGGCAGATGTGATTCCCCTTCACAAAAGTGTGAGCAGGGCAGAAGCAGGAAACTACAGACCTGTTAGTTTAACCTCAGTGATAGGGAAAATGATGGAATCACTTCTGAAGGAAAGAATTGTCGAGTACCTAGAGGTCAGAGGGGCACAGGACCCAAGGCAGCATGGATTCATAGCAGGAATGTCATGCCAGATGAATCTAATAGATTTCTTTGACTGGGTTACCAAAGTAGTAGATCAGGGAGGGGCTGTGGACATGGCCTACCTAGAGTTTAGCAAGGCATTTGACTCAGTCCCACACAAAAGATTAATATACAAGTTAGCCAGCCTGGGAGTGGGTCCCAAGATGATAGCCTGGGTAAAGAATTGGCTGGAGAATAGGACACAGAGGGTAAAGTAATGGAGTCCGCTCTGAAGAAAGAGGGGTTTCTATTGGTGTGCCGCAGGGTTCAGTATTAGGACCGGTCCTCTTCAATGTCTTTATAAGTGACATTGCAGAGGGATTGGAAGGAAAAGTATGTCTCTTTGCAGATGACACAAAGATCTGCAACAGAGTTGATGCGCAAGGTGGGGTGGAAAGGATGAGAAGGGACTTGGCAAGGTTAGAGGAATGGTCAAATGTATGGCAGCTTAGAGTTAATGCTAAGAAGTGCAAGGTAATACACCTGGGAAACAAAAACCCAGGGGAAGAGTACACAATGGGGATGAGATACTAACAACAAAAATGGAAAGGGACCTGGGGGTAGTCATATCAGATGACTTAAAGGTGGGCAAGCAATGTGAGAGGGCAGTAAGGAGGGCTGGGGGGATACTGGGATGCGTAGGGAGAGGCATCACCAGTAGAAAACAGGACGTTGTTATCCCTCTGTACAGACAGCTGGTGAGACCCCATCTGGAGTACTGTGTGCAGTTCTGGAGACCCAATCTCTGCAAGGACATAGACGAGATGGAAGCTGTCCCGAGGAGGGCAACTAAAATGGTGCAGGGTCTGCACCAGAAGACATATGAAGAGAGACTAAAGGAGCTTAATATGTATAGCCTCGAGGAAAGGAGGGAGGGGGACATGATAGAAACTTTCAAGTACCTCAAGGGAATCAACAAAGTCCAAGAGGGTAGCATCTTTCAAAAAGAGTGTGCAAGAACAAGGGGCACAATTTGAAGATGGGAAGAAGTACTCAGAGGTAATATAAGGAAGTATTTTTTCACAGAGAGGGTTGTGGATGCATGGAACGGCCTTCCGGAGGAGGTTGTGGAGTCAAAAATAGTGGTTGAATTCAAGCATGCATGGGACAGCCATAAGGTAATTCTAGGGGTTGGGGGTAGAAAGAAGTAGGCTGCTGGTTAACTAGGATCTGTAGCTTATCCATTAGGTAGGGAAATGGGCAGACTGGGTGGGCCAAGCGGTCCTTATCTACTGTCAAATTCTATGTTTCTGTGTCTGTTAGAATAAGTAGGTTTTAGCTGCTTGTTTACAGCTGATGGACATGCCTTTGTTTATGACTTTTTTCTTTTTTTTTTTTTATAGCAACAGATTGTTTTCCACCATTTTTCTTCCTGAGCCCACAGTGTTTGCAGTGACTCGCTGTGCAAGTTCTTCCTCCACGGAGATGCCATCCAGCATCCTGTGGGTGGAGTGCCTTCTCTTGTGTCCCACTGCTTTGCCACACTGAATCCTCTCTGTGCCAGCTGCCAATCGGGGCATGTGTGCCCCCACCCTGAAGGAGGGGAGCTGTCTTAGGGGTGCTCAGTCCTTCCACCTGGCCAGTCCCTGAATGACCAGAGTCCATTTTCAAACTTGGTCACTAGTGCAGCAAGCAGTCTGTGAGGCAGCCAGTTGCCTCAGCCTGCCACGCTACTGGGCTGCCATTCTCTTACTGGTAAATCTTACTGATCTTCTAGTAAAATCAGTGGCTGTTTCTGATTCCTACATTGATTATCGTTTTAGAACTGTATAATGTAGTTTTATATCCCCTTCAGCAGCAGAGTTCTGTAGCATCAAACATGTGCTTTGTGTCAACAATTGAAGAGCTCAGCAAGGATATAAATTCAATCATACAGTTCTGAGACGGTCCTTACCACCAGCGTATGTTCCAGAAACACCCACTGAGCCCTACTGAACTTACCACAAGGCTAGTAAAGATGGAACAAGAACAGAATAGGAGCCAGTAGTTGTAAAAGTAGCTTCTAAGGCAAATATAGATTTGCAGCATAAATGCAGCAGTTCTTTAGAATCTACATTTTAACTCAAAACATAGTTGAAGAATAAGTAGTTACCTGTGGTCCAGCCAAGAGCTGGAAACAAAATGTTTCAGCTGTGAGGAAATCTGTTTAGTATTATGTTCTTGCCGTAAAAAACACATCAGTATAATAGAAGACAGATGACCATGTAGTATTCCCTCATTCCTAGTTGAAGCAGGCTTAAATATGCCTGCCATTTGTGATGATTCACAAGAACAGACATGCAACAAAAATTGCAAAGTAGTGCTACAGAGTATATGTTAAATAAGCTGAAATGCTGCTAAAATTCATGTTCTAGTACTACCCCAACAAGACAAGGCACAGTAAGTGTTTTCAGACTTCTAAAATGTGGTAGCCTTGTGGCCTAGCAGCAATACATGAGCTGTCTTGTGGATGACTTGGGTTTTGGAACAAACTTGGTTGATCGCGTCAGGGGTCAGGCCAGCCAGACAGCTGCCACGCAGCAACGTTTATGGGGCAAGGAGGGCTTGCGGCAGGAACTTTGTCTGTTGTGTGTGGTGAGGCTGACATAGGCAATGCCCAAGCTTGGATACGGAGACAAAAAGTGGAAGAAATACCTAGCTAGACAAAAAAAGTGTGATCTAAATAAGATAATCTGGGTTACAATAGCGAGATGTATACTGGGAGAACAAGTTACCCTCACCAGATTTTTAAAGCTTATTTCAAAATCTTAAGGGAGAAGTCCTGCTATACATTAAGCATCCACTGCTGCACAGATCTGGCCTTCTCTACCCCCATCCTCCCTGAAGGCACAGTCTTCATTTATGTGTGTCCTTACCTGATCCCTAGTGAAATCCACGAATGCTCTCTTAGTAGGCAGGCATTTTCTGCCATGCCTGTGTTTGCCCCCTAAGATTGCACTGCACAAGAGCACAAACAACATGATGATATGACATGTCACTGCTCCTTCCTGTATTGTGCCCTACGTATGGAGATTTAATAATCTCCATTTCTCCTATATCCTGCTCTGTTTTCACAGATTATGCCTTACTACCATGCGTAAACATCCCAAACATATAGCATTTATGCAGAGTCTTTGAAAATAGAGAAGAGCATAGGAGATATGGAGATTATTAAATCTCTGTACATCACGTTGTTGGCGCGTGCAGCTCGATCTGGGTGTGGGGGGCATGACAGAAAATGCCTGCCTCCTAAGACAGCATTCACAGATTTTATAAGGGATCAGGTATGGACACACATAAATGAAGACTGTGTTGGGTGGGTGTGGGGATAGGGATACTGAAACCTTGATCTGTGCAGTGGTGGCTGCTTTATGTACACCAGGAGTTCTTTAACTGTGACCTTGGTGGCTGGAACCACACTTTATTATGATAGAGAGGGGAGAGGAGATAGCATCCAGCTTGGTGTATAATGAGTTTTTCCTTTTCCCCCCTTAATAATCAAAGTTCATTGTTCGTTTAAGCAATAAGGCACAACAGGGTGTGATATATCATGGGATATTGTCACGCCTCATGTGGTTGGGCACGAGGCCGCAGGCCAAGAGTGTCCAACCATCTGAGAAGTGACAATATCCCATGATATCACACACCCTGGAGTGACTTAGTTGCTATTATGAACTGAGTTTGAAGTTCTGTAAATAGAAATAAAAGAAACAGGGTTTAAAAGATTTTATGAATGAGTTTTTGGGTGGTATAGGAGTATATTTTGAAAAAAAATAGTTCAGACAGTAGGTGGTGCTGGCTGGTGGAGCCAGAGCTTTTTTGAAGCCGTGATGATGTAGCCCGATATCATCAGGGCTTCAAAGAGCTCTCGGCCAGTCAGATTCCTCTATTTATGATCCTCACTTCATAATATGTATTATACAAGAAACAAACATTACACCAGCAGTACAGGGGCTTAGGTTTTGTAGCATGCAGAAAAAAAGCATCACTTTTACAGGTAAGTTTGCAAAGTTCAGGTAACATTCTGTATAGGTAACCCCACCCATATTGAAGTATTCAAATAACTGTGTTGTCCCTTTTTCTGCCTCCCACTGTTCTGTCCTTACAAACTGTATAAGGATCCCACTAAACCAATGAAAATTGGAAAAGGTGTAACCAGTATACATGCACATAATCTAAGGGAGGTGTAAAAAAAAAAACAAAAAAAAACAGGAGTTCTTCCAAGGATATCAGATTCCTGTGGGAAACTGAATTCAAGCTGGTGGACTGCAAAACAGTAGAACAAACCACTCCTGGATATTGGAAAGGCACCTACTGTGAAATCAAGAGCTACTGACACCTCAAAGAAAACTTTGAAAAACATAATTAGGTGCAGTTCAGCTTGCATTTTATATATTATTCTTCCTCATTATTTATTACTGAGTAAATTTGCATGACTACATGATCTTTATCCCTTAGAGTTCCCCTGCTTCTATAGCATACCCCCTACTTCAACTACTAATCCTCTGTTGCGACATCACAGTGTGTTGCCATGAAAGTGTGATATCGCAAGCAGTGCATTATGATCTTGGGTAGGGAGGAAGCAACAGAAATTGATGAACTCTTCAAGAACAAAGATTTTCTTTTAATGCAGATGACTTCAGTAATAAATAATGGGGAGGAGGAATAGAGAACTAACATGAAACGCAAGTTGAACTGTCTAAATATTATGTATTTCACAAGCAACACGGCATTATCGTCTCATAATACCGTATTGCTCGTGTACCACCTAACGCTATTGCTTCTCTGATTTCTTTCCTCGACTACTACTGTTTTTCCCATGTTACAGGGTTTCTTAAAGTTGTCCTGAACGTGTCAGATGCTCTTTAAAATTTTGTTAAATAAATATATGCAGAATAACTGCACCTGCCACTGAATGTATGGTTTTGTCTAGTACGTCTGTTGCACATTACGTATTTGATCCATGTTAGTATGTTATACTGTCAGTCTGTAACTTCCTGTATTTCTTCTTTGTATAGAATAAACTTTGTATCTAAGCAGTACAACTTTGTAAACAGGGTTGCAAAGTCCTAGCAGCTCTATCTTGTTGAACAATAAAGATATTATTATCTTTCATTATCATCCTACCTGAAATTCTCTTAAGGAATAAACTGCGGGTCTGAGCCCCGCATGAATGCCACCCATCTAACACATCTGTTTGTTCCCTTTTCTACCTGTTGCCCACTGGAGAATGTTAAGATCTCCATATCGTTATCCCTTTCACCACATGGTGCCATTCTTCCAGGGTTGGAGGGGCTTGATTCCACCACTTTTTTGTTATACATTTTTTGGTTGCTGCTATTATTAATGCCATTAGGTACCTTTTCGCCAGGTCTTTCTGTGTGTGGGGCAGATAGGAAAATAAATACAGCCTGAATTAAGAGGTGCAGCAAAATAGAGCATTCTGTTCCAGAGCTGTTCTCTGTTGACAGTTCTGTAGACAAGCACATGAAAGTCAAAATACATCTCGAGGTCAACTTATTCTATTATAGGTTATTATTATTATTTATTTATTTTTTTTAAGAAACCCAGGTAGCTTTTTGCAGTCATTTCAACAATGTAAGTGTAACCAGCCAGGGCTCGGGTTGATGTTATTTTTTGTTTTATTGGCGTGGTGCGGTGCCTCCATTTTGTAACCCACTACCTGGCTGCCTGGGTTCGGGGAGAAAACTGTTGCTCGGCATTTTGGCTAGGTTTGAAACTTCTGCACAGAGGCACCCAAGTAATCCGGACACAGGAAGCAATAACTGAAATGTCCAAACCAGGAGTGGGATTCTAGAGTGTGGCTTTTATTCACAACAACAATAGAATAATAAAGCATAGATGGCCCCCCACGGGGCTACACTCCCTGGTAATGCAGATTTACGGAGACTAGAACACCTCTTCTTCACAACACTGTAACCCTCAGGTTCTGAACCCACTGGGCTCTCAGCCCGAACTGGTACTCTTCTCTTGGATTCGCGGGTGTGGCACCTCTGCCAGCACTTGGACATTTCTCCATATGGCATGGATATTTATTGGTGGCTCCCTCTACCACCCATGAGCACTTCCTAGCTCCATAAGGGAAAACATCATCCTCAAATCCACGTCTGGGTACTTTCTGCGAACACTGGCCAAGTGCCCGGAACAAAGCTATAGGTGCCCAAAGTGAACCCATGGAGGTAAATCTAGTTACTCCAGATGGGGGGGGGGGGGTCTCCCACCTCTCGCTCCCAAATCCATACCTGACCATTCATTTGGAATTCAACACCTTTTCTTGTGAACCTCTCTGGTTGTAGAATGCTATCTCGAAACGTATATCACATTTAGCACTCTACTCTTCATGAACTGGTGTCCTAACTTGTAATGTTCTTTAAGTGGCTATGTCCATCCCTGTAGACCCCCACTGTTGAGATGCATTTTAAGTCATACACAAACTTCAAGTACTGTACTTGGCTGTCCTTCCCTGACCCCACAGTAGCAGATACTTTACACACTGTCTCTGTGAAAACATGGGCTTTAAGCAGAGCAGACTCACCAACTGGTTTGCAGGTGCCCCAGAGCTACTGGCAAAGAAAACGCATCTTGGTACCTCAGTACTTGTTCTACAAATCATCAGGCAACTTTCCCTCCTTCAGCAGGGCCAGGGGATTGCCCCTGAAATGCTGGACTCTTTTTTTTTTTTTTCCCCACATCCCTCCAGGGATGGGGTACTGGAACAAGCCGGGGAGCGGTCTCTACCACTGTCAGGCTTCTTCTGTGTCCTTATCTAGGGTGAGAACACACATCCTCCAAATCTGGGTAGCTCTATAGTAGAGCTAAGTTCTAAGGGGCTGCCACCTGCAGCACACCTCCTTCATTCTCAACCCTCCTCTGCAGACTACTCCTCAAGACTCTCTACAAAATCCCCAGCGTTTTAAGCTAACCGCTTGCTGCAGCATTCCAATGTGGCTTATGCTGCTGCGATAATTCTATATGATGTCATCCCTCCAGCTCAGCTGAGACTGAGGACAGAGTGAGACAGTGTGAAACCCATTTAACTGGTGTCTCAGAAGCTGCCTTTCCCTGCCTGCCACTAGATCTAAGTGGGATTCTTGTAACCCTAGGTGATGGGGGGTTACATAAGCATATTTATACATTTGCAAACCATGGGATCCCAGCTTCACATAAAATCAACACAAATTAAATCCCTCTAACAGTTCCTTGCTGGATATTATCCTTGTCAGCAAACCTTACTTGTTCACCCATGCTGATATCTTACTAGCATACTAAAACGCCAGCAGAATAGGCCTAACGGTCTTTCGTGCCTGCTCGTTTGGTCAACCCCCACCCTGGGAGCTGACCTTGCTGCCCCCCTCTCCCTCTCTGGCTTCTCCCTTCCCAGTCCCGGATATTCTTTCTGCACTGGTTTTTGCTTCCAGAACCCTTCCCCTGTACCTGTTCCACCCCTCTTGAACCCCTCCTCCAGCCCCCTGGGCAGCGCATTCCATGGCTCCACCACCCTCTCAGTGAAGTAGCACCTCCTCCTTTCTCCCCTGAATCTCCAGCTTCCACCCATGCCCTGTAGTTGCCCCCCTTCTTCCTTCGGAGCACCCCGACTGCTTCTCCCTGTTTACCCCTTCATACCTGAAGACCTCTATCATGTCCCCCCGGTCCCTTCTCTCTTCCAATCTGTACATATTTAGCTCTTCGAACCTCTCCCCATAGGTCCTGTCCCCCTAACCACAAATCATTTTGGTTGCCCTCCTCTGGACCCTCTCCAGGAGTTCAGTGTCCCTCTTTAAATGTGGCCTCCAAAACTGCACTCAGTACTCAAGGTGCGCCCTCACCAAGCAGTTATACAGTGGGAGTATCACTTCCCTCCTTCTGGAGGTGATCCCCCTAGCGATGCATCCAAGCATCCTGTTGGCCTTTGCCGCTGCTCTCCTACAAGTCTCCGAGTTGTTCTTCTTGACATCCACCCCCAGTCCCTCTCAGCCATCGAGGACTTTTAGCATTCTCTCCCCCCACCGGGTGTACTTGGCCTGGGTTTCTGGCTCCCAGGTGCAGTGCTGCATTTCCCTGCATGGAACCTCAGCTTCTGCTTTCTAGACCACCTTCCCAGAGCCTCCAGGTCCCCCTGTAGGGCCACCCCCCTCCTCCCCATCCACCACCGCCCCGGGTTTTGAGTCCTCCGCAAAGAGGCTCCTCTCACTCTTGATACCCTTCCTTATGTCAGAGACTTAGGCGTTGAACAGGAGGGGCCCAAAGACCGATCCCTGAGGGACTCCATTAATGACCCTCCTTGGGGACGAGACTATCCCGCCAACCACGACCCTCTGGGTCCGGTTCTGGAGCCGATTTCCTATCCATCTGATTATCTGGTTTCCCACCCCCATTTCTCCTCGACTATCGCACAGGACCTCGTGAGGCACAGAGTCCAATGCCTTGCTGAAGTCAAGAGGACGTCCACTGCTCTACCCAGGTCCAAGGCACTCATCACGCAGTCATAGAACTCCACAAGGTTTGTCTGACACGATTTCCCCAGGATGAATCCATGCTATCTATCGTCCAGGCACTCCAGCTTTTCCAGGTCCCTCCCCAATGTGTCTCCTTGACAATGCCCTCCATCACCTTGCCTACCACCGATGTCAGGCTGACGGGCCTGTAGTTCCCTGCCACCTCCCTTAATTCCCCCCTTGTGGATAGGCACTATATACGCCATCTTCCAGTCTTGGGGCACCCACCCTGTCCTCAGAAAGATGCTGAAGAGCTTCACCAGGGGTTTCGCCAGGACATCCGCCAGTTCCTTCAGCACTCTGGGATGTAATTTATCTGGCCCTCATGCTTTCTCCGTCTTAAGGGACCTGAGGGCTTCCCTCACTCTCTCTCTGCCGAGATTTCCGCCTCCGCTACCTCATCCCCCTGCTTTGCCTCCCCCCCCACCTGCCAGTGATGCCCCTCCCCAGACCCACCGATCAGTAAGTGTCCCTCCTCAGTTTCACCATCTCCTCTCATGTATGATGCAGCCCTCCATTTTCCTTGGTGAAAACTGAGGTGAAGTACTCATTTAGTACCTCAGCCCGCTCCCCTGGGTCTTGTGCCATCCTTCCCCTGTTTTAATCCTGCTAATCTGCCCCTTCACCTTTCATTTTTCCCCAGTGTATCTGAAGAACCCCTTGTTCCCTCTCCTAATTTCCCTGGCCAGGTTCTGCTCCTTCCTTGCCTTAGCCACCCTCTCCACCCTAGTGGCCCTTCTGGCCATCAGCTCGTACTCCCCTTGGTCCCTTTCACTCCTTGAGCACTTGAATTGCCTATAGGCTGCCTTCTTTCCCCTCACCACCTCATGAACCTTCCTGGTCCACCAGCAGGGTTTAAGGGCCCTACCGCATTTTCGTCTTACTTTTGCGCAGGTGCTGGTAGCATCCTGCACTCCCCTCCTGATGATTTCCCACCGACTGTCAGCATCCATGTCTGGTCCAATCCCATCCAAATGCTCCTTAAGAATCCTTCCCATTTCCTTGAAATCCGCCCCCCCCTGAAGTCAGTTATCTCCGTCTTTGTGCAGCCTTCTACCCCTCCTAGGTTCAGGCAGAACCAGATCGTGGCATGGTCGATCCCTGCTAGTGGGTCCCTTACCTCCAGGCCCCCAATCTGGTCACTGTCTGCCAGGATCACATTCAGTATCCGCTTCTCCCTGGTCGGTTCCCCCACTTGCTGAGTTAGGAACTCTTCCTGAAAGACATCCAACAACCTCTGTTCCCTGGCCACCGAGGATGTCATAGTCTCCCAGTCTGTTTCTGGCATGTTTAAGTCCCCCAACATCACCACCCTTCCCAATCTGCAGAGTCTCCCAACATCTGCCACCAGACTCTCCTCCAGCTCCTCCGCCAGCGCAGGGGGTCTATACACCACTCCTATTTTTACTCTTTTGCCCCCCTTGTTATCAAGGTGACCCAAATCGCCTCCACAGTTTCCTCCGCCTCCTCCACTCCTCCTATAGCAATGCAGTTTTTGACTATTATTGCTACCCCTCCTCCCTTTCCCTCCCTCTGTCCTTCCTGAACATGATGTAACCCTCCAGGTTCAGGTCCCAGTCGTGCCATGGGGTGGCCCAGGTCTCAAGTGACCACTGCCACATCCACCTCTCCCTCAGTTAGCATTCCCTGGAGCTCAGGCATTTTATTGCCCAAGCCTCTGGCATTTAGCAGGACTATTTTCCTTCCTTTCCCTATACTTTCATTTCCCCTGCTCGTGTTCCCATGGGGATTCTGTCTTCCCCTGGTCCACACCTTACCAGTCGGCCTTTTCCTGGATTCCTCCAACTCCCAAGGGGGGTGGAGACAGAGTCCCTCCTTTATCGGACTCCCTTCGACAGCCTTTTCTCCCATCTTTCTCCCTTCACAAGTTTAAACCCCACCTTTCACCAATGAACCCCTCTATTTTCAACTTAAGGATTTCCTTCCCCTCTGAATTGAGATGGATCCTATCTGTAGCATACAGCCCCTTATCCTCCCAGGTCTCCCCCAATCCCCATCAACCCATATCCTCTGGCCCCACACCACTCCCTGAGCCACTGGTTTTTTTACCCTAGTCTTCCTCTTGTGTTCCCCACTAGCCCTTTCCAAGAAGGAGATTGCGCATCCTATATCATGACAGACGCTGGCAAGCTCCCTGAACCTTGCCTGTATCTCTAGCTTACCATTTCCCTCAATGTCATTGGTACCCAGGTGGACCAGTATGTCCGGGGAACCTCCATGATCCTTTGCCAGCTGATATACCTCATGTTTGGCCCTGTGCACCGTTAGTCCAGGGAAGCATTTTGCTCTAACCGGGCAGGCTTCTCCTTCCCTATCCCATTTGATCCCTCTGATCATGGAATGACCCAACAGGAGCACTCTGGCCACCCCTTTCCTCCATTTCCCCCCCTTCCATGTCCCTCATCCCCTCTACTGGCCCTTCCCCCCAGAAAACATGGAGAAGCTAGTCTTGAACTCACAACCCTTGGATGTCATTACCCTATGCTTTGTCCTCTACACCACAGAACATGCTCCTTCTCATATTTTAGTGACCACTGTTTCGTCGCCTGTGTGAGGTCCAATCATACTGTCCCAGGTGCATCAAAATTCTCCTTCAAGACAGGGCTTGACAAATCCTATAGCCCGATGTCACGGACTACCATTTTTTATGTGGGGACAAGCAGATGCCAGAGTTCTGCTTGTCCCACGGACTACCATGCTGCAGTTTAAAATTTGCAGGTTTTTACCTGCTTTTCCCTCGCTGGCCGCTAGATGTCCTTCTAATGGAGAGAGCCATGCTAGACTCCGGAGTCTTTGTGCGCAGCTGCAGCATTGTTGAATGCGCGCACCACAGCCGCGTGCCACCGTGCCCCATGCCCCGACTTAACTGTGCGGTCAGGCACGGAGATCGGGCACCAGCAGACACTCGGGGAGGCACCAAGAAGAACGCGTTCATGACTGGTCAAAAATAGCCAGACTGGCAGGCTAGGCCGCCTATAGCTGATGGTACAGTGCCTGTCAGTCCTGGCTATTGGTGATTGCGTTTGGGGGGTGGACTGGAGCTCTCAGAGTGGCAGTAGCACTAGCTCGGTGCACGTTGGCAAACGTGCCATTTCGCTGCTTGGAGAGAGGCAGAGAGCACATCATTTCTGTTCGAGCACAGTCAAACTGTATTTGGGGCTGGTGCCACAAGTCACTAGCAAATCAGTAATAGTAGTACCTGGAGAGAGAGAAGTTAGAATACAATAGAAATATATATTGGAGTTTTGAAGCGCGAAGCGAGCGGGAGAGTAGGAGGATCTGTAGTTTGGGGGGGGGGGATGTGAGAGAGAGAGAGAGAGATCTTTGTAAAAAAAAAAAAAGGAGCACAAAGGCGTTTGCTTAGTGTGGAAAGAGCAGAGTCTCTGTCTGATAAAACAATCTGCTGATTATAAAAATATGAAAAAAAAAGGTTTGTTTAGAGAAAAAAAAAGAAGGGAGAACTAAGCAAAAACACTGCACACTGAATTCAGGGAGCTGTGTGTGTTGTGCAATGTGCGGACTCGTGAAGTGAAGAAAAATAGAAAGGATACAGCTTTTAAATAAATAAATAAAAAAAGGCAAAAAAACTTGAGACTCTAAGTGGGGGAAGTGATTGTGTGTTGAACTTAGTTGGGACTACTAAACATTTCAATAATCGTCTTTTAAGGGTTGGGGGGTGGGTGGTGTGTGTGTGTATGTATGTATGTCTGTGTGTGTTTAGAGACAAGCCTGCGCCTCCGTGAGAGAGCAGAGATCAGGGACTTGGACCTGACTGATGATAACGTGTGCCTCCTGTGGGTGCAAGACCACTAGATAGAGTGTGTGTGATGTGAAGTACACAACAACTGAACTAAGAACTGAACTAAGAAAACTATAAACCTCCTTAACCCAGCCCTCCCTACCTAACCTTATATACACCACACCTATTCCTAGCTAGCCTAGACCGGTCCCACTGTCCGAGACCTTGTAGACTGGGTAGGGGAGAGGAACCTGGGGAACAACTGAAATTATAGGAATAAAAGGTAAACTAAAGGGAAAAAACTAAAAGCATTTTTCTGAGCTACAGAAAAACCTGAATTAACCTAGCTGCTACTGCAGTCTGCTGCATACATTGGTGGAGGAGGGGGGTGTGCAGTGTGTGGCAGGGGCCATCAGTGTGAGACCACCGAACCTGCCCTGAGAGCCTAAGGGTAGAGTAGAGGAAATTGTGGAAGGGAAAGAACTGAATACTTAATAAATAAGGTAAACAGTCGCAGTATAAAAAGAGATTGATATCTCCCCCCCCCAAAAAAGATAGCTACCTTAAATAAACTTATCTTTTAGCTAGAGCTAGTACTTTGTTTGTCCTACCAAGTACTTGGTGGAGGTGTGTGTGGCAGTGGGCTGTGAGTGAGACCTAACCTGTCCTGAGAGGAGAGGGTACAGGAACTTGGGAACAACTCATGACTTCTTTCTTAGAAATATACTATAGAAGGGAAAACATTTTTTGTGTGACAGTGACACTACACAGAAAAAAATAAACCCTAGCTACCCAGTACTTTTGGTGGAGGTGTATGTATGTGCGGGTGAGACCAAACCTGACCTGAGAAGGGAAAAGGCATTTTTGGGGACACTGAAAAAATAAAATAAACCTACCAGTACTAGCTACACTGGTGGAAGTGTTTTATGTGTGGCTGTGAGACCAAACCGGCCCTGAGAAGGGAAAAAGCAATTTCCTGTCTTACTACTGCTAGTACTCTGTCCGGCTCTGGTCCCAGCCCCCTCCCACCTACCCACCTACTCTGTCCTGCCCTCTTGTAGTGCTGCATAAGCACAGCAGCTTAAGGTAAAAAAATTACAGTAACACAACACACACAAAAATAACACAAAATAGAATTTTATTGTGTACAATAATACAACAACAATCTTTATTTCACAATTGCAGCATAGAAGACAGTTTAAAAAAAAAAAAAATGATGCAACGAAATAAGCCAAAGCAGGCTACTCTATTTTCCCTTTGGACAGGGAAAAAATCCACAATTTCTTCATCGGAAACAAAAAGTAAAGAGCCTGACCCTGAGCCTTCTTCACAGTCTGAAAGCCAGCCCCCCCCTGGCCCTACTAGTAGTCAGGAAAAAAACGACCAAGGTTCTCGTTCTGGGTCTGTGTTTGTGGACATAACAGGCGATCAGTCTAACTTGACCGTACCAGTTTCTGAAACGAGTGAGCATAACAGTAGCAGCAGTTCAGTGCCATCACATTCTGGTTCAATACAGGTAAAGCGACCTTTCATTTTAGATGATGAGGAAATAAACACTGAGAAAAGAAGCAAAGATAAAAAATATGATGTTGAAAAAAGGGCTCGAACATTTCAGCATCACTGGCTAAATCAGTTTACCTGGTTAAGGTATGATGACCAAAAATACGTCATGTACTGCTCTGCCTGTGAGAAATATCCCACTCTTGCGACTCCTGCTTATTCAAAAAAAACCTAACGTGTTTGCCACTGGTTCAGATAATTTCAGAATTGAGTCCATGAGAAATCAAATCCACATATAATTTGTGCAAACCAGCATAGTCATGAAACTGGTGAACATGCAGTCAATTTTAACATATCTGAAACTGCAATATATCACGCATTTTCTCAGATGGAGGAAGTCACCAAAAATAAAATGAGGCGTTTATTTAACACCGCATATTCCTTGGCTAAAAATTTACGTCCTTTCTCAGATATGGAGTGGCTTTGCACATTGCAAGAAAAAAATGGGGTTAAACTCGACAGCAATTACGCAAATGGTAAACAGGCCAGAGATTTCTGTAACGCAGTATCAGCTGTCATGTCTAAAACACAGATCCAGACTATCAAAAATACAAAATTCGTTACCATTCTTGCAGATGGCAGTACAGATGCAAGCATTGTAGAGTGGGAAAATGTCTTCCTTCGTTTTGTTGATGGCATAGAAAAAAAAGTTACAACTGTGTTAATTAAAGCTGTACTTCTTGAACATTCTCACGCAGATGGAGTTTTTAAAGCAATAACCTCTGCACTTGAGTCTGTTGATCTTTCTTTGCAGGACCTTAACGATGTGAGCAGACCTGGACCAGTTCTTGTATGTGCCAACTTGATGGTGCCAGTGTGATGATGGGCCATACAGGTGGCACCATAGCAAAATCCGAGAACATGTCCCCACTGTAATACCCATGCATTATGAGCCCACAAACTGGAGTTAGCAGTTCTCGACGTCATGAAAAAAAATCCCTTTGTTCAAAAAGTAGAAAACACCTTGAAAGGAATTTTTAAATTTTACCACTACAGCCCCAAGAAACTTTGGGAACTGCAGGAAATAGCAGATGTCATACACACCGAGTTGGCTCATTTCAGTGCAATAAAGCAAGTGCGTTAGCTTGCAAGTAAGACGCATTCAGTTCATGCTGTTCAAGTCAACCTGCCTACAGTAATTCAGCATCTTGAACATGTCTCAAACTCTGCTGGTGATGATGGGGCCAAAGAAAAGGCACTTCTAAGAGATGCGCATGCAGTACAGTTTGTAAAATCACTGTTTATTCTTCAAGATTTTCTGCCAATATTGAAAAATTTATCACTTGAATTTCAGAAGGATGACCTACTAATATTAGAAGTCCCCCAACTCGTTGAGACATGCTTACTCCAGTTGACTGAGCTAAAAACAAGACCTGGAAAGTTTGACATCATTTCTGAACCAATATAATCCTGCAAAAAAATGCATGAACTATCTCATTTCAAAACGTGGCAGTGAGGACAAGATTGTTCCTTTTACTTTCAAAGGGAACTGTCCAGAAGTAAATTTTACGACTGATACACAGCTGCACAGTTTAATAGATGCAGCAGTATCTTACATTGATCAGCGTTTTCGGAATTTCTCGGAAGAACCTCTAAAAGTTGCTTGGATTTCAAAAATTTCGATCTGTCACGAGAAGAACTTGCACAATTTGGCACAACTGATTTAAGTAATTTATTAGACTACTTTCACAACTTTTTTTCTGAAGATCATGTAACAAGTATAAAAAGGGAGTATTGTGCATTAAAAGCTATGCTTAAGTCTGCAGTTGACAAGCCATATCTGCAAGTGTATTCACGACTACTACGAGAGAAACCTGCCCAGCTTGCTGACATCCTTGACCTAATAGAAATGTTACTGGCTATGAGTGCGTCTACTGCTAAATGTGAGAGAGTATTCTCCATTCAGAATCTTATAAAAACAAAAATAAGAACAAGTTTGGCTGATGACACGCTCCAGTCACTTCTGCATATAGCAGTTGAAGGCCCTGCATTAGACAGCTTTGATCCGGATCAAGCTATCAACCACCGGCTACTATCTGGTCCTGGCACACACCACATTCATGGTCATCATGGTCATGCTAGTTCAACTACTAGTTCTGCTGATTCACGCGAAAATGTCCCTGAGGCTGTCGCTAGTCTTGATGATGACATGACTGGATATGATGCTCCAGCTGGAGCAAGCTCAGGCTTCCTGTAACTTTTCCCGATGCTGATGCTGTACTGTCTGCTACTCTGCTGTAATGATGTTCTCACTGTGCTGCTGGCTGGCACTCTGTACTGCTGCTGCTGCAACCACACTTGCTGTCAGTTCCTCGCTGCTAATGCTAATTCTGTCTATGCTCACCATGCTGCTGACAAAAATAAAATCATATTATTCTCCTTATTGTCTATTTCAACACTAAATAACTACTACAATAAATCCATTGAGTTTTCTGTAGTTTGATATTTTCCATTAAAAATATGCCATTTTATACCGGGACTACCAACTCAAGCACTGGGACAACTACTTTTGGACAAGCCACTTGTCCGTGGACAAGTACCTAATTTAAAAATTTGTCAAGCCCTGCTTCAGGAGATGCCTCTGGTATTTTGATCCCGGTGCATATGTCACAGAGCTATCTCATTCGGTGTATTGGTCTAACTTTTACTTAACAAATTCAGTGTCCATTGCCTACGACATTTTCCAAGGCATTGTATTAGGTGCTGTTAACAGGCACACACCCTTTGAAAACTTCGTGTTAGGAATAAGCCCTGTCGGTGGTTACCGCAAGCTGAAGGAAGTTATCGCAACAGAGATTTGCTGTGCCAAAAAGCTGGTAAATCAAAACTTTCGAACCACTGGAACCTCTTTAGGAGGGCGAGGAACCTCTGCACCAAAATGGTTAGAGAAGCAAAGGTTAAGTTTTA
Organism: Neoceratodus forsteri; assembly: GCA_016271365.2. Taxonomy (NCBI): domain Eukaryota; kingdom Metazoa; phylum Chordata; order Ceratodontiformes; family Ceratodontidae; genus Neoceratodus; species Neoceratodus forsteri. The sequence goes on from JADMNL010000027.1 coordinate 212,920,535, forward strand.
CCACACTCAATTCGATCTATCAGCTAAATGCCCCTCAAAATTCTGACAGTTAATTAAAGACATTGGAGGCCATCCCTCCGGTGCCACATTGCCATCAAATATATCGACTGGTGCCAGTATACACACCGACAAACCGTTAATTCTTGTTGCCTTCAGCATCTCCTTTGCCACTGCAGGGCTCGCCTTTGATACTTCCCAGCCAGTGCGCTCCTATCACAGTTGGGTTTAAATAACCAGGTATCTCCTTCCCAAATGCGCCCTTCGCATTTCAACCCACAACCCTGAAGGAAGTTGAGGGCCTCCTGCTCCATTTGGATGTTAGGAAAAGTGCTGGAGCTGACCTCATCGAGCCTTACCTCCTAAGGTTAGGCTATCATGCCCTCGTAGTGCCTATCACACACTTGTTCTACTTATCCCTCTCACAGGGTGCCCTTCCCACCATCTGGAAAGCAGCACGTTATCCCCCTGTTTAAATCGGGAGATCCCAGTGACCTGAACAACTGTAGGCCAATCTCCATCCTACCAACACTGTCTTAAGTTACTGGAAAAAATCGTGAACACCCAGCTTAGAAACTACCTGGAATCGGTAAACTTGCTCAGTCCACTACAGTCAGGCTTTAGGGTGAAACGTAGCACAATCTTTGCCCTGGCTAAGGTTACAAATGACTGGCAATGTGAGTTGGACAATAAGAACTTTGTCTTTGCAGTGTTCCTGGACCTAAGCAAGGCCTTCGATACTGTTGATCATGACCTGCTCCTCACGGCCCTCCGGCATATTGGGTTGGATTCCTTATCTATCACTTGGTTCGAGAACTACCTCACAGGCAGTTATCAGCAGGTAAAAGCTGAAGGCGCAGTTTCACCTCTAAAACCTCTCTTGAGGGATGTACCACAAGGTTCCATCCTGGGTCCATTGCTATTCGCTATTTACATAAACAGTATAGATGCCTCCATAAAGAAAGCCCAAATACATCTCTTCGCGGATGACACTGTGCTTTATGCTAGTGGTCCCTCTCCAGACGCGGCATGTACAGCTCTCCAGAACGATTTTAACTTGCTGCAGCACCAGCTCTTAAACCAAAAATTGCTTTTGAACACTAAGAAAACTAAAGCTATGTTCTTCTCACCCTATCCCAACCTACCTTATCCAGCCTTGGCTGGGACTCTCCCTTCAATATCCACTGCCCTGGGTGAACGGTTGGAGTATGTAAATCAATTCAAATACTTGGGTGTATGGCTTGACTACAGACGCTCCTTCGTAGTACATATAGAAGAACTGACAAAGAAGTGTCGTCAAAGGCTTGGCCTTCTCTTTAGGATAAAAATCTTCACCCTCTGATGCAAAGACGAGACTAGTCAAACTACCTTCCTACTCTCAAGCTTGGCTAAGTGATTTCATAGCCAAAGCTCAGTCAGCGCACTCTCTAAGCTCGATACGCTCTATCATAGAGCCCTAAGGTTTATATCAGATGTTCCATACTCCACCCACCGCTGTTTGTTGTATTCCGCTGTAGGTTGGTCTTCTCTTACCCTCAGACGTCACAGAAATGCCACTATCTGGACATACAAAACTATTGCCAACAAACTACCTGACTACCACTGTTTACCACTTTGCACTCTAAGCAGATATGCTCTGAGAAGTGCCTCCTATATTACCTTAAAGGTAACAAAGGCAAGATCCTGCTTTGGCTGGGCTTCCATTAACCATTCGCTTCCCAAGCTATGGAACAACCTGCAAAAAACCTTGAAATTAAAGCATAAAGTCAGCATCACAGCCTTTAAAACACTTTATTTACAGCACAATATAGAATCCTGCGTTTGCTACTCTTGATCAAATGACTCCCCCTCTTAGGGTGTCCCCAGATCACTCGGTCTTTCGTGTTGCTCGGTAGCCATCCCCTGTTGGGCCTTTGCTCTCCCACCCCCAGCCCCTGAGAGGGTCATCTTCGTCTTCAGTTTACCCATGCACCTGTCCAACCCCCTCTTGAAGCATTCCACAGTGATCTCCGCCACCAGACTCCAGGGCAGTGCATTCGATAGCCCCACCACCCTCTCAGTGAAGTAATGTCTTCTACGTTCTCCCCTGTAATTTCCCCCCTCCAACTTCCATTTGTGCACCCTTTCTTTAGCCTGAACATTTCTTTGGCTTCACCCCTGTTTATCCCTTTCACATATTTGAAGACCCCTATCATGTCCTCCCTATCTCTCCTCTCCTCCAGTGAGTACAGCCCAAGTTCTTCCAGCCTTTCCTCATAGGTCCTTTCTCTCATGCCCTGAATCATCCTGGTTGCCCTCCTCTGGGCCCTCTCCAGCAGTGCCATGTTCTTCTTGAGGTGAGGTCTCCAGAACTGCAGGCAGTACTCAAGATGCGGCCTGACCAAGGCGTTATACAGAGGGAGGATCACCTCCCACCTCCTGGATGTAATTCCTCGGGCTACGCAGCCCAGAATCCTGTTTGCTTTTGCCGCAGATCTTCTGCAGTTTTTGGTGTTATTCATTTTGGTGTCTACTACCACCACCCCCAGATCCCTTTCACTCGTTGTGGCTTGCAGTGAGACCACCCCCAGGGTGTGTACATGACCTGGGTTTCTGACCCCCAGATGCAGCACCCTACACTTCCCTGGATTAAACCACAGTCCCCACCTCCTTGACTACCCCTCCGGGGTATCCAGATTCCTCTGGACACTCTCTCTCTCTCTCTCTCTCTCTCCTCGTCCCCTTCTGCCAGTGCTTCCAGTTTTGAGTCATCTGCAAAGAGGCTCATCCTACTCCTAACCCCCCTCTCCATATCGGAGACATAGGCATTGAACAGGAGTGGCGCCAGTACCGAACCTTGGGGAACCCCACTGAAGACCTTCATAGGGGAGGAGACTATCCCACCGACCACTACCCTCTGTGTTCACCCCGTGAGCCAGTTTTCTACCCATCTAAGCAACTGTCCTCCCACTCCCATCCCCCCAGCTTTGTTAACAACCTGATGTGGGGTACAGAGTCAAACACTTACTGAAATCCAGATATAGGACGTTCTCTGGTCTTTGTTGGGCCAGGGTCCCCGTCATCCAGTCGTAAAAATCTATGAGGTTGGTCTGACACGATCTCCCCGGGAGAAAACCATACTGTTTGTCATCCTGGTGCCCCAACCTTTCCAGTTGCCTCCCAGGATTCTCCTTGATGATGCCCTCCATTAGTTTGCCTACAACAGACGTTAGGCTGACAGGCCTGTAATTCCCCATCTCCTCCCTAGACCCCCCTTTGTGGATAGGCACCACATGAGCCACCCTCCAGTCTTGAGGCACCCATCCTGTCTGCAGAGAGGCGTTGAAGAGTGCAGCTAGTGGAACTGCCAGTTCCTTCAGAACCCTCTGATTCAGCCCATCCGGTCCCGGTGTCTTATCAGTTTTTAGCACCCGAAGGGCCTCCCTCACCCTGTCCTCTGTTGTTTCTCCCTCCCAATCCACCCCCTCAATTAAACACCCAGACCCTTCTAGGCCTGGTCCACCTGGTGCCTGAGCCTCTTCTGGTCCTCTCGACTCCATCTGACCACTCTGCTTAGCTGTGTCCCCCACCCTCCCTTCAGGCTGAATGGATCCCCTGTCTTCCTCCATAAATGTCGAGGCAAAGTACTCATTTAGCACCTCTGCCTGAGCCCATCCCTCCCCAGTCTTAATCCTGGATATCTGTGCTCTCCCTTTTCTCTTCTCCCCTATGTATCTGTAGAATCCCTTTCCTCCCCTCCAGCTATCCCTAGCGAGGTTTTGCTCCATCCTCGCCTTGGCTCCCCTCGCCACTCTGGTGACCCTCCTTGCTGCCAACTCATAGTTGCCTCTCTCCTTTACTCCCCTGGAGTGCTTAAAGCATGCATAGGCAGCCTTTTTAGCTCTCACCACCTCTTGCACCTCCCTGGTCCACCAGCACAGCTTGTTGGTTCTACCATTCTTATGCCTTGCCCTTGTGCATGAGCTGGTAGCCTCTTGCACCCCTTTCTTAATGGTCTCCCACAAACTAATGGCATCCATGTCTGGTCTAATTTTGTCCAAACTCCCCCGTAGAATCCTGCCTATGCCCATGAAGTCCACCCCACTGAAGTCCACTACTACCGTATTAAGAGCGGTTATCCCCCCCCCCCGACACAGCAGAAACCAGACCACGGCATGCTCTCCACCTGCCAGCGGGCTACACACCTCCAGACCCCTTAACTGGTCACTGTCTACAAGGACATCCAGTATCCTCCCCTCCCTAGTAGGTCCCCCCACTGGACCAGGAAGGCATCCTGAAACACATCCATCAGTCTCTGCTCCCTGGCCACCGCTGATGTCATACTGTCCCAGTCTGCCCCCAGCATATTAAGGTCCCCCATGACCTGCAGAAGTCCTGCAGCTCCCTCCCTCCCTTCATGCTGCTCCCAGTCCCATCTACCACCAGGCCTCCATCTGGTGGCAGTCATGCGGCAGAGCTTCTCTGGGAGAGGAGAGCAGTCTTTTGGATGCTGTATCCACTTCCTTTCCTGGCTGACCCTCAGCAACCTGAGATTGCTCCTGATCCAAGGTCGCTGGCATGGTGGGTAATAGCGCTACTCTCATGCCACTGGGCCAACCACACTTTAGAATTAAAACAATGTTATATAATTAACATAATTCTGTCCGCGGTGCAACACAGTCCTGTGGACTGATTGCAATTATGAAGCTTACTTGTAGATCCCTTAAGAAGACACATTACTATGATGAGTAGTTTTGTTTCTTCTCATCTTTTGGGGCATAGACTTTGGCCATGGTGGCTACGTGACTGGCAGACGTTATTGTAGCTGTGACAACTCTACCTTTGTATCTGTTGTGGAGTCTGCTATGGCTCCCTAAATGCTGTTCTTCAAAATGATTGCCAGGCCTCCAAAGATACTAGTAATATGTTGCATGGCCCCTTTTACCCTAAAATAAGTTGCAGATATGTCTGAAATCAGTGTCTAATAAATGAGTCTCTTGGAGCAGTGATCAGTTAACTTTATTCCTGTTAGCTGTTTTAAGTGTTTGTTTTTAACTATGTATTTGACCCCTTTAACATTTCAACACATAACATTAATGGAAGTAATTTTTAATGGAGTTTGGGTGAATGGATGCTGTGAGCCAGAGAGATAGTAATACGTACCAGAGAGAGAGCTACGATACGTGAAAGCGTGGAAGAGCGATAATGTTACTGTCGGCTGTCCCCTGCTAGAGCCTTGCCACTGCCCCAATCAGTGCAGTTTTTTGCTGTAAGCTCTCTACTTTGAGGATGTATAGTTATTTTGTTTTCTTTACTATGCTCGAGGTTACCGACTGTTTCTTATTCTGCCTTTGTATTTACTATAGATGTGCCCCCATCATGCCATGAGCCCACCCTTCAAAAATCCATTGTGTTGCTCAGAGTCCTTGCAGTAAGAATAAATAAATCAATAATGGGAAAACTGAGTCATTACAAAACTTAGGAGCACAGTTCCACTGATATACCATAGGGGTGCGATCATGCTCCTAAAGTTAGGGTAGAGTAGGCACTTCAATGTTAAACTCAAAATTTTGCACTTTAATAACTTTGCAGCCGTTCCGTGGATTTGCATGCAGTGTCGCCCAGGGTAGCTCTCTGGATGTGGCAAGTTGCATTCCAGTCGGATGTATGGTTTCTGAGGTCCGGAGAGGTGAAAAATGCATTTTTTCACTCAGACTTTGCTGGCATTTTTCTTTGAACTTACATATGAACATACAAAAAATGCCAGCAGATACAGGCCCTAAGGTCTATTGAGTCTGCTCGAGTGTGCACTTATCAGTTTATTACTCTGCAGCTGCCCCCCCATACAGTAGTGATCTTCCCCGTGACCCTGTCCTACCCCCTCTTAAAACTGCCCACTGACTTTAAGGATACCACCACCACCTCTGCAGTGCATTCCACCCAGCCACCACACTGTCCGGGAAGTAGGGCCTTTTCATTTCCCTCTTGAACCTTCCCCCCCTCCAGTTTCAGACGGTGCCCCCTAGTGTTTCTCTCTCTCCCTCCCTTTAATCTAAAAATCCCCTGTGCACTAACCCTATTTATGCCCCTCATATATTTGAAGGTTTCGATCACATCCCCTCTATCCCTCCTGTCCTCCAGGGAATACATGTTTGGCTCCCTCGGTCTCTCCCCGTAGGGTTTGCCCTCAATTCCTGTGATCATCCTGGTTGCTGTGCACTGGACCCCCTCCTGCAGCTTGACATCTTTCTTTAAGCAGGGATGCCAGAACTGTACGCAGTATTCCAGGTTCGGTGTGACTAGCGACCTGTACAGTGGTAGGATAACCTCCTTCCTCCTGGAGGTGATTCCCCTGGCAATACACCCCAACGTCTTAGCTTTAGCTGCTGCCTTCTTGCACTGTTCTGAATGGTTCATTTGCCCTGTGATTAGCACCCCAAGATCCTTCTTCTCTGTATTGGATAGCTGTATACCCCCCATCCTATAGCCAATCTTGCCTACAGCCCAGACGGTTTTGAATCTTGGTCAGCCATTTGTAAGTTATTGCATTTTAAAAGTTTGAAAAAATAGCTTCTGAACATGCTTTGTAAGCATTAAAAGATAGCTGTATGAAATGATGGAGGAATCCTGTTTCATATGGGGAAATTCATTTTACGTTTGCTGCCATCTTGTTTCTGTTTTTTTTCTATAAAACAAAAAAATTCAAAAGCTACAAAAGTGACATCCTTGAGAGACGACAACACATCTATCTGGGTGATTGGGATCCTGTTAGGTGTAATCTGCACTTCACAGTTGTCGACATGCTCTGGAAATTTTTTTTATCTTTTTGTATCATGAAGCCTTTTTTGTGACTGCGTGATATCAAAAAAGGAACCTTTATCATGAATTCTGATTGCCTTCCCTGTGCTGTAATGTATTTATTTGGTGTCTAGTGGCACCCCCACCCTCTGATCTCCATCCCCATCCCTTTCCCTCAGGACACATCTGAAAGTGATCATTTCTATACTCTATGTTCTTCCTGGTGACAGTTTTTTTTTTTAAATAAGTCCCCCGTCTGAATTTGTGCTCCATATTTTTTTACACTGTCCTGTTCTTTTAAGTTTACTGTTCTAGCTACAGGCTGAAATCTGGCCACTTTGTCTTGCAGTCTCTCTCCACCCCGTCCCACATGCTGATTAAGGAACATATAAGTGAGACAGGAGGCAGTAAGTTGCTTGCCTTCTCCTGTGCTGTACTGTAGGCAGACACAGAGGGAATGTAAGTAATGAAAAAGAAATGAAACAGAGTCTTGCACTCTGTGTTTTATTCTGTGTAAACTGCTTTGGGTTTGCAAGAAGCCAAAAAACAAAGCATTCTTTCCTAGGTGAAGCAGAGGTGTGTAAACGTCAGATGAGTCATCCTTTCTTTGTTTATTCAGGATGAGTCCGCCTGCCTGTGTTTACTTACAGAAATGCGTTTATTCAGGGTGAGTCATCCTGCCTGTGTTTACTTAGAGAATTGTGACTCAGACAGCTCACATGGTGCTGACATCATCAGTAGGCAGATATAAAAGCTTACCTCCTGAGATGCAAAACAGATTAGTCAGTCAGTGGAGCCATGACTGTTGTGGAGGCAGTGGTCGCTTTGATTGTTAAAATCTCAATTATAAATGTTATTAAAATGCATAGGAAAAAATGCCCCCATTGAAATCAGTGGAGCACGCACACGCAGCCTTTGTTTTCATACATCACAAAACGGGGCTGTATGTGCCTGCATGGGGGCGTGTCGGCGAGTTCAGGAAATGGCTCCTTTTTTCATTGGGGAGCTATTTACAAGTAAAATAACTTTCTAACAGGGCTGAGATACATGGATTTAATAATACCCATCAGTTCTGCCAAGGGTGAGGTATCATTTATATTTGGGGGACTGGAAAATAGGGTGAGAGCTGCTCTTTAAATTTCTGAAAACATGGGGCGCTAGCTTAAAACCTGACCTTTTGAATGATTTGCTTAATTTTGTTCAGATTGGAGTTTTAATATTATTTTGTCATGTTCAGAAAAGATAAACAGGGTTTTGAATTTAAAAGCCACACTCCGAAATGAGCCTAAGATGATCATGAAGTCCATGCGCAGTGACGTAATCGGAACAAGAGCGCTCCGATGCGATCCTATGAAGTGTAAGAGGACCTGTCAAATATAGTTAATTACCTTTACGTTCCATTTATCTGCACAATCCTTAATTGTACGTGTGTGGTCACCTCTTCAGATATACAATAACTAAAGTAAACAAGTGGATTGGAGCAGTAGGGATTGGCTGGCAAACCTCATCAGGGCCAAACTTCCATCCTTCCCTCCCTGTGCAGCCCTTACACAAAATTTTGAAATATGGACAAGAGACTTTTGCTGGCATATGTTACAAGGTTATGTATGTATTAGCCTGAAATACAAAACCTGGCAAAACACTTTGTGATTTGCCCAGGGTCACATAGCCACTAAAGAGCTAAATGTACTGCCTAAAAAATATTAAGTGTTCAAAAGTAGAGAACTGTTATTATATCTGAAGTATTTTTCTGTTTTGCCTTTTGCTATTTAGAGTTTCTTTGCCATAGAAGGTTTTTTTTTTTTTTTTTCTGTGTGGATGGGCTCTCAGCCATGTCCCTGGGACCCTGCCACACTAGTTCACCATGCCAGAGATCCTCCATGGATTCCCCTCTCCATGGCAGGGCTGGGAAGGGGAGGGTCATCCTCTCCCCACCTAGAGACACGCATCCAAATGGGGCAGGCAACTGGACAGTGATGCGGGGCGGAGGAAGGTGGTCAGGGCTTCATGTAGCCCACACCATCCCTTTTTTCCCTTTTCCCCTATCCGCAGTGGCACATAAAGTGAGTGTGATATATGTGTGTGTGTGTGTGTGTGTGTGTGTGTGTGTGTGTGTGTGTGTGTGCGCGCGCGTGCCTATGAAACTGCAGCCCCTCACTCCTTGTTGCTCGGACTGCCAGTGCCACCCCCAGACCTCTACCCGTGGGGTAGCCAAGGGCTGAGACAGTGAGCCACCCCACCCCCGAGAGAGGAGAGCTGTCTTCCAGATGCTCAATCCTTTCCTTCCCTTTCTTTTTTTTATTTTTATTAAATATGGATGTGACCACATTTCAGTACAGTCAATTACTCTGGTTTGTCATTTACAATATTCTTACAGGGCTTATATATGTTAACACTGTGTATGAACAAAACCATTATATTTATAAATAAAAATACATTTATACAGTATGACTGAGTGTATTAGTTTACCATTTTTCTTATCCTCTTTTAAAAGTAATATACATTTATTATCCCCATTATTCACTATTGATGCCCATATGGAGAATATCTCCATATTCCCTTCCCTCCCTTTCCAACTCCAGGCGACTTGAGCTCATTCCTGAACCCGGGGTCACCGGCATTGGAAAAGTTAAGGCGCAGAGTGATCAGCCCTCTTTGCCACTGGGCCGGCTTGCTGTTTAGATTTTCTGTACAATAATGTGAGGTGGGGAACACTATGCTACCTGGAGGCTGACATAGCTAGTTCTTATCCTCCTCGTACATTCAGCCTTGTGACCTCATTCTCTGTGACATCGCAGCAGTCACCCCCTGCAAGATCCTTTACTTGTGATGTCACAGTAAGTGAGGCCACAATTCTGATGAGGTATGAAGAGGAACAGAACTAGATATGTCAGTCTTCAGGTAAAGTACTGCTTTTCGTACCACAGCTAATACTATATCAGGAAGAAAAACTTCTAATAAGCAGATGGAAAAGCAAAAATACTTTAGCAATATAAAGTAACAACTGACTACTGAGTAGCTCTTTAAGTGTCAGTTTTGAACCTTGGTCTGCTGGTTCCCAAACCTGTGCTCTATTAACTAAACTATGCTGCCTTCTGCAAGTTAGGAAAACAAATGCAATATCCTTCTTGCTGTGCTGCTAACAACTGCAAGGGTATGTACTATGTAACAGAAAAATACCAGAAACCCAAACAGAATTTTTTTTTTTTCCTCTCCCCCTTTGGGACCAGACACCCCAGAAAGTACATTGCTATACCTGTCCTTGGCTGTGTGGGTGTGGGTGGGTGTGTGTGGGGGGGGGGCGGGCGAGCAGTAGTCTCTCAGGATCCCACCAGGTGCCATCCATGATCACAGGGGTGCTGCAGAGTAACACACTTTAGCCCTCCCTCTCTGGAGAATGAATGCATCACCTCCATGACGAGGTAATCCTGTTCTGGCCCCGTGAGAGAGATGCAGTCTCACTCCCAAACTTGGGTCTCCTACTAGTCAGCCATGCTGTTTAGATGGACACAGCATAGACTTGTTCTAATTTTTCAGTTTTTCTGAATAAGGACCTTTTTAAAGGTTGCCTGATGTAACTGGAGAAACCAAGTAGTGTCTGTATCAGGAACATCTGTTGCGTGGCATAAACATTGATCCATAAACTCAAAACTTGAGACTGCCAAGTTCAGGTCCCATGTCAGTCTTCTAGGTTCTTAACTACTGTGAACAGTTCATCAGTGCTGTTTTTCACTGAGCTAACAAGCATTGAAGTACTTTTATTTTAATGAAACCCGGTTAGAACCTTGGATCACAATGCTTCATTAATTCACAGGGTTCAAAACTGACACTGGCCCACTAGCCAAATGCTGGTCATTTTGTATCAGGCTAGTAAAATTACCCTTTAACTAGCCTTGCTTACTTGTATTGGAGAAAGTAACATTTCATTAAGTACACCACCTAAGCCAGGGGAAACGTCTGTGGAACCAGTGGATTTGCAAAACAGTTTTGACCAGATTAATATTTTTTTTAATTGGTCAGTCAGTTCTTTTTACATACCATGGTACAGGAGAAAACACACATACTGTGTCCTCTTGAGTAGAAAGACTATTTTTAAAATAGCAAAACCCATGACCTGTTGGGAAGGGGAAAAACTCAAGTAAAGTAACTTGCCAGCATTTACCTATTAAATCTAGAGGGTGCTAAATTGCTACTAGAAATTTAAAAAAAAATAAATAAATAAAAAAATTTGACATTGGTTCAGTGATGTGGTGGAAACGAGGGTTCACGTACAAACCCTGAAATCCCATATGAAATGGCAGGGGGTTCAGGTGCATCACAGGGGTTGAGACACTTTGCTCCCAGGGTGTGAAGGAGCGGGCTGCCTAGTGTTTGCACACCCCCTGCTGGCTGGTTATGGAGCGGCATTGATGCCGACTGAGAAGGCAGCTGCTCCCCACTCTCCCAACCAGAAGAAAGGGCACAGTCGGTGCAACCATTGCTTAAAAAGTTTGGGGGGTGGGGAGGTGGCTCTACTAAGTCTTTTACGCCAATGTCAGTTACTGTTGTCCATTTTCCAGGGTCTTAAAGGTTGAGGGCCCCTCACGCCCCTTGGTGGTTACACCCATGGTCACGGCTGTGACTCAGAATATTGTGGAGAAAAATGAGGAACCAAAGAGGAACAGTAGAGAGAAAAAGAATAGTGATGTAAATTGTAATTGCAAAGTTCTGGAGGATTAACTGTTTTATAACAACAGGGGAGTGTTTTCTCCCATAGGGAAATCTGGTTATAATTCACCGTTATAACGGCGAACACATGCCTGGTTTCCCTCACTCCACGCATTTGCTGGCAGCAGTCTTCCCGTCCTCCAGTAAACCGGACGACTGCGGCTGTACTTCTCCACTTCTGCTATGCAAACTGCAGGCAAGGGACTTTGAAAATTCTCTTTTTTACTAGAGTTACTTGAGGGAATCGCTAAAAAAAAGTTTATCCCAGCGCCTCAGCCCAACGATGAACCAGGTCACAGGCCGCGCTTCGACCTAACATCGACGTACTTTTATTTTACAAATTGCTGTGGCAAGAAAACATTCCCCAGCAGTTAGATAAAATAAAACATGGGGTTGTGTGTTTAACAAGAGTTTTTACACACACCTTGGTGTTGGATGCTTAAATAAACCCCTTGAGCTTCGCTCTCGGGATTTATGTAGCATCCAGCAGGGTTTGTGTGTGTGTGTGTGTGTGTGTGTGTGTGTGTGTGTGTGTGTAAAACTCATTAAACACACAACCCCGTGCATTATTCTGTATGTTGTTAGAGTGTTGAAGTTACACTGTGGTTAGACAAAACATGGTAGGTGCTCTGTAGACGAGAATGGGTTTCAGAAGTTGAAAAAGTTTATTTTTAATGAGCAAATAAAGCCCTTCAGTCCTCTTAAGAAAGCATCTTAAGCTGTTATGACTGGTAATCCCCGTTGTAGTGGGACAATTAAACTCCAGTTATTGGAATTCTTTCTACTTCATTAGTGGTCTGGTAATAGGTGGTTTGCCTACAGAAGACAGTATAACTGTTGAAACGCATAATTATAAAATGGGTTTCAAAAATCATGCAACCTGATTGGCTGAGTGCCATCTTGACCCATTATTTTAACTTCGCACAGCAGCACTGGATAAAGATACAAGTGCTTCTTCACAATAAAGTCAGCACTAACCACACATCCCTGATTGCCATCACAAACATGGCTGCCACCTTTACTCACTAAAAACCTTCAGCTAGGCCCTAAAAATAAAACTGCAACTGCCTTATATAATAGTTATGTTCTCCGATACCTTTTTGTACACAAACACATACATAGTAATATAAATTATAAAATAGGGAAGAAAAATACTGTACTGTGGTTGCTGGAATCCAGACACATGACCATGCCATTATTCCAGACCAGCAGCACAGATCAGAAATGCTTAACTTTCTGAACCTCATTACTTGGTCCTAGAATAAAAAATCAGGGCATGACAGGGTGTGTGTAATTGAGGGGTAACGGCACTTCTTGGGTGTGTAAAGCCCTCGGCTTCGCCTTGGGCTTCACTTCCTGAGGTGTGCCATTATCCCACAAGAACGTATACCCTGTCATACCTTATTGCTTAAATGAAGTACTACAATACTTAGGATTTACATTTCTGGTGTTTCTTTGCTGACCATGAGAAATCCCCCTCCATGTCCCCACCTGCTTACCTGGGAGATATGTGCCCTGGTGTTGTGTGGTTGTGGGGTGAACATTCTGCCAGTAGAACTTGGGCTTTACTCACTGGAGTAGAGGAAGGACAGGGGAGATATGATAGAGGTTTTCAAGTATTTAAAAGGAATAACCAGGAGTGGAACCAAAGGAGCTTTTTAGACTAAAGGGGGACAACCAGGGCCATGGTAGAAGATGAAGGGGGACTACAGGGGGCGTAGGAGTCATTTTTTCACTGAGAGGGTGGTGGAGCCATGGAATGCGCTGCCTGGGAGGCTGGTGGAGGAGGGCACTGTGGAGGGATTCAGGAAGGTGTGGGACAGGTACAAGGGGAAACTGAAACTAAAGAAGACCCTCTTGGGGGGCTGGGGAGGTGGTAAGGCAAGCAACCACTAGGTTGCTGGCTTTCGAGCAGACAAGACGGACCATTTGGTCCATTCTGCTGGCTTTTTAGTGTGTTAGTATGAAAGGGAGGAAATAATAAGAAAAAGGAGCAAAGGTAAGGTAACAGTTAAATGGGATTGGGGAAAAAAGTGTTTATGGGTTAATTTAAAAACGGTATTTTGCTGTGCATGGTATATGAAACTGAGATGACATGTTAATGCGAGGATGTGCTGAGTGTTTTGCTGGGGTGGATGAACGTTTAAAGAAAAATTAAAAAAAAAAAAATAAAAATGTTATTATATCATTGTCCATTTTTTTCACCCCCGCACAAAAAACGTTATCTCAATAAGACACTCCAGCACGATGCCTCATGCTTCACGACTCACCTGAGGTGTGCCGTTATCCCACCACAGCACACACCCTGTCATGTGTTATTGCTTAATTAATTGCTTTAAGAATCTTAATTCTGTCTTCAAGCTGGTCAGATAAAAAATGATGTCTTTATGAACACTTTTAAAAGAAATTTCTAAAATACCTGCTTTGTTTTTTTAACACAGAAGCCCCATACCTTATGCTTGTGATAGTCTCTTGAGCCAGAAAATGACAGTTTTCTTTGTAATCCACTTTGGGAGAGAAGGGATAAAAAACTGAACCAAGCAGCCAGCCAGACGAGTCCTTCCACTTCACAGTCCGCCAACATTGCCCCCACGCTCCTAAGTTTTGCGACATCTAACCAGGGAGAGTGTGTGTGTGTGTGGGGGGCACTCTGTAGGAGTCTGTCAGGGTTGTTTTTCAAGGCCATTTTATGTATATATTTAAGTAACCTTTGACATAAATGAAAGCCACCACTCAGTTCATAGGGGCCGTAGGGTTGGATGAGACTTGGGTGATTCTGAGGGGAAGCCATGCTACAGAACGTCAAGGAATCTAAATATAAAGTCAGATAAACATTGCCATAGTCACATACTGTATGTGCTTTGTGGGCAAAACATGCCTTGATGACATAACACTGCAAAAGGATCAAAGTAAAAACAGTGCCCAAGAGTTTACACGTAAATTAACCTGCACTCTCACTAGACATACCTAAAAATGTGCATTTTATGTCTATTATACCTACCTGGTTAAAAAAAAAACCTAAATATATCTGAATTTATGTTTTCTAGGGGTGGCAGATGGAGTTGGAGGATGGCGAGACTATGGTGTTGACCCTTCTCAGTTCTCAGGGACCCTAATGCGAACATGTGAGCGTCTAGTAAAGGAGGGACGATTTGTGCCAAGCAGTCCTGTGGGTATCCTCACCACAAGCTACTATGAGCTATTGCAGAACAAAGTACCATTACTTGGTAGGTTAATTATTTGTTGTTTTATATGAAATTAACCCTGGAAGTGAGGTGGGCCGTGGCAGTGGGGAACCTACAAATTTATGACGAGGCACTAGTAAAACACAGCAAGCACAATTGAATGTCCTCTCCTTTAGCTAGTGTCTGGTCTTAAGTTTTATTCTGTCACAAGATCGTAACCAGACAAATGTTTCACCCCACTGGGGACTGCAGGTTCAGAAGGTACAGAGGGTACAAAGCCCAAAATACTGTACACAAAGTCCAGTGGGTCCCTGAATTAAGGATCAAGCAAAAGTCTTTGTCCTTCCCTCTTCTGTGGTTACAGCCAGGACAGATATTTTGGAGTTCCTCTCCCTTTTTTCTTTGCCATCGATTCGGGTCCAGCCTCATCGATGGAAGATGGAACACGAGGAAGTGACAGCTTCAAATTCTGTTACCTTCCCTAGAAGATGTTACGGATGAACCCATGTATGACTTGCCTCTACTGTTTGGGGGCTGTACACAGTGCTTTAGGTTATGGCATGTGCCAGGCGATGCTCCCTTGCTCTTTGGAGGATCACGTGGCCCAGCTGACAGGGACCAGAAGCTTCAGCCGAAAGGCTGCAAGAAGGCATGTACTGCGGTAGGGTCTGCTGCCCAGCTTGCTGCCATGGAAGAGGCGGCTACTGCTGGTGGGAACTGGTAATCAAGAGAAATGAAGAAGGAACTTTGGAGTGTAAGATGTATAGGAAACCCACTGATAGGAATTCTTTACTGCTGGCTGACAGCTGTCACTCACCCCATGTTGCCCAGAATATCCCGTGGGACAGTTCCTATGAGTTAGACGGAATTGCTCGTCCCTAAATGATTTTCAGCAAGGGGCAGAAGACTTAATGGAGAGACTTCTGCAGAGAGGGTATAGCCGCATGAAAACAGAACAATCTAAGTGCAGGGCAGAAACTACAGAAAGACTAAGTTTATTACAAGAGAAGAAGCCCATATCTGACACCAATACATAATTTAATTTTGTGACTAGCTATTCAGCCCAATCAAAAGAATTTGAAATTATTTTGAAACGTCACTGGCATATCCTTTCTGCAGAACCAAGTTTGAAAGATGTGAGCTTGAAGCATTGTAGAACGTGTTACAGAAAAGCACCGACCATTAAAGATATGTTGGTATATAGTCACTGTAGTGAGGGATTTCCAGAAACCTGGTTGAAGAGACCACAAGGGTGTTACCAGTGTAAGAGATGCACAGTGTGTAAACATGTGAATCAAACTAAAAAGTTTACATCTCTTAACGCTACAAAGGACTTTGAAATTCGACAGTGCTTCACGTGTGACACAGAAGGAGTAATTACCTAGCTATGTATGCGTGTAAGCTTTTTACATAGGAAGAGCGAGCGGATATTTAAAGAGAGAATGGGGAACATAGGGCAATAGAAAAGCAAGATGCCACATATGCAACTGCTCAACATATTATGAGCATGAAGGGGGAACCAGACCACAGTTTTAAATTCACAGCAGTAGATAAGAACCCGAGAGAGAGGTGTTTTGGCAATCTGTTGCTGATTAGAGAAAACTACTAGATTTCGACTTTAAAATCCAGTTTGTTCCCTGGCCTCAATATCCATTTAGCCATTCGCCCTTATCTGAAAAGCAAAACAAGAAGAAAGTAGAAGGAAAAAGATCCATTTTTGAAATTGGACCAGACTTTCTCCCTCCCTCCCTTATCCCTGTCCCCCCTTCCCCCTTTACCCTCCACTTCCCTTCCTCCCTCTCCCCTTTTTCTTTCCCCTTTCTTCTCTTTCCAACTTTCATCCCTCCTACCATCTTCCCACCCTGTGCTTAGTTCTGGTGTCAGACTAATAGTTTGAAGATGAAGCTTTTAAGATGAAGTCTCCTTGATGGCATACAAGAGAAAATAGTAATAAACTACTTTTAATTTTATATAGCCAAAATTCTAGGTACCTGGTTCAGAGATATGAGGCCGTATGAATGAATCCATAGAGATCAAGTGAAAACAATTAATTCCCTCAAAGAATAATTTTTGTTTTGTAATAAAAATGTATATTTTTTGAAAAGTTATTTATAGATATATATGTATTGTAAATATATATACTGTTTATGTTTAAGTAAGGGTCTTTTTTTATAAAGATAGAAACACAAAGGTAATATGAAGTAAAAAAAAAAAAAATATGAAGTTTAAAAAAAAAAGTTGGATTTTTAAACTTGTATATAGTGTGTGACTCAAGGGTGTCACAGATCACATGCTTATGTTTGACCTATGTAAGTGCTGGTGTAGGTTTTATACTCCAGTTTTGGAAAAAGGAAGTCATCTTCCAAAACATGTCAGACTGAGCTTGTCCATATGTACGTGAAATAAATTTGCTTGTAATTCAAATGCTTTGATCATGATGGCGTCCTTTTTAAGGGTTTTGTGTGTGCTGGGAACTATTTTTTAGAAATAAAGAAATCTTTAGGGGTTGCCTTTCTGATGGCAGAAGCCATATCTAGCATCCTGCCTGGCGCCCTCAACCCATAATATCCGAATGCTCACGCTCCCTAGGTCCCTACAGGTTCTTGGACATTCCTTAGCCCAGGGTCTGGTCGCAGACTTGGCTTTCCAGAAGTCCAGAAACCAATAGGATGTGCATGAGCTCCCAGACAACGTGGAAGAAGTTTTTGACCATGGGGCCAAGAAGGTCTACGCTGTCTCCTTTCTCAGTCTCGGGCAAGCTATGCTATGATGATGGCCAACTTTGGTCACTCCCTGTTTGGAGCGCCAGATGATCTCCTCCCTCATCTGTCTGCTGACAAGCAGCTGCTGATGAAAGTGGTCACAGTCCATAGTCAGGTGCTGGCTGAACACCAGTTCCAGATGGCCTTAGACATGGATGACTCCTGTGCTCATGCCATGGCTGCAGCCTTTGCAGTGCATCTCAGAACCTGGCTGAGGCTCTCCACCTTCACAGCAGATACTCAACACAAGCTGGCTGGTGTCCCTTTCTTGGGCACTAACCTCTTTGGCTCAAGTGTGGAAGGTTATCTCACCAGGATTGAGAAGTCCAACACCTCCCAAGACTCTGTGGCATCATCCCAGAGGGACCGGAAGGCCCAGAAACTGAAAAGGTGGCCTTTCAGTTTTGGTCCTTTCAGCCACAGCAGCCTTGGCAGCAGCCCCAGCAGTAGCAGTACCAAGCCCTGTCACCTCAAGACCAAGTTCTCAGGCTAGGGGCCAAAAAGAGGCCGGGGTAGGGTAAGTGGTGCCCCTCTGTCCAAAGCTGCCCAGTGACAGGTTGGGCGGTGTCAACCTCCTGCCTTTTCAGTCCGTGACCCAGCTCCCTGCGGGGGCAGCTTTACCACCTCTGGCCACACTGGTCCATCATTAGTATGAACAAGTGGGTTCTTTTTTATATGGAGTTTATTTGCTTCAGCGCCATGGGCATCCTTCAGAAGTACCCTCTCGGCTGCTGCCTCTCACTCGGCCTGGACCCGCCCCCCCAGACGACTCTTGTAGGTCCAGCTCCCTGGATCGCCCGACGGCTCTTTCTGAAATTAGAGGACCCACCCTCACTGCCGGGTTGGCCATGGGGAGTCCTGGGTGTGCTGGGCTGGCATTGGGATGTGGGCGCGCCACTGGGATCTCTGTCATCTCACCAGTGCTCCAGATGTTTTTCAGCACTTGTTTTGTCCCCGAGAAGCTTGGTCGTACAATGGTGGCTAGGCACTACGTGCCACTGTCTGCTGAGCTCCTCACCCTTGTACATGGTGCCACAAGATCTGTGCTGCATCCGACTACTGCCAGGTGCCGCTGTAGAGCAGTGCAACCCCAGAACCCTCCCCAGGGAAGGGAGACCTGTCCTCCGGACGCTCAGTCCCTTCCTTCCCCTACCGACCCCCGGTGGCTCCAGCTCGTTCCCGAACCTGGGTCGCCGGTGTGGCATCCAGCACCTCAACCCTCAATGGCACTGGGCCAGCTGACAAGTGGGTTCTTGAGGTGGTAGGCAGAGGGCTGCCTCTAGATTTTGAAGTTCTCCCACCTTACCAATCACACATTCCAAGGGAGTTCTTGAGGTTGCAGGACACGTCGTCTGCCCTAAGGTAGGACATTCCTCAGCTCTTTGTGAAAGTGCCTATAGTCCATGTCCCAGATGTCCTGGCAAGTCAGAGGTATGTGTCCAGGTACTTCCTTGTCCCAAAATGGATGAGGCGGGCTGTCACCCCATACTGGATCTGTGTGGTCTCAATCTGTACATGAGGAAGTGCAAGTTCGGATAATAACCCTGAACCAGATTATACCATCCCTAGAGCAGGGCATGTTGTTCTGCTCCCTGGACCTCTAAGATGCGTTGTTTCATATCTCAGTCTGTCTTTTCCACTGGTGGTACCTTTGGGTACATGCAGAAGAGGTTCTGTGTCAGTTCCAGGTCATGCTCTTTGGCCTTCCATCCACGCCCACAGTCTTTGCCAGGTGCATGGCAGTGATAGCAGCTGCTGTGCAAGTGCATCAGGGTGTACCTCTATCTGGATGACTGGCTGATTGCCAGCCCATCCAAGGAGGCTGTAGAGTGGTCCAGGGATCTGGTCTTCTAGACCTGCAGGAACTTGGCCTCGTGGGCCCCCTGGAGGGTATGGCACCTGCAGTGGCTGTTGGGCCATTGGTGGTCCCAGCGCCTATGACACTTGCACCAGCCGGTCACAGTGACCCAGCTGATGTGGGTGCCATCCACTGGTGGCTAATCCCAGAACATCTGGAGAAAGGAGTCCAGTTTGTCTCCTAGAGTCAACAGTCACTCTCTTGATCGACACATCTCTGGTGGGGTGGGGAGCACACTTAAGGGACCACAGAGACCACTGGTTCTGGTCACCCAGGGAGTCCTGTCACCACAGCAGCCTGCTGGAGCTTCATGCAGTATGCCTCTCTCTGACAGAATTTGCTCCTTTAATCGGGGGTCAGGTAGTGCAAGTCCAGACAGACAACACCATGACCATATTCTAAATGAACAGGCAGGGCGGCACACATTCCCTTCTCTTGTGTTGGGAGGCTCTCCACACCTGACCCTTATGTGCAGCCTAGATGCAGATCTCCTGGTGATTCATGTTGCTGGAGCAGACAGACAGCTGGCAGATGCTCTCAGCCTGGTGGGAGAGATGTTGCACAAGTGGTCCCTGAATCAGGAGGTGGGGGACCACCTGTTCTCCCTGTAAAGTACACTTCTGGTGGACCTGTTAGCCTCTAGGGAGTATGCAAAACTGAGGCTGTTTTGTTCCCACCTCCTCAGTCTGGGACATTGATTGGAGATGCCCTCATGAGGCTCTGGACCCCAGGCCTTGCGTACACCTTCCTTCCTCCTTCCCCTTGATCTACAAGGTGGTGGACAAGATGCGTATGATCCTGATGGCTCCAGACTGGCTGTGGTAGTTCTGGTGCCCAGATGTCCTCCGCTTTAGCAGCAGGCCTCCAAGTCGGTTGCTGCTTTGTCCCAACCTGCAGACAACAGGGGATGGTCCTGCACTCAGACCTTCAGTCTCTGCACCTCATGGCCTGGTTGCTGAGTGACTAGAGTTCTAGGCCCTGGGTGTGTCTGAGGAAGTGCTTCACGTTGCAGAGGCCTCCCAAAAGGAGTCGACTCACTGGTGCTATACCTTTAAATGAAAACGGTTTTCCATTTGGTGTCAGGACCAGGAGCTTGATCCCAATGCCTGCCTTGTAGCTAGTATCATTGTGTACCTCTGGCCCCTCTCCCAGCTGGGGCTGTGAATGAGGACCCTCAAGATGCTCCTGGCAGCTGTCTGTGCATGGGCTGGTATGCCGACAGTGGGCCAGGAGAAAGTGGTTGAGTGCTTTTTCAAGGGCCTTGACCACTTGTGAACCGCACCATCATGGGACCTGCTGCTCATCTTGGCTATGCTCATGGACGAGTCATTTGAGCCTATGCACAGGTGTGAGATGTCATACTTGTGGAAAATTACCTTCTTGTTGGCCATTATGTCAGCCAGAAAGATTAGCAAGCTCTCGGTGGAGTCTCCTTATCTGATCTTCTACAAGGACAAGATCATCCTTCGCCTCCACTTGAAGTTCCTCCTGAAGGTTGTATTGGAGTTCCACCTTAACCAGCTGATGAACCTTCCAGTATATTTCACCAGGCCTTCTTCGGCGGCCAGCCGCAAGCTCCACACTTTGGACACTGGTGCTTTTTCAAGAGCCTTGACCACCTGTGAACCACATACCTCTGGTACAGGTTGACTGGTAGGTAGTCTTACATACTGGAAGGCCGAAAAAGCACCAGATCTGTAGGGCTGCTACTTGGAAGTTGGTACACACCTTCATCTCCCACTGCAGCATCGACCTCGAGTCTTGCTGGGATGCTGCTGTTGGGACCTCTGTTTTCCAGTCTCTTCACCAAATAGGGCTGCGCGCCTTGCCCCCTTCTCCCGGAGAAGTGCTGAAAGTCTTCCAGTGTGTGGATAGTGAACAGAGGGCACTCTGTTATTATAAGGATTGCACAGCTCAAGTTCGGGGTGAGGCTCGCCAGCTGTATGTTACATATGCTGAAACCGTGCCTGACAGACCAGCAGTAAAGTAGATGATTGACAGGAGGATAACATCCTGCATCGACCTCTGGTACAGGTTGGTTGGTAGGTAGCCTTCCATAGGGCTTAGGGCTCATTCCACCAGACATACTGTTGCACTGGTGGCTGCTTCCATAGACATCCTCATACAGGAGATCTTAGGGCTGCTACTTGGAAGTTGGCACACACCTTCATTTCCTACTACAGCATCGATCTCGAGTCTTGCGGGGATGCTACTATTGGGACCTCGGTTCTCCAGTCTCTCTTTGCCAAATAGGGGAGCGCGCCTTGCCCTCTTCTCTTGGAGAAGTGCTGAAAGTCTACCAGTGTATGGATAGTGAACTGTATCCACACCACTAGAAATATAGATTACTCTCCTGTAACTGTAGATCTTCCTCGGAGTGGTCTCTTGCAGTAGGTAATACTTTTGGGTATCCCGCAGAGGTCGCTGTGGTGTATGGCAGCTCTTCTAGCAGGTTTTCACCAGAGACTGCCCACACATCACATCAGCTTCCTGTTTCCTGTATCCGTGTGGGCAGTCCCTGGTATCCTCAGTTCACTTTCCTGCTGTCTTCAGCTCGCGCAGCAACTAGTGCAACTTCTGCGTAGCAGTCATCAGTGAGAAACTTGGAACTAAGACGAATGCCTACGATTCTTCAACTAAACAAGCTTTATTTCATTCCTGTCATTGTGGTAGGAAGATCTACCACTTTGACAATCACACACTTTGTGTAAGGTGTCTGGGACCCACACATGACACTAATTCTGCTGCTTATGTCATGACTTCAATCAGGCAACTCGTCGACAACGGTTGCTTGAAATTGAACGACTTTTGATGGAGCAGAAAATGTCTCTCTTGGAGAACCAGGGGACTCGTACCAAGGGCTTCCTCCCCTCTACTGGTTCCCGTTCCAGGTAGAAAAAGGAAAAACCCTCCTCACAATTCCTGCCTAGACGTTCGTTGACGGCCACCGTTTCTGGTGTCCCTGTTTCGACGGAACGTCCTTTAAATGCTGCTTTGTCGATGGGGGCTCATACCCTCTCGTTGACGGCACTTTCCAGCGCTTTGACTGCAGTCCAACTAGAGACTGCTCCGTCGGCAGAGGCTTATACCCTCTTGTTGACGATGCTTTCCAGCGCTTTACATGCAGCAAAATGTACTACTGCTCCGTTGATGGGAGCTTCTCTCCCGTCGATGGCGTCTGGCAATTTAAGTGGAAATAGCTTCTCTTCCCCTGTAGGCTCATCAACCAGATCCTGCATTCCTCAGGGGAAGCCCATGGCTTATGCCTTATTGACTGCCCCTCCACCTACTCAGGTGCTGTCTTATAGGGGTCGGGCGGGCAGAGATCAGGACCCTGGTCTTTACTACCCAGGGGTAAGACCTGCTCAGGCTACTCGCCGCCCATTCCTCAATCACCCCTTGGTTTCCCAACATGCCCCTCCTCACCCCCCAGGAAAGGGACCTCACCAATGTAGTCAGACAGGTCTTGCATGCCATGTGGCATTCTCAGCCCTCTGAAGGGCTGGGTGATCTCACCCGATCTCCTCTCCCTCCTCCGCCCAAAATATTCCATAGTGACCAGGATAACATTCCACTCTGGTCTCCTCCTCCATTTATAGAGGACTATTTGTCAGATGACCAAGAATTGCCACCTGATTTCACCGGTGATCTTGAGGATGAAGAGTTTCAAGATCTAGATTTCCCTAATCCAGAATCCCCTTATTCAGAAATCTCTTCCCTGGATGAGGATCTGCCTTTACCTGCGGCTGCCTCTCCCCCGGATGACCCTTCCTTTAGTGAAATGATGGTTCAGATTCAAAAAGTCATGGGATTCTTCACTGCGGAACGTGACAAGCAACGTAAGGATATGGCAGAATACCTTGAGTTAGCTGAAGATCCTGTTTTAGTGGTTCCCCCACTAATACCAACTTACCAGCATGCCATGCTGTCTGCTTGGCATCAACCTTTAGCTATTACAACCGTTCCCTGCAAAGTGGATCGTCTATATCAGGCTCCTCTGGACCACCCCTTTCTGTGTAGTATTCCAGAGGCAGATTTTGTGGTTATTCTCACCCCAGGAATACTCCAGTATTCCTAACTCTTCTGCAGTGTCCTTTAAGCCAGATCTGCCTGGAGATGGAACGTTGTGCTAATGATAGAACAATTGACTCGTGCCACTTTTTCAAATGCTGCCACCTATAAACTGCCTACATTCTAACCGTCAGATTTCTGTCTCCGCCTGTCAAGACAAGATGCTTGGCGATTTTCTCCTCATCATCTTGTCATAAAACACTTTGAAAATAAACATAAGTATCTTACTTTTATTTTATTTTCAACTGCTGCCCTCATCTCTTGTTTATTTTATTGACCTTTAGTATTTTTAGTTAAATAACTTTGTTTTCTTGGTTTCTCACGGTTCGGTATAACCTGTGAGAAACCGAGGACTCTTTAATTTTTTTTAAGCCTTAGCGGGGTTTTTTTCCCCCTTACTTTATTTATTTATTTACGAGTTTAACCAGGAAGGCATACTGAGCAGTGAATTGCTCGATTCCAGGTGCGGCCTGGGGGACAAGTCCCAATACAGTAACTCAGATACAGGTACATGTAGAGCAATAGCACAGTGAGGGGTCCACCTGCCATGCAGACAAAACCGGCAGGTAGATACAGGAACACAGGAAGGGGGAGCATTCTTGGGGGTAGTGTTACAGGGAGGTCACAACAACAGTAATCTAATACATAGTGTATACTAGCTTTAGTTTTTTTGCGTAAATAAAACACATTTTAAATATCTTTGTGAAACTGCTTTTATCGGTTGCCGAAACGGTAACACCGGTTCCAGTCCTATCTGTTCCCGGGTCCGCTTGGTTTTCTGATCGGTTCCTGAACCGACCGCAACCGATTTAAATTTATTTTAAAAATACTTTAGTTTTATTGTGGTTGCTGTTTTTGTGTGTGTTCGTTTTTTGTTTTTTTGTTGTTTTTTTTTTTTTTTGAAGATGTCAGAAAAACCAAAGAAAAGGACCGGTGAACCCGGTTTCAAAAATTGCACAGAGTGTGGAGAGGTCTTTGCCAAGGCAGATAAACACAGTTCTTGTGTTTATCTGCCTTGGCTGTGATCATTTAAATGCAGACTGTGAGGTCTGTAAAACCTTTCCTGAAAAGATGCATGAAAAATGTAGGGAAAGGCAGAAGAAAAAAGTGCCTCCACCTAAGGGTCCCTCTGGCTCTGACCAGCCGATACCCTCTGGGGCTGTGGGTGAAACCACAGATCCCCTTACTTCTACCCCTGATAAGGGTACAAAAAGAACAGCTGAATCTGCTAGCTCTCTGGTTCTAGCTAAAAAAACTAAAAAGACTGAGCACACTGAGCCCCCTGCTGGTCAGCCTACGGGGGCTTGTGTTGTGCCGCCTGCCATGCCTTCTCCTTTTGAAATAGCACAGGCATTTGAAATTTTACAAACCTTGCAAGGTCTGCTGCCTGATGATCAGCAGCCCCCAGTCCAGACCCCTGCTGATGCTAAACAATCTTCCCCTCTGGGGGAGGATTATGGTGAGGATGAGGAGGAGGGACAGCCTATAAAGCCTGAAGTCTCCCCTGACAGGATACCCAAAACAAAGCTCTGGACTTCCCAGTGGAGGGTAATTCCCTTTTTGGGATCCATAAAGAGACCTACAGGAAGAAGGTTGATCAATACAAGGCCACTTACAGAAGTAATTCGGCCAAAGAAAAGGCCTCTCCATCCGCAAGGCCTTACAATAGGGGAGGCAGGGGCGGACAGTTTCAATCCAGGCCTTATCCGGCCATGGCCATACCCCAGGTACCTCAGTACCCCCACCAAGGGTATTTTAGAGGTAGGGAAAGGAGGGGTGCCTGGCGTGGCTCCCACTCTCTGCCCCAAGCCAAGCAGGACCTCTGACTCATTCTCCCAGTAGGTGGCAGGCTGACCCATTTTTTCCAGGTCTGGAAAAATATCACCACAGACAAGTGAGTCCTGGTGATAGTGGGTCAGGGATTGTCCCTAAACTTCAAGTCCTTCCCCTCTGCAAGAGCAAGAGTCTTCAAACCAGCCTTCATCATAGAGAAAAAGCTGTTGGAAAAGGAGGTTCAAAACCTGCTACTGGTAAAAGCAGTGGAACCAGTGCCTCCACAGCACAGGGGAAATGGGCTATACTCAAAATACTTTTACACCAAAGAAAAATGGGGAGTTGCGGCCTATCTTAGACCTAAGGGTGCTAAACAGGCACTTATCAAAACCAGAATTCAAAATGGTGACACTGTCTTTGATCCTGCCAGCACTCCAAAAAGGGGTCTGGCTGGCATTTCTGGACCTAAACGATGCATATTTCCACATCCCCGTAAGGGACTGTCACAGAAGTTATCTCGGAGTCAGACTCCCTTCGGGTCACTATCAGTTCTCAGTACTGCCATTCGCTCTCACCTCAGCTCCAAGGGTGTTCACAAAGTGTCTGGCAGTAGTTGCGGCACACTTGTGAAGTCAAGATGTCACAGTGTTTCCCTATCTGGATGACTGGCTAGTGGTGGGAAAGTCACCACAACAGCTGAAGGAACACTTAAAACTCACCCACCAACTTCTGGAGTCCTTGAGGTTTCTGTTAAATTTAAAGAAATCCATTCTTCTTCCCACACAAGTTCTGCAGATCATAGGGGAAGAACTAAATACCAGAGAGGGAAGAGCTTTCTTGCCACTGGACAGGGTAAAAAGCATTATGCAACTAGCAGATTCTTTCAAGCTGAATGTGCCAAGAACCACGCAACCGTTTCTTCAACTTCTGGGACACATGGCAGCTGCCACAGGCGCAGTCCTGGGTTCCAGGTTTCAGATGAGAGAATCCAATTCTACCTAAGGGCTCATTGGTCTCAGAGAAAAGACTCTCTTAAAACTAATCCCAGTAACAAAAACATTAATCTTGGCCCTTTGGTGGTGGAAGGAAGAAGCCAACCTCATAGAAGGGGGTTCCCTTCCAAAAAGAGCTTCCTTCTGTAATTCTGGCAACAGATGCATCACTGTTAGGATGGGGTGCCCACCTGGGAGAGCACACTACCCAGGGCACTTGGTCAAGTGCAGAGTCACTCCAGCATATCAGTCTGTTAGAGCTCAGTGCAGTGTTCCTGGCAGTGCAAGATTTCACATCACTGATCCAAGGAAAGGTGGTACAAGTCAGAACAGTCAATACCACCATTATGTACTACATAAACAAATGGAGGGGGGTACAAGGTCAGATCCTCTCTGCATGGAAGCCATGTGAGTCTGGACTTTGGCCTACTCCCTAGGAGTTTCTGTTCAGGTCATCCATCTGCCGAGCAAGGACAATGCCCTCGCAGGTGCCTTAAGTCGAATCAGCCAGGCCCATCGCGAATGGTCCTTAAACAGGCAGGTCGTGGAATTTGCATCCGACGAAAGTCACCACCTTCCACAGTACTGTTGCATGCCTCCAGCTGTGGGCACAGTGTCCCTGTATGCCTTCCCTCCATTTCCTCTGGTGTACAGGGTACTGCTCAAGCTCAGACTTCAGCTGGCCACAATGATACTGATAGCCCCAGACTGGGCCAGACAGCCATGTTACTCCCTACTGCTCTCCATGTCGGTGGACAATCCAATACACCTTCCCAGGAGGCACAGTCTGCTGACCTCCAATCAGGAGTGGCTCCTGTACCCGAACCTTAGGTCACTCAGACTCAAGGCATGGCTCTTGAGGACCTAGAGTACGCTGGCTTACACCTCTCTGAAGGGGTCTTGGACATCTTAAGGGGGTATAGGGAAACCCTCTATGAAGAAAACCTATGCTGCAAAATGGAAAAGGTTTTCTATCTGGTGTTCCACCAGGCATATTGTACCAGTACAGGCAGGACTGCCATATGCGCTGGACTACTTGGTTTACTTGCATTCTTTGTGCCTGCAGCCCTCTATCCTGAAGCTCCATTTGGCTTCAGTCTCTGCTTATACCTCAGCAGGTAAGACTACCTCTATGGCATCGAACCCCTTCTTTAAAAGGTTATTTAAAGGCCTATCCCACTTGCATCCACTGGTCAGGGAACCGGTGCCAGCATGGGACCCAAACATCTGTATTGCCAAACTCATGGGTTCCCCCTTTGAACCCATGTCTTCAACACCACTAAAGTATGTTACATGGAAAACAGTATTTAGTGGCCATCACTTCAGCCAGACGAATCAGTGAACGTCAGGCCCTATGCATTGAACAGGACCATATCTCCTTTCACAGGGATAAAGTTGTCCTCAGAAGTAATGGGAAATTTCTCCCTAAAGTGGTTTCAGACTTTCACCTGAATCAAACTATCACTCTGCTAGTGTTATTCACTGAACATTCATGCTCTGGTGAATGCAGGTTACATAGCCTTGATGTCAAGAGAGCTGTGCGCTACTACATGACAGCCACTAAGTCCCATAGGCAGGAAAGGAAGCAACTATTCCTGATTTATGGGGATGTGGGAAAGGGTAATCCAGCATTTAAAAGGTCCATTTCTCGTTAGATGTCCAATGTATCCAGTTTTGCTATTCAAAAGCGGGCAAGGAAGCCCCAGCAGGGCTCAGAGCCCACTCCATAAGGAGTACAGCTGCCACTCTGGCAGCCTCCAGGAATATTCCCTTGGTGGATATCTGTAAAGCAGCTACCTGGAGAACAGTTCACACATTTACCAAGCACTACAGCCTGGATATGCAGGGTAGGGCTGATGCCAGGTTTGGTACAGCTGTCCTGCAGAGCCTCTTTCCAAAATAGGTTCTGTGCCCGCCTCCAAAGGTACTGCTTATTACTCTGCAGAAGAGTTAGGAATATTGGAGTATTCCTGGGGTGAGAAGGAAAAGCTACTTACCATAGGAGGGGCTATGTCTTGAAAGGGGAGCGGGGGCAAACTAGAGTAAGGTGTGAGACCAGTAGAGACCAAGCACCCTGATGGGTCGGGGGAAAGGGAGTGACCACCACAGACAGGTGGGGGCCCAGCAATGCATGGTGAAAAGGGGGAGGACGAGGCTGAAATCCCAGTAGAGAGAGTAAGGGAAGCCCTCAGGTCCCTTTGGATGGAGAAGGCACCTGGGCCAGATGAGATACATCCCAGGGTGCTGAGGGAACTGGCAGATGTCCTGGCAGTCCCTCTAGCGGACCTTTTCAACATCTCTCTGAGGACTGGGTGGGTGCCCCAAGACTGGAGGGTGGCCATGTCCTGCTGATCCACAAGGGGGGAAATCAAGAGAGGAGGCAGAAAATTACAGGCCTGTTAGCCTGACATCAGTGGTCAGCAAGGTGATGGAGAGTATTATCAAGGAAAGGCTAGGGGGGGCTACTGGAGCCAACGGGGTACTTGGACGATGGGCAGCATGGCTTTGTCACGGGAAGATTGTGCCAGACAAATCTTGTTGAATTCTATGACTGGGTGACTAGGGCCCTGGACCAGGCTAGGCCAATGGATGTCCTCTTTCTGGATTTTAGCAAGGCGTTTTATTCGGTACCCCACAGTAGCCTGCTGGCTAAGCTGAAGGAAATGGGGGTAGGGAGACAGTTGCTAAGATGGATAGGAAATTGGCTCTTTGAGCGTACTCAGAAGGTGGTGGTTGGAGGGTTTGCCTCATCCCCAAGGTGGGTTACTAGTGGGTTTCCCCGGGGGTCAGTGCTGGGGCCACTCCTGTTCAACGCCTATATCTCAGACATCAGGAGGGGGATCAGGAGTGAGATGAGTCTCTTTGCCGATGACTCAAATCTAGGTGCAGTGGTGGATGGGGAGGTGGGGAGGAGGGGAGGGTGGCCTTGCAGGAGGACCTGGAGGCTCTGGAAAGGTGGTTGGGAAAATGGAAACTAAAATTCAGTGCGGGGAAGTGCAAGGTTCTGCACCTGGGAGTCAGAAATCCAGGCCAGGGGTATACCCTGGGAGGAGACATGATTCAAGTCACGGAGGGTGAGAGGGACCTGGGGGTAGTGGTAGATGTCAAAATGAGTAACTCGGAGACCTGTAGGATGGCAGCAGCAAGGGCAAATAGGATGCTGGGATGCATTGCCAAGGGGATTACCTCCAGAAAGGTGGAAGTGATCCTTCCACTGTACAACTGCTTGGTTAGGCCACACCTTGAGTACTGTGTACAGTTTTGGAGACCACATTTAAAGAGGGACATTACACTCCTAGAGAGGGTCCAAAGGAGGGCAGCCAAAATGATCTGGGGCCTGGGGGAGAGGACCTATGAGGAGGGGCTTAAGGAGCTAGACATGTACACCTTGGAGGAGAGGAGGGACAGGGGGACATGATAGAGGTCTTTAAGTACGTGAAAGGGATCAATAAAGGAGGCTCAGTCAGGGTGCTCCAAAGGAAGGAGGGTGGGGCAACAAGAGGTCATGGGTGTAAGCTGGAAGGGGGCAGGCTCAGAGGGGAGAGGAGGAGACGTTATTTCACTGAAAGGGTGGTAGATCCATGGAATGCACTGCCCAGGGAGCTGGTAGAGATGGAGACTGTGGACAGGTTTAAGAGGGGATGGAACAGGTACAGGGGGAGGGTAAATCTGCCCAGGCACAATACAGGTGGAACATCTGTGTCTGGGGACAGTATAACCCAAGGGGGGGACACCAAAATCGGCCCTCAGTGGGGGTACTGAAAATCGAGCAGACTCGAGAGACCGTTAGGCCTGTTTTGCTGGCATTTTAGTATGTTAGTATAGTAATCTTGTTTCTCCCAGGGGATACTCCAATATTCATAATGCTCCCATCCTGCCTCCCCTACCAGAACCAGTGGCCTCTGCATTCCATACTGTACTGTGTTACTTAAAGGGCATATATGCCACATTATGGCTTTTCACTTTGAAGTTATGTTTTAAACTGGTCTTGTCTCCCCTTCAGGTGTTTCTGACATTGGGGACTGTTTTGTTTAAAGTACTTTTTTCCCTCCAGTTGGAGATTAGGTATGGGAGGTTTGTGGTTACTAAACTTATAGATAATTATTAATTCCTTTTGGGCCATGTCTTTCCAGGCGTCCGTGAAATCTGAGGGTTAGAATGTAGGCAGTTGATAGGTGGCAGCATTTGAAAAAGTGGCTCGATCCAATGATTCTATTAGCAGCACAACGTTCCATCTCTGGGCAGATCTGGCTTAAAGGCACACTGCAGAAGAGTGATGAATATTGGAGTATCCCCTGGGAGAAACAAGATTACTATGGTAAATAACTTTTTCTTACTGCCGCCCATGACCGTACCAAAAGACCCAAGCACATGAGCTCCTTGCATCCTGATGAGGAATCCCGAAGAATTGACTATCTGGGGAAAAAGGTTTTTTTCCTCAGGTGTTATGAATATCAGAATTTTGAACTATATGGGTCATATGATTAAATATCAGCGTACCCTGGGGTTCTCTGTCATTGAGCTTATCCATAAACTCCCTCCCTCACAGGAAAGGGATAAGTTATTGGCTACAGTGACAACTAGTAATTCAATTTCCTGTCACCTTCTCAGGTCGGGATATGATGCCACTGATACCTCAGCCCGACTGTCAGCCACTGGTATCACCTTCGTCATGCTTGACTTCGCATTTCAGGCCTTGCACCTGATATACAACATAAAGTAGCTAATGCCCCCTTTAACAGGTCCAAGCTGTTCGGCCAGGTACTCAGACTTTACTGGATGACTTACAGGCACCAGGCAGAACCCCCCCCAGTATGGTTCATGGCATGTATAATACTCTAGCTACAACCTACCGTACTCAACACATCTCTTACTCCAAAAGAGGTGGCCGATACAGAAGTAATAACAAAGGTGGCTTCAGAGGTCATGCTCAGTCCAGCAGAGGCAACACCTCTACTGCCCAGGGTGCCGGTGCTGCTCCCGCCCTTCAGGTGGGGCTGCGCAGCCTGCCTCCCAGTGACCCACTAGAGCTTTCCCCCGCCTCCTCGACCTAGCCTCGGAGACTGTGGGGGACAGTTCTGCCCTCCATCTGGAGGCCTGGCAAATGAACACTTCGAACAAATGGGTACTTCAGGTTATACAGAAGGGTCATACATTGGAGTTTCTCTCCACCCCATGCCCTTTGCCCTCCACACAAGATCCATTATCCTCCAGAGCATATACCTATTCTGTGGGAGGAATTGACAGCCCTTTTATCCAAATAGGCTGTTGTACCGGTGCCCCTTCTGAAATATCGAATGGGATTTTACTCCCATTGCTTTCTGGTACCCAAACGTATGGGAGACCTCAGACCAATATTGGATCTCAGACAACTGAATCTTTAAATTCAGTACAAATGTTTTCACATGATCACCCTACCGGCCATCATGCCAATTCTGAAACAGGGCGATTGGTTTTATGCCCTGGACATGAAGGATGCCTACCTTCATATTCTCATTCAACCTGCCCACCACAAATTTTTACGCTTCCACTTACTGGGTCAAAATGACCAGTTTCGAACACTCCCTTTTAACCTTTCATCAGCTCCCAGAGTATTTACCAAGTGCCTAGCGGTGATGGCAGCAGCCTTGCGAAGAAAAAGGCACTTCATCTTTCCATTTCAAACAACATGAAGTCTTGCTGTATTCAGACATAATGCAGTTAGCCCCAGCACTTGAACTGCCCTGGAGAGGAAAGGGTTAACTCTATGCAAAAGCATAGAACATTGAGCTCAAGCTCGGTTTTCAAACCTCTATCTGTGGTACTCCCCAGTGTAACAGTCAGATTCTTTACTCCCCCTAACAGTGAAGTTGCTCCGGAGATTTCCTCTGCTCGGTTCGGTAAAAGAAAAATAAAAGCGTTCGGTTTTAACCGCATTTGTTTATTATTTTCGGATTTCCAGCCTTTGTCTACGGTACAGGTAGTATGTAGTTAGGTAGTGACTGTGTTTTATTTTGCTAAAGAGTGGAAATTGTCTTTCTTTGGTTTCTTTCCAGTCGGTCTGGTTCGGAACCGACTTTGTTGAATTTTTTCTCTTTTCTGGGATTAGTGTGGTGTTCTGGTACCGATTGGTTTCAGAGGAACTCGACTTTTGCTGGTTCTTTTAAAAAGCCCGTGACACGGTTTGTAACCGATTAGTTGCTCATTATCTGGCTTGAAAGCTACTATAGGGTAATTGTTAGGTTGACCATGTCTGAGAAACCCAAGAAGAAAACCGGTCCCACTGGGTTTCAACACTGTACTGAGTATGGGGAGGCCTTTGCTATCTGTGTTTATTGCCTGGAGTTTGACCACCTCAAGTCAGACTGCCAAATCTGTAAGAACTTTCCTAAAACCACTCTAGATAAAAGACTGAGTAGGTTGAAGTAAAAGGAGGCTGAGAAGTCCGTAGATCCAGATGGCCAGCCCGGTTCGGTTGCGGCCGAATCTGAGGAGGTGC
Source organism: Neoceratodus forsteri (assembly GCA_016271365.2). NCBI lineage: Eukaryota > Metazoa > Chordata > Ceratodontiformes > Ceratodontidae > Neoceratodus > Neoceratodus forsteri. Next base: position 212,953,135 of record JADMNL010000027.1, read on the forward strand.
CTACTGACCTAGGCAATACCTCCTCAGGCAAAAGGAGAGCCAACCCGAGGGGTCGGTTCCGTCAAAGAAAAAGCACAAGTCTGCCGGTTCGGATCCTGTATCCCTCCCTCTCTCCAACCGCAGACGAAATAGCCAAAGTGATTAGTATTGTCCAGTCGCTTAGACCAGTTCCGTCTGAACCGACATCGGCGGTCGGATCTGTCTCCCCCGGATTATGACCCAGATGTTTATTATGAGGAGTGGGAGGGAGATGAAGACTATCCCGGTGATGACGACGATGATGACAGTGAAGTGGGTCTGGATGTGCCCATTGAACCGGACATCTCCCCAGACAGGCCCTCAGGTGTCTCTCCTCCCAGGCTCTCCGAGTCCCCTTCGCACTTTTTGTTCTACAAAAAGGTGGCACAAACCTTGCAGCTTCCCTTGGTTGAAGCAGCAGAGGAGGAGGAAGAGCCTGATTTTGTGGAGATGATTGACATCCCAGAGTCCAAAAAGCTGTCTGTCCCTCTTCATAAATCTTTGGGGAAACACACACACAAAATTTTACAACCCCCTAATTCAAGACTTCCGGTTGGGCTTCCAAGAAGCATGGCGGTGTAAAAGCAGAGCTCCGCTACACCCCCTCACTAATCTTCCTGATTTGATGCTTTCAATGACAAACAATTTAAAATAAACAAGAACTAGATATCGGGGATATACGTAAGGAGTATTGCAAAGAAGAAAAATATAAGAAATTAAACAACTACGGACAGCAGTGAGCAGAATTAAATCGAGCGGCAATGTTGGCCCAGGAGCCCTCTGACTCGGAACCTCTCAAGCGCCAGCAAGACGGCAGGACCAAGACGACCACCAAATAATAAAGTGATAAACAAGCGCATTAAGTTAGATACTATATACAAGGAGCTATTATTGTTTCGTGCAGAAATTAAAGATCTTTACGGAGAGCTTCGCAGAGACGTAGTGAGCCTGGAGCAACGAGCTGATGCATCGGAGAGACAGGTAACAGCAGTGGAGAACAGAGTAGACGACATGGAGAATACAATTCAACTCTTACAAGATCAATGTGTACAATTGCAAGAAAAACAAGAAGATGTGGAGAACAGAGCGCGCAGAAAGAACCTAAGATTATATTGCACCCCTGAAGGCTCAGAAGGCCAGGAGGTTACTGAGTTTACTATTGCTTTGCTCAGAACAGCTCTTGAATTGCCCTCAGATATTCAATTAACTTTAGAGAGAGTTCACCGTGCACTGGGCCCATGGCCTACAGATCTGAATGCTAGGCCTCAATCTATTATTATGCGCTTTCTTAGCTACGCAGTCAAGGAGACAGTATTAACAGCATCATGGCGAAAGGGCAAGGTCTTTTACGGGCAAACTCGTTTCTATATTGATAACAACTACGCTCCACAAACTATGCATAATCGCAGAGCATATGCGGACATTTTACCAGCTTTGAAGGAGGCAGCCATTAGATTCACAACACCGCACCCAGCTAGACTTGTGGTGCAACTTTCATCGGGAAGGAAGGAATTTCATACTGCAGAGGAGGCCAGAGAGGAGCTCCTTAAAGCGGGAATTCAAATAAAAACAAAATCCACACTAGGATTACAGAAAATTGACCCACCGCGCTGGCATACTGTGAATCTGGGCAGAACACAAAATGGCAGAGAAGTAACAAAGAGGGGGAACATTTCTAATCGTTTGGCAACTTTTCGCCGATCGGCAAGGGGAAGAACCTGACTGACAGAAGCTGAAGCTTGGCTTGTGATTTCTCGATGGTCCTCTGGCTAGAGGTCCCTAAAAGCTTATGACTGATGAGAGGGACTGGGAATTCAGTTCTCTGAACTGAGATCTTTATAAGACGACGACTCTCACACGATGTTGGACAGAGAAAAGGAACGCTTAATAATTTTACCTGCAGAAAATTTTGCTATAACAAAGAAACATGTACAACATTTGGTTTAGCTGTTTGAACTGGTCCTGACGATTGCTTTGAAGGGGGCAACGGATATAACTTTAAAGATCAGATTATAGTGCTCTGCTCGATTTTGTTTTGGGGATAAACTGATATAAGGGTCTGAGAAAAGTTGCCTAGCTGTATACTACAGAATTTATTTAATTATAAAATAAACAATTTACATTGCCGGTGGGGGTGGGGTGGGGAGCATCTCCAGACATTACAGGGAAGCCCATTTCAAACCAAAGACAGACCAGCAGGGTATTCTGAGTTAACATTTGGATTTTTATTTAGCTTGTCTGCATATTTCTCTTTATTTTTCATTTGGGGAGCAGAATATCCCCAGGAGGCCTGGGCATTTGGTGTTACCAGATGTTCTCCGGTGACCCCAGACTATCAGGAGGCACACTTAGGGAGTATTTTTTTAAACTCCCCTACCTTGGAAGCCAGTTTTATTTGGAATACAGTGAATGTACATAGTTTTCAAGGCAAAGGTCGGACATATACTGATAATTTGTTTCAGATTTCAAAAGGTTTGATAAGATAGCAGCGGGAGATGTTTAAGAATAAATTAGATGGGAAAGGCATAAAATGTTTCAAAGAAGGTGACGATCAGAAGGTTGGCTCTAGGGGGGGAACATCAGTATGATGATCCCCCAGGAATTAGATTATTAAGACGGGGACAACAGGAGAGAATATGTTTCCATAAGGGAATAAGATGGCTACTCAGATAGTAAAAGCACTCTTGCTTAATATAAATGGGCTTAACAACCCCATTAAAAGGGTCAGACTGTTCCAGTATATCAAGAAACACCACAGTGATTTTATTATTTCCAGGAACGCATTTAACAGACACTGAGCATGCAAAATTGAACTGGGGGCAGGTTTGTGGTATATGTCCTTTCTAAAGGAAACTACGAGGAGTAGCCATTTTAATATCTAGGATCTCTCCTTTTCATTTAGAAACACAGTGCATAGATTCAGAGGGAAGGTATGTAATCTTAAAAGGTACCCTTTATGGGACAAAGGTCACGTTAGTGAACATGTATTTTCCCCCTCTTACATCTGTTTGTCTTTTTAAAACATTTTTTGCAAAGCTCCTAGACACTATGCACGGATGTCTTATTATAGGGGGAGATATCAAGTTAACTGACACCTCGGTTGGACTCCTCTGCACCTTCCAAATATAGGCTAACATCAGCTCAAAGATTATTTCTCTCTCATCTTGGAGCATTGGGTCTAATCGATGTATGGAGACATTTTTATCCTCTTTCTGGGGGATATACGTTTTTCTCCCCTAGACACAACTCTTACTCAAGACTGGACTGCTTTTTCATTTCAAAAGAACATTTGGACTGCTTACAGGATTTAACTATAGGACCTAGATTTCTTTCTGATCATTCTCCCCTATTTTTCAGGCTAGATTTTAAAATACCAAGGACATCCACTGGGTGACGCTTGAATACATCTTTTCTTAATGATAAAGCTTTTAGGGACAGCTTTAACTCAGAAATAGCTCAGGTTATTGCAGAGAATTCATCCCAGGAGACATCCAACACAATAGTTTGGGATACTGTGGAGGTTGTGACCAGGGGGGTTGATAATTGCGTATTCAGCATACAAGAAGAGATATTGGAAAACACGATATGGTAAACTACATGAGAAACTAAGAGAAATGCAAACAAAGTTTATTCCTATTACCACAGAGACCAAAACCCAGATTAATCAGACAAAGGCTGTGCTCCAGAAACTTTTAGATGAAAAAGCACGTCAGGCGCTATTTTACTTGAAAACATATAGGTATGAGGGAGGGCCAAAAGGGGCAAGAAATTTAGCCCGGAGGCTATGGGGACATAGGACAGCCACAATCATAACACATTTAGTGGATCCGGAGAGAAAAACAAGAGCTCTTAACTCACAGCAGATACTGCAGCTGTTCCAGAAATAATATAGGCAGCTATATGAGAAACCACAAGGTCCAGAATTTAACAAAGTTGAGGAATTTTTATACCCCGTTACATTAAGAAAGCTAACTAAGGAAATGGAAACCAGATTAAAAGCCCATATCAGATCAGAGGAAGCCAGACGTGCCATAAAAGAAAGTAAATCATTAAAACCCCCTGGCCCAGTTGGATTTCCGTCCAAGTGGTACAAGACTTTTAGTAAACAACTGACTACTACTAAACACCTTTTTAGAAATTCAACAGGAGGTTTCCCCTCCTCCATCATGGGATTACACTAATATTTCACCTATATTAAAAGTAGGCAAACCAGCAGATTTAACTACCTCATATAGGCCAATATCCACATTAAACATGGACTACAAGTTATTTATGTCCATATGAGCATATAGACTAGAGGAAATGTTACCAAATTTGATTGATTCAGATCAATCTGGGTTCATTCAAGCCGGAAAAACTACAGATGCTATATGCAGAACGATCCATTTGTTGGACGACTTAAATCAGAGACAGATACAGGCAGTGTTGCTCAGCCTTGGCGCAGACAAGGCTTTTGATAGCGATCAGTTGGCCTTTTTATGGGAAACTTTACACAAGTTTGGATTCCTGAGAATTCTCTAGCATGTCTGGAAAATGTATGCCTCTCGAGGCATATGTTAAAATGAATGGACAGTTATCTTCAATGTTACAGCTGGGAAGGGGAACTAGGCAGGGCTGCCCACTTTCCCCCTTACTGTTTGCCATATACATTGAGCCATTGGCTGAAGCCATAAGGCAACATCCTAATATTCAGGGGGTCCCTTTAGGAGGGAAGGATTTTACCATATCATTATATGCAGATGACTTATTACTAACTCTCCTAGAACCTGGAAAGTCCATTCCTGCTACCCTACAAGTGATAGATAAGTTTTCAGAAATAGCCGGATACAAAAATAAATATACAAAAAAGAGAGTTATTATCTTTAAATTTCACACCATCTCAGTCTGTGAAGAACCAGATCCCTCTGAAATGGAGAAATAATAAGATTAAATATTTGGGTGTAAATATTCCCCAGAAACTGGAACATTTAGAACTGTTTAATTTAGAGCCCCTATCAATAGAGAATTTAGTTGGGAATTGGACACGTCAGGTATTATTTTTTTTCAGCTTGAATACAAGCTATTCGGATGACCTTGTTTTCTAAGATATTATATTATTTTCCAGACTTTACCGATTATTCCATAGCAATTCTACTTCGCATCCTGGGCTAGAATTTTTTCGAGGTTTGTATGGACTGGGCAGCAGCCAAGGGTCAGATGGTCTCTTATAGTTACCAGTGGCAAAGGGGGGTTGTAATCTTCCAGACCTTGGAGATTACCATAAGGCAGTAACATGTAAAATAATGATGACATGGCTGAACCCTCAGGTAGAGAAACCATGGAAATGTATTGAATTTATACTAAATGATCTTGTAAACATTATCCCTATTATATTTACCCCCCAAAATTCTTATTCACAGTTACAAAACTTCTCATTTGAAACCCGTTATACGTTAAAGGCTTGGTATGAGTTAAGGGCGTCTACTACATTAACTGAAATTTTTGGTTATTTTAAACTAATCGGTACAGAAAGTATATCTTTAGATATGGGTGCTGTTCGGGTCCATCAAGAATGGTAGAAAAAAGGTTTGCTTTTGTTATATCAATATCTGGATGTAAATGGAGTACTGCCTTTTGCCACACTACAGACACAATATCAATTCCCCCATACACAACATTATAGATATTTACAGTTTCGGACATTTATACAGAAAGAATTAGCATTAAATACTCTGCCCTCTCTCATACCTATGTTGATGTTCCTTTTAAGGGACACTATAGAAGGCAGGGAACACATTCATTTAATTGGATAAATATATAAAGCAATAAGAGACTTTTGGAAGGAATCCACTGAGGATATCTTGGGGAGATGGAATAGAGAATTAGGGACTTGGATAACTTAATGAGAAATGGTTGGAACCTATTTCTCACTCGATGAGAGTATCACAGTCATCATACTGATCAGAATATATATGGAAATGTCGTAGTAGATATTTTTATACCCCTGACAAAATTGCTAAATTTGTATCTATGAGGCATGGCCTTTGTTGGAGAGTGTGTGGAGAAAAAATGGCAAGTATAACACACATTTTTGTGCTTGTCCAAAAGTTACCCAGTACTGGTTAGATATCGAAAAGAGCATACAGAATATTGTGGGACCAGAAATTCAATTATCCAATCAGATGATTCTGCTTTATATTGGGGAAGACGGAAAAGTTCCACCAATTAAAAGCAAGTTATTCTTGTACCTGGCAGCAGCTGAAAAGGTTATAACTCGCCTATGGCAAACAGCTAAAGTACCCACCTTCTCTCATTGGCATTCATTGATGACTGAGATATATTATCTAGAGAGAATAGTAGCTTCTAGAGCCGGAAGGATGTCACAATTTGAGCTCCAGTGGAGGCCATGGGTTTTCTATATCTTACCTCTGGATGAAGCATTTGTTCCCTGATAGAGCTATTTGAAAGTAACCAATTTTTGTAGGATATGAATTTTGATCTAGTGTCATTTGATGTATAACAGAATGATGTAGAAACATGAATTGCCATCCCGAAGAACATTCCATGTATTGCAAGACAAAAGAGCAATACTGTATAGATGAACTCCTGCTGTCATAAAAAAACAATAAAAAATAAAGAATGTTAAAAAAAAAAAAAACACTAATTCAATACCTCATGTGGACAAGAGAATGGACAGGAGGTATTTGATATCAGGCTCAGCCGCGGAGTTCCTTAATAGTCATTGCAGCCATGTTGGGGTAGTGCAGGCTGCAGCCTGTGACAGTGCTAACATTCCTTTGGCTTCACACCCCCGGATAAGGACTCCAGGAAAGTGGATGCCATGGCCAAAAAACAGTATTTTGCATCCTCTTTGGGACTCAGGCAGGCTACTTATATGGCCTACGCAGCCAGGTACCAGAAATCCAGATGGGACAAAGTTCTGGAACTGGCTAAACAGGCCTCTCCCCAGCTAGCCAGGGAGCTTGAGGAGGTGGCTGCTGATGGAACCGAGCATCCAAAATGCAATTCCATGCTGCTGTGGACTCCAGTGATGTGGCATCTAGAGTCATGGCTACATCTGTGTGTCTCAGGAGACAATTGGCTCAGATGTACTAGCCTTTCACAGGACACCCAGGCTAAGGCCATGGATTTCCCTGTCATGATAATTCTCTGGTTGGGGAGCAGACAGAGAATTATATGAAGAAAATGGATGAATACAGGACCACCTACAGGAGTGCACAGGCCGAGGAAAGACAGACAACTCCTCAAAAGCAGCAATCTAGGGGAAGGGACAGGCCTTTCTACCAGGCACTGGCCTCCTCTCCTTTTCCTCAGAGGGGGTTCTTCAGAAGGAGAGGCAGAAGGGGGATGAGCAGGGCTGCATCCTCCTCTCAGTTCAAGGCTCCTGCCAAGCAGACACCCTGAGGTGTCGGCCCAGGTCGACTCCCCATTTCCAGAAAGAGGCAGGCTGGCTTATTACTTCCAGGCCTGGAAATCTGTTACATCAGACAAGTGGGTCCTGGAGGTAGTAAGCCAGGGACTGGCCCTCAGCTTCAAAAAATGTCCAAAGCTGAGGGTCAGGTCTTTTCCACCTGCAAACATCTCCGAAACCATTGCCCGAGAGGCAGAGGTTTCCTCTCTGCTGGCTCTCAGAGCCATAGAGAGAGTTCCTACTACACACAGGGGCAAAGACATGTACTCCAGGTACTGCCTTTCCCCAAAAAAGACAGGGGAGTGGTGGTTCATCCTAGATCTAAGATTCTTAACCACCTAGTAAAGCCAGAATTCAAAATGGTGACTCTGGAAATAATTCTTCCCTCTCTATGGCCTGGGGATTGACTAGCCTCCCTGGACCTCAAGGATGCCTATTTTCACATTCCCATCAGGTGCTCCCACAAAAAGTACCTCAGGTTTGAACTGCCTTCAGGCCATTATCAGTTTAGAACAATGCCCTTCGTCCTAACATCAGCACCAAGGGTGTTCAGAAAATGCCTAGCAGTAGTAGCGGCCTTTCTAAGGAGACAAAACAAAACAAGGGGACAACAGACGAGGCATACTGATGAGTCCCTGGTAGGACGAAACACGTGTCACAAGTCTCGATGGCTGAGAGGGACCTGGGGGTGGTGGTGGATGGCAAGATGAACAACTCGGAGACTTGTAAGAGGGCAGCAGCCAAGGCCAACAGGATGCTGGGATGCATCGCTAGGGGGATCACCTCCAGAAGGAGGGAAGTAATCAAACTAATTCCAGTGACTCAGACCCTGATTCAGGCTCTCCAGTGGTGGTTGGATCAGGACAACCTCAGACAAGGAGTCCCATTCATCACTCAGTCTCACTCTGTGGTTCTCACCACAGATGCTTCTCTCCTGGGGTGGGGACTTCACTTGGTAGTCGTCACAGCACAGGGAGCGTGGTCCCTTCAGGAATCTCTACTTCACATCGATCTTCTGGAGCTCAGGGCAGTGTACCTGGCTATACAAGCTTTCTCAGATTCAGTACAAAACAAGGTGGATCAGGTCAGGACAGACGACACCACCATCATGTGGTACATCAACAAGCAGGGAGGCAGTCTGTCCATGGCCTTGTGCATGGAACCCATGAAGTTATGGTCCCTAGCTTATTCCCTACAGACATCTCTGGTAGCACATCTAGAAAAATTGACCCTTGAGCCTTTTGAGCCAGCTGCCACTTGTGATCTCCGTTTTCTTTATGGAAACCCCTATTCCTAGTGGCCATCACTTCTGCTCGATGTATTTGTATTTGAGCTCTATGCCCTCGTGTAGGGAACCCTACTTGATTTTCCACAAGGACCAGGTGGTCCTTCTTACCAACCCTTCCTTCCTTCCTTCCTAAAGTAGTCTCCAAACATACTTTAAATCAGTCCTTGGAGCTTCCGGTCTACTATCCAGACTACTCCAATCGAGCGGCACATCGCCTACATACTTTAGATGTCCACCATATATTACACTACTATACTAATTAAACACAATCGATTAGAAAGACGTCTCAACTGTTCGTCTCCTTTGCCCTGAGACGTGAGGGCCTCCTAGTTGCGACATGTGCTCTTTCCTTCTGGTTGGCGCATTGTATTACATTTCGTTACAAAAATACAATAAGCCTTTACCGGGACCTGTCCAAGCCCACTCCACTAGAGCTGTGGCCACCACTGCGGCTTGCTTTAAGGGAGCCTTCATTTCAGACATCTGCAGTGCAGCTACCTGGTCCACGATTCATACATTCACAAGGCACTACAGTCTGGATATTGCCTCATGACGTAGGGCGGCCTTCGGCTATGCAGTCCTACAAGGTCTTCTATCATAACTGTCCTCCCACGTGGGCATTACTGCTTGGGATTCATCCCAAAAGTATTACCTACTGCAAGAAACCACTCCCATTGAAGATAGTATAGTTACGTAAAAACTTAAGTAACAGTAGATCTTTGAGTATCTCTTGCAGTAATTAATTCCACCCTCCATCCCTCCTTCTCTAAGAGAACAAGTTCTGGTCAATGACTGGGGTTGGGATTCCTTTGGTACCTTGGCTTCCCCTCAGTCCTGCAAGCACATGAGCCTGGATCTGATGGAGACTGGGGACTCAGGACCCACACTTATATAGGAAACAGGAAGCTGATGTCATGTGTGGGCAGTTCCTGGTGTAAAACTGCTAGAAGAGCTGCCTTGCACCACAGCGACCTCTGCGGGAGACCCAAAAGTAATACCTACTGCAAGAGACACTCCTCAAAGATAAACTGTTACGGTAAGTTTTTACGTAACTGTACTTTCTAGGAGTGGTATATAGTTTACATCCACACCACCCACCTGGCCTCCCCTGGCAAGTGGTGCACAGATCCCTGCAATCAGTGTGCATGATCTAATGTCATGGGGTGGATCAGAGGGATATAACACCCAGATGATGGGAGGAGCTTAGCTTGAAGATGTTCCATTAAATCAGCACTTTACCAATGGAACTGCCAATATGTGGATGTGAATTATATACCATTCCTAGAAATACAGTTACAGGTGAGTAACCTGTTTTTTTTTTTTTTTTGGTGCCCGCCCTGTGGGGAACACATTGCCATCACAGCTGTGCTGAATTGATCTCCTTGGATATTTTTTAAAAAGGCCCTTAACACACCTGTTGTCCATGACCTTCAACAATTCAGATTAAATTATTTCTGGATTTTTGCCTGTTTTTGATCTTCTGTCATTTACTGTTTTTATTTGGGATGCTTTATTCAGGTTGTTTTGCCTGAGCTTTTATGTACAGCTCTTTAAGCATTAGGAATCGGTCATCTGAGAAATAAAATATGATTGAGTGATAAATGGTTATTCAGTCTCTGTGCATTTAAAAAAAAAAAAAAAAAAAAGGATTTCGGAGACATGGAGTTGGAGCCACAGTAAATGTTGTCTTCATATTAATGACAAAGTCATAGTTTTAATTGGATCTGTAAAAGCTAGATGGTAAGCTTTTATTTTGCCTCATCTCCATATTTTTTTTCATAGAATTTTTTTTTAATGACTGTGAAAAGCATATGAGAGCCAAAGGTTGTTTCCAGCTGTGTCCTGGGAATACAGAAGTGACTTGCTCTGGGTCATACAGTACGCAGGTGGTGCCTGTGGGAGTCAAACTCTGGTCTGCTGGATCTCCATATTCCCAGCTTGGTGCTTTAACTCTCTGGGCTATACTGCCTCCTGTTTTTTAGTACACAGCCCTACATACCATACAGCCAACAGAACATTTCATGAAGACTTCATCTGATTCTGCAACCAGTATTCTTAGAAAGTTGATCCGAACAGTAGTGTCAGTTTTGTGTATTTTAGCCCGATTTTCCTCCTCAGCATGGAAGAATGAAGCTTTGGTGGCTCCTGTAGGGCACATTTATTTTACATGGCACAGTTGTAAGCTGTCTGATTGTCATGAAGTTGTGAATTATTTTTCTGTTGCATGTAACCCTGGGAGACCTGTTTCAGAGGTATTTGTAAATATTTTTGCTGTTTCTATAGAGAAGACAATGCATTCAGGCTGACATGTTAGCACACTGGTTTCAAATGCATTGCATTTTCCAGTGACCGTCAACACTGGAGTATTTTGAAGCTAGATTAAAAATCTGTTACCTCACAAGAGATTTACTCTGTCTGAATGATTACTTGACTCTGTTTTTTTTCTTTGTCTACCTCTGCTGTTTAACAGCATTCCCGTGCATCATTTTCTTATCATTAAAAGACCGAAGACCAGTTAGGGTCTACTGGGACAGAATAGGCAGAAAAAAAATGGGCAGACTGTGTAGGTGAAGCGACCATTTCTGCTGACAAATTCTGTGTTGAATAAGATATTTTTCTTGAGAAGGGTTTCTGAAGACAGTGGGATTCTAAAAATCTACAGGGAAGAGGCCTTCGACTCATAAGGCAATCACTGAGCACAAGCACCAAGTCTCTCCCACATGCTGTGATGTATTTTGATAGTGTTCCGAGCTGCAGCCCAACTCTTGGGTATATAATCAAAGGTACCAATGGTACCACATTGCACCGGAGCACACTGTGAAATAGAATGAGGTGAGGTGTCTAGCCTAAAGATTTGATAGAGCTCCATTCTGCCCCACAACTAAAGTGACCAGCCATCACAGAGTACCTAGGACAGTCCCAGATTTTGGTACAAACATCCCTGTCCTGCAGTGGGTCCATCAGGGATCTTGATAGGCATCAAAACGTATTTATCACCCTTTTGGGTCACTCAGCATGCATGCATTGTTTCTTTTTTCCTTTTTCTTTTCTCCAGGAGTTGTATCAGCCTGATTGGCCTGCACTGTAGCCAGAGGCTGTTGCAGATAGGCTTGCAGTGTTTTAAGATTCTGCAAAGCACATTGGTGATTGGCAACACTAACTGTAGTAACTGGGGGGACTTCATGTTAACGGCCCTCCAGACTCCAGTTAGCTTTCTAAATCTATTCTGGAACAGGGGTGTTTTTGCACTGTCGCCCTCATTCTGCCATCATCAGCTGTTACACCAAGTGGTGGGCTAAGGTCACTGAGTCACAGATAAGGGTAATACATAGTCTGTTATCTTCGTGTTCCATTTATAATGGTGGGATGTACTGTCTGCTACTACACTTGACTGCCTTGTGCATGTGCGTCTCTATTTTCTACGTAATTGGGTCTCAAGTCTGAATTCTCAGTTGGTCATCAGACTGACTAGTCTTTCTCAAGTTGCCTGACTCCATTACCCATGGCGTCTGTGGCATGATGACTCCATATTGTTTGAATCCCTTTCCCCAACTTCATGATACCTTGGCTCTGGACCTAGCCACCCGATCATGTAGACCTGGCACAGAGCAATGATGACCACACCACATTAAATGATGTGGTAAAGTTGTGACAGCACATTTTAATAGTAAAATCCTAAATGTTTATTTAGTTCTTTAGTCCTCTACTCCTCTCCTTGCTCAAACTGGTATGCCTATGCAGTGAAAGGCTCCATAACTGTGGCAAATACCCTGAGCAGAAGTTTTCAAAAGTTGGTCATCCTGTGCACAGCTGCCTGAACCCCCTTCCCATAAACCAAACACCGCCCCCCCATTGTCTTAACATAAATACCACCCAGCCCAATTCCCCAAGACAAGTACCTTTTTTTTTTTTTTTATCTTTTTTTGCTCCCTAGCCATGGCTTTGCCCTTAGATCGCCTTCAAGCCCATGCCAACCGTAGGTCAGCAACCCTCGTGAGCCTCGCCTCCTCATGTGTGGGGCTGTCCTGAGGGACTGTACTGACCACCATGATGTGCCCGTGGCGGCCATGCCAGGAGTCCGGGGTCCAGGAGGTCCTAATGCTCAGGGAGTTTTTTCCAACTTCCCTGTTACACTCCCACTCCCTGAGGCTGGTGGTGTGCAAGGGAGCCCAAGGAGGCATGCACTCGCAGAGACATGCCGCTCCTCCAGACTCCTATCAATGCACTGCCACCCATGGTCACCAGGTGGCAGTAATGCAGCGGGTATGGCAACTCTCCCTCCATAGAGGAGGAGAGTGTCCCTTAGGATGCTCAATCCTCCTCCTCCCCCTGGCTGGCTCTCTGATGACCCAGGCTGATTCCCGAACCCAGGTTGCTGGTGTCGCAAGCAGCAGTACTAATGCTTCGCCAGCGGGCCGGCCTAAACCAAGTACCTTTAAGGACAAGGCATTCCATCTTTAATGCTGGGGAAGGGGGTTCAGTCCCAGTGGCCAAAGATGTCTGTAGTCCAGGTTAGCTCAGTGGAGAATCCTCTAGGTGTGCAGTCCCCTGGTGTTGTTCTTCGCACTAAGCAGTGGGCGGGGCTGCTAGAACTTTCTAGCATCATAGAGGCATTGTCAGGCAGCACTGACTGCATGCTGCTCATCAATCAGTGCCTTGCTCTTCAAATTACTGGGTTGGATGGTTGGGTTAGAGAGGGCTTTACTTTTAAGACATTTGAATAAGGATATTGTGAAGTAAGGCTTTGTTGGCAGGGATTAAAGCTATGGAGGCTCAGGGATTATGGGAAGATGCAGAGGCATTGTGGGGCACTCTGGAGTCGGGGAACAAAACAACCATCCGTGCTTTAGTAGTCTACAAGCCTCCTGCGCAGGGGGAGGATATAGATCTAGTATTAGTGGAAGACATCCATAATATGGCAGCCAAAGGGGAAGTACTACTAATGGGTGACTTCAACATGCCAGATGCAGACTGGAATACCCAGACTGCAAGTACATCAAGGAGCAGGAACCTCATGTCTGCCATGTATGAGGCAAATCTAAGGCAGCTGGTGGTTGAGTCCACCAGGGAGGGGGATGTACTGGACTTAGTGCTGACAAATGGGGACATAATCATGGATGTTGAGGTGAGCAGTCCCCTTGGTACCAGTGACCAAAGAACTGTCTGGTTTACAGTCAACACGTTGGCAGAAGAAAGCCATTCAAAGATTAAGATCCTAGGTTTCCGGAAGGCCAACTTCATGGAGATGGGGGAACAGCTCAAAATTGCCCTGGCAGCAGACAATACGGGGGGGAGTAGAAGAACAGTGGCTTAGGATCAAGAGATCCATAGCAGGAGTGACAAGTCAGTGTGTCCGATTGCTTAGCAAAAGCAAAAGAAAGAAGCGGCCACTGTGGTTCTCTGAATCAGTAGCCGAGCAAGTGCGAGAAAAAAATAAGGCATTCTGGAAATACAAAGAGACACAGAAAGAAGACAGACTGAAATATGTGGAGAAGCAGAGAGAAGCTGGGAAAGCTGTCAGAGGGGCTAAGGCAAGAACAGAGGAAGGAATAGCACAGGCTGTTAAGAAGGGGGACAAGACCTTCTTCCGTTATATTAGCGAGCGGAAGAAGACCAGAAATGGTATTGTTAGGCTAAAGAAGGAAGAGGGTGGGTGGGTGGAGGATGACCTTGAAAAATCTGAGGTACTGAACAAATACTTTTGCTCAATATTTACCAAGGAAGAGGCAGGGGAGGGGCCAAGACTCACGAGGAAAGATGTCCGGGGGGAGAGGTGGACACCAGCCCATTTACGGTGGATAGAGTCTTGAAGGAACTAGGAAAAGTAAAGACAGACAAGGCAATGGGGGCTAGATGGGATTCACCTTAGAGTGTTGAAGGGACTCAGGGAAGTCCTAGCAGGTCCGTTGACAACCCTATTCAACCAATCACTAGAGACAGGCATGGGATAGGCATAAGGGAGCAATACAGATGAGTATGAATAGGTAGGCCATTGACAGAGCAAAGGCCGATGGCACATTCATAAGGTAGAAAAAGAAATGGGCAAACTGGATAGGCCTTGCAGTCCTTCTCTGCCATCAACTTCTATGTTTCCAGATGGGGGAGGTACCTGGGGACTGGAGAAGGGCAGAGGTGGTCCCTTTGCAGAAGACTGGAAGTAGGGGGGAGGCAGGCAATTACAGACCTGTAAGTCTGACCTCAGTTGTGGGGAAGCTGATGGAGTCCTTACTTAAGGAGAGGGTAGTGAAGTTCCTGGAGTCAAGCGGTGCAAAAGACCCAAGGCAGCATGGATTCACTTAGGGTAGGTCCTGTCAGACTAATCTTATCGATTTCTTTGACTGGGTGACCAGGGTGGTGGATCAGGGAGGGGCGGTGGATGTGGTCTACCAGGATTTCAGTAAGGCCTTTGACACCGTTTTTCATAGAAGGTTGCTTAACAAATTGGGGAATCTGGGTGTGGGCCCTAAAGTGGTAAAATGGGTTGGTAACTGGCTAAAAGGCAGGACCCAGAGGGTGGTAGTAAATGGCATAAAATCAGAAGAGGGGGAGGTGACCAGCGGGGTTCCACAGGGATCAGTGCTGGGTCCAGTTCTATTCAGTGTCTTCATAAGCGACATTACAGAGGGACTGGAAGGGAAAGTATGCTTGTTCACAGATGACACCGAGATCTGTAACAGAGTCGACACACAGGAGGGGCTAGATAAAATGAGAAATGACCTAAGACTACTTGAGGAATGGTCAAGGGTTTGGCAGTTGGGTTTCAGTGCTAAAAAGTGCAAAATAATGCACTTGGGACACACAAACCCAAGAGAGGAATACAGGATGAGGGTGGGCAGGTTCTACCCACCACAAGTCAGGAGAGAGCCCTGGGGATTATCATATCCGATGACCTGAAGTCAGCCAAACAATGTGAAAAAGCAGTGGGGAAGGCAAACAGAATGCTGGGGTGCATAGCAAGGGGCTTAACCAGTAGGAGGAGTGAAGTGGTGATGCCACTGTATATATCACTGGTGAGGCCTCATCTGGAATACTGTGTCCAATACCGGAGACCGCATCTCAGGAAGGACATAGACAGAATGAAAGCAGTCCAGAGAAGAGCAACAAAAATGATATACGGCCTGCACCACAAGCCTTATGAGGAAAGACTCAAGGAACTAAACATATGCTGGCCCTGGATGCCGAGAACCACACTGTACTACATTAAGCAACCTTCTCATGTTGTTATAAGAGAGATGCCTCTGTACAAAAGATCTGGGTGTCCTGCCTCTGGCAAGACCTGCTGTTGTCATCGTGCCAATATCTTGGCCAGTATTTTAATATCACAGTTGAGAGAGACTCGGCGATAAGAAACGCACACTGTGTGATCCTTGTCTGGCTTGGGGATACTGCATGATGTAAGAAGCACACCCCTCTTCCCCCCCCCTCAGCCTCTGCAGACATGTCCCTCAAAGGCCCAGTCAGCACTTCTCCCAATTCCCTACACTGTTGTACTCTGATGTGTACCCATCCGGACCTCTCACCTTACCCCATTTGAGGGACTTTATAGAAATGTGGACAGTGTCGGCAGAAAAAGACCATCGGTCCACCCAAGTGCAGTACTAGGGGGATGCTCTACTGCCTGGATATGCAGTTATTTGGATGAGATGTTAAACCGAGGTCCCTTCTTCCCATCTCTGGTGCTGTACTGGTGGGTCTCGAAGTGGGGAAAAAGAACCCAAGGCACTTGTCGCAAGAGATGGCGATTTTCAGAGGTGTCCTGACCAACCTTTCCTTTACCACAAAACTGGTTCATGCAGTTGGCCAAGGCTGTGTGTGTGTGTGTGTGTGTGTGTGTGTGTGTGTGTGTGTGTGTGTGTGTGCAAAATGGCTGCCAATACATGTTTACAGTCAATTCAGTACCAGTCTCGCATTGCTTGTATAGTGCTTTGGGATACAGTGTGTATGAGAAGCACTATATAAGTGCTAATCCTTCTCCATCTCCTCCTTCTCCTTTGATTCTATCCAACAAAACAGTACACCAGAAAGTGCAAAGCCAAAGTGCACCCCATGTGTGGTATGTCTAATCTTTGCCAGAATGGAGAAGTGGCACCCTCAATAACAGAAGGTGCCTAAAAGTACAGCTTTACTGCCTGACATTCCGTACCTAAGCAGAGAGTGTAGTGGGAGTTGTGTGTGCTTGCAGCATAAGTGGCTGTCTACTGTTTTGATAGACCGGATGGATGGATGGACAGATAGCTTTATTTCTCCAACCAGGTCAGCCCCATGGAACATCTGGTTTTCATGGGGGTTCCATGGAGGACGGCAGAAATAGCAATACATCTTGGCTTCAGTAGTATAAAATGTTACAGCTCAATAATTACATATATCTGCAACTCTGAAGGGTGTTGGTGTTTTTATTTAATTAACTTTTAAGCTTGTGGATATTTTAATATGACTTTATTTTTCCTTGCAGGGAGTAGTACAGCCTGTATAGTAGTCTTGGACAGGAGGAGTCACTGTTTACACACAGCTAATCTTGGAGATTCTGGATTTTTAGTGGTACGAGGGGGAGAGGTTGTACATCGGTCAGATGAACAGCAACATTACTTTAACACCCCCTTCCAGTTGTCAATAGCACCGCCAGAAGCAGAAGGAGTTGTCTTGAGTGACAGGTGAGTCATTGGTCAGTATGTTGCTTATTCAATTTGGTCTTCTTAACCCACTGGGAACAATTGTGGATGTACATGAAATGTTATGGTACTGTTAGTTAAAAACTTCAGGATAGTCTGACTGAGGTGGCGTCTCTAATTTGCAGTGGAGGTGTTCCTTAAATTCAGTTTTACAGTTGGGGGACTAAAGCACAGAGAGTTCAGATGACCTGCTCAAGGTCATAACAGTGAGTAAGTGTAAGACTCTGGTTTAATTTGAACCTCGATCTCCTAATTCTCAGGCGTGTGCTGTGCTACCTCCTGTTTGATATCTTGAATTATCATACGATCTATCAGAAGAGAGGGTTCACCCAGGCCCCTCCCATCTCCCCTTGTCGGAGTTGAGAGGGTGACTAAGGGAACAAACACTCTCCCTTATTCACTCTCCCAATTCCGAGAGTGTGGTGGAGGGGTATGGCTGATCCCCATCTCCTGAGGGTTGATGAACCAGTTAGGGCAAGCTCCTGTAGTCCAGGGGTTGTGGTGAAAGGCCAGAATGGCTCCTTGTAGACATCATCATTTTAGTGGCTCTGCCTTTTTTTCAGGACCTTCCTACACTGCAGGAGAACCCTCCAGCATCTCTCCAGTAGGCGAGATTTCACTGGCTGTATGTGGTCCCCACGCAGCCAATGCCACGTCACCAGGCTGCCGTAGGTGGCTTTTCTTTAATGGGCATTACTGCTCCCTCCTACTGGAGTAGGAATATTCTACCTCCACATCATGTTCAAGACTCCACCAGCCCAGAGGAAGGGGTCCAGTCACCTACATTCAGGCATGATGTGGAGGGGAATTCTGCCTATTTGCACATGATACTGAGTTCTGTGGCAGGGTTCACACTGAAGAAGGTATCCATGAGTTAAGGGAGGACCTGGAGAGGCAAGAGAGGTGGTTAAAAAAACCAAAAAAACTTGCAGCTGGGCTTCAGTGCAAAAAAGAGTATAAGGTCATGCACATGGGCAAACAACCCTAGGAGAAGAATATAGGATGAGGGATGACGGTTACTATAACAGAGGCAGAAAGGGGTTTGAGTGGTGATTTTCAACAGTCTCCGATCATAAGCACAATATGATACGGCAATAGACTCCTGCACCTGGGAGTCAGAAATCCAGGCCAGGTGTGTACCCTGGGAGGAGACATGATTCAAGTCACAGAGGGTGAGAGGGACCTGGGGGTAGTGGTAGATATCAAAATGAACAACTCCGAGATCTGTAGGAGGGCAGCAGCAAGGGAAAATAGGATGCTGGGATGCATCGCCAGGGGGATTACCAAGGGGTAGAAATAAACTTTTTGCGGTACCTGCATTACGGTGCATGTGGCGAAAAAAGTTACATGCACCACAGTCAGGTTACCTGCAACGGGTAGACAAAAATGATAAAAATTGAAAAAAAGATAACTGAATTTCGAAATACTAGTATGTGGAACAACTGTAGTGTATTTATATACTGTTCTGCATTTCAGTGTCTTCTTCACTTTCCCAGCCTTTTTCTTCCTCTTTTCTTGAACCACAAGGAGCAATATGAGGTCTCCTTGTTCTCTTTCCTGTTGTCCACCACCTAGCTATGGCACTATCTGGTGAGTATGTGGACACTTGTCTCACTGCTCAGATTAATTGCCATTAAAGCTGACAGTCTGTGATCTCAGGTTTGTTCTCAAGTCATTTTTCATTTGTGACCTTATCGCGAAACCTCGTTCACATTCCACAGTTGAAGATGGAATTATAAGAAATATTTTCAGCAAAGCTAGAATATCTTTGAGGTCATCCCTCTCTTCCGAGAGAACTCTACCCCACATAGTAGTGAAATCTAAAGATGGATGGTAAGCTACATTTAGGTTGTGGACATATGCTTTCAGTTCCGACCACTGCAAGAGTGTACCCCTTTGGTTCCAGAAGGTCAGTGTAGTAAGAAAATAATGACTTGACTTCTGCGTCTCCATACTGTGCCAAGGAATCTTCAGAGTTAGGCCAGTTAGATAAGTTGAAAATTCTCATTTCAGCAGCGACAGGATCACTGACAAATTCAGAAAATTGAATTTCCATTTGATTTAACGTGGAATCCAGCACTTTCTTTAGAACAGACACTATGCTGCTCGCATCCTCGTCAGGATCTGATCTGCTGCTGTCTTGCTGAACCAGAAGAACTAAGCTCCAAACCTTTGTAATGCAGCTTACCATCCACAATACTGATTCCTGTTTCCAGTCAATCAATAGTCTCTGAATCTCTACGAGTTTTTAGTTTCTTCATGAGAGACAGAACTTTAGCTTGCACAGAGTCTACCGTTAAGTTATTTTGCTGGAATGTCAGCCTTAGTCTGGACATGATTGCTATGTAGAATTCTAAGAAGTTAATGAACTACAATACCTTGGGTGATTTTATCTGCTTCAGAATTGCAGTGGCCTTTTCTCTTTTTTTCCCCTGTACCATTTACTGATAGGTCCTCCAGATGTGTAACAGTAGCCGGATAATTTGTCTGCATCACTTTAACAGCACGCTGGTGGTGTGGCAGCTACCTTGTTCCCCCAGTATTTACAGGGCGCACTCATTCATCACACAAGTATTTTTATTTTTATTTCCATGCTTTTTTTCTCCACACACACTAAGAAGAAACTGGACTGGGACTCTGGGAGGGACTGATTGTCTCACACAGACACACACTCTGTGAGGGATTTGACTGCTGCTGTAGCTCCTGCTATATTAAAGAGCTTTGTTCACAGCTGCCCCCACAAACCAAAGCAAAGAAACGCCACTATGTCCACAAAAAATCAGGATCAAAATGAGGCAAGGTTGTGGTAAAAAAGTCAAGCCCTATGAAATCACAGGACTGAAAAAACCTTTATTGGGGGTGGTGTGGTGAAGCCCTGATTTACTTTGGTTCTGAACTTCTGCCACTTAATTTCTCCCAGACAAGTTTTTTTTTTTAACCTTAAATTGCAACTTTTATCTTGATAAACACTTCTTCCTGCCTACCAACAGCTAAATGTGCTTTTTTTGTTGGCCCAGAAAAAATATGTGATTCCTTCACGGAGCTTCCCACCTAGCGACCGCTCTCCAAGAAAGTCTCTCACAACTGCGTAGTTCAAACAGATGCGCACGGCTATGTGAACCTTATTGTACCACGTGTGTGACAGAAAGAGAGACACGTGGTACAACAGAGTTAACACAGCAGCAGATAACATGCTGCCAGATGCCAGTCAAGCCTGATTTGTACCCGCCTTAGTTGAGCAGCTCACCGAGTGACCATCCGATTCCCACCCCAGCCCCATGGCTCAACTCCGATTGCTTGCTGCAGCCCTCCGCCCCTGTATAGTGCCCACCCCCAACCCTTCTACCCAACCCAGTCACCCAAAGCATCCCGGCGGGTCATTAATATTAATAGCGCCATACATATTGCGTGCCAGCCCAGCCTACTTTCAAATGCAGCATTCCAATAACTCCTGCTGCCGTGCCACATCCCGCCTCCTTCTCTGTGGCACTCCTCCAAGCCTTGGCCTGTGTTGCAGCTGCTGTTTGGGTGGTGGGCTCTTAGTCACCGCTGCTCACTCCCGAGTCTTCCTCACAGTAGCGCGTGCGCACGCATGATCACGACGACATCCGGACAACATCTCCTGGGGGGGGGGGGGGAGTCTGCCTGTGCTTGATGCTGCGCCCCTAGTGGCGCCTCTTGGAACTGCAGCCCGAGAAAGCAAAACACACCACATGCACTATGGTGCAGGCAAGAAATAAAATTACTTGCACCAGGCTGTTCCTACTTGCATTTGGAACAGGCTGGGTATGTTAATTTCGACTCCTGGGATTACCTCCAGAAAGGCGGAAGTGATCCTTCCACTGTACAACTGCTTGGTTAGGCCACACCTCGAGTATTGTGTATAGTTTTGGAGACCACACTTGAAGAGGGATATAACACTCCTAGAGAGGGCCCAAAGGAGGGCAACCAAAATGATCTGGGGCCTGGGGGAGAGGACCTATGAGGAGAGGCTCAAGGAGCTCAACATGTACATCCTGGAGGAGAGGAGGGACAGGGAGGACATGATAGCGGTCTTTAAGTACATTAAAGGGATCAATAAAGGAGGCCCAGTCAGGGTGCTCCAAAGGAAATAGGGTGGGGCAACAAGAGGGCACGGGTGTAAGCTGGAGGGGGGCAGGCTCAGAGGGGAGAGGAGGAAATGTTATTTCACTGAAAGGGTGGTAGAGCCATGGAATGCACTGCCCAGGGAGCTGGTAGAGATGGAGACTGTGTTCAGGTTTAAGAGGGGATGGGACAGGTAGAGGGGGAGGGTAAATCTGACCAGGCCCAATACAGGTGGAACATCTGGGACTGGGGATCGTATAACCCAAGGGGGAGGGGCACACTAAAATTGGCCCTCAGTGTTGGTGCTGAAAATCGAGCAGACTCGAGAGACAGTAAGGTCTATTCTGCTGACATTTTAGTACGTATGTATGTTAGAGAAAACAAACTGGTTGCTGGGATGTATTGGTGGTGGTGGCGGTTAGCAGTAGAAAAAAGGAGGTCATATTGCCTCTGTATAGACTACTGCATATAATTCTGGAACCCAAACCTTAAAAAGGACGTCAACATGCTGGAGACAGTTCAGAGGTGGGTGACCAGAATGATACATGGACAACAGGGGAGGACACTGGAACAAAGATTGAAGTGCCTCAACATGTACTCCTTGGAAGACAGAAGGGGAAGGAGAGATATGATGGGGTTGTTTAAATACATACATTTGTCAGTGGCTCAGCAGATTGCACATTCACCTCTGAGGCCAGAAGATTGAAACGTTGTGGGTTCTATCTCCACACCAGGCACTTGGGGTGAATCCCAGTACTGACACTATAGTGCATCAAGAGGGGATGCTGCACTCTTCAGATGCTGTCTTTCAGATGAGATGTTAAACAGAGGTCCTGTTTGCCTGTTCTGGTGGTGGTGGTTCAGGTGAACGTTAAAGATCCCATGGCACTTCTTGAAAAGAGTAGGGGAACAGGCCATATTTCCCCCCTTCACTAAAAAAAAAATACCACCAGCAGTTTAATGTGGTTCAATTTCAGTTGGTTTACCATCTATATCCTCCCCCCCCCCAATCAACAAACGTCAACAAATAAGTAAACATGCAGGGTGGTTGGCCCAGTGGCGCAGCATTAAGGCTACTACATGCGAGACTGCCAGCCCAGGTTCAGAAACGAGAACAGGTCATCAGGTGCCAGCCAGTGGAGGGAAGATCGAGTGTCCCAAGGACAGTTCTCCTCCCTCGGGGTGGGGGTGGGGGGCTCTGTTTTGCTGAAGGACTGCCACCAGATGGAGGCCAGTGGTAGCGCATGTGAGCACATCAGCAGGGGATGGTCAGCTATCGGACATCTGCATGCGCACGTGCCGATACGTGTGTGCGTTATTGTATTCCAGCACCCTGAAAGAGTAATTGTAGGGAAATTCCCTGTTCAGCACCCCCCTCCCTTTGCAGGCTTCGCATGACCCTCATAACAGGCCTCCCACCACCTTGTGTGAATCTGGGTAAGTGGTGGATAATGGGAAGGCCATGAGAAGTTCGGTGACGAGGCTTAGCTTTGAAGGTCAACTTAGGCTTTTTGTAAAGAAATCTAAAAGAAAGGCTTGGGCTTTTACATTTGAATTTGAATGGTAGCTGAATACAGTTTACTGCTGTAAATGTGAATAAAGCACCTGCATTCATGGTGCCCCAAAGAGAGAAATATATATAATAATTTTTATAGCACGTGGCATTCAGTGAGCCAGATACTAGCAGGTTACAATCCACTGCCAACGAATTGAGGCAGACACAACAGCCGGGGACAGAAACATTTTGGGATGTTGTCTGTCTGTCAGTCTGCTACTCTTTTCAGCTGTGTTGGGCCCAGAATTGTTGACCTACAGGAATATGCAGCCCAAACACACTGGGGAAGGGGGGATGTTTCCCTTCTTTACTGTTCAAAGGTTGGTGTCTGCTACCTGAGGTTTCCCCACCTCTCTAGCATGCAACAAACAGGTATGGAGCAACAGACCAGTAAAATGTGGATGATGGCTGTAATCGGGCAGATTCTCTTTGGTAGCAGAAAAAATGCTGAATCACATGGAGTGAAAGTAGCACAAGGAAAAGATAACCACTGAGGTAAGGGAGGTGGGGTGGGAGAGGCAGTAGGTACAGTAGTAGGTATGGGTATTCATTTAAAAGGGCTGTCAGACTGAAAGGGGGAGGAAGAAGAGTGCAGAGAGTAGACAAGGTAAGACCAGAAAAGGGGGAGCCTGTAAGAGAAAGTCGCCCAACTTAGGACTTCAGATGGGAAGGGGAAATAGTGTGAAAATCTAAGTTTCCAAGGGTGGAAGAACTGGGGAAGGGGGTGGGGGATGGAAGAGTTGAAATGTTGGGGAAGGGAGCTAAAGCAGAATTAGGAGATGAAAGAAAAACGGTGAAAGAGAGATCTACCCTGAAGTGAGGTAGGAAGGAGATTGGAATATAAGAAGTAATGTTGGTTATAAGGTGGACAGTTTAGTACAAAGCAACAGAAAGAATGAAAGAAGGGATTTAGTTTAGCCAGGGTGGATTTGGAGGTTGGGCTGTAAACCTCATCCCCATGGTCAAAAGTGGGAAGAATCATTTTGACAACTATCTCCCAATGCGACAGGCAGGGGGATACAGGATTTGTTCCTATATAGTACGCCTCAGGTGCTAAGGTGCGTAAGCCAAAAGGTAGTCAGAAGGATACAAGAGAGGCTCGCACTCAAAACCAAAGCAAACAGGCAATATTATACCACTCAAAAAAGTCAAATATAAAACATTTTATATACTTACAAGCAGATAAAAAGTTCTGGGCACATAGCTCACTCCCACAGCTTGTTACTAACACCCGATGGCACAAAACAACTATTCTGAGTGGTGTTATATTGTCTGTTTGCCTTGGTTTGAGTGTGAGCCTCTCTTGGATCCTTCCTATATAGTGCACCTAGCCTGAGAAAAAGGTTACTGTGAATGACATCTATATGACTGGAGAAGTCAAGATGACATCCAAACACCCCAGTAGTTTAAGGAGGGAGACATTCTCCAAATGGGAGCCATCCTGGGTCAGGAAGACTGGAATAGTGTGGAACTTGGCCAGTCACTACCTGTTGCAAAGGATCATAAATACTGATCATCTTCAGGGATATCTCCCTGTATTGAACCACATCATGGAACTGTAAGCCATCAGCATCAGGACCACCTGAAACACTTTTTGCAGCCTGGGGCCGCCCACGTTGACGTGCCTTGGTTGGCGTCCCCAGCATGTCTCAGTTCTTTTTCCTGCCATCAACCGCTCGTTGGTCCACTGCTGCTGAAGAACGCAGTTGAACTTCTGCAAGTATTTCACTGTCACTGTATTTATTTTTTTTCAATTCTGTTTATTCTCCTTGTGACCTGAAACTCTCTCGAGCTACCACTACTGGCCGTCCGCTCTACCGCCGACCTGATCCCCTGCCTCCTCAGAGGGTATGCTGCTCCTACTCCAACCTCCGACCTGGAACCCCCCCCAGCTCTGAGCGCCCTGGGGCAGGGCTGCCACTTCATCTGGTGCTCTGTTTACAGTTTAGCGCCGGCTGGGAGGAGGAGGGAGAGGCAGAGGTGCAAGGTCCAGTATTGGTGTGGTGGTGGCCGGAGAGGAGCCGTGATCCAGGCAAAAGGGGTTTTCTTTCTTGTGCTTACCCGAGCGCAGTCATGCAATGGCGTCAGAATGCGCTGCCCGTAGATGCCTGCCACGGTAGTCCCAATTCTTGTTCCCAGACTAGTAGTACCCCGGTTTCCACCAGGGGTCTCTACTGCGCCGAAGCCCTGGATCCCTCCCAGGGATAGGAAGCTGTCCTATGGACGTCAATCCATCTCCCTCACTGCCCGACCCCCTGCACGGGCTCACTCAACCCGGGTCACTGACATGACGCAAGGTGTGGCGTCCAGCGCCTCAATCGTCAGTGCCACCAGGCTGGCTCACTGTCGCTGTATACTTCTGTTTATTTAAAATATATTTTATGCTGCAAACAAAGAACCATTGTTTCGCTACTGCCGTTGTGGCGACGTTAAAATTTATAAAGGGCCAGCCCGGTTGCGCTGAGAGCTGAGGCTCTGGATGCCACACCTTGCAGTATGCCGCGACCGGTTTGGGAATGACCTGCCGGGCCGGGGTCGGCTAAAGGAGGACGAGCTGGCCCCAACGGATGCCTCCTTGGGGTGGGATTCCTGGGTGCTTAATGGCACCCAACACACCGATGCCGGTGGAAGCAAGGGCATCCGGCGCACAGGTGGCTCTTCGGAGTTGGGGTGGGAAGGATGCTGAGGGCATTTGACGACGGCATGCGTCAGCATGCTGTCTGTCTGGACGAAAGTCCTGCGTGCTGGCATCCTCAGGGGTTTGGGGACTGGGAGAAAAACCAAAAAGGCAAAAAAATCTTCTAGTCCCGTGTGGAACGATGCTGGGGTCCATGCTGTGTTGGGACCCTGGCCGAAAAGACCCGAGGAATTAATTCCTCGGGGCAGGGGCTAGGAGAAAGTGGAAAAAAAAAAAAAAAAATTTTTATAAAGGCCACTCCATTTGTAGCGATTACCTTGGTACAAACCACAAAGGTAAAGCATGCAATATCTACCTTGGCTTTTCTTCTAATCTGAGAAATAGAGAAACAGGCTGCAGTGAAGGTGGCACCACCATCATCACCCTCTCTCATTTCTGGCTTGCTGTTGGCCTGTTAGTCATTGTGGTTGACGGCAGCCAGTACTGATTCGTCAGAGAGAAAAGACAAATTGTCAAAGTTGGAGGATAAACACTGCCGTGCAGTTGGAAGCACAGAAAGGAAAAAGATGCTTCTTCTGATCGTTCCCGTTCACCACTTAGACGAGGTAAGTCACTTGAAAAAGACAGGGCCTCAGCAATGGTCGTGTGTCCTGCGCGCCCCCCACTGCGTTACTGACACTAAGGTTGGGGTCAGCATCTGCTCGTCCTCCACATGCAGCCCATTTTGCTGTTTGGCACTATCCCATCGATATCTCAGCCATTGATGGCCCCTTTGAGTATGCAGGCAGCCTTCTTCAGGTTTTATACCGGACCAACCTGTGTACTGGTTCTGTGGTGGTTAAGAAATTGGATTTTTTTTTCTGAAATCTGGTCTTTTGCTGGTGGGAAGAGGGCAAGGTTGCAGCACCTTTAGATTTTGCATCAGTATCATTCTGTAAGGGGCTGTGAAGAGTGAATGCGCTGACTTAGCAAATGATGCCATTTCCACTGGTGCTAGGGGTTTGGAGACCTAAAATTGTTTCCAGGCACATGCCGAGCTGCTGCTTGGTCCACTGGGGTGGCATTAAGCACAGCTGCTGTGTAGTTAAAATTGGTTCTGCCCCTTGTGAAGGGAGACAGCCTCACAGTCGCATCACTGAGGAAAGTAGCATCTCTCTTGACTTGACCATGATCCATGAAAATATATCGGTCCACTTGGTTTCAGGTGCCAAATCTGATATTAGGAATGGAACTGAAACGGTACTGCAGAAGGTCAGCACTGTAATGGTAATACTAACATTCTATGCCGCAGTGCCTGGGGCTGTGGAAATTCCTTTGTAACAGAACTTAGCCAAAACCCTCTCGATATGACTCATTACTCAAGTATATAGTTTTTGGCAGGCGTGGTTACATGAAATGAAAGGCACCATTTAAATATTCCTCAGACATCTTAAAACTATTAAACTGCCCTTTGTAAAGTTTCAGCCAGATGTCCTGTCTCTTTGAAAAGTTTGTGTACAGTGCAATTTAGGAACAAACCATTGTTTTTCATTCATGTGCTGTTTTTTGGGAGGGGTGACCTAAATTTTAAAAATGCATATTTTATATGTCTGATCCCAGAAATCCACCAGTATAGCTTAACAGTAGCAGTGAGTCTGTGGGATTAAGTTGCCCCGGAGATAGAAACTAGCATTTATACTAACATACTAAAATGCAAGCAGAATAGGCCTAACAGTCTTTCATGTCTGCTTGTTCAGCCCCCACCCTGGGAGCTGACCCTGCCGCCCCCCTTGCCCTCTCTGGCTTCTCCCTTCCCAGTCCCAGATATTCTCGCTGCACTGGACTTTGCTTCCAGAACCCTTCCCCTGTACCTGTCCCACCCCCCCCTCTAGAACCCCTCCACCAGACCCCCGGGCAGCACATTCCATGGCTCCACCACCGTCTCAGTGAAACAGCACCTTCTCCTTTCTCCCCTAAATCTCCCCGGCGGCCCAGGCTGCATCTTCATCTTCCTCAGCCACGGCATTTATCCCACTCTCCTTGGGCTCCTCCTACACGGCTTCTTTTAAGGAGCCTTGTCAGTCCCTCTCTACAAAAGGTGAGGGTCCATCGAGACATTCCTTTCGGTCCAAGAAGAAGGACTCGAAGGGTAAGTCCCACCATCGGGGTTCATGCTAGCAGGAGAGGTCCTCTTCTTCAGACAGTCGATACTACTTCGGTCGAGGTTGCGGCCAAGGCCGCTGGCTTCAGTGTCCCCGTCGGGTCAGCCGGCCGAGAGACCCGTTGATGCGGTCGAGATTTTTCTCGACCTGTCAGACAGGCTGTCGACTGGAGAAGCCGACAACCCTTCTTCACCGGTTCTCCCGGTAGAAACCAAGGACTTGCCTGCGCCTCCTGTGCCGGAGTCCCCGGTTAAGGTTCCCGAGTCGAGGGAGGAACGGGTTTGCCCCACTCCCTCCCACACCCACCCTCGGAAACACCGACAGTCTCGGTCTCTGACCTCTTCTCGGTCCATTCGACATCGGCGGTCTCTGCACCGAGGAAAGAGGCGGTGCTGCTCGTCCCCGTCGTCTTCCTTCTCGGAGGAAAGGCTTCGGTGCAAATTGTGTCAACGCAACGAGGACTTGATGTGGCAGCAGCTCCTTCTGACCGGGAACAAGCTGACCCTGTCTCCTTCCCCAGCCATTAAGTGGCTGTTACCTGAGCGGCCGAAACAACCCCTCGTGGTCATCGAGGAGCCGAAGCCGGCACTGGTTGTTAGTCTGAAACCAGCTGCGCCACCCATCGTGGTGGAACCCCTTCCTCCACAACCAAAAACTGGGGCCCTGACCAAGGATTCTCGGTCGGGTCAGGGGTTGCCCCATCGGTTGTCGGTCACCCTCACTCCCGATCACCCTCGGCAGGTGGAGGGTGGCTCAGGCCCTCGGCAGCTGTTTACAGACTCCTTGGAGTCTGATGATGACTCTTCCCTGTTCTCCAGGCCTCTCGACCTGGAGTCCTCTGGGGGACAGTCAGTGGACGAGAGCCCATCCTTGTTCAAGGGATTTCTTCGGCTCATCTCAGAATCTACTGGGATGAAGCTCGAACCCATGTCAAAACGGGCCAAGTACCCCGTCGCAGAGATACTGGACCAAGGGGATTCTCCTACGGAGGCCTTTCCTGTGGCCGAAGCCATTGTTGGCCCGGCCCTAGCGTTATAGCAGCGGCCGGCTTCTTGTCCAGCTCCCTCAGCCAGGATGGCCAGGAAGTATGCTGTTCCCACCGGCTCACTCTCCAGATTCTCGAAGCACCCCTCTGCGGAGGGGTTGTTGACCGACAGTGTTTTCTGGCGCTCCGGAAACGCTCAGGATGTGGACAAGCCACTGGATAAAGAGTCCAAGACACTGGACTACTCCGGGCGTAAAGTTGACGCGTCCTTTTTAGGCCTTCATCAGGCCAGTTCGGCCATACTGATGGCACACTTTTCCCACGACCTTTTGGGTTCCCTGGATGAGGTGATTCCTCATCTCCCGGATGACATCCAGACTACAGTCAAGCAGGTGTGGGACCAGGGAAGGGCGGTGGCAAAGCAACAGCTCCAAACTGCTCTCGACATTGGAGACTCTTGTGCCCAGTCAGTAGTGGCCGCAGTGGCCATGCGCCACAGAGCTTGGCTGCGGATCTCCACCTTCATGGTGGATACCAAGCACAAGCTGGCAGACGTTCCCTTCCTGGGTACTGACTTGCTAGGGCCAGGGGTGGAAGGCCATGTCCAGAGGATCGAGAAGTCCAATGCCACCTTGGACTCAGTCACGTCTGCCCAGAAGGACAAAGGCCGCCAGCAGCAGCGTAAGCCCTTTCGGCCTTCAGCCCCTGCGACACGTCCGGCCCAGCAACACCAGCATCAGGGCCAGCAGGCTCGCACTTGCCACCCCAAAACCAAGCCTGCTGCATCCTCCAGCAGGAAGCTGGGAGGAAAAGGCCCAGGAGGTCCCTCGGCCGGTCATTCCTCCAAGCCTGCCCAGTGACTGGTTGAGGGGGGTCACCCCCAGCCTCGTCACTCCCCCCTGGGTTCCCCTGTGGGGGGTATGGCTCCGCCACTTCCTTTCTACCTGGTCCGCTATCACCATGGACCGCTGGGTGTTGTAAGTGGTAGGGAAAGGTCTTCCTCTGGAATTCGAGCAGGTCCCACCTTATTGGGCCGTTGACCCCACGGGGGGCTATGGGGTCCGCAGCCTCTCTGTCGACTCTTCGAGCCGACATTGCTCTGCTCCTCCAGAATGAGGTGATCAGGGAGGTAGCGGATCCTCCACCAGACCCAGGGTTTGTGTCCAGGTATTTCCTGGTCCCAAAACGGACGGGGGGCTTGCACCCCATTCTAGACCTATACGACCTAAACAAGTTCCTAAGGTCTCGAACCTTCAGGATGGTCACTCTGGCACAGATCATTCCATCCTTAGAACAAGGCGTGTGGTTCTGTTCTCTGGACCTCCAGGACGCGTTCTTTCACGTCCTAATCCGTCCGTCCCACCAGCGATTCCTTCACCTCAGAGCGGAGGGGTCCCTTTTCGAGTTCCGGGCCATGCCCTTCGGCCTTTCTCCAGCTCCCAGGTTCTTCACCAAATGCATGGCAGTGTTGACAGCATTCCTGCGGCACCGAAGAGTCCAGGTGTACCTTTACCTGGATGACTGGCTGATTGCAGCTCCCTCCCAGCTGGAAGTGGAGTGGTCCAGGGATCTGGCCCTCCAGGTCTGCTCTCAGATTGCCCTCCTCATCAACGAGGCCAAATTGGAACTCGTGCCAATGCAGGTGATTCAATTCATCGGGGCAGAGCTTGACTCTCTTCGAGCCAGAGCATGGCTCCCGGCGGACAGGGCCGAGGTTCTCTCCTCCTTTGCCCATTCATTTCTGGTTGGGCAATTGCGCCCTGCCCAGGACTTCCTGTGCCTCCTGGGCCTAATGGCGGCCTGCGCCAGCGTGGTCCACTGGGCCCGCTGGCACATGCCTCCCCTTCAATGGGGGCTGGCCCGCCAATGATCACAGCACTCCAGTCCTCTGGACCAGCCAGTGGCGGTGACCCAGGAGATGTGGAACGCTCTCCAGTGGTGGATCGTTCCAGCTCATCTGCAGGAGGGCATCCTGTTTGTCCGCCCCGAGCCGACGGTCATTCTAACGACCGATGCCTCTCTGGGCTGGGGTGCCCATCTGGGGGGGCACAGAGCGCATGGCCTCTGGTCCCCTCAGGAGTCTTTGCCACATCAACCTGCTGGAGCTTCGAGCGGTCCGAGTAGCCATAACCGCCTTCGCTCTGTTTTATGCAGGGGTCCGTGGTCAGGTCAGGCGGACAATACCACGACCATGTAATACTTAAACTGCCAGGGTGGGACGTGCTCCTTGCCCCTTTGCAAGGAAGCTCTCCACACTTGGTCCCTCGTGAGCAGACTGGAGATGGATCGCCTAGCCATCCATGTGGCGGGAGCCTCCCAACACTCTGGCTGATGTCCTAAGCTGGATAGGTGCTGCATCTCACAAGTGGTCTCTCCTGCCGGAGGTAGTACACAATCTGTTCTCCCACTGGGGCACACCTCAGGTGGACGTGTTTGCCTCCAGGGAGAATGCGAAGCTGAGGCTGTATCATCCCCACCCCCCTTAGCAGGGCTCGCTGCAGGGAGATGCCTTCTTTAGGCCGTGGACCCCGGACCTCTTCTACGCCTTTCCCTCATTTCCCTTGATCCACACGGTGCTTCTCAAGGTGAGGAGGGACAAGGCGCAGGTGATTCTGGTAGCCCCAGACTGGCTCCGCCATATGGTTCTGTTCATCCTGAAAGTGGCCATTTGTGTACTATAAATAAATTGCCAGGCAAGCCAGACACACACTGCAGAGCAGTGAGCCATGTGGATAATGGGAGATAGGTCCAAATTCACATAACCAGTTCAGACCTGTAGGTTGGCTTACAGATCAAAAAAATGTCCAGGATGTGTTGTTAGAAAGTCAGGGCAGATGATGCAAGCGAAGGGTCCAGTCTGCCATTTCTGTCCTGAATACTTTTATGAAAATTATGTCTCAGTCTTATCTTGGGGACTTGGAAGCAAGGTCACTGCTGTCCTGTCTAGGACTCCAGAGATTACAGTTGGGGGTAAGCTTAAACTATCTACTCAGGATCTAGTTAGCCTTAGTTAGGCTATTCTGCGTACATTCTTCTTGTTCAAAAGTTTTGTTTTCCATTTTCTGTAGCATACTGTATTCCCACAAACTTAATGTGTACCATCTTGCACCGTATGTAAATATGGAGTATTTAATATTTTTATATACTTCATGCTCTATGTGGCATTTTTGAATAATGAACAGCATGCATCCCCAAGTGTATGACAGTGACGGCATTGCTAGGATTTGCTCCATAGTGGGGCATGGCAGTTTATTTAATAAAATTTACTTTCTGTGGGATAGGTATCTTGTATGCATTGGGGGTCCACTGATATTAGCACATTATTGCGACATTCTTACAGTATCAGCATTACAGAGACATCACTTAAAGGTGACTGGCAAAGACATCTGTGATCAGGCTGCCGTTCGTTGTACAGCTGTTAACCTCATGTAACATAATTTTTACAGTTGCAGGTTTTCTCGCAGTTAGTGAAGAATTTAGCCAAACCCAGAAATAACCACAACAGTGCCAGATGCTACAAAGTCTACTGGGAAAATTAGCTGAAATAATGCCTTAGGTTCCGCTACTGTTGTGACTGAGTCTGTGGTGCGTTAGTGGGTATTATATCAACATTTTAACAGCGTTGGTGGGGATTTAATATTAAAATTATTAATAAAGCTACTGGGGTCTAAAAGTTGCTGGGAGTATGATTTTACATATGAATGTCCCAGCCAAAGTCATTTAAATATTAATGTAATACCTGTGTACCATTATCTGTCACAGCAGTACCAGGATCTATGTCTGATTTCTGCTAGTTTTCACAAATGTCTTTGGTGCCACTCAATGTGGCTCCTCTAGCACCATGGTTACAGTATTTCTAGGTTCGACTAAATTTTTAATACTATTAGTACTGTTTGCTCAGAAAACAGCATTTGTAAAAGTTATGGTGATACATTATTGGAACTGCTGATACTACCTCTATAAGAAATGCGAGAACCACAGCCTGGTTGTGGGAATCCTTGCATCTACACAAATTTGAATTACTTATACATTTCTTATCATTTGATTTAAAGTCATGTGAACTGCTTGTTATTATAACTAATTACATATTCGTAAGCTTGAACTCAACTCATGATTGGCTACTTCTTTGATTATTTCTCTCTCAAAGTAGACTGATACAGCTGCCAGCCCCACATTGTACAGCACCCAACACAACAGCATTGAGTATCCTTGAGCCTCACCACTATCTCCACAGCGCGCTCAAGAAAAAAACAAAAGAAGTGTGTAACAGGAACTGTAAAATCAATGTTCTTATTGTGATTAAAGTTAAAATTGCAATTACAGCTGCACAGCCATTTATTTTCTGAGATTTAGAACTCACTAGTAGAAAGGCATTAATCCTCAGGAAATGACCGGTTGTTTGATCGTTAGCGCTCACTTCTAATACCAGAAGGTATTGTAGAATAGGAAATACATACTGTAAATAAATTTTCGCTATACGTGTGTGTGTCTCGTGTAGCACAAAAATTTACTTAAGCAAGTATCGGCACTGGTATGCATTAACAAACTGACTACTGCAGGCCTGAATAAAGCGCCACGATACAGTTACAAGATGCAGTATCAAAATAATTTCAAACACAGAAAGCTTAAAAATCGGCAACATACAGCATAGTACTTTTAAATAAATACAGTAAATTAGTGAATTCATCTAGTAATCCATTTTAGATGTCTGGGGTTGCACAGTTCGTGCAATTTTCATTAGCATCACAAATGTTGGACTGCTCAAACCCATGGATGCAGTCATTGTGGTGATTACCAGATTATTTAAAAGCAGTCAATAATAACCACTGTGCATGCTTCACTTTTAAAGTTGTCATCCTCAGGTCCACGGACACAGATGATGGCTCCACACCTTTGCTGAGCTGGTTTGAGATCAGATCAGTGTACCAATTTGCAAACTGTATTTTCAGTTCATCTTTAAAAATTACAGGCTGCAGATCAAGTAGAACCTGCAGCGGCACAATAGATAGAAATTTTTTTAGAGCAGACTTGATGGGCCAATGGATCCTTTTCTGCCAACAGCTGCTATGTTACTAAGTTACATCAAGTGATTGTAGCAAGTCCGCGCATGAGGGTGGCACAAATGCTAATATGATACCAGAGGATTCAAGCTTTTTCAGAACAGACTTTGTATATAATTTATAAAAAAAGTCCTAGATTAAAAGTGTGTGTTTGGATGGCAGATCATTTTTGTTTTTTTTTATTTAATAAGTGTGATGTATGGCATTAAAATTATGTTGATGTAGTCCATCATAGTTTATGATTTGGCACAATGATTTTCACTTTGCTACATGCCAGTTGGCTCCAGAAAACACTTAAGATGATAGCTGATTGTTTTGCCTTGATAAATTATTTGTGGAGGTAGCAGCATCCAGGTAGTGTCACCACCAATACCAGGGACGTCTGCTGCTTGTCGCCCAGGCAAGTGATCACAAGCTAGCATAAGCAGCTCTACGCCACTGTCCACTGTGAACATGGTTTGTTACAGGCTTGTGCTCCTAGAACTCAACTCGCACTGCGCTACCAGTTTTTATGACCTTTCCGATGCCTGAATGGTCACCTCAATATGCTGCCACCACCCAGCTTGAATTTCATTAGGGATATCTTTAGGTCAGAATCTTACCACCAGCCACTGCTCACACAGTACAGTGACTTTTTCCAAAGGGCAAATGACCCACCCCTTTAGTCACAGCTAAGACCACTTTGGACAGTTTAGTAGTCTCTCTTCAGAAATGGATCGCAGATTTGCCAATTACACCAGGTAATTATACCTTTAATGATAAAGTCACATAGAGCATGAAGTATATAAAAATATTTAATACTCCATGATATTTACATACGGTGCAAGATGATACACATTAAGTTTGTGGGAATACAGTACGCTACAGAAAATGGAAAACAAACTTTTGAAAAGGCTAACTAGATCCTGAGTAGATAGTTTAAGCTTACCCCCAACTGTAATCTCTGGAGTCCTAGACAGGACAGCAGTGACCTTGCTTCCAAGTCCCCAAGATAAGACTGAGACATAATTTTCATAAAAGTATTCAGGACAGAAATGGCAGACTGAACCCATCGCTTGCATCATCTGCCCTGCCTTTCTAACATCACATCTTGGAAATTTTTTTGATCTGTAAGTCAACCTACAGGTCTGAACTGGTTATGTGAGTTTGGACCTGTCTCCCATTGTCCACATGGCTCATTGCTCTGCAGAGTGTGTCCGGCTTGCCTCGCAATTTATTTATAGTACACAAATGGCCACTTTCAGGATGAACAGAACCATATTCTTTAATGAGTTCAGATGACTGTTTGCCCTCAGGCGTAGCACACCAAAAGGGAAAAGAAAACTTATTTCCAGTTCCCTTCATGCCTCCCATATCATCTAAAATATTTTTGGGGAAAAAAACTGATTAAAAAAAAAAAAAAAAAGTTGCAGTGGCACAATGGTACTAAGGTGAAGCCTGTTTTGTCAAGGTTCACAACCCGTTCAGAAGAAATAAACTGTTCAACTACTGTGCTGATTCACTGTAGAAAGTTACAGTGCTCCCGCACTATAATGAGCCTTGTTATAGTGAATAATCGGCTATTATGAATGGTAACCATGGCTTCCTTACAAACGCTGATCTGATCAGCTGTTAACTCGTGCCGATCAGCTGTTAATGGTGATGGCATAAAAGCCGCGATCAAACCCTAGGTGTTGGCAGTAAAGTGGTCCTGTCTTTCTGTTGATACAAAGCTGGTAGTGTTGGACAGGCAGAAAAGTGGTGAGAGCCTGACTAAAGTTTGTCATGAAACAGGATATTCAAAATCCACCATCAGCACCTGGAAGACGCAGGAGTGAGCCCTCTGTGATTTTGCTTTGGAGTGCTCAGAGGGGAGTGCTTTGAAGCAGAAGAAACTCTGACATGCTGATGAGGCTGAGACGAATAAGGCTACTCAGCTCTGGTTTGAACAGTAGCGATTGATTGGAGTCCCTGTTCAGTAGTACGTGAGAAAGCCAAACAGTTTGCCAAGGAGTTCCATAGGGAACATTATAAAATTGAATCCTCGACTGGGTGATTGTGGCATTTTCAAAGGCAGCATGGCATATGGAGGGGTATGTGTAACAGGGGAACAGTGCTCATACGATGATTTGGTTGCCATTGAGTTCCTGCCTAAGTTAAGAAAAGTTATACATGATGGAGGGGTACCTCTCAGAACAGATCTACAACACTGATGAAACGTATCTGTCTTGGCGTACCTCCCTGATGTGACATTGGCAAGTCTGTGTGAGAGTAATGCCAGCACAGGGTTCAGGGTTAGCTTGGACCAAATAACCTTGCTGCTGTGCTGTAATGCCACTGGTACTCACAAGCGCAAACCACTGTCTTGGGAAATATCAAAACCCACAATGTTTCCACCATTACAAATATCCCAGAAACCTACTCCCTAAGTAAACTGCAGTGCACACCGATGTGACTGCATAAACATAATAGTGTCCCTCGCTATGACCAACTAGTTACTATAAGAGATGCCCCCAATGGCTACCAACTAGTTCGTAATAGCGAGGGAGCACTGTATGCTTCAAATCCTGGAAATCAGTTGGTGTCTTTCCTCCGGCTTTAGTTCCTTTCCAGTTACGGTATCCCATCTAGTTTAAGAATGTCCATGCCCACTGCCTTTTGAAACAGAGATGACCACCAATTCTCTTGTAAGCTGAGGCTATAACATTATACTATTCCATACCACTGCCAGCAACACACACATGTATTAATGACTGCACCTTCATTTCTTAAAATTATTTTTTTTTATTCCTCTTCAACATCATCCAGAAACAATATTAGAAACAATACTGGACACCCAAGAGGCCTTGTTGGTAGCTCAGGCTTCACCTGAGCTGGATCAGGAACATCCCTGAGTTTCAAAAGGTGGTCTGTTTTTAAATGTTCTTACACACTACTCTCATTAATGTTGGCAATGTACTTTGTGGAATAAAACGGACAGTGTTCATCTCACCATACTCACTTGCATATTTAGCCAGGGCAAACCTTATTTCAGGTGGGTATATATTGTATTATGTATGCCCCTTTATTTGGAGCGAGGGCTTGTGGTTTGGAATTTGACAGATGCTCTCTGCTATGGTCATGGAGACTTTGGAACATTGGCTGAGGCTATTTGTCTTTATGTTCTCCAAAAAGGCAAACTTTCTTTTTACAGCCTTAAGTTGCTGGAGCCATTACAGTAGAAAGTTGAGGAACGGGAAATTGGCATGGAAACAAAACCGGGAGCCAGCAGCATTGAAATTGCACCATTCAATATGGTGACATTTGTAGCAGGGAAAGCACGGAAGTATATGGCTAGTTGACAGTTGTAAAATGGCAAGAAAAATTCCTGGCCTCTGATTAGCCAGTGCTGACCTTCAACAGTGATGTTATCCCAGCACATGTGTTCAAAAAGCAGTTAAAAATGTATTTTTATTTACCTTTTTTCTTTAGTTTTTTTTTTTGTTTGTTTTTATAAGCAAGCCATGTTTTAATTGCAGTAATGCATTCCAAGGCTTGTGTCATGGGGGGATAACGTCACTTTTCAGGTCACTTGGCCTACGGACTCATGCCCAACCCCACCTCCGAGGTGTGACGTTATCCCAGCATGACACACGTCCTATTGTGCGTTATTGCTTAATTAAAGATAATTAAGCAATGACTGAATTTACTGGGGTCTTGGATTGTTTTGCACCTTTTATTATCAGACAAAAACTGGGAAAGAGCAGGTTGGCTTACTGCCTCCTTGCTCCAGTCGATGCATGAACGCGTCAAACTCTGGAAGAAATACAAATCTGATGGTTTGTCTTCTTCATTTCAGAGTTATTGATTCGCACATAATAAATACATGCAAGGCACAGGTTAAATCAGCCAAACAGAAATTCTTTAAACAAAAACAAGTTAATGAGCTATCTGATAGTAGG
Source organism: Neoceratodus forsteri (assembly GCA_016271365.2). Lineage (NCBI taxonomy): Eukaryota > Metazoa > Chordata > Ceratodontiformes > Ceratodontidae > Neoceratodus > Neoceratodus forsteri. Next base: position 212,990,906 of record JADMNL010000027.1, read on the forward strand.
AAATTCTGGAGCACAGTAAACAGTATGATTAAGCCAACAAAAGTCACTGAACCATACATGAAGAAAGGGGTGGAAATAATTACCTGTTCTCAGACAATAGCAAATGAGTTTAACGAGAAGTTTACGGACTTAGGTAGCTATTTTAAAGAGGATAGTTTGGGCCTCTCTAGTGCTTCAGTGGCATAAGTACTGAGTAGACCCAAATTTTATTTGGAGGTCACCTCAGCTAATGAAGTGTATAAACATTTGCAGAAGCTGAAATCAGAGGGTTCGGCGGGGTTTGATGGGTTAACACCAAATTTGTTATGTGACTCGGCTACAGAATTGGCTTATCCCATCTTAGTTCTTTTAAATTTGTCATTTACTACTGGCTGTGTTCCTGATCTGTGGAAGCATTCTCTGGTGGTGCCTATACACAAGTCTGGTCTGTTTCAGACTTTAGTAATTATAAACCTATTTCTAGTCTGTCAGCTTTGGCAAAGATTCAGGAAAGAATTGTCTATGGGCAACTTATAAACATATATATATATATTTATATAGTCTGTTGTCGCAGAATCAATATGGTTTCAGAAAGAGGCATAGAACAGAGACTGCCTTAGTTGAGTTCATGAACACTGTCCTAGGGGGCATGGAGGGCCGATGTCTTACTGGGGCCGTGTTCGTGGACTTAACCAAGGCATTTGATCTGGTAGATCACAAATTGTTGATAGTTAGATTTGGTTCTCTGGGAGTGGGGGACTCTGCTCTGTGGTGGTTTTCGGATTATTTTAATAATCTTTCTAGGGACATGGATATGTTGTTCATCCACACTGTCTGGCAGGTATCCTTGCCGCTTTAAATCTTGCCGGAAGGTCTTCAAGCTGGCTCCTCCCACCCACCCGGGTGGTAAAACTCTCGGCTCTGCCCCATGACGCCAGATCTTCCTTACCGCTTGGAAGCTCAGGTTCCCTCTTTAACGCTCTGCGTATAAGACTGGTTCCTAATTCTTCGGTTTTCCGAATTTAAAGGTTTTTTGCTTAAAAGACTTCGGTCTTCTATCCCTCGCGGCTGCGATGGACAAATCGACTCCCGGTTTTCGGCGGTGCCCTTGCAGGCAGAAGATGTCTGGGATGCAGGCTTGCGACCTGTGCTCTTCCTTCTCAGCCTACGTCCTCGAAGACCGTGCCGCCCGTTTACAACTAGGGTGCCCCGAGAAACGTTTTCCTCCGGTGAAGTCAAAAGAGGCCCGGTCGGCGGTTTCCGCGGCGGCGGGCTCGGCGGATCAGCTAGAGCAGATGATCGCCCTCGAAAAGGAGGCGGCGCGGGCCGCATCTTCCTCGACCGCTGCATTTATTCCGCTCTCCCTAGGTTCCTCTTACACAGCTTCCTTTAAGGAGCTTTGTCTGTCCCTCTCCACTAGGGGAGAGGGACCAACGTCTGCTGGACCTTCTTCTCGGTCCAAGAAGAAAGACAAGGGTAAGTCTCTTCGTCGACGCTCTTGGGAGCAGGAAAGGTCCCTCTCCCCGAGTTGTCGGCCATCGACTTCGGTCGATCGTTCGGCTTCGGCCACTGGTCTCACGGTGTCCCGTCAGGTCAGTTGACCGAGACTCCCGTCGGCGCTAGATCGAGATCTTTCTCGATCCGTTGGACGGGTTGTCGACCAGCGACAATCCCTCTCCCGGTTCCCCGGTGGGAGTTGAGGATCCCGTGGGCTTGCCAGTGCCTCGGTTCCGGAGCCCTTGGTGTTCACTCCGAGCCGAGGGAGGGCAGTTCCACCCGTCCCTCCCCGCGCCGTCCTTGGAAAAGCCGAGGTTCTTGGTCGGACTTCTTCGTGGTCCAGCCGATCCGCCATCGCCAAAGCGGTCTCGTCTCGGCACCATGATGGCAAGCGCCGCTGCTCGTCCTCTTCCTCCTCCTCAGATGAGGAGGCTTGACGCAAGTTGCGCTCGGCGATCGAAGACCTCGTAAGCAGCAGCTCCTTCTGACCGGGAACAAGCCGGCGCCGTCGCCTTTGACCATTGATGGCGCTGTCACGGGGGCGAAACAACCCGTTTTACCGAGGAGCCTGTTATCAGGCGGTTGTTCGCCAGAACCAGCTGTCCCACCGATTCCGGTGGAACCTCCGCCTCCACAGCCACGGTTTGGGGCTCCGACCAAGAATTCTCGGTTGGCTCAGGGTCTGCCCCATAGGCTGTCGGTCACCCTCACTCCCGATCGACCTCGGCAGGTGGAGGGTGGCTCAGGCCCGAGGCAGCTCTTGGTGGACTCTTCTGAGTCCGATGATGATTCCTCCTTTTTCTCCAAGCGAGTGGACTTGGAGTCCTCTGGAGGTCAGTCGCTGGACGACAGCCCTTCGTCCTTCCTGGGGTTGCTCAGACTCATCTCGGAATCCACCGGGATGCAGCTCGAGCCCGTATCCAAGCGGGCCAAGTATCCCCTCACGGAGATTTTGGACCGAGGGGATTCCCCAACGGAGGCCTTCCCTGTGGCTGAGGCCACTGTGGGCCCAGCCTTGGAGCTCTGGCAGCGCCCTGCTTCCTGCCCTGCGCCTTCGACCAGGATGGCCAGGAAGTATGCGGTCCCTACCGGTTCCCTGTCCGGTTTCTCGGAACATCCCTCGGCCGAGGGGTTAGTTACCAACAGCGTTTTCCAGCGTGCCGGAAACGCTAGGGACGTGGACAAACCTCCTGACAAGGAGTCCCAAGAAATTGGACTATGCTGGGCAAAAAGTCTACGCTGCATCCTCCCTTGGCCTTCGTCAGGCCAGCTCGGCCGTACTGATAGCACATTTTTCTCACGCCCTGTTGGGCTCCCTGGACGAGGTGGTCCCTCATCTCCTGGCCGACCTGCAGACCACGGTTAAGCAGGTGCGGGACCAGGGCAGGGCAGTGGCCAAGCAGCAACTTCAGACTGCTTTGGACATAGGTGATTCATGCGCCAGGTCAGTGGCGGCTGCAGTGGCTATGCGCCGTCGGGCATGGCTGAGGATATCCACCTTCACAGCGGATACCCAGCACAAATTGGTGGATGTCCCCTTCCTGGGGACCGACCTCTTTGGCCCTGGAGTGGAAGGCCACCTCCAGAGGATCGAAAAGTCCAATGCCACCTTGGACTCGGTCTCATCCGCTCAGAGGGACAAGGGCCGCAGACCTCAACCCAAGCCCTTTCGTCCGTCTGCGCCCCCGGCATGCCCGGCCCAGCAACACCAGGGCCAGCAGGCTCGCGCTTGGTGTCCCAAACCCAAGCCTGCGGCTTCCTCCTCCAGGAAGCAGGGAGGTAAAGGCCCAGGTGGTCCCTCGGCGGTCCCTCCTCCAAGCCTGCACAGTGACGGGTTGAGGGGTGTCGCCCTCAACCTCGTCACCTCACCCCAGGTTCCCCCTGTGGGGGGATGGCTCCGGTACTTCCTTTCCGCCTGGTCTACTATTACCACAGACAGGTGGGTGTTGGAGGTGGTAGGAAAGGGCCTGCCTCTGGAGTTCGAGCAGGCCCCACTCTTCAGAGCCATCGCACCTCGGGGGGCCTCAGGGTCCGAAGCCTCGCTGTCAGCTCGCCGAGCCGACATCGCTCTCCTCCTCGAGAAGGAGGTGATAAGAGAGGTGGCGGACTCTCCCTCAAACCCGGGGTTCGTGTCCAGGTACTTCCTGGTTCCGAAACGGACGGGGGGCTGGCGCCCCATTCTCGACCTACACGACCTGAACAAGTTCCTAAGGTCTCGAACCTTCAGGATGGTCACTCTGGCTCAGATAATCCCATCCTTGGAACACGGCGTGTGGTTCTGCTCTCTGGACCTACAGGACGCGTTCTTTCACGTCCCTGTCCGTCCGTCCCATCAAAGGTTCCTTAGCTTTCGGACGGAGGGTTCCTTCGAGTTCAAGCTATGCCTTTCGCTTATCTCCGCTCCAGGGTCTTCACCAAATGCATAGCAATGGTGACAGCATTCCTGCGGCGCTGAGGGGGTCCGGGTTTACCCTTACCTGGACGATTGGCTGATAGCAGCCCCCTCCAGACAGGAGGTGGAGCGGTCCAGAGATCTGGCCCTCCAGGTTTGCTCTCAGGTCGGCCTCCTCATCAACGAGGCCAGAGTGGAACTCGAGCCGAAGCAGGTGATTCTTTTCATTGGGGCAGAGCTCGACTCTCTTCGAGCCAGAGCACGGCTCCCGGCGGACAGGGCCGAGGTTCTTTCCTCCTTTGCCCAGTCATTTCTGGTTGGGCAGTTGCGCCCTGCCCGGGACTTCCTGCGCCTCCTGGGTCTCATGGCGGCCTGTACCAGCGTGGTCCGTTGGGCCCGCTGGAACATGTGCCCTCTTCAGTGGGGGCTGGCCAGCCAGTGGTCCCAACGCTGTGATCCATTGGACCAGCTAGTGACGGTGACCCAGGGGATGTGGAACGCTCTCCAGTGGTGGACCGTTCCAGTTCATCTGCAGGAGGGCATCCCGTTTGTCCGCCCAGAGCCAACGGTCTCTCTATCGACCGATGCCTCTCTGATGGGTTGGGGTGCCCATCTGGGGGAACACAGAGCGCACGGCCTCTGGTCCCCACGGGAGTCCCGATGCCACATCAACCTGCTGGAGCTCCGAGTGGTCCGCCTAGCTCTCACCGCCTTTGCTCCGTTTCTTCGGGGTCAAGTGGTCCGGGTCCAGACGGACAATACCACGACCATGTACTATCTAAACCGCCAGGCGGGGCCGCGCTCCATGCTCCCTATGCAAGGACTCTCCGCATCTGGTCACTGAGTGCGCAGCCTGGAGGCGGATCTCCCTAGCCATCTATGGCAGGAGCTCCAGCACCCCTGGCCGATGCCCTAAGCCGGATAGGGGCTGCGTCCCCACGAGTGGTCTCTCTGCTGATGTAGTACAAGATCTATTCTCCCATTGAGGCACACCTCAGGTGGACCTGTTTGCCTCCAGGAGAATGCGGGTTGAGGCTGTTCCATGCCCCCCCCTCAGCAGGGCTCTCTGCAGGGGGATGCCTTCTCGAGGCCGTGGACCCCGGGCCTCTTCTACGCCTTTCCCCTGTTCCCCTTGATGCACAAGATGCTGCTCAAAGCAAGGAGGGACAAGGCGCAGGTGATTCTGATAGCCCCAGACTGGCCCTGCCATGCTGCTACCAGATCTCCTCAGCCTCAGCTCCAGGCTTCCTCGGCAGCTTCCAGCTCTCCCGGACCTGCTCTCAGTCAATCAGGGGAAGGTATTCCATCCGGACTTTCAATCCCTGCACCTGACGGCCTGGTTCCTGAGCGGCTAGAGTTCCAGGCCCTGGGTCTTTCCGACGAGGTCCTCAACGTAGTTGAGGCGTCCTGTAAGGAATCGACCAGAAAATGCTATGCCTTCAAATTGAAAAGGTTTTCCATTTGGTGTCAGGGCAAGGGCCTGGACCCTTCCTCCTGTTCCTTGGCGAGCATATTGGACTACCTGTGGTCCCTTTCTCAGCAAGGGCTTAGGTCGACGACCCTTAAGGTGCACCTGGCAGCCATCTCTGCTTACTGGGCGCGGGCCGGGAAGCAGTCGGTGGCGCAGGAGAACATGGTCTGGCGCTTTTTCAAAGGCCTTGATCACATTTCCCCTCCAGTGCGAGAACCTCCACCTCCGTGGGATCTACTGCTGGTACTGGCAAAGCTCATGGGCAAGCCATTCGAACCAATGCACAGGTGTGAACTCTCTCACCTGTCGTGGAAGACCGCCTTCTTGGTGGCTATCACGTCAGCCAGAAGGATGGGCGAGCTCCAGGTGCTTTCCATTGAGTCTCCTTACCTGGTCTTCCACAGGGACAAGGATGTCCTGCGCCCCCACCCGAAATTCCTTCCGAAGGTGGTGTCGGAGTTTCACCTTAACCAGGTGTTGACTCTGCCGGTGTTCTACCCCAATCACACCTCGGAGGCCGAATATAGGCTCCATACTCTGGACCCTAGAAGGGCGCTCGCTTACTATAAGGAGCGCACGGCTGGAATTCGGGGAGAGGTTCGCCAGCTGTTTGTCACCTACGCTGAAGCCGCACCTGGCAGACCTGCAGCCAAGCGGACGATAAGCAGGTGGGTCACCTCCTGCATAGATCTCTGCTATAAGTTGGCGGGCATGGAGCCTCCCAGAGGGATAAGAGCTCATTCTACCCGCCATACTGCTGCATCGGTGGCTGCTTCCAGGGATGTCCCTATCCAGGAAATCTGCAGGGCTGCTACCTGGAAGTCAGCACACACCTTCATCACCCATTACCACATCGACCTTGAGTCACGCCGGGATGCTGGTTTTGGGGCCTCGGTTCTCCAGTCTCTCTTTCCCAAGTAAGTATCGGGGGTGTGCGCCTTGCCTCCCTCCTCCCGGAGAACTGCTAGGAGTCTGCCAGACAGTGTGGATGAACAACATATCCATGTCCCTAGAAATACAGGTTACTCACCTGTAACAGGAGTTCTAGGAATGGTATATGTTGTTCATCCTCACGACATTTCCGACCTACTCCGCCTTGACGCTTCTGACGACAACCTGAGCTTCCAGCGGGCCAGATCTGGCGTCATGGGGCGGAGCCGAGAGTTTTACCACCCGGGTGGGTGGGAGGAGCCAGCTTGAAGACCTTCCGGCAAGATTTAAAGCGGCAAGGATACCTGCCAGACAGTGTGGATGAACAACATATACCATTCCTAGAACTCCTGTTACAGGTGAGTAACCTGTATATTTCAGATGGTCAAGTACAATGGTATTATTTCAGACAAGGCTCTGGTAAAGTATGGAGTCCCACAAGGCTGCATACTAGGTCCTGTATTGTTTTTCCTTTTTTTCGATAAGGTCTCATTGGTTCTGAATAAGGCTAGATCCACCCTTTACACAGGTGACGCGGTAATTTATTTTCAGGGAACCAAAATTGGCGAAATTAATAGGGAATTAGCTAATGAAATGGCTAGGCTATTTCAGTGGCCAACAGTTAATAAACCGGTGTTGAACAAAAATAAAATGAAAACTATGGTATTTGGCACGGCTTTAAGATTAAGGGAATGGGGTCACTCTCTTCAGATTTTTGCTCCTGATGGTAGTCTATACAAAAATGTCAATAGTTTTCAGTATCTGGGGATTACATTGGACCCAGCTTTGAGCTATGATACTCATTTGGCCAGAATTACAACTAAGGTTCATACCAATATTGCATTACCGTGTAGATTGAAATCTTTTTTGACTAGAGAGACAAGAATGGTTATTGCAAAATCTTGTTTACATCCAATTGTTAATTATGGTACCTTAGTCACAGATAATGGCTCATCTAACTTTCAATCTAAGAAATCAGTCTTATTACAGTTGATTGGAAGATTTGCTTTTTCTGCCCCTAGACTTGCACATCATTGTATTATTTTGAGTGAGATGGGATGGTTGCCTATTCAGTTAAATTACAGATATTTACTTTCAAGGTTTATATTTAGATTAATCCGTTTTGGAGCTCCACAGAGTTTATTGAAATATTTACAGCTTTATCAATGCCAGTGCTCTTCTAGATCTAGGGCTAATGAGTTTTTTCAACTTCCTCTTATGAGAACCTCTTCTGGCCAACGTGCTTTTTCATATGCAGCCCTGAGCATCTGGAATGGATTGCCACTGGAAATTAGGACCATTAGGTCTAATGACCTTTTTTCTTGCACTTTATACACACATTTTATGTCTTCTTCGCGTGTGTTTTGATTGAAAGTTTTTTTTATATTTGTTAAAATTGTTGTAAGAATGTTGTATTATGTGTTATGTACTATGTATTGTAATTTTTGTGTTAACTTTTTTGTGGGTCGCTCCTGAAAAGGGAATTGTTTTTTCCAGTGTGCTTACCCATTAAGCAAATAAAACAAATAAGATAGTTGTCTAAATGTGCTGATAGGACATTTAGTCTGTGAATGTACTTTGTGAAAATACATCTTGTTTGTTTTTTATTTTGTTAACCAGGTAAGATACACTGGTGCCATAAGGCACCTTTTACAGGTACAACTCGATGTACAAAATACAGTAAAACACACATAATATACATTGTAGAAATACAAAACATTTCACTATAAAATAGAAACATGAGTAAAAATGCAACAGTTCAAGCAGAACAGATGCATTCATTGTCAAATAATGTAGCGTCAATTCTGTACAAAATGTAGTAAAACTAGTTAATAATCTAATTGATACTGAAATGTTGTTCCACAAAGAAGGAGCCCAGAAAGTAAATAATCTTTGATCTATATTTGTTAGCATACGAGGGACAGAGAAAAAAATTTTGGACAGATCTTGAGTCAAAAGTGCAGTGTCAGTGGCTCAGCAGGTTGCACACTCGCCTCTGAGGCTGGAAGCTCAGAAGGCAGTGTGTTCTATCCCCACACCAGGCACTTGGGTTAAATCCCAATACTGACACTATAGTGCAGCACTCTTTCAGATGAAACGTTAAACCGAGGTCCCATCTATTGGTTCTGGTGGTAGTTCAGGTGGATGTTAAAGATCCCATGGCACTTCTCGAAAAAAAACAAGAGAGTAGGGTAATTTCCCCGGTGTCCTGGCCAAATTGCCCCCATTTACTAAAGATACCATTAACCGCTTAATCTGGTCAATGTCAGTTGGCATCCATCTGTATCCTCCTTCCCCAGGATGAGGCTTAAAATAGGCAGAAATTTCTAGTCCTCCTTTCCCAGAGGTCAACAAAAACTAACTAAATAAATGATTGAAGTAAACATGCTAAACTAGTGGGCTGCTGCTTCAACAATTTGAAGCCAAAACCAGCTAGAGTTAATCTTAATTTCATATCGAAGGGAAGTCGACCCAAACTAACCAAGATCAAACAATGGAGTCTGTTAGAAAATGGGCTAAGAAAATACCAGGCTCTGATTGGGTGATAGACCTGGCAAGGTGGGCGTCTATCAGACAACAGAGCCTGGGCATTAAAAGTGCTAGCCTCAACCGACCAAATTACTTTCTAATTCAATGAGCTGGCAGAATGTTTGAATTTAAAATAGCTGCCATTTTTAATTACTCACTAGTGGGACAGTGGAGCAAGCCAGCCCCCGTACATGGAGCAATGGCATCTACACACAACAGAAACACAGCAGAGTGAGCAAACTGTTCAATGCGCACAGAGCGCTGCTTTTCACTTCCCACGCTCCCTCAAAAGCCGTCCTTTTGTGCACTCCTAGCCCAACAGCGTGTCTACATCAGTTGAGAGTGGAACTTGAGAAGATCCGCCGTGACCACTCCTCGGCCCCATCCATACAGTTTTGTAATAAGCCCTGTACAGTGCTCCAGCTAAAACAGAACTGCTAATCCACAGAAGACTGTAGAAATCTACTTTTTTTTTTTCCAGCTTTAGTCTCCTTGTTCAACATGCATCACTATGGATCTCACGTACCACCTTGGGGAACTGTATACTGCATCCGCCCACCTGCCTCCTTCACTCCTCACCCGCTACTCCAGTATTTTTTAAACTGTACACCGGTCAGTTCACGAGCTGACATTGTAACAGCAAAACCAGGGGAGTCACAGAAATGTATGTGTATTTTTATTTTTGCTGGATTTGATTTATTTTTCTTTGCAGCTCCCCACACCTCTTTTCTTCCGGAACTGCATACAACCCACCTGCTCTCCGTTGTGCCACAAGCCAGCAGCATGCCTCTATCTGCGGGCTAAAAAACTAAGAATACCGCTGGTCTCATCACTAGGCAGTGGGGCCAGTGCTGCAACTCCTCCTTCAGCCTTCAGTTACAACATGCTACTCCACTGTTTCTGGCAGTTGATAAAAATAAACACAAAGCAACGTGTGTGTGTTGGGAAGGGCTGACACGTAAGGATATTAAACACTACAGTACACCCTGTCAATTATATCAATAGAGGGACTACTTTACCATTAAAAACAGTTTAAAAAGATTTGTAGTCATTTGTTTATTTTGTTTTTATTTTTTTTTAATAGTTTAAAAAAATGCCACATTTTCCCTATTTTCTAAGTGCAATAATACCCTCCAGGGTGGGCGGTATTGTGCTGTACCGGGCCTCGTTATGCCCCTGGGCAGTCCGGTGTAGCACAGTACCGCCCACCCTGTCTGTTATTATTTCTTACTTATTACATTGACATGTAGACTTTGCAGATTTGTAATATACTATTTTAAATCAAGGTTAACTTTAGGTGCCTCATCTACAAATAAAGAGCCATAATCTAATAAAGGGAGCAGATGTTGTTTTGCTGTACTAAGTGTGGCATCATTCGTGATAAATTTATTTATCTGATAAAGCTGACCCAATTTTTGGTGCAACCTAGAAGTCAGATTCTTAATATGAGGACCAAATGTCAAATTCGAATTAATATAAACACCAAGTTATTTAAAGGCAGTACAGTATCAAGAAGTACGCCCGTATGAGTTGATTCTGAGAAATTATTAGCATTAGATCTGGTTTTTGACACTGAGCCTAGTAGTATTGCTTGAGTTTTTGTAACATTTATTACTAACCCATTTTTCTCGGACTACCTGTATGAAGAATTAAATAATTAAATAAAGTTTTTAGGTTATTGTTAATGATTGAAATCTTTTTTACATTGTAAAAAGTACTGTGTTGTCTGCATAGAGCAACATGCTTGTTTTGTTGCAAAATTTTGGGGCGTCATTTCTAAAAGTGAAAATAACAGGGGTCCAAGTATGGACCTCTGCGGTGCTCTACACGAAACATCCCTAACATTTGAGAACACTGATCCCAGTTTAACCTGTTGTTTCCTATCACTTAAATAATTTGTGAACCAACCAACTGCAGGAGACCCAAGGCCCAGTCTTTTACATTTACCAGTTAGTAGGCCATGATCTACCAGATCAAATGCCTTGGGAAGGTCTGTGAACACCACTCCTGTCATCAAGCCACTGTCCATGGCTCTATAGACAGTGTCTGTGAACCTCACCAAGGCAGTATCTGTTCTGTGATTACATCGAAAGCTGTGTTGTTCTTCACTCAGTAAATATTGTTCCAAATATTCAGTTAACTTAGAATGAACAATTCTCTGCTGGATCTTAGATAACGCTGGTAAAACAGATATAAGCCTATAGTTTAAACCCCAGGAAATCTTACTGTATTCTGACAAATGCAGTATGGTCTCACCATAGGACTGCCCCGGAGCTGAAATGGTTAATAGAACCTATGCTAATAGTGGAATGTTAGGCTCGAGCTTGGTTTTCAAATCACTGTCCCTGGTTGCACTTCCTGCAACCGTCATTCTTTACTCCGCTTGCCTCAGTAAGACTTCTCCGGAGAGTCTCATTCACTTTTACCGAAGAAATTTAATTTCGCGTTTTTTGTTTTTTTTTCTAAAGTCCGTTATTTATATTCGGTTTCTGAAGCACTGTCCTTGGTTCACAGGTAGAATTAGTCTAGAGTTAGTGAATATTTGGTGAGTTTCTTCAGTTTCTACTCCGTTTCTCCAACCGGGAAGGAACCGCTATTGTTTTGACTTTTTAAATTTAATTGTAACTTCTATTACCTTCTGGTAAGGCGGTTTAAAAAAAAGTGTTTTTTACCGGGGTAACTCTCAGTCTATTGGTTTAACTTCTGTTCAGTGTCACAGACCAAGAAATGAACGGGCCCCACAGGTTTCCAACATTGTACAGAGTGTGGGGAACCATTTGCTAAGGCAGATCTTCATTTAATTTGTGTTTTTGTTTGGGGTTTGACCACCTCAGAGAGGACTGTGATATCTGCAAAAATTTCCCTCAGTCAGCACTTGATAGGCGACTTAAGCGACTGCAGGAGAAGATGTCCGATAAGGCTGCTGAACCGGCTTAAGGACAAACTGGCCACGGGCCAAGTTGAACTAGAGAACCATCCCTCTGACCAGGGTGACGGTTCTTCTACCAAAAAGCACCCCGGAGATTCTGCCGCTAACCCGGCAACTGGGGAAAAGGAAAAAAGAAAGAAAGAAAGAAAAACATGTAACGGTTGAACTGCAACCGAAAGGAGTAGTGGTTCCGACCGCTGAGGAGATAGTAAACACTATCAGGATAATTCAGGCTCTGCAGCCAAGCACTCTGGTTCTGGTTGGGAAATCCCCTTTGGCTCCTTCTGTACTGGTTCCCGGTTCATTTGAAATTGAACAGGCACGGTTAGCTGACGAAGAGGACGACCCATATGATGATGAGGATTATGGGGAGGTTATTGAACCAGAGGTTTTCCCGGATCCTCACCATTCTGACTCCCCTGACAAAGGACATGAGGATTTTACCTCTCATTATTCCTTTATTAAACAGGTGGCTCAGTCCCTTGATCTTCCTACCCAGGAGTCTACTGATGAGGAGGAAGAACAAGACTATAGCGAGATGATGTATGTACCTGTCTCTGAGAGGCTGCTGGTACCTATCCATAAATCTCTTTAAGAGGCATGTTCATAAGATCCTGCAGACTCCTTATCTCTGTGCCACCAGTGGATAAAAAAGTTGACAAAAAATATTGAGTTGCCAAGGCTGGGGCAGACTTCCTTTTCGGACACCCTAGCCATGAGGGAGTGGTACAGGCAGCAGCCTGTGACAAGGCTGGCATTCCCCTGGCTTCCCACCCTCCTGATAAAGACTCAAGGAGGATGGACACCATTGCTAAGAAGACATATTTGGGATCCTCTCTCCTTATCAGACAGGCCTCTTATATGGCATACATAGCCAGATACCAGAGGACCTTGTGGGACATGGTTATGGAAATTACTAAGTCTGTGTCAGCCCCTATGGCAGCTGACTCACAAGAAGCTACAAAGAGGGGCATTGAGGCTTCTAAGACACAATTCAGACTGGCTGTAGATAACAGTGACACTGCATCCAGACAGATGACTTACTCTATTTCCCTCAGAAGATTTGCTTGGCTTAGGACTACCAACCTGACCCAAGACACGCAATCCAAGGCTTTGGACTTCCCTTGTGAGCCCTCCTCTCTGTTTGGTGAGCAGACAGAGGCTTACATAAAAAAAAAAAATGGATGATTCAAACAACATGAAGTCTTGCTATATTATGACATATGCAGTGAGTCCCAACCTTCGAACTGCTCCAGAGGTGAAAGAGTTAACTTTCCATGCCAGGCATGGAACGCTGAGCTCGAGCTCGGTTGAAACTCTGTCTGTTGTTCTTCAAACTCAGACCATCAGATTCTTTACTCCGCCTCACTGAACAGTCGCTCCGGAGATTTCTCCTTCTGCTCGGTTCATTTTGTCGGTTAAAGTATTGTTTTTCTCAGTTTTCGACCGAATTTAAACCGCAACCGGTCGGTTCAGACTCTGTCTGTGGTATTGTGAGTACTAGATAGGTTTACATTAATTTCTATTCTGTGTGGAACTTGTAAACGGTTTATCGGTTCGGTTTGAACCGATCAGGTTATTTAAAATATATTAATCTGTCATTTAGAGTGTGGTTACCGGTTCTTATCAGTTCTAAAAAAAACGGATTTTATTATGGTTTTTTCCACGACCCGTGACACAGTTGGGAACCGATAAGAGGGTCTTACCTGGCGGATTGCCATAAACGGGTAAGTTTGGTTAGGCTGGCATGTCTGAGAAACCCAAAAGAAAAACCGGGCCCACTGGGTTTCAACACTGCAGTGTGTGTGGGGAAGTCTTTGCCAAGGCTGACCCCCACACCACCTGTGTTTATTGTCTGGGGTTGGACCACCTCAATGCAGACTGCCAGATTTGCAAAAATTTTCCTGCAGCTACCCTGGAAAAGAGAGTTGGTAGGCTCAGGGAAGGGAGGCCAAAAAGTCCGCTGAACCGGATGGCCAGCCCGGTTCGGTTCCAACCGAACCGGAGGGAGTGCCCTCTGACCAGGGCAAGACTTCCTCAGGCAAAAGAAGAGCCGACTCTGAGGAGTTGGTTCCAGCAAAAAGGACTAGGAAATCAGCTGGTGTGGAGCCAAAACTTTCCTCTCCAACCGCTGAAGAAATAGCCAAAGCGATTAAAATTGTCCAGTCACTTTCCCCGGTTCCGACCGAACCGGCACCATCAGGTAAGCGTACGGTTTGGCCGGTTCAAGAGTACGATTTAGAGGAATTTTATGAACCGGAGGAGGAGGAGGAGAAAGAGGAGTATGAGGAGAGTGAATGTGGATTTGAAAGTCTGGATGTGCCCATTGAACCGGACATCTCCCCAGACAGACCTTCAGGAGTGTCTCCTCCTAGGCTTTCTGAGTCCCCCTTCTCATTTTATGTTTTATAAGAAAGTGGCTGAAACCCTCCAGCTCCCTATGGAGGAAGCTGTGGATGATCAAGAGGAGCCTGACTATGTGGAAATGATGGATATCCCAGAGTCTAGGAGACTGTCTATTCCTTTGCATAAATCTTTTGGGAAACAGACAGTAAAATTCTAAAAACTCCTCACACTCTACCTCCTGTGGATAAGAGAATGGACAAGAGGTACACATTGTCAGGCTCTGATACGGAGTTCCTTACACAACAATGCAGCCATGTTGGGGTAGTGCAGGCTGCAGCCTGTGACAAGGCAAATATTCCCTTGGCTTCACACCCCTGACAAGGACTCCAGGAGGATTGATGCATGGCAAAGAAACAGTACATGGCAGCATCCTTGGGACTCAGACAGGTAAATTATATGGCTTATGTTGCTAGATATCAGAAATCCAGATGGGATACTGTTATGGCTCTAGCAAAACAGGTCCCTGGCCAGCTTGCCAAGGAGCTGGAGCAGGTGGCTGCTGATGGTATTGAGGCATCCAAGGTGCAATTCCATGCTGCAGTGGACTCTAATGATGTGTCATCAAGAGTCATGGCTACAACTGTGGCACTGCGCAGAATGGCTTGGCTCAGATGTACTAGCCTGTCACAGGATACCCAGACTAAGGCCATGGATTTTCCTGTTGTGGGTAATTCTCTGTTTGGGGAGCAGGTATAGGACCACCTATAGGAGTGCACAGGCCAAGGAAAGGCAGACCACTCCTCAAAGGCAGCCTTCCAGGGGCAGGGGCAGGCCTTTTCATAGGCCTTTTTACCAAGCCCAGGCCTCCTCTTCTGCTTACGCCCAGAGGGGGTTCTTTAGAGGGAGAGGCAAACTGGGTATAAGCAGGCCTGCTTCTACCCCCCAGCCTAAAGCTCCTGCCAAGCAGGCACCCTGATGGGGTTGCCAGGGCCGATTCTCACCTACCTGTAGGGGGCAGGCTGGCTTACTTTGTCCAGGACTGGAAGTCTCTGACATCAGACAAGTGGGTCCTGGAAGTAGTAAGCCAGGGACTGGTTCTCAGCTTCAAAAAATTTCCAAAGATGAGAACCAGATCCTTTCCACCTGCAAATCCACCAGAGGCACTTGTCCTAGAGGCAGAAGTCTCTTCCCTCCTGGCTCTCAGAGCTGTGGAAAGGGTTCCACCCCTACACCATGGCAAAGGATTGTACTCCAGGTACTTCCTTACCCCAAAAAAGACAGGAGAATGGTGGCCCATCCTGGATCTCAGATACTTAAACAAGCACCTTTTTTTTTTTTTTTTATTTATTTAGCTTTTGTTGACCGGGTAAGTGCACTAGACAAATCCTGCCTATTTTCAGGCACGACCCGGGGGAGGGGGATACAGATGAATGCCAACTGACCTTGAACCAAATTAAGCTGTTGGTGGTATTTTTAGTGAATAAGGGAAATTTGGCCAGGACACCGGGAAATTCCCTACTCTTTCTCGATAAGTGCCATGGGATCTTTAACATCCACCTGAACTACCACCAATGCAGGCAGATGGGACCTCGGTTTAATGTCTCATCCGAAAGACGGCACCTCAGAAGTGCAGCACCCTCTCATGCTGCACTACAGTGTCAGTACTGGGATATTAACCTGCGCCAGATGGGAACTGAACCCACAGCCCTCTGATTCTGCTGCCTCAGAGGCGAGTGTGCTACCATTGAGCCACTGACACTGCTTAAAACCAAAATTCAAAATGGTGACTCGGGGAATTATTCTACCCTAAGGCCAGGGGACTGGCTAGCGTCCCTGGACCTCAAGGATGCCTACTTCCATATTCTCATCAGAAACTCCCATCGAAAGTACCTCAGGTTTGAGCTGCCCTCAGGCCATTACCAGTTCAGAGCAATGCCATTTGGCCTCACCTCTGCTCTAAGGGTATTCACAAAATGCCTGGCAGTAGCAGTTGCCTCCCTAAGAAGGCAAAAAATTGCCATCTTCCCTTACCTGGACGACTGGCTCATAGTAGGCCAGTCTCCAGACCAAGTCAGGGTTACATCTGCAGATAACTCAGCAACTGCTCACTCTCTAGGTTTCCTTTGAATCTTTCAAAGTCAGTTCTAGAGCCTGTCCAGCTCCTCACCTTCATAGGCGAGAGCTGAACACAGAGAAAGCCAGAGCCTTCCTTCCTTTGGACAGGGCAAGGACCCTGGTCTCTCTGGCCTCCCTATTCACCCTGCAGGTCTCTCTCCAGCAAGCATTTTCTACAGCTCCTGGGGCACATGGCTGCTTCTACAGCAGTAGTGCAGGGAGCAAGATTTCAAATGAGGGACATCCAGTTCCATTTGAGAGCCTTTGGTCTCAAAGGAAAGCCCCTGTAACCAAATTGATCCCAGTAACTCAACCCTGATCCAAGCCCTACAGTGGTGGCAGGATCAGAGCAATCTGAGACAAGGGTTCCCTTTGTCACTCAGTCTCACTCCTTAATCCTTGCTACAGATGCATTCCTTTTGGGTGGGAGCTCACATGGGCGACCTCTACTCCAGGGATTGTGGTCCCTCAGGAATCTCTGCTCCACATCAATCTGTTGGAACTCAGAGCAGTTTTTCTAGCACTTCAAGTTTTTTCCAAATCTGTTCAGAACAAAGTTGTACAGGTCAGAACAGACAACACCACCACAATGTGGTACATCAACAAGCAAAGGAGGCACTCGGTCTACGGCCTTGTTCACCGAAGCAATGAAGTTGTGGTCTCTGGCTTACTCCCTGAACACCTCCCTTACGGCAGTTCACCTCCTAGGCTAGGACAATGTCCTGGCAGATGCTTTCAGCAGGGTTTCCCAGGGCCATCATGAATGGTCACTGGATCCCCTGGTCCTGGAGGTAATATTTGCCAGATGGGGCACCCCGCAGATAGATCTTTTTGCAGCCCCAGACAATCACCAACTTCCCCTTTTTTGCTGCAGGCCCCCAGTGTTGGGCTCGGTCCCTCTGGATGCCTTAGTTCTTAATTGTGAAGGGAAGTTTCTCTATGCTTCCCCCCCTTCCCTCTCCTGTTCAAAGTGCTAGTCAAAATCAGATCTCAATCCTGCAAGATGATCCTGATTGCTCCAGACTGGGCCAGAAAACCCTGGTTCACTCCTACTGTCCTTAGCAGTCCATCTTCCCCTGTGTCTTCCCATGAATCACAACCTGTTAACCTGTGCTCAGGGGAGGGTTTGGTACCCAAATCTCTCAATCTCAAGGCCTGGCTCTTGAAGAGTTAGAGTTTGCTGATATACACCTCTCCAAAGGTGTAATGGATATATTGAAGGCTTCTAGGAAACCTTCCACCAGGGCTACCTATAATTCCAAATGGAAGAGGTTTTCCATATGGTGCTCTGGGGAAGCATATTTCCCCAGAATCTGCTGATTTACCCACAGTCCTGGATTATATGGTCCATTTAAACACCTTGGGGCTGAGACCAGCTACCCTGAAAGTACATTTGGCAGCTGTGTCTGCTTTTATTTCAGCAGGTAAACCCTCTTCTCTTTCAGCTCATCCTGTATTCTCCAAGTTTTTTAAGGGATTGCTTCACACCAACCCTCCATTCAGGGACCCTGCCCCTGCCTGGGATCTTAATGTTTGCATTGCTCAGCTTATCAGCTTATGCAACCTCCCTTTGAGCCCTTGTCTTCAGCAGAGCTTAAGTACTTGACTTGGAAGATTGTGTTTCTGGTAGCCATCATTTCTGCCAGACGCATAAGTGAATTACAGGCTTTGTCAGTGGAGCCTGATTTTATCTCCTTTCAAGAGATAAGGTGGTCCTCAGGACTAACAGGAAATTCTTGCCTAAGGTGGTTTCAGATTTCCACCTTAATCAATCTATATCTCTTCCAGTGTACTTCACTGACCATTCCTCCTCTGGTGAGAGGGGCTGCACAGCTTAGATGTGAAGAGAGCCCTTAGTTACTACATAGAGCGTACCAAGGGTCACAGGTTTGACTCCCTCCAACTGTTCCTCACTTATGGTGAGGTTGGTAAAGGGAAACCTGCCACTAAAAGATCCATTGCCAGGTGGATTGTCTCTTGTATCCAATTCAAAGCTGGTGAGGTTCCTCCCTCAGGCCTGAGGGCTCACTCTACCAGAGGTACAGCTGCTTCCCTGGCTGCTGCCAGGGACATCCCTATTCTAGAGATATGTCAAGCAGCTACCTGGAAAACAGTTCACACTTTACCAAGCATTACTCCTGGACATCCAGGCTAGGAGTGATGCTCTGTTTGGCACAGCTGTGCTTCAGAGCCTATTTCCTAAGTAGGTTCTGTCCTCTCCATGGAGGTACTGCTGTGTAGTTGCATATGTCATAATATAGCAAGACTTCATGTTGTTTGAAGAAAAAAATTACTCACCTTAGTAATGTTGTTTCTTCTAATGGAGTCTTGCTATTATGACCTCCCCTGCCTGCCCCTCTCAGAACCTCTGTTTTTGGGATGTGGGTGGGCAGTGCAATGTTGGCACTTAGTAGATGCCCACCTTGTTGTTTTCACCCTCCTTTTGGGGTGACTTGGTGTTGTGTTTTTCATTTTTGGGTCTCCTGACTTGAGTCTTTGTTTTGGGACCAAAAATTGTTCTTATGTTTAGTAGCCAGTTGGCTAGTGTAGGTTTACAGCTTCCACAGGACCTCAGTGAGTTTAGCTCGTAAAGATCTGGACGGTGTGAGTTTGAAGAACAACAGACAGAGTTTCAACCGAGCTCGAGCTCAGCGTTCCATACCTGGCATGGAAAGTTAACTCTTTCACCTCTGGAGCAGTTCGAAGGTTGGGACTCACTGCATATGTCGTAATATAGCAAGACTCCATTAGAAGAAACAACATTACTAAGCTGAGTAATTTTTTCTTACAAAACAGCCTACAAAAATGCTGCAGCCAAAGAGAGGGATTCCACCCCTCAGAAACACCAAGCAAGGGGAACTAGAGGTAGGGAGCAGTACACACCTTATTTCCAGCCACAGGCCTACCTTTGGTTTCAACAGCAGAGGAACTATTTCAGAGGCAGGGGCAGAAGAGGTGGAACCCAAACTAGCCCCAGTCACCAACCAGCATCCCAGCCTAAGCAGACACCCTGAGGTATCTGTCTGGGTCACCTCCCCAGTCCAGATAGGGGTCAGATTGGCACACTACCACCAGGAATGGAAAGCCATCACTACAGACAGATGGGTTCTGGAGGTAGTGGGCCAAGGCCTGGCTGTCCACTTCAAGCTGCAACCAAGGCTGAGAGCAAGAATTTTCAGACCATCTTCTCCCTCAGAAACAAAGTTGTTAGAGGAGGAGGTACTGAATCTGCTCTCCTTGGGGGTGGGGCAATAGAACCAGTTCCTCTGGCACAGAGAGGAAAGGGTCTCTCTCTATTCAAGGTACTTTCTCACACTGAAAAAAAACGGGAGTGGCGACCCATATTACAGTAGCAGCCACAGACACTGCCAGATGTTTCCCCAAATTTCTGTGATATTTCCAGAAATATCTCCTGCTTTCTGCATTTCCACAATAGGGGCAGCAGAGAGAAACTCTTCAGAAATGTCATGAAATATCTGGCAATGTCGCTGACTACTACTGTAGATCTCAGGTGCTTGAACAGGCATTTACTGAAGCCAGAGTTCAAAATGGTAACCCTGAGCACAATCCTGCCAACCCTAAGGCAAGGGGATTGGTTGGCATCTTTGGACTTAAAGGATGCTTACTTCCATATACCCTATAAGACAGTCCCACAGAAAATTCCTGAGATTCAGACTGCCATCAGGTCACTACCAGTTCAAGGCAGTGCCTTTTTGGACTTACTTCTGCTCTAAGGGTGTTCACAAAATGCTTGGCTGTAGTTGTGGCACACCTCAGAAAGCAAGGAGTGGTAGTGTTTCCATACCTGGATGACTGGCTAGTTGTAGGACAGTCTCCACATCAGGTGAAGCAGTTTCTGGCACTGACACAGGAGCTCCTCTAGTCTTTAGGGTTCCTGGTCGATCTGAAAGTCAGTACTACAACCAGTGCAGCTCCTGGAATTCATAGGAGCTTCTACTGGATTCAGTGAGGGGAAAGACTTCTCCCGCAGTCTAGAGCAAATACCCTGGTTCAGGTGGCAGGCACTTTCATGGCCCAAAGCCTCAGGCCTTCGAGACACTTTCTGCAGTTGCTGGGCCATATGGCAGCTTCAGCGGCTACAGTGTCAGGAGCAAGATTTCAAATGAAGGATGTCCAGTATCATCTCAGATTGTATTGGCATCAGAAATCAGATCCATTGTCAAAATTGGTTCCAGTCACACAAACCCTCCTACAAGCACTGCAGTGGTGGTTGGACATGGACAGCGTCAGACAGGGAATTCCTTTCCTTCAGGAGCCTCCCTCCCTGGTATTAACCACAGATGCTTCCCTACTAGGATGGGGATGACACTGTTCACGGTACATGGCTCAAACAGGAGTCATTGCTTCACATTAGCCTGCTAGAGCTCAGGGCAGTCCTGCTAGCACTTCAGGCATTTGCCAGCCTATTGCAAGGAAAGGTAGTGCAGGTCAGGACAGACAACACGACCACAGTGTACTACATAAACAAACAAGGAGGCACAAGGTCTTCATCTCTGTGCCCAGAAGCCATGAGAATATGGGGTCTCGCGTATTCTCTGGGGGTTGTCTTGTCAGCAGTGCACCTTCCAGGAAAAGACAATGTGTTGGCAGATGCACTGAGCAGGATAAATCAGAACCATCATGAATGGGCCCTGAACAGGCAGGTGTTACAAAGTGGTATTCAGGAGGTGGGGCACTCCAGAGATAGACCTCTTCGTAGCCCCAGACAACTACCAGCTGCCAAAATTCTGTTGCAGACCTCCAGTCTTGAGCTCAGTCCCATTGGATGCCCTCTTTCTGGACTGGACAGGGACGTTTCTGTATGCCTTCCCTCCATTTCTCTTTCTGCTGAGGGTTCTGAACAAGCTCAGATCCCAGCCGTCCACAATGATCCTCATTGCTCCAGATTGGGCCAGGCAGCCATGGTATTCCCTGCTCCTGGCATTGTCAGTGTCCAGACCAATCAGGCTCCCCAGGAGGCACAACTTGTTGACTTCCTCCCAGGGCAGGATTCTATACCCTGGTCTTCAGTCCCTCAGGCTCAAGGCGTGGTTCTTGAGAGACCTAGAATATGTCAATTTGCACCTTTCAGAAGGGGTTATGGAGATCCTTAGGGTTTCTAGAATGCCCTCCACCAGGAAGAGTTACACATCCAAGTGGAAAAGGTTTCCCATTTAGTGACAAAAGAAAGGTCTGTATCACACTCTGGCAGGTTTGCCAGTAATCCTGGATTGCTTGGCACACCTCCATTCCCTTGGCATTCTACACTCAAGGTGCATTTGGCTGCTGTATCCGCCTGTCAGCAGGTAAGGAATCATCACTGGCTTCAAACTCAGTTTATCTGGAAAATTCTTTAAGGGTTTGCTGCATTTACACCCCCCACATAGAGCTCCCACCCCAGTGTGGGACCTCAAGATATGTATTGCACAGCTCATGCAACCACCCTTTGAGACCATTTCATCAGCTGACCTCAAATATGCAGCTTGGAAGGCTGTCTTTGTAGTTGAAATTACTTCAGCCAGAAGGATCAGTGAGCTTCAGGCCTTGTCCACAGATACTGATTATATCCCTTTTCACAAGGACAAGGTGGTCCTTAGAACCAATAACAAGTTTCTTCCTAAAGTAGTGTCTGATTTTCATGTCAGCCAGTCCATTACACTACTAGTCTTTTTCACTGATCATTCTTCTTCAGGTGAACGTAGGCTGCATAGCCTGGATGTTAAAAGAGCTATTACCTGGAACATATAAAAGGTCACAGAGGGGATAAGACCCAGCTCTTTTTGACTTTTGGGGAAGTGGGAAAAGGTAAACCTGCCACAAAGAGGTTCATAGCACGGTGTATCGTGGTATGTATCCAGTTTTGCTATAGCAAAGTGGGCAAGCAAGCCCCTCAGGGTCCCGGGGCCCACTACACGAGAGGAACAGCCGCATCCAAAGCAGCCTCTAGGGATATCCCTTTGTTGGACATCTGTAAAGCAGCTACGTGGAAGACAGTTCACACATTTACCAAGCATTACTGCGTGGATACTCAGGCTAGAAGTGATGCCAGATTTGGCACAGCAGTTCTGCGGAGCCTATTTCCTAAGTAGGTCCTCTGCCTGCCTCCAAAGGCACTGCTTGGGTAGTCTGCATTTGTCAGAATGCAGTAAGATTTCCTGGGGTTTGAAGAAAACATTACTTACAATAGTAATCTTGTTTCTTCTAAGGGAATCTTACTGTATTCTGAGCTCCCACCCTTCTCCCCTGCTAGGACCTACAGGGCACTGCATACTGTCTGTACAACTAAAGTTGGAAACCTGTGGGTACCTAGTAGTTTATTGGGCATCTGTGATTTGAGTCTTAGTTATGCCCTCTGTTATTTAAAAGGTGTTTTTGTCCCCTAATAGGGGTTTTACTAATTGTTAGATTAGCTTTGTTAGTGTCTTTTCGCTTCTGCATATTTCATAAGCATCTGACGGTTGCAGGAAGTGCAACCAGGGACCGTGATTTGAAAACTGAGCTTGAGCCTAACATTCCACTATTAGCATAGGTTCTGTTAACCATTTTGGCTCCAGGGCAGCCGTATGGTGAGACCATACTGCATTTGTCAGAATACAGTAAGATTCCCTTAGAAAAAACAAGATTACTAAGGTGAGTAATGTTTTCTTCTAGGGACATGGATGTGTTGTTCATCCACACTGTCTGGCAGGTTCCTTGCCGCTTTAAATCTTGCCGGAAGGTCTTCAAGCTGGCTCCTCCCAGCCACCCGGGTGGTAAAACTCTCGGCTCTGCCCCATGACGCCAGATCTTCCTTACTGCTTGGAAGCTCAGGTTCCCTCCTTAGCGCTCTGCGTTTTAGACTGGATCCTAACTCTTCGGTTCGTCCGAAACTAGTTTTGAAGTTTTCTAAACTTCGGTCTTCATTATCCCTCGTGACTGCGATCGACAAATCGATCCCCGGCTTTCGGAGGTGCCCTTGCAGGCAGAAGATGTCCAGGACGGATCCGCACTCCATGTGCGTCTACTGCCTGGGCCTAGACCACGACCCGCAGGCCTGCGAGTTGTGCCGCTCATTTTCAGCCACCGTCCTAGAGGATGGCGCTGCCCGATTGAAGCTCGGCACCACGAGAAGCGTTACCCGCCAGTAAAATCCAAAGAGGCTTGTTGGGCGGTGTCTGCGGCGGCTGGCTCGGCTGAGCAGCTCGAGCATGTGATCGTCCTAGAGGAAGAGGTGGCCCAGGCCGCATCTTCCTCCTTCTCGGCCGCAGCATTTATCCCGCTCTCTGAGTTCCTCGTACTCAGTTTCGTTCAAGGAGCTTTGTCAGTCCCTTTCCATGAAGGGAGAGGGGCCATCGGGACATTCCTCTCAGCCCAAGAAGAAGGAGTCGAAGGGTAAGTCCCACCATCGGCGTTCGTGGGAGCGGGAGAGGTCTCCTTCCCCGGACAGCCGACCGTCGACTTCGGTCGAAGTTGCGGCTCAGGCCGCTGGCTTCACGGCGTCCCCGTCAGGCCAGCCTGCCGAGACTCCCGTTGACGCAGTCGAGATATTCCTCGACCTGTTGGACAGGTTGTCGACTGATGAAGCCGACAACCCCTCTTCTCCGGTTCCCCCGGTGGAGACAGAGTATCTGCCTGCGCCTTTGGGGCGGCAGTCCACGGCTAAAGTGTCCGAGCTGAGGGAAGAGCAGGTGTGCCCGCCCTTCCCAGGCCCACCCTCGGTTACAGGGTTTCTGTCGGTCTCAGACTTCATCTCAGTCAAGCCGTTCCGCCAACACTCGGTCTCAGTCCAGTAAGTGGCGACACCGTTCCTCCTCGGATGAGGAGAGGCTTCGACGCAAATTGCATCTGCGTTACGAGGAGCTTATGTGGCAGCAGATACTGTTGTCCGGGAGTAAATCGACTCCGATTCATCCCCTGGCCATCAAGTGGCTGTCACCCGAACAGCCGAAGCAACCGCTCGCCGCAGTAGAGATGCCCATTTCTGGGCCGGTTGCTCAGCCGAAACTAGCTGCTCCACCGATTGTGGTGGAACCTCCTCCTCCACAACCGAAGTCTGGGGCACCGACCAAGGATTCTCGGTCGGGTCACAGCCTGCCCCACAGGTTGTCGGTCACCCTCACTCCCGACCGTCCTCGGCAGGTGGAGGGTGGCTCAGGCCGAGGCAGCTCTTCGCAGACTCTTCGGAGTCCAATGACGACTCCTCCCTGTTCTCCAGGCAGGTCGACCTGGAGTCCTCCGGGGGCCAGTCATTGGACGATAGCCCATCGTCCTTCATGGGTCTGCTTCGGCTCATCTCGGAGTCCACCGGGATGCAGCTCGAGCCCGTGTCCAAACGGGCCAAGTATCCCCTGACGGAGATACTGGACCGAGGGGATTCACCCACGGAGGTCTTCCCTGTTTCTGAGGCCATTGTCGGCTCAGCCTTGGAGCTTTGGCAGTGGCCTGCTTCCTGTCCTGCGCCCTTGGCCAGGATGGCCAGGAAGTATGCGGTCCCTACCGGCTCTTTGCCCGGTTTCTTGGAGCACCCTTCTGCCGAGGGGTTAGTCACCGATGGCGTCTTCCGGCATTCCGGAAACGCTTGGGATGTGGATAGGCCCCCCCCCCCCCCGACAAAAAATCCAAAAAGCTGGACTATGCCGGGCGCAGGGTGTACGCTGCGTCCTCTCTCGGCCTCCATCAGGCCAGCTTGGCCGTGCTGATGGCACACTTCTCCCACGTCCTCATGGGCTCCCTGGATGAGGTTGGCCCTCATCTCCCGGCTGACCTGCAGACCACGGTCTGTCAGGTGCGGGACCAGGGTAGGGCGGTGACGAAGCAGCAGCTTCAGACTGCTCTGGACATAGGTGATTCCTGTGCCAGGTCAGTAGCGGCCATGGTGGCCATGTGCTGCAGGGCATGGCTGAGGATATCCACTTTCTTGGCGGATACCCAGCACAAGTTGGCGGACGTCCCCTTCTTGGGGACTGACCTCTTCGGCCCTGGAGTGGAGGGACACCTCCAGCGGATCGAAAAGTCCAACGCCACTCTGGACTCGGTCACCTCCCCCCAGAGGGACAAAGGCCGCTGTCAACAACAGCATAAGTCCTTTCGTCCTTCAGCCCCTGCAGCACGACTGGCCCAACAGCACCAGCAACAGGGCCAGCAGGCTCGCGCTTGGTGTCCCAAACCCAAGCCAGTGGCTTCCTCCAACAGGAAGCAAGGAGGTAAAGGCCCAGGAGGTCCCTCAGCTGGTCCCTCCTCCAAGCCTGCCCAGTGATGGGTTGAGGGGTGTCGCCCTCAACCTCGTCACCCTTCCCTGGGTCCCCCACCCCTGGGGAGACGGCTCTGCCACTTCCTTTCCGCCTGTTCCGCTATCACCACGGACCGTTGGGTGTTGGAGGTGGTAGGAAAGGGCCTGCCTCTGGGATTCGAGCAGACCCCTCCCTTTTGAGCCATCGCCCGCCAGGGGCCACGGGGTCTAAAGCCTCGCTGTCGGCCCGCTGAGCCGATATTGCCCTGCTCCTCGAGAAAGAGGTGATCAGGAAGGTGGCGGATCCTCCTCCAGACCCGGGGTTTGTGTCCAGGTATTTCCTGGTCCCAAAACGGATGGGGGCTGGCGCCCCATTCTCGACCTGCACGACCTGAACAGGTTCCTAAGGTCTCGGAACTTCAGGATGGTCACTCTGGCTCAGATAATCTCATCCTTGGAATGAGGTGTGTGGTTCTGTTCCCTGTACCTCCAGGATGCGTTCTTTCACGTCCTGATCCGTCCGTCTCGTCAGAGATTCCTCCGCTTCAGAGCGGAGGGATCCCTTTACGAGTTCCGGGCCATGCCCTTCGGCCTCTCTCTAGCTCCCAGGGTCTTCACCAAATGCATGGCAGTGGTGACAGCATTCCTGCGGCCCCGAAGGGTCCGGGTGTACCCCTACCTGGACGACTGGCTGATTGCAGGCCCCTCCAGAGTGGAGGTGGAGCGGTCCAGAGATCTGGCCCTCCAGGTTTGCTCTCAGATTGGCCTCCTCATCAACGAGGCCAAGTCGGAACTCATGCCGAAGGAGGTGATACACTTCATCGGGGCAGAGCTCGACTCTCTTCGAGCCATTGCTCGGCTCCCGGCAGACAGGGCTGAGGTTCTTTTCTCCTTTGCCCAGTCATTTCTGGTTGGGCAATCGCGCCCTGCCTGGGACTTCCTGTGCCTCCTGGGCCTCATGGCGGCCTGCACCAGCATGGTCCATTGGGCCTGTTGGTACATGCATCCCCTTCAGTGGGGACTGGCCAGCCAGTGGTCACAACGCTGCAATCCATTGGACCAGCCCGTGACAGTGACCCAGGAGATGTGGAACGCTCTCCAGTGGTGGACCGTTCCGGCACATCTGCAGGACGGCATCCCGTTCGTCCGCCCCGAGCCGACAGTCTCTCTCTATCAACCGATGCATCTCTGATGGGTTGGGGTGCCCATCTGGGGGAGCACAGAGAGCACGGCCTCTGGTCCCCTCGGGAGTCCCGATGCCATATCAACCTGCTGGAGCTCCGAGCGGGCCGCCTAGCTCTCACCGCCTTCGCCTCGTTTCTACGGGGTCAAGTGGTTCAGGTCCAGACAGACAATACCACGACCATGTACTACCTAAACCACCAGGGCGGGACGTGCTCCATGCTGTTATGCAAGGAAGCTCTCCGCATATGGTCCCTCGTGTGCAGCCTGGAGGCGGATCTCCTAGCCATTCACGTGGCAGGAGCCTCCAACACCCTGGCCGATGCCCTAAGCCGGATAGGGGCTGCATCTCACGAGTGGTCTCTCCTGCCGGAGGTAGTACAAGATCTCTTCTCCCATTGGGGCACGCCTCAGGTGGACCTGTTTGCCTCCAGGGAGAATGCGAAGCTGAGACTGTTCCATGCCCGCCCCTCTCAGCAGGGCTTGCTGCAGGGGGATGCCTTCTCAAGGCCGTGGACCCCAGGCCTCTTCTACGCCTTTCCCCATTTCCCTTGATCCACAAGGTGCTTCTCAAGGCAAGGAGGGACAAGGCGCAGGTGATTCTGGTAGCCCCAGACTGACCCCGTCAGTTCTGGTATCTAGATCTCCTCAGTCTCAGCTCTAGGCTCCCGAGGCAGCTTCCAGCCCGCCCGGACCTGATCTCAGTCAATCAGGGGAAGGTATTGCATCCGGACCTTCAATCCCTGCACCTGACGGCCTGGTTCCTCAGCGGCTAGAGTTCCAGGCCTTGGGTCTTTCCAACGAGGTCCTCAACGTCGTTGAGGCGTCCTGTAAGGAGTCGACCAGGAATGCTATGCCTTCAAATGGAGGAGATTCTCCATTTGGTGTCAGAGAAGGCTTGGACCCTTCCTCCTGTTCACTTGGCAAGCATTCTGGACTACCTGTGGTCCCTTTCTCAGCAAGGGCTTGATCGGCGACCCTTAAGGTGCACCTGGAAGCCATCTCTGCTTACCGGGCGCGGGCCGGGAAGCAGTTGGTGGCGAAGGAGAAGGTGGTCTGGCGCTTTTTCAAAGGCCTTGATCACGTGTCCCCTCCAGTGCAAGAACCTCCACCTCTGTGGGATCTACTGCTGGTATTGGCCCAGCTCATTGGCAAGCCATTCGAACCAGTGCACAGGTACGATATCTCCCACCTGTCGTGGAAGACCGCCTTCTTGGTGGCTATCACGTCAGCCAGAAGGATGGGAGAGCTCCAGGCGCTGTCCATCGAGTCTCCTTATCTGGTCTTTCACAGGGACAAGGTTGTCCTGCACCCCCACCCGAAGTTCCTTCCGAAGGTGGTGTCGGAGTTTCACCTTAACCAGGTGTTGACTCTGCCAGTGTTCTACCCCAGTCACACCTCGGAGGCCGAATATAGGCTCCATACTTTGGACCCTAGAAGAGCACTCGCTTATTATAAGGAGCGGATGGCTGAAGTTCGGGGAGAGGTTCGCCAGCTGTTTGTCACCTATGCTGAAGCCGCACCGGACAGACCTGCAGCCAAGCGGACGATAAGCAGGTAGGTCACCTCCTGCATAGATCTCTGCTATAGGTTGGCGGGCATAGAGCCTTCCAGAGGGATAAGAGCTCATTCTACCCGCCATATCGCTGCATTGGTGGCTGCTTCCAGGGATGTCCCTATCCAGGATATCTGCAGGGCTGCTACCTGGAAGTCGGCACATACCTTCATTACCCACTACCGCATCGACCTTGAGTCACGCCGGGATGCTGGTTTTGGGGCCTCGGGTTCTCCAGTCTCAGTTCCTAAGTAGGGGTGTGCTTGCCTCCCTCCTCCTGGAGAACTGCTAGGAGTCTGCCAGACAGTGTGGATGAAAAACATATCCATGTCCCTAGAAATACAGGTTACTCACCTGTAACAGGAGTTCTAGGAATGGTATTGGCCATTCATCCACATAACTCCACCGACCTCCCCGGCTTGACGCACAACCTGGCTTCCAGCGGGCTAGATCTGGCGTCATGGGGCAGAGCCGAGAGTTTTACCACCCGGGTGGGTGGGAGGAGCCAGTTTGAAGACCTTCCGGCAAGATTTAAAGCGGCAAGGAACCTTCCAGACAGTGTGGATGAACAACATATACCATTCCTAGAACTCCTGTTACAGGTGAGTAATCTGTATTTCTCAACTAACCTAGTATTTCCCTTTTTATGTAAAGGAGCCACATGAGCTCTTTTCCAAAGGTCAGGTACTTGTTGGAATTCGAATGAAAGGTTAATTGACTTTGTTATTGGATGAGCTATAGCTGGAGCAGCAAGACGTAAAAACTTTGGGAAAAGGCCACTGGCCCCGGCAGACTTACCAGATTTGAACCCCTTTAATAATCTGTAAACTTTTTAACAAGTAGCCGCTTTTATCTGCTTGAACAACTTTACCAGAAATGCAAAATATATTTGGTGCGCTACTGTCATATTCAACAGTAGCATGCTGCAAGAGCTTGGTGCCCTGTAAGGAAGGGATAACATTCCTTTCCCTGTTCTCACTCGTGGGGCATTGAAACATAGGAGGAGGAGGAGGATGTCAGCAGGAGCTTACTCAAATTAAATGCTTGGTGAGTGAATTATTCTCTGGGATCAGCAGTGGTTTCCATGTGCCATTTGATGCACAGATAAAAACTGGCATAAATTAGGGAAGACGTTACCTTCCATTGATTACAGCATCAAGCTGTGAACCAAGGGGGTTCTCAGGTTCAAGTTGTTATGCATCCACTAGCCCACTGTGTAACCTTAAGTAAGTCAGTTGATCTCCCTGTGCTTCAGTTTTCACAGTAATAACATTGAGTAGAAACAGGATCCCTGTGTAACCATGATGTTGCTTTTCAATTTAGATGTCCTGGGTGAATAAATTACAAATTAAAATTAAACCTACAAAGATTTTGTTTGCTGCTTTCTAACCCGATTTTGACCAGGATGCAGTCCAGGGGTGCTAGTTTAAGAGGGAGATGAGGGAAGAAAATGGAGATTTAAAACTGGATAGGGGCTGACTTTTAATTGATGTTGGAAATAGTATTGCTGTGTTAACTCATTTGGCATCTAGTCAGGTTTTCAGTGATTATTTGAAGTTTGAAAAGTGGAAAAAAATCAGTGCTTGAAATTGGCATCATTAACAGTCTCCACAACGGCATACATTTCCTTCACAGCCCTGAAGCTGCTGACAGCAGTTCCTTCAATGTCCAGCTAGGAGACATCATTTTAACAGCAACGGATGGTCTTTTTGACAACATGCCCGATTATATGATCCTTCAGGAACTGAAGAAATTAAAGGTAAGGGATTATGACTCTCATTTTAGTCTTAAAGAGTCTCTTACCAGAAGGGCACCTTTAAAAAAAAAAAAAAAATCCACACAGTGCAGGTTATATTGCATATATTGAGCTGTATACAATAGGATTGGGATACAAATGACAAGATAAAAGTGATATCTTCACTAGTGACATCACTAACTGCAAGATAGAAATATTTTGGTGTAACTGTTGTAATAATTGATATCTTGAAAGTTAGTATCATTACAGTGGAATACTGCACCAATCAGAGAACAGCTTTTACAGTGATGATGACATCACAGTTGTCTAGTGCAGCCAGCAGATTAAAGGTTATAACTAGGAAACTGATGTATAAATTGAGTATAGGGGTCTGATTCAAAATGCACAGTTTATCATCACTTGTGAGAGGGCTGGGCTCTCATAACTCAGGCATGGTTCTGCCACCCATGAATGATTGTCCTGCCCCCGACGCTTGAAGATAATTTGCATATTTTTAATCAGGCTGTTGCATATCCCCTATGTGTCTCGTACTGTATTACTTACGAAATTTCCATGAAAACAGGATCTCTGTCATTTGGTCTTCCATTTGCTCTGACTAGTTGTATTCAGGTGATGTCACAATTCTTTCTTGTGACATCACAACAGGTAGTTGTAGAAAGTTATTTGGCAAAAAAGGATTATGATGTCACTTACAGATAGGCCGCCAGAACAGTTGGAGGCCAAACAAAGAAGAAAAAATGACTCACCATAGTAATGTTGTTTCTTCTAATGGAGTCTTGCTGTATTCTGACAATCTGTAGTTAGCTTCAGCACTTGAACTGCTCCGGAGAGGAAAGGGTTAACTCTATGCCAAAGCATAGACTGTTGGGCTTGAGCTCGGTTTTCAAACCTCTGTCCCTGGTATACTTCAGTGTAACTGTCCGATTCTTATGAGCACTAATACTAACTCATAGAATAGAAATTGTTTTCATAAAAACTTTTAAAAGGCAACAACAAATGGGGTCCGAAAGACTCCGGTAAAGAACCCCCAAAAAGAAAACCTTATGTAGACAGTGATAATAACCAAACACTGTAATAGAACAAGAGAGCCCAATCTAAGCAGAATGGGATCCAAAAGGTACACCTCTGGGGTGCAAGACTGCACCTGCCAACCCACAACCCAAAACACAGAGGTTCTGAGAGGGGAGGCAGGGGGGAGGTCAGAATACAGCAAGACACCATTAGAAGAAACAACATTACTATGGTGAGTAATTTTTTCTTTAAACATGAAGTCTTGCTGTATTATGACAGTCTGCAGACTACTAAGCAGTACCTCCATGGAGGAGGGAACTACAGAACCTGCTTAAGAAAGAGGCTGTGCAGCACTGCAGTGCCTAGCCTAGCATCACTTCTGGCTTGGATATCCAGACAATAATGCTTGGTGAATGTGTAAACAGTTTTCCAGGTGGTGCTTTACAGATTTCCGGGAGGGGAATATCCCTAGCTGCTGCCAAGGAGGCAGCAGTACCCTTGTTAGAGTGTGCCCTCAGTCCTGAGGGAGGCTCTTTGCCCAATTTAGTATAACAAAACTGGATACAGGAAACAATCCATCTGGCAATAGTTCTCTTAGTGGCAGGTTTACCCTTGCCCACCTCACCATAAGTGAGAAACAACTGAGAACAGCCACCCCTATGGACCTTGGTATGGTCAGTATAATAACTCAGTGCCCATTTTACATCCAGACTGTGCAACCTTCGCTCACCTGAAGAAGAGTGGTCAGTGAAAAACACAGGCAGAGACATGGTCTGGTGAAGATGGAAATCTGACACCACTTTAGGGAGAAATTTTCTATTTGTCCTGAGGACCACCTTATATCTGTGGAAGGAAATAGTCAGGTTCCACTGACAAAGCTGTAACTCACTGATCCTCCTGGCGGTAGTAATGGCTACCAGGAATACAGTCTTCCAAGTCAAGTACTTTAGCTCAGCTGAAGACAAAGGCTCGAAGGGGGGGCTGCATAAGCTGTGCAATACAGATATTCAGATCCCAAGCCGGAGCTGGTTCCCTAAAGGGAGGATTGAGATGAACCAGACCTTGGAAAAACTTACTGAACACAGGGTGAGAAGCTAGGGAAGATCCCTTCCCTGCTGAAAGGAAAGCAAAGAGAGCTGCTAGGTGAACCTTAAGAGTAGCAGGCCTGAGGCCTAAAGTGTTCAAATGAACTAAATAGTCCAGTGCTGTGGGAATGCCAGCAGAATCTGGCTGTATATTCCGCTGAGAACACCAAATGCTAAACCTCTTCCACTTAGTTATAAGTTTTTCTCGTAGTAGGTTTCCTAGAAATCTTCAGAATATCCAAAACACCTTGTGAAAGATGCAATCCTGTATACGCTTAACTCTTCAAGAGCCAAGCTTTGAGTCTGAGAGACTGGAGATTGGGATACCAGATCCTCCCCTGGGAGGAAGACAGGAGGTCGTGCCTCCTGGGAAGACAGAGAGGGATTGTTACTGCCAGTGACAGCAACAGAGGGTACCATGGTTGCCTGGCCCAATCCAGAGCCACCAGGATTATTGTGCAGGACTGAGACCTGATCTTGATCAGTACTCTGAATATCAGAGGGAAAGGAGGGAAGGCGTAAAGAAACCTGTTTGTCCAATCCAACACGAAAGCATACTGAGGAACAGACCCCAGGATTGGGGGTCTGCAACAGAACAGAGGAAACTGATGATTGCCTGGGGCTGCAGAGAGATCTATCTCTGAAAAATGATCTGCGGGATCTGACCATTCAAGACCCACTCGTGGTTACCCTGCGAGATCCTGCTGAGGGCATCTGCTAGCACATTGTCCTTCCCCAACAGATGCACTGCTACCAGGAAGGTCTGAAGGGAGTACGCCAATGACCATATCTTCATGGCTTCTGTGCACAAGGCCATGGATTGAATGTCTCCCTGCTTGTTTATGTACCACATGGTAGTGGCGGTGTCAGTCTGGACCTGCACCACTTTCCCCTGAACTGAGGCTAAGAATACTTGAAGGGCCAGAAGCACAGCCCTGAGTTCCAGGAGACTGATGTGGAGAAGAGACTCCTGCTGAGACTAAGTGCCCTGTGCAGTGAGGCTCCCCAACCCAGGACGGATGCATCTGTTGTGAGAACAACTGAAGGGACTTGGGGAAGGAAGGGAACTCCCTGTCTGAGGTTTTCCTTGTCCAGCCACCACTGGAGAGCCTGGGACAGAGTCTGAGTCACTGGAATCAGTTTGGTGAGTGGATCCCTTCTTTGGGACCAAAAAGACTGGAGGTGAAACTGAATGTCCCTCATTTGGAACCTGATTCCCTGGACCACTGAAGTGGAAGCTGCCATGTGGCCTAGAAGCTAAAGAAAATGCCTGGCTGGCCGAGACACTCGAGGTTTGAAAGAGGCTATCAGGTCTGTGAGAGTCTTCACCCTTGAAAGAGGTAGGAAGGCTTTTGCCTGAATGGTATCCAGCTCTACCCCTATGAAGGTGAGTAACTGGACCGGTTCCATCACTGACTTAGAAGGATTGAGGATAAACCTTAGAGAACCCAGAAGCCTCTGGGTAACAGCCAGAGCTGACTTGATTTGGTCTATGGACTGGTCTACAATGAGCCACTCGTCCAGATAGGGAAATACAGAAATACCTTGTCTTCTGAGAAAAGCCACTATTACTGCTAGGCACTTTGTAAAGACTCTGGGAGCTGAAGTCAGGCCAAAGGGCATTGCTCTGAACTGATAATGACCCGAGGGCAACTCAAACCTGAGGTACTTTCTGTGGGAGCATCTGATAGGGATGTGAAGATAGGCATCTTTGAGATCCAGAGAAGCTAGCCAGTCTCCTGGTCTCAGAGAGGGAAGAATGATTCCCTGAGTCACCATCTTAAACGTTGGTTTTAAAATATGTTTGTTCAGATGTCTTGGGTCTAGGATGGGTCGCTACTCCCCAGTCCCTTTTGGGGTAAGGAAGTACCTTGAGTACAATCCTTTGCCCCTGTGTACTAGAGGCACATGCTACATTGCTCTTAGGAGCAGCAAAGCCAAAACCTCTGCCTCTAGAGCAGCTGTTCCCAGTCGTGAGGAAGGCTTGAAGGACCTTGTCCTTACTTTGAGGAATTTCTCAAAACTGAGAGTAAGTCCTTGGCTTACCACCTCCAGGACCCATTTGTCTGTTGTTATGGACTTCCACTCCTGGAAGAAGTAAGCCAGCCTGCCCACCACTGGAACTAAGGAGTCTGGGAGGAGAAATATTGGTAGGCCTGTCTGGGGAGATGTCAGGCTCTACTGGCTCATCTAGGCCACCAAAGTCGTCATCATCATCACCTTCATACTCTGGATCTCCTTACCAGTCAACCTCATAAAAAGTGTCTGGATCATATTCTGACGGGGCTGAAAACGACCGACTTTCGGAACAGGTCAGTTCGGTTGGAGTAGGGCGAAGAGATTGAACTAAACTAATCGCGCTCGCAATATCCTCAGCGGTTGGGATCTGCGGGTTTGGATCCGAACCGGCTGATTTTTTCCTTACGCTTTACAGAACCCGATTTCTGCAAATCGGACTTTCTTTGGCCCGAGGATGTATCACCTGTGTCAGCAGGCACTGCCTCAGGTTTGGTTGGAACTGAACCAGGCTGGCCATCCGGTTCAGCAGATTTTTTCCCTCTCCCTTTCCTTAAGTCTAGTTAGTCTTTTTTCTAGTGTGGACTTAGGGAAATTCTTACATATTTGGCAGTCTGTATCAAGTTGGTCAAACCCCAGACAGTAAACACAGACGACGTAGGGATCAGCTTTTTTAGCAAAAGCCTCCCCACACTCACTGCAGTGTTGAAACCCATTGGGACTGGTTTTCTTTTTAGGTTTCTCAGACATAGCCACAACTATTAAGTTATCCTTACCAGCATTCAAGCCAGGCAACAACCAAAACTTTCAGCCACCAACCGGTTCAATGGTCATGGAAAAAAAATGGAAAAAACGTAGGTTTTTTTGAGGCTGAAAGATACCAGACACCACATTAAAGCGAAAGATAAACAATCAATAAGTCGGTTCCGAACCGGACCTACCGGAATGAAACCGAGGAAAAACAAAATAGTTTCTTTTCTTCAGAAAAATACCATTATCTACCACTAAACACTATACTGTACCGTGGACAGAGATCTGATGACCGAAAAGAAATAAATCTGATGAGATTTACCAAACAATTTGCTGTACCGAACCGAAGCAGCAAGGAGAAACTGTCACAGTAGGGTAGAGTAAAGAATCTGACTGTTACGCTGAAGTGTACCGGGGACAGAGGTTTGAAAACCGAGCTCAAGCTCAACATTCTATGCTTTGGCATAGAGTTAACCCTTTCCTCTCCGGGGCAGTTCAAGTGCTGAGGCTAACTGCAGATTGTCAGAATACAGCATGACTTCATGTTTGAATCCTGGTTTCCTGTAAATGTCCTTATTAATAAATCACAAGGGAAAGATGACTACACATTTTTTTCTGTAATGTCAGAAGCTGTTTATTGCACCAGTGCAACAAAAAATATTTTTCTAAAATGCTAGTTTCCGTTACAGTTAATAAAAATATTGGCATACTTGTGATGTCTACTTTATGGGTACCTCCTGTGTTGTGCACCTTGAGGTTTTTTTCATGTTTTCTCGATCCTAAACTTTTACAGGTCTACATTACTGTTTCTGAGCCAAATGTGGTGGCCATAGTTTTTCTACAGAAAACACTCGACTAAAACATTTATAAAATACTCAAATTATGGTGGGATTAGAAAATTGTACTGCTAAATAAAAGCCCCATTACTACAGTGGAGAATGCTGCAGCACGCTTCAAAAGAGACATCATAAACTGTCTTAGTACACAGACAGTGTAAGAGATCAGGCTGTCAGCTCATCTGAGTCAAATTACAATCATGTCTCTTCCCTTCATGCTGCAGCATAAAATTTGAATAATTATATTGGCTGTCATTCAAGGAGGTAAGGATTTGGGTATTTTTTTTCATTTCA
Source organism: Neoceratodus forsteri (assembly GCA_016271365.2). Lineage (NCBI taxonomy): Eukaryota > Metazoa > Chordata > Ceratodontiformes > Ceratodontidae > Neoceratodus > Neoceratodus forsteri. The sequence continues at coordinate 213,026,787 of JADMNL010000027.1, forward strand.
GCAGGATTGGTGCTCTTCAAGTTTTATGTTTACATAATAACATGGTAATTTAAACAAGGAAGGGACTCTAGGTCCTTCAGGTTCTCCCTGCCCCCACTTCGTAAGGAGGGATTAATACATATACAATGCAGACATGTACCAATTTACAGGTACAGAGATTCCTCATTCACATTACTACTAAGGGTACTCTGTGAGTCCAGAAACAACAACAAAGGGGAGGTGGACACACTGTGCTCGATGTGGTTAAAGCAGTAGTGAAACAAATTGCCAAATTATACATGCAGCGCAGTGCTGAACAAAAGAAAATGGTCCGATTGATCCCCCTTGTGTAGTGAGTCTGTCTGCTTCTTTCTGTGGTGGGGGTGTCCATCTACTCTGTCTTCCTAATTAATTTCAAAAGTCGTAGCCATGGAGCCCAAAAATGGCATGACATTGTATTCTAATTATAATTTTGCTTTTACTCTTATTTATCTCCACCGGCCCTGGAACTCTCTCAGGCATCTTCTCTCACCACCCCTGCATACCATCTGCCTGAAGCCACCCCGCTGGGAAATCTAGGACAGACACTCCCCTACCTACCTACCTGGTCCAGTGGTGCACCAGTGTCGGAGCTAAGCCAGGCCAGGGGATCAGGGGAGCCAGCGGAGTAATCCCGGCATTGGGTGTGTTGCAGTGGGGCACTGGAGGTGCCGTCGCCTGTCCAGGGAGCGGGCTTTTTCAGTAGATGTTGCCCTTGCATGTCTGCGCAACCAACGTGCTGACGTCTGCCACTGCTCCACCCCCCTAGTACAGCATCGCTGCTGCAGTGCCCTCAATCTCCATCAGGGGCCACTAGCGAGTGATGCATGGCCCACTACCCACCCTGGGAAAGGAGAGCTGTTCTCCAGACGCTTGATCCTCTTCCCTCCCCAGCCATCCCCCAGCGGCCCAGGTCCGTTCCTGTATCTGGGTTGCCGGTGTGGGGCGAGGTGTGGCGTCCAGCACCTTAACCCTCAGTGCCACCAGGCCAGCTATTATCTCCTAATTTTCCTAGGAGTTCCCTGGGGTGGAGGCTATCTGTCTTAAAACAGCCTTTATCCCCACTAAGTATGGCCCCAACCACCCAAGATCTGACAGCCCCCCTTTTTTTACCAGCCTGTCAGCCATGCATTAAGCTGCTCTGTTTTGAGTTGTTTCCCGAGACTCAAGTGTGGCTGCATTAGGACCTCAGAAAAGATCACTGCACCTACCATGTTCCTAAAAGTCCTGCCTATGTTGTAGAAACTCTGCTTCACCTCCCCTCCTGGCCAGATTAGTTGTGCTCACATTTACTCTCATATCTGGTCTGCCCCAATCCTTCCCAGTGAGTTCCAAACCTTTTCTTTGGAGGGTATCCACCGGTTGCCCATGAGAAACAGTGGACCTCCCTCTAGATTACCAGTATGGAACACAGCATCCTTTCTGTGTCTCTGACTATAGAGTCCCCAGGCGCAATGGCCATTTTCCTGTCTTCTTTATAGTTCCCAGCCTTAGTTCCCTGGCTTGTAGCCACTGGCCAGAGTCTCTTTCTTACAAGTGCTGAACCCTGTCTCCTCCTCGTGTGATTCGGAGGGGGTGGGGTTTGAACCTCCATTACCCCCCTTCCTGCTCTCCCAACTAAAGTAAGTTGCCCGTTAGGCCCTCTGTGGCAGTTGAGTCTGTAGTCTCTGTGGCTGATCACTGATCCTGACTCTCAAGAAATGTCCCCTCAGCCATCCACAATTCAACTCTTCCTTTGTTTTTTTTTTTTTAAATATATTCAAAATTTGGTAACTAGGAAAGGCACAGTTGAGCCAAGGCTTGTTTCCCGGTGCGACCCGGAAAAGGTGGAACAAAAGGTACAAAGTAACAAGATACAATACTGAAGCATGTAAGAGTACACATACTATGAAATGAAGGGCAGTTAATTAGCTGGTATAATATATGAAATGATTATAGATCAGCTGCAGCCTTAGGGCAAAAAAATCAAATGAAGGAGAACAGGGGTTTGGTAAAACATCTAATGCACAAAAAGGCCAAAAAAATGCATCAACAAATAAATAAGTGATGGACCTGAGAGGAGAATCGATACTGTCGATAATTTTGAATATTTAGGGTTAATCCTAGTAATCTCACTTTTGAGCCACATGCTGAACACGTAATTGGTATAATACATCAAAGGCTGGGACTCCTATTTAGAATTCATAATTTTGGGGTGCCAGAGTCCCATAGCCTGTTGGCCCATAGTCTACTGTTTTCTGTAGTGGACTGTGGGCTAATAGTCTACATTGCTACTAATGAATGGATTTTATCCAAGTTAAAGGTCACTTACAACAGCATCTGTTGTTTCATTACAAATTTACATAGATAGACTCCTCATTGTGTATTGCATAAGGCTTCTGAAACCCTCTCTTTGGAGGATAGGTGTAATTTATGAATGGGAGTATTATTCCAGAAGGGTGTACTTGATCAGTTGCCACAATCTCATTTTTTTTTTTTTTCATGGAGCAGGTAATAGTCACGATACTAGATCGCAAAGCTAATTAATTATTTCCCCCCACTTAGTTTCCTTGTCGGCCCCTTCCACCCGTCTCCCAGTCTCAGCCCCATCACACTGACATCACCCAGGGCTTTCATGGGTCCCTCCCTTGTTCCTTCAGAGCTTACCCTCTCTGGCGGGGGCAACAGAGGCCCCCCTTACCTGCTGTCATGTGGAGGGAGCTGCCTGAGTAGCCAGGTGTAGGGCCTGCGGACTGAGCAGCATCATCCTGGTGATGGGCAGTGTTTTCCGTGTTCTTCTCAGAGTCCCCTGGGACATTGGTGTCAAGGGTACACTAGGCGTGGCCCCTGATGATGACCCCTCCTCCCACCAGCCACTCAAACTGCACTGCCAGCTGTTGGCATTCAGGTGGCAGTAGAGCAGCGGAGCTAGCTGCCCTTCCTGGAGAAGAAGCGTGTCTGTTGGGGCATTCAATCCCTCCCTCTCCCCCGGCCAGCACCTTGCAGCCCGAGTTTATTCCTGAACTCAGACTGTCAGCATGGAAAAGGTGAGGGGCACTACATCCCTTAGTCCTGTGCACCACTGGGCCAGCTAAAGCAGAAAATCCATTGTATTTAAAGCTGTTTTCTATAACTCACTTCCCAGTGAAATCACAAAATGTCTAAAGTTGAAAACATTCAAGGTTAGACTTGAAAACTGGTTATTCAATAGAAGTACCTGTTCCTGTCCCTAGGGGCTATTGAACGTATTGTATCTTTTATGTCTAGCGTAACTTTGTTATACCTTGTATTATCTTGTTACTATTTATTGTATTCACTTTCTGTCTTCGTCATTGTAGTCTGCAATTGTTGCTTGTGAAAACGAAGCTTACAAGTACAAAAATTAAAAATGAAATTAAATTTGCTTATGTTAGAGAAGAGCAGAAAGTCTGAGAAAGGTAGCGGGTAGGTTAAGAGCAAGAGCAGGAGGGGGAGAGAAGTTTTGAGGAGAGGATTTAAAAGAGAGAGGAGAGTGGGAGATAGAGGAGGTTGGAAAATTGTTCCAAATTGACAGGAACTGGAACGAGAATGCAGATTGTCCAGAAGTTGCTCAGCTTAGAGGAACAGAAACACTGTGGAAGACGAAGGATAAAAGGGAATAGTTGGAAGAAAGTATATAGAATAGGTGATGGCTAAGTTAGGGAAGAAGAGAGGAAAACCAGAATTTAGAAAGGAAACACAATGGAGTAGTGGACGGGAGTTCTAGGATGGCGGAGAGAGACTGATAGAGGAGACAGTGATAAATGAGATAAGCGGAGTTTGAGCAAAATGACAGAAAGAATGGAAATGTGGATCTTATCTGGCCAGGCACCCTTTGGGAGCAGCCCATAAACCACATGTGCATTGTGGTCAAACACTGAGACCCTGTCCACACTACACCACTAAAATCCTGTAACGGTTTCAAACAGTTACAGCCGGTAAACGTTACAATGTGTCCACACTGCCAGTGAACCAGCATGATAACGATTCAGAACCGTTACAGCCAGTCCACATTGTGGGTGACTGTTACAGTCGGCACCGTATCCCACAATGCAGTTTGTGCTTCACTGAGGGCAATACTGGGGCTACACGCTCACGCATCCACACTACAACTGGTAACATTACAGAGGCAGAACAGTTTTCGTAACTGTTGTTGAAACCACCTCATAAGTGGTTTCATCAACTGTTACGAAAACGCCTCCTGTAATGTTACAGGTGTAAACGCAAGCCGTTGTGGTAACGGTTTGGACCCTCTGTAACGTTACAGAGGGGAGTTTTCAGTGTAGTGTGGGCAGGGCCTGACAGAGATCATTTTTTGAACAGTTTTCCTACTGACCGGAGGTGGGAGGCAATTTTTTATTATGGCAAGAATGAAATTGATACATACAGGGAGGTTGAGGTTATGATCAAGCCATACACCAGGATACTTAAACAAGGGGACATTGTTCAAAGGTGAGCCATCAAGAGTGGTGAAAGAAGGATAGGAAAGCCTAGCTAGTTTCTGCCTAGTACCAGAGGACACGGCAACTGGCATTTTAGCACTGAGTAGAAGCCGGTTTGAGGAGAACCAGTGCTGAACATTATCAAAATCCTGTTGAAACAGAGGTTAAAGCTCCGATGCGCAGTGACGTGTAGCGGAGAGGATTGTGTCATCCACGCACATTTATATGTTGGCATTGACACAGATGGATGGGGGGGTCTTTAAGAAAGAGGGAGGAAAGAATGGGACCAAGAAAATTAACTTGTTGGGCTCCTGTTTGAATGGGGAGGAGGCAAGAAACTAAGCCACCAACCTGAACTGACATAACGGCCATAGAATCAGAACAGAACAAATTCAGTGTTGGGGCAGAGAGGCCTGCAAGCAACAATTTGTCCGAAAGGAGCATGTGGTCAATAGAGTCCAAAGCCTTAGTGAGGTCAATTAGTGATGGCTGAGGTGCTACAGGGCTCAGTACTGGGACTGGTGCTTTTCAGTGCCCCATACTGCAGAAGAACTGGAAGGGAAGGTATATCTTTTTGCAGATGATACCAAAATCTTTAAGAGGGTGGACAATCGGGAGGGGGTGCAGAGAATGCGTATGGACCTTGGGGAAACTCAAGGAATGGTCAAGAGCATGGCAGTTGTGGTTCAGTGCCAGAAAGTGCAAGATCATGCACCTAGGGCATAGGAACCCAGGAGCTGAAGATAGGATGGGTCGGGGAGGTACTGACAGTCATTAAGCAGGAAAGGGACCTTAAGGGTATCGTATCTGATAACCATAGAGTGGCAGGGCAGTATGACACAGCAGTGGGTAGGGCCAGTGGTTTGCTAGGATACATAAGGATAGTTATCTCCAGTAGGAGGAGAGCGGTGATGTTGCCACTGTATTACTTGTTGGTGAGGCCCCATCTGGAGGCAGCACCTCAGAAAGGACATAGACAGGGTATAGGTAGCCAGCCCGCTGGTGCAGCAGTAGCACTACCATTTGCAACATAGGCAATCCAGGTTTGGATTAGATTCGGAATTGAATCCAGGCCAGCGGAGGGATGGCCGGGAGGAGGATTGGGCATCTCTAGGACTTCTAGCCTTCCTCGGGGGCAACAGAGCCTGATGCTTACTGGCCTCTGGTGGAAGTGAGGAAAGATAGCTTGGGCCAAAAAGGTCAGCAGTTGTGGCAGACGGTGCACGCTGCGTGGGAGCGCATGGTGTGCACCATGATGTCATTTCATGCCATTTCTCTCTGGGGACATAAACCAGAGGAAAAGGAGTCCGTCAGGATGACAACAAGCACCTGCAGGCCCCATACCTGACCAGCTTGGCATGCTGGGCCAAACTGGATCCCTTCCACGGGGCTTCAGGGACCCCAGCGACCCTGCCGAGGAAGGGGGCAAGCCCTGGGGAAGACATCTGGCAGGTGGATGTTAGAGTGACAGGGCTGGGGCACTCCTCAAAAGGAGAGCTGACCGGGAGGGTGAGAAAGAAAAAAAAATAGGGTGGAGGCAGTCCACAGGAGGGCAACTAAAATGGTGGATGGGTTGCATCTAAAGCACTTACAAAGAGGCTGAGAGATGTCAACATGTACGAGAGCAAGAGGAGACATTTTAGAGACCTACAGATACCTCACGGTGGTGAACAGTGTGCAGGAGGTGATCACTTTCAAATGAGAAAGAGCTCCAGGACCAAAGAGCATGCAATGAAGCTGGAGAGGGGGAGTTTAAGAGGGATACGAGGAACAAAGTGTTCCTGTAACTTAGCAAAGGTTAAAAGATACCTGGGGAGGCCAGATCACCACCTTTGTGCAAAGGGAGGAATTTTGACTCCTTTCAGAGCTGTGGTACTGCACTTAGAGAAGAAGACAGACAGAGGAGGGCAGAGATAGGAACTGCAGTGGGAGAGCGGTTTTGGCTCAAACCCATCAGGTCTATACTCTTGGGAAGGGTTTAAGTTCAGTAAAGCCAGAGAGAGGGTCAGAAGGAGTAACTGGAGAGGGAGAGAACACACTGGAAGGGGTTGTCATGATAAGGAGAGGCTGAGCAGAAAGAATAGGAGGAGGGGGAAATAGAAACAACACAGGAAATAATAAAATAAAAAAAAAAAAAAGGCTGATCTGTCAAAATAATTTGTTGCAAAGTGTTAGGCTTTTCCAAATAAGGTAGCATTGTAGCAAAGTAACTTCCACTAGATACTGGGCGCCCAAAATGAACACAAAGTGCAAAAAAGTAGGATTGGTGAGGTGAATCTTAGTTCTCATAATAATATAGTAGAACAGATTTGTCAGCCAGGTTGTAGTGTTCTGAATGCAGCATTACCATTACATTATTGTAAAATTACTGTACCATTATGTGTGCCAAAAGAGTTGGAGTTTGTGTGTTAAACAATTGAGCCCTGGAAAATGTAATACCCTGTTGAGAAACAAGAACCAGCATACCAACAAGCCCTGTGCTAAAGACTGATCCCTTGCCGTCAATGTGATGTAAATAAATGGAACTTATTTGATTCTAGAATACAAATTTTGAGAGTGTACAGCAGACCGCAAGAAGCATTGCAGAGCAGGCTCATGAACTTGCATATGATCCAACCTACATGTCTCCTTTTGCACAGTTTGCATGTGATAATGGCCTGAATGTGAGAGGTAAGCCTCAGGAAATCAGTTTTGCACATAATTATTTGGATGGATAAACTACTGTTTTATTGTTAATAGCAAAAGCTCTCTTGTCATCCAGTGAAAGAAACAATAGCCCTCTGTAACATATTGAATTCTAGTATGTTATGTGTCTAATACAAGAACAGAACCATTTGTATTCACTTGTTTAGAGCCTTTCACATGTCAGTATACTTTACAACATTAAAACATTTATAATGTACATATTATTGCAGTAATTGAAACAAATTACATGCATGACCAACCTAACTATAATGCAGATTGATGAGTTTAATTATCTGTGGCTGTGCCCGATGCATTTCTAAAGCAACGCATCCTATGTAAATAGTAACACCACCTGAGAATGCCCTTATATCATGAGACACCTTCAAATTATCATTTACAACAGTGAGTATTTTGGTTATGCAGTTTTGACTGGGATCAGTGTGAGAGATGTTGCAGTTTCCATCAGTGTTCACTGCATCAGAACTCCTATACAGAATCCTCCTCCAGTTGAATTTTTGAGACCTCTCATTTTTAGGTGGCAAGCAATAGCTTCCACCTTTCGTCATTATGCTTACTCTTTTTGTACAGATTTGAAAGATTATTGTTAAATATAATGTGTCTCTTAGCTGTACCGAGATTGGAGTAATAGCACCAGGTGAATCATTTTCTGGTCTGTCCCCCCTCGCTACCAAACCACGTATGAATCTGCACACCCATTATGCTTTGTGCTAGGCCTAAGGCTTTTAATTATATGTGTGTTTACAGAAACAACTAGACTTGGATATAGAAACTTCACAATCTGTAAAGTATCTGTCACCTTGGATTGCTTACGCATCCTATATATTGATCTTACTTCGAGAAAAAGCTCTTGCAGCAGGTTACCATTAGGATTGAAGCCGACAGGCTAATACTCCACTTGAAATTTTCTAGCTAGCAGTATTCAGCGGGACTGGCCAGTCTGCCTGTCCGCCCCCGACGTCAGGCATAGTACATAAGGAGGCGTTCCCCCAGAATCCCCAGTTCTTTTCTCGCCGTCTACTCGCCAGCATCGGCCTCTCAGTCTTACTCTAGCGCACGATGACTAAGAACTTCTCATAGCAGTTTTACTAACATAATGTCGGCATCTCCAACTCCTTCTTCTGAGGGACACCCTTCCAAGTGTGCCTGCGGAAAACAGATCCCTTTCAAGGATCCTCATTCATTCTGCCTGCGGTGCTTAGGCCCGGACCATGACACCAAGGCCTGCTCCTTCTGTCAGGGGTTCAACAGCCGCACCAGGATCCGCCGTCAGAAGGCATTTAAGGGGTACCTTTTGGAAGAAAAACTTAGCCGAATGGATAAGGAACCTTCCTCCAGTGGTGAATCTTCCTCGAAAGCCCACAAGAAAAAATTACTCACATTAGTAATGTTGTTTCTTCTAATGGAGTCTTACTGTATTCTGACATATGCAGTTAGGTCCTGCCTTTCAACTGCCCCAGAGAACAAAGAGTTAAACTTTCCATGGCCAGCATGGAATGTTCACCGCGAGCTCGGTTGAAGCCCCTGTCTGCTGTTGTTTAAACTCCAACCGTCAGATCTTTACGAGCAGTACTCACTAGAAGTTCTGTATGGAAACTGTAAAACTCACACTAGCCAACTGGCAACTAAATTTATATAAAAAGGGTTTTTTGGTTTCAAAGCAAAGACTCAAGTCAGGAAACCCAAAACACAACACTCACCTAAAATAAAGGAGGGTGAAAAAGGGACACCCCTAGGGTGCCAACACTGCTCCTGCCCACCCACATCCCAAAACCAGGTTCTGCGAGGGAGGCGGGAATAGAATAAGCAAGACTTCATTAGAAGAAACAACATTACTAAGGTGAGTACTTTTTTTCAAATAACATGAAGTCTTGCTGTATTCTGACATGTAGACTACCAAGCAGTACCTCCGTGGAGGAGGACAGAACCTACTTTGGAAACAGGCTCTAAGTACTGCTGTGTCAAACCGAGCATCACTCCTAGCCTGGATATCCAGAGAGTAATGCTTGGTGAATGTATGGACTGTTTTCCAGGTGGCTGCTTGACAAATTTCTAAGATAGGAATATCCCTGGCAGCAGTCAGGGAAGCAGCTGTACCTCTAGTAGAGTGAGCCCTCAGGCCTGAGGGTGGAGTTCAACCCAGTTTTTCATAGCAGAACTGTATACAAGAAACAATCCACCTGGCAATAGATCTCTTAGTGGCAAGTTTGCCCTTACCAACCTCTCCATATGTAAGGAACAATTGGAGGGACTCAAACCTGTGACCCTTGGTGCGCTCTATGTAGCAGCTGAGGGCCCTTTTAACATCTAAGCTGTGCAGCCTCCTCTCTGCAGAGGAGGAATGGTCAGTGAAGAAAACAGGGAGAGACATAGACTGGTTAAGGTGGAAATCTGAAACCACCTTAGGTAAAAACTTCCTGTTAGTTCTTAGGACCACTTTATTTCTATGGAAAGAGATGAAATCAGGCTCTACTGACAGGGCTTGCAATTCAGTGATACGCCTGGCAGAGGTAATGGCTACCAAAAACACAGTTTTCCAAGTCAAGTACTTAAGCTCTGCAGAGGACAAAGGCTCAAAGGGTGATAGCATAAGCTGAGCAATGCAAACATTAAGGTCCCAAACAGGAGCAGAGTCCCTAAAGGGGGGATTGGTGTGCAGCAATCCCTTGAAGAACTTACAAAACACAGGATGGGCTGACAGAGGAGAGGGCTTGCCTACTGATAGGAAGGCAGAAACAACTGCTAGATGCACTTTAAGTGTAGCTGGCCTAAGCCCTAGGCCATTGAGATGGACCATGTAGTCCAGAACCGTAGGCAACCCAGCAGATTCTGGAGAAATATTCTTATTAGAACACCAAATAGTGAACCTTTTCCATTTGGAATTGTAAGTCTTTCTGGTGGAAGGCTTTCGAGAAGCCTTAAGGATATCCAGAACCACTTGGGAAAGATGCAGATCAGCAAACTCTAACTCTTCAAGAACCATGCCTTGAGATTGAGAGACCTGAGGTTCGGGTACCAAATCCTCCCCTGAGAGGATGTCAATAGGTTGTAATTCTTGGGAAGAGACAGGGGAAGGTGGACTGCTAAGGACAGCAGCAGGGTGTACCAGGGCTGTCTGGCCCAGTCTGGAGCAATCAGAATCACTTTGCATGGTTGTGACCTTATCTTGACTAAGACCTTGAACAGGAGAGGAAGGGAGAAAAGCATACAGAAATTTCCTTCCCAATTCAGGATCAGAGCATCCAGGGGACTGAGCTCAAGACTGGGGTCTGCAACAAAAGAGAGGAAGTTGGTGATTGTCTGGGGCTGCAAAAAGATCTATCTGTGGAGTGCCCCATCTCGAGAAAATCACCTTCAAAACTAGGGGATCTAGGGTCCATTCATGATGGCCCTGGAATATCCTGCTGAGAGCATCTGCTGGGAGATTATCCTTCCATGGGAGGTGAACTGCTATCAGAGAGGTTTGCAGGGAATAGGCCAGGGACCACAACTTCATTGCTTCTGTGCACAAGGCCGTAGACTGAGTGCCTCCTTGCTTGTTGATGTACTACATGGTGGTGGTGGTGTCTGTTCTGGACCACCTTGTTCTGTACAGATTTGGAAAAGGCTTGCAGTGCCAGAAACATAGCTCTGAGTTCCAACAGATTGATGTGAAGCAGAGATTCCTGAGGTGACCACAGCCCTTGGGTGGTAAGATCCCCCAGGTGGACTCCCCAGCCTAGCAGGGAAGCATCTGTGGTGAGTATCACTGAATGAGACTGAGTGACAAAAGGAACTCCTTGTCTCAAATTGTCCTGATCCTGCCGCCACTGCAAAGCCTGGATCAGGGGTCGAGTCACTGGGACTAGTTTGGTAAGGGAATCCTTTCTTTGGGACCAGAAGGCTTTTGAGTGGAACTGAATGTCCCTCATCTGGAATCTTGCTCCCTGGACCACTGCTGTGGAAGCTGCCATGTGGCCCAGAAGCTGAAGGAAATGCCTGTGGTTGAGACACCTGTAGGGTGAATGAGGAGGCCAGTTCCATAAGGGTCCTTGCCCTGTCCAGGGGAAGGAAGGCTCTTGCCCTTACTGTATCTAGTTCCGCCCCTATTAAGGTGAGGAGCTGTACTGGCTCAAGAACTGACTTTGGAAGGTTGAGAAGGAATCCTAAGGAAGTGAGCACTTGCTGAGTTATTTGCAAATGTGACTTGACTTGGTCTGGAGACTGACCCACTATGAGCTAGTCGTTCAAGTATGGGAAGATGGAGATCTTTTTTCTCCTTAGGAAAGCAACCACTACTGCCAGGCACTTTGTGAAAACCCTTGGGGCTGATGTTAGGCCAAGGGCATTGCTCTGAATTGATAGTGGCCTGAGGGCAACTCGAACCTGAGGTACTTTCTGTGAGAGCACCTGATGGGAATGTGAAAATAGGCATCTTTGAGGTCCAGGGAGGCTAGCCAGTCCCCTGGCCTTAGAGAGGGAAGGATTATTCCCAGAGTCACCGTTTTGAACTTTGGTTTTAAAAGGTGTTTGTTCAGATATCTTAGGTCCAGGATGGGCCCCCATTCTCCTGTCTTTTTGGGGGTTAGGAAGTACCTGGAGTACAATCCTTTGCCATTGTGTAGGGTGGGAACCCTGTCTATGGCTCTGAGAGCTAGGAGGGAAGAAACCTCTGCCTCTAAGGCAAGGGTCTCTGGATTTGCAGGTGGAAAGGATCTAGTTCTCATCTTGGGAAATTTTTTGAAGCTGAGAACCAGTCCATGGCTTACTACTTCCAGGACCCACTTGTCTGATGTCAGAGACTTCGTCCTGGACAAAGTAAGCCACCCTGCCCCTTATAGGTACTGGAGAATCGGCCCGGGCAGACCCATCAGGGTGTCTGCTTGGCAGGGGCTTTAGGCTGAGGGGTGGAAGCAGGCCTGCTCATTCCCCATCTGCCTCTCCCTCTGAAGAAGCCCCTCTGAGCATAAGAAGAAGAGACCTGAGCTTGGTAAAAAGGCCTTTGGAAAGGCCTGCCCCTGCCCCTGGACTGCTGCCTTTGAGGAGTGGCTTGCCTTTCTTTGGCCTGAGCACTCCTATAAGTGGTCCTGTACTCGTCCATCTTTTTCATGTAGTTCTCTGTCTGCTCCCCAAACAGAGAATTACCAATAACAGGGGAAATCCATGGCCTTAGGCTGGGTATCCTGTGATAGGCTAGTACATCTGAGCCAAGCCATCCTCTGAAGAGCCACAGATGTAGCCATGACTGTTGATGAAACATCATTGGAGTCCACAGCAGCATGAAATTATACCTTGGATGCCTCAATCCCATCTGCAGCCACCTGCTCCAGCTCCTTGGCAAGTTGGTCAGGGGCCTGTTTAGCCAGAGCCAGCACAGTGTCCCATTTGGACTTCTGGTATCTAGCTGTGTAGGCCATATAGTTAGCCTGTCTGAGTCCCAAAGATGCTGCCATGTACTGTTTCTTTGCCATGGCATCAATTCTCCTGGAGTCCTTATCTGGGGGGGCGTGATGCCAAGGGGATATTTGCCTTATCACAGGCAGCAGCCTGCACTACACCAACATGGCTGCATTGCTGAGAAAGGAACTCCATGTCTGAGCCTGAAAGACTGTACCTCTTGTCCATTCGTCTGTCCACAGGAGGTATGGAGTTAGGAGTCTTAAGAATTTTATTTGTCTGTTTCCCAAAAGATTTATGGAGGGGAATAGACAGTCTCCTGGACTCTGGGATGTCCATCATTTCAACAAAATCAGGCTCCTCCTGATCCTCTACTGCTTCTTCCATAGGAGGCTGGAGGGTTTCAGCCACTTTTTTGTAAAACATAAAGTGGGAAGGGGACTCAGAAAGCCTAGGAGGAGAAATACCTGAAGGTCTGTCTGGGGAGATGTCCGGGTCAATAGGCACATCCAGACTTTCATATTTACCATCATCATCATCATCATCTCTCCCTCCTCCTCATCTGGTTCATAAAATTCTTCTAAAGTGTAATCTGGAACCGGGGGGAGCCGACCGAACTGAACCCCTGCCAGATGGTGCCGGTTCGGCCGGAACCGAAGTAAGCGATTGCATTATTCTTATCGCCTTGGCTATCTCATCAGCGGTCAGAGTATGAATTTCTGTATCCAAACTGGACGATTTATCATTTCTTTTTCTTTTAACCGGAACCGACTCCTCAGAATTGGCTCTCCTTTTGCCCGAAGAAGTATTGCCCTGGTCAGAGGGCACTCCTTCTGGTTCGGTTGGAACCGAACCGGGCTGGCCATCCGGGTCAGCGGACTTCTCGGCCTCCCTTTCCCTCAGTCTACCTAATCTCTTATCCAGGGTAGCTTTGGGAAAATTCGTACAAATTTGGCAGTCTGAATCGAGGTGGTCAAACCCCAGAGAGTTAACACAGGTGTTGTGGGGATCAGCCTTAGCAAAGACTTCCCCACACACACTGCAGTGTTGAAACCCAGTGGGTCCCGGTTTTTTTCTTGGGTTTCTCAGACGTGGCCAATCCTATCCAAAAGTTACCCTTTTTTCGGCAATCCGCCAGGCAAGACTCCCCTATCGGTTCCTGACCGTCTTACGGGTCTTGGAAAAAACCGTAATAAAATCTGTTTTTTTTTTTGTTTTTTGTTTTTAGAACCGATACGGACCGGTTACCACACTCTAAGTAAATCACAAACTTTTTTGCCAGAAATCTGATCAGCCGAACCGATCCACAATTTACAAGTTCCACACAGAAACTAAATGCAAAACCTATCTAGTACTCACGGTACCACAGACAGACTTAAACCGACAGATTCGGTAGCAGCAATTCGGTAGAAACCGAGCGAAAAACAACACTTTAACCGACTTTTTTGAACTGAGCAAAGGAGAAATCTCCGGAGCGACTGTTCAGTGAGGCGGAGTAAAGAATCTGACGGTTGAGTTTAGACAGCAGCAGACAGGGGCTTCAACCGAGCTCGCGGTGAACCTTCCATGCTGGCCATGGAAAGTTTAACTCTTTGTTCTCCAGGGCAGTTGAAAGGCAGGACCTAACTGCATATGTCAGAATGCAGCAAGACTTCGTTGTTTGAAACATCGGGACAAGCACTGGGAGAAGGCAAGGTCCAGATCCCCGAACTGGGCCTCGGGCTCGCGTAGCTGAGGCTCCATATGATCTGACCGCTTTCCCTCCAGGGCTCGTTCTCAGCCCCCTCCGGTTAAAGTCAAGGCTACAGGTGGTTCTTCGGCTTTGCTCCGACCCATAAAGACTTCCAGGCCTTCGGCTTCCTCCACTCCCTCCCGGGCCTCTTCTAAGTCTTCTGACCGTCACAAGTCTTCCTCTTCTGTCTGACGTTGGGACCCCGACTCCAGATCGTTTTCCCAGCCTCCCAGGGGTGCGGATCCTCCACCCAGGAAGACAAAAGACCTGACGTCCCTAAAGTGGACGACTGACCCGATGTCGGCCAAGCACCCGACGTCAGCCAGGCGTTCGCCGGAGCCGAGGACATCGGCCAAGCGTTCGCCGGACCCAAAGACGTCGGCAAGGCAACTAGCATCGGCCTCACACTCACTGGAGCTGAAGACTGCCCCCCAGTCACTGGTGGACACCTGTCGCAGGGACTCCATGGAGGAGGACACGACATTGCCTGTGGACCAGGCAGGCAATACAGAGGATGCCAGGCTTCCAAAGGAACCTTCATCCACCCTGGAGACACCTGCGGACCAGACACCCGACCCTGGCAACAGACCACCGGCACCAGGCCCGTCGTCGGGCATGAACATTCAAGAGGTCAAGGATCTCTTCACTTTCTGGTGGGATACTATCCAGAAAGATGTGATCCCTGTAAAACCTCCTCCTCCTACTCCACCTCCTACGCCCCCTCCTCCTCCACAGGGGCCAGCAGGACGACGACCAACCCCTAAGGAGCATACTCCACCTCCTAGGAGTAGATCTAATGATCGGAGAAGACCTCCCTCAGGGTCTCCAGCCCCAAGCGATCCAGATGTCGTCGGTACACTCTGTCAGGGGAGGACTCCAGATCGGACACCTCTAAAATCTCCAGATCTCCTCCTCCACTCAGCATCCCATCACCTGACCCACAAGACCTACCCAGGTCACCTCTGGATGATCCCTTCTTCTCTGAGATTGAGGCACTTCCAGGAGAACTTGGGATGGGATTCTGAAGACCTCGACCCCGAGAGACAGCGCCTTGCCCATTATCTTTGTCAAAAAGATCCAAAGCCTGTGGTAGTGCCACCCTTGGTGGACACCTTCGCAGACGTCACCAAGGCCGTGTGGAAATGTCCGCACTCCACCCCTGCTGTGCCGAAGAAAGCTGACTGCCTGTACAAGGCCTCGAAGGAGGACCAGTACTTGGCACAACAACCTCTGGCTGACTCCCTGGTCATTATGGCCTCTCATGACCAGTCCCAACGACCGCAGCATATGAGCACACAGCCACCGGACCAGGAATCCAAGCAGTTGGATGCCTTGGGGAGGTGCATGTATGCGGCTGCTACATGCTCCATCAGGTCCCTGAACTACCTATCACACATGGTTCAGTTTCAGAATGCCCTGTGGGAACAGAGCCAGGACCTTATCGACAAATTACCAGATGGCGATCAGAAGGAGGAGCTCCTAAACCTCTTCCGCACAGGGTCTGATGTGGGAACCCAAGTGCTACAAGCCGCATATGATTCTGCGGACTCATCTGCCAGAGCTGCAGCTTTGGGCGTCTGTCTCCAGAGACACTCTTGGCTCCGTGTCTCCAGCTTTACCCCGGACATACAGAAGAACATTCTTGACGTCCCGTACAATGGCGAAGTCCTATTTGGTGAACACTCGGAGAAGGTCCTCACCAAGCTCCAGGACGCCGGGAAGGCAGTTGGATCCATACAAGCCATGTACAGGTCAAGGCCTGGTTCCTTTTGTAGGAACCAGAACCGTTTTCGCAGCCAGCAACAACGGCAGCAGCCACGTTCCAGCCAGCAACAAAGGGGCATATTTCATCATACAGCCCAGGCAGAGGCCATTATTACACCAAACTGGCCCAGCCTACAGGAAGCAGTGCTACCACAGCATGACTTCTTCCCGGCCCCCACTCCTCCTCTGGATCAACGGGCACAAAAGGTCAGGGGTCGCATCGCTCGCCACTTTTCAGGGTGGCTGTCGATTACCGCCGACCAGTGGGTTCTTCAAATGGTCAAGAAAGGTAATTTCATCGAATTTCTCAACCACCCACTGTCAAGACCTCCCCTGCTTTCCCGTTATTTGGGTCAGCACGCCCAGCTGATACAGCAGGAGGTGCTCGCGCGTCTCAAAAAAGAAGCTATAGAGCACATACCGCGGAACCAGAGAGGTACAGGTTATTATTCTCACTTCTTTCTGGTTCCCAAGAAGACGGGAGACCTCCGTCCGATATTGGATCTCAGCGACCTCAACGCTTCGGTCCTATACAAACGCTTCCACATGGTGACCCTTCCAGGTCTGATACCCATGCTCAAGCAGGGCACCTTTCTAGCTTCCTTGGACATGCTGGTTGCTTACCTGCATATACCCGTCGCTGAAGCGCACAGGAAGTTTTTGTGCTTCGAGTTTCAGGGTCACCATTATCAGTTCCGAGCCTTCCCCTTCGGACTGTCATCGGCACCTTGGGTATTCACGGAGTGCGTGGCGGTCATAGTGGCGACTCTGAGGCGACAAGGCCACTACGTGTTCCCCTACCTGGATGACTGTCTTCTCATGGCGCCCTCTCGGGAGGCTCTGATGTCCGCCATTCATTGTACTCCGTCTTTGTTCAAGACGTTGGGCATTATTTTCAATCAAGAGAAGTCATGCATGGTTCCGTCAAAGATACTGCAGTTAATAGGCGCAGTTCTGGCACCGTCCAGGGGATAGCTTTTCTACCCCGGGAACGAGCGGAACACATCGGATCCCTCATCAGGGACTTTTCGGCAGAAAGGACCGTCCCAGCCAGACAGGTCCTTTGCCTGCTCGGACATATGGCTGTGGCCATTGCAACAGTCCTGCTAGCCTGTCTCCACATGCAGGTGACCCAGTGGATGTTACGGGTCCAATGGGATCAAAAGCAAGACCATCTGCAGCTCCCAGTTCGGATCACGAAGGCTGTAATCCGGGATTGGCAATGGTGGCTAGATTGAAAGAATCTGTTGGTGGGGTTCCCCTTCATTGCGCCGTCTCCGATTGTGCCGCTTTCCACAGATGCCTCAGGGCTCGGGTGGGAAGCGCACCTCGACGGTGTCAGGTCTCTGGGCCTGTGGACAGCCTAAGAGACTCATCTCCAAATAAATATCCTGGAAATGAGAGCAGTTCTCTACGCCCTGCAGGCTTTCCAGTCGGAGATTCCACCCGGTACTCTTCTGTTACAAACAGACAATTTCACGATGATGTATTACCTCAACAAACGAGGAGGCACCCATTCCTACCTGCTTTGCAGGGAGGCCATGAGGGTGTGGGATTGGGTTCTACAACACGGCGCAAACCTCATTGCTGTTCATGTCCCGGGGTGGACAACGTCATCGCAAACAGCCCGAGTCAGCTCTCAGGCCAGAGTCCATGAGTGGGAACTACTCCAGGAGGTAGTAGAGGATCTGTTTCGCAGATGGGGTACACCAGAGTTAGACCTTGTCGTGTCCCCATACAACGCAAAACTGCCCAGTTTCTGCTTGCTAGATCCAGGGCCTGGTGTTTTCTGGTGAGACGCGTTGTCCCTCTCCTGGGTGGGCAGATTCCTCTATGCTTCTCCCCCACCTTTCCGTTATCCAGAGGGTCCTTTTGAAACTTTAAAGAGAGCAAGCAACGCTTATAATTATCGCGCCATTTTGGCCCAGAGAGATCTGGTTCCTTCTACTAAATCAGCTGTCCCGGGAACCTCCAGTGCCTCTGCCAATCAGCTTTCACTTACTGTCTCAGGAGGCAGGCTCCTTGGCCCATCCGGACCTTCGTTCGCTGAGCCTGCATGCCTGGCTCCTAGAGACATTGCCATCATGCGATACGGGGTCTCGCAAGAGGTAGCAGACATTCTAGCAGCTGCTAGAAAACCGGCCACTCATGCTGCTTACGCCATGAAATGGCACAGATTTTGCCTCAGGGCTCAAGTGCAGGGATTTTCGCCAATGGATTGTCCAGAAAGGTCGGTCTTGGACTACCTCCTGTCTCTCTTTCAGACAGGCTTGGCCTACTCCTCGATAAAAGTACACCTTTGTGCCATCTCAGCCTACCACACTCCTATAGGTCAACGTCCCATATCCCAGTTGGACACGGCACAAGCCTTCCTGAGAGGTGTCCTCCACCTTAGACCTCTGATTAAGGATCCTGTTCCACCTTGGGATTTACCCTTTGTCCTGGACCAGCTTACACTGCCTCCTTTTGAGCCAGCCGCGGATTATGAGCTACGTCTCCTTACATGGAAGACGTTGTTTTTAGTTGCCATTACTTCGACCAGAAGAATTTCTGAACTTCACACACTGATGTGCAAAGAACATTATTTGGTTTTTCACCAGGACAGGGTATCCCTGCGGACTAATCCGAAGTTTCTGCCTAAGATGGTCTCAGCTCTCACTCTTAATCAGGATATCGATCTACCAGTGTATTTTTCTAAATATTCTAATCGAGGAGAGGCCCTGTTGCACACTTTAGATGTGCATAGGTGTCTTCGATATTACCTGACCAGAACCAAACACCACCGAAAATCTGATCAGTTTTTTGTCTCCTTCGCCCACAGGATGATGGGAGCTCTTGTTTCCAAACAGTCGCTGTCCAGGTGACTCATACATTGTATCACGTTCTGTTACCAGAAGCGTAACAGACCCTTACCAGGCGCGGTGAAGGGTCATTCCACAAAGAGGGTGGCTACCTCCTTTGCGGCTTAAAGAACGTGTCCACCTCAGCCATCTGTGTAGCAGCCACTTGGAACACTGTGCACACCTTCATCAGGCATTATAGCCTGGACGTTGCATCGAGGCGAAGAGCAGGTTTTGGTCTAGCAGTCCTTCAAGGACTTCAGTCCTAGGCTTCAGTTCTACTAGTGATTTCTACCTTCCCTCCTTCCAATGGTGAGGGATTTCCAGTATTGCTTGGGAATCAGTCCTAATGGTGTAACCTGCTGCAGAGCTGTTTCTCGAGAGTGAGAGGTACAGTTACGTAAAGATCTTACCGTAACAGTAGATCTTCGAGAACAGCTCTTGCAACAGGTATCTCCCCACCCCCACCATCCCGCTGAGGTAGATTTTTGTTCCGCTGTCCTTCTCTTAGGATCAGGTGTTCTCAGCACCACTCTGTTTGTCTCTTGATGGCGGATCCTCAGTCTCCTCTTCTGATGTCATCCAGCGGCCGGGAGTCTCTGGCGGGAGAACTGGGGGTTCTGGTGGACTGCCTCCTTATGTACTTTCCCTAACGTCAGGGGAGGGACCGACATCGGAGGAGGTCCCTGCTGAATACTGCTAGCTAGAAAATTTCCATGGGGTCCTGGTGCCTGCTGGCTTCAGTACTAATGGTGTAACCTGCTGCAAGAGCTGTTCTCGAAGATCTACTCTTATGGTAAGTTCTTACATAACTGTACTTTCTTTCATGTCAGCATTTAAATCACTTTAACTCTTCTTACTTACAACTGTGAACAGAGGGGAGTTCAAATGCATCTGCTGTCTGAAAACTGAAGTAACAGTCACTGCTCATCCTTATGGAGTTCTGCTTGTGGTGGACTGTCAGCATATTGGGAGTAGTTTTTTTTTTACAAGTGTGGCACAGGATTCCCAGAGGTATGTTTTTGTTAGGGGTTGTTAATACTGCTGCTGGATTTCACCCCTTTTGGAAGCTGAAGCTGTGAGTGTTTGTAGAGTTTAGTAGCAGGAAAGTGTTAGGAAGATTAATGTACTTTCTAATGTGTGTGGCCTGGCTACAGTGCAGTCTGCGTAATGACACACTAGGGGGATGGGTTGAGTTATTTAGGCTGTCTAGGTCGTTTCCTTTATGGATGGGCACCACACTGGCAGTTTTCCAGCTTGAAAGAACATGTGATAGCTCTGAGGAGTAACTGAAGAGGTAGGACAGAGGCCTGAACATTTCTGGGGCAGCCAGTTTCAGCAGTTTGGTGTGCATACCCAATGGACCACCACTTCTGTCTCTAAGTGTAGCAGTTGGTTGCATTCTGCATTGTAACAAGCCTTCTCTTATGGTATATGTTTAATTGCCATACGTTGTTTTAGTCTGT
Source organism: Neoceratodus forsteri (assembly GCA_016271365.2). NCBI lineage: Eukaryota > Metazoa > Chordata > Ceratodontiformes > Ceratodontidae > Neoceratodus > Neoceratodus forsteri. Next base: position 213,047,125 of record JADMNL010000027.1, read on the forward strand.
AATCCAAGGAGCATTTGTGTTAGCTTTGGCTAGGACCAGAGATTGTACTAAAGATGCTCATTGCTATATGTTGTGCTTTATACTGTATATTTCGGATACCTCAGACTATGAATTATATATGTAGTAGTTGGTCCAGGACTTGTGATGGCTTAATTTTATAGAATTAAAAAAAAAAAAAGGGGGTCCTTTTGTGCTGGGGCAGCTTGGGCTGGTGAGGTGGTGTGTGTGTGTGTGTGTTCTCGTTATCAGGTGGAGTTCCTTGGGTGCTTAGAATGTCCACATTAAAGAGCACTGGCAGTAGTGATGAAGATGCTCCAGAACCTGGTCACAAGGACAGTTGAAGGGATCGACTTTTTTCGCACCAGATTAAAAACTGCCTCCACTAGCACCATAAACTTTCCTGATGGATGGTTTTCTTGCTGCAAGTAAGACCTAGGACGCACTGCTGGATATTTCAGATTTATTGATCTCTGCATTTTCAGAAGCCAGGCTTGGAGATGTAGAGGTTTAAAGTTCGGAGGAAACAGCTGTCCCTGATACGGTGTCGGGAGGTTAGATCACAGCGGAAGATCCACTGGTCTCCGAACTCTTACTGTCTCAGAAGTGGGTACGTTATTGGCCTTGGTCAGTAGGGAACTATGAGAATCGCTGAACTCCAGCTTGAGGAGAACTGTGAACCAGAGAGGCTGGCAGGAAGGCATAAAGACCGTGACCTGTCCATGGTAATTTGAAGACATCTTTGCAAAAAGTTCCACGATCATGATATCTGGGCAATAGAGTGGCAGTTTTGTGATGTGGTGAAATGCAAAAAGATTGGTTTCTGGCATGCTCCATTCCTCTAACAGAGCCTGTACTATGCCTTTAGCTGCCACTCATGAGTCTACTACCTTGTATCTCAGGTTGTCGACTGGGACATTGTCCATGCCTAAATATCAGTGTCCGAGATTAGAATGTTATTCTCCAGCACCTACTGCCAACCCTTCTTTGATTCCCTGCATAGAGGGTAGGAGAGTGTACTTGCTTATTGAGGTACAGCATGATGCACTTCTCTGTCTCTAGATGAACTACCTTGGTTCAGACTTCGTCCGCTAGGGCTTGAAGTCTATATAGCATTGCTCTAATTTCTAGCATGTTAATGTGGAGACAGTCACACACCCTGCATCTGAAATACCTGATTGTGTGTACCCATCCCAGGCATGATGCATCCGTCATTGCTGTTGTTTGATCTGACAGTAAAACAGAAAACCTTTCAGGAGGTTCACCTGAGAGGATCTGTCACTCGTATAAGGCGAAGAAACAGCTGGGATGCCTGCAACCATTGGTTTTTCAACATCCCTTGGGAAGTCTTCATGTACAATCTCACCAGGAGACCTGTGAATATTGTGGCTCTCATGAGACCCAACATTCATTGCATAGAGTGCATTACTACTTGGTATTTTGATGTAACACGCTGTAAGTACAACTGATTCTGTTGCATCTCGGCTCCTATAGGCAGTCAGTGGGTATAGGCTGCCCTCTTCTCCTAGCTGGGACAGGTTGTAGCAGTCTGAGAAGAGCCTTTGCCGTGCCCTTCCCCAGACTCATCAGTTTTTTGGTTTTTTTTTTTACAGCCTCTCCTGGCTAGTAGACAGATCACTGCTCTGCCAGAATAGCTTTTCTTTTCAGAAAGTGAATTCATCCTGTTAAAGTTATGCTGCTGCTTTGGGTTACCATATACAATTAGAGATGGCAGAGAATGACATTTTCTACAGGAATGGTTAATTTTGCAGGACCTCCATCTACAGTTTGGGAACCTAGGGCTGCAGTGCAGTGTAGGGCTGCCATAGCCCACTCTCTCCATGCAGTGCCTTTTAAGGTTGAATTCTCCCTTCCCCACAGAAGACAAGGAAGGAGCTGGGGTTTTAATGGCTAAGGAAGTGTTTTCTATTGAATTTGGAGCATGTGTGATTAAGGAGTTTCCACATTGTTGTCTGTGTATACGCGATGGGTGCTATATTACTATATATGGTCAGTGGCTCAGCAGATTGCACACTTGCCTCTGAGGCCAGACGATTGAAAGGTTATGGGTTCTAGCCCTACACCAGGCATTTGGGGTAAATCCCAATACTGACACTGTAGTGCATCATGAGGGGGATGCTGCACTCCTGAGGTGCTGTTTTTTGGATGGGACATTAAACTGAGGTCCCGTCTGCCTGTTCTGGTGGTTGTTCAGGTGGATGTTACAGATCCCATGGCAGCTGGCCCCCTGGCGCAGGGGCAGAGTGCCGACCTGCAGTGCTGATGACCCGGGTTCAAACAACATGAAGTCTTGCTATATTATGACAGTAGCAGTTTGTCCCACCACGAGAACTGCTCCGGAGGTGAAATGGTTAATACCATTCCAAAATAGAACTTTGAGCACGAGCTCTAAGAAGCAGCTCTATCTGTGTAATTTCAAACCTGAACTGTCAGATTCTTTACTCCGCCTCAGTGAACAGTCGCTCCGGAGATTTCTCCTACTGCTCGGTTCATTTCTCGGTTTAAACAGTGTTTTCTGGTTCGATTCAACCGAGAATAGTTTTATTTAACCGCCAAAACCGTTCGGTTCAAGCTCTGTCTGTGTAATCGTAAGTAAATTAAAGGTTTTGTCTGTGTGGAACTTGTAAGTTTATCGGTTCGGTTTGAACGATCAGCTAGGTTTAAAAACGTATTTACTTTAAAGTTTAACATTTTAGAGTGCGGTTCCCGGTTCTTATCGGTTCTAAAAACAGATTTTATTACGGTTTTTTCCAATACCCGTGACACGGTTAGGAACCGATAAGGGTGTCTTGCCTGGCACTGCCGTTTAAAGGGCAAGTTTTTCTGGTTAGGCTGGCATTATGTCTGAAAACCCAAAAGAAAAACCGGGCCCACTGGGTTTCAACACTGTGATGTCTGTGGGGAAGTCTTTGCCAAGGCTGACCCACACACCACATGTGTCTATTGTCTGGGGTTTGACCACCTCCAGTCAGACTGCCAGATATGTAAGAATTTCCTGCAGCCACCCTGGAAAAGAGATTGGGCAGGCCAGGAACGAGAGAAGTCAAAAGTCCGCTGGACCCGATGATGCCAGCCCGGTTCGGTGCCAACCCAACCGGAGGGAGTGCCTCTGACCAGGCGAGACTTCCTCAGGCAAAGAAAAGCTGGTTCTGAGGAACCAATTCAGTAAAGAAAACAAGAAAGTCAGCAGGTTTGAGTCCAAAACCCCTTCTCCAACTGCTGCAGAGATTGCAAAAGCCATACAAATTGTAATATGATGTTGAGGAATTTTTATGAACCAGAGGAGGGGGAGGATGATTATGAACAGTATGAATGTGGCTGGGAAGGTCTGGGTGTGCCCATTGAACCGGACGTTTCCCCAGACAGACCTCTAGAATCTCCCCCTATGCTATCTGAGTCCCCATCTCATTTTATGTTTTACAAAAAAGTTGCTGAAACCCTCCAGCTTCCCTTGGAAGAAGCTGTGGATGAGTAAGAGGAGCCTGATTTTGTAGAAATGATGGATATTCCAGAGTCTAGGAGATTGTCTATTCCTTTGCATAAGTCTTTTAGGAAGCAAACAATAAAAATTTTAAAAGCTCCTAATTCTGTGCCTCCTGTAGATAAAAAGATGGACAGAAGGTACACATTGTCAGGTCCTGATACAGAATTCCTTTCTCAGCAATGCAGTCATGTTGGGGTAGTTCAGGCTGCAGCCTGTGATAAAGCTAATATCCCCCTGGCTTCACATCCTCCTGACAAGGATTCCAGGAAGATTGATGCCATGGTTTAAAAAACAGTATATGGCAGCCTCTGGGACTCAGGCAAGCAAATTATATGGCTTATGTAGCTAGATATCAGAAATCTAGATGGGATACTGTTGTGGAATTAGTCAAGCAAGCCCATGGCCAGCTGGCTAGCGAACTAGAACAGGTGGCTGCTGATGGCATTGAGGCTTCTAAGGTACAGTTTCATGCTGCTGTGGATGTTAATGATGTTTCCTCTAGGGTCATGGCCACATCTGTAGCTTTTTAGTAGGTTGGCCTGGCTCAGGTGTACTAGTCTGTCACAGGATACCCAGACTAAGGCTATGGATTTTCCTGTGGTGGAAAATTCTCTGAGGGAGCAGACAGAGAATTACATGAAAAGGATGGATGAATATAGGACTACTTACAAAGTGCCAAGCTAAGGCGTGACAGCCACTCCTCAGAGCACACCCCAGGGGTAGGGGTAGGCCTTTCACAGGCCTTTTACCAGACTCAGGCCTCCTCTTCCTATGCTCAGAGGGGCTTCTTCAGAGCAGAGGCAGACGAGGGGTGGGCAGGCCTGCTCCCACCCCTCAGCCTAAAGCTCCCACTAAGCAGGCACCCTGATGGGGTGCCCAGGGCCGATTCTCCTCACTGTAGGGGGCAGGCTGGTTACTTCAGTCAGAACTGGGCTTCTTTAACCTCAGACAAGTGGGTTCTGGAAGTAGAAGCCATGGTCTGGTTCTCAGCTTCAAAAGTTTCCCAAGTTGAGAACCAGACTTTTCTACCTACAAGTGCTTCAGAGACCTTTGCTCTGGAAGCAGAGGTCTCAACCTGTTGGCTCTCAGAGCAGTGGAAAGGGTTCCTCCTGCACCAGGGCAGGGGTCTGTATTCAGATACTTCCTTACCCCAAAAGACAGGAGAATGGCGGCCCATATTAGACCTCAGATATCTGAACAAGCATCTTTTGAAACCAAAGTTCAAAATGGTAACTCTGGCAATGATTTTACCCTCCCTAAGGCCAGGGGACTGGTTAGCCTCCCTGGACCTCAAGGATGCCTATTTCCACGTCCTAATCAGAAGCTCCCATCGAAAGTACCTCAGATTTGAACTACCTTCAGGTCATTACCAGTTCAGAGCAATGCCCTTCGGCCTTACCTCTGCCCCAAGGGTATTCACAAAGTGTCTAGCAGTGGCAGTGGCTCACTTAAGGAGGCAAAGGATTGCTGTTTTTCCCTATCTAGACAATTGGCTCATTGTAGGCCAGTCCCCAGAACAGGTAAAATCTCACCTGCAAGTTACCCAGCAGCTTCTCACCTCCCTGGGCTTTATGCTAAATCTACCAAAGTCGGTTCTGGAACCAGTCCAGGTACTCACCTTTATAGGGGCAGAGTTGGACACAAAGCTAGCCAGAGCTTTTCTTCCCTTAGAAAGGGTGGCGAATTTAGTGACTCTGGCCTCCTCCTTCACCCTGCAGGTCTCTTGACCAGCAAGACACTTTCTGCAGCTCCTGGGACACATGGCTGCATCCACAGCTGTTGTGCAGGGAGCAAGATTTCAGATGAGAGACATTCAGTTTCACTTGAGAACCTATTGGTCTCAGAGAAGAGACCCCCTTTCCAAGTTGGTCCCAGTGACTCAACCTTGTCCAGGCCCTCCAGTGGTGGCAGGATCAGAACAATTTAAGATTGGGGTCCCCTTCATTCCCCTGCTCACAATTTGACTCTCACTACAGATGCTTCCCTTCTGGGTTGGGGAGCCCACATGGGCACCTTTCCACTCAGGAGTGTGGTCCCCGAGATCTCTGCTCCACATCAATTTGCTGGAACTCAGAGCTGTCTTTTTAGCTCTTCAAGCATTTTCTGCATCTGTCCACAACAAGGTGATACAAGTCAGAACAGACAACACCACAACAATGTGGTACATCAACAAGCAGGGGCACTCGGTCTTGACCTTGTGCACCGAGGCAATGAAGTTGTGGTCTCTGGCCTATTCCTGAACACTTCCCTCATAGCAGTTCATCTTCCAGGGAAGGACAATGTCCTAGCGGATGCTCTCAGCAGGATTTCCCAGGGCCATCACGAATGGTCCCTGGATCTTCAAGTGCTGGGGATAGTCTTTGCCAGATGGGGCACCCCTCAGATAGATCTTTTTGCAGCCCCAGACAATCACAAACTTCCTCTGTTCTGTTGCAGGCCTCCAGTGTTGGGCTCAGTCCCCCTGGATGCCCTTCTCCTGGATTGGGAGGGGAAGTTTCTTTATGCTTTCCCTCCCTTCCCTCTCCTATTCAAAGTATTAGTCAAAATCAGATCTCAGCCTTGCAGGGTGATTCTGATTGCCCGGATTGGCCAGGCAGCCCTGGTACCCTCCTTCTGTCACTGACAATCCATCTTCCCTTTGCCTCCCAGGATTCACAACCTGTTAACTTGTGCCCAGGGAAGGGTTTGGTATCCGGACCTCAAATCCCTCAACCTCAAGGCCTGGCTCTTGAGGAGTTAGAGTTTGCTGATTTACACCTCTCTCAAGGTGTTCTTGAAATCCTAAAGGCTTCCAGAAAGCCTTCCACTAGGGGCTACTTATAGTTCTAAATGGAAAAGGTTTTCCATTTGGTGTGCTGGGAAAAATATTTCCCCAGAATCTGCTGATTTGCCCATTGTATTAGATTACATGGTCCATCTTAATTCCTTGGGTCTCAGACCAGCTACCTGAAGTCCATTTGGCAGCTGTATCTGCTTTTGTGTCAGCAGGAAAGTCATCCCTCTTTCCACTCACCCTGTTTTTCCAAGTTTTTAAGGGATTACTCCATACTAATCCACCCTTTAGGAACCAGCCTCTGCCTGGACCTTAATGTTTGTATTGCCCAGTTAATGCAACCCCCTTTTGAACCTCTGTTTTCTGCAGAGCTTAAGTATCTAACTTGGAAAACTGTTTTTCTGGTGGCTATCACTTCTGCTAGATGCATAAGTGAGTTGCAAGCCTTGTCAGTGGAAACTGACTTTATTTCTTTCCACAGGGATAAGGTAGTCCTTAGGACTAATAGGAAGTTTTTACCTAAGGTGGTTTCAGATTTCCATCTTAACCAATCTGTCTCCTTCCAGTATTTTTCACTGATCACTCCTCTTCTGGTGAGAGGAGGTTGCACAACCTGGATGTTGAGTTCTTAGTTACTATATAAGCGTGCCAAAGGTCACAGGTTGAATCCTCAACTTTTCCTTACCTATGGTGAAGTTGGGAAGGCAAACCTGCCACTAAGAGATCAATTGCCAAGTGGATTGTCTCTTGTATCCAATTTTGTTATCAGAAACTGGGCAGAGATCCCCCTCTGACGAGGCTCATTCTACCAGGGTACAGCTGCGTCTCTAGCTGCTGCCAGAGACATCCCTATGTGAGAGATATGCCAGGCTGCTACTTGGAAAGCGGTACACACTTTTGCAAGCATTACTCCCTGGATGTCCAGGCCAGGAGAGATGCTTTCCGGTTTGGCACAGCTGTTCTTCAGAGCCTATTCCCTAAGTAGGTTCTGCCCCTCCTCCATGGAGGTACTGCTGTGTAGTTGCTACTGTCATAATATAGCAAGACTTCATGTTGTTTGAAGAAAAATTACTCACCTTAGTAATGTTGTTTCTTCTAATGGGTCTTGCTATGTGTAACCTCCCCAGCCTGCCCCTCTCAGAACTTCTACTTGGGTGGGGTGCAGGCAACTTAGTGTGGGCACTATTTTATGCCCTTTTAGCGTTTCTCCCCTTTTGGGAGTTTGGGGTGTGTGTGTTTTTATTATACTGTTGTTTTATTCTCATGTTGTTAGAATTGTGTTAGTAGTTCTGGTCCCTGACCTGAGTCTTGGGTGTTGGGACCAGCAATGGTTGTTAATATTTAGGTAGCCATTTGGCTAGTGTAGGTTGCAGCTTCCACGACCTTAGTGAGTTTTGCTCGTAAAGATCTGACAGTTCAGGTTTGAAATTACACAGATAGAGCTGCTTCTTAGAGCTCGTGCTCAAAGTTCTATTTTGGAATGGTATTAACCATTTCACCTCCGGAGCAGTTCTAGTGGTGGGACAAACTGCTACTGTCATAATATAGCAAGACTCCATTAGAAGAAACAACATTACTAAGGTGAGTAATTTTTTCTTCGGGGACGGATCCAGATGTCGGAGGGCCAGCTGGGGCAGAAGGATCGAGCGTCCCGCGACTGCTCTCCTTCTCCAGGGTGGAGGGGTTAGAGTGCCTGGTGCACTATGGACACCCAGCGGAGGCTGGGTGTACCACAAGCACCGGCATCAGCATGTTGGAGGGGGCGGGGTGGACGCTGGTCGTCATTGCATATCCCCTCCCCAGTACAGGAAAAAAAAAATAAAATGCAGCAGTCATCACTTCCATGATGCCTGCCCTCGGCTCGACTTGCTCCCAGACCCTGTCGGCGTCGCAGCACTGAGGGGTGGTGCCGCTGACCCCACCGTGGGGGGCAAGCCAGAGGTATTCATGGAGTTACAGCCTGCGTGGGTCGCGAGGCTGAGGGTCCGTGATCATGGAGGTCCAGCGAAGGAGCTGCAAAAAAAAAATAAAGATCCCGTGGCACTTCTCAAAAAGAGTAGGGGAATTTTTATTCATATCAACAAAGAACATAAAATCAAAACAGCATTGCTTCATACAAAATCAAGAAAAAGAAACAGAACACAAATTCAAAAAGTATTACTTCATACTGTAACCTTAACACTGCATTAAACAATTCATGCAGGCAAGGGAAAACAAAACATTAACTCAGAAGAATATTTAGTCGTACTTAAACCTAAGACATGATAACATTACTGAGAGTACCCTCCCTCCCCTCCCTGCCAAATGAGTGGGGAGTGTTAACTCCATCCTAAGAGGACATAGCATAGACAACCATCCAGAAAGCACACAAGAGGAGAACAAAAAAATTAAAAATCAGTCTCCCCACCCTTTTTTTTTTTTCTTTTTTTGTGTTACCATAATCCATTCCCTTTAGTATTATAACAACCAATCAGTAGAACCCCATCTTGCATTAAAAACCTTTGGGTCTACCCTCATTTCCTCTTGCCGTCTCTAATTCTTTATAGAACTCTCTGTCATAAAAAATAATTGGATGAAAAATGCAATTGTTTAATTGTCAATCGGCAACGAACAAACCAAATATGGAATTTGAAACACACCAAAAATAACCACATTGTAGCTTTGTCATGTTTTGTCCATAAACAGGGTAAAATACCTAAACAAAGAATTTCCATTGTTAAATTATAAAATGGAGATGTAGGCCACTGTCGTTTAAGCATCTGCCAAAAACCCTGAATAAAGGGACAGTCCAGGAGTAAATGTGACATAGATTCTACTGTGCACAGACACGTACCTCTAGGGCAGTATCTGTCTGTGATCGGCCTATGTCTCAAATTACCTTTCACATTTAATCTCCCATGCAGCGAAAGCCATAAAAATTCCCACATATGGCTTGGGATACTGGAAGATTCCAACTTGTTTCCCATTGATGCCCTGTCCTATGGGGAATGAGTATCAAAATGGGCTGTATGTTGAAAAAATTTCGACAAAATCTCCCCGTGTAACTCCTTTCTACTAAAAGTAACCAGGTGTTCCTTTGCCAAACCCCATAACTTAATTTTCCCAAAGCATATTTTCAAAACCTCAGGAAGACCCCATAAGGATATGTGGTGTGGTAGTCCGGCGACATTGAATACATGTTGCTTAGGGAATCCAACACCCAAGGAACCCATACGTTCAGGCTCTGGGATAAGATAGGTTTTAAATTAGCATAAGCAAACATAGTAAAGAAAAACACTATGGGTTAGATCATTTTTAAGCCTCCATTCTTATCTCTTAGTAGTAGGCACCATGTAATAGGGTTCAGCCAACTGCCCCATATACAAGAAAAAAAACAACCATACATTTTGGTTTCTAGTTGGGGAGGGAGACCAAAAAACGTATTCAAATATAGAAACTTGGGGAGAAGATATGTTTTGATCATCTGAACCCTTTTTAACTTTGATTACTGCCATTTGTTCCACCACCCCCACCTTATCCAAAGCTATCAGTAATTTAACATTCCAATTCAAAAAGGCCAGATCTTCTGCTCCAAATAATAAGCCCAATATTTTACATGGCTCTTTGAACACTGGAATACCTATTATATGTGTCTCCTGGACATCTTCGTTCCTAATTGGAATACATTTACATTTTTCCAAATTAATACTTGCTTTTGTCTGGGTCATAAATTCCTGCAAAACCTGTCCTAAAGTACGAGCTGATGGAAGGTCTCCCACAACAAAGCAAATATCTGCATAGGCTGTATGTTTAAATTTCAGGTCCAGTGCTAGAAAAGGAAACTCCTTGTATGCCCATCTCATTACTCACCCTATGTACTAAAGAATCTAATGTAAATATATACAGAAGCGGACTCTGGGCAGCCCTAACTCCCCTTGTGATTCTACACGTCTGTCCGAGGCACCCATTACAATAAGATTGTGCTGTAGCCTCCACATAACAGGTCTGCACCCACTTGATAAATTTAGGTGGTATCACATAATTCCCCATACAGTCCCATAAATGCTCATGTTGCACTTTATCGAAAGCTTTGGTTTGATTGAGACTAACAAGTAATCCTGTGATTTTTCCTGTACCTCCCCTCTGCAGGATTTCCCTTAGTAAAATAAGACCATCGGATATTTTACATCCCAGTATAGTACATGTTTGGGATGGATGAATTGGACTCAGGAGCAGATAGTAATCTGTTGTTAAGGAGTTTTAATAATATTTTAAAATCTGTATTAAGGAGAGTTATCGGACGCCAGTTATGAAGGTCTGACGTATCTCCTTTTTTGTACATAAAAAGTACTAGTTCTTCTGCCATACTGTCTGGTAATATCACTGAGTCCATTGCTTCTTGCAAACCCCCTGTAAATTCTTGCAGTGACTTTGCAAATATAAATCTGTTGAGCTCATAGGGAATCCCATCCTTCCCTGGGGCGGTGGCTGATCTTGTTTGTAAATATGTTGCATTAACCTCAAGCGATGTAATAGGGGAGCTCAGCAGATCTGTATGGGTCTGTGAAACTTGTGGTAGAGTATTATTTCCCAGCCAGTCTCCATGTGACCCCGTGGATAGGTCAGATGGACAAAAGAAACTGTGCACATGCCCATCTATTGCCTGCGTGATATCCGACTTTGATGTGCACATCTTCCCTTGTTGGTTCCTTGTACAAGTGATTTGTTTTTGGTATCTTTGTTGGGCACAGAACTAATATGGATTCATGAAATTCTTGCCACCTTGTGTCCCAAACCGCCGTTCTTTATCTAAGATTTCATTCTGTTGTATTGGGCATCAGTAAGGAGTTTTTTTTTTTTTTTTTTTACCTTTTCTGACTCTGGGAGAACAGACCCATCTCCCTGAGCTGCTTGGGAGAGTAAATCTTGAAACTGTTCCCTGTACTCCTTGTACCTATCAATTTTATGTTTCCTGTTTATTTTCCCTATTTGTTGAAAACATTGTTTGATGTCTTTCTTTTTTAGTGTCCTCTCACCACTCTCGAAGTGTATCGTACACACACGTAACTGATTTCCTAGCTTGAAGTAAGGAAATAAAACCATCTGCCACTGTTGGAAGAGATAACTGTTCTAAATTTAATCTCCAGTACCCCGGGCCCCAATGCATCTTCTCATGACTAGCAACTGTCACTTCTATAATAGCATGATCAGATGCTGAAACTGGTTGAGTTTTGGTATGTAGTACCCGTAATGAATCAGACAAAAGCCAAAAATCAGTTCTTGTGGCCTGAGTGCCATGGAAGAAAGTTTTCTCCAGTGATCCTGAAAGAGCCATCACATCTATCAAACCTGTTTGGATAAGGAGATCATTCAGACAATTGGCATCACAATATAACTTCCTAGGTTTTAAACCTCCATCAATTCTGTACTTACTACAATTAAAATCACCTCCTAGAAAGACGAATTTGGATGTGAACACACATAGCTGAAGAGCCCTAAACACCTCAGTTCTTGCAGTTTTAATTTGGGGAGCATACACATTAATGACTCTGCATTGTAAACCACTAAGAACCATGTCCATTAGTAACACACAGCCAGGTAAAAAATCCAAAATCTGAACCAGGTGAACAGTTGGATGATTTATACAAATTCCCACACCACTGCACAAATCTTCCCCAATCAACCAGTAGGGGACTCCCCATTTTCACCCTACAGAGGCCTGGTCCCATCTCTAACTTATTGTGTAAACGAGTGTCCTGTAGGAATATTACGTCTTGTCTACTGTGTTCAAAAAGAAATCAAAAGCCTCTTTCTCTCTGACTGAATACTATTCTCATTCAGGGATGCTAATGTTAAATTATAAATACCAGTCATGAGGAAAAAAAAAGAAGAAAATAACAGGGCAGCATACATAAAGGATCACTTTTACACTAATTTAAACACCATTCTGTTTTTTGTTCGCCCATTTTCTAGACCCCAACTGGAATTTTTTCTTTTTAACCAAGTCAGAATCCTCCAGAGATTGTTCCATATCTGAGGCCCCCTCAGGCTGAGAAGATTGTACTGATGTAGAAAGGTAGACTTTGACAGCAGATAAGGACCGCTTGGCACACCTAGTCTGCCCATGTCCATACCTACAGGATAAGCTGCAGATCCTAGTTAACCAACAGCCTATTTCTTCCTATCCCCCACAAGAATTGCCTTATATCTGTCCCATGCATTCTTGAATTCTCCCACAGTTTTAGACCCCACAACCTCCTCAGGAAGGCTGTTCCATGCGACCACCACCCTCTCTGTGAAAAAATACATCCTCACATTGCCCCTGAGCCGCGCCCCCATCTTCAGATTGTGTCCCCTTGTTCTTGCACATCTCTTTTTCTGAAAGATGCTACCCTCTTGGACTTGTTTATTCCACTGAGGTGCTTAGCGTTTCTATCATGTCCCCCTCTCCCTCCTTTCCTCAGGGTATACATATTAAGCTCCTTCAGTCTCTCTCTTTAGCTTCTCTTGCAGACCCTGCACCATTTAAGTTGCCCTCCTCTGGACTGCCTCCATCCTGTCTGTCCTTGCGGAGATGGGATCTCCAGAACTGGATGCAGTACTCCAGATGGGGTCTCACCAACTGTCTGTACAGAGGGATAACAACTTTCTGCTGGTGATGCCTCTCCCTATACATCCCAGTATCCCCCAGCCCTCCCTACTGCCTTTTCACATTGCTTGCTAACCTTAAGGTCATCTGATATGATTACCCCTAGGTCCCTTTCCATTTTTGTTGTTGTTACTACCTCCCCACCCCACCCATTGTGTAATCTTCCCTGGGTTTTTGTTTCCCAGGTGCATTATTTTGCACTTCTTTGCATTGATTCCAAGCTGCCATCGCCTGACATTCCTCCACGCTGCCAAGTCCCTTCTCATCCTTTCCGCCTCCTTGTGTATCAACCATGTTGCAGATATTTGTATCATCTGCAAAGAGGCATACTTTTCCTTCCAGTCCCTCTGCAATGTCACTTACAAAGACATTAAAAAGGACTTGACCCAGTACTGAACCCTGCGGTACCCCACTAGTGACCCCTCTTTCTTCAGAGTGGACTCCATTTACAATAACCTTCTGTGTCCTGTTATCCAGCTAGTGTTTTACCCAGGCTACCACCCTGGGACCCACTCCCAGACTGGTTAATTTGATTATTAATCTTTTGTGTGGGACTATGTCAAATGCCTTGCTAAAGTCTAGGTAGGTCATGTGCACAGCCCCTCTCTGGTCTACTACTTTGGTCACCCAGTCAAAGAAATCAATTAGATTGCTCTGACATGATCTTACCGCTGTGAACCCATGCTGCCTTGGGTCCTCTACCCACGCATCCCTAGGTACTCAGCAGTTCTTTCCTTCAGAGTGATTCATCCAGCTTTCCCTACCACAGAGGTCAAACTGACAGGTCTAGTTTTGCTGCCTCTGTCTTGATCCACTGTGAAGGGGAATCACATCCATCCTCCCGTCCTCGGGTACCACACCATTCTCCCATGATTTGTTAAAAAGGGTAGTCACTGGTGTCACTAGCTCTCCCCTTAATTCTTTTAGAATTCTGGGGTGAATTCCATCAGGCCCCATTGCTTTGTCCACCTTCAGTTTTAGGAGTTCTTTCAGAACCCTTTCTTCTGTGAAAGGACTGGGATCGACCCCCTATCCAGAGTACTTCTGTTAATTGGATTAGGCATCTCCTCCTCTTTTGTGAATATTGAGCAGAAGTATTCGTTCAGTATCCCTGCTTTTTCACTGTCCCTCTCTACTCACCCCCCGTCCTTTCTATTCAGCCTCACTATCCCTCCCTTTGTCTTTCTGCACTCCCTGATGTACCTATAAAAGGTTTTATCCCCTTCTTAACTGAGTTGGCTATCTTTTCCTCAGTTTGGGCCTTTGCTATTATGAGTTTCCTCCCTGCTTCCTTCTTCCTTAACTGGTACAGTTCTCTGTCCTTCTCCTTCTGTGTTTCCTTATACTTACTAAATGCTTACTTTTTCTCTCTAACCTTCCCTGCCAACTCTTTTGAGAACCATAGTGGCTTTTTCTTTTGTTTTGATTTATTTGCTTCACACAAAGGCTTGTTGCCTCTGTGATGGCAGTTTTGATGTTTCCCCATTGTTGCTTCACCCCTCCTTCTAGTCTGATTCCATTCCTGCATCTAGTGCGGCATCTCCTAACACTGTATACTGGTTCTGTAATGGAAGGCTGGATGGTTCTGCCACTGATTTTGTCATGTTCCTAAGTCTCAGACTGCTGTGCCTGTTGGAAAACTTAGTGAATACCTCTTCTGGAGGTAACGGTGGGGGCATCGAGGTAGAAGTTGAGGCCTTGACTGGTTCTGGAGGGTTAGGTCCCACCAAGGCCAAGCCTTCAGAAGATTCCACCATGTCTTGGTTTTCTTTTGATGGCCCTTGTGCAGGTTGCTCTGTCTGTTTGATCGGAATGCTAGGTGGATTCCGATTCTGGTGGTGGTGGGGGTCTCTGCCTTTGTGCTGCCCTCACCGCTGTATTAATATAAAAGTCTTGAATACAGAAATCCCCATTAGTGGTATTTTGAGCTGCCCAGGGAGACACTGTAAAAGAGCGGTTCTCTTCACACAATGAGCATTTGGGGGAATGGTGACAATCGGACAGTAAGTGCCTCAACTCGCCACGTTGAGCACATTTTAAGGTGTCACAAGTCCTGCTGAGATGTCTTCCTAAGCCACATTTATAGCATCGGCGGGGTTGACCTGGATAAAATGTGAACCCTTTATCTCGCCCCAGATAAAAACAACTAGGGAAATGTTGCAACTCTTCCTCGGATTGCGTCAAGTTTACTTTGTATTGCCATCCCCCAGTCCAGAATCCCTCAGAGCCAAGGATGGGCTCAGGATTCCCTTGTGTCTTGCATTTTTTCTCAAGCTAGTATAATTGGAAACAACATGAAGTCTTGCTGTATTCTGACATATGCAGTTAGGTCCTGCCTTTCAACTGCCTCAGAGAACAGAGTTAAACTTTCCATGGCCAGCATGGAATGTTCACAGTGAGCTCGGCTGAAGCCCCTGTCTGCTGTTGTTTAAACTCCAACTATCAGATTCTTTACTCTACCTCACTGAACAGTTGCTCCGGAGATTTCTCCTTTGCTCGGTTCAAAAAAGTCTGTTAAAGTGTTGTTTTTGCGCTCGGTTTCTGCCAAATTGCTGCTACCGATCTGTCGGTTTAAGTCTCTGTCTGTGGTACCGTGAGTACTAGATAGGTTTTCTTTATAGTTTCTGTGTGGAACTTGTAAATTGTGGATCGGTTCGGCTGAACCGATCAGTTTCAGGTAAAAAAGTTTGTGTATTTACTTACAGTGTGGTAACTGGTTCGTATCGGTTCTAAAAAAAACAGATTTTATTACGTTTTTTCCAAGACCCGTGACACGGTCAGGAACTGATAGGGGAGTCTTGCCCGGCGGATTGCGGAAAAAAGGGTAAGTTTTGGTTAGGATTGGCCATGTCTGAGAAACCCAAGAAAAAAACTGGGCCCACTGGGTTTCAACACTGCAGTGTGTGTGGGGAAGTCTTTGCTAAGGCTGATCCCCACACCACCTGTGTTTATTGTCTGGGGTTTGACCACCTTGATTCAGACTGCCAAATTTGTAAGAATTTTCCCAAAGCTACCCTGGAAAAGAGATTAGGTAGACTGAGGGAAAGGGAGGCCGAGAAGTCCGCTGACCTGGATGGCCAGCCCAGTTCGGTTCCGACCAAACCAGAAGGAGTGCCCTCTGACCAGGGCGATACTTCTTCGGGCAAAAGGAGAGCCGATTCTGAGGAGTCAGTTCCGGTAAAAAGAAAAGATAAATCGTCCGGTTCGGACCCAGAAATTCATACTCTGACCGCCGATGAGATAGCCAAGGCAATAAGAATAGTGCAATCGCTTACTTCGGTTCCAGCTGAACCGGCACCATCTGGCAGGGACTCGGTTTGGTCGGTTCCCCCGGTTCCGGATTACAACTTGGAAGAATTTTATGAACCGGATGAGGAGGAGGGAGAGTATGGGGATGATGATGTTGATTATGAAAGTCTGGATGTGACAGACCTTCAGGTGTTTCTTCTCCTAGGCTTTCTGAGTCCCCTTCTCACTTTGTTTTACAAAAAAGTGGCTGAAACCCTCCAGCTTCCTATGGAAGAAGCAGTAGAGGATCAGGAGGAGCCTGATTTTGCTGAAATTATGGACATCCCAGAGTCCAGGAGACTGTCTGTTCCCCTCCACAAATCCTTTGGGGAAACGGACACATAAAATTCTTTAGACTCCTAATTCCATACCTCCTGTGGACAGATGAATGGACAAGAGGTATACTTTGTCAGGCTCAGACACGGAGTTCCTTTCCCAGCAATGCAGCCATGTTGGGGTAGTGCAGGCTGCTGCCTGTGATAAGGCAAATATACCCTTGGCATCACACCCCCCAGATAAGGACTCCAGGAGGATTGATGCCATGGCAAAGAAACAGTACATGGCAGCATCTTTGGGGCTCAAGCAGGCTAACTTTATGGCCTACACAGCTAGATACCAGAAGTCTAGGTGGGACACTGTGCTGGCTCTGGCTAAACAGGCCCCTGACCCGCTGGCGAAGGAGCTGGAGCAGGTGGCTGCAGATGAGACTGAGGCATCCAAAGTACAATTTCATGCTGCTGTGGACTCCAGTGATGTTTCATCAATCAAGAGTCATGGCTACATCTGTGGCTCTTCAGAGGATGGCTTGGCTCAGATGTACTAGCCTATCACAGGATACCCAGGCTAAGGCCATGGATTTCCCCTGTTGTTGGTAATTCCCTGTTTGGGGAGCAGAGAACTACATGAAAAAGATGGACGAGTACAGGACCACTTTTAGGAGTGCTCAGGCCAAAGAAAGGCAAGTCACTCCTCAAAGGCAGCAGTCCAGGGGCAGGGGCAGGCCTTTCCAAAGGCCTTTTTACCAAGCTCAGGCCTCCTCTTCTTATTCTTAGAGGGGGTTCTTCAGAGGGAGAGGCAGACGGGGGATGAGCAGGCCTGCATCCACCCCTCAGCCTAAAGCCCCTGCCAAGCAGACACCCTGATGGGTCTGTCCGGGCTGATTCTCCAGTACCAGTAGGGGGCAGGCTGGCTTACTTTGTCCAGGACTGGAAGTCTCTGACATCAGACAAGTGGGTCCTGGAAGTAGTAAGCCAGGGACTTGTTCTCAGCTTCAAAAAATTTCCCAAGATGAGAAGCAGATCCTTTCCACCTGCAAATCCATCAGAGACCCTTGCCTTAGAGGCAGAGGTTTCTTCCCTCCTAGCTCTCAGAGCTATAGAGAGGGTTCCAACCCTACACAAGGGCAAAGGATTGTACTCCAGGTACTTCCTAACCCCCAAAAAGACAGGAGAATGGCGGCCCATCCTGGACCTAAGATATCTGAACAAACACCTTTTAAAACCAAAATTGAAATGGTGACTCTGGAAATAATCTTTCCTTCTCTAAGGCCAGGGGACTGGCTAGCCTCCCTGGACCTCAAGGATGCCTATTTTCACATTCCCATCAGGTGCTCCCATAGAAAGTACCTCAGATTCGAGTTGCCCTCAGGCCACTATCAATTCAGAGCAATGTCCTTTGGCCTAACATCAGCCCCAAGGGTTTTCACAAAGTGCCTGGCAGTAGTGGTTGCTTTCCTAAGGAGGAAAAAGATCTCCATCTTCCCATACTTGGACGACTGGCTCATAGTAGGTCAGTCTCCAGACCAAGTCAAGTCACATTTGCAAATAACTCGGCAAGTGTTCACTTCCTTAGGATTCCTTCTCAACCTTTCAAAGTCTGTTCTCGAGCCAGTACAGCTCCACACCTTCATTGGGGTGGAGCTAGATACAATAAGGGCAAGAGCCTTCCTTCCCCTGGACAGGGCAAGGACCCTTATGGAACTGGCCTCTTCATTCACCCTACAGGTGTCTCAACCAGCAAGGCATTTCCTTCCGCTTCTGGGCCACATGGCAACTTCCACAGCAGTGGTCCAGGGAGCAAGATTCCAGATGAGGGACATTCAGTTCCACTTAAAAGCCTTCTGGTCCCAAAGAAAGGATTCCCTTACCAAACTAGTCCCAGTGACTCGAACACTGATCCAGGCCTTGCAGTGGTGGCAGGATCAGGACAATTTGAGACAAGGAGTTCCTTTTGTTACTCAGTCTCATTCAGTGATACTCACCACAGATGGTTCCCTGCTGGGCTGGGGAGCCCATCTGGGGGATCTTACCACCCAAGGGCTGTGGTCACCTCGGGAATCTCTGCTTCATATCAGTCTCTTGGAACTCAGAGCAGTGTTTCTGGCACTGCAAGCCTTTTCCAAATCTGTACAGAACAAGGTGGTCCAGGTCAGAACAGACACCACCACCACCACCACCATGTGGTAAATCAACAAGCAAGGAGGCACTGGGTCTGCGGGCCTTGCGCACAGAAGCAATGAAGTTGTGGTCCCCGGCTTATTCCCTGCAAACCTCTCTGATAACAGTTCACCTCCCAGGGAAGGACAATGTCCTAGCAGATGCTCTGAGCAGAATATCCCAGGGCCATCACGAATGGACCCTAGATTCCCCTAGTTTTGAAAGTGATTTTCTCGAGATGGGGCACTCCACAGATCTTTTTGCAGCCCCAGACAATCACCAACTTCCTCTCTTCTGTTGCAGACCCCCAGTCTTGGGCTCAGTCCCCCTGGATGCTCTGATCCTGAATTGGGAAGGGACATTTCTGTATGCTTTCCCCCCCCCTTCCGTCTCCTGTTCAAAGTGTTAGTCAAGATAAGGTCACAACCATGCAAAGTGATTCTGATTGCTCCAGATTGGGCCAGACAGCCCTGGTACCCCCTGTTGCTGTCCTTAGCAGTCCACCTTCCCCATCTCTTCCCAGGAATTAGAACCTGTTGACATCCTCTAAGGGGAGGATTTGGTACCCGAACCTCTGGTCTCTCAATCTCAAGGCATGGCTCTTGAAGAGTTAGAGTTTGCTGACCTGCATCTTTCCCAAGGGGTTCTGGATATCCTTAAGGCTTCTCTAAAGCCTTCCACCAGAAAGACTTAAAATTCCAAATGGAAAAGGTTCACTATTTGGTGTTCTAAGAAGACTATTTCTCCAGATTCTGCTGGGTTGCCTACGGTTCTGGACTATACGGTCCATCTCAATGACCTAGGCCTTAGGTCAGCTATACTTAAAGTGTATTTGGCAGCTGTATCTGCTTTCCTGTCAGTAGGCAAGCCTTCTCCTCTGTCAGCCCATCCTGTGTTTTGTAAGTTCTTCAAGGGATTGCTGCACACCAACCCCCCCCCCCCCTTTAGGGACCCTGCTCCTGCTTGGGACCTTAATGTTTGCATTGCTCAGCTTATGCAACCCCTTTGAGCCTCTGTCCTCTGCAGAGCTTAAGTACTTGACTTGGAAAACTGTGTTTTTGGTGGCCATTACCTCTGCCAGGCGTATCAGTGAATTGCAAGCCCTGTCAGTGGAACCCGATTTCATCTCTTTCCATAGAGATAAAGTGGCCATAAGAACTAACAGGAAGTTTTTGCCTAAAGTGGTTTCAGATTTCCAACTCAACCAGTCTGTGTGTCTCCCTGTTTTCTTCACTGACCATTCCTCCTCTGGAGAGAGGAGGCTGCACAGCTTAGATGTTAAAAGGGCCCTCAGCTACTACATAGAGCGCACCAAGGGTCACAAGTTTGAGTCCCTCCAGTTGTTCCTCACGTATGGAGAAGTTGGTAAGGGCAAACCTGCCACTAAGAGATCTATTGCCAGGTGGATTGTTTCTCGTATACAATTCTGCTATGAAAAACTGGGTAGAACTCCACCCTCAGGCCTGAGGGCTCACTGTACTAGAGGTACAGCGGCCTAACAGTCCATATATAGAAACATAGATTTTGACGACAGATAAGGGACGCTTGGCCCACCCAGTCTGCCCATTTCCCTACCTAATGGATAAGCTGGAGATCCTAGTTAACCAGCAGCCACTTCTTCCTACCCCACCCCTAGAATTGCCTTATGACTGTCCCATGCATGCTTGAATTCTACCACTGTTTTGTCTCCACAACCTCTTCGGAGGCCGTTCCATGCATCCACAACCCTCTCCGTGAAAAATACTTCCTTAAATTACCTCTGAGCTGCCCTCTATCTTCAAATTGTAGCCCTTGTTCTTGCACACTCTTTTTGTGAAGATGCTACCTTCTTGGACTTTGTTGATTCCCTTGAGGTACTAAAGTTTCTGTCATGTCCCTCCTCTCCCTTCTTTCCTCGGCCTTCATACATATTAAGCTCCTTAAGTCTCTCTTCATATGTCTTCCAGTGCATTACTCTCTGGATATCCAGGCTAGGAGTGATGCTCGGTTTGGCATAGCAGTACTTCAGAGCCTGTTTCCAAAGTAGGTTCTGTCCCTCCTCCATGGAGGTACTGCTTGGTAGTCTGCATATGTCAGAATACAGCAAGACTTCATGTTTGAAGAAAAAATTACTCACCTAAGTAATGTTGTTTCTTCTAAGGGAGTCTTGCTGTATTCTGACCTCCCCCCTGCCTCCCCTCTCAGAACCTAGTTTTTGGGATGTGGGTGGGCAGGAGCAGTGTTGGCACCCTGGAGGTGTCCCTTTTTCGCCCTCCTTTATTTTGGGTGAGTGTTGTGTTTTGGGATGTGTTTTGTTTTTGGGGTTTTCTGATTTGAGTCTTTGCTTTGAAACCAAAAAACCCTTTTATATAAATATAGTTGCCAGTTGGCTAGTTTGAGTTTTACAGTTTCCACACAGAACTTCTAGTGAGTATTGCTTGTAAACATCAGATGGTTGGAGTTTAAACAGCAGACAGGGGCTTCAACCGAGCTCGCGCTGAACATTCCATGCTGGCCATGGAAAGTTTAACTCTTTGTTCTCCAGGGCAGTTGAAGGCAGGACCTAACTGCATGTGTCAAAATACAGCAAGACTCCATTAGAAGAAACAACGTTACTAAGGTGAGTAATTTTTTCATATCTACCACGTTCACCCCCTCGTTTCACAACAATACTGTAATGACTTTAAAGGATTGCTTCGTGAGGGGTATGGCCTGAAAATGGTACCATGCAGGGTTCGTTTCTATTAATGCATATTTCATCCAAAATGTATTTAGAAAGTCTGGTGTTCTAAAACTAATCGTAGGTATTGTCCCCAGGGGTGTGTATTAAAGCGTACACCTTGCTCGGGTAGAATCCCAACATCTGATGAGCAAGACTTTCTCCTCAAAAAAAGTTCCGGCATATTATCAGTAGGCCCCAAAAATCTCAAGCTCACAGCATTCCTGCATATTGCCAGAGATACCAGTTTATGGAATAAACTCACAGACGTTGGAGTTGTTAAAGTAGGCTGTTCTCCCTCCGAATGTGAGGGAGCAATGGAAATCTGTTCAGCCTGAGAGGGTAAGAAATCTTCAACTATTGTGGGTACATTCAGGAAATCTTCCTGGGATAAACCCTCAAGAGGTGAAAACGAGACAGGACTTTCTACTATTGGGTCTGTCCGTGTTCCTCACAACTCCATACCATCTCCAGCAGCAACTATGGTTGGAGAGATGGAAGTCACTGTATGTGTATCCACTGTATTGGGAGGTAGCCTACGTTTTAGTGCCTGATTGGGCTGCACACGAGCAACATCATCTTCACTCCCCACCCCAGAGTCCCCCTGGAATCGGGATTAGAGGGTAAGCTACCCATTGCCCTTTCTCTGTCTGGATCCAACCTGCTCCTTCCAGGGCTATTTTAGGGGACCACTGTGGCTGGACATCTCCTGCTGGTAAGTCAGATGTCTAGGGTGAGAGACTGCCACCTTCATTCCCATCTGGGACAATACAGATGAACATTTTAGATCCAGTACCTGGAGTTGCAGATGGAGAATCAACTCTGGTTGTTTCCTTTTCTTTGGCTCATCCTCTGCTTTAACCTGAGCCAATCTAAACTCTTCAGCTGCTTCCTCCATGATCCATGGTTTTTCTTCCAAAAGGAGCCTTATTGTGCTATTCTTACTCGACTCTGCAGCCAAAGCAGCATCCATGCATCCTTTCAAAGGACTCTCCGGTTGGTTTTCTAAATTCAGTAGACTCTCTGACGTCATTTTAGGCTGTGGGGTACTAAGTACACTATGCTGGCCACCTCCAAGGTGCATCCCAGCCATACCATTTTCCCCACTAGAAATTTGCTGCGACCGAGCCAGCATCCGACCTCCTCCACTATCTTCCTCCATCTGGGACCTGCTCTCTTTCGACTCTACATCACCACCTATTGAAAGAGTAGGGGACTTTCCCCAGTGTTCCGGCCAAATTTCCCCCATGCACTAAAAATGCATCCTACAGCTTAATCTGTTTCATACGAACATATGAAGAAGCCAGCAGAAGAAGGCCATTTGGTCTATCAAGTCTGCTTGTATTGCAGGGTCCACAGCTTGAGCTACTGTCCCTGTCCTCCCTCCCCACTCCTCCCATTCTCCCTACCCATGATCCTTACCTTCTCCCTATACCTATCCCAGCATCTCTTAAAGCTGCCCACTGTCTTCAACGAGATTACCTCTTTCGGCAGCGTATTCCCAGTGTCCACCACCCTCTCTGTGAAGAAGTGCTTCCTGAGCTCCCTCCTAAACCTCCCACCCTCCAGTTTAAGACTGTTCCTCTTCGTGTTATGATTGCCACTCAGCTTAAAGAGACTGTCCTTATAAACCTTATTTATCCCTCTCTAGTACCTGAAGGTCCCAATTATGTTTCCTCTCTCTCCTGTCTTCCAGGGAGTACATGTTCAGTGCCCTCAACCTCTTCTCGTATGCCTTACCCTGCTGACCCACTATCATCTTTGTAGCCCTCCTGTGGACATTCTCCAGTAGGTTAATGTCCTTTTTGAGGTGTGGGCACCAGTACTGAACTCCATACTGTAGATGCGGCCTTACCAGTGGCCTGTACAAGGGCAGTATAACCTCCTCTGTCCTACTACTGATCCCCTAGATATGCATCCCAGCATCTTGTTTGCCTTTGATGCTGCTTTCTTGTCCTTGTTTCATTTTGTTCACGTGGTTACCATCTGTGTCCCCGAAAAACCGGTTTGCCCTGAAAAAGGAACTTCTAGTCTCTGCGGGCCTACCCAGTCAACAAAATTCATTAAAATAATATCGGGAGGCCAAAACTGCAGTTTGCCAGTGTGGCGGCCAGCTTGGTACAAACCATGTAGTAAGTGTGGTGGCCAGCTTGGAGAGGTTTTTAAGCACAAAATTGCTTATACTGCTGTAGATACATATATTTCCTGATTTTCTGCCAGTATATCGCTAGTGCTCATTAAAATGGTGCATTTGGACAGGCGTAAGCCTCTTCATCATTTTTCCTATTTGCATCATGGAGTCTTAAATGCCTTGCCAAAGAAAACAAGCTCCAAGGCATCCAAGTGTCAAAAGTGCCAGGCAAGGCTCCAGTCCACTGTGTCTAGCTCCTAATATCTATCCTGCAACAAGGCTTCTTCCTTTAAGCAGAGCCAAACCCACGGGGTAGTAGAACAAAAAAAGGGGGCACCCCAGATCTATAACTCAGTTCTGGGCCACAAGGATTTACAGGTGTCCAAACACAGGTCACTTCAGTACCCGCCTGACCTCAGTGTGGAATCCTTGCATGCTGAATTAAAGGAGACAACGTCTCTGTGCTCCCAGCCAACAAATGCCACACTAGGCTCTGGTCCTTTGTGGCTGGCTCCTGTTGTTAAGGATCTGGTCTTTTAGGAGTCCAGTATTTCTCTTAACTGAAGTCTGAGTTTGAATTAGCGGAGACTTGGGTAGGTTCAGAAGGATGCCCAGAGAAAGGAGCAAGCTACTTGGACTGCTGACTCTGAATGGATTCCTTATGAGTCAGTTATGGTACAGGAAGACCTAAGGCCCCTTGCCTTACTTGGGTGCACTGCTAGAATGCGAAGCTAATGGTAACGACATGTGGCATTGATGCAGGCACAAGTGGCAAGATCCTGAACTGGAACAGATCGAACCCCATACAGAATCTGAGATATTTGCAGTGGCTTGGTCTGGTTGTGATATGCACATGCTCATCCTGTATATCCAGTGAAGCTAGACAGTTTTGCTTCTTCAGATACGGCAGAAGGGATCCTTTAGCACCATTCTGAATGTCCTTAAAGACGTTCAGATCCCTGATCGGATGTACAATGACTGTCTTCTTGGGCACTAGGTTCTGACTCAGACCACTGGAGGGATGGATCAGTCCACTAATCTGCTGGTTCCCTCTGAGACCTGCCGCTGGATCCCCCCACAAGCAGTCTCAGTTCTAATCCGGGGGTCGAGAGTTTCCCGGCAAAGTCTGTGCTCCCACTCTCCACATCCTGGGAAGTGGCGCTGCCATTATTCGTCGTCGTCCTCCTATGAGGAGAGGCTTCGGCACAAGTTGCGTCAACGCTACAAGGATGTTATGTTGCATCAGCTGGTGTTCTCCGGTATGAAGCTGGTTCTGGCTCCTACATAGGCCATCACTTGGCTTTCACCTCACCAGCCGATACCTTCTCCCCCTCAGGAGCCGACCAAGATGGTCCTGGGTTGGCCAACCCCAGCGTCTCCACAGATTCCTGTGGAGTCGCCACCTATATAGCAGAAATCCGGTGCTCCAACCAAGGAGTCTGGCCGGCTAGGGGCTTCCCCATCAGCTGTCAGTCACCGTGACTCCTGACCGTCCACGGAAGGTCAGCAGGCACTCTGGCGGTCGACTCCTCTTTGATGAAGATTCCGAGTTGGAGGGTTCCTTCTTGTACTCCGTCTGGTCGACGTGGAGTCAGTTGGGGTCTCTTGCCGGATGAAGGCCCTACTTCCTTTGTGGGTCTTCTCCACCTGATCTGAGTCCATGGGTATGAAAACTGAGCCTGTCCAGAAACGGGCTGAATACCTCTTGGCCGAGATCCTGGACTGGGGAGATTCTTTTGGGGAGGCCTTCACGGTGGCAGAGGCCATCCTTGTCCCTGCCTTGGAGCTTTGACAGTGCCCCGCTTCCTGCCCTGCACTGTCTACCCAGATGGCCCACAAGTACGCGGTCCCTACCGGTTCCCTGTCTGGAGTCACAGAACACTCTCGGCTGAGGGTTTGACAGATGATTCTGTGTTCAGGTGCTCTGGCAACACTGGGGACGTAAACAAGCTGCCTGATAGAGTTCAGGAAACTGAACCATGCAGCTAAAAAGGCCTACACTGCCTCTTCCCTTGGCTTGTGCCAGGCGAGCTCGGTCT
Organism: Neoceratodus forsteri; assembly: GCA_016271365.2. Taxonomy (NCBI): domain Eukaryota; kingdom Metazoa; phylum Chordata; order Ceratodontiformes; family Ceratodontidae; genus Neoceratodus; species Neoceratodus forsteri. The sequence goes on from JADMNL010000027.1 coordinate 213,072,619, forward strand.
TTCTCATGGCTCACTTCTCCCATGACCTATTGGGCACCCTGGATGAGGTGCTTCCTCATCTGCCAACGGACCTCCAGACCACGGTCAAACAGGTCTGGGACCAGGGCTGGGCTGTAACAAAGCAAGAGCTCCAGACAGTCATGGACAATGGGGACTCCTGTGCCTGCTCTGTGACTGCTTTAGTGGCCATGCGCTTCAGGGCTTGGCTGTGAATTTCTGCCTTCACGGCAGATACCCAGCACAAGCTGGCGGATGTCCCTTTCCTGGGCACTGACTTGTTTGGGCCCGAAGTCGAGGGCCACCTCACCCGCATTGAGAAGTCCAGCGCCACCTTGAACACGGTGACATCTGTTCAGAGGAGCCCCAAGGGCTCCAAGTAGCAGAAAAATGCCCTTTCGGTCCACTTCCACTCCTGTGGCCAAACCAGCCCAGCCCCAAGCTGGGCAGTAGGCTCAGGCCTCGCAACCTCTGCCCAAGTCGGTGGCCTTGGTCATCCACAAGCCTGGAGGGAGAGGTCCCGGCGGTGCCTCAGCTGGCCCCTTCTCCTCTTCCAAGCCTGCCTAGTGACAGGATGAGGGGTGCCTCTCTCATGCCTGTCACGCCTCCCCTGGGTCCTCCCATGGGAGGTTGGCTCTGCCACTTCCTTTCCACCTAGTCCACTGTCACCACAGACAGGTGGGTTGTCAAAGTGGTCGGTCAGGGTCTGCCTCTGGAGTTCTAGCAGTACCCTCCTTGCCGAGTCTGCGCCCCATGGAAGGACTTGGTATCCGCAGACATTCTGTTGGTCCTTCAGGACATTACCCTGCTCCTCCACATGGAGGTAGTGGTTCCTGTTGCGGATCCTCTGGAACACCCAGGGTTTGTTTCCAGGTACTTCCTGGTGCCAAAGTGGACAGGGGGCTGGTGATCCATTCTAGATCTGCACAACCTGAACAAGTTTCTCAAGTTGCACACCTTCAGGATGGTAACTGTCTCTGAGATCATTCCATCTCTGGAGCAAAAACATGTGGTTCTGCACCCTTGATCTTCAGGATGTGTTCTTTCATGTTTTGATCTGTCTGTCTCACAGAATTTTTCTCCACTTCTGAACAGAGGGAGCCCTCTGCGAGTTACAGGCCATGCCATTCGGCCTGTCCTTGGCCCCCAGGGTCTTCACTAAGTGCATCGCAGTGTTGGCAGCTTACCTGAGGCTCCGAGGGGTTTGGTTTTACTCCTACCTGGATGACTGGCTGATCATGGGTCCTTCCAGGCAGGAGGTGGAGCAATCCAAGGACCTGGCCCTCCAGACCTGTCTCTCTCTTGGCCTCCTGGTCAACAAGACCAAGTTGGAACTTGTGCCCCTTGCAGGTGATTAGCTTCATCGGGGCAGAGCTTGACTCTTGCAGAGCCAGGACTCTGCTTTCGGCAGACAGGGTGGAAGCTGTCTCCTCCTTTTCCCGCTCATTTCTGGTTGGGCAGTTGCGCCCTGCCCATGACTTTCTGCAACTGCTGGGTTACAGGGTGGCCTTTACCAGCGTGGTCCAGTGGGCCTGCTGGAGAATGCGTGCTGTGCAGTGGGAGCTGGCCAACCAGTGGTCTCAGTGCAGGGGTCACTTCAACCAGCTGGTCACTGTGACCCAGTGGATGTGGGATGCTCTCCATTGGTGGTTAGTCCCGGAACATCTGCAGGAAGGGATCCTGTTTGTCCGCCCAGAGTCGATGGCCATCCTGATGACTGACGCCTCTCTCATGGGCTGGAGTGCCCATCTGGGGGAACACAGATGAGTCCATGGGCTCTGGACCCCCGAGGAGTCCCGATGCCACATCAACCTACTGGAGCTCCGAGCAGTTCAGGTGGTGCTGACTGCCTTTGCTCCTCACATTTGGGGTCAGGTGGTCCAGGTCCAGACAGACACCATGACCATGTACTACCTCAACAAACAGGGTGGGACACGCTCCCTGCCGTTGTTCAGGGAAGCTCTCCGAGTTTGGACCCTCGTGCATAGCCTGGGGGCCGATCTAGTCATCCATGTGGCAGGGGCCTCCAATCAGCTGGCAGACGTTCTCAGCCGTGTGAGCAAGGTATCTCACGAGTGGTCTTTCCACCCAGAGGAAATGCACTGTCTGTTCTCCCAATGGGGCACCACTCAGGTGGGCCTGTTTGCCTCCAGAGAGAATGCCAAGCTCAGGCTGTTTTGTACCTGCCCCCCTCAGCAGGGAACACCGCATGGCGATAACTTCTTGAGGCCCTGGACCCCAGGCCTCTTCCATGCCTTCCCTCCATTCTCCTTGATCCACAAAGTGCTGCTCAAGGCCAGGAAGGACAAGGCACAGGTGATCCTGATGGCTCCAGACTGGCCACACCAGTTCTGGTACCCTGATTTCCTCAGTCTCAGCAGCAGGCTCCCAAGGTGTCTTCCTTGCTGTCAGGACCTGCTCTCCATCAGTTGAGAAGGTACTCCATCCAGACCTTAAATCCCTGCACCTGACAGCCTGGTTTCTGAGCAGCTAGAGTTGCAGGCTTTGGGTCTTTCTGAAGATGTCCTCACTGTGGTGGAGGCATCTCGGAAGGAGTCAACCAGGAAATGCTACGCCTTCAAATGGAAGAGATTCTCCATTTGGTGTCGGAGCAAAGGGTTGGACTCACTGTCCTGTCCAGTGGCTAGCTTCCTTGATTATCTGTGATCCCTTTGTGCCGGGCCTTCAGTCGATGACCCTCAAGGTGCACCTGGCAGCCATCTCTGCTTACCGGGCGTGGGCTGGTCAGCAGTTTCTGGCACAGGAGAAGGTGGTCTGGCTTTTTTTTTTTCTTTTTTTTCAAAGGCCTTGACCACATTTCCCCTCCAGTGTATGAACCATCACCACCGTGGGACTTGTTGCTGGTTTTAGCATAGCTCATGGGCAAACCATTCGAACTGATGCACAGGTGTGACATGTCTCACTTGTCGTAGAAGACTGCCTTCTTGTCACGTCAGCCAGAAGGATCAGTGAGCTCCAGTGCTTTTGGTGGAGTCTCCATACCTGGTCTTCCACAGGGACAGGGTTGTCCTGTGCCCAAACCCAAAGTTCCTTCCGAAGGTTGTGTTTGATTTTCACCTTGATCAGGTGATTAATCTTCCGGTGTATTTTACCAGCCACACTTCGGAGGCTGAGCACAGGCTCCATACTTTGGATCTGTAGCTAGTGCTTGCTTACAATAAAAAGTCTGTATAAGATGCCTAATTTGAAGGAAGTGAAAAAATTCTGTGTTCAGGAAATTGAACTGTTGGGCCAGCTTCTGAAAACTTTTAAATCCATTTCCCACTGAGGCATTCCATAAGCCTAACAACCTTGTGTCTTCCCTCTATATCCTTGATCCTTAGATGGGGCCAGGAAGGTAGCTTTTATTGCATGTTTGTAACCAGTGTGACAATGAGGTCCTCTTGTGGGACATGTACGAGCGCTACTGCAGTGTGATTAGGAACAGACTCCTCACTGAGAATTCCCTCTTTGATGTCACCTGCCTCTATGAGGTCAGGATTATATTCAAATTCATCATTCAGCAAAGCATTTGAGGTGGATTATATAGGCACAAACATAGCTGTGGAATTGGATACAGGGGCTTCTGACAACAGCACTGGTGGTGTCACATAGAAACATAGACTTTGATGGCAGATAAGGACCGCTTGGCCCACCTAGTCTGCCCATTTCCCTACCTAGAGGATAAGCTGCAGATCCTATTTAACCAACAGCCTATTTCTTCCTACCCCCACAAAAATTGCCTTAGATCTGTCCCATGCATTCTTGAATTCTCCCACAGTTTTAGACCCCACAACCTCCTCAGGAAGGCTGTTCCATGCATCCACTACCCTCTCTGTGAAAAATACTTCCTCCACATTGCCGTGAGCCGTCCCCCTCTATCTTCAAATTGTGTCCCCTTGTTCTTGCCATCTCTTTTTCTGAAAGATGCTACACTCTTGGACTTTGTTGATTCCACTGGAGGTACTTAAATGTTTTCTATCATGTCCCCCTCTCCTCCTTTCCTCAAGGGTATACATATTAAGCTCCTTTAGTCTCTTCTCTATGGCTTCTCTTGCAGACCCTGCACCATTTTAGTTGCCGTCCTCTGAACTGCCTCCATCCTGTCTATGTCCTTGCGGAGATGGGGTCTCCAGACCTGGACGCAGTACTCCAGTTGAGGTCTCACCAACTGTGTACAGGGGGATAACAACTTTCTGTTTTCTGCTGGTGATGCCTCTCCCTGTACATCCCAGTATCCCCCCAGCCCTCCCTACCGCCTTCTCACATTGCTTACCAACCTTAAGGTCATCTGATATGATTACCCCAGGTCCCTTTCCATTTTTGTTGTTGTTACTACCTCCCCCCCATTGTGTAATCTTCCCCTGGGTTTTGTTTTCCAAGTGCATTATTTTGCACTTCTTTGCATGAATCCAAGCTGCCATACTTATGACCATTCCTCCAACCTTGCCAAGTCCTTTCTCATCCTTCGCCTCCTTGTATATCACCCTGTTGCAGATCTTTGTGTCATCTGCAAAGAGGCATACTTTTCCTTCCAGTCCCTCTGCAATGTCACTTATAAAGACATTAAAAAGGACTGGACCCAGTACTGAACCCTGCGGTACCCCACTAGTAACCCCTCTTTCTTCAGAGTGGACTCCATTTACAATTACTTTTTGTGTCCTGTTATCTATCTAATGTTTTACCCAGGCTACCACCCTGGGACCAACTCCCAGACTGGTTAATTTGACTATTAATCTTTTGTGTGGGACTGTTTCAAATGCCTTGCTAAAGTCTAGGTAGGCCATGTCCACAGCTCCTCCCTGGTCTACTACTTTGGTCACCCAGTCAAAGAAATCAATTAGATTACTCTGACATGACCTTCCTGCTGTGAACCCATGCTGCCTTGGGTCCTGTGCCCCACTGGCCTCTAGGTACTCAACAGTTCTTTCCTTCAGAGGTGATTCCATCACTCCCTACCACAGAGGTCAAACTGACAGGTCTGTAGTTTCCTGCCTCTGTCTTGCTCCCACTTTTGTGCAGGGGAATCACATCTGCCTTCCTCCAGTCCTCATTCCATCTGGCCCCATTGCTTTGTCCACCTTCAGTTTTAGGAGTTCTTTCAGAACCCTTTCTTCCGTGAAAGGACTGGGATCAACCCCACTATCCAGAGTGTTTCTGTTAATTGGATTAGGCACCTCCCCTTTTTTGAATATTGAACAGAAGTATTCATTCAGTATCCTTGCTTTTTCACTGTCCCTCTCTGCCCACCCACAGTCTATTGTATTCAGCCTCACTATCCCTCCCTTTGTCTTTCTACGCTCGCTGATGTACCTATAAAAGGTTTTATCCCCCTTCTTAACCGAGTTGGCTACCTTTTCCTCAGTTTGGGCCTTTGCTATTCTGACTACCCTCCCTGCTTCCTTCTGCCTTAATTGGTACAGTTCTCTGTCCTGCTCCTTCTGTGTTTCCTTATACTTCCTAAATGCTATCTTTTTCTCCCTAACCTTCCCCGCCACCTCTTTTGAGAACCATAGTGGCCTTTTCTTTCGTTTTGATTTGTTTATTTGCTTCACACAAAGGCTTGTTGCCTCTGTGATGGCAGTTTTGATGTTTCCCCATTGTTGCTGCTCCCCTCCTTCTAGCCTGTTTGCTAGTGCTTTTCTAAGGCACTCTCCCATCTTGCCAAAGTCAGCCCTCCTGAAGTCCAGAACCTTCACTTTTGTATGGCTTGACTCTGTAGCTGAGTTTATCATGAACCACACTGTTTGGTGGTCACTTGTTCCCAAATGGCTACCCACTTCTAGATCTGAGATCCTCTCACTGTCCCCATTTGAGAGTATGAGGTCTAAGATTGCTCCCTCACGAGTAGGTTCCAAAAATAGCTGTCTGAGGCATGCCACCTGAAGGGCATCGAGAATGGCCCTGCTTTTGGATGTGGCTGCAGCAAAGGTGCTCTAGTTGACATCTGGCATATTAGGGTCCCCCATCAACAGTATCCCTGTCCTTCCAAGCCATGGTGCCAGGTAGGCACCTTACTTCCCTCTCCCCTTCCTCCCCCAGTTCTACCTTCCTAACAGTGGAGTCCCCACCAGGAGTTGTTTCCTTCCCCTGTGGGGTCCCATGCCACCCTCCTGTGGGTCTTCCTTGTGGAGGTTCCCAGCATCCTCCTTGGTCTCCACTATGGGTGCCTCCATAGAGGAACCACACTTTTCCAGAATGGCATAGAAATTGTGGAGAGGTACAACTGGAGGGATGTGCCTCTGTTCCACCACCCTCATCCTCCCTGAGCCCACTGTGGTCCAACCTGTTCTATTTCTTAGCAACCTCTGAGGCAACGACAGTGACCCTGGAGGTCCCTCGGTGGGAGAGGAGGTCCCACAAATCCTGGCCAACTCAGCCTGGAGATGTGCAGCCTCCTCTCTCAGCCCAGAGAGGTGCCTGCAGACGGGACACCAACGCATCCTCCAGAATGTCTCCCGGAAGACTGCTGCACCACAGCCACTGCACTGCACCACTCCCATCATGTCTTATTTCTGGCCCCCTAATTGTTGTTTGGAATACTTACTCTTTCCTGAGTTTGTTTCTTTATTTTTCTTTTCTGTCCCTACTTACACCTCTGTGCCCTTTTAGCTCCTGATCTTCCTGTTCTGAGACTAAAAGTTCCTATATTTATTAGTAGTTTCCTTACTTGCTCAGAGTCAGACCTCCAGCAGCTATGAATTGGCATCTACAGTGATGAAGGCGCATTTCTGCACTGATGTCTGTACTCCTGGTACTGGTGGAGGGATGGTCCTAAACCACTACTACATGGTGGCTGTCCCCCTTCCAAACTGCTTTGTGGAACATGTTCACCTTCACCTTCAGGTCATGGCAGACAGTGTGATCAAAATACCTGACAGGGACAGTGTCCAGGGTAATGACAGTACAGAAACTATGACCTCCATCTCTGGTGACCTGGAAACTGAGTGGCGACTTGTTGACCCGGAGCAGTACTGGCATCCCTTTTTCGTGTAACACGAGGTTGACAAGGAAGAAACGTTTCTTGGAGAAGTTGACGCTGAGCATGACTGAGGCTACTCAATCTTCTTGAGGTCTCTGTCTACAAATCCTGTCCTGGCTAGTCTGTGGTCATTGCCTTACAGTCACCAGACACTTGGCATGGAGGCCCTGAGCTGCAATTTTGTTTCCACAACAGCAAGATCCTTACCTGACATAAGTCATCGAGTGAAAACTTGAACCAGGCTGCAGTGGCACCGAGGGCTAGATATTTATGGCATCCATTTGTAAACACTTAGCAGTGGGGGTCTGTGGGAAAAATGTCTGCCAGATGCATATCGCATTTGGGGGATACTGGAGTGTATTTGATTGTTGTTGGTGTGGAACTTTGTGAATGTGAGAACACTGGAGGGGGTTCTGGTTACAAGCAAATGTGTGTACAGTTTTTATGCAAACAAAATGCGTAAAAGAACCAGTTAATCTATACAATTGAGCAAATGGATGTTTAATGAGACCTAGTCAAGATTGAGTAGAAAAAAGGGTGACCTGTGTTCGAAAGGGAGAGTTGGGACCAGACTGGTTGTATGTGAGACAGAAGGGAAGGATGCTGGGATGATCAGGAACTCCAAATGGCCAAAGGATCTTTTTTTTTTTTTTTTCTTCTCTCTCCTGTAAAGCTTTTTCTCTAGGCATATGATGCAGGCTGTCTGTCAGCCCTGTCCCTGGCTGGCACCCGCCCCTATGCCCAAAGTTCCGTGGGTTGCCCCCAGGGCTGGGAAGGAGAGGTTGTCTCCCCCACCGGTGACTAGCATCCAGGATTGGGCTGGTAGTGTGTGTGGTGGCACAGGGATAGTAGGCAGGATTTCATGAAGCCTGCACTGACCATTTTCTGTTTTTCACCTTTTGGGGTCCCCTGCCGCAGTGGCATGTTAATGTGTGCATGTGGAGGCACACACACTCACTATGGAACCATAGCCCTTCCAGTGTCGGTGCTACCACTAGGCCTCCACCTGTTGGTAGCCAAGGGCTGAGTCTGTATGCCTTCTGACTCCAAGAGAGGAATGTTGTCTGGCAAATGTTTGGATTCCCCCGAGCTTGTTCATGAACTCGGATTGCGGGATGGTAGGAGATCAGGCACACAACGCCTCATCCCTCTGCACCACTGACTGGCTAGGCCAGAGGATCTTTGTGGTAAAACCCTGAAAGACTGTACCATTTATTGTTCTCCAGCTAAGATAATATCTTGCATGAGGAAAGCTAGGTTTTGTTTCTATATAAAGAACAGTTACATATTTACCATAACAGTAGATCTTTGAGAGAATCTCTTTCATCAGGTCACAACTTTGGAACTATACCCATGTCAACGGTAGGATCACATGGAAACTTTGCAAGCAGTCAGCCAGGGGCCACCCATGACAATGTCTGGTGTCAGCATTTACATAAATGTGGGTGGCTCCCTCCACTGTTCGCTGCCGGAGATCATGCTTGGAGAATCTCCCTCTAGGGAACCAGGAGAGACCCCCAGCACTCCACGTGTGAGGCAGTGTGCTAGAAAAAAAAACAGCAATGGAGACAGCCCCACAAAGATCCTTTGTCGCAACCCTGAAGAGGGAAGGAGGGTGGGACTGCATGACCTGATGAGTTTTGAATAGGTTGTCGACTACCATAGTCAGTAGTTCCCACTCGTGCATCTGGACTGTGATCTGCTTAGTTTGTCTGCCAAGACATTTTGGGTGCCTGGAACATGTACTGCTGATGATTCTTGACTGTGTTCCACAGCCCAATGCCAAACTCTCATTGCTTCCTTACACAGTAGGTAGGAATGAATCCCCCCTTATTTGTTGATCGAAGGTAACACACTGATATAGTCACTCTATATTAACAGGGAACCTTGGGACAAATGGTTTTGGAAGGTGTGGAGTCCGTATAGGACTGCTTTCATTTCCAGAACATTGATGTGCAAAGCACACTCCACCTGGTTCCACATTCCTTGTGTCTATAGAGGACTCAGGTGGGCTCCCTGTCCTGATCCTGAGGCAAGCATCTGTGGTGAGGATCTGATGTGGGATAGGAATGAAAAATGTGACACCCTTGAGCAAGTGGTTGCATTCCATCCACCACTTGAGTGCTTTGCACAAGGGAGATGTTACTAGAACCATCTGTTCTAAGGATGTGGCTGTGGTGTACATCCATACTTCTGGCAGAATTCCTTCCCCCTGTTAAGACTTGCCAGGTCTTCAGGCTGGCTTCTCCACCCACCTGGGTGGTATCCTCCTCAGCACCGTCCCGTGACGTCAGATCTTCCTTTCCGCTGGAAGAAAAAGGTTCCCCCCCATAGCGCTCCACGTTTGTGTAGGCCCTATCATTCTTTCGTTCTTCATTTGGTCTCTCAGTTTGTGATTTCACCGTCGTAGTGTGATGGACTCTGCTGATTCTAAGTCATTGCTCAGTTTCAGACGTCCATGCTGGCAGAAAACGTCATGCGCAGACCCTCACACCGCGTGCGTATATTGCCTGGGTCAGGAACGACTCCCAGGCTTGCAGCCTATGTTGCACTTTACACCCCTCCACTGTGGAGGGCTGGTATGCGTGACTTTTGCTTGGTCATCTGGATGAGTGGGACCCTCCCATTTGATCCAAGGACATCCGTTGGGCGGTCTCCACAGTGGCGGGGTCTGCCAACCAGTTAGCAACTTTCGAGGAAGCTGCAGCTCAGGCCACGGTGAGCGCTTTGTCAGAGTTCACGCTGATCCCTGTGGGCTTTGGCACCTCCTTCACAGGGGCATTCTGGAACTTATGCCATCCCTTCCTACCCTCAGAGAGGGTCCTTCCCATGGGCCCAAAAGTGGGTGTCTGATCAAAAGAGCAACAGCACATACGCATGGTCAAAATCTGAAGGGGCATTACTGAATGCATGGTTTCGTTTGTTTAATCCACTGTGGGTTTGGACTGCACTATTTTGTAGTGACTGTGCAATGCTGTTTTTGCCCATGCTATTTTTGACTTCATGTTATTGACCCAGTGCCGTCTTTGAAGAAGGACTCCAAGGAGAAGGCTAAGAAGTCCCACCGCAGGTCGTGGGACCACAAGCACTCTCAGGCTTCCGGTTCCTGCTCTTCTTCTTCGTTGACCTTCATCGATGAATCTGCTTTGGCCGATGCTTCTGTCTGGGCCGCTGGACCCATGGTGTCCCTGTGGGCTGAGACATGGCCTACCAGGCTGTTGAGATTTTCCTCGACCCATTGACACAGGAAGAGGGGGATACTTCCCTCTCGAAAACTCCAATCCTGCCTATCCAGTTTCAGAGTGGGTCGGATTAGCTTCCTGAGCCGGTCCCTAACCCTCAGGACCCTGAGCTTACATGGGACTCTTAAGTGTCCCATGCTGGTCCCAGTCTCCCCTTGCTGTCCGGTCTGCTGGTGATCGAGGTCAGGGTCCCACAGTTTGAGGTAGAGCCGCTCTCGTCAGGATTGCCAGGCTCACTCTCGACACTCTGGAAGCAGCACCACTATTCTTCCTCTTCTCCGGAGGACCGGCTCCACCACAAGTTGCGGTGGCTCTGTGAGGAGCTCATGTAGCAGCAGCTCCTTTTGGGTGCTGGGTGTAATCCAGTGCTGGCTCCTACCCTGGCACTCCCATGGCTACCGCCACCTTGGCCCAAAGCTGTTTCAGTTCAGCCACTTCCGGCCTCTCCACCCATTTGGGTGGAACCCCTGCTGCCTCATCTGAAGGATGGTCTCCATCCTAAAGAGCCCTCAGACTACTCCTGGGCTTCCTCGATGGCTGTAGGTTACAGTCACTCAGGCTTACGAGCCCTGCAGAAGTCAACAGAGACTCGGGGGGGGGGGGCAATCTTCGGAATTGGAGGCCTCCTCTATGCATTCCCACCCTATACCTAGAGTCAGGGAAGGATTTGTCGATGGACCATGGTTCAGCCACCTTTGGGGCCATGCTTCACGTTATTTCAGAGGCTACGGGGATCCAGTTGGAGCCCATTCAGAAACTGGCTAAGCATCCCATCACCAAAATCCTTGACTGGGAAGACTCCCCTGGGGTCGCCTTCCTGGTGGCTGAAGCCATTACTGGGCTCACGTTGGAGCTCTGGCAAAGCCCAGCCTCCTGTCCTATGCCACTGGCCCGTATGGCCCACAAGTAGGCGGTTCCTACAGGTTCCCTCACTGGGTTTTGCGGAACACCCTTCGGCCGAAGAATTGGTCCCTAATTTTGTGTTCAGGAAGACGGGCAATGTTGGGGATGTTGACAAGCCTTCTGACAAAGAAGAAATCGGATCATGCAGCCGAGAAAGTATATGTGGCTTCATCTCCTGGCTGATAGCCCACTTTGCCCATGCCTTGTTGGGTACCCTTGACCAGGTGCTCCCTCAGCTCCCAGCTGACCTTCAGATGACAGTCAAGCAAGTCTGGGATGAAGGCCATGCTGTGGCTAAACAGCAGCTCCAGACGGCCATGGACATAGGAGACTCCTGTGCCCGGTCCATGGCCGCAGCTGTGGCTGTGCTCCGCAGGGATTGGGTGAGGATCTCGACCTTCATGGCAGATGCTCAGCACAAATTGGCAGATGTCCCCTTCCTGGGTACCAGATTGTTCTGGCCAAGGGTGGATGGTAATCTCACCATAACTGAGAAGTCCAGTGCCGCCTTGGACTCCGTCACCTCTTCCCAAAAGGATGCAAGAGGCTCCAAACCCAAGAAGTCCTTTTGGCCCTACTCTGCCCCTGCGGCCAAGCTGCCCCAGTCACCAGCTGGGCACAGCAGGCCTGGGGTCCCAGACCTAAGTCTGTCACTTCCGTGGTCCGGAAGCTTGGCGGTTGAGGCCCAGCTGCATCCTTCGCATGCCCTATCTCTGCCTCCAAGCCTGCCCAGTGATGGGTCGGGGGATGCCCCCTCCCTGCCCATCTTGTTTCCCCTGAATCCTCCCATGGGGCCGGCTTTGCCACTTTCTTTACGTCTGGTCCAGTGTTAACATGGACAGGTGGGTGCTAGAAGTGGTCGACCAGGGTTTGCCCCAGGAGTTTGAGATTGTCCTGCCCCACTGACCCCACGCCCCTTGGGAGGATATGGTGTCCACAGACGTGGTGTCCATCCTTTGGGAGGACATCACCCAGCTCTTCCAGAAGGAGGTGGTGGTTCATGTCCTGGAACCAACAGCCAATCTAAGGTTCATCTCGAGATACTTTCTGGCTCCAAAATGGTTGGTGGCTGGTGGCCTATCTTAGATCTTCATGACCTGAACAAGTTTCTGAGGTTTCGCACCTTGAGGATGGTCACTCTGAACCAGATCATTCCATTCCTGGAGCAGGACATGTGGTTCTGCTCCCTGGACCTCCAGAACTCCTTTTTTCATGTCCCCATCCATCCATCCCACCGGCAGTTGCTCCAGTTTTGCATGGAGGGGACCCTCCATGGGTTTCAGGCCATGCCCTTTGGCCTCTTCTCAGCCTCCAGGGTCTTCATGAACTACATAGCAGTGGTGGCAGCCTTCCTGAGGCACCGAAGGGTCTGTGTGTACCTGTACCTGGATGATTGGCTAATGGCAAGCCCCGCGGAGGTGGAGTGGTCCAGGGACCTGGCCCTCCAGACCTGCTTGAGCCTTGGCCTCCTGGTCAGCAAGGCTAAGTCGGAACTCGTCCCCTTGCAGGTGATTCACTTCATCGGGGCAGAGCTCGACTCTTGCCGAGCCTGAGCCCAGCTCCCGGCAGACAGGGTGGAGGATCTCTCCTTTGCCTGATCATTTCAGGTTGGGCAGTTGTGCCCTGCCAGAGACTTCAGTCGATCTTTATTTATAAGTGCAGTTCCATAGATCAAAGTGCTGTACATTTTTGAAAAAATATTTAAGACTAACGAGAATAATTCTAATTGGAAAACTAAGAGTACACTCTAAGAATTGAGTTAGTAGTGACTTAACTAAATGTCAGCAACATCAAAAAAGCAATCTGAAATAAGTGTGTTTTTTTTTTGTTTTTTTTGCTTTTATTTCTTTATTCTCCTTCCTGTCCCCGGTGTCCCCCTCCTTCCGACTGCACATATCCCCGTAGCCCCCTTTTCAGGATCTGTCCCTAGAGTGCCATTACCTCTCCTTCTCCTGCACAGCGGGGTCTGTCCTAGGTGGACTCTCTGGATGGGGCAGTCTTCATCTAGGGACACAGAGACTACCATTTCCGCTTTTCTCCGCCCCCGCCCCTGGGCGCGGCACACAGGGCGTGGGCCTAGAAGGCGTGCCATGCGCCTCCCTCAAGCCCTAACGATGTCCCCCTCCCGGACTCGTAGCGAACCTCAACCCCTGAGCGCCGGTGCTCCCCACAGCATTCTCAGGGTTGGGGAATCCCGCCGAGGGAGAGCATCCGTTGGGATGCTCAATCCTCCCTCCCGGCCGACCCCGGCGACCCAAGTCCGTCCTCGAACCGGTCGCCGGCGTGGTACGAGCTGTGGCATCTAGCGCCTCAACCCTCAGCGCCACCGGCCGGCTAATAAGTGCGTTTTTAAAGCAGTTTTAAAGTTCTCAACTGTTGGACTCTCTCTGATCATCCGTGGTAAAGAATTCCACAGGGTGTGTGCCATGTAAGCAAATGAGTGATCCCCCAGAGGATGTAAGATGGACCCTGGGAACCTCTAGTAATCCTTTGTCAGAGGATTGGAGTGAACAGGGTGGGGTGGGGTGATGAGGATAGATTAAATCTTGGAGATAGTGTGGTCCCTGTTCATGTAAGGCTTTATAGCTAAGTAACCCAACCTTGAAGGAGATCTGCTAATATATAGGCAACTGTTGTAAGCTGCGGAGCACTAGAGTGAGGTGACACAATCTCAGTTAACTAGTTAATAGCATTCTGAACCAGCTGTAATTGATGATCTCACCACCTGGCGGCCCTAGGTAGAGGGCATTGCAGTAGTCGAGGCGTGACATCACAAAAGCATGAACTAGTGTTGGAAGGTCATCCAGTGGGATCAGGTGTTTAACCTGAGCGATGTTCCTCAGATGGTATAGAGAGGACTTGACGACCGCAGAAACTTACAATTTTAATGTTAGGCCACTGTCGAACATTACGCCTGGATTTCGTACCCGATCTGAAGTCAGCAGCTGGTCCCCTCCAAGCAAAAGCCCAGATGGTTGGCCCGCCAGCATCCTCATGCTCCAGCAACCTGGTTCCACTACCAACACCTCAGTTTTTCCAGAATTTAGCTTCAGCCAGTTTGAACTCATCCAAAACTGGATCTCTGAAAGGCAATGATTAAAAACTGAAACGGCATCATTTAGCCTGGGTGAGAAGGACATCCTGCGCCTCTTGGGCTATATGGTAGCTTGCAACAGCATGATCCATTGAGCCTGCTGGAGAATGTGCCCCCTGCAGTGGGGGCCTGGACCGTCGGTGGTTTCCGCATCAGAGCCACCTCGACCATACGATCACAGTGACCCAGCAGATGTGAGATGCCATCCAGTGGTGGTGGTTAGTCCCGGAACATCTCCAGGAAGGAGTCCCATTTGTCTGCCTGGAGCCGACGGCCACTTTTACGACCGATGCCTCCTTGAGCTGGGGTGCCCACCTGGGGGAACAGAGTCCATGGCTTCTGGTCCTCCGAGGAGTACCGATGTCATATCAGCCTGCTGGAGCTTTGGGCTGTTCATCTGGCCCTGACAGCCTTTGCTCCACATCTCTAGGGTCAGGTCATCCAGGTCCAGACAGACAACACAATGACCATATACTACCTCAATAAGCGGAGCGGGATGCATTACTTCCTATTATGCCAGGAGGCTCTCCACATCTGGACCCTCATTCACAACCTGGATGCCGACCTTTCCAGTGATCCATGTGGCCAGCATGTCCAACCAGCTGGCAGATGCCCTCAGCCATGTGGGCGAAGCATCCCACGAGTGGTCTCTTCACCAAGAGGTAGTCGATTACCTGGTCTCCCAGTGGGGCACCCCCCAGGTGGACTTGTTTGCCACCTGGGAGAACATGAAGCTGAAGCTGTTTTGTGCCCGCTCTCCTCAGTGGGGTACGTTGTGGGGGATGCCTTCGCGAGCCCCTGGACCCCGGGACTCAGTGTACATCTTACCTCCCTTTCCTCCGATTCACAAAGTGTTGCTCAAGGGACAAGGCGCGGATGATCTTGGTGGTTTTGGACCACCCACGCCAGTTCTGGTACCCCAATCTCCTCAGCCTCAGCAGCAGGCCTCTGTGGCATCTGCCTCTTCGCCCGGACCTGCTCAGGAGAAGGTCCTCCACCCAAACCATCGGTCCCTGCACCTGACAGCCTTGTCCCTGAGTGGCTAGAGTTCCAGGCTTTGGGTCTCTTCGATGTTGCCCTCCATGTAGTCGAGGCCTCTCGAAAGGAGTTGACTCAGTGCTATGCCTTTACGTGGAAAAGGTTTTCCATTTGGTGCCAGGGCAAGGAGCTTGACCCCCTCTCCTGTCCCATGGTTATCATCCTCAGTTACTTGTGGTTTCTCTCTGGCCTTTGGTCGACGACCCTCAAGGTGCACTTGGTAGCCATCTCTGCATACCAGACATGGACTTGGTATGCCAGTGGTGGCGCAGGAGAAGGTGTTCAGGTGCTTCTTTAAGGGCCTTGACCACAGTTCCCATCCGGTGTGTGAACCACCACCACTTTGGGACTTGTTGCTGGTGTTGACAGTGCTTATGGGCAAGCCATTCGAACCAGTGCACAGGTGTGAGATGTGACACCCGTCATGGAAGACCGCATTTCTAGTGGCCATCACATCAGCCAGAAGGATCAGTGAGCTCCAGGTGCTCTTGGTGGAGTCTCCTTACCTGGTCTTCCACAGGGACAAGCTTGTCCTTTGCCCCAACCCAAAATTTATTCTGAAGGTTGTCTGAGTCTCACATTAACCAGGTGATTAGTCTCCCGGTGTACTTCTTCAGTCACACCTAAGAGGCTGAGCACAGACTCCATACCTGGACCTGCGGTGCATGCTTGCCTATCACAAGGAGCACACAGCTGGAGTTTGGGGAGAGGTTCGCCAGCTGTTTATCACCTATGCTGAAGCCGCACCTGATAGACCGGCAGCAAAGTGGACGATTGGCAGGTGGATAGTCTTCTGCATTGACCTCTGCTGTAGGTTGGCTAGTAGGGAGCCTCCCATAGAGCTTAGGGCTCATTCTACCAGACATACTACTGCCTCAGTGGCTGCTTCCAGGGACGTCCCTATCCAGGAGATCTGCAGGGCTGCTACCTTGATGTCAGCACATACCTTAATCTCCCATTACTACATCGCCCTTGAGTCACGCCGGGATGCTGGTTCTGGGCCTCTGTTTTCCAATCTGTGTTCCCTAAATAGGGGGGTGTGCGCCTAGCCCCATCGTTCCAGAGAAATGCTAGGAGTCTGCCAGAAGTGTGAATAGTACACCATATCTGCATCTCTAGAAAGACAAGTTATTCACCTGTAACTGTAGTTCTAGGAGTGGTATATGGTGTACATCCACATAACCCATCTGATGTCCCCTGGCAAGTGGCACACTGGTCTTGCTTCCAGCTGGTAAGATCTGATGTCATAGGTCAGTGTCAAGGATACCACCTGGGTGTGTGGGAGGAGCCAGCTTGAAGACCTTCCGGCAAGTCTTAAAGGGGAAAGGAATTCTGCCAGAAGTATGGCTGTACACCATATACCACTCCTAGAAATACAGTTACAGGTGAGTAACTTGTTTTTCTAGATAGTCTATCAGCTGGTCCCACTGGACTCTGAGTTCATGGTGGGGTCTATATATGCAGCCTGGCCAATGGTACTGTGACAGTGGCAGCTACCCACAAGCCTCAGAAGGTGTAGTGTAGGAATGCCTTTCCTGAGACATAATGTCCGTCATGTACCAATTGTACTTGGACAATTTGGCGTTCTGCTCGGCCCAGCGGCAGGAATGCAGAACTTTGGGCTGTGTCTACAACTGCTCCTATGTACTGCAGCCATTGGCAGGGTATCAGTACAGACTTTGGGATATTGACTGTCACCCCCCAGAGCACTGAACCATCTCTCTGGTTTGAGCTAAAGTCTGCAGCAGTTGGTCCCTAGAGTGGGCCTTTAGTACCCAGTCATCCTGGTAAGGAAAGACGTACAGGCCTTCCCTGTAAAGGACTGCTGCAACAACTTCCAAGCATTTCATAAAGACTTGTGGCACAGAACACAAACCAAAAGGCAACACTCTGAACTGGTAATGCTGCCCCTGAAACATAAACCTCAGATAATTCCTGTGAGGTTTCTGGGTTTTGATGTGGAGGTAGGCATCCTTTTTCTATGGAGCAGATTTAGTCCCCCGTCTCCAGTAGGGGAAGGAGACCCTGCAGAGAGGCCATCCAAAACTTCATGTATTCTATGAAGAAGCTGAGATCCCTTAGATCCAGAATAGGTCTCAGATCTCCTGTTCACTTTGGGGTGAGGAAGTATTTGGAGTAAAAAGTCTTTGTGCATCTGTATTGGGGGTACAGGTTCTATGGCCTGTTTTTGGAGCAGAGTGCGCACTTCCTCTAGCAACAGGGACATATTCCTTGGTGGGTATGTTGTCACAACCAGTGGATAATCTGGAGGGTTGTCCAGAAGTTCCAGAGCATGACCCATCTTTATAATTTCCAGAACCCATTTGTGTGTAGTAACCACCATCCATTGCATTGCTCCAGGTGGAGAGAAGGTGACCTCCTATAGCCACCCCTGGATGTAATGGGGGTTGAGGGGTATGCAAGGAGTCATGTTGAGCTGGGGGGGGGGATCATAGCCACCAGCTCCACTTCCCTTAGGTGCCTTTATATGACCACCTAGGGTTGGGAGGGGAACTGGCAAGGCCCCTGCAGCTCTGCCTCTACCATGCTGTCAGTAGGCCTGTCATTGTCCTCTGACAGCAGAGGGATGAAAGTTGCCCCTGCTCCTACCCCTGTTCTGGGTAGAGGGATTTCACCGACTTTAGAGTCTTGCCAAATGTTTGAAGATTTCTCAAGGCTTCTGTATTATGGCCAAACAGTTTCTGCCCTCTGAATGGGGCACTGAGAACTGTTTACTGCACATCAGTGGCAAAACCTGCTGCTCTGAGCCATGAATAGCATCTGAGACAATTGCCAGAAGCTGCAGCCCTTATAGAGGCATCTGAAATACATGCTGTGTAGATCAAATGTTTCCCCTACATCAGCACCAGCAGTAAGAGTTTTGACTGATTTCTGTTTGGCAGAACCCTTAGACAAGTCCTGTACCACAGTCTTGGCCTTCCTGCAGATTGTGTTTTGATATTTTATCATATGGGCCTGGAACCTGGCAATATGCAGGCCCAGTGAGGCAGAGGTATAAGTATATTTGCCTTAGGACATCCAGCTTCCTTGATGCTCTGTCAGGAGGAAGGGAGCTCAGGTGTCTAGGTGCCCTAGACCTATCATAGACAACCATAATTACCACTGAGTCTGTCTCGGGCTGGATAGCATAGTAGTTTTCCAAAAGAGGCAGAATACATTTTATCTGCCTTTCTTGGCACAGCTGGTGTGTTATTAGGCCTGTACCAGGCTGCATAAGTAGCTATAAACAGGAGGAACCACAACAGAGGGAGATTCTGGTATTTCCAGAAACTCCAGCAGGTTCTTTTTGGTAGAATCCTGCTCCTTTAAAGTGAAGCCCATGGCAGCCTGCATTTGCTGCATCATGGTAAAAAATAAGAGATCCTGTGGAGGTGATCTTGGTGTATTTACTAGAGTTCTTACTGCAAGAGGAGAGTGTGGAACTGGTGCCGTGTCCATACTTGTTGTCCTTTGCATATCTTCCTCGGCCATTATAAGGTCAGGATTATAGTATTAGTCGTCAACTCTTTCATAGATAGGAATGAAAGACCGCAACAGCAGCAACTGTGAAGAGGTCTAGTCTGCAAGGTATTGACTTGCAACATTGATGGGGTGGTTGTAGGAGACCCCGTAGATAGGCCCCTTGGAGCAGAAAGGCCTGGCAGTAGTCTCCGTATCATGTTGGAAAATGATGGGAGTACTGCTTGTGCGTCGGTGCTGCTTTGGGTAGTGGGCGTGACTGCAGGAGTTGATGGCAGAGGTTGAGTCTCTGGCAACGACTGTGACATACCAGCCATAATAGGCCCAGTAGTGCTCACACCAAGCCCCACCTTGGTGTCTAATCCGGGGGGGGGGGGGCGGTGTTGTGGTAGAGGTTGTGCCTGATGTCCACAGGGTGACTTGGATCTCACTAAGGAGGCCTTGTCCTGGTGCTTGTGGCTCTCCAATGACTATTTTTCCTGGGAGTTCGACCGCAATCCAGTCGTTCTGGGCTGGCCATGCAGATTTTGTCCGTAGCTGCTTCTCCATGCTTCTACAGTTTCTGAAGGAGGAATTTCTCCAAAGTTCCCTTCTTGCATCACCTGGTAGTGGAGCTGAACCCCCGGCACATCTCACAGGCTTTTGCATTGTGAGAGAGGCCTAGGCAGCAGACACACACATCTTGGGTGTCTTCCTGGTAGATTTTCTGTCTACACTTACAGTATTGGAAAAGTTTAAATGGTTCTTTCAGAGGCACACGGGTCACCAAAAATCACTCTAAAAGTGATGACTTAATTTAGAGAAATAAGTAAAACAGCGACGTTTCAGTTCATGGGTCCAGCAAGTCTGATCGGCAGGAAAGAATTTAGAGGAGGGGCTGCCCACATTTATGTAGATGTTTACACGTGATGTCTTCATGGGCAGCCCCTGGCTGACTGCTTACAAAGGTTTGTGCGTGGTCCTGGCGCTGACACGAGTATAGTTCCAAAGGTGTGGCCTAATGAAAGACATATCTTCAAGGAAGATCAGTCCTTTTCTTTTGCATATTTTCTCCAGTAAAGCACTTTCATTTAATGCTTGCCAATGCTTCTTATATTGTGTAAATAAAGTAGCCTTTTATGTATCATACTGTACCGGGTGGTGGTCATTTTAAAGGTATTGTTGTGAACCCCTGTAGTATCTGTCATTCTTAAGGGATGTGCTAACCTATTTTAAGTAACTTGAGAAACCGAATCCTTTCTAATACAAGAAAGTGATTTGGGTAAAGTTAAATAAAACCACGCTGGATGGGTGACTGGGCTTACAGGACCCATGTGTCTGGAGTGTGCTACCTTCGCAGACAGCTGAGCTTGGGCACAGGATACTATACAGGGTAAATCAGGGTGGAGGTCTGCAGCCAGGTGCTGGTTGGGGTGCGGGCAGGTAGTTTGTCACACTACCCTACTAAGTATAGCTGTTTTGAAAGATGATTTGTTTTGTATATAGTGAAGTATTTTTACCATGCAGAATGTGTTTGCTTCACAGCTACAGTTTTCACTTATGTGCCTTATCTTTCTTCATTCCAGGAGGGAAGCCGGATGACATAACTGTTCTTCTATCAATAGTTGCAGAGTATACAGACTGACTGTCTGGAACCATTGACCTCTGACCTTTTTTTAATTCATTATCCCATGCTTCCTATTTTTATTGTACTGATACCTGCTGGCAGGATATTTGCTTTATTTTGCAACTAATCGCAAGGGCCAGTTATATCCTAGGCCTGTTGCCTTTCTTGTTAAAACACGAGTGAGATCCTAGTAAACCACTGCTACTATGGTATGTGAGACTATCCGCCAGCAAGAACATAAGATGTGTTGAAGACTTGAGTTTTTTGTTGTGTCAAGCAGAAACAAAACTGGTCAAAGCCACTGATGTAGGTTATAAAACGTCAGGGTAATTTAGCACTGATCAGTGGTGTGGGTGCTTGTAGGAACACTGAACTCAATAACAGGATGTGGTAGGGTCTCTTAAGTTTACTGTGAAGGATCCACAGTAATTACTGGTCCATAAAGTGACATTTAATGGACTAAAACATTAATTTCATTCTTCCATAAAGATTTCAAAATAATAGAAAAAGTCCAAATCATTGAGAAGGATTAAATGACGTTTACAGACATCTACCAGTCTCCCTGCCTTACAGCTTGTATAAATTACACTTGCCTCCAATATTCAATTATCCGACAGTAGATGGATAAATAATTTGAAGCATCATGACTTGCATTCTTGGACTGTATAAAATCTGCTTATGAACATTAGGGATAGAAGTTGACTTAGTCTTAGAAACCGTCCCTTTTTGATAGACCCTGTAGATGGTATAAAATCTGGATTATCCCATGGCTTGAAAAATATTCGGACTTGATTGGCTAACAGTTGTGGGGGCATCCCTGCATGTACCCATAGTAAAAATAAAAAATTCCAGCCTACAACTTTTAACTTGCCTTCATAGTACTCCAGCCTATTTTGCCCACATATAACATGCCCTGAAATCCATTCCTCAGGGCCCTCAATTTGGCCATTACAACCACTGTTGCACATCTCTCCCAGACCCAGGTTTCCAACCCCCCTTACCTACTGCTGCACTCTTTCACTCTGGGCTCCAACCACACAACAAAAATGGGTTGGTCAACTACCACCGAAAACTCGAAGCTGTCCTTCTTCCTCCCATTACTACACTGCTTCCTGCTCTCCTGTCCTGTGGAATCCACTACAACAGCATTACCTGCTCACAATATAACCGAGTATAAGGAACTATTTTTCCAAAATGTACACTTGCACTGAAAAAAATCATCAAATTTTTTTTTTTTATGAACACAAAAAAACCTAGTAATACGCTCCTGTGTGTAGTATATTATGGGATATTGCCACGTCTCAGGTGCATAAATCAATTGTGTTGTGGTCTTGTAACACAGCACACCAGAGGTGTGACGGTATCCCATGATATACCACACCCTGTTGTGTATTTCTTAATTATAAAATGGTTAATTTGCATACTGCATTTGAGGATTAAAACCTGTGGGTGAATTACAACACAAACCATGGAATTTCGTTGTTACTTTTTTCTTAATAAAATGGATATATTTTCTTTATATTTTCTAAAAATGTTTTAAATGAATTCATTTTATTTTTTAATTCAAAATTCTTCCCTTCAAACCCCAAGAATCACTAATTTAATATTTCCACTTTATACAGTCATCTTGGCTGAGGGTGACACCCTGAAGATAGAACTAATACAAATTTTAGAATTTGGAATGTAGGTTCAAACTCTGCATCTGTGCTCCACTCTGGCAGTTGCTTGGATCTTTTTCGCTGCCTGAATAGAACAGTTGCCCCGTAGTAAACTCTCGTAAGGGATGGCTCTCCAGTTGGGTTTTTATTTTGTAGTTACATCAAAAAAGTGTATTTTAATCAGTTTTCTCAATTACTCTGCGCTTAGCTAGGGTTTTCTGTAAATTTAGGATTCTCCTGTTCCCATTTGATTCCCAAAAACTGGTGAATATCTTACTTGGCTACCATGAATATTTTTGACTATTTTGGTTAGTAAACCACGTTCCTTTTTTTGTTAATTTTAGTGGTCTACTATTTTTAGCTATCCAATTTACAGAGAACGGATCAGTTTTCACTTTCCATTTCTGTCTGTGCTCTTTCACCTTAATTTCAGTTCCTGTTACAGTAGCCATGATTTAGAACATAGGAATATAAGTAGTAGCCAGCAGATGGGCACCGCATGATCCATCTAGTCTGCCCAAAAAATTCTACCCCTCCGTTTTATTACCCCTTCAGGTGCCTGCATTGCTTGTCCAATGCTAATTTGAATTCCTGTACTGTCTTTGATGCTACCACCTCTGAGGGCTGGCTGTTTCATCACCCTCTCTGTGGAAAAAGTATTTCCTTATATTGGTTCTAAATCTGCCTCCCATTAGGTGCAGATTGTGCCCCCTTGTACACGTTGTTTTGTTTTTCTGGAATAGGTTTCCTGTCTGGGCTGTGTTGATTCCCTTTATGTATTTGAATGTTTCTATCATGTTCCCCGTATGTCTTCTTTGCTTTAGCGAGTATAAGTTTAATTCACTGAGCCTCGTTTCACACTGTTCTTGATGCAGATCCTGCACCATCTTAGTGGCCCTTCTCTGAACCCTTTCTAAGCGATCAATGTTCTTTTTTAGGTGGGGCCTCCAGAACTGTACGCAGTATTCCAGGTGTGGCCTGACCAAGGACCTGTACAGCGGGATGATTACATCACATTTCTGTCTTGTAATCTCTACTTATGCAGCCGAGGATGCCACTGGCCTTCTGTGCTGCTTTTTCACATTGTTTTCCCACTTTTAGATCGGCAACAATTACTCTGAGGTCCCGTTCCATCTTTGATTCTTCTAATTGATGCCCATTCAGTGTGTACGTCTTTCTGGGGTTATGTTTACCCATGTGCATCACGTTACACTTCTTGGTGTTAAATTTTAACTGCTATATTCTTGACCACTCTTCTAATTTCTTGAGATTGGCTTCCATCCCAGAGGCACCTTCATCTGTGTATATCCTGGTGCAGAGTTTTTATATCATTTGTGAACAGGGAGACCTTCTCCTCATGTCCATCAGCAGTGTTGCTGGTGAATATGTTGAGGATTGGGCCAAGTACTGACCCCTGTGGAACGATGCTGGTTATTCTGCCCTCCTCCGATAATGGCCTGTTGACCAGGACTGTTTGTGACCTATCCTGAAGCCAGTTCTTAATCCAGCTATTTTATGGTCTGTGCCTGTGTACTCTAGTTTGTTTGCTAATCTCCTATGGTGAACAGTGTCAAATGACTATGGGCGGTTGCCGCGTGTGTCTAGGGTATACCCTGTACCTGCCCTGCTGACATATGTTGCTTTCTTGACTGTTTCTTGTTGTCATTTTATGACGCTGTATATACTTCCTTGTTATTACTACCTATACCTTGCCGATTGTTGTTGCCTGACTCTGTATTGTTATATGCTTGTACCTTGTAACTCTCCCGGGTCGCACCTGAAAATAGGCACTTGACTGTCTAGCGTGCTTACCTGGTTAACAATAGCTAAATAAATACCTTTGTCCACTGTTCTGGTTACCCAATCGAATAAGTCCACCATATTCGTTAGACACGAGCGCCCAGCCATGAACCTGTGCTGCTTTGGGTCGAGTCTTCTGTTTTCCCTTAGGTAGTCTGCTGTCCTCTACTTCAGCAGTGCTTCCATAATTTTACCCACCACTGAGGTTAGGCTGACTGGGCAGTAGTTCCCTGCTTCCACTGTTGTGCAAGTGCACCACTGTTGCCCTTTTCCAGTCATCTGGTACTGTACCACTTTCTAGTGATTTATTGAACAGTTCAGCCAGTGGTGCGGCAATCTCTTTCAGGACCCTCAGGTGGATACCATCTAGACCTATTGCCGTATCCACTTTTAACTTACCTAGCTACCTTTGGCACAGTTTTCCTTAGTACAAGAGCCTTTTAACTATCAGGCTGTTGTACTGCATTGTTTTTTGGGAATCATTTTGATTATTTCAAGGTTCTCTCTAATTGGTATGTAAGGTCCTGTCCACACTACACCGATAACACCCCTCCGTAATGTTACAGGGGGTCCAAACCATTACCGCAACAGTTTGTGTTTACACCTGTAACGTTACAGGAGGTGTTTCTGTAACCGTTGTCGAAACCACTTACGAGGTGGTTTCAACAACGGTTATGGAACCAGTACTGGCTCTGTACCATTACTGGCTGTAGTGTGGACGCATGAGCGTGTAGCCCCACCAGTGCCCGTAGTGCTGCGCACACTGCATCGTGAGATGGGCACCCACAATGTGGATGGGCTGTGACGGTCCCAAGCCATTACCGGGATGGTTCACCGGCAAGTGTGGACACACTGTACCGGTTACCATCTGTAACAGGTCAGAACCGTTACATCGTTTTGGCGGTGTAGTGTGGATGGGGCCTTAGACCTTGTGGACCATCAGAAAATTGTTTTCAGCTCTTGGCAAGGGTAGACTATCATGAGCTTAGTTTGTTTGGATCCACAACACATCTTTTTTAAATTGCAAGTCCTATCACATTTTTTCCCAAAAACTAATTTGAATGGGTAAACATTTAAAAAAAAAAAAAAGCATGCCTTTTCAGTCTGCCACTGTGTCACCTAAAAATAAAAAAAAGCTCTGAGGGTGGGTCCAGTGATGGTAGAAAGCACACATCTGAATAGTCAGTTTCCTCACGTACAGCAGAAAATAATGCAAAAGGTGACAAGAAAAAGATAAAGCTGCACAGCCACCGGAAAGGCTTGGTAAAGATGATTCAGATATCTGGGTGTTTGAAAGGGGGAACCCTGAATCCAATGATGCTCAAAAATAAAAGAGAGCAGGCACTGGAAAATGGTGTCTGCCAAAAAAGAAACTGAAATAAAATTGTAACTGCCACTTGTGACAGGGTCAGAGCCCCTGTCTGAATTTGTATTGTAATAATCTAGGCGTGTAAACATGCTATAACCTATTTTCTAAAGAAATATCATGATCGCATGTCAGATGAGTCAGCCTGCCTGTGTTTACAGATAATTATGAATCTGACAGCTCACATGGTGCTGACATCATCAGTAGGCAGGTATAAAAGCCTGCCTCTTGAGATGCAAAACATATGAGCCAGATGAGTGATTCAGTCAGGAGAGACCTGACTGTTGTAGAGGAAGCAGCTCATAGTACATGCAGGTTTTCATGTGCTAGGAATCTATTTGGCTGGAACTAAGCCTGGAAGTTGTGCACTGAGGGAATTGTGCATTGTTTTGAACTGAAAGATTAACCAACTATTTCTCTATGTACGTTTACTATTTTATTTTCGGAAAATAAATACCGCAAAGTGCGTTCATCACCTTTTGCCTGTATTTATTGCATCTGTCCACCCACTAACCTTCACACCACTCCTCCTACATAGAGAAAGGAGCAGGCAGATGGCACAGAAAAAAATGCCCTCATTAGAGGACATATCAAAAATGTGGCAGTTTTTCCTGGCGATCCAGGCCATGGAAAATTTGAATAAAATACCTGCCCCGGGCTCAGGCTGATCTGCCTGTGAAGGAGGAGGAAGAAGATTATGTGCATATGGAGGACTGTGACCTCGTGGAGTTAGAGGGCACAATTGAGTAAGATTTTGAACCTCCTCAAAGGCAAACTGAGGACTACTCATCTTTTCTTATTTGACAGACAAGTGGTCTATACCCTCAACATCTCCCACTAGAAACAGAGGAAGATGAAGAGGGTGCTAATTTTATGGGCATGCTGGGAGCAGCTCCACCATGGAGGATGTTATTTCCCATACATAAACCACTTAAAGAGCAGCTGACACCTTCAGGATAACTCAAACAAAACATAATATGTAAATACATTTCAGTTTACATTTCGCATCAGTTCTGTATTTTTTCTCCCTATTTATTACTGAGGCCATTTGCATGAAAATAGGATCTCTGCTTCCCAAGAGTTCATCTATTCCTGTTGCTTTCTCCCCACCTGAGGTCATAATGCACTGCCTGTGACATCACAGTTACTCCCATTGCAACAGATTGTGATGTCACAACAGAGGATTATGATGTGAAGTAGGGAGTAAGTTATAGAGGCAGATGTACCCAATTATGTTTTTCAGTGTTTTCTTTGAGGCGTCAACAGCTCTTTAAAAAAGCTGCATCAAAAATCATGGCTGCACCCACCGACAAAAAAATTGAAAGTATCAGGTGGACAAGCAGGTAGTGAAATATATGTATACTCATCCTGATCATTATAGGGTAGTTAAGGATGCTGCTTGTGAGAAAGCAAAAATGATTCTGTCTACACAGCCGCTGAAAAAGACTCTAAAGATTGGATGCAGTGGCAAAAAAGGTTTATACTGCAGCTTCCCTGCTTATCGGGTAGGCAGCTTATTCAGCACATATAGCACAGTACCAGAAAGCACTTTGAAACACAGTTCTGGTAATGGCAGAAAGAGCAGGTGGTGGTTTGAAATGGGACCCGAATGCCACAAAATATCATTTCCACACTGGAGGACACAAATGGCACTGTTGCCATAGTTTTGGCTCGTGCAGTATCATTAAAATGGTTTCCTGCCTAAGGACTGCCATCATTTTCCACGACACTCAAAATAAGGCCATGGATTTCTCTGAGGGTCATTATTTGTTGACAAAACAGAGGCCAACATGAAAAAAGTGGATGAAGACGAAACTACTTTCAAAAGTAACAATGTGAAGGATAAGGCCTCTACTTTCTCCTACAGGTCATACAGAAGGAAGCAGAGCAGGGATACTCCCAGAGCCTGTCTCTTCGCACCCCCCATGAGTACCAGTCACAAAGAGGTTACTGTAGGGGAGGGGGGAAAGGGGCTTCCAGGTGTAATGCTGCAGCTGCATCGTGTAAGCCCCAGCCAAAACAAAACCCCTGACAATTTTACCTAGGTTGCCTAACCATTGCCAGTGGAGGAAGACTGGCACACTGCTTTCAGGAATGGGTAGACATTACCACAGACACGTGGGTACTGGACATAGTGGGAGGGGGTTGTGTCTGCAGTTCAAACAATTTCCAAACCTGCAGAAACACATTTTCTAGCTCATCTCCCACAGAAAGTCTGGTGGAACTGTAAGTAAAAAAAAAAAAAAAAACACTTAAAATCAAAAGCCATAGAAGTCCCTGCCTCCCAGTGGGGCAGGGGCCTATTTTCAAGATAATTCGTGGCCCACGAGAAAAATGGGGAGTGGCAACCCATTTTAGACCTCAGATTTCTGAACAGGCATTTGAAGAAAGAAAAATTCAAGATGGTCACACTAAGGACAGTGATACCATCTTTGCAGAAAGGTCATTAGCTGGGATCCCTGGATATGAAAGATGCCTATTTTCATACCCCAGTCAGATAGTCTCACAGAAAATACATCAAATTCAAGCTGGGGAACTGCCAGTACCAGTTTACAGCGCTCTCATGTGGTGTCACCTGAGCTCCAAGGGTTTTTACAGAATGCTTGGCTGTGGTGACAGCACATCTGAGAAAACAAGGTGAGGTGGCTTCCCCCTGCCTGGACGGCTGGATAGTCACATATGGCAACACCTGGGATTTTGCCATACGTGATATTTCAGATATCAAGACCTCCGTGGAAGTAATAAAATGAGTAAATTAGGTTACTGCCACTGCTGCTACAATAAGGGTAGTGATGTTAGAGACGTCGCAAGAAGGATGGATTACCCATAATTACTTGCGCCCGCTGCATCAGGACCCAGACGGCGCTTCTGTGTTCGCCGAAAAGTTTCAGCATTTTGTTTAAATATGTGGATTGCATCAAAAATTATGTTCACTGCAGCCCCGGACTCCCGCAGCTGTTTTTAAAGGTAGGTGAGGACCGGAGCGGGCTGGGAATTGTCTTTGCAGGTCACCTTTAAGGGACAGCTGGCCCCAAAGATGGGATTCACTGTCAAAACTAGTGCCAGTGGCAAAAGCACTAGTGGAATCAATACAGCAGTGGAAAGAAAAAGCAACCTTAGGGAGGGCATTCCCTTCCACAGCATTCACCAGCAAGAATTCTTACTATGGATGCTTAACTCCTGGGGTGGGGTGCCCACCTACAAGACCTCACATTGAGTGGCACATGGAGCTCACAGGAGTCACTAGAGCACATAAACCTCATTGGCACTCAGAGCAGTACTCCTAGCAATACGGTATTTCTCTTCCCAGCTACAGGGCCTGTCTGTCCAAATCATAACAGACAACACCACAACTATGTACTGCATAAACAGGGAGGAACAAGATCCTCAAACCTGTGTACAGAGGCAGTGAGGATCTAGGACCTGGCATATTCCTTAGAAGCAAACATATTTGCAGTGCATGTGCCAGACAAAGATAATGTCCTGGCAGAGTCTCTAAGCAGAATCAGCCAGGGAGCTCACGAATGGGCCTTAGAATCAGCCAAGAATACTGGCTCTGATTTGTACTACAAGTTACATATGAACGT
This sequence comes from Neoceratodus forsteri, assembly GCA_016271365.2. Lineage (NCBI taxonomy): Eukaryota > Metazoa > Chordata > Ceratodontiformes > Ceratodontidae > Neoceratodus > Neoceratodus forsteri. The sequence continues at coordinate 213,101,372 of JADMNL010000027.1, forward strand.
AGGAATGTGCCAGCAGAAACAGACCACCCGGTCTATCTACATCTGCTCGAGTGTGGAGCTAGCACCCCTAGTTTGCAGCTTCCCCACTCCCCTCCCCTTTGTCATTCCACTGCCGCCCACCTCCCCCAGCCTCACTCTCCCCTGCTCCATGTCCCATGCCCTTTTAAAGCTGTTAACAGATTTACATGATACCACCCATTCTGGTAGTGCTTTCCACTACCGCTAAGTTCAGTTAAAATCATAAAAATAACTTTTAAAATGACTCTGCATGGACTTGCATGGAGCATGTCCCCATGCTAGTCATATAATGACAGCACAAAACAAGGAAGTGCAGAGACAGCGTCAGGTATCAGGAAGTGGAAGGGATCGAGCAGCTAGCCTCCTCGGGGGCAAAATACAATCCCTTCCCTTCCTTAGGAGGCTTAACATAAAATTTTACAACTGCTACGGAGGAACTCCCATTCTGCTAAGGGAGCCTCCTATTCATTTTGCAGAGCAATAAGAAAGGTGCTCTTCAATCCTTGGGTTAGAAGAAAACATCACTCCCCCATAGATCACTCACTATGGTTGCACTTCCTAACCCTGCTTCGCCTTCTAAAACCAGAAATAGGCTCATACAAGAATCGGTTCCTTTTCATTGAGGTTGCTTGAGAATTACTATTGCAGTTCCTATAATTGTAAACTTGTTATTTATATGGTAACATTTCACAGGTCTGCTTCAGTTTGTTTGGTGTTTTAGAAACTCAACATTTGTCCAAAAAAAAAAAAAAATTGGTAGCCTTTTAGCTGGTTTCACTAGCTGCTGCTCCACTCTGACTTGGAAACAGATCTGAGCAACCATCAGAGTGGAGTGTGGATGCAGAGTTTGAACCTACATTCCAGATTCTAAAATTTCCATAGGTTCTATCTCCAGGGCGTCACTCTCTGCCAAGATTACCGCATAAAGTGTAAACACAGTGAGTGATCCCTTAAAAAGAAACGTTACTACAGTAAACAATTTCTTCTTGCCTGCCACCGATCAGCTTCTGGCTTTATCGAACAACTCCTTGCCCAGCCATTCCTATGTGTTCACTGCCTTGTTCCAATGCCTGCCTAGTCCAGACTCCCGAATGCATGTAACCTACTTTGGTGGTGCCTGAGTCAGAAGACCCGGGACCTGACCGGGAAGTCTTTTTCTGTGTATGCTGGAGTGTTTTTTTTTTTGGGGGTTCTGAGTGGAGACAGGGGCGTGGCTCTGGGTCTAGCCAAACTGTCTGGGTGGCTGCTTTTGCTCTTTTCACCCTCCCACCTCCCCGACAGTAATGTGTAACCCGTCTGCTGCCCGCCAGCCTTACAGATGGAGAGCAGACTTTGCATGGTAACCATGACGTGGAGCCCTCCTTATAACTGCAGGACATGCTAGTGCAGGGGACACTGCTACTCCCCACTTGAGCCTGAAAACGCTGCCTCAGCAGTGCTCTCTGGCTCCACCGGCCAGAGGTGGGTGGGGAGCCAGGCATAGGATTCCTTTTATAAATGCAGTAAGGCACTCCACGTGTGAGTTCTTGTGAGACTTACCCACTTCTTGGGTGGTTTAAGGCACTTGACTACACCACCTAGGGCGTGTGTAAATCCCACAGTGACCCACAACCTGTTGTGCCTCATCGCCTAAGTGCACACTGAATGTCAGGTCTGTTGTCACATTTCAACCTAAAATATTTTTTTGCTGACCTTTAGCACATTAAAGCAAGTCAGATGTGCTGCTTTCTGTATCAATCTAGCACACGTTTTGGAGGGAAGATGGCCTAGGCAGCCATGTGATGTTTTGGTACCTCCACACGGTACAGTTTGCAGTATTTGAGAAACTGTACGTTGCCCACTAGCTATAAAATACCATTGTTTTTAAAAAGTCATTGGAAACGTTCTATATAGGGAGAGTTATACATCAAACGTTACTTAACTACCAGAGTTAAGTACAGTTGCCCATCTACTGCAAAGAAAAGTTGCATACGAACATACATACAAAGAAGCCAGCAGAAGGCGGCCATTTGGTCTATCAAGTCTGCTCGTATTGCAGGGTCCACAGCTTGAGCCAATGTCCCTGCCCCTACTCATGATTCTTACTTCCCCATGCCTATCCCAGCCTTTTTTTTTTTTTTTTTGTATAATGCTTTTATTGAAATTTTATAGAACATCCACAACCAGTGCTTTTTCAGTACATCACATTCAAAAGTCACTTGTGTCTCGGTCTCAAACGTACATTATATACGTAGCTAATATATTAACTGATTCAACAACATCTGTTTCGTTATGTCTAGCCCAAGGAATCACATTTTTAGAAACATAATTAGAAAAAAGCATAAACAGTAATGTAAAGAAAAGGAACAATTATATTCTGCAATTAATGGATATGCATCATCCTTCTCACTCAATATTCTTCGGTACGAGGTCAAATTATCTAATTAATTAGTAACCTAATTGGTTGTTTATTCAAGGATAGTGTTTCCAGGTGCAATAACCGTTCTATAGCTCTGCCCCCTTATACAATGCCTTCACATAGAGGTTTGGTCTCCATTGGTGTCAGGGAAGCCAAAAAAGGCTCCCATTCCCTTTCAAATCTCTCCACCCTGCCCTTCAAGGTGTATGTCAACCTCTCCAAGGCCAAGTTGGCAAGTAAAAAATGTTTCCACATTTGGACAGAAGGTTTAGCACATGATACCCAGATGTTTAAAATGATTTGTCTTGCTGCTACCAACATTATTCTTACCCATCTGGGGTATGATGACCACTCTCCTCTGGCATCTTTTTCCATCCCCATAAGAAGAGACAGCGGTGAGACCTTCACCTCTATGCCCCCAATACTTTTAAGTTCGGAGGCTATCCTCATCCAGTATCTTTTCATTACTCTGCACCCACAGCAGTAATGAATATATGTTCCGACCTACCGCAGAGTGGAGAGATCCCAGGGTGAAATTTATGGATCATATTTGGCAGGTAATCCAGCCTCTCTTAAAGCTGCCCTCTGTCTTCAACAGGATGACCTCTTCTGGTAGTGCATTCTATTTAGATTAAAGTTCGTTTAGATTAGAGTTGAGGTGCTCATGGTAGAGCAGTGTAGTGAACACTGTACTGCAGTAATCTTTACCCTGGTTCACTTATCGATAAATGACCTTCAAATACTGTATCATTGATCACCTCACCAAGGGATATCACAATTTAAATATTTCTTGAAACATCATTAAAATCTGGTTTCATTTGCTTCAAATTATTTTGAATCCATTATAAATGTGTATAAGAACAGGAAACCAATTAAACTACTCAGACTTGTAAGATTTTGCTAGCATTTTCATTCACTTGCAGTTCACTGTATTAAAAATATTTCCTTTGTATATGCTGTTGCTCTATAAAAAGTTGGCAGAAAGTTTAGTTTGTAAACTCAGACTTTCTTAATCAAAAGCCATGTTTTATACATAAATTCAGGTAATTTATTTATGTTTAGATGTGTGTAGAGTGAAACCCAGTTTAAGCATCACTTTTGGGGCCAGGGAGAAGAGGTCGTATTAAGCGTATAAACTAGATGTTCAGGCGCCATGGCACTTAATACAGTACCAGTGCAGGGGGATGTCACATGGCCGAAAAACTTACACAGCCTTTTGAAAATCACGTCCTTGGTCTATCAAAGGTGGCATTTGAAGCAGGTTTCAATGTTATCACGTAAAAAAAAGATGTTTCATTCGAATTTTCATAGTTGTACTGTATATTTGCATTGACTGTATTTCTGTGCAGCTTTTATATAATTTATAACATTTTACATGTACCATGTACATGTCACATTATATTTAATTGACATCATGCTTGTAACAGGCATGTTTTTAGATGTTTGATAGTAGGAGTTATTCATTTGTAAGCAGTTCAGTACTTTTTCTTTCCATTCCGAAATTGTCATAATACAGTTCCATAGATGCAAATCCATTTCTGAACAACTGAACTAATTTAATATGCCTTAAATATCTTAAGAATGAACATGAATTTTATCTTAAGAAAGCCAGTATACAGGCCCAGTGGCACAGAGGACTGAGGTGTTTTAAGCGCCTTCCCTTTCACCACACCAGCCACCTGTGTTCGGGAACGAGCACGAGTTGCCGGGGATCAGCCAGGGAGGGAAAGGATCGAGCGCCCACAAGGCTCTTCTCCTCTCCCGGGGAGGGAGAACTGCACACTTTGCTGAACAAAGTACCACCAGGTGCAGTCCTGGTGGCAGTGCAGGTCGAGGAGGGCAGAAACAGGGAGGTGCCACAGGACTGCACAGCATGCATGTGTCTCCATACATGCATGCTGACGTGTGCACCCCAGCTTGGGGATGGGGCAAAAAAGTGGTGGCAGGACAGACATTTATGAAGCCTGCTCACTATGCCTCACCTGCCACATCACTGGGGACCCTGCCCCTGCTACGGGGGGGCGGGGGGTGTATCTGTGGGGGTACTCCAACTCTCAGGTTAGTCCCTGGGGAGGTGCAAGATGGTGGGATCAGCACGGCAGAGCTGAAGGGAGCCCAGCCTGTCCTGGCCCGAAGGAGGGAAAAACAGAATATGGAAAAAAATACAGAAAGCCAGTACAGCATTATGCGGCTGACAGATAGAATGCTTTGAAGTTTGTAATATCTCGATTCTATACACTGTATTTTGTTTTATCTTCTAAAAATGTGCTAGTATTTTTGTATTAAAACAATGAAATGCCACAGTAGAAGTTGGTATTATAAATACATTGAATAACATTTTCCAATAAAAGTGCCCATTTCTGGTAGTTTTACATAGCACTTTTTGAAAGAGTAGGCCAGCACCCAAAACCAACCACTGATGTTCGTCATAGGTGTGTATGGATGGGATCTTGCAGAGTGCATACTGGCTGTTGAGTATTTCTACCAGTGATATTTTGTGAATTACATGTTGGAAAGAATTCCATAAATATTCCACCTTTTTCCCCACCTTCAGTTTCTTGCTCATTTTCCCCCACAGTCCTGGTCCCAGACCTCCATCCGTCACTATAGGCATCTGTCCATCCTAGAAGCCCCTGGCGTCCCCTACCTGATTAGTCCTCCTAACACCTGGTCTCTTACCTTTTGTTTTCCATCCATGTCTTACCCCAACGTTGTGGGGCCTCGGGCAGATCAGAGGAACACAATGTCCTGTGGACTGCGAAAAGGAGAAGATACTTTGTTTCAGAGGGTAGCCAGTAGGCCCTGCTTTAATGTTCTGCCCTGGAGTACCTGCCACCTTTATCATAGGATATGCCATGTAGACTGTCCTGATGGCCACTGGCCATCAACCATCCGTCTTGACATGGCAGCAACCCTGAGCTGGACTTGGATATGAAGGCGCTCAGGTTGTGCAGGGGTGATGGAACATTTATTGTTGCCTAAAACTGATTCTGTTTCCCTGGGCTACCAGGGAGCTGCTGTGAACCAGCAGGAACCTCGCACCCTCCACAATAGTTTCTGCCTTTCTCTGGTATCCTAGCCTTTAGACATGAACCTGGGTTACCAGCATAGTAAGCAGACTTGTTTACCATTAGCCATCAGGATGCCCCCGATATTCTAAATTTATATGGTTTAGAATTTCAACACAGCTGTAGTGCTTTTTGTTTTTAGTGGTTTCGCTTTTAAGTATTAAAAAAACTTTGCAGAAGTGTATTTTCAGAGCATGGGATGCAGAAAAACTGATTTCTCTAGCTCCCAGACTTCTTTGAGGATATCTCCTCCACAGAGCCACGGTGATTGGACTTTAAACCATCAGTGCTATGGAGATTGTCTCAGAGACCAACTGTTACTGGTACGTAACAGTTTTTATCATTAGTATACAGACGTGTATTCCTGTTCTGGAAATATTACGGACCCCATTTAAATTGGTTGGGTGTTACCAAAGTTCTGTAGTACTGCCATTCATTTTTGCTGTACACAAATTGTGCACCCCCTCCTCATGAAAGTGTTGTAGTGTAAAGTGGGAATCCAGATGTTACAGGTCACTAACATACTGGTTAGTGCCAGCAGTTGATTGTGCCATACTGCAACTCTCTTGCAAACTGGTGTGCTGCCTAGAATGTTTCCCCCTCCCAACATACTCTATTGGTCCAACGGTTACCCTGATCCATGGTTCAGCTGTCCTGGTGGTCAGGCAGCCCCCCGTTCCCAATGTTTAATACTCCTTGGAAGTCCAGTGGCACACCTCCTTAACCCTGTCTTTGTGGTGGCCATGCCTTTTCTTTTTTTTTTTAAATCTCTATTCCACTTGTCCCAGCCTGCCATCTCCAACCCATCGGTAGCCCCTAGGCAGATATCCCTCTGCCATCCACCCTACCCGAACGACCCCAGAAACCTCATGAAGCTATGGCTTGCCCCCAAATGGGGATGGGGCAGAGCCCCTTTTACCCCATACCGTGTGTTTCCTCGGTCCGGGGCCATCGGGCGGGTGAAGGCACATTGAGGGCACATCTCCAGAGCTCCATCTTCCTGGCAATGGCAGTCTGTTTTTCCTCTTTCTCCCTCCCCTACAGCGTGAGACCCCCGATGTCGAGGCTTAAGGCGCCAACGTCACGCTGTATAGCGGCCACCCATCCCTTACCATTAGGGGCTTGTGGTACTCCGAGCCTTTGCTCGGAATCGGGCAAGTGTGCGGGCTGTGGCCTCAGTGCTTTCCGGAGTAGGCAAGCTGTCGTGGGATGCTCCAGCCTGTCTCCCCCCAGCCAACCCACCGGTGACCCCGAGTCCGCCTTCCCGAACCCGGCTCGCCGGGCGTGAGCGAGAGTGTCCAGCGCCTCAACCTCAGCGCCCACCGGCCAGCATATGGCCATGCTTTTTGTTTGCTGTGTCCCCCACCCCAAATGTGAGTCTGCTGCCCTATAAATAATTCTGTTTGCAGCACTGCAGGCCCCCAAGTAAATGTTCTACAGGCATCAGAGTTGCCAGAGGCTGCAACCTTCAGTGCGAGGGTCACCACACATCTAAATATGATCCTACGGGCCATGTGCATGCTGTCACTTGCACAGTTTCCTGCACAGTTGCAAACACTTCTGCAACTGTGGAGTATAGCAGGACGGGGGCATGCAGTCACCAATGGCACAAAGTGGCCACAGTAACCACTTGTTGCTGACCCTCATAACTGCGTATGGGGCCTTACCTGTTATTAGCAGCCCAGTTTAAATTGAATAGTTACCTTACAAGAACAGTCATCTTATCAAAACATCTTTAGAGATGGTAAAAACATAGGGACAAACCACTGACCAGGAGCTGTAGTTTAGAAAGGTTTTTTTTTAGCTCAACCGATGCATCAGTTCTTTGGATAGGTTAGGTTACTAAAGCTGTTTGTTACATTGTGCATACTGGATAGCTGTAAAATTACAGCCTTTAATTTACAAGTATCCCTTTTAACCAAAGACCAGGATGGTACTTGACTTTTCCAACAACAGTATATTGTAAAGCAATACTTACTATATCATAAATTTCAAACCACTGTTTTCATACCATTCCTGGTGTTTTGTATCCTGCTGGGTGTTAATCTGCACATCTCATATCATATGATTGAATTTCTTCCCAAAAAAAATCAGTTGAGCTGCCTGCACACAATAAGCTTAACAAAAGGTTCATGTAGGATAACTAATGTATGAGTGAAGTTGGTCATAAACCAGTTGTGATATTGTTTTCGCTGTCTTGCTGCTATTCTGGATGACAGGCTGTCTTTGCCAAGACTGTGCAGCTGGGTGTTTGTCTATTTTTTGTGGTTACTTAGGACAAGTGTTTTTTTCCTTGCAGTGAGCTTACAAATGAGAAAGACTAACTTGGAACACTGTCAGGATTTTTGGCTGATTTTGGGTCTTGTCCATGAACCCCCACCAACTAATCATTTAAAGTATATTATAGGGGCTGGCCCGGTGGCACTGAGGGTTGAGGCGCTGGCTGCCACACCTCACTCCATGCCGACGACCCATGTTTGGGAACAAGCACAGGTTGTTGAGGGTCAGTCAGTGTGGGGAGGATTGAGCATCCAAAGGACTGCGCTTCTCTGGGGGGGACTGCTTTTCTCTTTGGAGGGGGCTGTTCCATCAAGCAGCTGCCAATAAGTGGAGACCTAGTGGTAGTGCAGGACAGAGCAGCGGAAAAAGGTTGAGTGCTTCGGGACTCCATTGCGTGCATGTGCCTCCACACGTGCATGCTGACATATGCCCCAGCAGGGAATCCAGGGAGAAAAGTGGTACAGGATGGATGGTGGTGGGGCAGGCATTCATGATGCTCAGCACGCCAATCCTCCACCTCCCTCACCACCAGGGACTGTGGCAGCTGAGCCTGGATTGTGCTTAGGGTGGGGTGAGGGGAATTCCGTGGGAGTGTTCAGGTCACACAGGTAAGCCCTAGGTAGGGAAGGGACAGTGGGGCAGGGCTGAAGGGAGCCCAAGCCTGCCTTGGTTGAAGGACATTTAACTTCCCAACTCCCATGAATCTTGTGGCACTTGCTCGTTCTGGTGAGGTCCCTCAGCACAAAGCTTACAGTGTGTGCATTTGTGTGGAGTGGGGGATGGGAGCTAGGAACAGGAATGGGAATGTCATACTTTGTGAGGTCCTACCAGTTTTAACACTGTTCTTTCCTCAAACCCACTACTAGGTGAAGCCTAGCTGTATGCTGTGTATTCCCACCCAGAATGGTGTCCCTCCATGCAAGAGGGGAATTTCCCTTTTAAGAGCATGTCCAGTTCTAGGGGGAGCTGGCACTGTACAGCTTATCCTAAACTCTTTCTTAAAATGAGACCTACCCCGCTGACTGTCTTGTGGCCCCAAGCCGACCTACCATGTTAACATTTATCTGGGTCTCTCATGTGGCCAGTGACTAATTTTTGTACTAGCTGAAAATACAAGCATTTCAGTACCATCCATGCAGATAGTAGTATTCCATTCACTTTAATAGGAAAAGAAAGTAATTAAAAAAAAAAAAAAGAAAGCCTCAATCATAGACCTCCACAGGAGGTAACAGTAGAGTGTTTTATCATGCAATTTATGTGACTGGGCCAAAATCTGCCTGAACATCCAACAGTGTCCATTTAAAAGACTGAATACCACCATGTCACAGTACTTTAAAACCACAAAACTGGAACTGCGAATGAACATGAACACAGTTATTTTCTCAAAATGTGACAGCTGTGCAAAAATAAAATGGCACCATGTTGCTGAAACTGTGCAGATTCAATAGAAGTGAATTAGGCACACATTGCTTAGCATGAAATTAAATGTGTGCAGTTTTGGCAATTAGAGCCATGCACAGAATATAACTTTGTGTGAAAATAGCTTTACAGTAATTCTTGTAATAGGAAAAAGAATGCTGAAAGATTTCCCTATAAAATGCATATTTTATCTTTATTTTTGGATGGTAGTATGATGGTTGAAAAAAACTCCTTGACTGCATGGAGCAGTTCTTGGCAAAGATAGCTACATTCAGGTATGAAGCAGAAATCTGTTCTTGGTCTCCTTGTATACGATTGAGGTGGCTGTTCAAGAATATGTCATTACTTGCCTGCAAGATAATTTGGGATTTGGCTATAATTCAACAGTCATAAGACACAAGTGATGCCAGAGAAGTTCTGTAAATATGTTTTAAGAGCTGCAATATTTAATAAAAGAATATAGTATTTATAACAAATATGGTTTGTGTTTTTTAACATATGCACTGATACAGATGCAAGAAAAGTGTCCAGTGACTAATTTTTGTACTAGCTGAAAATACAAGCATACCAAAAGCATAACTGAACAGTTGACGACGAATAATTGACAGGTTTCTCTTGTTACTAGCAGTAGATTAGAAGAGGGCAGTGACAAAATACACTTAATGTTTCGTAAAATACACTGCGTCATGGTTAAATACTTTAGGCCTGGGGTTTTTCGGAAGTTTAAAAAAGTCCGAAGACTAGTCATTTGCAGATGTTAAAAAATACTGTTTACGATTCAAATTGCAATACCTTTTTACCTGGGTACCTTTTGCACTTGCTGCTGACCAGCACCAGTGTGCCCCAAAAAAAAACAAACAGACTTGCTTTCAGCTGTGTGATGAGTATCATATGTCTGTCTAACCCATACCTCCATAGTGTGCTATTCTGACCCTCAAGCAGGAGACTAGCTATTGGCTCTTCCAGAGTCCGTGTCGTGGTCTCCCCGTTAGTAGGGGTGACCTAACCTGCTTTGTTACCTGGAAAGCTGTGTTAATCACCTCTGTGATACCAGCTGTCCTTTTCCTCATCAGTGGAAGGCGTTCTATTGCTGATCCTCAAAACCCTGATCTACCTCAAGTCTGCTCATTAGCCAGCTGCCTTGTTGAAATGTCTACATTCCTGGTCTGCCTGTAGGCGCAGCAGCAGCGCTACCACTCGTGACACCAGCAGCCCAGGTTCGGAAACGAGCCTTGGTCATCGGGTGCCAGGTGGGGCAGGAGGATTGAGCGCCCCACAAGATGCTCTCTTCCGGGGCTGCCATGGAAACAGAGAAAATTATGGCATATAAGGACCACTTGGTCCATCCAATCTGCCCATTTTTTTCCCCATACAGATTTTTATCCCCCGTGCATTTTGGGCGTCTGTTTCAGCTCTGTCCCTGTTTCCTCTGCCTGGCTACTGCAACTCCGGTCCGCCGAGCCCCATTCCCTCATGGAATGCCCCCCGTGGCAGGGCCAGGAAGGTGAGGGCTGTCCTCCCACCTGGAGACCCTGCATCCAGATTGGGGGTCCAGCGAACTGGTGGTAGAGTGGGGCGGAAGAAGACTGGCAGGGCTTCATGTAGCCCGAGACTGCCATTTTCCTGTGAGTTTTCCTCCCTGCCGCGGTGGCCGTAAGTGCATGCGTGTGGAGGTGCACACGCGCTAGGTAACTGCGGCCCTGCTCCTGCGCTGCTGTGGACTCCGATATTGCTACCCGGTCTTCACCACATGGCAGCCAAGGAGCGATACAGCATGTCCCCCCCACCTGAGAGGAGAGCAATCTGTCAGATGCTTGATCCTCTCCCTCCCCACCGACCCCTGGTAACCTGTGCTCGTTTTCCGAACACGGGTCGCCAGCATGGCAGGAGGCAAGGTATTGAATGCCTCAGCTCTCCATGCCACTGGGGCAGCTAAGTCTGCCCATTTTTGCAAAAAAATAACCTAGTGACCACAGATGGCAGTGCAGTCGGAGTAGTACAGGGGAGGAGAGGACACAGGCTGGTGTCTCTTACATGTGCACCCATGCTTCCTGCATCCCAAGGGGTGGGACCAACAGCAGAAGGCAGGATGATTACCTCGCTTCCCACAGGCCCTACACAGGCGACGTGGCCCTCCTCCAATCTGGGACCTGGTTCGAGCGGCATGATGGCCTGGCAGCCGCCCCCTGCTGAAAGGAAGTCACAAGTGGAGGTGGGTGGAGGACAGAGTTGTATGGTGAGCCCACAAGAAACTGGGTACCAGGGCTGGGGAAGGCTAACATAAAGGGGGGATTTCCAAATGATGATTTTGCACTCTCCAGAGGAAGGGCCCCCTCATGAAGCCTTGTTGAGAGGCGAAGTGCTGGGGTTGTTACCTTACAAGTGACTGGCTGTAGACTTAAATGCTTAGAGCCGCTGTGCTCAATAAAAATGTGTTCATCTTTTCTAAGTAAAACAAGTCTACTTGAATTTGTTCTGGGGAGTACAAATCATCATTTGGAAACTCATAGACTGTTTGGGTTAGCAACTCTTTGAATGGCACCCACCTGATAACTCGATGCACAGGAGCAGGTCTTGGAAATTCAACATAAAGGGGGGCCTAGCCAAAGAGTGGAGCAAAACAAAGTCTGCATTGTATATTGACTAATTTGAAGTCCCATTTGGCCCCCCAGTGCAGCAGTAGTGCTGCTGCATACAGCATTGGCGACCTGCCCCAAACTCAGTTTGTATGGCTAGCGAGAGAAGGGACCAGGTCCCACTACAGTACCATCATATGGGTGACCACAGGTGGAGGTGCAGTGGAGGGTTACCTAACCTGCTGCATGTCAGCATGCAGTGCTATGCCCATACTGGAACCTTGGGTTCTGGCATCAGTGGGTGGGGAGAAAAAATGCCTTGATGCTAATCCGTGATGCCTACAGTCTTCTCCGCATGTCTTCCCATGAGAATTCCGGACTAGACTGCATTTATGGAGGGTCCCTTCTTCGGCCTTGATGTCTCCACCATGGGCAGACAATGCACGAGGTGTTGAGGCGGTAAGCCACCACATGAAAGGCTGATGGAAGGAGAGTAAGTAGTAGGATTCAAGACCTGTATGTTTTTTGGTTGCATCTTTACAAAATCAAAACCAGTGACATTTTATGGAAAAGGGACCCTTAACACACAGCTGGGGTGACCCAGTACTGACATGTAGACAGACTGCAAAATATAAAAAGGTGGTTTTGAAACATCAGTTATTTTGTTTTTCTACTATTCTGCAGCCCCCCCCAACTAACCTCTTGTCATCATGGATCGTTTCAAATTATATCTAGTACCACTCTGGTTAAGCAGCTTTCTCTTGTTTGGGGCATTAGTCTACAACCCCACTCTCATAAAAGCTAATTCATAAAAAGTGTCAAAAGTCAGAGCTCCAGACCACCACGAGTGCTTGCATCAGGCAACAACACGAAATAGTTGAACTTGCTGCTCGAGGCAAGAGTGCAGCAGTGCAGAACCCAGTTTGTCACCTCGATCCAGTAAACTGGCAACTTCATCGCGTCTGAAACCTCTTTAGTTACATCTCAAAATAAAATCCACTTGGGTAATTGTGAATTCAAATATAGTGAAATAGTAACATCCAAGTGACCATACTGGCCTACTCCAGCGCCCCCCCCAATACCTCAAATGCCACAACGTCCAAAACTTTCAAACATGGCACTTCAGGTCTTGGGCTGGAGCAGGACAGTAAGGTCACTCTGATGTCACTATTCTGCTGTACTTGATGATGTATACCGAAGCATTCGATTCTCTGTTGCTGCTACACTCTGGCTGCAATTGGGGAGTTCTCTATTTTACAGCTAATTCATATTTCTCATGGCAGTACAATTCTTCTTTTCCCTTGTACTGAACTGACTTCATCACTGCACCTCTAAAATCTCAGGTTTTTATACTTATGTGTTACAGAACTGTTGTGGCTTGAATTCTGAAACTGAAATATAAATGGTGTCTGGTCCGAAGTGAAATTTTTTGAGTTTTACCATTTCCCCTCCCCCACTCTATCAATCAGGGCCATCATACACAGCTGTACCCATCCTCTGGCCAGGAGGAGGGGCAGATGACACTCTTTGCAGTTGAAGCCAATGCTGCTCCTTGGTTGCCCAGCAGAGTGATGTGCCCTGCCTCCTAGAGACCAAAGTCCATCACCTCCACAACATGCTGGGCCCCACCCACTCTGAGATATTGGGGTTTGCCTGTGAACCTCAGGCTCCCAGATGGCTGCACAATATGCTCCCACCGCCACACTGGGCTGGCTGAAATGAAACTCTGGTGTCCTTTTAGGACCGTTTAATGACTAAGTTCTGATCCTAACAAAGAACAACAGCTGAGAATGGGTGGGGGCCTATATAAGCACTTAAATGGGAAAGGTGCTACCCTTTAAGAAAGGAAAAGTGTCATTGCCCCCATCTTCAGTGTACCTCCTTACAAACAGCTGATTAGAAAACAGCATTGATTTAACTGAAAGAAAACAGAAGCACATTTTGTTTCCTCCCTTTCTTAAATGAGGTGGGCTAAAGTGGTGAGTAAGTGAGTACCAACTTCAAAATTAAGAATGGTAGAAACAAGTACAACATTCAGATTCAAGATGCCAATTTCAGATACCAAAACAAACTTTCAGAATGTCTGTGAGAGCTGCCCTCCATTATATTCCTCTTCATCATCACTGGCTTCTACAAGGCATGGAAAAGTCTTGTTGAGGTTGCCTTGATGTGGGGATGAGACGGCTCCAAACAGCAAGGTACAAACCTGTGTAACCAGAAAACCAGATGCTAGGTAAAATTTTAAACAAAAATGCATTCTAGCAATCATAGATGCTACTTCAGTAAAGGGGAATCCTATTTCAACTGGTCATCTCACTCCCAAAAAAAGTTGCCTCGCCATGAAAGGATCAATACCCACCATCACATGGAAACGCTCCTGACTTGGAATACCACGCTTTTGCAACACTTGGTGCAGAATTTATTAAGGTATCCAAACAGTAACTACCCTGATGACGCTATCATCGTGAAGTCAAACATGCTTGTGTATGCCCATGTACCAAGGGTGTCCTCCCCTTCACAGTAAGCATCCTCACTGTGCCTCCCACTGTGGTCACCCAAGGGACAGTGTAGCAGCAAGTATCCGCACCCTTTCTGTGATGCTCAACTTCCATTCCCTATCCAGCCCTCCAATCCCAAACTGAATGTTTAGCCTTGATCTAGATACTAATGGATGCAACAGAGCACGACCCATTTGTTTAAACCCCTACGTTCCATGCCCAGTTGGTCTGTACCCCACTTATTTTTTTTTTCTCTACCCTATCTTTATGCTCCTACTTTTCCACAGTTGCCCCTCTCTTCGGGGACCCTATGCTTCCCTGCGTCAGAGCTCCCCCGAGGTTCGACTAATGGATGCAACAGAGCACGACCCATTTGATTAAACCACTACGTTCCATGCCCAGTTGGTCTGTACCCCACTCATTTTTTTTTTCTCTACCCTATCTTTATGCTCCTACTTTTCCGCAGTTGCCCCTCTCTCCGGGGACCCTATGCTTCCCTGCGTCGGAGCTCCCCAGAGGTTCGACTGCCCATATAGGTGCCCCACTCCTGGACCTAAGCACACCAGGTAACCCCCCCCAGTTGGGGTGGAGTCCCCCTAACTCCCTCAGACCTGTAGCTGAGCATGCACCTTGCGCTGTCTTTTTTTCCCTGGGTTCCTCCAATCGCCAGCACTGGGGACCAGTCTACCGGCACTACTGCGGGGTGTTTTCCTGGTTTTCTCCAACCCCCTGCGGGTGTCCGTGCACTGGGAGGGCCAGTGAGACAAAGGCATGGTGAGACATGCCTTTGCTCCGGCCCTCGGCTGACGTCCGCCCCTCCCAGCACGTCTGGCTGCCTCCTACTGCACCTTCCACCTGAGTTCCCCCAGGTAGCAGTATCGCAGCGAGTTCTGCAATCCTCCCCACCCCAGAGAAGGAGAGCAGCCGTCAGGCGCTCAGTCCTTCTCCTTTCCTGCCAACCCCTGGTGCCCCGTTCCCGTTCCCACAGGGTCGCCGACGTAGCATGAGGTAAGGCATCCAGCGCCACCATGCTGGCCCTGTACCCCACACATTTTCTAACAGCAATTCTAAGCCTTTACTGTTTTTTGGTGGGGGGGAGGGGGCACATGATGCTTTTTTTTTTTAACTTGGCTAACTGGAAATCTCTTGCTGTCAGTTGAATGCCCTTTCCTACATTATGTATCTTCAAGGTTGAGTCACAAGACAAAATGGAACCGAGTTTCTACTCCCTTGGAAGAAAGCTGAAAGTTTGTTTACATGGCAATTAAAATATTTTCCTGTATGCAGATATAAAATACTGTCACTGACACATATAGTACTATTGCTGGAATTTTACAGCTATATTGAGATGTATTATTGTACTGCCTTCTTAATACATACTTTAATAATCTCTTTTTCTGACCCCATAATTCATTTTATCTAGGCCACCAAATTAGGCAAGGCAGAGGGAATGGTAAGGAAGAAATTGCACAAATGTCTAACATAGCTGTTACCAGTGTTACAGAGGCCAGAAGGGAGATGAATTAGAATGTTTACAAAACAAAGATCTTTGCCAATTTTACTGAACAAGTACTTAAAACAATCTGTGAAAGTATCCAACAGAGCGAAGGTGTACCCACATCTAAACTTAGTTTTAATGCAGCCTATGCTAGTATTCTTATCTCCCTAAGGCCAAGTTTCATATTCATGCATGAACAGAAAGTTTTCAGAGCATTTCTAGATGTTAAAAAAACTGTTTGCTGAAAATATTTTGTGGTGAAATATGAAAAAATAGGTTTACTCACCTGTAACCATACATTTTCCAGGAAATTATCTTCACCATTGATTCCCAATTATGTGTCTGAGCTGGAGGCACTAGGAACGCACGGGAGCAAATCTTTTACAGGGAGGCAGCCGATGCTGGGTACTGATGGCCCCTGTAAACCTCACGTGGTGCCATGCACATTAGCCAGTAACTGTCGCCTGCTCCCTCAGCACCCGAGTCCTATTCTTACTGCAGTTGAGTGCAAACTGTGGGAGAAGCGATCTTTTGTTGAATTTAAAGAGGACAGGAAATCTGTGCTAACTGGCAACAGTTAGCAATGTTCCTAGTGACAGAAATAAAAGATTTGCCTCCACCTGAGCCTATTTAACTGAACTTGGAATAAACACTGATGAGAAAAGTCAGTGTTTTCAATTTATTTATTTTTTTTTCATGAACAACATTCTGCACAGTTCTCTTCACTAAACCGAACATAGGATGAGGGAACTGGTCAGGAATAAGTTAGCTGGTGTGAAGGAGAGATGGGGAATAATTAAAGGGGCCATCCTTGAGGCATCTGAAGTATACATAAGAACAGTAACAAAGAAAAATAGTGTGTTTTTTTGTTAAATTATACTTTTATTTTCTCCCACTACCTGTCGTCCCCGACCCTTCACGGCACACAAGGGGTCATCCTTCTGCCCACCGATATCCCCGGATCTCCCACGTAGCTTAGGCTTACTCCCCGAGTTGGGGCAGACCCCCGTAAATCAACTTTCGTCGGGTCCGGAAGTAGTCGTCGAGCAGGGGGCACATTGAAAGCATGCCCCGGGAAGCCCATCTTCCCGGAGCAGACAGGCGTTTTTCTGCTTTCCTTCTTCCCCCACACAGCTTCCAACCCCCCGACATCATGGTGCTATTCGCCAATGTCTGCTGCATGTTGGGCCGCCCGTCTCCCTTCTAATGGGAGCTTGCAGTCCCCCGAGCCTCTGCCCAGAGTCGCGCAATTGTGATGGGCAACTGCTCTCCCACCCGACCCTCCCCTAGAGACAGTGAGCTGTTGTGGGACACTCAAGCCGTACTCCTCCCAGCCGACCCACCAGCGACCCAAGTCCGCTCCCGAACCTGGGCCGCCGGCGTGGAGCGAGGTGTGGCGTCCAGTGCCTCAACCCTCAGCGCCACCAGGCCGGCTCAGAAAAACAGGTTTAAGAGACCACTATGGTTCTCGGCAAGGGTCAGGAAAGCGGTAAGGGCCAAGAAGAAGGCCTTCTGTAAATATGAAAAAAGCAGGAGGAGGTAGAATGGGAGGGTTATCTAGAGAAAAATAGGGAGGCAAAGAGGGCCATTAGGGATGCCAAAGCAGACCCAGAGTTGCGTATTGCGGAGGAGTCTGGAATGGAGAAAAACAGTTTTTCAGATATATTAGTGGAAAAAGGGTGGCAGAATTGTAAGGCTAGTTGAAAGGGGTAGGGTGATAGAGGAGGATGGGCAAAAGGCCACCATCCTAATTTACTACTTTTGCTCAGTTTTCACTAAAGAGGACAAGCGGATCCATGCCAGAGAGTGGCATCAAAGAGGCCGCTAAGGGAATCCTGGAAATGAGACAGCCATTATTTACCAGTGAAAGGGTTCTGAAAGGGCTGGCTGCCCTTAAGATAGATAAGGCCCCAGGACCAGATGGGTTGCATCCGGTGATACTCAGGGAATTAGCAGTGGAGCTGGCTGAACCACTGGTATGTCTGTTCAACAGCTTGCTTAGGTCTGGGGAAGTACCAAAGGATTGGAAGGTGGCAGACATACCACTTCATAAAGGGGATGATAAGGAGCAACCAGGGAACTACAGGCCTGTCAGTCTAACCTGTATAGTAAGGAAGCTGATGGAGTCACTGATCAAAGAGGACCTTATTTATTTGAAAATATTTCACAAGGAAAGACAACATGATGAGCTGTAGCCAGCTCGTTTCCAGAAGCGTCCGGGGGGAGGGGGGTAAAAAAAAAGAGTATAAGTGCAAGTACATAAAGTAAGACATACAATGTTGCACAAGTACTGAGCAATACAATTCAGAACATTAGGACAAGGTAACAATCTTATGTATGGCAAACGTTGTAGCCAAGAAACTGGTAAACCATTGGATGGCAACACCTTTTAAGTGCTAGAAAAGGAGGCTGAGCACATAGCTAATTAGTGCTAGGGGAAGCCCCAGGAAAAGGAGGAGAGGGTTGAGAATGGGGAGGAGGAAGGGGAGAGAGAGAAAGGATAAGTTGGGGAACTAAACCCCTACCGGGCTACTGGCTGAGGTAATCTAGCGTGAGAAGGGACAGGATTTGGAGGGGGATAGAGCTGTAGTGGGGATAGAAAAGAGACAAGTTGGGAGACTATACTCCTTCAGGATGCTGAGAACCCAGCAAGGGGGACAGGATCCGACAGAGAGTAGAGGTGGGGGGAGTAGAAAGGGGAGTAAAAGAAAGTGGGGATGAGCAGCTAGGAAACTATACCCCATTAGGATGCTGAGAAACACTGCAAGGGGGGCCAGGACCCGGCAGAAATAGAGGTGGGGGAATGGTAGGAGAAGGAGAATAAGCAGGGAAGCTGTACTCCCTCAGGTTGCTGAGAAACCTGCAAGGGGGACAGGGCCTGACAGAAATAGAGGTGGGGAGGGGCTAGATTGGGGGGTAAACAGCTGGGAAGCTATACCCCCCCCCCATGATGCAGAGTACCTTGCAAGGGAGACGGGACCCGGCAGAAGTAGATTGGTCGGGGGGGGGAGAACAGAAGGGGAGGTATGGGAAAGGACTACCGGCTAAGGTAATCTAGGCATGGGAAAAGACTACTGGCTATGGTAACAAGTGTAAGGAGCGGTGAGGAAGGGGAGAAAGAAGAGGAGGTATGGGAAAGGACTACTGGTTATGGTAACAAGCGTAATGAGGGACAGGATTGGGGGGGGAAGGGCTGTAGGGTGTAAAACTAGATGGGGTAGGAGGAGGGTAAGAAGTGGGGGATTGAGGAGCCTAGTTGGGAAGCTGCACCCCCTCAGGATGCTGAAAACCCTGCAGGGAGGGGGGACGGGACCCAACAGAAAAGCGGTGGGGGAGAAAAAAGGAGATGAGCGGGAGAGGGGTGTGCTTGAAGGAGGACACATTAGGGATTGTGGATAAAATAATATGGGCAAAAATGGAGGGGAGGACTAGAGAGTGGGGCTAATAAGTACAGTTGAACTACCTATCATAATGCACTCTACCTTGTATGTATTATTTTGTTGTATATCATGTGATTGACTTGATTATTCATATATGTCTGCACTCCCTCTCCCCCCTACCCCCAGGGCGCATCTGGAATTGAGCAGTAGTCTGCTCAGCATGCCTTCTTGGTAAAACCTTTAATAAACAGGTTGGGGGGGGGCTAATAAGTACAGTTAGGGGGAATAAAAGTTATGTAGGGCTGTGGAGATAGAAGATGAGGACAAGGAGAGTCTGATAGGAGGAGCGAGCAAGTTCCAGAGCTTTGGGAAATGGAAGGAAAAAGCATCCTGGACTGTAGATGTGGAGTGATGAGGGATAGCTAGAGTGCGTGAGTCAGTGGATCTGAGTTGGGAAGAGGGTCAGTAAGTGAAGAGGAAAGGTAAGTGGGGAAGAGTCCCAAACCAGAATTTAGAGGTGAATTTAGTGCAGTGGGAGAGTCTTCTGCATTCCAGGGAGGGGAGGGTCAGAGAGTGGTACAAAATACAGTGATGTGTGCGGAAGGGGGAGTCGAGAGCAAAGCGACAGAAAGCACTGAGAAGAGGATCCAACCTGGTAAGGGAAGACTTGGGAGCAGCACTGTAGACTATATCTCAATAGTCAAAAATAGGGAGCATCATTTCTGAACAAGATCGCACCTAGCCAGCAGCGGTAGGCTACTACGGTTCCTGTAAAGGGTGCCAAGCTCGGGGTGCAGTTTTTTCACGATAGTGTTGATATGTACAGAACAGTTGAGATTTGGTCAAGCCAGACACCCAGATATCTAAAAGAGGAGGTATCCGCTTGTGGAGTCCCGTCGAGGGTGTGGAAAGAGGGAAGGGAGGGTAGCCTAGAGAGTCTCTGCCTAGTGCCAAAGGTCCTTATTGACTACCTGGAGAACAACAGGCTCCAGGACAATAAACAGCATGGTTTCCTGGCAGGAAGATCTTGTCAGACTAACCTGATGTTTTCTTTAACTGGGTGACAAAGGAATTAGACAAGGGTCATGCTGTGGATCTGCTCTACTTTGACTTCAGCAAGGCTTTTGACTTGGTACCTCACAAAGAATTGCTCAAGAAGATGCAAGACCTGGGTGCAGCTAAACCCATAGTTAACTGGGTGGGTAACTGGCTAGAGGGGAGGCAGAAGAGGGTGGTAGTCAATGGGGTTAAATCAGAGGAGAGAGAGAGGTTATGAGTGGGTATCACAGGGATCGGTCCTGGGTCCAATCCTCTTCAACATGTTCATAAGTGTCATTAGAGAAGGAATCCAGGGCAGATTGTGTCTCTTTGTAGATTATACAAAACTGTGTGAGAGGGTGGATAGTGATGAGGGAATAAGGGAAATGCAGAGACTTACAAAAGCTAGAGGGGTGGTCAAAGGTCTGGCGGTTAAAATTCAGTGCTAGAAAGTGCAAGGTAATGCACCTAGGGAAAAAGAACCCCAAGACAGAGTACTGGATCGGAGGAGAGAGACTTAGCACTACAGCTGAGGACTGGGATCTGGGAGTTATCATTAGCAACTCACTTAAGCAATTGAGTCAGTGCAACAAGGCCTATAGCAAGGCTAACAGGATGCTGGGATGTATCAGGAGGGGTACTGATAGCAGAAGAAAGGAGGTAATACTTCCCATCTACAGATCCCTAGTGAGGCCTCACCTAGAGTACTGCACCCAGTTCTGGAGTCCTCACCTCAGAAAGGGTAAGGATAAGTTGGAGACAGTGCCGAGTAACAAAAATGATTCAGGGACAACAGGGCAGATCCTATGATGAGCGCCTCAAGGCACTAAATATGTACTCACTGGAAACCAGAGGGGAGATATGATACAGACCTTCAAGTTCCTTAAAGGAACTAACAAAGTGAACTGTGGGGAACTATTTAGCCTGAATACCAATTCGCAGTCACGTGGACACAAATGGAAATTAACATGAGGTAGGTTCAGGAGAGATGCGAGGAAGTACTACTTTGCGTAAAGGGTGGTGGAACCTTGGAACAGTCTGTCAGCTGAAGTGGTGGGTGCGAAATGGGATGCAAGCAGGGCTGGGACATAAGGGAATAGTGGTTACTGGGGGTGACAGGACCAAGGAGGAGAATAGAGAGAGGATTGGGGGTAGTACCCTGGAGGAACAGTAGGTTCCAGAGATTACAAGGAACTTGGGCAGACTGGAGGAACAGAAGGTTCCAGAGATTACAGGGAACTTGGGCAGACTGGATGGACCTCTGGTCATTTTCTGCCATCACTGTCTATGTTTCTATGAACAAGTAATTTGGGGATCTTACTTCGAGGGTATCTCTTGTGGCAGGCCATCACTGGTAGGACTAAGCTGTCAGGCACCAGGACCACATGGAAACCTTTCTAGCTAGTAGTCTACCAGAGGCGGGGGGACGCCCACCTCCGATGTCATGGCCCCCACACCCTCCTCAGTTTTTTCCCACTGTTGACCAATACATATCGGACCATGCCGCAGCTACAGTCGACCACCATTTTCCCACGTTTACCGTGCTTTATTTTTTCATTTTATAAAGTTAAAACACCAAATGTTTTGGTGTTCCTTCCTCACCTTTATGTTTTCTCAACCTCCTCCTTGTGACCACTTCACAACGTGTGCCTGCAGTAAACACATCCCAGACAAGGATGGCCATTCTGCTTGCCTCTTCTGCCCAGGCCCAGACCATGACGTCCAAGCCTGCGAGGTCTGCCAGAAGTTTAACCCGGCCATAATGTGATGCAACCAGAAGAAAATGGAAGGTAATTTCCTCCAGCAGAAGGTCGCCCTGGTGTAATGGGAGCTGCAGGCCCGGAGTTCCTCCACCTCCCTGGCCCACTCCTCGGGCTCTTCCTCATCCAAATCCAAGGACAAATCTTTGGGGAAGCACAAGAACTGGGACTGACCCCAGCATGTCTCCCATTCGTGGTCTCTGCACAAGGCTCCATCAACTGCATCAGGGTCTTCCTCCCTGGGGGTCAACCTTCTCGGCCTTGCATGCCCGTACCTCTTCAGGGGTGCTGGTGGCCCCACCACCTGCCTGGATCTTGGTTACGGACTGTGGCTCCTAGGGGCAAGGTCTACCATTTCCTGCCTACCAGCCCCTGCTTTTTCAGCCCTTGTGCTCTGTGGGCTCTTCAGCAGGTGGCTCGGCCAGAGCCCCTCCGGCCCGCACAGGTGCTGCTGGCACCAGTACTGTATCTGCCGCACCATCACCTGTACCCGTCACCGGTCTCGACCTTCAGGATCTCCATCGGTCCTGCCCCTCTTTCACAGGGGCAGCAGGGTACTGGCATCTCCCAGAGCCCAGTCTCTCCTCACCCTTCACCAGTGGGGTCCTCCTCCCTTGCCCCAGCCTCTCCTATAAAGGGGCCTGTGGATCCCCCCCGGCGTCACCCAGGCCGATGCCCACTGGGCCTGTGCCTGTCCTCCCACAGCCCGTGGGCCCTTCCCTGGCCCTGCCACCTCCAGCGCCAGCAGGGCCTTCGCCAGTCCTCCCACTACTGACGCCCCGGGGACCTGCACCAATCCACCTGCTGCCACTTCCAGGGGGACCAGTGCCTGCCCCACCTCCCATTCCTGTGGGGCTACCACCTGGGTATCCTGCTCCGGCACCTGGGGGTCTGACACTGACCTATCCCTACCTAATATTTGGAGGACCGCTGCTAGCTTAACCATGCCCTGCGCCTGTGGGACCCCTGCCAGTCTATAACTACCCGTGGATTACCATGGCTTGATTTCTGCTCTGTGGGTCTTCATGCAGTCACAGGCCCCTTCTCTTGGCAGGTTGATCCAGACGCACCCCCAAGGGCCTCCTCTTGCCTCCCCCCCACCACCACCACCAGCCCCGGCCCGCCTGGGCCCAAGTGCTCCTTGTACTCCTACTAATGCAGACATCCCTGCTCACCTAGTCGAACACCAGCCTCACAACAGTGGGGACGACGTCTCAGCCACTGACAGTAGTGACAGTTCTAAGTCTTCCTCCATTCTGGCAGACTCTTCAGGAGATGAAAGGGAACCCAGTAATATCCCCCAATCCCCTTCTGATGATCCCATATTCATGGACATCATGAGGCATATCCAAGCCACTATGGGGTGAGAGACTGAAGAACAGGACCTGGAGTGCCACCACCAGGCAGTCTACCTTCATCAGTGTGATGCGCCCACCCCCACTCCCTTCAATGAGTCTTACCTGCTGGTTGACACCATTTTCAGCCCCTCCCCCTCACGACGTGAGCGTGTGCATGTAGAGGCACGCGCATGCCATATACCCACGCTCCTGTGCCTCCCTGACTCCGGCGCTGCCCTCCGGCCTCCACTTGGGGCAGCCAAGGAGCGGGACAGCAACCTTCTCCCTCCCCTGCTGACCCCCGGCAACCCGAGTTTGCTCCTCACCCCGGGTTGCTGGCATGGTGTGGTATCCAGCATCTCAACCCTCAGCGCCACCGGGCCGGCCTCAGAAGCACATTTTTAAAAGATGCTGACATCAGTACTTGAGTGAGGTGTGACATGAAAGTAGATACTCATTTGCATAGTTAAACATTAAAAACTGAAAATATAATGCAATCTCAATGAATGTGAGCATTTAGCCTGCATTATACAAAAAATGCTCATTACCAAATTACCTTCAAAATGAAACTTACATTTCCCATCTTCTTATAGCCTGGCGTATCTGGCACTACATTTTCTTCCATCCTGTCCCTGAGATTTCCTCCCCAGGAGGAGGATGTGTTAACCTTTGATGGATGTCCACTGAATACAGGACTCCTGAGAATTTCCACAGCTTCTTCAATTTGACTTTTGTTTCTCAGTAGGCCAAGCACTTCTGGCGTTCTAATCTCTGAATGCCTGTATGTATTTGTGACATCGTTCAGGTTGCCTTCAGTAAAACTGTAGCAGGTATTCATGATTGATCTGGATTTATTAAAGTTAGTGAGTTATTAACCTTTCTCCTGATTATTTCTTTACAGTATCTGAATGCAAACAATCATAGCAGTAACACTTCCCATGAGATTGTGTAAGCAATTCCTTGATCTAATGACGGCAACATTTTCAACACACAATGTGAAGAACTTAAACATTAACATATCACCGCATGCAAAACCTTAACAAACATAGCATACAGATACAAATTAGCTCAGCTTATTTCTCATATTTTGTCTGTACTGAGCTCCCCTGTTTTATTACCAAGGACATTTTTATAAAAACAGGATCTTAGTCCCATAGAATTCATCTTGTTTTTTTTTGCAGGTTCTCTACACCCAGGGTAGGATTTTGAGAGGACTCAGTAGCCCACAAAGTATATTATAGATTGAGGGAGCAATCCTGACCAATCGGTGTGCTCCTTTCCCCTGTGTGAGACACTTGTGTTGTGAAGAGCGTCTCGTGCAGATGCCCTGGCATCGGGCACATGCCAGGACTGTTAAAAAAAAAAAAACACTGATCACGCTCAGTCTGTAATATATTATGTCCCCCATCGCCACTCATCGCGGGATAAGAGTGGTTTCACTTGCGTCCTTCTCGAGCCAGAAGAGCTCGGCTTCAGTCCACGTTTTTCTGTTGTGCAGACTGCACATGAAACCACTCTTATCCTGTAATGAGTGGCTCCGGAGGACATATTAAAGTGATTCTGTCACAATTAAAATGGACTTACCACCTTGGATAGTCAAAGGTAGCGAAAATCGGCCTATCCCTTTTAACACGGAAAGCAGTGCCTGAATTGAGAAATTTTACATCATGATTTGTTCCTAACAATACCGCCAGCACATTCCTTTACTTCCTCATTCAGTAACATGCCTCCATGCTGCGACTTCCCGGTAAGGACAGTATACCGTTATTGAGACGGGGTTTCACGGTATCCGATTCAGCACACGGTTAGTTTGAGCTATTTGAAGGACACCGCTTGATTAACAAGACCCTTGTTAGTCGAGCGTGTCCTTCATTAATCTCAAACTGGCCATTATATGTTGTTGAATCGGATGCAAAATTGAGCCCCATTCACTTCAATGGGGTGCGTCCCCCGCGCTTTCCCTTGCAGGATGTCATAGCTCGGGGGTGTATTACTGAATGAGGAAGTAAAGGAATGTGCTGGCCAGTACTGTCGGGAACAAAACACAATGTAACATTTCTCAATTCAGGCACTGTTTTCTGTATTAAAAACGTGATAGGCTGATTTTCGCAACCTTTGACTATCCAAGGTGGCAAGCACAACTTCTAACAGGGTAAAGTGACAGAATCAATACATAAATTGTGGAAACATTAGGCCCAGTTACATCTTGTGGATTTTGCCTGCATAAAGACTTAACTTTCCCAGATTCCACCAGTCCCCCACCTTGATGATTGGGGCTATCTTTGACACCAGTACTGCTAATGTAGGGGTTGACTAAACATAGGTAACTCCCTGGAAGATGAGTTCATAGCCCTTGCGAGTCGAACCCAAGTTTCCGATTATGGTAGCCAGAGTGAGAGAGAGGTGATGCATCTGTGCCACTGGATCAGCCCATGCTGCAGATATTTATAAATCTATTAAGATTTTCTGTGGGTCTTTGGAGTTTTTGTCACTTTTTTGGAGACCATGGATTTTCAGAGGTGTTTTTTTTAATGGTGATGACTATAATAGCCCTTAACATGGAATCTGCATTTTAAATACCCACAAGCTTCAGATGTATATGGTGAATGTCCTCAAGACAGATATAACTCTCTGAACTGACCATACTGATGGGAGACAGCAGCATGTTGAGGAATGTAGTTTGAGAGAACACATTGCTGACAGAAATTTTATTGTGTTGATATTAAATAACACAGACATCACACAATATAGTTATAAATCACCAACACATATTAAAGGGACACGTTCATGCCCAGTGGCCATCACGGTTTGGAAGACAATGGAAAGCTCTTTCAAACTACATATTGGGCGAACCTGTAGCTCGAAGTACTCCAGTGATACAGATGACGGTGTCTGTTCAACAGTAATACTACATGTCAGCCATTTTTAGAACATTATTTATTTAATTTTTGTTAACCGGGCAGGTGCACTAGCCAAAGCAATGACTATTTTCAGGCACGACCCGGGAGGGTACAGTACAACAATACTGGGTAACATTTCAAAGCAATTACAAACATAGTTGACAGTACTATACAGAGCAGTTTAGCAAATGTAATACAAATGCGGGTAGTAAAAAATAAATAAAAATGAGAGAGCAACAGTACACACCAGAAAACTACATTGCCATGAGCTTTAAGAAAGAAAAACTTAAAACAGATTGAACATTTAGTGCTAAATAAGGGAAATAATGCAGTCCACTGGGTAGGATACTAGTGAGTTATAGAGTTAGGAACAAGAAAAGGGGGATGAGAGGGAAAAAAAGGGATGTAGGTGGGTCAGATAGGGAGGAGAAGTGCATAGCGTATAGAGGATCATATTATAAATGCCATGGAAGAGAAGACTGGGAACAAAAGAAGCTATGGAGGTTTGAAACAGGAGCACTTGTGGGAAGAAGCAAGATAGTTTTGCAGCTTTTTTTTTAAAGTTGTGTGAGATGATGACTGGCGTAAAGCTAGTGGAAGGGTGTTCCAGTATTTGGGGGCATGCATGGCAGGAGAAAGTGCTGGCGCCTTTAGTGGTTTTGTGTCTGGTGATAAAGACTGGGGCCTGGTCAACAGACCGCAGTCCATAGCAAGGCGTCAGATTTTGGGAAAGTCCTGCAAGGGATGTAGGTATTTGTAGTCGGACAGTGTTATCAATGACAGATCCATATGCGTGAAGCCTTAATTCATTAGGAGGAAGCCAGCCCAAGTCAGAATAGAGGAGACGGTGTTTCAGACGGTGTGAGGAGGACGCATAGCGACATATATTGTTATATGTGATACCCATTTCCGAAGGATAGATTTGCATGCCGAGGCATAAGTTGCAGCACCATAGGTAAGTGATGGAAGGAGTATGCCACGGGCTATGGCAAGCCTTGCTGAGGGAGGTGAGCACTTAACTGTTTCGGTAGGCGGTTCCAAGTTTGGAGTTGACCAGTGTGCAGGTCTGGTTGATGTGTAGGTCAAAATTTAGAGATGGATCAAGGGTGAGGCCCAGATATTTAAAGGAGTTTACCACCCCTACTACTGAGTCATTTAATGAGGTGACTTTAAAATTAGGATGAGCATGTTTGAGTTTAGTATTTGTCCCAAAGAGCATAGCTTGGGTTTTGGACTCATTTAAAACAAGTTTGTGGGCAGATGGCCACCCCTGAATTAACTGAAAGTCAAGAGAGAGAAGATTGTTTATTTATGTCCTCAGTGCTTTTCACGCTGGCATACAGAACAATATCATCTACATAAAGCAAGGAAGTTGTCCTGCAGAGGTCAGTGGACATGCTATTTATGAAAAGAGAAAAAAGTAGGGGCCCAAGGATGGAGCCTTGCGGAACCCCAACGTTTATAATGGTCTTGTCCGAGAGAGTAGAGTTGTATTTCACAAATTGAGTCCTATCAGTTAGATAGTTCCCAAACCACCTTACGACGTTATTTGAGAAGCCTAGTGATCCAAGGGTGGTAAGAAGGATGGAGTGATCAACAAGGTCAAAAGCCTTGGTCATATCTATGAAAATAGCCCCAGTGAGTAGCCCGGAGTCCACAGCCACAAGTGCATCTGACGTGAATTTGAGAAGGGCAGTAGTGGTGCTATGGCCCTTGTGGAAACCATGCTGGGCTGGGGAAAGTAGATCATGTTTCTGAAGGAAATCAATTGTCTGGGTGGCTACAATCTTCTTGAGGATTTTATTTAGGACAGACAGTATGACAATGGGCCTATAGTTAGAGGGATCTTTTTGGTCTCCTTTTTTGAAAACGGCTAATCAAACCTAGCTGACTTCCATATCTCAGGGATATAGCCCTGGCAAAGGGAGAGCGTGAAAATTCTGGCTAGGGGGTCAGCAATGAAGGGTGCTGCGATCTTGAGGAGCTTTGGTTCTAGACTGTCAGAGCCAGCTGCAGTGCATTCCTGGATATTGTTTAGCAGTCGAAGCATTTCACACTTAGTGACTGATTTGAAGAAGAAGAAATGAGAAACATTTGCATTTTGTCGGTTGGGTACAACTGGTTGGACAGGGAAGGAGGAGGTGTAGTTGGTTAAGTCCAAGAATTTGTTGTTGAAGAAGTTGGCGATAGTTCTAGAATTATTATAGTGTACCCCATCAAGTGACATGTCATTAGGGGTGGATGCTACATTTGAACCAAGGAAAGATTTAATATGTGACCAAAATATTTTGGGGTCTCCATAGGAGTTGGTTAGTAGGTCTTTACAGTAGGAGCTTTTGACTTTTCTGATGTCCATTTTGCAGGGCTCTGTAGGTGCTGAGGTCAGAGGTTAGCCCAGAGTTCCTATAGCAGAACCAGCCTTTATCCCTTGAGTTTAGCTAGCAGGTCTGATTTCAGCCAGTGGGTTTGCTTGTTCCTTACCCGACGGGTCACAAGTTTACAGTGCTTATCCTGGAGCACTAGGAAGTGTTTCAAGAACAGATTAAGGGCAGTCTGATCATCATCGGATGTAAGAATGGGAGACCAATCAGTGGCAGTAATGTCACTCAAAAAAGACTGAGGGTTAAAGTTAGCATAGTTGCGAAAGGTAATGAAACGAAGTCTGGTCAGTGATGGTCTATTTTTGCCCCAGATGCAGTATATTGGGGAAAGATCAGTGATGGCATCTGGTGGTACTCCAGAGGTAATTACATTTTCAGGGTGAATGGTCATGATCCAGTCTAGTAGCGTGTTCGTGTTTGAGTGAAGGGCGTGTCTGGTGGGTTGGCCTATCAGTTGGTACAGGTTATAACTCTGCAATTTGGTCATTATTGTGGATTGGTTACTGCCCAGCCAATTTATGTTTAGGTCCCCAAGTATGAGGACCTCATTTCTTCCAGCTAGGCATGAGATTTGGTCTACTAGTTCATCCAGTCCTGTTTGCCCATTGTTTGGGGAATTGTTGGCACATACAATGTGCAGTTTTTTGTACCCAAGAGTGAGCAGGACATGAAGTGCCTCACAGTGGTGTAAGGTAGATGATTTTAGGGCAGAGACATCAAGATGATCTTTATAGCAGACAGCTGTCTCGCCCCCTTCTTTGGAAGTAGCTCTGTCAAGTCTTAATAGATTATACTGAGGAAGAGAGCATAGAGAATCAGGTATGGACAGTTTCAGCCAAGTTTCCGTTATGCATAGAATGTCAGGCTTATATAGGGAGGTCCAGGATTCAAGCTCAGCCAGATTATGTGCAAGGCTCCTACTGTTGTAGTGTGCTAAAATAAGGCCTTTAGCATTGCTAAAAGCGTCGGGCAGATCATTAGCTGGTCTAGGATTTAGTTGAACATCGCCTGAAAGTAGTATAGCAAGTAGGAGAAAATATCATAGCTTGCAGCGCAAGAAGTGACCATGGGCATGGAGGTGCCGGTGGCATTTCTTTTGGACATGGGCGATGTCATCGAGGAACAAGCTGTGCCTAAGTACACGGAGTCGAGCACAGTTTGTTTGTCAATGACATCACAATGTTCTACAAATGGCTGCAGCATAGTATTAATATTGAACAGTCATCTGTATCTTGGGAGTGCTAACAGCTACAGATGAGCCCAGTACCTCACTGGAAAATGTTCTCATGGCTTTCAAACTGTGATGACCACCATGCATGAATATGTCCCTTTAAGACACCATGCAGACACACTGATTAGTACTGTTATACTCTGCTTTCAGTTTTTGATGACTGGGAAATGAGGACTAGGCAATTCTGCCTATTTTCAGCCTCGATCGGGGAGGGGGGATACATATGAAAATCAACTGAACCAGATGAACCTGTTGATGGTATTTTGTATTGGATATTATTTGCTAAACTAACCACAATGCCTTTTGGGCTGTGGCTAATGCACAGGGGATGTAGGCCGCCAGGTAAGGACGAAACATAACTGGTTACCACAAGCATTACTTAGTCTGCTGTCTCAGTTCTGGGATGCAGTGGGATATACTATGTTATCTGGAACTTGCTAGCCCAGATAACCAAAATGTACAATCCCGACGTAATGTCTGACAACACAGCAACAAATGCCATTTCTTTTAATGCACCCCCCATAACTAAAATAACTAACTCAGAGGGGGAACGGACCGCGGAGTAAAAAAAACCTAACAGTTACGGGGGAGAGGGCCAAAAGTATGTGGCTGGACCAGAACCCAGGTCCAACGGTGCATGCTTCTGGATCCGACGGTGTTTTCAGGGGTAAGGTAGCAAGCCATCACATCCGCTACTTTACTCCTGTAACACCATTGGGCATGTCCCCATTAGCATGATCGGTATCAGGACACTGCACCTGTCAGGCAACAGTGCCCGAGCAGGTGCTTGTCAGTATAGTGAGCCACAGGACAACATAAGGGTACCATGCAGGAATATGGAAAACTAAAAGAACAGTTATGTACGTACCATAACAGTAGATCTTTGAGAGAATCTTTTTTATCAGGCCACGCCTATGGAACTTACAGCCACCAGGCGCTAGGACCACATGGAAACTTTTTCATGCAGTCAGCCAGGGACCACCCATGACGACGTCAGCGTACACATAAACGTGGGCGACCGCCTCCTCCACAGTTCCCGCTGGCGTTCATGCTTGGAGTGACCTCCCAGGGGAACCAGGAGAGAACCCAGCACTTTCAAGAAACCAGGTGAGGCAGACATGCCAAATGTAACAATGGATATAGGAGCCCAAAAACCCAGTGTTGCGGGCCCGAAGAAAAGGGGAAAGGAGGGAGGGACGGCATGTCCCAATGAAAGAGATTCTCTCGAAGATCTGCTGTTATGGTAAGTACGTAACTCTTCTATCTTCTTAAGGATATCTCTCTCATCAGGCCACACCTATGGAACAAGTACCAAGCAGTACCGAAAGCTAGCAGTCTGGGTGGCTGGAGCTTATAGGCTTTTGAAAGTAAATCTTGTAGAAACGCTAGGCCAAAGCCAGCTCGGCAACGAGAAACAATGTCCAGCCTGTAGTGCTTAGTGAAGGTGATGACAGTACTCCAGGTAGCAGCTGCACAGATCTCTGCAGCGGACACATTTCTAAAACAAGCAACAGAGGTGGCCATGCTTCTAGTGGAATGACCTCGAACCACACTAGGAAGTTCTTTACCGTACTTCTTGTAACAAAAAAAAAATACAGTTTGCTAGCCATGTGGACATGCACTGTTTAGAAACTGGGAAGTCATCTTTCCCAGAGGCAAATGAAACAAGAAGCTGTGAGGACTTCCTGCAGTCCTTTGCAGGAAGTACTGTACCGGAGTATTCTATGCACATCTAGAGTATGGAGCAGTGCTTCCCCTGGACTTGGCATGCTCTGGATAATACAGTGACAGGTGGATAGTTTGATTTAAAGTAAACTCAGACACCACCTTGGAGAAAAAAACTTAAGGTTACTACACAAAGACACCCTGCCTTTGTAGAAAATCAAATAAGGAGGCTCACACATTAGAGCATGTAACTGAAATCCTTCAAGCAGAACTGACTGCTACCAAAAATAACACTTTCCAAGAGAGAAAGCACAAGCCACAAGTCTTGGCTGGCTTAAAAGAAGCCAAAGTAAGCTTTTACAAATAAAGTTCAAGTCCCAAGGCAGGACTGGATTTCGAATAGGATGCTTTAGATGTAGAATGCCTCTCAAGAACGTACGGTCTACCTCCAGCTGTGCAACCATAGGGGCCTCTATAGGCACATGGAAAGCTAATGTAGCAGACAACTGCACTTTGACAGAGAAATACTGCAGGCCAGAATCTGATAAGAACAGCAGGTATTCTAGAACCTGGTTAACGGGACAGGTAAAGGGATCCAGATGATAAGCAGCTCATAAAACAAACCACTTCCACTTCATGGAGTATTTCTGGTGGATGGTTTTCTAGCAGCCACCAGAACATCCACCACTTTTTGTGACTCCCTAAATTGAGCTATGGCTATGTCCTCAGGAGCCACGTGTGCAGATGGAGAGATTTCAGGTCTCCCTGTTCCTGTGACAGTAGACCCATGCACAGGGTCAGAGGTACTGGGGGTTCCACTGCCAGATGTTGTAGCAGAGGGAAACAGATCTGTTGAGACCATACGGGAGTAATGAGTATTGGTTTCCCCCTCCATTTTCAATTTGAGTAGTACTCTGAATTGGGGGAAAGGGAGGGAAGGCGTACAGAAACCTCTCTTTCAAAGAGGGAGACAACGCATCTTGCCAGAAAACTCCAGGTTCTGGAGCAAGCGAGCAGAAAACTGGCAGTTTTGTGTTGTGTGGGGATGCAAAAAGGGCCAACTCTGGATCATCCCATCTTTCAAATGGGTCGTCTACCGCAGAGATCAACAGTTCCCACTCATGCATCCTGGACTGGTTGAGCTTGTCTGCTAAGATGTTTTGGACACCTGTAACATGTACTGCTGATAGTTCTAGACCATGTTGCAGAGCCCAATACCACACCATCATGATTTCCTTGCACAGCAGATGGGAATGTGCCCCATTTGTTGATGTAGTGCATCACACTGATATTGTCCATCTGTTTTAATGGAGGACCTGGACACAGGAGGTTCTAAAAGGCCTGCAGTCCATTCAGAACGGCTCTCATTTCTAGCACATTGATGTGCAGGGTGCTCTACACTACAGGTGCCTTGTGTCTGATGGGGATCCAAGTGTATCCCACCCCCCCCAGTCCAGCCTTGAAGCATCTGTGGTGAGGATCTGAAGAGGGAAGGGGATCAGGAATGTACCCCCTTGAGCAGGTTGCTGGGTCCCATCCACCACTTGAGCACTTAGCGCACAGGGCATGGGGCTAGAACCATCTGTTCTAGGTCATCTGTGAGCTGGTCCCACTGGACTCTTGGGGTCCACTAGGGGATCTGCATGTGCATCCTGACCCGTGGTACTGTAACAATGGCTGCGGCCATGAGTTCTAGAAGGTGCAGAAATGCCCTTGCTGAGCTATAACGGCTGTCATGCCCTAACTGTGCTTGAGCAATCAGACAGTTGGCCCTGTTCAGAGGCAAGAAAGCTAAGCCCTGGGCCATGTCCAGGACTGTCCTTATATACTGTAGTCACCAGCAGGGGGTCAACACTGATTTTGCTATGTTGACTGCCACCCCCAGAGCATCAAACAGCTGTCTGGTTCAAGCTAAGGTCATCAACAGCTGCTTCCTGGAGTGGGCATTCAATAGCCAATCGTCCAAGTAAGAGAAAACATACAGGCCTTCTCTGCAAAGGGCTGATGCCACCACTGCTAAACATTTGGTAAAGACCCATGGCATAGAAGACGAGCCAAAGGGAAATGCTCTGAATTGGTAATGGTCCAGTTGAAACAGGAACCTTGGGTATTTTCTGTGAAGTTTCTGGATTTTCATGTGGAGGTATGCATCCTTCATATCCACGGAGCATATCCAGTCCCCTGTTTGCAGTAATAGGAGACCCTGCAAAGTGACCATTCTCAGCGTCTTATATTCTACGAAGAAGTTGAGATCTCTTAGATCCAGAACAGGCCCTCAGGTCTCCTGTCCACTTTGGGACAAGGAACTACCTTGAGTAAAACTCTGTGTTCCTCTGTCCTAGAGGGACAGGTTACATGGCCTGTTTTTTAGAAGCAGAGTCCGTACCTCCAGCAACAGGGGCAGGTGCCCTGGAGGATATGTTGTCACATGTGGGGGATGATCTGAAGGGTTGTCCAGAAGTTTTCGAGCATGCCCCTTGTCAATAATCTTCAGAACCCATACATCTGTAGTCCCCTCCTTCCACTTGTTTAAGTGAAGGGAGAGTCAATCCCCTACAACCACCCCTGGAGGTAAAGGAGGTTGGGTGTCAGCCAAGATACTTTACTCAGTGGTCGATGTCTGGGAGGAGCCACTGAGACATGGAAGAAGTTGGAAGGGTCCTACTGTGGGGGAGGGTGGCTTCATCAGCCTTGTACTCCTAAGGTATGGTTTCCTTCCCCAGGGTGTGGTCCTGAAACGCAACCTGGCAGAACACCTACAAAGTCATCAGAAAGGTGAGTGAGCACTCTCCTACCCTAGGAACTCCCCTGCTGGCCCCACTCTGGATGTGTGATACCTGCATGTCACTCACCAGGCAGGCAGCTACGTGCTGATGTAAGGTCACTCCAGAAGGATCATGTAATCGTTCCTGCATGACACGCCCTACCCTTGGGCCACCAGGGGGCACCTGTGCAGTCGAAGGAGGTGTGCTCCCTTCCCAAGGCAGGAGGCATCTGAGATGGATACCAGAACCCTTCCTCACTGGTCTGCAACAGATGACCGTGGCTCAGACAGAAAGTGGCAACACTACCATCACACTAGCCACCCGTTGTTTCTACTTTCATGCTTCAGGTGGAGAATGTTTGCAGCCATGTTTGTCCTTGGAAAAAGTAAAGTTACTTACTATATTCCAGATCTTCAAGAATATATTCTCTATAGAGCCACTTTGTCTTATGCCAGAGACACTGTGACCCTGGGGGAGTAAAACTTTCAGTCAGTGCGCCAACAACAGTGCTAGCACCGGCGCAATGGTGACACTGCTCGCCATATCAATATCGACTGACAATGCTCTGTTTTGGTTGTTAGCAGTGAGGGTGGAAAAGCAATAAGCATACACAATGCTTGTAGGACTAAAAATAGGATAAGGATATAGACAATGAAAAGAAAAAAACTGAATATAAATAACCCTGAATATAAATAACCAACAACCTCATAAAAAGGGAAGGAAGCACTTTCGATCTTACTTCGAGAAACAGCTCTTGCAGCAGGTTACACCATTAGGACTGAGGACGGCAGGCGCCAGGACTCCACGGAAAAATTCTAGCTAGCAGTATCCAGCGGGGGACCGCCCCCGACGTCAGGCATCACATAAAAGGGGGCTGTCCCCAGCATCTCAGTTCTCTTCCCGCCCGTCGACTTGCCAGCGCCGACCTCACACGGATGCCTGCATCAACAGCGTCTGACGCAAAATCTTTACAAAACCCATGTCTACTTCTCCAACTCCTTCTCTCGAAGGACACCCCTCAAAGTGCACCTGCGGCAAGCAGATCCCCTTCGCCGACCATCATTTGGCTTGTGTGAGGTACCTGGGCCCAGAACATGACACCCAGGCCTGCTCCATCTGCCAGCAATTTAATAGCAGGACCAGGATCTGCCGCCAAAAGGCCCTTCAGGGGTTCCTTCTTGAAGAGAAATTTCGTAAAATGGAAAAAAAGACCTTCCTCAAAAGGGGATTCTTCCCATAAGACCGGAAAGCACCGGGACTCTGGTAGGTCGGGATCCCCCAGCAGGGCCTCTGAATCCAGGGCCAGCTCCAGCTCTACGCGGTCCGACCGTTCTCCTTCCCAGCCCTGCTCCCAACCTTCCCCAGTTAAGGTAAGGTCCTCAGGGGGTTCTTCAGCCTCCTTGCACCCACTGAAGACCCAAAGGGTGCCCGACTCTTCTTCCAGGCCTGACTCTTGAGAAAAGCGTAGGACGTCTTCCTCAAAATCTAGCAGGGTGTCAGGCCGACGCCGGGACACTGACCTCAGGTCCGTCTCCCAGCCTCCCAAGGCCCTGGAAAGGAAGACCAAGGATCTGACTCCTCTTAAGCAGACATCAGACTAAAAAGGTGCCTGAGCCATCGCCCGAAAAACGGACTCCCGACCCGACAGCAGTGGTACCGATGCCGGGTGACACCGGACGTCAGGGGTCCTCAGGAGAGGAGGCTGCCACGCTGCTGGATGACCAGATGGGCGGCACAGAGGATGCCGGCTCACCCGGGGAGCTGTCGACGGATCCGGTGGTTCCCCAGGACCAGACACCCGACCCCGGCAACAGACCGACACCGGGCCCATCGTCTGGCATGAACATTCAGGAGGTGAACGAATTGTTCACCTTCTGGTGGGAGACCATCAGAAAGGACGTGGTCCCCAGTAAGCCTCTTCCACCTCCACCACCTCCACCCCCTCCTCGGGATAGTGAAGGCTCGAGACCCCCAACCCCTAAGGAGCCAACTCCACCTCCTAGGGGCAGATCTACAGAGAGAAAAAGATGCCCATCATGGTCTCCCTCTGGGTCTCCGAACCCTAAACGACCCAGGGATAGACGACACCCACCGGGGGATGACTCCAGACTGGATACGTCCGATACCTCCAGGTCTCCATCCCACTATAGTCCCCCATCACCAGACCCACGAGACCAGCCAAGGTCACTACCGGATGATCCCTCTTTCTCCGAAATCATGAGGCACATCCAGGAGAATATGGGATGGGAGACTGAAGACTTGCCCGTAACCTTCAGCAAAAGGACCCAAAGCCTGTGGTGGTCCCACCTCTAGTGGACACCTTTATGGATGTCACCAAGGCAGCTTGGAAGCATCCGCATTCCACACCGGCTGTTCCAAAGAAGGCTGACCACCTTTACAGGGATCCTATGGAGGACCAGTATTTGGCACAACAACCCCTGGCCAACTCCCTGGTCATTACTGCATCTCATGACAGGTCCCAGCGGCCTCAACATTTGAGCACCCAGCCTCTGGACCAGGAATCTAAGTAATTATATTCCATGGTAAGACGCGTGTATGCGGCTGCTACATGCTATATTAGGTCTTTGAACTATCTGATGCACATGGTGCAATTTCAGAATGCCTACTGGGATCAGGGCCAAGACCTTCTTAAAGACTTACCAGATGGCGAAAAGGAGGAGCTACTAAACCTCCTCCAAACTGGGTCTGACGTGGGGACCCAGGTTCTCTGAGCCTCTTACGACTCGGCAGCCAGGGGAGGAGCAGCTACAGGCATTTGTCTCCAGAGACATTCGTGGCTAAGGGTCACCGGATTTACCCCGGACGTCCAGAAGAATCTCCTGGACGTCCCTTATAATGGAGCGGTCCTCTTTGGTGAGGAGTCCGAGAAGGTCATCACCAAATTGCAGGACACTGGGAAGGCAGTCAGAACTGTACAAGCCATGTGCAGACCAAAATCTGGTTCCTTTCGTAGGAACTAGAATCATTTTCGTGGTCGACAACAAAGGCAACAGCCACGTTCCGGCCAGCAACCCAGTGGCATTTCTGGCCATAAGAATCAAGCCAGGTTCCCTCGGGCCAGGACCCGAAGCATTCAAAAGCAGCCCAGCCCACATAGCATGACTCCTTCCCGGTCCCTGCCCCTCCTCTGGATCAAAGGGTCAAGAAGGTCAGGGGTTGCATCTCGCATCACCCTTCAGAATGGCAGAGGATCACCTCCGACCGGTGGGTGTTGCAGTTGATCAAACAAGATCACTCTACAGAGTTCCTCGATCATTGCCATCCAGACCTCCCCTGCTCTCCTGTTATTCAGGTCAGCATGCTCTGCTTATTCAGAAGGAGATCTTGGCCCTCCTACACAAGGAGGCCATAGAACATGTTCCACTGAACCAGAGAGGAAACGGTTACTCTTCCTGGTTCCAACGAAATCAGGGGATTTGCGCCCAATCTTGGATCTCGACAATCTCAACAACTTTGTGCTTACAAACATTTCCACATAGTGACCCTGCCGGGTCTCATTCCCATGCTCAAAGAGGGCACATGACTGGCGTCACTGGATATGCAAGACGCTTACCTACATCTCCCAATCGCTCAAGCGCACCGCAGATTTCTGCGCTTCGAGTTTCTGGGATGCCACTTCCAGTTTTGAGCCCTCCCCTTCGGACTGTCTTCGGCACCTCAGGTGTTCACGAAGTGTATGGCAGTCGTGGCAGCAGCTCTCAGGAGAGGGGGCCACTACATGTTTCCGTACCTAGATGACTGGCTCCTCATGGCACTCTCATGGGAGGCCCTGATGTCCACAATACAGGATACCTGTTCCCTCTTCCTATTGCTGGGCATCACCATCAATCAGGAGAAGTCGTACCTTGTTCCGTCTCAGAACTTGCACTTTATAGGAGCGGTTCTGGACACAATTAAGGGAAGGGCATTCCTTCCCCAGGACAGGGCGGAACGCTTCATATCCCTCATAAGGGACATAAAGGAAAAGAAGACGCTACCGGCCCGGACTGTTCTTTACCTGCTCGGGCACACGGCAGCTGCCATTGCAATGGTTCCCCTAGCTCGACTCCATATGCAGGTCACCCAATGGGTATTGTGGGCGCAATGGGACCAGAAACAAGATCTGCAGCATCCAGTCTGAATCACGAATGCTGTCATCCGAGACTGGAATTGGTGGCTCGTCCCAGACCACCTTTCGACG
The DNA here is from genome assembly GCA_016271365.2 of Neoceratodus forsteri. Lineage (NCBI taxonomy): Eukaryota > Metazoa > Chordata > Ceratodontiformes > Ceratodontidae > Neoceratodus > Neoceratodus forsteri. The sequence continues at coordinate 213,139,785 of JADMNL010000027.1, forward strand.
GGAGTCCCCTTCATTGTGCCACCTCCTTCAGCGACTCTCTCCACGGACGCCTCGGGGTCCAGATGGGGAGCTCACCTCAATGGAGTCAGAACTCGAGGCTCCTGGTCGTCGCTAGAGTCCCAACGTCACATAAGCATTCTGGAGATGACAGCCATCCTGTATACCCTACAGGCATTCCAGACAGAGATTCCACCGAGTACTCTTCTGGTACAGACAGACAATTCCGTGGTGATGTACTATCTCAACAAACAAGGAGGCACTCATTCCTACCCCCTTTGCAGGGAGGCTCAAAGGGTTTGGAATTGGCTATTGCAACACGGTGCACACTTCATTGCAGTACATGTTCCCGGTGTGGACAACACTATCACGGACAGCCTAAGCCGATCACAGGCAGGGTCCACAAATGGGAACTGCTTCAGGAAGTCGCAGAGGACCTGTTCCATGGATGGCGGACACCAGAATTAGACCTCTTCACGTCCCCATTCAATGCAAAACTGCCCAATTTCTGATCGCTAGATCCAGAGCCTGGTGTTTTCTGGCAAGACACGTCCCTCTCTTGGACGGGCAGGTTCCTCTATGCTTTCCCGCCCTTTCCTTTGATCCAGAGGGTTCTACTGAAGCTCTGTCAAGAGCAAGCATGCCTTATTCTAGTAGCACCCTTTTGGCCCAGGCAGATTTGGTTCCTTCTCTTACATCAGCTGGCCCAGGAACCTCCGGTGCCTCTGCCATTTTGCTCTCCTTCTATCCCAGGAGACAGGCTCCTTGGTCCATCTGGATCTTCGGTCTCTGAACCTGCATGCCTGGCTCCTAAGGACATAGCAGTACTGAGATACGGGGTCTCTCAGGAAGTTGCGGACATTCTGGTGGCAGCCAGAAAACCTCTATTCATACTTCATGAAGTGGCGAGATTTTGTATTTGGGCTCAGGCTCGAGCATTGACCCCACTGGAGTGTTCTGTAAGGTCTGTTTTAGACTACCTCCCTATCCCTCTATGAGGCAGGACTTGCCTATCCCTCCATTAAGGTCCATCTATGCGCTATTTCCACGTATCATTCTCCGATAGGTCGCAGGTCTCTAGCTCAACTAGAGGCTTCTTGCACCTTTTTGCGCGGCATCCTGCACTTGAGACCTCCCATCAAAGACCTAGTTCCACCTTGGGATCTTCCTTTTGTTCTAGAGCAGCTTACGCTGCCTCCTTTTGAACCAGCCGCGGATTGCGAGCTGCATCGCCTCGCTTGGAAGACGCTTCCTTTAGTTGCTGTTACTTCTCCCGTAAGGATTTCTGAACTTCATGCACTCATGTGCAAGGATCCTTATTTGGTTTTTCACAAGGACAGGATGTCCTTAAGAACAAATCCTAAGTTCCTTCCCAAAGTGGTCTCAGCAGTCACACTCAACCAAGATATAGACCTACCGGTGTATTACTCGAATCACGGTAACGGGGGCATACCTCTCAACCTCCTGCCTCATAAATCAGGGACAAAGGACCAAAATCAGGGACACATCTTCAAAATTAGAGAGATCCACCCAGAAAGCTGGTAGAATATGGGGCTTAGTGCAAAATGCATTTTCTAAAGAAGAACACGTCTGTAACTTTAATGCTTGACATTGTTTTATGCTTACAGTCCCCACTGTTTAGCCACAAAAACACAAATTTTATGAGGGACAGAGTAAAATTTTGAGGCAAAATCAGGGATGTCCCTGAAAATCTGGGACACTTGAGAGGTACGACGGGGGGAAGCCCTGTTGCTCACTTGGAATGTGCATAGGTGCCTCAGATATTATCTAACCAGAACCAAAGCCCATCGTAAATCGGACCAGCTCTTCATTTCTTACGCTCATAGGATGATCGGTGCTCCTATTTCTAAACAGTCGCTTTCTAGATGGCTGGTAAAGTGCATCATGTTATGTTATCGGAAGCGCAATAAACCCTTACCGGGGCCAGTAAAGGGTCATTCTACTAGGGGGGTGGCTACCTCCTTTGCTGCGCTTAAAAATGTCTCCACTTCAGCCATCTGTGCAGCAGCGACCTAGAGCATTGTACACACATTCATCAGGCACTACAGTCTGGATATTGCCTCTAGGCACAGAGCTGGTTTCGGCTTGGCGGTCCTTCAGGGACTTTTGTCCTGAAGCTTGGAGCATTCCTCCTATCCTCCTCCTGATAACAACTTGGTCCCTTACTGCTTGGGAATCGGTCCTAATGGTGTAACCTGCTGCAAGAGCCATTTCTCGAAGTAAGATAGTACAGTTACGTAAGAACTTACCGTAACAGTAGATCTTCAAGAACAGCTCTTGGAGCAGGTAGTTTCCCTCCCACCTTCCTCTCTGGAGGTTGTCTTCTGACCTAATTTTTTGGTTACAGTGTCTTTTGATGCCTTCTACGAACCTTCCTTTGGAAGTGAATCCTCGATTTCCCCTTCAGATGTCACATTTGAGCCGGGAGTCTCTGGCGGGAGAACTGGGGATGCTGGGGGACCGCCCCTTTTTATGTGATACCTGACATCAGGGGTGGTCCCCAGCTGGATACAGTTAGCTAGAATTTTTCCGTGGGGTCCTGGCGCCTGCTGGCTTCAGTCCTAATGGTGTAACCTGCTACAAGAGCTGTTCTCGAAGATCTACTGTTACAGTAAGTTCTTGCATAACTGTACTTTCCTAAGATGCCACCCTCCTCAAAGGCAGAGGTTGTACAGAAATGATCAGAAAGGAATTTCTGAGACTAGGCCATCATCCACAAGCCCTGGGCAGGGGAGGAAAAACAAAAGGCAATGATTCCATACAGGCAACATATCCTGAGCCCAGGGTGCAGAGTAATGCTCTAATAATGCAGAGGGAATGCTACATACAGTATGCCAGTCAGAGAGGAAAAGTATCTCTCCTTAAAGAGTGGGAATTTAAGTGTTAGAAAACAGATGTATGCAGTCCAATGTAAGGAAGGTGAGAAAAAAAGTAGCTTGAGGTTCAGCTTGAGAGACCATAGCCTTAGTGACACGAAAACATGCTGGACACTGGGCGTCTGCCTCATGTACCCCATAGGTCATAAGATCAATTATTAAAAAAGGACTGGTGAAAAAATGACGCAGTGTCCAATGTCCATATCAAGTAAGACACAAATTCAACAACTTTGTAAACGGTATTCTTACAGAATACCTACAGAAAAAATCTAGCTATGCATCACAGAGGACAGCATGTTAAACATATCAGTATTTTCTCTTGAAAAAGTTTAATATAGTAACTTATAGGACACCAACAAAAACAAACAAATAAAAACTGTGGCCTAGTCCTGACCAGGCATGAGAAAAATACCCCCCACCCCCAAGAAACAGGGTCTCTAGCAGCACTGGCAAATGAACAACCATTGAAAGTATAATGCCAAGCAACCACACTGACTTTTTAAAAGTTACTGTACTTTATTTCCCACCGCTGGCTGGCTGGCCCCCATTGGTTCTGTCCCCTCACCTAGCCCTATCACTTGCTTTCTCTGGGACTTACCACACTTCCCTGAGTGCACCCTGGCTTGCCCCGAGGGCAGGACCGTCAGGCAGTGGTCCAGTAAGGAATGCCACGGTCAGTGTTCTGGGGGAGGAGACACTGTCCTGCACAGCCAGTGATTTTTGTTTCCCCCCTTCCTCTGGAATGCCAAGGAAGCTACACGACGCACACATATGCTATTACGTGCGCTCACGTCAGAGCGTGGCAGCATCCCCCCTCCCAGCTTTGTCAGCTCTGGTGCACTGCCATCTGTGATTACCTAGGTGGCGATAGGGCAGCAGAGGCCGAGCACCCACCCTCTCAGAGGTGGAGAATGTCCGGTGGGACACTCCTCCGACCTCCCCCAGCTGACCCTCTGACAACTCGGGGCTCATTCTCAAGCCCTGGTCATCCGTGTCGTGAGCGGTAGCACTGACATTTCTGTCAGAAGATTACAGCAATGGCATCAGTACTTACTGCTACACTGAAAGTCCAGTCTGGGTTAGGTATAGCGTACAGAAAAGAAGGAAAATAATGTATTCTATCTGGAAAAGAAAAGGGAATAAAAAGATAGATAAAAGGAGAAAAGAAAGCGCTCCCTCCAAAACAAAATGCCTGTTTGTGTTTTTGCTATTGTTGTTTGGAGTGCGTGCCCAACTGGGGCACAGAAGTGATTGTGAAAATCCAAAACATGAGACCACACCTCAAGTGGTGCAGGGCGGTGCAAATAACAAGGGTATCCAATCCACACAAAACACCAGAATCACAAAGTTATTGTACTCATGAGTATAAGTAAAAACCATACCAGTAGCCAAAGTTGAGGTGCTCTACATCAAGTTGCTATGACAATCGCCACTCCCCTCACTTCGTGCCTGAACAGATGGACTCAAAACAGCAGTGATAGCATGTTAAGAATTCCAAACAATTCCCATCAAATGAATCTAGGTATGGCTGCAACAGGAGAGGAGAGGAGAGGAGATACCTCTTGTGTGCCCCGGCATTTCAGCTCGACCAAGCCTTCGTCAGGGTGCAGGCACACATGACATTTAGGCAAATTTTATAAAAATAGCACTGGGTATGGGAGATATGGAGAGTATTAAATCTCCATACATAAGGGTCCAATAAGGAAGGGGCAGTGAGGCATCATTATATTGCAGTGTTTGAGTAGATTGTGTGTGGGGGTGAGGAGCACCATATTTAAAACATGTCGGCTGCAACTCAGGGATTCAGATACCTTTATTTATTTATTTATTTATTTTTTAGTTGTTGTTGACCGGGTAAGTGCACTAGAGTGACTAGACAAATCCTATGAGCATTCAGGTAAAACAAAAGTTAATTTAATATGGTGCCTGTAAGGGGGAATCTGTGAGGTAAAGCCCCGATCTGTGCTGCGGTCGGGGCTTCACATCTGCTGGTAGTTCTCCTTTAATAGAAGAGTACTGCAGCCTGACGTCGAACAGGCAGTGCAAGAGAAAGGATCCAGGTGACAGGAAGCAATCCACAGAGCAAAGCACTTCCATTTCATGGAATAAGTGTCCCTGGTGGAGGTTTTTCTGGCAGCCACCAGGACATTGGCCACCTTCTGGGAAACTCCAAACCTAACAATGGTCATGTCTTCAGGAGCCAGGCATGAAGACGAAGAGATCTGAAGTCTGGACGGACTAGCGTGCCCTGCTCCTGTGAGAACAAGCTGGGGCACAGGCGCAGAGGCACAAGGTGTTCCACTGGCAGCTGCTGTTGTAAGGGGAACCAGATCTGGTGAGGCCAGAAGGGAGCCACTAAGATCAGAGTGGCCCCTTCCATCTGAAGCTTAATCAGAGCCCTCTGAATTAGAGGGAAGATGTAGGGGAACCCCCTTTTCCAGGAGAGGGATGAGTCTTGCCAGAAAACTCCAGGCCCTGGAGTGAATGAGTAGAAAAGCGGCAGTTTTGCATTGAGTGGGGATGCAAAAAGGTCCAACTCTGGACAGCCCACCTGTCGAACAGGTCTTCTATGACTGATGTCAGCAGCTCCCACTTGTGCATCCTGGATTACAAGCATCTGAGACTGTCCGCCAGGGCATTTTGCACGTCAGGAACATGGTCGGCTGAAAGTTCTAGACTGTGTTCTAGAGCCCAGTACTAGACCCCCATCACTTCCAGGCACAGGGTGTTCGAGAGAGTCTTCCATAGTTTGTCGATGCAATGGGCTACACTGGTGTTGTCTGTGTGCAGCCAGCAGATGTCCTGGGGACAAGTGGGTCTAGAAGGCCTGAAGGGCATACAGAACGGCACTCATCTCCAGAATGTTAATGTAGAGGGTGGCCTCCACTGGGGACCATGTCCCTTGAATCTGATGGCAGCCCAGGTGAGACCCCCAGCCTGACCCCAAGGCATCTGTAGTGAGGATCTGCTGAGGGGAAAGGAGGAAGGGAACCCCTCTCAACAGGTTGCTGGGTTCCATCCCCCAGTGCAGCACCTTTTTGATCAGGGAGGAGACTAGAACTGGTTGCTCGAGGTCGTCAATGTGTTGATCCCACTGGACCCTTAACATCCTCTGGGGAATCCTCATGTGCAACCTGGCTAGAGGCACAGTAACATTAGCTGCAGCCATCAGACCTAGGAGCCTCAAGAAGGTTCTGGCCATTACATACTGACTATTGTAGAGCAGTTGAGCCTGAGCCCTCAGGTGGTCTGCCCTGCCCTAAGGCAGGAAGGCAAACCCCTGAGCCGTGCCCAGCACTGCTCCAATGTACTGAAGGCGTTGACCACGGGTCAGGACTGACTTGGGCAGACTGACCATGATGCCCAGTGCCCAGAACAACTGCATAGTGCGCTGCAGAGTCTGAAATAACAGGTCCCTGGACAGTGCTTTGAGCAACCAATCATCCAGATAGGGGAAGATGTACAAGCCCTCCCTCCTGAGGGTGGCTGCTACCACAGCCAGACACCTGGTAAAGACCCAGAGCACTGAGGACAAGCCAAAGGGCAAGGCACAAAACTGGTAATGCTCCCCCTGGAAGTGTAACCTGAAGTACTGCCGTTGGGGGGCAAACACCTTGATATGTAGGTACACATCCTGCATGTCCAGAGAACAGATCCAGTCCCCTGGTGTAGCAGGGGCAATAGACCCTGAAGGGTCACCATTCTGAACTTTTTGTACTGGATATAGGAATTGAGGTTCCTTGGATCCAGAATTGGTCATAAATCCCCTGTGGATCTGAGGATGAGAAAGAAGTGGGAATAGAACCCCTGTTTCTCTGTTGCACTGGAACAGGTTAGATGGCTCTTTTTTTGTAAAAAGGTCTGAATTTCCCCCAGCAGCACAGGGATGTGATCTGGCTGGTAGTGAAATTGAACTGGAGGACACTCTGGAGGCCAGTCTAGAAATTCTAGAGTGTGACCATGTTCTGTGATTTGTAACATCCAGGCATGTGTGGTGATCTCCCACCACTTATTGAGGTGGAGGGAGAAGCGACCCCCGACCACCACCTCCTGAACATCTGGAGGGTGGGTGTCTGGTAAAGAGTCAGACTGAGGAGGCAGCTGTGGCCAGGGCCACATCACCTCCTCTGGGCACTTTGGCAGCAGGGGTGGGCAGGGCTGAGACCACCTGAAGCTTGGCTGGGGTTCTGGTGCCTGGCTGACAAAAGTGCACCTTCTGGGTACCTTTTGACTGGGTGAGATAAAGGGAGTGCACCAACCGCATGGTCCTGCCCAAGGCCTGCAGGTTGGAAAGGATGTCTTGTATGTTTGCTCCAAAGAGTTTATAGCCTCTGAAGGGGGCATTCAGGATGGACTGTTGAACGTCAGTGATGAAACCAAACACCCTAAGCCACGAATGCTGCCCGAGACCAATGCCCAGTGCAGCTGCTCTCACGGAAGCATCGATTGCATCACAGGCTGACCTTAAGAGATGCCTGCCCACGTCTGCCCCCACTTGAAGGGCCTGGTAGCAGCTCTTGCTTCTAGTCACCCTCTGGGAGGGCCTCTGCAGTGGTTTTGGCCATTCTCCTGAGTTAATTCTGGTATTTTACCATGTGGCCAATAGAGTTGAGAACTCTTAACTGCCAGGGTGGCAGAGGCGAATGTCCGCTTGCCCATAAGGTCCAACTTTCTGGATTCCTTGTCCAGAGGAAAAGAACTAAGATGCTTGGGCCTCTTAGTCCTATGATGGGCTGCATTAATGACCACAGAGTCTGCCTGAGTTTGCTCCCCAAAGAAGGATTTCCCCGAAGGCACAGACGGGAGGGACTGAGTTCCCATAGTTGAGGAAGCAGTCTGAGGTGGTGACGGGGGAGACTGTGTTCCCAACGTCGAGGCACAGCCCACAGAGGATGCCATGGATGTTGCCAGGGGAAACTGGTGCTCCAAGGGCAATGGGCTGGAGTTGGCCGTGGGCAGGCCAGAAGAGAAGCCTGGTTGTGGGCCCAGAAAATGGGCCAAGGGTGATGCCGGAGGAGGCAGACTTCCAGTCAACAACAGGCCCACGCCCGCTGGGTTTGGGCTGGCAGAGCTCCCTGACTGTAGGCACACTGAGAAACGGGTCTGGAACTGCAGGGGCTGAGAAAGCGGCAGGGGCGAGAGCAGGCCCAACACCAAAAACCCCTCACCCGACAGGGTGAAACTGGAAGAGAAAGCTGCAAATGCTGACCCTGCATAAGAAAAGGTGTGAGTTGCAGCAGAGGATGACACCAGGGATGACAATCGCCTTACCCGGCAACCACAAGCAAGCTGGGGTGGACCGGTCTTGGTGTGTGTCCTTCTCCTAGTGTTACAGTTACGTAAGAACTTACCGTAACAGTAGATCTTCGAGAGAGGCTCTTGCAGTAGGTATTCACATATGGGACTAAGCAGCAAGGCGTCAGGATCCCACAGAAACATTTCTAGCTAGCAGTCTCTGGCGGGGGACCGCCCCCATGTCAGGTGACCAGCGTCATATGATGTAGGTATAACGGGGGCGAGTCCCCCATACCCACCTTCCAGTGCTTTCCTGCCAAAGGCCAAAAGAGGCAAGATGAGAGAGAAGAGGATATTCCCCCCATGGAAATGAAGCAAAGAAGCTTAGGGGGACAGAGGGCATCAAGGCAATACCTACCGTAAGAGCTCTCTCTCTCGAAGATCTACTGTTACGGTAGCCCACGCAACTGTACTATCTTACTGCGAGAGGGCTCTTGCAGTAGGTATTCACATATAGAACTGAGTTCCAAGCAGTCTGGAACAAGGAAAAGCACTCGGGAAGAGGACTGTGATCCACAGCATAGAACCTCAGGGCTGAACGGGTCTCATGAAAGGAGACCTTGTAGGACAGCCAACCCGAAGCCTGTTCTACAGTGAGAGGCAATGTCCAAACTGTAGTGTTTCGTGAAGGTATGGACAGAAGTCCAAGTTGCGGCTGCGCAGATGTCTGCCGCTGACACATTCTTGAAACAAGCCACAGAGGCAGCAGCTCCTCTGGTGGAGTGACCTCTGACTTGACCTGGAAAGGTCTTGTTTTACTTGTCGTAAAAGAAAGTAATACAGTGTGCCAACCATTTTGATAGGCATTGCTTAGAAACAGCATTGCCTTCTCTTTTGTGAGCAAGAGAGACAAAAACTGATCAGTCTTCCTGAGATCCTTTCTTCAACTGGTGTAGTATCTCAGGATTCTGTGAGTATACAAGAGGTACTCCCCTTGATTGCAGTGTTGCATAAAGAAAGCGGGTAGCTCAATAGATTGATTCAGCGTAGATTCAGCCACCACCTTAGGGAGAAACTTAGGGTTGGTGCGTAGAGACACACGCTCCTTGTGAAATATCAGGTATGGTATATTACACATTAAGGCTTGGAGCTTGGAAATCCGCCAAGTGGAAGTAATGGCCACTAGGAAGAGTGTCTTCCAAGAAAGGAACTTTAAATCAGCTGTTGCTGCTGGCTCAAAGGGATTCAGAGTAAGCGTCTCCAGGATGAAATTCAAGTCCCATGAAGGGGCAGGAATGCGGATGGGGGTCTCAAAAGGAGAACCCCCCTGAGGAAAGTCTTAGAGACTTCCAACTGAGCAAAAGTCCTGTCTCCAAACGGAATATGGTAGGCTGAAATAGCAGCCACGTGGACTTTCAATGAGGAATGGCTGAGACCCAGATCGAAGAGGTGACGCATGTAGTCCAGGACTTTATTGGCTGGGCACGAGAAAGGCTTGAAGTCCTTCGAAGTTACCCAAATAGAAAACCGTTTTCACTTCATGTTGTAGGTGGACCTGGTGAAGGCTTCCTGGCCTCAACCAAAATGTCCGCTACAAGAGGAGAGACTCCAAAGTGGGCTTTAGCTATGTCTGCAGGAGCCACGCATGTAGATGAAGGGATCTGAGACCTGGATGAACAAGGGTCCCCTGATCCTGGGTCAACAATTCTTGCGACAGAGGAAGAGGAAGTGGAGGTTCCTCTGAAAACTGTTGTAGAAGACAGAACCAAACTTGCCTGGGCCATAAGGGAGCGATGAGAATCATTCGAGCTCCCTCCGATCTTAGTTTGTTTTGGACTCTCGGAATTAAAGGAATGGAAGGGAAGGCATAAACAAATCTGTCCCTCCAAGCGAGAGACAGAGTGTCCTGCCAAAAAATGTCTCACCCTGGAGCGAGCGAGCAGAAGGTGGGAAGCTTTGCATTTTGGGGAGAGGCAAAGAGGTCTATCTGAGGTGTTCCCCATTGCTTAAAGATGTCGTTTATAACTTCTTGATCCAACTCCCATTTGTGGGACCTGGCTGAGGACCGACTGAGTTGATCTGCCAGTGTATTTTCCACTCACGTCAAGTGAAGATGGTGTTGGGCTGCCCAGTGCCAGACTCTCATTGCTTCCCAGCACAGAGGGTAGGACTGTGTCCCTCCCTGCTTGTTGAGGTACCAGACAACACACGTTGTCTGATTGTATGGGCAGACTAGGTGGGCCATAGGCCCTTATCTGCCGACACTGTCTATGTATCTATGTATCTATGTATGAGGAGATGATCAGGGAGGATGAATGAAAGTAGAGCCTGAAGGGCATAAAGGACTGCTCTAAGTTCGAGCACATTTATGTGCAGTTTTGTTTGAACCTGGACCAGCTGCCCTGAGTCCTGAGACCCCAGATGGGCACCCCAACCTTCTCTGGACGCGTCCGTCGTCAACATCTGGGAGGGCGGATCAATGCAGAAATGAAATCCCAGGCACTGGTTCTCCTGAACCATCCACCACTGCAAGTCCCTGAAATTGAGATTGGATACTAGAACTTCTTGGTCTACGCTGTCCCTGGTTTGGGCCCACTGAGACTGAAGCGTCCATTGAAAAATCCTCATATGGAGCCGAGCAAGTGGGACTGTCAGAATGGCAGCTGCCATTAGCCCGAGAAGGCGGAGGACTGACCTGGCTCCGACTGGACAGAAGACGGGCCTGGTTCTGGAGGTTGTCTACCCTGTCCGGAGGCAAAAAGGCTTTGCCTGTGGTGGTGTCCAGAATTGCCCATATAAATTGGAGGCGTTGGTATAGGACCAAATGGGACTTGGCCTGATTGATGGTGATACCCAGGCTGGTAAAAACCTGCAGGGTAAGGGAAAGGGAGTGCAGGAGTTCCTCCCTGGATGGGGCTGCCAGGAGCCAGTCGTCCAGGTACGGGAATGCCTGTACTCCCTGTGTACGCAGGTGGGCCGCTCCCACAGACAGGCATTTGCTAAACACTCAGGGGCTCGAGAAAAGACCAAATGGAAGGGCCTTGAATTGGTAGTGGTCCCCCTGAAAGCAAAACCAAAGGAATTTGCGGTGGGAAGGGGATATGCAGGTAGGCATCCTGCATGTCCAGAACGCACAGCCACTGTCCCTGCCGAAGATGTGGTAGAAGGCTCTGCAAAGAGAGCATTCCGAAGCGTTTGTATTCCACGAACATGTCCAGGGAGCTGAGGTCTAGGATAGGCCTCAGATCTCAATCAGTCAATCAATACTTTATTTGTATAGCGCCTTTCGAAATCAAGGCAGTTTACGTAATAAAAACCACAATGAACAAATAATGTTAGAAACGATCAGGTAGTTAAGCAATTAAACAGGGAAGGCCAAAGAAAATAAATACGTTTTGAACATGGATTTAAAACTACTAACAGTCAGGCACTCTCTTAACCGACGAGGTAGAGAATTCCACAGGGTTGGTGCTGCAAATGAGAAAGCACGAGCTCCAGATGTTTTAAGACAAACCCTGGGAATCTCTAGCAATCCCTCGTCGGCGGATGGGAGAGGGCGATTGGGGGAGTAGGGAGTCAGGAGAGCTTTCAGGTAGTTGGATCCCTGTCCGTGTAGGGCTTTAAAGGTAAGCAAGCCTACCTTATAGGTGATCCGCCACAGAACTGGCAGCCAGTGCAGTTCACGCAGCACAGGCGTAATGTAACTGGTCCTAGATCTCCCGTCTTCTTTGGAACTAGGAAGAAATAGGAATAGTAACCTGTTCCCCAAAGATGGGTGGGAACTGGCTCTATTGCCACCTTCGAGAGAAGGGAGATGATTTCCTCTAGGACCAGAGGAAGATGTTGCGGGGAGTAAGATGACTGGGGGGGTGGTCTTCTGGGTGGTTTCTGCAGAAACTCTATTGAGTGTCCTGCTGATATCAACTGGAGCACCCAAGCGTCTGAAGTTATCCTCTCCCCACCCGGCAGATGGCAGAAGAATCTCCACCCTACCGGTTCCTCTGGAACCTCGAGAGGCAGGGAGTCAGGAGGTGTGGGGCAGCGCAGCAGCCGAGGCTCCCTCGGCTTTTTTGCTGGGGGGAGTCTTGGTTGCTGGATGGGCCAACATTTGTTGGCACGTTTGCCCTGTGCTTTTTGTCTTTGTCAGTTTTGGCGATGAAAAGGACGCCGCTGCCCTAGAGGGGGCCTGTACATAGTCTGGGCAGACTTGAGTGCAGTACCCTTCTCCTGCAGTTCGGTAATGATGTTCTTGACATCACCCCCGAACAGCACTGAACCCCTGAAGGGAGCATCCTGAATAGTGGATTGCACTTCAGGGACCAAACCTGACATGTGGAGCCAGGCATGACGCCGTAGGCCTACGGTGAAGGCTGAGCTCCTTCCAGCTGTGTCCACTGCATCGTAAGTTGCATGAAATGTGTGCCGACTGGCCAAGCGAGCAGAATGGACAAGATCACCCACTTTCTGCATAGACTGTGATTCAGGAAGGGAGTCCAATTTGGGTTCCACCTGGCTAAGGATGGTCTTCTGGAAATCCCCCATATGTGCCACATAGTTAAGGGCCCTAATACCAAGGGTAAAAGAGAAATGCATCTTCTTCCCGTACTGGTCCAGGAGCTGAGGTGTTTGGGATTGACGGAGCGGCCATGAGCGGCGCTGATGACAACCGAATCTGCCTTGGGGTGAAGTCTAAGAAAGTCTACACCCTCAGGAGCCTGGTATAGCCTGTCTGCCTTCCTTGGAAGGGGGGCTAATGCAGAAGGTTGTTTCCAAATAGTGGAAACAAGATCTGCATGAGGCTCCATCCAGGGTGGGATCAGCGTAGGAGCGGTCTCAGGCAGATCCAGATGGGCAGCGAGTTTTTTATGCGGTGGGTCTGGCTCCACTGATTGCCACTGATGTACTTCCTGGATTTTCCTCAATAACTCCAGAAAAGAAGAGTCCTCTGGAGGGGACTTTGGAGGAGTCCTCGGCCTGGGGCGTTCCGAAGTATGGGGCTCACCGTCGGGGTCAGAGAGGCTGGACTCTTAAGTCCGAGTCAGAAGTTTCTGATGAAGAGGAAGAAGACTCCTCCCTACGAGTGAGAGGGAAGGCCCCTCTGGGGAGTTCCTTGCGGTGCATATCCTCCCCATCTCGGGCGCCAGAGGGCTCTCCTCTGGTGTCGGGAAGGAGTGAGGGAGTCTCCCATCTCCGACGTAGGGGATTCTGTATAGGGTCCGGCGTCGGTAGACGACTCTCGACCTCCCTGGTGAGCGGAGTCTTGGCCTCAGCCCACCAGGAGGATAAGGTCTCCTTCAAATCCGCCGGAGGCTGATGAGTGGGCGGCGGAGGTGGGGGATACAGATATTGAGGGTATCCGTAACCCGACGGCAGGTAGCCTGGCATCAGGTACTGCTACGCCGGCTATTGTGGCGTTGGGTGCTGGGGCGCCGGATACTGAGGGGCCGGGTATTGCAGTGTTGGGTACCCGGGCGCCAGGGGCTCTGAGGGAGCAGAGGGACCTGGCAGAGGCCCTGCTGGCAGGCCAGATGGTGGTAACGCTGGCCCCTCTGGCATCAGGCCTGGTGTGGGTATACCTTCGAGAGGGTCTGAAGGACCTGATGGAAGAATAGTCCAATCGCCAGGTAAAGGTGGCGTCAGGTCGGCCAGCGTCTGAGGATCTGGCGTCAGGGGGTCCGGCCCATGAGGAGATTTCTCTGATGGCAGCATCCCAGTATCCTCGGTGACGACCGGGAAATGAGGATTATAATCCCCGGGGGTCAGTCGAGGAGACGCTGGGATCCTCAGAGGGCAACGTGGTAAGATGCTTAGTCTGTGATTCAGGAAGTATTGCAGGGAGTAAGACAACTGCGGGGGTGGTTTCTGCAGAAACTCTATTGAGTGTCGTCCTGATATCAACTGGAGCACCCAAGCGTTTGAAGTTATCCTCTCCCAACCCGGCAGATGGGAGGAGAATCTCCCCCCACCAGTTCGTCTGGAACCTCCAGATGCAGGGAGTCAGGAGGTATGGGGCAGCCCAGCAGCGGAGAGCCTGGGGCGTCAGACTGTTCGATGGGGCCTGTCGCAGGCTTCTTGGATGGGTGGGCATCAGTGGAGCCGGCGTCCGACTTATCGTCCGAATCCGGACAGATGGAGGAGCCGGTGTCTGACTTATTGGACTCCCTGCCCGAGGAAGGCCGCTGATGAGACGGTCTTGTCGGGAGGTGTCTGATACGCCCAAGGGGCAAGCGATATAGCAGCCTTGTCCGGTCGAGCATCAGTGGGACCAATGTCCGACTTACTGGACCTGCTCTGACCGGAAGGCCACCTGGAAAAAGGGCCTTCATGGGAGTGGAGGCCCCCTTTGCCCTAGAGGCTCCCGAAGGGCCTGATCGTGAGCTAGATGGGAGAGGCAATGCCTTCTTGGTAACCACCAAGGCGGCCGTTATGGAGTGATCCCTTGGAGGGGACGTTACCTTGAGTGCCGCGACTCCAGCCAGAGTTGCAGCTGCTGTGGAAGCCGGTTCCTGCTCACAGTGCTTCTCCTTGTCGTGCTTTTTCTCATGACCTTCGGGGGAAGTAGATGCCTGCCCAAGTATCTTTAACTCTTTTTCCATGGAGGTCATTTTTTTCTTTAGGATATGGGCTTCCAGGGACTTCTGTCTCCTCTTGCAGGTAGCGGAGCTGAACTTCTGGCAGTGCTGGCACTTCTCCATGGGGTGGTCTGTGCCCAGACAGAAGAGGCACAAGGAGTGGCCATCCTTGTGTGGAAGTTGGGAACCACACGAGTCGCACTTGTTTTTATGTGATTCGGAGGGCGTTGGGGATGACATACACAGCAAATTGTTTGAAAAAATTGAAAATTAGAGAAAATGGGTCGAAAAGTTTGAAAACTTAAGAGACCAATGAATGACTGAAGAGCGTTGTTCTACCACGAGGAACTTTCACAAGCTGATGGTGGGAAAGAACTGGAAGGCGGGTGTGGGGGACCGCCACTTTTAAACTGACGTCGTATGATGCCGGTCACCTGACGTGGGGGCGGTCCCATGCCAGAGACTGCTAGCTAGAAATTTTTCTGTGTGGTCCTGATGCCTTGCGGCTTAGTCCTATATGTGAATACCTACTGCAAAAGCCCTCTCGAAGTAAGATCTTCTGGCCTGGAGTTCTTTCTACAAAACTTTTACTTAATGCTCCAGCAGGAATTTCTCGAGTTCCTTCTGGCGTCATCTCCGTATGGCCTGGTGAACTCGCGACAGACCTCGCAGGCTTTCATGATGTGGTCCGGGCCTAGACAGAGGATGCAGGTGACCTGGCCGTCCTTGTCGTAGATTTTCCTTCCACAGTTGCAGAAATGAAAAAGTCTGGAGGAATCGGTCTGCCTGAGTTTGCTCCCCAAAGAAGAACTTCCCTGAGGGCACCGACGGGAGGGACTGAGATTCCTTCGTTCAGGAAGCAGTCTAGGGAGGTGACTGGGGAGACTGTGTTCCCAACGTCGAGGCGGATGCCACAGATGTTGCCAGGGGAAACTGGTGCTTGGAGGGTGAAAGGCTGGAGTTGGTCATGGGCAGGCCAGAAGAAAGGCCTGGTTATGGGCCCAAAAAATGGGCCAAGGGCGATGCCGGAGGAGGCAGAACTCCAGCCAATGACAGGCCCATGCCCACTGGGTTTGAGCTGGTAAAGCTCCCTGACTGTAGGCATGCTGAGAAAAGAGTCTGGAACAGCATGGGCTGAGAAAGCAGCAGGGGCGAGAGCAAGCCCAACACCAAAATCCTTTCACCCGACAAGGTGAGACGGGAAGGGGAAGCTGCAAACGCTGACCCTACATAAGAAAAGGTGTGAGCTGCAGCAGAAGTCGACATCAGGGATGACTACCCAGCCTGGCCAGCACCTTACCCGGTAACCACGAGCGAGCTGGGGAGGACCAGTCTTGGTTTGTGTCCTTCTCCCGGTGTCAGTGCTTCCTGGCCGACTTGTCCCACGACTTGGAGGACTGACAGCTCGAGGATAGGGTGGGGGAAGTGGAGGAACTTCTAGCCTGGAGTTCCTTCTACATAGCTTTTACTTGCTGCTCCAGCAGGAATTTCTCGAGTTCCTTCTGGCGGCATCTCTGTATGGCCTGGTGAACTCGCAGCCTTTCATGGTGTGGTCCGGGCCTAGGCAGTGGATGCAGGTGACATGGCCATCCTTATTGTAGATTTTCCTTCCATAGTTGCAGAAATGAAAAAGTTTGGAGGAATCAGTCTCGGCACACAGAAGCGAACGAAAGAATCACTTTAGAATAAAGTGATTTGGAAAACTAGGGTGAGAAAATAAAAAAGGAAAAGTAGAAAGACGTTTTGGCAGTTTACTGAAGCAGCGTGTCTCTGCGGAGTCTAACGTGCACTGGTCGATGGTGTAAAAAGAACTGAGGAGGGCGCGGGGCCACCCATGTGTGTGTGTGTGTGTGTGTGTGTGTGTGTGTGTGTGTGTATATATATATATATATATATATATATATAGGAGTGGCTACGTCGACTGATGTCGTCATGGTGGATGGCCCCAGTAGACTGCCAGCTAAAAAAGTTTCCATGTGGTCCTAGTGCTTGGTAGCTATAGTTCTAAAGGTGTGGCTTGCTGCAAGAAATATGCTCAAAGAAGATCTTTTTATCTGTCTATCTTTGTCCGTCTATCTATCTATCCGAGAGAGAAAAGACAGACACGCATATTAGACAGACAAACAGATACTGTATATGGAAAGCATTGAGATGCAGTGGTACCTTTTTTCATTCCCAGCCTGGTAGAAACTTTGAGTCCTTTGGGATGATGCCCTGCTGTCAACTTTGGCAAGAGTAGCCAAAACAAAATGAGCTTCCAACACCATATCATCAATACTGAATGCAACTGGCCTGAAAATTATAAGAAGAACAGCACACTGTACAAACAGAAGATTTTAAGTACAAAGTACAGTTTGTTTTTCCCAGGGCAAGAAAGTCACTATCGAGTGTGCTAAACTTTAAAATATGGAATTGACAGATGTGTAAAACATGAAAAAGTATGTAAAAGTTCAGCCCGTATGACACAGTTTGGGACACTACAGCATGACCTGATCATGTTCTATTATACGGATGTGTCTGTATGGGTTACAATTTGGAGCTGAAGTGCAGAGCGCGCAGACGTCTATGTGCCTGGTGTGCTGGTACCATTTTTTGTCACGTCGTGCTGGAAAAGGTTGGTAAACCAGCAATAATTGGTGAACCTGTAGACTGATGAAGCCCTGCTCGTTCATCATGGGTGTAGTACTTGGGGGGTACTGTAGTGTGTGGTTAGTTAGATTTGTTTTATATTAGGTTGCTTGTTGGGTGTGATTGTGTTTTATAAGAAGTGGAGGAATACCAGCTTGTCTGGATTGTAGTTACAAGGCAGTGGTAGAGGAGCTGGCCCTTCGGGATGTGCTGGGGCCCTAAACCCTCGCAAACTGCCTACAGTGCATCCCAGCTGCATGACCTCAGCCCCTTTCCACACTTCCCTGTGTCAGCTGAGACAGCGAGATGCTGTCAGGAGGTCAGCATTACTAGGGAACGCAGAGGTTGGCGGTGTTGGGGTGCTGTGGGCTCAGCAGAGGTGAGAGGTACTAGGGTAGTTAAGTGCAGGAGATGCCCTGGGTTTAGACGGAGTCTACAGAGAGGCCAGATGTGTTTGGTCTCCGTCCCCAGGGTTCCCACCAGACCAAGCGGGCTGGTAGCCAGAGGGGCTGCAATGTCCACCAGTCCCCTGCGGGTGGTGCTGTGCAATGCCAGATCGATGAGGAACAAGATCGAAATTATGGCGGACTTGATTCCCTCAGTCGATCTAGCTTGCATCATGGTGACCTTGTTGGATGACGATGCCGGGTCGATTTTAGAGGCACCTGTTCCCACTAGGTACTCTATGGTGCACTGTTCATGGTGGGAACACAGGGTTGGGGGAGTGGCCATCTGCTTTAGACCTGACCTGAGTTTCACAGTGCACCCAATGGGGATGACCAAGTCATTTGAATGAGTGGCAATGCATGGGGGTCCAGGCGCAGGTTGCAGTATTCTCCTTATTTACCGGCCTCCCGGGACAGAGGGAGATTCCCTGCAGGAGGTTGCAGACTTTGTCATCGATGTAGTGTTGGAGTCCCCCAGATGTTTAGTACTGGGGGACTTCAATGACTGGGTTGACGACGAATCTTCTCAATTGGGCTCTCACTTCCTCCATCTGATGTCATCACTGGGCCTGTCACAGGTAGTTACATCCGCGGCCCATCATCACGGCCACATGCTGGACCCAGTGTTCTCACCGGGACTTGAGGTAAATGACCTCGAGATTGATCAGGCCGTGCAGTCTGATCACTGCACAGTGAAATTCTCAGTCGGGCCCCCCCAAGAGTGCCTTCCCTGTTGAGATGGTCAGCTACCACCCTTAAAGAGAAGAGAGACTAGTGGCAGTAGCTGATCTATCTAGTGTAGGCACTGCATGTGTGATGGGTATGGGCACAGTGGTGATCGCGTATAATAAGGTGCTTTCCGAGGCACTCAATATCCTCACACCAGTCCATGTACGACCCAGATCTTGTCACTTGAGATCTCCATGTTTTGATGGGGATCTTAAGGCGATGAAGATCAGGGGTTGGAAGTCTGAGCACTGTTGGCAGAAGACCCAGTCAGATGTGGACAAGCTGGCCCTGCATGCCCATTATTTGGAATACCAGGGGACAATCAACCATAAGAAGGCAGAGTTCCTGTCCAGGGAGATTGCTGTAGGGAAAAACCGACCAGCTCAGCTCTTTTGAACTGTTGACAGATTTCTTCATCCAGTCTGTCTGCAGCTGGAAAAATATTTTTCAATCACTTTATGTGATGAGTTTGCTCAGTTCTTCTTAGATAAGAGTGTTCACTATCTGGCAGGGGATTCTGTCAATGAGCTGCACTGCGACTCGCAGTGATCAGCCTGGGTGGAACAGAGCCTGTCTGGAATGAGTGTAAACCAGTGGAGGTGGCCAAGGTCATTGAGGGCATCTCGAAGCTGAAGCACATGTATTGTGAACTGGACCCAGTTCCAACCCATTTCCTGATGAGATGCACTGGTTCCATTGGCCCGGTGTTCACCGAGATTCTCCGGTGCTCGCTGTCGGAGGGGGATCTTTCCAGAAACCTTGAAAGAGACTCTGGTGAGGCCCCTTCTGAAAAAGTCATCTCTCGATCCGGCTAGCCTGGCAAATTACTGTCCTATCTCCAACCTTCCCTATTTGTGTAAGGTTGTTGAGAAAATTGTGGCACAGCAGCTCGAGGAGCACCTTGTGTCCTTTGACATCTATGAGCCACTCCAGTCAGGTTTCATAGCCAGGCATAGCACCGAAGCATTAGTTAGGGTGCACAATGACCTCCTCAGGTCTAGAGATAGAGAAGACAGGTCAATTCTTGTTCTCCTTGATCTTCAGCTTTTGACACTGTAGATCACATTGTGCTTCTTTATCGCCTTAGAGAATACTGTGGACTCACTGGCATTGTCATCGGCTGAGTTTAGTCCTATCTCTCTAGCAGGAAGCAGCGGGTGGTGATGGGGAATGTCTCCTTCTCCTTGAGGCTCCTGCCATATGGAGTACTTCAGGGCTCGATCTTGTCACCAATGTTATTTGCAGTGTACATGCTGCCCCTGGGAGAGCTCATTAGGCAGTACAGTGTGGGCTTTGACTGTTATGCAGATGACACCCAACTGTACTTGTCCTTTGCCCCTGGAACACCCAATGCTATTGAAGTGCTAAACAGCTGCCTGGACGAGATCAATGACTGGATGTCCTCCAGCTGACTGCAACTGAACCCGGATAAGACAGAGGTCCTAGTGATTGAGCCGGGACAAGGGTGTGATGGGATTACCTCCAACGTGGCCACTGGTATATTCCTGGGATCTACGTCGTTGATGGCTTCCTCTAGAGTGTGAGATCTTGGCGTGGTCCTGGATGACAGACTGACACTTGAAGCACAGGTGTCAGCTGTTGTCCAAAATGGTTTTTACCACTTGAGGAACATTGCCAGGATCAAAACTCCCTAGTTCCGCCTGAGAACCTGTCCACACTGGTGCATGCCTTTGTGACATCCAGGCTGGATTACTGTAATGCTCTTTACTTCGGGGCCTCTGGAGGTACCCTTCACCAGCTGCAGTTGATGCATGATGCAGCTGTCCGGTTGCTGACTAGCCTTTCTAGGTTTAGTCATGTGACCCCGGTGCTGCATGCTCTGCACTGGCTGCTGGTTAGGTGGAGGGTTATCTTCAAGGTGAGTTTACTCACTTATAAGGCCCTACATGGGCTCGGCCCTGGCTACCTGGCTGCTCTCCTGACACCCACGACCTCAGTCCACTCCTTCAGCTCCTCAACCAGGGGCCTCCTCAAAGTTCCCAAGACCAGATTAAGAACTTTTGGTGACCGGGCTTTTAGTGTCACTGGACTGGTCCTGTGGAACTCCCTTCCAGCTGTTCTCAGGGAGGCCCGGTCAGTTGAGAGGTTCAAGAGTGGTTTGAAAGCCTACCTGTTTTCTATAGCCTTCCCTGCTGAATTTCTCTGACAAGCCCTAAAAAACTGCTAGGGCCAATGTTAATGTTGCATCTGAAGGTTTTTATTGTTTTATCTGTTTGTCCTATTTATGACATACAGTATGTTTTATTTAATATCCTGCCTGTTTTTATGTAAGGTGCCCAGAGCCTCTGGGATTGGGCACTGTATAAATAAACTTTGCCTTGCCCTCTCTAGCAGCTGCAGGCTGGCTATGGAGTACCTCTACACTTTTCAAAGTGGTGGAAATAGTGACAGCATTCCCTGGAGGGCTGGATCCAGGAAGGCACTATTGGGAGTGAGGGAAGTCCAGATAGGGGGCATTCTTGGGTTGGGACTCTGTGACCAGGAAGAAAAAATTATTCACCATAGTAATCTTCTTTCTTCCAAGGTGTCCTTTAGCATCTGTAACGTTACGCAGTCAGTGAACCAGGTAGGACTGCCCCGGAGGTGTGTTTATGGTAATGTTAATTAGCATAGCCAATCAGGAGAGAGCTTGGGGTGTGCTGACGGGGAGCCAACAGAGGAACCGCCAGAAGTTTTTCGAAGATAGATGGGCAAACGCCCATAGGTATGAACCAACAGGAATTAAAAATCATGCAAGAGCATGAGCAGTATTAATAACCAGACTTTGCCTTAGACAAAGAACAATAAAAATATATCAAATCTGGCAAAGAAACAGAGTCCTTATCTGAGAGGTTGTCAGGGGAGGCGGGTGGGAGCTTACTGATGCTAAAGGACACCTTGGAAGAAAGAAGATTATTATGGTGGGTAATTTTTTCTTCTCACCCCAGGGGTCCTTTAGCATCCATAGCGTTATGCAGACTACGAAGCAGTACAGCTGGGAGGCAGGAAGAGAACTTACTTAGGGAAGAGGTTCTGCAGTACCATCCTGCCAAATCTGGCATCATATGTGGACTGTACATCCAGGCAATAATGCCTAGTGAAAGTGTGTTCCAAGTAGCTGCTTTGCAGACATCCAGGAGGGGAATGTCTCCAGCAGCTGCCACTGAGGTGGCAGTGCCCCTAGTAGAATGGGCCCTGAGGCCCTCGGCCTGCTGTCTGTCAGCACTGTTGTAACAAAATCTGATACAAGAGACTATCCATCGTCAGATGGTTCTCTTAGTGGTTGATTTTCCCCTTCCTACCTCACCATAGGTGAGGAAAAGCTGAGTGGAAGAGCCCCTGAACTGCTTGGTATGCTCCATGTAAAGGAGGAGGGCTCTCTTAATGTCCAGACTGTGAAGTCTTTGTTCGCCAGGAGTTGAATTTTCGGTGAAAAAGACTGTTAGAGTAATGGACTGGTTAAGATGAAATTCTAAGACCACCTTAGGCAGAAACTTTCTATTAGTTCTGAGCTCAATCTTATCCCTGTGAGGAATAATATAATTCGGCTCTGTACAGAGGGCCTGTAGCTCTGAAATTCTCCTTGCAGAGGTAATGGCCACCAAGAAGACAGTTTTCCAAGTCACATATTTGAGATGGGCTGTTGCAATGGGCTCAAAGGGGGGGGGGTTCCATGAGCTTGGCAATACAGAGATTCAGGCTCCAGGAAGGGATGGGCTCTCTGACTGGAGGATGAAGGTGCAGAAGGCCCTTGAAAAACTCTTTGAATATTGGGTGAGAGTAAAGGATTTAGCCTTTCCAGCACAAAGATAAGCTGAAATTGCAGCCAAATGTAGTCTGAGTTGAGGGCCTCAAGCCTGAGGCCTGTAGGTGGATCAAATAATCCAGCAAGGTAGAAACAGAGGCTGAAAGGAGATCCAGTTTCTTGCCCTTACACCAGACAGAAAATCTCTTCTATTTGGCTGCATACAGTAGGTCTTTTTTGTATTAGGCTTTTTTGGCCATTCTCAGGATTTTCAAGACCTGATCAAAGTACTGAGAATCAGGGAACTCTAACTCCTCAAGAGCCGGGCTTTGAAGTGAAGAGACTTGAGGTCTGGATACATCATTATTGAGTGGGGAGGAGTCAGGAGTGAGTAGGACTGAGGGAGTCATAGTCATATGGGCCTGCTGCACGAGAGCGTCAGCAAGAGAGGATACCAGGCTTGTCTCAGCCAATCTGGCACTACCAGGATCATCTGTGCTGGTTGAATCCTGAGTTTCAGGAGGACCCTGAATATCAGAGGAAAGGGAGGGAAGGCATATAGGAACTTCCCCGTCCAGTCCAGTAGCAGGGCATCCATCGGAAGGGTTCCTAGAACTGGCAGCCTGTAACAATAAAGAGGGAGCTGGAAGTTGAAGGGAGAAGCAAACAGATCTATTTCTGTAGTGCCCCACCTTCTGAATATCATGGTCAACACCTGCTTATTGAGGCAGCATTCGCTGTGACCCTGGCTGATGCAGCTGAGGGCATCTGCCAAGGTGTTGTCCTTTCCTGGTAGGTGGATGGCCGAAAGAGACATGTCCAGGGAGTAGACCAGAGTCCAAATCTTCAGAGCCTCTGTGCAGAGGACACCCGATCTCGTACCACCCTGCTTGTTTATGTAGAACACAGCAGTGTTGTCTGTTCTGATTTGCACAGTGTGGCCCTTGATCCGAGGAGCGAAGGCCTTTAGTGCTAAGAGAACAGCCCTGAGTTCCAAAAGGTTGATGTGGCACTGGGACTCCCTTGGGGACCACATCCCACTGACTGAAGCACTGTCCAAGTGAGCTCCCCATCCCAAAAGAGAGACATCTGTGGTGATGATTTTTGTGGAAGGGGAGGCTCGGAAGGGGACACCTACTGATAAGTCTGTGGTGTCCTTCCACCAAAACAGACTCTGGAGCAGGGGCCTTCTGACTGGTACCAGTTTTAAGAGGGAATTGTCCTTTTGGGACCAGTGAGACTGTAGATGATGCTGAATGTCCCTCATTCTGTATCTGACCCTGGGACCACTGCCATCATGGATGTCATGTGTCCCAGGAGTTTTAGAAAATGCTTTGCTGGCATGGGCTGGCCCAGTTGAAAGGAGTTTGCTACTGAGAGGAAATTTTGAACCCTCTCTGGGGGCAGAAATGCCCTGCTCCTTTGAGTGTCCAGCAGTGCTCCTATAAAAGTTAGGAGCTGAGTTGGCTCCTTGTGAGATTTCTTTGGGTTTATCAGGAACCCCAGTGATTGTAGGGTTTTCTGAGTTAGAGACAGCAAGTCTTGTACCTATTCTGGAGACTTTCCCACATTAAGCCAGTCATCCAGATAGGGGTAGACTGAGACCCCTTGTTTTCTGAGGTGAGCAGTTACCACCGCCAGGCACTTTGTGAATACCCTGGGTGCCGAGGAGAGGCCAAAGGGCATTGCTGCAAACTGGTAATGCCCCGAGGGAAGTTTGAGTCTCAGGAACTTTCTGTGGGACTGTCTTATAGGTATATGAAAGTAGTCGTCCTTTAAGTCCAAGGAGGCTAGCCAGTCTCCCTGCTGAAGGGACCAAATGACCATGTTCAGAGTGACCATTTAGAATTTTGGTTTCAGAAGATGTTTGTTCAGGAGTCTGAGATCCAAAATAGGTTGCCACTCCCTATTTTTATGGCTGTGAGCGGAGCCTACAGCCATCTTGCTATCTGTAACTGGAAAATGGAGTATCATAGAATTTGATGGCAGATAAGGACTGCTTGGCCCACCTAGTCTGCCCATTTCCCTACCTAATGGATAAGCTGCAGATCCTGGTTAACCAACAGCCAACTTCCTCCAACCCCCCACTAGAACTGCCTTATGTCTGTCCCATGCATTCTTGAATTCCCCCACTGTTTTGACTCCACTCCCTCCTCAGGAAGGTTGTTCCATGTCTCCACAACCCTCTCCGTGAAAAAATACTTCCTCACATTACCTCTGAGCCGTCCCCCCCAATCTTCAAATTGTACCCCCTTATTCTTATACATTTCTTTTTCTGAAAGATGCTACCCTCTTGGACTTTGTTGATTCCCTTGAGGTACTTGAACGTTTCTATCATGTCACCGCTCTCCTCGAGGGTATACATATTAATCTCCTTTAATCTCTCTTTGTATGTCTTCTGGTGCAGACCCTGCACCATTTTAGTTGCCCTCCTCTGGTCAGCCTCCATTCTGTCTATGTCCTTGCACAGATGGGGTCTCCAGAACTGCACACAGTACTCCAGATGGGGTCTCACCAACTGTCTGTACAGAGGGATAAACAACTTCCTATTTTCTACTGGTGATGCCTCTCCCTATGCATCCCAGTATCCTGCCAGCCCTCCTTACAGCCTTCTCACATTGCTTGCCCACCTTAAGGTCATCTGATATGACTACCCCCAGGTCCCCTTTTGTTGTGTTAATACAGTCATGGCCAAAAATATTGGCGCCCTTGCACTTTTTCAAATAACTCACAATTCCTCTAAACATAAGTTGAAATTAACAACAGTACAGTATTTG
This sequence comes from Neoceratodus forsteri, assembly GCA_016271365.2. NCBI lineage: Eukaryota > Metazoa > Chordata > Ceratodontiformes > Ceratodontidae > Neoceratodus > Neoceratodus forsteri. Next base: position 213,164,811 of record JADMNL010000027.1, read on the forward strand.
GTCTCCACAATTCTTTATTTCTCTGTTAATATTACAGAACCTTTGTTTTTGATTCAGAATTTAATATATCCTTTTAAATCAGAAAATGAAAAGAAATGGCATTGACAAAATTATTGACACCCTAAACTTAATATTTGGTAGCACAGCATTTGGTCAAAATAACTGCAATCAACCGCTTCCTATAGCCATGGATGAGCTTCCTGAACCTCTCTACTGGCAGTTTGGCCCACTCATCTTGTACAAACTGCTCCAGTTCTCCCAGATTTGAAGGGTGCCTTCTCCCAACTGCTGTTTTCAGATCTCTCCACAGGTTTTCAATGGGATTTAGATCTGGACTCATTGCTGGCCACTTCAGAACAGTCCAGCGTCTTGTCTTGAACCATTCCTGGGTGCTTTTTGAAGTGTTTTTGGGGTCATTGTCCTACTGGAATACCCATGACCGTTGTTGGAGACACAGCTTTCTGACACTGGGTTCAACATTGCGCTCCAAAATGGCCTGGTAATCTCCAGATTTCATGATGCCATGCACACGTTCAAGGCACCCAGTGCCAGAGGCAGCACAGCAACCCCAAAACATCACTGAACCTCCTCCATGTGTGACTGTAGGGAAGGTGTTCTTTTCTTTGAAGGCTTCATTTTGTTTTCTGTAAACATAGAGATGATGTGCTTTACCAAAAAGCTCTAATTTGGTCTCATCTGTCCACAGGACATTCTCCCAGAAGGATTTTGGCTTGTTCAGGTGTGTTTTGGCAAACCCCAGTCAGGCTTTCTTATGTGTGTCTCTCTCTCTCTCAGCAGTGGGGTCCTCCTGGGCCTCCTACCATATAACCTCCTTTCATTGAGTTGGTGACGGATGGTGTGAGTTGAAACTGTCGTACCTTGTGTCTGAAGGTCAGCTTGAATCTGTCTGGCAGTTGATCGAGGTGCTTTCTCCACCATTCGAACAATCCTGCGCTGCAATCTTCGATCAAGTTTTCTCTTGCGGCCACGTCCAGGGAGGTTGGCGCCATGGGCCTTAAACATCCTGATAACATTACGTACGGTGGAAACAGGAACATCAAGGTCTCTGGAGATTGATTTGTAGCCTTGAGATTGTCCATGCTTGGCTACAATCTTCTGTCTGACCTCCTCAGACAATTCTCAGGTTGTCTTTCTTTTCTCCATGCTCACTGCGGTACACACAGTGACACAAAACAGGAGAATGAGTCCTTTTCTCTATTCAAACTGGCTGAATGAGTGATTTTTATATTGCAGGCACCTGCAACTCACCACAGGTGAGTTCAATTCCAAAGTGAAGGAGAATTACCTGCTTAAATTGAATTATTTCTACTTCTAAAAGGTGCCAATCATTTTGTCTGGGCCATTTAAGGATTTCTGTGTGGAATAAGCTAAGACTTAGTAAATGTTTCTGCTTTTTGTGTTTTATTCCACTGCAAACCAAAGAAATACATATGTGGATACCAAAATATTTTTTAATTTCAACAATTTTCTGGAAGGAATGGTGCATTATTAGAAAAAAACTACAAGGGCGCCAATATTTTTGGCCACGACTGTATCTCACCCTCCACTGTGCACTCTTCCCCTGGGTTTTTGTTTCCCAGGTGCATTACTTTGCACTTCTTTGCGTTGAATCTAAGCTGCCATACATCTGACCATTCCTCCAACCTTGCCAAGTCCCTTTGCATCCTTTCCACCCCAACTTCTGTATCGACCCTGATGCAGATCTTTGTGTCATCTGCAAAGAGACATATTTTTTCTTCCAGTCCCTCTGCAATGTCACTTAAAGACAGTAAAGAGGAATGGTCCCAGTACTGAACCTTCTGGTACCCAAAAGTAACCCCCCTTTCTTCAGAGTGAACTCCGTTTACTATTACCCTCTGCGTCCTGTTGTCCAGCCAATTTTTTTACCCAGGCTACCACTTTGGGACCCACTCCAAGGCTGGCTAACTTGTATATTAATCTTCTGTGTGGGACTGTGCCGAGTATCGTGGAACACGTTTTGGACTTTTCAATGTATTCTTCCACATCTACAAATCATTATGCCAACTGAAATAAAATACTCCCTTCTTTCTGTTAAGAATGTTGGAGATGTAACTCCAAGCTGCTTATCAGATGCCATTAGGAAACTGAAACAGCTTGTTAAATATTGGTTGCCTATTAAACTAGAGATTTGTTTACCCCCTTTGGAATGCAACAACTTGTACATTTAAATACTTAGCATTTAAACAGCTTCTTGCTATTAGTTTTACTTGGGAATGTATTGTCTTTCAAGAAAGATTCATACCTCATAAATGTCACCCTTTCCCAGCAAATCTATAATTTACACTATTTTTTTAACCTCTAAAGACACTATCGGATAAGCACTGTCTTGGACATATGCCAGGTCTTCAGTGAACTACCCAGACTAAATATACAGCAATCGGTAGGCATTTTCTACTATGCTTTTTGGGAAAAATATATTGAGCTACAGCAAAACACACACACACACACACTCACACTCTGTACACACCATCCTCATGGCCACAACATTCAAAATAAATACTGCATTTTAATATATTATAAAACAATAAAGAAACTGTTTATGTCAGTGAACACAGTTCAGTTTAGGGTAGATTTCCTTTAAATATTTCTTATCTTATATTTTGTATCCTGGATAGCGAAGGGGAGATGCTACATCTCATTGTCATCAGGGTCTTCATTTACACATTTTTGCACTGTATTTACTCAGGCTGTCCCAGATTAGATGCAATATCTTGTTTTCAGTGGAGTCATGATTTTACCATTTTGATAATGTATTTCTTCAGGGTAGCCTAGTCCAAGGCCCCCATATTCAAATGAGATGCACGGCGCATCCCGGCAGAAAGGGAGATGTGTGGCGCAACTCCAACAATGCGCCACAGCGTGATATTCAAATGTGCGGGATGCGCCGGCCAGAAGAGAATGGGCCAGGGTACACACACATAGTATGCCATGTAAGTCGAGGGTGCGTTCCTATGCATATGCTGCGCTGCAGCATACTCAGTGGGAATGCACCCCTTGCAGTCCAAAGTAGCGCGGTCCACAGTTAGGCAATGAATAGCTGGCCTAACTCAGGCAGCCACCCACACGCGGGCTGTAGAAGTGCACCCAGGTGCACAGCAGCCTGGCAGCCCTGGTGGACTAGAGGTACCCCCTCCCATCCCCGATTGATCCAACTCCATCCCAACAGCTCCACAGTGTAGGGCCCCTCCTGGACCCAATCACGCCAGAGGAAACCACGGTCCATATCCGTAGCATAGAGGACCCCCACCCACCACCTCAGTACGTAGACACCCTTGCTCCCCCCATACCCGACCTGTTGCAGAGACTGGCAATGCCCTCCACACCCTGCCACAGCCAGCTGCCGACTGTACTGGACCCGGGCCAGGGACCTCCACTCTGGAATGACCCAAGAGGCTGTACCGTGCATTGAGGCACTATGCAAGCTACGGACCCACCAGTGTATGCAGCTGTGTGTATGTCCCTGGCAAACCGTAAAAGGGAATTAACATACCTCCAATGCATGCCTTGTCAATGCTGTATCTTCCTGCTGTCATACACCACTGCAGGCCCACACTCTCCCCTGCCCCTGTATAACATGCCACCCTCTGGACTCCAGGCTATGGATAATGCGTCCATGGTTCCCCGATTGTACAAACGAATGGGAGGTCGGCTGTAACATACCTGTTCTGGGAGCTGTGTGATTGGGTACAGCACTGGCTGTCACTCACACTGAGCAGTGCAACGGCACCAGGACAATGGATCTGCATGCGAGCGCCTGAGGTGTACGGCCACTGGGCGTTATCACCCGCACACAGCTTGTGCCTATGTATGACACATTCCAGCATCCTACTGCCAGTGCTCCGCCACCCGAAACTAAGATGCCATTTCTTCTGTGAACTATCCAGGCTAAATATATAGCAATCAGCAGGCATATTCTAGGAAAATACATTGTAAAAATGTGTAAAAGGAGGACCACATTGAAACTGCCTCTCAGAAGATCTGCACTCTGCAAATACATTAGAAATAATGGGTAAAAGCATCCCAAAAGCTCTCCACAGCCATATTGGCTCTGACCAGAATTTGTTCTTTTTGTGTGAGGAAGTACCTAGAGCAGAGGCCTTTGCCTCTTTGCAGAGAATGTACTTTCTCCACTGCATTTTGCGCCAGCAGATTCTTGACCTCTAGCTCCAAGAAATGCATTTCTGATGGGGAGAGAGGCCTCGAAGGGGTAGTTCTTTTTAAGGATGTCCTCTTTTTGAACTGAAGGAATAGGCCCTTTTCCACCTCCAGGACCCAAGCATCTGTTGTGATAAGGGTCCAGGATTGGAGGTAGTGGGAGAGCCTTCCCCCTACCAGTAAAGGGGAAGTGACCTGGACAGAGAAGTCAGAGCTTAGCCAGAGTGGCAGAGGCCTGAGCAGTGGCTGACTTTCTCTGGCCCATCCTGCCTTTCCATGGTAGAATCCTCTCGTTTGAGAGAAATCAAACTGGGGAAGAGGTTAGGGGAAGAAAGGTTTGGGAAAAGTATCCCAATCCTCTTACAGGCCTACGCAGGGCCTTTTAGTGAACAGTCCTCTGTTTGGCAGAGTTACATAGACAGTGTCGGCAGATAAGGGCCTATGGCCCACCCAGTCTGCCCATTTGAGCTTGTAAGTTCACTTTGTTTTCCTAGAAGTCTGTTGTCCCTTACCCCTGACCTCCAGAAATCCTTTGTCTATCCCATGTATTCTTAAATCCTGTGATTGTTTCAGCCCCCACCACTTCCTCTGGCAGGATGTTCCACTTGTCCACCACCTGTTCTGTAAAGAAATTCTTCCTCATGTTTCCTCTGAATCGTCCTCCCTCCAACTTCATCCCATGCGCTCTAGTCCTGGAACATCTTTTTCACTTAAAAATAGTATATTCCTGAACCATATTCCGCCCTGTAAGATACTTGTATGTCTCTATCATCTCCCCTCTCTCCCTCCTCTCCTCCAGGGAGTATATATTCAAGTCCTTCAACCTGTCCTCATAGGACTTGTGATGCAATCCATGTACCATCTTTGTTGCCCTCCTCTGAACATTCTCTACCCTGTCTATGTCCTTACATAGGTAAGGTCTCCAGAACTGTACACTGTAGTCCAGGTGGCGCCTCACTAGTGTCTTTTATAGTGGAATTATGACCTCCCTTTTCCTGCTGGTGATGCCCCTGCCTATGCATCCCAGCATCCTATTTGCTTTACCTGCTGCCTTGTCACACTGTTTCCCTACCTTGAGGTCATCAGAGATGATAACCCCAAGACCCCTTTCGTGCTTGGTGCATGCTATATCCTCAACCCCCAACTGACATATTGTGCCAGGGTTTTTGTGTCCCACATGGGTTATCTTGCACTTCTTTGCATCGAATTTCAGCTGCCAAACCCCTGACCATTCTTCAAGTTTCTGCAGGTCCCTTCTCATTCTGTCTACACCCTCTAGTGTGTCTACTCTGTTACAGAACTTTGTGTCATCAGCGAACAGGGAAATTCTGCCTTCTAGGTCCTGCACAATGTCACTGATAAAGATGTTGAATAGGACCAGTCCCAGCACTGATCCCTGGGGTACCCCACTGGTCATTCTTCCCTCTGTGGAGTGACAGCCATTTACCACCACCACCCTCTGTGTCCTGCCGCCCAGTCAGTTACTTACCCACCACACTACTGTCCTACCCGCACCCATATTCCCCAGTCTGTGTAATAGCCTTCTGTGTGGCACAGTGTCAGAGGTGTTGCTGAAGTCCAGATAGGCCATGTCCACTGCCCTCCCCTGATCCACCTCCCTAGTCACCCAGTCAAAAAATTCAATGAGGTTGGTCTGACATGACTTCCCCCTGATGAAACCATGATGCCTTGGGTCCTGTAGTCCACTGACAACCAGATGTTCCACCAATCTCTCCTTCAGTAGTGCTTCCATGATCTTCCCCACTACCGAGGTAAGGCTGACTGGTCTGTAGTTCCCCGCTTCCTCTTTGTTGCCACTTTTGTATAAGGGGACTACATCTGCTGTCCTCCAGTCTTTGGGTATCTCCCGTTTCCAGTGATCGGCTAAACAGGATTGCAGAGGTTCAGCCACCACCTCTCTTAGTTCTTCAAGAACCCTGGGGTGTACCCCATCTGGCCCAATTGCTTTATCAACTCTTATTACTTCCAGTTCCTTCAGGATCCTTTCTCGTGTAAAGGGACTTGTCTATTTCTACACCATTTCGGCCCCTCATACTCCCTTCAGACCCATTACCCTCCTCTTTCTCAGTAAAGAATGAGCAGATATACCTGTTCAGTATGTCAGCTTTACTGCTGTCATCCTCCACATGGCCCCCATTCTCCTCCTTCAGTCTCACTATCCCTCCCTTTGCCTTTCTTTTTTCACTTATGTACCTGTAACAGATTTTGTCCCCTCTACCCACTGATTTTGCAATGTGCTCTTCTGTCTGAGCTTTGGCTTCCCTTACTGACCTCCCTGCCTCCCTTTGCTTCTCCTAGTACTTCTCGCTACCCCTTCTGCCTGTGTCTTTTTGTATTGTCTGAATGCAATCTTTTTCAATCAATCAATATATTTTTTTATCCAGGCGGACACCACTGAGCAAGCTCATTTACAAGGTGGACCTGTGGTCCTACAGTAATAATACAGAAAGACAAGTTACAATAGTACAAACAGTAAAAATAGCTGCTATTATAGTAAAAATGCACATTTACAGGTAATATACATTGAATATAGAACTACAAGCAGTCGTGGATAATGAACTTGTGCTGGATCCAAGCCAAAAACTGTGCATTTTGTAGTGGGAAATGTTAGGGAGAGGGTAGGCATACCAGATAGAAGATATCAAATGCATAATGTAGAGAGAGGTGGGGAATAGGGACGCAAGTGAAGAGGACCCAATTGCTAAAGCAGAGTGAGGGACTGGGAGGGCTTTCTGATTTTTGGCTTTCACTTTCCCTGCTACCTCCCTGGAAAACCATAATGGCCTCCTCTTCCTTTTCCCCTTGCTAACCTGCTTAATGCATAATTCTGTTGCTCTTGTAATCCCGGTTTTAAATACTGCCCACTGTTCCTCAACCCCTGATTCCTGCCCCATTCCCCTTAATGCCTCTTTCAAGCATCTCCCCATTTTCCCAAACTCTGCCCCCTTAAAATCGAGGATACGTGTTTTTGTGTGGTTTGGTTCTGCTCCTTCTGTGATTTCAAACCACAGTGATTGGTGGTCACTGCTCCCCGTTATCTCCATCACACTGTCCTGTTTGTGAGCACAAGGTCCAGTATTGCCTTCTGCCGAGCTGGTTCCATGACAAGTTGCTTGAGGAAGGCACCCTGAAGGGAGTCCAGGATAAATCTGCTCTTAGTTGATGCTGCTGCTGGGATGCTTCACTCCACATCTGGAATAATGACGTCTCCAACCAGCACTACCTCACCCTTGTCTACCATCCTTTGGATGGCTAGCATCAGCTCCCTATCTGTTTCTTCCTCCTGGGCTGGTGGTCTATAGGCCACACCTGTGTGGATAGCTGGCCCCATTTTCCTTTCCAGCTTAACCCACAGTATCTCTTCCCCCATTTTGTTCCTCCTGTATCTCTGTGGCCCTTTGTCATTTTTTCACATAAAGTGCCACTCCTCCTCCTCCCTTTCTACCTGCCCTGTCTCTTCTGAATATGTTGTAGCCAGGTATGGCCATCTCCCAGTCGTGGTTATCATTACACCAGGTTTCTGTGATGGCCACAATGTTCAGGTCCGACTGTACCATGCTCCAGATCCTCCATCTTGTTGCCAAGGCTCCTGGCATTGGCACACATGACTTTCCATGATTTGACCTCCCTAGACTGTTTAGCTATTCTACTCCTGCCCCTTCCCTGGTTGTCCTTTATCCCTTGCTCTGGCAAGTTGTTTTAAACTTGTCCACCTTCTGAATGTACTCCTCAGTTCTGGAGTCAAAAAGACGGTTATTATTGCAGGGAAAGTCCATGGCTTTGGACTGGGTGTCCTGCATGAGGTTTGTAGTTCTTAACCAGGCAAATCTCCTAAGGGAGATAGTCTGAGCCATAACCCTGGAGGCAGCATCATTGCTGTCATCTGCCATGTGAAAATGGTATTTAGTTACTTCCAGGGCAGTTCTTGCTGTCTCTGCTAGGTCCTGGACCATAGACTCTGACTGCTGGTTAAGTATACCCAGTACAGAGTTCCAGAGGGCTTTCTGATATTTGGCAGAATAAGTCATATAGGAAGAAATCCTCAAAAGCAAAAAAGCTGTCATATGTTTTCTTTGCAAGGAAGTCTATATTCCTGGAGTCCTTGTCAGGGGGCAAAGAGGACAACAGGACCCCTGCCTTGTCACATGCAGCTTGCTGGACCACACTCTCGTGGCCTGGGTGCACAGACAGAAATTCTGTGCCAGTCCTAGCAAGCTGATACTTTCTGTCAGTGCGCTTATCAACCCCTGACAAAGAAGAAGGGGTTTGCAGCAATGTCATAGTATTTCTCCTAATGGCTTTGTATATAGTGGGTACCAGCTTTTTAGGAAGAGGGAGACCTTTCATGTCTCTGTAATCATCATCCTCTGGATTGGATTCCTGACAAGGGAGGTCCACAGTGTCAACCATTGGATGTAAAAAAGTCATCATAGAAGAGTTGTCTTCCTGATCCAGGGGAGCACCAAAATTAGGATCAGGGGACACATCTGGCTCCTTGGGGTTATTATCAGGGACATCATCTGAAGCATCGTAAAAATCCTCGTCATCATCCCCTTCATATGGCCCCACTTCAGAAGGGGGTGCAGAGGGTGCCTGCTTGGCCCAGCTGAAAAAACAGAACCCATATCTTTAAGGGCACTAAAAACATGCCAAGCTTTTGCCAAATCCTCAGCCGAGGGAAGACCCTGGGGAACTTGAGGGAGACTGTCATGCTGAGTATGTTTAGTTTTTTCTTTATGCTTACCACCACATGCCTGTTTGCCCTTGCTATAGTTGGGAGTGACAGGTGGCAGTTTCTCTTTATGAGATTTTTTTGGTGCCACTTCATCAATAGCAGAATCAAGCTTCGTCTTATTTGTGGATACTTCATCAGTACCCTTATTTCTCGTTTAAAAAAAAGCTTCATCAGCCCCTTTGGAAGCTTTAATTTTAGCAGACACTTCATCAGTGCCAGATTTTGAATTTTTTCCTTTGAGACCCTTCATCAGAGTCTTTCTTAGATGATGAGGATGCTTCATCAGCACCCCTGCTGTTATTTTTTAAAGGCCCCTCATCAGTAAGCCTGGGTCTTTGTTTTGGAACCAAATTAGAAGATCCCTCTACATCCATCTCTCTGAGTCTCTCTGCTCTATTTCTTAATGTTTTAGTGTCTAAATCTAGAGCAAAATCCACGGTAATGTTCTGGACCTAAACGCCTTAAGCACAGGTTGTGGGTGCCAGCTTTAGCAAAAATCCTGTGACACTCAATACAGTTTGTTTTTTTTTGGTGGGTCCCTACTGTCGACCCTCAGCCCTGGTCACAGCCCCCTGGGACATCCACCACCATCTATAGCCTTCCTCCCCAGTTACCCCCGGCTTAACTCCCAGAGGGTGGAGCTACGGCATCGGACCCCCCGTATCCGAGCCACGGAACAAATGATTGGTTGTGGGGAATGATGGCAGCTAATCGAAGCTCCAAGGAGGGCTTCATCTAGACAGTGGACCCACCTGCCTACCCCTTTTTCCATTTTTTCTGTTTCGGAGGCGGGGACGTGCGATGATGCCAGCATCCACCCAGCCTCCCTTGCGTTCCAAGCACCGTTAGCTTAAGCGACTCCTGGCCTCCGCCAGGGGTCCTCCTTGCGACGGACACTGCCCTGCCCTCCCCCGGAGAAGGAAAGCTGTCCATGGGATGCTCCATCCTTCTCCCCCGGCCGGCGATCCGGGTCCATTCCTGAAGTCGGGTCGCAAGCGGAAATCCAACCGCTGCACTGGCGGGCCGGCCTCAATACAGTTTTCAAAACCTGTAAGTCCAGTACTTGTTTGGGGTTTTCTGACCTATTTGTCAGAAAGCCTTAAAGAATGTGTCAAGTGATTTCCAAATTTGTTCGGTTCCCTCGCGGTAAAGAACCGCGAATTCTGAGGTAAAAGGAAGAAAAGAAGTGATCAAAAACATGGTTCCCGCTTAAAAAAGGGGACCATGATGTAAAAAAAACAAGGAACTGTTGAAATACCTTACTTGCAGTTAAAATAAAGTAAAGGGAACCACGGAAAGGAGCAGAGAGTAGCGGTTCCCCGGGAACAGAGGGAACCACTAAAACTCAGTCAAAAACAGTTTGGCACACTAAAATTATATATAAAACTAAAAGTTTTACCACACAGGTTTCAGAAAAGAGTTTACTGGCCAACTGAATGGGAACACCTCAGAGGCAGTGTTGCTCAGTCAGTGGAGGAAAAAATTCTGGCGGTTCCTCTGTTGGCATCCCCTCAGCACACCTCGAGCTCTCTCCTGATTGGCTATGCTAATTAACATTAGCATAAACACACCTCCAGGACAGTCCTACCTGGTTGGCTGACTGCATAATGTAACTGATGCTAAAGGACCCCTGGAGTGAGAACACAGCCAATGGGAGAAGTGAAAGGAGGTTTCATAGGAAGGGCCCATGGAAAATAAAATAAGTTACTGGGGCCAAAAAAAAGACTATGAGATGGTGTGGAACTCAGGTTTGGAAGCAGAACTGAGTTTTCTGACCTGGGACCAGCAGGTGGTTAGGCATCAAGTGCTTGTGAGGTGCTTGGTTAGCAGGATGTGCCCTCCCTCCGCAGGAGTTGAGTATCTCACCCTCATGATGTCTCATCACAATGCTGATTAACCAAAGGGTGGCAATAGTTTTGTCTGTGAAGACCACCACTCATCCACCCTCCTCATCCTGTAGGACTGGGATATATGGTGAGGAGGAAGCTCTAGTACAGTGTGCAATTTTTGCCCAGAAAAAGAATGAATGTGTGAGAGCTAGAAGCTTGTCTTATTTTTCTTTGGGCATGGTACAAGTGAACACATATCCCTTTTTTACAGTGTACATATACCCTTTTTAACCCCCATGGTTTGTTTCATGCTCCCACTTTCCCTGGTCCCTGACACTCCCCAGCCCTGACACCAACCTTCTTGTGAGCTTATGAGTTTACCACCACTTACCAAGGACCACATATGGCGGTGGATGGCCTGCCAGGTCGGTCGTGCAGTCCATGCGGTGGGGGGCAGATCAGGCTGGGGCATCTTCCTTCAGTAATTTCCTCAACAGGGTGTCTGCACACAATGACATGCATGTATCATGTATACGCTGGTGTGTTTGGGCACCAGTATCCTGACATCCCTGCCCCTTCTGTTGCTCTCTCCAGCACTACCACCTGACCTCTGCCAAGTGACAGTTGTGTTGCAAGAAGTAGGATCCCCCCACCCCAAGGAAGAACTGCTGCCCTGGGACACAGAATTCTCCCTCCCTCCCTCCCTCCCCAGCTGTCTAACGATGATCACTGCTGGTTTCCAACACAGATCACCAGTTTCACGAGCAGTAGATCTACCATGGCTCCCACATTTAACCTTTTTTTTTTTCTTGCAACTAGAAAATTAAAAAATCATGATGCAGTGGCAGCCTATCATTCTGCCACCTTGGGTCTGCACAAGTCCCAAACTCCTTTGCTGTGCTGGGGCCAAATGCATTGTAGAGGTAACATGCTTGGATCCAAATGCATGAACCAACCAACATTTGCACAAGAAGAAAAACAAAGATTCCATACTCTGGGACTGAGCTTGTAATAAAAACTTTTATATAGCAGGTGCAAACCAGAAAAACAGCCTGAAGCCAATAGAGCATGCCTGCATTATAAACTCTACTAATATCCTCCCCTTAATGTAACTCCTTCTGAAAGGGTATAACCATCTAGCAGTGCTGTATATGTTTTACGGCGTGGAGCAGATCAATGACATATGGATGTAAACTTATCTCCACTTAATCATGGTAAATCTTACACTGTATCCTATTTTATGAAATATAGTTAGATTTCTCTGCTCAGCTGTAATGACTGCCTTTTGCTTCTTGCCTTTTGACTTAGTCTTGCTGGTTGAAACAGTTTTTCATATATACAAGGGCCCAGATATTCAGACTGCGCCGGAAGTGGCGCAAGCCTGGATACAGTGCAACTGGGATGTGCGGGGGCCAGGATCAGGTGATATTCAAGCGGTGATGCGCTATGGCGCGGCACGCTGAACTCTGTTTACAATCCGGTGCACATACTGCGCGTAGGCGCGGTGGCACTGTGCTCGGCGCAAGCCACAGATAGGAGCACAGGGGATGTGCCAGCTGCTAGTGCGATGCCAGGTGCATCACCAATGATTCAGCAAGGGCCATGCAAATGAGGCCATAATATATGTAAAGTGAAAACAGGGCCATTTGCATGCCCTAGCGGGCAGCCCGGTAACTTCTGCGCCCTGCACAGCATGACGTGGGCAGTGGAGATGCCGGGCATCCTCCGCCCGTAGCCACGATGGTGCAGCATATGTGAAGAAATGCATCCCTGGTAGTCTAGTGCCCCCCGTCCCTGATTCCCCAGACATAAAAGCCATGACCATCCCTGGTGGTCTAGTGGTCCTCCCTCCCTCCCGAGTCCCCCATCAATGTCATTATGACCATCCCTGGTGGTCTAGTGGCCCCCAACCGCCCTGATCGTGGTAAAACCCCATAATGAAATGCCCTGGTGATCCAGTGGCACTCCCCACCTCTCCCACTCACACAGAGCCCCTTGACCACCCCGCTTCCCCGCCGGCATCGGTGGGCAGCAGCATCCCGCCCGCATACCACCCACTGAATAACAGGTACAGTATGGGCCATAAGCCCATTGGTCCCCAGTGTGACAGGGCATACTGTACTAGACAGTCCCAAATCTGTGAATATACCATGCGATCGTGACTGGGGAGGGTCCACTAGCCCACCAGGGTTGTGTGTGCTTGGGGACGGTGTTCTGGGTGGGCGGGTGGCCACCCACGGCAGGCGGCTACTGTGTTACGCCTTGCGATACAGCAGCCCACCTGTGGGTGGCCAGGATTTGTTCCTACTTTTCCGGGGCTCAACTTTGAGCCCCCCTATACGGCGCAATGCGGGGTTGGTTGTTCCAGCATATGCACCGCACATCCGAGGCTGAATATCGGGATGCGTCGCATATGCATGGGCACGCCCCCTGCATCTGCGCTGCATACAACTGCATTGCGCCCCTGGCGCATCGGGATTTGTGCTGCTCTGGGCAACCCTTTCAATATCCCGCTGGGGCGCAATGCAGGGTTGTACCGGCGCAACTCCTTTTAATATCCGGGCCATGGTGAGCAATTATTTTTTACTTAGTGTATCTACAATATACATTTTGAAAGGCTTCACATCTGACTGTTTTTTTCTGGATGTCTTTTCTGTTTAGCAATAAAGCTTAGTCATTTTGCTGTACATAAAAAAATGAATGAATTTATTAATATGGATAATTCACTTTTTTATGCCCTGTCCATGCTATATTATCAGTTTTTCAAAATTCTACCTCATGCTCTCCTATGTCAGTTACTCCCTGGTGTCCAGTGCACCCCCCCCATGTCAACAACTCTCTGGTGTCTAGTAGGACCACCACTCCTTACCCCAGACAGCGACCTGCACATCTCTCTTTTCATTCCATGCCAAGCACTGCTGTCCAGTGGTACCCTCCACTGAGGCACAGCTATTGAATTATTGCAGCCTCAAGGCTGTTCCACGTTTGCTGTGCTTTGCAGTGCTGAGGCAGTAGAGATCAGACCTGGTACTTTCCGATGCAAGATCACTTTGTCAGCAGCATCACTATGCTGTTGGAACTCCATTTTTATAGGGTAGGCAGAGGGACAGCCCTCATATTAAATCATTATTTAATCAAAGGGTCAGTTAATTACTAATCAATCAGCCTGAAGTCCCCAGAATGGTTAAATACACGTAGTGAGGTTCTAACTATTACCACTGTACACAGAGGGCGGGATATTCAGACTGCGTCAGGCTGTGGTGCAAGCCTGGGTGCAGCGCAACCTCGATGCGCAGGGGCGTTGACAGGGTGATATTCAACGGAGCTCCGCCATGGAAAAGCATCATTGAATATTGCTCCTTGGCACAGTGGCATTGCGCCAGCGCAAGTGGCCAGAGTGCAGCAGGGGGATGCACTAGCGCAAGTGCTGTTGCGATAGGTGCAACTACCGCGATATTCAAAAGTGCATATGCAAATGGTGCCATAATGTATGCAAGGTGCAAATGGGGCCATTTGCAAGTCATTAAGGCCCCATTTGCATGCAGGTGCGCCAATCCCCAGCGACTTGCGCCTAGCGCCCTGCCAGGCTGCAGCCGTCGGAAACCGACGCCCCCTGCACAAGTGGCAAAGTGCCCCACTGCCCGATCGCGGGCATATGTTATTAAGAATAGTCCCATATCCCTGGTGGTCCAGTGGACCGCTTGTGGCCCAATCGCGGGCAGAAGTACAGTACAACTACCCTCCCATATCCTGGGTGGTCCAGTGGACCGCTCGCAGCCCAATCGCGGGCATATGTTATAAAGAACAGTCCTATACCCCTGGTGGTCCAGTGGACCGCTCGCAGCCCGATCGCGGGCATCAGTAATATATTATGACAAGCCAATCCAACCCTGGTGGTCCAGTGGCACCCCCCCTCTCCCCACTGAGCCCCACGCCCGCCCCAGTCAGCGGTGACGCTCTACCATTGCCGCCCCGCCCACCACATTAAGCTCATGCTGTAGACCAATGGGCGTACAGCCCTACAATCACCGAGTCAGTCGGCGGCGGCGGGCGGCAAGCGGGTGGGGAGCTGCCGTCCATCGCTGACAGGGGGGGAGTGGGGCAGTGGGGCTCAGTGGGGGGTAGTCCGCGGCCCTACCACTACTCCAAAGTGGTATCCACCCTTTCTGATGGGCTGCCTAGGTACTTGCCCCATCTGCCCCACCACTATCATAGGCACCATGATGGCTCACCTCCTCATCGCATGTCTCCCACTCATGGCCATGACAGGGCCTTACTCCCATCAGCCAGACCTCATTCTCAGCCCAGGTGGGATTATACCGCCCCCCCAGCCCAGCTCGCCCCCCCAACACTGCCCACCGACCCTGAACCCCAGTAGCCATCTCCTAGCAGCCCCCGCTGCCTACCTCGACTCCCATGGATCCACCTCCTCCTTGCCTTCCCGACCCTCTGAACCCTGCCCACCCGCTACTTCCCCACGGCTTCTCTGTCATATCAACAAACCCCCCAAAATTTAACTCGCCACCACCCTTTGGTCAGGACCTTGGTCTTCCTATTACTCCTCTGTAGTAATATCCACCCCAACCCAGGTCCTGCTCCCACCAACCCACCTACTAGGGCCACTGGCCTCTTTGAATGTATGCAGCCTGCTGAAAAAAATTGCTGCCCTTCAGTGTTGGGCCCTGCTACATCAACCAGATATTACAGCCCTAGTGGAAACCTGGCTGTCCAAGTCCACCCCCGACTCTCTTGTCTCCCTCCCGGGATACACCCTATACCGAGAGGATCGTGCAGGTAAACACGAGGGTGGTTATGCAATTTACACTCGGGACGCCATTGTTGGCCAGGCACCCCCCATGCTTGTCAATGATGTCCAAGCCCTTACCCTCAAGCTCACCCCAGACCCATCTAGGGGCCCGCTCTATCTCACGGCAGCCTACATACCCCCAAGGAACCAGAACCCAGCGATAATGTCTCTTGTGGATTATCTCTCCACCCTCCCCCACAAGTCTGAACAAGTCCTGGTGGGGGACCTCAACGTGAACTGGCTCAGTACTACCACTTCCCCGATAAAGGACTCCTTTGCTGCCCAAGGCCTGACTCAACTCGTCTCCAAGTCCTCTAGACTTAACCCCACCAGAGGTACCAGCACCCTCCTGGACGTCATTATCACTAACCGCCCCCATAATATTCAGGACATTCAAGTCCTCCCTGACTCCTTAAGCGACCACTCCCCATCCTATTCCTCTGGTCTGCCCTTACCCCCAAACCTGTAACCCAACCCACTCTCCACGGCGCATTCGCCCTGGCGGGTTGATTAAACTCAAACAGTATCTCGTCCAGATTAATTGGTCTCCCATCCACCAGGCTCACAACATTGATGCTGCCCTCAACCTCTTCTCTCAAGCCTTTAACAGGGTCTGTGATCTCTCTGCACCCCTCACCAAATTCGGCTCCAAAAAACAAAATGCACCTTAGGTTACTCCGGCCCTACTCCAGATGCTCAAAAATAGGGACAACCTCTGGCAGCGCACCAACGAATCTGGCCGACCTGCTGACAGACAGACAGACCTACAATGCCGCATGGAACAGGTGCACATGAGCCATCCGAAAAGCCATGGCAGCCCACTAATAGGCCACCCTCTCCTCCTCCTGGGGGTGCGCCTGAACCTTCTGGGACAACATTAAAGAGCTAAACGGGAAGTCCCACTCCTCCCATCCCAGATCACTATTGACGGCTCCACCATTACCGACCCCCCCGCCCGCATTGCCAACTGCCTCAACTCCTCTTTCACTGACCTTAGCTCTGTCCTCCGCAGTAACTTCTCTGATCCTACCCCTGACCTACCACCCCCAGTCCTTCAGCGCCCTGGTTCTAAAGCCTTAAAAAGCAACAGTCCCAGGAGTTACTCTCTGGACCCCAAAATACTCCGGCTGGTCCTGGATGAAGTGCTTGTCCCGCTCACCGGACTACTTAACCGGTCCCTCTGCCTGGGGCAATTCCCCTCTGAGTGGAAGACAGCTATAGTCACACCTATTCACAAAGGGGGTGATAGGTCCGCCCCCTGCAACTACTGACCAATCTCCATCCTCCCCCCCAAAGCCCTAGAAAAAGTGGTGGCTAATCAATTCAATGAATACCTGGCTAAGCATAGCATCCTGTGCCCGGAACAACATGGATTCCATGCTGGTCAGATCACTGGCACCGCATTATTGGAGTTTTCCAACTTCCTGCACTCCTCCCTAGACTCCGGCTCCCTCTCTGGTGCAGTGTATGTTGACCTCTCTAAAGCCTTCGACATTGTCTCTCACCCTCTGCTACTAGATGCTCTCTACCGCATTGATTTCTCAGCTGGCCCCCTTGCCTGGTGTTCAAGCTACCTGACAGCACGCTCCCAATGTGTCAAAATCAATGGGACACTCTCAGAAACCCGCCCAATCTGCTCTGGGGTACCCCAGGGCTCCATCCTGGGGCCTCTGCTATTCAATCTATATCTAAATACCCTGCCCAGTGCCTGCTCTGGCAACATGTACGCTGATGATGCCGTCATTTTTGCCTCTCATTGAAACCTTACCTCTCTCCAGGACACACTCCAACACTCCTTCCAGGATGCTGAAACCTGGATTAAGGAGCGCAGACTCATCATCAGTCACAAAAAAAAAAAAGTCAATGCTCTCTACTCATTCCCCAGAACAAAGCTTGTAACAACCCGCACACCATCCTCCCCAGCACCTACATCCACTGGAACAAGTCTACTTCTACAAATACCTTGGAGTCACTTTCGACTCAGCCCTCACCTTTCACACCCACATTAATGCCCTTGCATCGGCCACCAACACCCGCCTTGGCATCCTCTACCGCCACAAGAACTGCCTCCCTACTGATGCCCTCCGGCTTGCCGTTACAGCCTCAGTACTGTCCCTTGTAGATTATGGCCTTCCAGTTTATGCTGTTGCTGACACCACTGCCCTCAACAATATTCGCCTCACCTAAACAAGGCATGCAGGCTAATGACTGGTGCCCCCAGGCTCACCCACACGTCAACTCTACGACATGGCCAATTTCCTCACCCTAGATGAATGACTCCACTATCAAACCTGCCTTCTAACTAAGAAGATGCTGCTTGGGCTCACCCCACCGAGGGTAACTACCTCCATCCAACCCACCCTGTCCACTGTCTCAACCCGAACTGCCAACAAGACCACCCTACTGGTCCCCAGAACCAGCACTGCTCGGGCCCAAAGGTCCTTTTATTACAGAGCCCCTTGCTGGTTTAACTCTCTCCCTGCATCCATTTCCACTACCCCCAAATTGCCACTTGCAAATCCGCCCTTGAACCAACTTTTCAGCTCTGAGCTGCACCTGTCCTTACTGAGTCTCACATTATACTCTGACACAGTACAATTCGCCAAACTTGCACCTCACTTCCCCCCCCTCCTCATTCTCCCCTTGGCCCCCCCCCCAAATTTCTGTAACAATTTGTGCTCAATTTGCAACCCAGAAATGTTCTCTCAAGCTAATTGTATGGAAACTACTGTGTTATTCTAAGTCACACTGTTCCTTGGTTACTGTAATTTATGTTACATATGGAAACTTCTTTGTTATGCTATGCTGTACTGTTGTCTGGTTCTCTGTAATTTATGTGCACTGTATGTCCTCTCTGTGACGAGGTACCTTTGTAAACGAGCCTCTGGCTCAAAGGTTGTAAATCCGAAAAATTTAAATAAATACAGAGGGAGAGCCCTCCATCTCATCAAGTCCCCCAGAATAGAGTTAAGAAGGGGTTTATAGTTAAGCCGATACAGGAACTTGATCTTTACCTACTCTGATCCCCAGGTATTTAATATCGTACTTAACTTCTGTCAGGCCCCAATTGTTACTTGCTTTCCCTTCTTGATTACTGCCTATGTATAGGAGTTCCAATTTATGAAGAATAATCTTGTATCCTGAGAAAGTGGCAAAAAATGCAATCTCTTGAAATACTATAGGCATGGAACGCCCAGGGTTTGTTATATATAGGAGTAAATCATCCGCATAAACAGTGATATTATGTTGGATCCCCGACAAGCCTCGCACCCCTTTAATATCCTGATTCTAGGATCGTGGATATGTTGTTCTAGCCACACTTGTTGGCATGTCCTTTCCCTTCAAGATTCTTGCTGGAAGGTCTGAAAGCTGGCTCCACCCACCCACCCGGGTGGTATATGCCTCAGCTCCACCCCTTGATGCCAGATCTTACTTTCCACTGGAAGATTCAGGTTCCCTCCTTATCGCTCATGCGTTACTGTAGGCCATGGCACTTAAATCTACGGATTTACCCAAACTCCGACTCATTACAGTTTCTCCCAATTGCTCTGCGATCTCTACCGTGATGGAGGACAAGTTCTCGCCCGGTTTCCGCCACTGCCCGTGCAGACAAAAGATGTCTTGCACCAACCCGCATGCCTCATGCGTTTAATGCCTGGGTCTCGGTCATGACACCCAGGTGTGCAAAATGTGTTGCGCTTTTCATCCAAACGTTTTGGATGATCATCTCGCACGACTGCAATTGGGCAGACCGGAAAAACGGAATCTGCCAGTCAAATCCAAGCGGTCTCCGCGGCTGCGGGGTCCGCTGAGCAGCTTGAACAGATGAAGACCTTCGAAGAGGAGGCGGCTCAGGCCGCAGGTCGGTCCTCTTCCATGTCCATCTTCTTCCCATTAAATCTGGGCTCCACCTTCTCAGGCTCCTTTCAGGAGTTTTGCCAGTCCCTCCCTACCAAGGGAGAGGGACCCTTGAGCATGTACGTCTCTCAGTCCCGTAAAAAGGACAAGAAGCCTAAGGAAACTTCATCTCACCAATGACTCTCCTGGAACCATGAGAGATCTTGGTGCCAGGAATCTTCTGTCTCAACTTCGGTTGAGGTTGTGGCCTTGGCTGCTGGCTTCACGGTACCCCCATTGACCAGTCGGCTAAGACACAGAACCAACGATCCGGTTGATATTAACCTAAACCCCGTCGACCAGTCGTCACTCGATGAGGCTAACAACTCTATTCAGACCCCAGTCCTGTCTGCCACCAAGGAGACTCGGCCCACTGGGATTCTCACCATGGTCCAGATCCCTGATCAGGAAGAGCCGTGGTTCTCCCCGGCTCCTTCATGGCCTTCGCCCCCTCCAAGTCAAGGTCTTCGACTCCTTCGACCGACCGGCTGAAGAAGGCACATAAGTGATCTAAGAAGTGGTGCTGCCCCCACTCTTTCTCATCCTCCTCAGATGAGGAGAGGCTTTGAAGGAAACTCAGTCGATGCTACAAGGATTTACTGTGGCAGCAGCTGATTATGTCTGCCCAGAAGTCGGCTCCAGCTTCTTCCCTGGCCATTACCTGTCGCCCTCTAGGCTGACATCTACTCCTCAGGAGCTGGTTCATACCATTCTGCCACTTGCAGAGTCAGTCAAGACCATTCCGTCTCGGCTGAAACCAGACTCTCCACCGACTGTGGTGGAGCCTCTAAGGAGTCTCAATTCATTCCAGGTCTCCCACGTAGGCTGTCCGTCACGCTCACACCTGACCGTCCTAAGCGGGTGCAGGGCGACTCTGGTGGCCAGCTGATCTATCCGGAGTCCGAAGACTCTGACCTTCATTCTCGCCCCTTAGATGAGGAATCTGTCAGGAATCTTTCGATGTAGGAAGGCCCTTCTTCCTTCTTCCTGGGCATCCTCCGCCTCATTTCTGAATCCACAGGGATGCCTTCAGAACCATTCAGAAATGGGCCGAATACCCCTCACTGATATCCTAAAACAAGGGGATTCTCTGACGGAGGCCTTCCTAGTGGCTGAAGCCATTCTTGGTCTGGCTTTGGAGCTGTGGCAGCACCCTGCCTCCTGCCCCGTGCCTTCAGCCCGAATGGCTCGCAAGTATGCAGTGCCCATTGGGTCCCTTTCGGGATTCACAGAACACCCCTCGGCCCAGGGACTGGTGACTGAGTCTGTGTTCAGGCACTCAAGTAATTCGGAATACACCAACAGACCCCCGGACAACAAGTCCAAAAAAACTGCAACACTCGGCCCGGAAAGTTTATGCCACCTCTTCGCTGGGCCTCTGTCAGGCAAGCTCGGCCATCATCATGGTGCACATCTCTCATGTCCTCCTGGGCTCTTTCCATGAGGTTCTACCTCACCTCCCCGCAGACCTCCAGACCACGGTCAAGCAGGTCCGCAACCAGGGTCAGGCAGTTGCGAAACAGGAGCTCCAGACGGCCTTGGATCTCGGGGACTCCTGTGCCCGTTTGCTGGTTGCCGCTGTTGCCATACACCACGGGGCTTGGCTGCGGTCTCCACCTTCATGGAGAACACGCAGCACAAGCTAACGGATGTCCCTTTGCTGGGTACTGACCTTTTCAGCCCAGGTGTTTATGGTCACCTCCACTGCATAGAAACATCCA
This sequence comes from Neoceratodus forsteri, assembly GCA_016271365.2. NCBI lineage: Eukaryota > Metazoa > Chordata > Ceratodontiformes > Ceratodontidae > Neoceratodus > Neoceratodus forsteri. The sequence continues at coordinate 213,186,018 of JADMNL010000027.1, forward strand.
GTGCCACCTTGGACTCTGTAACCTCTGCTCAGAAGGAATCCCAGGGTCACAAAAAGCAGAAGAAAAAGCCTTTTCAGCATTCTGCCCCTGCGGCCAAGCAGCCCCATTTCCAATCCCGACCCCCGGCAGCTCGTAAACCCAAAGGACAGGGTTCAGGTGGTCCCCAAGCCGGACCTTCCTCTCCAAGCCTGCCAAGTGATGGGGTGGGGGTGGCCACCCCATACCCGTCACATCAGCTCTGGGTCCTCCCGTGGGGGGTCCAGCTCCGCCACTTCCTTTACACCTGGTCCGCTGTTACAATGGACAAGTGGGTTTTAGAGGTGGTAGGCCAGTGACTGCCTCTGGAATTCGAGCAGTACCCACCAAGCTGAGCCTGCGCCCCACAGGAAGAAATGGTGTCTGCACACATTCAGTTGGCTCTCCGAGACATCGCCTAACTCCTTCACAAGGAGGTGGTGGCCAGAGTCACACATCCCCCTGTCAACCCAGGGTTCGTTTCCAGGTACTTCCTGGTCCCAAAACGGGGGGGGCTGGCGCCCCATTCTAGATCTGCATGACCTGAACCAATTTCTCAGGTCCCGCACATTCAGGATGGTAACTCTGTCACAGATCATACCATCTCTTGAGCAAAACATGTGGTTTGCTCTCTGGACCTCAGGACGTGTTCTTTCCCATCCCCATCCATCCGTCTCACCAGAGGTTCCTTCGCCGGGCGGAGGGAGCCCTCTTCTCGAGCCATGCCGTCTGGGCTGTCATCGACCCCCGGTCTTCACCAAATGTATTGCTGTGGTGGCAGCCCATCTTTGGCGTCGAGGGTCAGGATGTACCCTATCTCGATGACTAGCTCATAGCAGGTTCCTCCAGACAGGAGGTGGAGAGGTCCAGGACCTGGCCTCCAGACCTGCATCGATCTTGGTCTTCTGGTCAGCGAGACCAAGTTGGAACTACGTACCTTCATAGATGATCTGTGGGGCAGGCTAAACTTTGCCGAACCAGAGCCAGGCTACCCGATGGGCAAGGTGGAGGTCTCTCCTCCTTTGCCCAGTCATTTTAGTTGAGCACTTGCGCTACCGGGACTTCCTGTGACTTCTGGAGTACATGGCGGCCTTCACCACCGTGGTCCGATGGGCCCGGTGGCATATGTGCCCCCTTCAATGTGAGCTGGCCAGCCAGTGCATTCAGCAACATGGTCATTTCAATCAGCTGGTCACAGTGACCCAGAAGATGTGGGATGCTCTCCAATGGTGGACCATCCTAGCACATTTGCAGGAAGGGATCCCGTTTTTCTGTCCTGAGCCAACGGTCGTTCTCATGACCGATGCCTCTCTCACGGGCTGGGGTGCCCACATGGGGAATCACAGAGTCCACAGGCTCTGGAACCCAGAGGAATCCTGATGTCTTATCAACCTGCTGGAGCTCAGACAGTCTGACTGGCACTGTCAGCATTCGTTCCGCTCCTTCGGGGTCATGTGATGCAAGTCCAAACAGACAATACCACGACCATGTACTATCTCAACAAGCAGGACGGCACGCACTCCCGGCCTCTGTGCAGGGAAGCGCTCCGCATCTGGACCCTCGTGTGCTGACTGGAGGCAGATCTCCTAGCCAGCCATGTGGTAGGAGCCTCGAGTCAACTGGCGGACGCTCTCAGCCATGTGGGCAAGACGTCCCACGAGTGGTCTCTCCATCTAGAGGTAGTACACAACCTGTTCTCCCACTAGGGCAAACCTCAGGTGGCTCTGTTCGCCTCCAGGGAGAACGTGAAGCTGAGGCTGTTTCGTGCCCTCCCCCCCCTCAGCAGAGCTCACTGCAGGGAGATGCCTTCTTGAGGCTGTGGACCCCAGATCTCTTCTACGTCTTCCCTCCACTCCCCTTGGTTCACAAGGTGATCCTCAAGGTTAGGTGGACAAGGCTCAGGTGACCCCGGTAGCCCCAGACTGGCCTCGCCAGTTCTGGTATCCAGATCTCCTCAGCCTCAGCTCCAGGCCTCCGAGGCATCTTCCAGTATGCCCGGACCTGATATCAGTCAATCAGGAGATGGTATTCCATCCGGACCTTCAATCCCTGCATCTGACAGCTTAGTTCCTGAGCGGCTAGAGTTCCAGGCTTTCGGTCTCTCTCTAAGGATGTACTCACAGTTGTGGAAGCATCCAGAAAGGAGTCGACCAGGAGGTGCTATGACTTTAAATGGAAAAGGTTTTCCATTTGGTGTCAGGGCAAAGGCCTAGACCCTCTGTTCTGTCTGGTGGCTAGCATCCTCGACTACCTCTGGTCTCTATCCAAAGTAGGGTCTTCAGTCAACGACTCTCAAGGTGCACCTGGCAGCCATCTCTGCTTACTGGGCGTGGGCCAGTCAGCAGACGGTGGCACAGAAGAAGGTAGTCTGGCATTTCTTTAAAGGCCCTGACCATATTTCCCCTCCTGTGCGTGAACCACCACCACTGTGGGATCTACTGCTGGTACTGGCAAAGCTCCTGGGCAAGCCATTCGAACCGATGCACAGGTGTGAGATGTCACATCTGTTGTGGAAGACCGCCTTCTTGGTGTCTATCACGTCAGCCAGAAGGACTGTGGAGCTACAGACACTCTCTGTTGAGTCTTCTTACCTGGTCTTTCACAGGGACAAGGTTGCCCTGTGCCCCTACCTGAAATTCCTTCCAAAGGTGGTGTCAGAGTTTCACCTTAACCAGGTGTTGACTCTGCTGGTGTACTACCCCATTTACACCTCGAAGGCCAAGTACAGGCTCCATACTTTGGACCTGAGATGAGCGCTCCCTTACTATAAGGAGTGGACGGCTGAAGTTCGGGGAGAGGTAAGCCAGCTGTTTGCCACCTATGCTGAAGCCACACCTGGCAGACCTGCAACCAAGCGGACATTTGGCAGGCAGATTACATCATGCATTGATTTCTGCTATAGGTTGGCAGGCAAGGAGCCTCCCGTGGGGATAAGAGCACCCTCCGACCGCCATTCTGCCGCATCAGTGGCTGCTTCCAGGGACATCCCTATCCAGGAAATCTGCAGGACTGCTACCTGGAAGTCAGCAAACACCTTCATTACCCACTATCACATCAACCTAGAGTCACATCGGGATGCTGGTTTTGGAGCCTCAGTTCTCTAATCTCTGTTCCCCAAGTAAGTATTGAGGGGGTGTGCGCCTTGCCTCCCTCCTCCTGGAGAACTGCTAGGAGTCTGCCAACAAGTGTGGATAGAACAACATATCCACGATCCTAGAAAAACAGGTTACTCGTCTGTAACAGTAGTTCTAGGAGTGGTATATGTTGTTCATCCACATGGACTCACCCGACCTCTCCGGCTTCAATGCACAACCTAAGCTTCCAGTGAGCAAGATCTAGCGTCAAGGGGTGGAGCTGAGGCATATACCACCTGGGTGGGTGGGAGAAGCCAGCTTTTAGACCTTCCTGCAAGAATCTTAAAGGGAAAGTACATGCTAACAAGTGTGGATGAACAAAATATACTACTCCTAGAACTACTGTTACAAGTGAGTAACCTGTTTTTTCCCTTATCCTTATTGCAAATGACTCAATAGCTAGAGTGACTAAAAGCGGAGAGAGTGGGCACCCCAGCCTCATCCCTCTATGAAGTTGGAATTCCTCTGTGTACCTGCCACTGACAAATATGCGCGTTACAGGGGCTTTGAACAAGGCCCGCACCATGTCAATAAAACCATCTCCAAGGCCAAAGCGGTCCAAGGTTTCCAATAGATAGGTACATTCTATGGGGTTGAAGGCCTTCCCGGCATCCAGGGACAGCACACAGGCACTCCCCAGATGCCAAGAGCCCCACCAGACCACACTGAGTAGCTTATGAACATTATGGTATGAGAGGCGGCCACACACGAATCCGGTCTGGTGTGTATGGACCAAACACGGTAAGACCTACTCCAATTGCTAGGTTAATACTTTAGTAATGATTTTACGATTACAATTCAAAAGAGATATTGGGCAATAGGAGGCACAGTTGTTCGGGTCTTTCCCAGGTTTTAGCAGAACACAAATAGCTGCTTCATAATACGTTTTGAGGAAAGTTCCCTCCTCCCAAACTTCTTGTAAAAGTTCCCAAAGTGGATCAGCCACACATTTCTTTGTAATACTCGGCTACAAAGCCATACGGGCCTCCCACCTTACCCTTCTTCAGCCCCACCATTGCTTTTCGTATTTCATCTGAAGTTATATCAGCCCCTAGCATTGCTTTTTGTTCTTCCGTGAGGGTAGGGAGATTCACTCCATCCAGGAAAGCTCATGCCACATCCACTTTCTGAGAGCATTCTGCCATATACAGTTGCTCATAGAAGTCCTTAAAGACCTTTCTTATTTGTGCCTTACCCTGGACCAGGTTTCCATCTCCATCCCTGATCACTGGGACATGGGCAGGCCCCCTCCTTCCCTTCATTATTCTAGCTAGCTGGGGACCTGGTTTATTTCCCCACTCAAACAGGCGGTATCTGGCAAAGAGATAACTGGTTCTAGCTTCCTCTGTAAGTAGCATGTTTAACGCTTCCCTGGCCGCTGTGTGCTGTTGCAAGACCTCACTAGTCCGTTCCCTGGCTGCTTTTCCTTCTGAAGTTTTGAATGAGGCTTCTAATTCACAGCGTTTAATTCTTTTTTCTTTCTTAATTTGTGCTACGTAACTAATTCTCCTCCCCCACCCCATATTGGCTTTCGGCCTCCCAATATGTCCTCTTTGAGAGGTGTTACTTTTACTGTTTTCTAGTTGTTGTTTTTTTATTTGTCCCTGTTGTTGGACTACTAAATATTGCAGAAAATGGAGTCCGTATTTCAAAATGCATCAAACTCTCCCCTGTTAGCCTCATAATTGCTGTTTGTGACATCACAGTCTCTTGTCCTGGTGAGCACTATGATGTCACAAACAAAAGCATCATAACTTCAACTGGGGAGAAATGCTTTTATTGACTGATTGATTCTGTTAACTGGGAAGGCCTGCTGAGACTTATAGGTCATGTTTCAGGGCAACCTGGAATTAATGACAAAGAACAATTGGACATTACATAGCCAAGATACACGATCAGAGAAGAAATACATAAGCAAACATGGAATATCAATGCATGACAAAAATACTAATAACAATCTTTGATTACACAAGGCAGGACAAACAGATCAGAATCAGACATCAGCACAATCCAGGCTGAGCAAACGGAGGCAGTTATAATAACCCAGGCGTCACTGATTTCATGAAGACTTTGGATAGACTGAAAAAAGTATCCTCAGGTAAACTGTAATAACAGAAACAACATATTTATGGAAGTACCTGCTGAACTTCAGGGTTGCCTTTTAAGTCCTTGACTTCATTTGTGTTTGTGAGCACTAAGTGCAGGGTCTCCCTGTCTCTTTGTTTACGTGAGCCCCGAACCAAGAAGCCATCCTGGGGTGCATCCACAAGCGCTTGGCTTCTGGTGCTGCTTGTTACCTGGGATACTCCAATGCACATCAGGAAAACTGAAGTCCCCCAGTGACATTTAACATGTAAGCCAAAATGGTTAACAGTTATCCATGCTAATTTGAAACTACCCAGGATCCAAGAGGCAAGCTAAAGGGTGGCTCACTAGGACTTGCAGCCAGAGGATCAGCTTAATAGGAAGCATATGATTGTTACTTAATCTGGTGTTCTCCAGCAGGACGTGAGGACATACTCTGAAGCTTGGAGGGGGAAAATACATGGGGTAATGTTAGAAGGCAATTCTCCCAGCAGGTGGGGAACCTATGGAACAGCCTAAAAGCAGAGACAACGGCTATTAAGACAGTATGGGTCTTTAAGGTAAGCCTGGACAAATTTCATTACCAAGGATATTACTGGATAATACAGCAATTGAGGTACCTTATAATTTGATACCTGACTGCACAGCACACTTATTAACCCCTGCTAATAAGGGAAGGGGGGGGGGGCAGACCTTATGGACTAGAGTCCATTCCTATCTTAAATTGCTATGCTACTGTGTTACTAATGTTACTGCAAAATAAAACATATTAATTTGGCAAAGCAGGTAGTTTAACCAGGGTTACCATGGTTTGTACTGAATAAACATAATACTTACTTTCCAGGCATTCCAAAATGAACGGAGACAGAAAGATTTGTTGATTCTGCAAAAGCCAGCAGGCCCTACGATAACAATGGAAACATTCCATGACTTCATCATATCACCTAAATGAACTAAGTGTCTTGGCTAGTTTGCAACCCTACCCTGCTTTGTTTTGTGGCTTGGACTGAAGTTAACCTCAGGGCTGAATTTTACAATACTTGAGAGCTGATCTGCATTTTCTAGTTTCAACGATGTATTTTCTTTTTGTAATACTGGTAACTGTCTGAATAATCAAACTCTGTAGTGGTTCAGCTTCCTAGCATTAGCATTGATGGGTCACACTACGTCTTTTGTTTAATCAACTGAAACTGAAAGAGGCAAGGCCATGTTGTAGCGATTCAATTTTCAGTTCAATTCAATTTTTATTTAACCAGGAAATACACCTTTGAGACAAGCTCATTTACAAAGTGGTCCTGGTGGACAATGCAAACATACAATTAATGCAAAGTACAAAAGGAAAACAACATCAGCATACAGTAATGTAAAACCAATTATAGTAGCACAAAGTTTGCAAAAATATATGAAAATATGAATAACACTGAATTTGCTAAGCGCTGAGGTGGAGTTTTAAGTTGAGCAGACGGGTAAGGCAGAAAAATAGCAAGAGAGAGGCATGTATGGTAGGGAGAATGGGGAAGCAGTTCATAGGGAGCAGTAACAGTACATAGAGGGAAGAAGTGAGGTTAGAGATAAGGAGGGATGAGAAGCATAGGTTCTTGAAATCGGACAAAAGGAGGGGTACATTCTTTGCAAAAGTATTTTGTTCTGGGATGATGGGGCAAAACACAGAATGGCAGTGACCTTGACTATTACAAGCCCAGCTCACCCCACACCCTGCTTACCCATGCTCCACTCCCAGTCTCCCACCCCAAGTTTAATTTCAGATACCTAACCCTGCCGAAGTAGTCAAGCTAATCAAAACTAACAACCCTAGACCATCCAAGAGCACCGACAATATTAACTTCAGAGTTTCCCATCTTGTCTGTGACTCCCTGGTCGTCCCGCTTACTAACATAATTAACCACTCCCTCTGCACGGGATCTTTTCCTAAAGTATGGAAGTGCGCCACTATTAAACCTCTACAGAAATCTGGTCCCAAGGACCTAGTCTCCAACTACCAGTCCATCTCTCTCCTCGCACTTCTCTCCAACATTCTTGAGAAAGTGGTCCACAGGCAGACCATGAAATTCCTCTCCAAGTACAACCTGCTCACGAATGCCCAGCATGGGTTCCGTGCTCACCACAATACTGAAACAGCCCTTATCAAGTTCACCCACTCCATAGACAAAGCTATCAATGATGGCCCGTACACCGGCGCTGCATTTGTGGACCTCAACAAAGCCTTCAATCTCGCTGATCATGAAGTCCTCCTCCACACCCTGGCTTGCCTACATTTTTAATCTGAGGTCTGCCTCTGGTTCAAGGATTACCTAACGGATAGATCCCATTGCACCTTGATTAGCGGTGTCCTCTCTGAGTCTTGCCCCATCAAATACGGCGTTCCCCAAGGGTCCATCCTGGGCTCTCTTCTTTTCTCTCTAGTTGTCAACTCCCTGCCAAACATCTGCTCCTCCTCTGAACTCATTCTTTATATTGATGATGCAGCCCTTTTTTTTTATCAGGATGAAGATCCCGCCACTCTAATTAACAAACTCTAATTTGTTTTCAACAGACTTCCCACCTGGTTCATGTCCAAACTCCAAAGGACTAGTTCTCAACTCCAAAAAAAACTAAGTTCATGGTTTTATCCAGCCCCCACAAACCCCAAGGACTTGACCTCTCCCTCTATGACAACCTTGGCAACTCCACAGAAAGAGTCAATGAATTCAAGTACTTTGCCTTACTCCTGGACAGCCACCTCAATTTCAAAGGCCACACAAGCCTCACAATCAAGAAAGCCCACTAACACCTCTGTATCCTCCACAGACCTAAGCAGTACCTTAACAGGGAATCAAAAATCTCTCCTTGTTTCCAGCTTCCTCCTTCCTGTTTGCAACTATGGTTCCCTTGTCTCCCTCCTTCTTCTCTCCACCAAAAAGTTCTCCAGACTAAGGCGCTCCTACCACAACACTATCCACTTTGCCTCTGGTCTCCCTAAACTCAGGCACCACTGTGACCTCTATAAGCTCACTGGATGGCCCTCACATGAAGCCCACCTCAACTGCAAGATGGCCTCCTTCTTCTTCAGACTCTCTTGGGGGTTGCTCCCTGATTGCCTCACCTCCCTCTTCCAGACAGCAGCCCCCTCCAGGACCACTAGACTTTTCTCCACCGTCACCTTCAATGTTCCTTTCTGCCGCTCCACCCACGGCCAGAAAACGCTCTCCTTCATGGGACCCAAGCTCTTCAGCTCTCTCCCTCCTGAACTAAAACTCTGTCCCTCCATTAATGCCTTCAAACACAGCATCAGGAGACATTTCTCCCACACAACACCTGCATGCAGCCCTAAGCTGGCTCCTTCATGCCCTCCTTTCCCCTTACCCTCTGGTATCCTCATTTGGTACTTACCCCCTCTTGCTCAGCACTTGTCGAATTGTCTAGTCACCTTGCATTTAACTTTATAGGTCCCCCTGTCACATGGTGAAAATTTAAACCCCAATTGCATGCTTTACCACATTTATTTTTTAGTTTCAGTCTTTGGTAACTGGTTAAGGCCCACTAGGCACAAGTGCCTGTCTTCAGGGGTGACCTAGGAGCACTGGGTGGTTAAGTGACTTGCTCAGAGTCACACAGTATGCAAGTGGAGGTTGTGAGAATCAAACCAGGTCTGGTCTGCTGGATGTACCAAGCTCGTTCACAGCTCATTACTCTAACCTCTAGGCTATACAGCCAGCCCACACGTTGTGCTGTCCATTCACCTAGGCTAGTTGTTTACAGTTCCCTTAAGTCTATTTTGTTCTGACTTTTATTGCATCATTGTATTATCCCTTGCTGAATGTTGAATGTTCCTTGTCCCATGTAATGTAATTTGTTTGCTGTATTTAACTGGATGCTTGTGTAAATGGGAAGCAATGCTCACATACCTTTCCAGTATAACCAGTAAATGAAATGAAACTACAATCACCCTATGTACTGTACCACTTAGCTGGAAGTCTCTATCCAGAAGCAGGGTTTTCAGTGGCAGGATTCTACCAGAAAAAACTCAGAAACACCTCTCCTCATCACATTCTAAGAAGTGAAACCAGACACAACTTGGTTCAAACCCTTTCTGTTTTTCTTTTTTTTGGGGGAGGATAATGATCCATATTATCACACCTTTCCCTTTACCTCGACAGTTGGCTGTCTTCACAACTAATGTCAATTCCACTCCATGTCTAACAACTGGAGAGTGTGTGTGTGTGTTGGGGGTTGAATGCCAGTTTATTCTATTTTGGTGACTCCTAGTTGAGGGTAGACTCTCACTCTGGCTTTACCACTGCATTTAGCCAGGGGCATATGTAATGGGTCAGTATGTTCTAATGCCAGGGATTGTGGACCTTCTGCAGAAGATTGGGTGTCTTATTCCACTAGCATACCACATCTCTTTGGGGGGCTGGGGGTAGGGTGGAGAACAAAATGAGAAAGCCCAGGCCTGATAGATGAGAGCTGAACTCTTGAGCCTTATACTGTTTACCAGAGCACTGGATTTTGTCTGAAGGGAGTACAAGTCTCCACTATGGGTAAAAGCTCTGGGGAGACTGGCTCCCAGATAACACAGGTGGAGGTGGCCAAGGGACCAATGGGAAAGCCATGAAAGGAAGCAAATAAAGAATAAACACTAATTCAAAAATACATTTTGACTGTTAAAAGGGCAAAGCACTGTTTCTCTGATTTACTGTTTAAATACTTAAAACACTCATGAGTGACAGGTGTAACATTAATGTTTTTAATACTGATACTTTTCTACTTTTAAAAGCCAAGTTTTGCATTACTGTACCTTCTGAAATGTAACTGTCTACATGGGAATGTGTTTATTAGATCAAGACTGAATTCCAAAGAAACATATTTGCCTTTACAACTGAACTGTTTCTGACAAAAGTGATCACTGTTTGGTTGTAAAATAAAATTGGCATTATCTGGGGAAGAGTTTGGAGGCACTGTGGAGCCCGGGCAACATAGTGGCTAACTAGTCACGCTCTGTACTGTATTACGAGCTATAATTTTAATAATACTTACTTTTTTGAAGAGTTGCAACGTGGAAAACATAGAAAAAGAAATCAGAAGATCTCTAGACAAGTATGGGAAATCCTTGCAAGGGACAGCACGAGGGCCCTGGAGCAAAATCAAAACATGCTCCAGCGGTTCCAACAACAAGATCAGCACATGGTTATGCTGAAGACCTTTCGATAGAGTCTGAGGAAAAAAACCCTGCTGACAATCGGGCTGAAATCAATCGCCTGATAAGTACAGTAGCCGGATTGCTGGATAAATTTGATGGACTGACGAATAGAGTGGCTACCCTGGAGAGTACAGTGAAGGCAATTCAGACAAATACAGTGGAAACATCCAAAATAGTAGATACAGCTATGGTGGCGGCCTCTACAGTGACTAAGGAAAGAAATCACCTCAAATCCAACTTGGAGACGCTTGAAAATCAAATCAGAGTTGCCAACATTCGTCTCCTTGGCGTGCCGGAAGACGTGGAGGGGAATCCCCTCTTGTTATTTTTGCAAGACTGGCTGATTCAACAATTTGGGGAAGAGGTACCACACAAAGTTTGGGCTTCTCAAAAAGCCTACAGGATAACACCTTGCAGCCATCTGGCCAACTCATAAGAACCTCGGACAATAGTTTTGATTACCGATGGCACGGATACCTGGAATTATTTACTAGCAGTAACGTGGCAAAAGGGGATTCTCTTAACTTGATGGGCAGCAAATTCAGCTGTACCTAGACATCAATTATGCCACAAGGCAAAAACTCCAAAAGTCTGATGGAATCTGAGCGATGTTGCGAGAGGCCCAGATCCTGCATGGAATCATTTTCCCAGCCCGTTTAAGGATCATTCACGAGGGCAGAGTCTACTTGTTCTCAGACCTGGCTGAGGCCTTGAAATAGGGCCAGAAATATGCTTGTCCAGAGAGCCCTAGGACCGATCCGGAGGACGGAGCATCGGAAAATGAGGAGACCTGAGAGTTTGGGATTTCTTAATTTGCCTTCAGTGTCAACAGACAGGTGGGTGAACACACACTTCTCCTGGCCAGGGTTGGAAGGATTAAACTTATCGGCATATGTTCTGTTTTGTATTTTTATCCAGGACTGGTGTGAGAGTCACCCAGGAGGATTTATGTTAATTGCAGTGGTTTCCAATTTAGCGTTTTACTTAAAAAAGCTCACATTTTTCAATGTTTTCTAAAGTTGCCAATTAAGTGACATTTTGTTGATTAACAGTTTTATACATTACAGAGGCTGGATTGTATTCCTCTATTTACTTATAATGAATGAGTCCCCCTAATTTTTAAGGGTCATCCTGTTGGAAACGTATAACTGTTAAATTAGATCAGTAGGTAATGTGTGCAATGGTAGAAGAATTCAATCATGTTTAGCACTTGACGTGCACAACTACGGTAAGACATGACTAAACACCCACCCTTTCAGAGGTGGACAAGTTTCGGTACTAATGACTCAAGACTTTATTAATTCATTGTCCAGGGCAGCTCATGGGCTTGTTTAAACAGTTACTGGTGGATTTAAATCTGTAAAAGTTAATGGGCTTCCCCCCAATGATGTATCAAAAAGTATAAGATGTATAAATTGCGTGTATTAAGAGGAGTGGTAACCTCAAAGTTTTTATTGTAATGTCATGTACTTGTAGCATAAACGGTATGTTGTTTTGTCTAAAACAATAAACATAAAGTGAAAAAAAAAAAGAATGCTGAACTGGCCTGTCAAAGTAGCGGCAATATTGCTGTACACGACACTGGCAAACTTGGTTCAGAAATGAGCCTGGGGTTTTAAAGGATCAGCTGGGTGGAGGGAGACTGAGCCTGCCAGACGACACACTCCTCCTCTGGGAAGGGATGTGCCTGGTACCAGCTGTGTTATTGCCACCTGGGGGTGCATAGGTAGGGGTGCAGCAAGGTGCCTGTTTGAGTGGGATGGAGGACGCTGGTTGATTCTGCATATCGACACACTTTGCATGCACATGCACTGGAGTCCCTTCATGACAGCGCTCTAGCAGCAGGGTTGCAGGACAAACACAGGGGAAAAGACAGCAAAGCACAGCAGAATGATGGACCAGAGGGCACACTTGGACCCTTGCCCACCCCCCAATGCCAAGACTGGCCACAACTCTGGTGTCTGTCCCCGAGCACCCCAGCAGGGAGGTGGGGGATGTAAGCCATGGTGGTTAATGGAAGAGATGGGGGGGACAAGGTAGGGAGGTTGCCACACAGGGTCTGGATGGGGGCAGTCTGGCTGACAGAAGGAGAAAGAAACTATAGATAAGAAAAAAAAATTAATGCAAACCAGGCCTATTATCAATCAGAACATTATACTATTAGATAGCCTTACCCTTAGCTCCTTCAGGCAGAAGGTTATTTCAGAATCAATTCCGACTCGAATATCGTCAAATTCATCAGGGTTCAGAGACATGTCAGTGTGCACAGCCCTTGTGAGCTCTGTTCAGAAATTACAACAAAAAGATGAGGCAAACACCAGCTTGGGGAGGCAACAGAAGCACATGTAGCAATGCTCTTGCTGACATGGACATATTTATACAGCTGGTTTACAGATGTTACAGCACTCAATGACTTGATTGTACTGTGGTCACTTTTATATCCAATTTTGGACAAAACTGTACCATTTGTATAGTAGTGCTTAATGTGTCACTCATAGTGTAGCTGTGCGCAGTCACTACCTTTTGTGCCCATTTCCTCTGTACCATGTTTTTGTGCCACCTTCATGGCCCGGGTCATGCCTGAAAACAGTCCCTTGATCAGTGCACCCAACCAGTCAACAAACAAATAAATAGATAAAATGTTTAGAGTGGTTTAGTATTCCGGCTGTACCCCAAAAGTGTTGGCTGGGATACCTGTTTTCTTCCCTTTGTTTAGTATTCCATTTTGAAACCAAGTCTGCCTTTATTTCTGCGTCTGAAATAGCAAACCTGGAAAAGAGGTAGTTTTGTAAATAGCAATGTGACAATTTGCTCAGGATAGAAAGGCTGGATGTGGATACTGTATTTTTTATTTAGACTTTTCTTGGCTATCCTGGAAAAACAAGGACAAAATGTAAGTTTTAATTAGACCTTTTGGCTCTGGGATGGGGGTGGAAACTCCATTTTCCTTGGAAAGGAATATACATCTTTATTTTCTTTCATATCTCTGGGAAAAGGAACATCATAAATAAACCACATAGGGTACAAGTGCACAATTTCTAGGACATAAGACACGCAAGTAAACAGACTCACATGGCACCAAGTCTGCATCTGTATGTTAACATGTTTTTATTATTGTTTGATTCCCCCTTGCCCCTCCCACCTCACCCCCAAATGTTATGGTGGACCATCTGTATCTTTCCTTTGGCTGGAGAGGCGGGTAGAAAACTGCTTTTACAGTTGACACCAATTCAGCTACAATGTCAGCCAGTGGGAGGTATGACAATGCCTATACACCACACCTAATCTCCTCCCGAGATCCAAGCACCTAACTACTGCGACTTGCTTGACTCTATGAAGGAATCGATGCAAAATTCCAGGAATCGCATGCATCTGGATTTTAAGACTCAGAAAGAAGGTACTCATCCTACTTAGACTGGAGAGTACTAACATTTGACCCTTTGAATTTGCATGATTTTCTGTATTTTGCAATACGTATGACTTTACTGAATTGTTCTACAAAGTGAAATTGAACAGACTGGCATAACAGCATAGCGGCATGCATGGCTCTTGCCACATTAACAACCATAGTTCGGGCCCTAATTTGCAAAAACCACATTTGGCTGGCCGGAGATGGAGGCAACATTCCACAGCATGCTCTTTATCTCTGGGCTGGAAAATAGCCTTTCCCATAGCACACTCGACCCTGGTGGTTCAGAGAGGTATGAGGGGTGCGTAAAAGCACAGCAGTGCTGACGAAGTGGGTGGAGCCGTGCCATGCACATCAGAATGTTGGCTGAGTTGGAAGGCAGAGCAAAAAGGGGGAGAAAATACCTTCCACTGGGCATGTGAAGTTTGCTCCACCCCAACATCTGAGGGCTGTCCTGGTTGTTGTCATCCCTTATGTAATCTTCTCCTCAGTGCTGAATACTGGAGAGTGTATGGAGATAAGCCGGGCTCCAGTTCGGTGGGTAAGCCACGGAGGCTGGCTGTGTCAAGATATAATGGAAACTGGAACAGGCAGCAATGCACTTGGGTGACTCCACCAGATGGGAGTGGCTACTGGGTGCAACAGAAGAAGATTCTGTTCAGGGAAAGCAGGCAGCAGAAACAGAATGTTAAAAAAAAGCCAGACTGCAGGGTTCATATCCCAAGCCCAGGACATCAGGAGAGAGGGCGAAGGAGAATCTGTGAATCTGTTTTTCTCTTGGAGTTTGTCATGCGGTGTCCCACTCTGGTAGTAGCTCTTGATGGTGAAATGGTGGTTGTGCCATTTATGACGAGGGTAACATTGTGCAGCCAGGTATCTACTCAATGCCACTGCATGTCAGATAGAAGGAAAGGGAAAAAATGCCTGGACTGACACACCAGATGACAGCCTCCATGTCTCTGTGCAAACCAACCCCTTTATGTGCTGAGGTCACCTCCCAGCCACCAATACAGATCACAAACATTTCTTGCTCCTGGTGTAAACAGGGAAGGGGAGGGAAGGGGAGGCCCTGAAAGGGATACTCAGGACCCTTGAAGGTGAAGAACCTGGGAAGCCAGAAGTTGACTATGAGTAGCAGGGGTTAATTTGGCAGGCAGCAGGTACCAGATGTGCACAAAGGAATAATAATAAAAAAAGCAGTCCATTTCACTCAAGTCAAAGCCACAGCTTGAGCGGTGGCTTTGACTTGTTGAAACAAATGCTAACATGTTAAAAACAGTTTAGTTTTAATGATTTTTACACCCATTTTCTAATGTGTCTTATTCTGCCCTCCAATTTCATTTCACAAAATAACCACTTTGTTGTTTACAGGCACTTGCACTACCTTCTGATTTTAATTATTTTTTCCTGAGGTACCAGCATCTCTTCAGTGCAGCAGTTAAACACTGGAATAAAACTCTCACCCATTTCTTCTTCAAAATAACTTCTGAAGGAAACTTTCACTGGGGTAACAGCCAGGGTAATTTCTTCTTGCGATATGGGGAAATGAACCATTATATCAGCCAGAAGCCTAAGAGGTTTTGTATGAAATATAACAGTAGATTAATAAAATTATCTATCATATACATATTATACAACTGGGGTGGGTTTAAACAAAAGGAAGTATATCCCATTATCGATACCTCCAGATACACATACATGAAAATATACATTTATTTTAATATACATCCATAAAAATTGCCATTTATTTCCATGCATGTATTTAATCAAGCATTTAGGCAATCAAGAGTAGCTGTTTATACTACCAACACATCTTTTTGTTGAATAAACAACCAATTATTATACTTGCACTGATTGTATAATCAGATTAATTCTGACTTGTAACTCCAAGCCTAACTACACACCTGTGGCTATGCCACTTGTGAGTAAAGAGGCTTGAAGATACTCATGAAAATAAATCTGATTATGCAGTCAGGGCAAGTGTATCAACCCCAACAGAATCAACTTGTATTAATTAGGTAAGTAATAAGCCATGACAGGGTGTGCATTAAAGGATTATAATAACCGGTCAGCAATTTCTCTCAATGTACTGACCAGGTTGATATTTTCCATAACAACCGGCTGGTTGTTATGACATTCAAGAGCCATGCCAATCAAACTATGCTGCTGCCTCATTGGCCAACATTCTGTATGTGGGCAGGGCCAAACAGTCTCACAAACTACTGGAGAAAAATTGCTGGTCTGTTGTTATAAAAAATTAAAGATGGAGAAGGTGTTTCATATAAGAATTTAATGCACACCCTCATTGTGGGATGCTTTGATAAACCCCTTGGGCTTCGCCCTTGGGGTTTATGTAGCATCCCACAACTCGGGTGTGCATTAAATTCTCATATCAAACCCTTCCCCATCCATTATTCTCTATATAGTAACTGGTCAGCAATTTCTCTCAATGTACTGACCAGGTTGATATTTTCCCTAACAACCAGCTAGTTGTTATGACATTCATGAGCCATGCCAGTCAAACTATGCTGCTGCTGCCTCATTGGCCAACATTCTGTATGTGAGCGGGGCCAAACAGTCTCACAAAGTGCTGGAGAAAAATTGCTGGTCTGCTATTATAAAAAATAAAAGATGGGGAGGGTGTTTCATATAAGAATTTAATGCACACCCTCGTTGTGGGATGCTTTGATAAACCCCTTGGGCTGCGCCCTCGGAGTTTCTGTAGCATCCCACAACTCGGGTGTGCATTAAATTCTCATATCAAACCTATCCCCATCCATTATTCTCTATTTAATGCACACCCCAGGGGTGTGCTAAGGCACAAGGCTGAAAGCAGAGTGTCCGTATGCCCCTGGGAAGTACAATAAAATCCTTTAATGCACACCTTGGAGTGGTTTATCACACTTATAAAATGGGCCACCATCATAAAAGAATTAGTTTGATGTACTCTGATAGGGATTAACACGTATTTACTATTTTCAAAAGAGTGTACAATACATTACCTGTAAAACATCTAAAAAACTGAAAAAAGTAGTCCCTATTAATGCATAAAAAAGGATGTCAGCAATATGTTAACTAGTACAGTACTTTGCAGTAAAAGTATTTATTAGTAGAGTTGGTTGAAAGTAAAGACTTTCTCTGTCATGTAAATTTTATCATATAAATGCACTGTAACATTTGTAAATTTGTAAGACATAAGCAGTGTTTAAAACTTAATTTGCATTACACTGTAATTACATACTGTCTTTGAAGGCAGCCTTCTCTTTATTTTTGTTTTTTACTTATGTGCTGTAGTCTAGTACATAAAAGGAAAACTGCTATAGGATTGAGGTGAAAGGTTAGTAAGAAAAAAAAAAAAACCTTTAAACCTGCCAGGCTGCCTTTTTTTTGGTGGGCAAAGATGGTAGATTTCATCTGAAAACTCCTATATAAGATTCAAATGTACATGCTTTTATTAACATTAGCAATGTATTGGGGCACTTTGGGACTGCAACTGCCTATTTAACTGTGTTTTCCCACCTTTTCTTTTTGTTTATAAAGTATTACTGTATTGCCTACTTTCTTCATCCTGTTTTTTGTTTTCTGTTTTTCCCACATGCAAGACATAGAACGTTTATCATGGAATGTTTACCATGGAATACAGGGATTCAAAATTCTGCTCAGTTCCACTTGTAGAATGTTACTCTCCTGACATTCTGTACAAACAGACAACAAAGGCCTGTTTTAGAGCCAGAGACTCAATTATATCACTGTCAGGGCAAGCAGAAGAGATTTCCCTGATGAGCAGGTAAAGAGACAAGGGGGGATTTTTCACTGTTAGTAAACAAACAGCTGTAATGAAAACTATAAACAATACTTCATGTTTCTAATGTGTTTATTTGTGTAAGGAGAGTGTGATGATCAGGGAAACAACATTTAATTAATTTATTTTATTTAAGGTAGTTTTATTTTTAGGGCCCAGCTGAAGGTTTTTTTTACAGTGTAAAGGCAGCAGCCATGTTTATATTGGAAGATCAGTTCTGGTTAAAGGGGGACTGATGGAAGATAGTTCTGGTTGTATAAGGACTGATTTGCTCATTGTGTGATGTGGTTTAGAACCAGGATGACTGTGCATATAAAGATATTTAATGTACAGTCAGCTGATGTCTCTTGGCCAATGAGATTTCTAGATTTTTTCTTGCCATTTTATAAATATATTCAGTCCACAACTGGTACTTTTCATTTAGTCTAGCTTTCTTTTGACATAAAGTGACATTTCACTTACTGTAACACACTTAAGAAACTTCTCAGTAACATAATCATTGCTAAAATAATAAGGACTGCCTAACTGCTGAATTACAGGAACAAATTCACCCAATATTACCTTGACTGGGCTTTCAGTATGTTGGGGCACATCTGTTTTGCAAACACTGCTTGCAGTGGCTCACATTCTTGAAAAGCCAAATTGTGAGTTTTGGTGATACCTGGAAACACAATTGCACCTGGTAAATACTGACAAATGAGGACACTGCTCATGATTCCTGGGGGCAACTGCAGTAACCTATCTCTGACTTCTTTCAGGATTATTTTAGTTTTTTTCACAATTAAGGACAACACTGAAAAAGCACAGTCTGAATTCTCGGGCCTGATATTCAAAAGTTTGTGTGCGCGCTAACGGGTCTTTGCCCCCACAAACCAGGGTTTGCACTGGAGCCCTGTATACAAAAGGGGCTGTTGCGTGGGCAAAGACGGTTAACGCCTGCACAAAACATAATGTATGCGTGCAGGCAAGGGGAAGGGTGTGGGCATGAATAGGCACGCTACCCATATTCAGGGGCACTGTACTGTGCAAAGGGGGTTTAGCATGGTCCGCTGGGGGAGCACAACCACCCCATGGTTCCTGGCACCCCACCCCCACTGATTGCCAGCCTGTTATGTACAACATAATGTCCCTGGTGCTACTGGTGCCTCCCCAGTGCCAGCCCCACCATATATAGTAACATCCCTGGTGTAGTGGTGCCCCCCCTCCAGATCCTCAGCCTCATAATTAGAAATAAATTCCCTAAAGCTGGCCCACCATCGCAGCAGCAAGGCATCCGCTTGCGGCGCCGACATTCTGGGTTCAGAGTCGGACTCGGGAGTCGGAGGGCCGGCAAGGGGAGAAGGACTAAGGGACTGCTCTCCTTCTCCAGGGGGAGAGGGCAAGACTGCCCGGCACCCTGTGGACCTCTGGAGGAGGCTGGGGGTACTGCCTCTCCTGGCGCCTCATGAAAGGGGGACGTTGGCCACCACTGCATGTCCCTGCCCCCAGGGATCTCTCAGCATCAAAAAAAAATCCTGTCCCCATTCATGACGCTTTATCTGCCACCGCTCCCGCTGTGATCAGTGTCTGTTGGGGGGGGGCATGGCCCCGCCCTGGAGGTAAACCAGGGTGTGAGACCACTGTCCATTGGGGGGGCAGCCCTGGGGGGTAAGCCTGGGCATGGGAGGGGGGCAGCAGTGTGCGGCGCAGGAGCCAATGGAGGAAGAGAGCTGAACAAAAAAGAAAGAAATTCCCTGGTGCCAGTGGTCCCCCATCCCCAGCCCCGCAATTGGAAGTAAATTCCCTGGTGATAGTGGTCCCACTCCTCCAATCTCCAGCCCAGTAATTAGAAATAAATTCTCTGGTGGCAGTGGTGCCCTCCGGCCCCAGCCCCGACATACAAGTTTTTATCCCTGATGATAGTGGTGCCCTCCCACCCTCCGAAGCCAGCCCCAACATACAAGTTTATATTCCTGGTGGCAATGGCTCCCTCCAGTACCAGCTCCAATGTAAAGGTTTATATCCCTGGTGGTAGTGGTGCCTTCCCTCCCTCCGATCCCAGCCCCTATGTAAATTTTATATCCCTGGTGGTAGTGGTGCCTCCTCCCTCCCTCAATCCCAGCCACAATGTACAGTTTATATCCCGGGTGGTAGTGATCTCCCCGGATCAACAGCCTGGAAGTACAAACAACCCCTACCTGGTGTCCAATGCCCCCCACTCACCGTATCATCAGTGGTGCCATGGGTGCATATGGCAACTGGCACAGCCCTCCTCACACCTCCTCAGCCAGTGCCATATGTACAGGCACGGAGTGCACCTCTTATTTATAAGACATAGTGACGTGCTCTGTTCTATAAATAAGAAGCACACTCCCTGCCTATACATACAGTCGAGGCCAAAAATATTGGCGCCCTTGCAGTTTTTTCTAATAATGTACCATTCCTTCCAGAAAATTGTTGAAATGAAAAAATATTTTGGTATCCACATATGTATTTCTTTGGTTTGTAGTGGAATAAAACACAAAAAGCAGAAAAATTTACGGAGTCTTAGCTTATTCCACACAGAAATCCTTAAATGGTCGGGACAACATTTTTGGCACCTTTTAGAAGTAGTTAGAAATAATTAGATTTCAAGCAGGTGATTCTCCTTCACTTTGGAATTGAACTCACCTGTGGTGAGTTGCAGGTGCCTGCAATATAAAAATCACTCATTCAACCAGTTTGAATAAAGGACTCATTCTCCTGTTTTGTGTCACTGTGTGTACCGCAATTAGCATGGAGAAAAGAAAGACAGCCAGAGAATTGTCTGAGGAGGTCAGGCAGAAGATTGTAGCCAAGCATGGACAATCTCAAGGCTACAAATCAATCTCCAGAGACCTTGATGTTCCTGTTTCCACCGTATGTAATGTTATCAGGATGTTTAAGGCCCATGGCACTGTAGCCAACCTCCCTGGATGTGGCCGCAAGAGAAAACTTGATCGAAGATTGCAGCGCAGGATTGTTCGAATGGTTGAGAAAGCACCTCGATCAACTGCCAAACAGATTCACGCTGACCTTCAGACACAAGGTACGACAGTTTCAACTCGCACCATCTGTCGCCAACTCAATGAAAGAGGGTTATATGGTAGAAGGCCCAGGAGGACCCCACTGCTGAGAGAGAGACACAAGAAAGCCCGACTGGGGTTTGCCAAAACACACCTGAACAAGCCAAAATCCTTCTGGGAGAATGTCCTGTGGACAGATGAGACCAAATTAGAGCTTTTTGGTAAAGCACATCATCTCTATGTTTACAGAAAACAAAATGAAGCCTTCAAAGAAAAGAACACCTTCCCTACAGTCAAACATGAAGGAGGTTCAGTGATGTTTTGGGGTTGCTGTGCTGCTACTGGCACTGGGTGCCTTGAATGTGTGCATGGCATCATGAAATATGGAGATTACCAGGCCATTTTGGAGCGCAATGTTGAACCCAGTGTCAGAAAGCTGGGTCTCCATCGAAGGTCATGGGTCTTCCAGCAGGACAATGACCCCAAACACACTTCAAAAAGCACCCAGGAATGGTTCAAGACAAGACACTGGACTGTTCTGAAGTGGCCAGCAATGAGTCCAGATCTAAATCCCATTGAAAACCTGTGGAGAGATCTGAAAACAGCAGTTGGGAGAAGGCACCCTTCTAATCTGGGAGAATTGGAGCAGTTTGCACAAGAAGAGTGGGCCAAACTGGCAGTAGAGAGGTGCAGGAAGCTCATCCATGGCTATAGGAAGCAGTTGATTGCAGTTATTTTGACCAAAGGCTGTGCTACCAAATATTAAGTCTAGGGTGTCAATAATTTTGTCAATGCCATTTCTTTTCATTTTCTGATTTAAAAGGATATATTAAATTCTGAATCAGAAACAAAGGTTCTGTAATATTAACAGAGAAATAAAGAATTGTGGAGACCAAATACTGTACTGTTGTTAATTTCAACTTATGTTTAGAGGAAACTGTGAGTTATCTGAAAAAGTGCAAGGGCGCCAATATTTTTGGCCACGACTGTATGGAAGCCAG
This sequence comes from Neoceratodus forsteri, assembly GCA_016271365.2. Taxonomy (NCBI): domain Eukaryota; kingdom Metazoa; phylum Chordata; order Ceratodontiformes; family Ceratodontidae; genus Neoceratodus; species Neoceratodus forsteri. The sequence continues at coordinate 213,207,687 of JADMNL010000027.1, forward strand.
CTGAGAAGGTGTGAGGAGGGCGGTGCCAGTCGCCGTATGCACCCGCGACACCACCGATGAGGATACGGTGAGTGGGAGGGTGCCCGGTGCCACGGGGTGGAGGGAGATACTGATTCCAGGGAGGGGTTGTTTGTACTTCCGGGCTGGTGATTGAGGGTGGGGGGTGGGGATCACTACCACCAGGGATATGAACTTCCACTGTGTAAAAGAGGCAGCTACTCGAGACCGGTCTAAGCTACCGCGAATCAAAGTAAACATGAAAGCAGGTGGAGCAGAGCACTAGAACAGCCAGAACAGAAAAAGATCTGAAGCTAGGTCTCAAGTTAAAACATGCTTTTATTCCTTTTTGCAAAAGCTAAAATTCAGCATGGGGCGACAGTAGCACTCCTCCACCAACGTTTCACATAACTCTTTACGTCTGGGCTGGGATCGGAGGGAGAGAGGGCACCAATACAACCAGGAAATTTATTTCTAATTAGGCGGCTGAGGATCGGGAGGGAGAGACCACTAGCACATATATATACATAGCATATATACGTCTGGGACTGGACAACTGGGGAGGCGGTGCCACATTAACGTGCCTCTTTACCCACGCAAATGAGCTAATAATGGGCATGCAAATGGCCCCTTAGCACCTTGTTTGCCGAATGGGCTCATCTGCATGGGTCCTTTTGAATACCGCAAATAGTGCTTTGGCACTATCCATTCAGGTGGCGTACTTCGGAAGCCCTGTTGGGTCAGCGCTAACCGACATGGCCCTATATTCAACTGAAAAGTGCCGGTACACTATTTGACTGAATACAGCATCTTCGGGCACCTAGGCAAGAGCAAAGTGCAGTGCAAATTTTTGCACTCTGCTTTGCGTGTATTTGAATATCTGGCCCCTGACGTGTCTTTGTTCCCTTAATGGAAGGTTTCTGCTTTGTTAATTAGGGCGATCTTAAAAAAAGGTACATTCTTACAACTAAAATAAATGACATCTTTGTATCTCAATCCTGTTTTTCATATGTACTTCTGACTCCTCACGTCCCTGGTCTCGGCGGTGTCCCCCAACCACCACTGCTGACTCATCTCAGAGACTAACAGGTTAACCACTGTGGTGGCCTGCACCATAGGGAGGTGCGATAGTATGCTGAGTGAGTCAGGGGGTTTTCCTCTGGTATTTTATCTTCAGTTTTCCACAGGGGGAGGGCATACAATGACATGCACATGTTGGCGTGCATACATGCCACGTCTGCCAATGCCCTGCCCTTTCTTGTTGCTCCTGCCTTTACTGCCAACCGACCTCCACCAGGTGGCAGTCAAGTTGGAATGCAGAACCCCCCACTTGTGAGTTATGGTCTTGTTCCTTCCCCCCATACTTGGAGATAAATTGCATATTTTAAGTAGTGCCCTTGTGTGTCTCTTATATACTACTGTGGGTGGTATATTCCACCCAAATTCAGAATGTAAAGTTGTCCTTTTGTAGCATTATGAATACTCGTACAATTCAATATGCTTGTCCTGCACAGCTGAGTCATTTACTACTTGCGATCATGCACACTTCAAGACACACCTCAGTATTCAGGATACTGCTAAAACTACATGCAGACAGAAAATATTAAAAGAATTCTCTCAGCAAGTTATTTCCTGTTCTTGTAGACACTCTTATCTGGAATACATATTCAGGCAACTCTTGTTTGGGGAAACTGAGTATCCAAAATATGAAATGCGTGTACATCTGTTTTGTATCTATCTTCTTCCCAGATCTGTTTAGTGTATCTTCTATAGTGAAACATAGTTTCAATCTTTCCAAAACAAGGTTGTAAGCTTGAAAAAAGGTCCGAAAAATCGGGGACTATACCTACTACTTGCCAGTCGCAAGCTCTGCAAGTAGAACAGACTTGTGGGTGGTGAGTCTGCAAATTGGGGTGCAACTCACGAAGTCACTTATTTACCCAGTGATTATCGCAGACCATGCACCTCTAGAAGTCAGAGTTTTATGGGGTCTTCCCCAGCAAAAATCTTCTGGCTGAAGGCTTGATCCTCTCCTTTCCGAGGACAAGGAATTTCAGTAGTGGGTGAGAACAGAGGTCTCATCCTACTGGCAGCTCAACAATACTCATAAGGTGCCTGAAGCTATGCTGTGGGATGCCTTTAAGGCACCCCCTGGGGGAAAATCATGCCCTACGCAGCTCGTCAATGGAGGCAAAGAGAGAAGCAGAGCAACTACAGCTGGAGAATGTCTGCTGAGCAGGCCCTTAAGGCACCCCTCTACCCTCCACCCAGGGCAGCTGCTGCCAAGGTCAATAGTAAGACTGGATGCCCTCCTCAACCAGGAAAGTAGAACTGGCATTCTGACATCTACAACATGCAGTTTGGGAAGTAGAGGAATCTACCAAGCTGCTAGCATACCATCTCAAATGCAAACAAGCAAGCAGACTGCTGGCCTCAAGGACACATCTGGGGTAACTAAAGGAGACCCTAAAGATAAAAATTCCATAATGAAGACATTTTACAAGGCTCTTTACCCCTTCCCCCCAACAGGTCAACATTTTGGACAGTCCCATTACCTTGCAGAAGGTGTCCCAAGCCATAAAATCACTTAACTTACAAGTGATCTGTCTGATAATCTAGAAAATATCATTAAATATGCTGATGATTGTAAACTTGGAGGCCCATGTAAATTAATAAACCAAACAGTATCCATACAAAATGATTTAAGCAAATTATCTGAATGGTCACAAAAATGGGGCCTCTTATTTAACACAAAAAAATGCAGTGCACTGCACTTTGGTTCAGCAAATATACAAACTACTTACAGACTGTATGATCAACCCTTAAAAACAGCACAATCTGAAAAAGACTTATGGTGGTCAATTAGACACAATATTAAATCCAAAGAAGAATCTGTCATCCTCGCACTGTATAAAGCATACATTCGCCCCTTATTTGATTATTCCTCACAGCTATGGTGTCCATATAAAAAAAAAAAAAAAGGACATTCTCTGAACAGAAAAAATACAGAGAAAAATCACTAAATATATCAAAAGAGCTCATACACTTACCTATACACAGCAACTAAAAAAAAAAACAGGATTAATGACTCTAGAAAAAAGGCAGCTTAGAGGGGACCTTATGCTGACTAAGGAAGTCTTAAATGATGAAATACTTACGGCTGACATGGGCAATGAGTTCAAACAAATTAAAATCGACACTAGAGGTCATCCCTTACAATTAAAAAGAAACAGATTCCACACAAAAAAACAGTTACTTTATTCCCCAGAGAATTTTAAATTCCTGGAATTCTCTTCCGACTGAAGTTATTATTAGCACAACAAAAGATCGCTTTAAAAAAAAAAAGACTAGACAACTTTCTAGTACAAGAACATTCCCTAGGTTATTACGGGTGAAGAGATAGGAGTGAATATGGGCTTCCAGCCTTTTACTCCTTCCACAGTTCTAAGTGAATCTAAGGACCCCCCCCAAACTTGTGGAGTGGGATTGTTTTCCGACAGACATCTATCGTTGATTAGTAGGAGAGCTCTCACTATATCTCCTCAGTCTTCCAAAGTTCCCTTGTGCGAGGCACCCTCCCTCCCTCCATGCAGGAAGCTGTAATAACAGTGCTACCAAAAAAAGGAAAAGACCCCATCTCCTCTGGGAGCTACCGCCCAATTCTGTTCATAAATGCGGATGTCAAAATCCTGGCAAAAATACTAGGAGCACGGCTAGACACAGTTCTCACGGGACTTATCCACCCAGCACAGGTAGGCTTCGTTAATGGGAAACTAGCATCAGACCACTTAAGAACCTTGATTTCCATCATCCACAAGGCCCGCGAGTTTCAGACTCCTTCAGCAGCCTTAGCAGTGGACTTCGGGAAGGCCTTTAACTCGGTCAAATGGTGTTATCTTCAGACCACCCTCCAGACCGGTCCCATCTTTTGCCAATGGATCCAGTTGCTGTACACTTCACCCAGGGCCTCTATCTTGACTACCCGTCTACTTTCACTGCCCTTCCAGCTGCAGAAAGGGACTAACAAGGCTGCCCCCCCTCTTGCCACTGTTATTCGTCCTAGCAACTGAACCACTGGCTACTTCCTGATGGGAAAATTCTCACATACAGGGCCTAAAAATAAGACCAAAGAGAATATACCACTTTTCTATAAGCGGATGACCTACTGAACACATTGGCTGACACCACCACAGCCCTCCCCAAGGTGTTAGCTTTGCTTCAGACTTTCAACAAAATAGCCAAGCTTAAAGTGAACCATGGTAAAACCGAGGCTCTCCCTCTAAATGAATTCTGTACCCCGAATATATTCGAAACCCACAGTCTGACCTGGTCACTCGATGGAATTACATACTTCAGTATTCAGTTACACAGGAATCTTCTGAAAATGGTGGTCCAGAATATGGAACACTTACTGGCCTCCTCAAGAACAGAATTACAAAGGTGGAAGGGAATATACTTATCTTCAGCTGGTAAAACAGATGCTATCAAGATGATTACCACCCCCAGGTTTTTGCATCTCTTGTCACAGCTTCCATATCCCTCAGGTCTGGTTTCACAAAATCGATAATGTCTTAAGAGATTTCCTCTACGACGGAAAGCCCCTGAGGTTCAGCAGAGCAAAGCTCTGATGTCACTGGAGTAGGGAAGGTTGGAGCCTTCTTTGGTTCTGTGGATACCATGCTGCCTTCATTACTGTAACACCCTTTACCTAGGGCTGCCAGGGGCTGACATCCGCCATCTGCTGCTGGTGCAGAATGCGGTAGCCAGGTTACTAACCGGGCTTTCTAGATCTAACCATATTACTCCTGTGCTGTATGAACTGCACCGGCTGCCAGTTCAATGGCAGATCACCTTTAAGGTCAGTTTGCTGGCCTATAAAGCCCCACACGGACAGGGACCGAGCTACCTGCAAGAGCTTCTTCACCCCTATTGCCTCCCCCCCCCCCATCCACTCCGCTCCACTGACAAAGGATTGCTAGAGATTCTCAGGGTTCAACTGAAAACATCTGGGGCTCGATTATTTGCACTCGCAGCACCCACCCTGTGGAATTCTCTATCTCGAGAGTGCCAGAGTGTGGAGAGCTTTAAAACGGCACCGAAAACCCACTTATTTAATCTTCCTTTTTCTATTACTTGAGATTGATCAGTTGTTATGATTTGTAGCATTTTAATTATTACTGGTTTTAATCATTTTTATATTTATTTCTTGTAAAGCGCTTTGATATTTTGAATTGTGCTTAATAAATAAAGATTATTATTATATCTGCACAGTTGGTTTGGTGGTTCCAACTGGCTCAATCTCGGACTCCTTTGTGGAGGAAACTGGAGGCAGACCCAATCAGTGGCCACTCCCCAGCTCTCCTTCTATACCCTAGAAAGGGACCTCAGAGGAACCTCTCTCCCACTATTTCAATATCCAGAACTTACTGGAGGAAGTTCCACAAATGGTTAGGAGAGGAAACTGTCCCTGGATGTGGGCTCTCTTGTGGCACAACCCTGCCATCCTCATCCAGGGTAAGCCAGTACAATGGCCAACCTGGGGTAAACAAGGCATCCACCTCGCAAAAAAAACTCCTCTCCCCCGACCCAAAATGCATGGACTCCTTTGATGGTCTGACCCAAAGATTTCAGATTTCTAGACAGGACTTCTGGAGGTTCTTGCAAATCAGGGAGGCACTTCAAAGCACAAAGCTTAAATTGGGAAACAGAGATAACCCCCCACCAAGCACCCTTTACTGCAACTTACCAAAGTACAGAAAGGTAGAGCCAGTTTGCCATACAGGATTCTCAGGGATGCACAACCAGACCTGACCATACCGGCTTAGGTCACATGGCAAGAAGAGCTAAACTCTCTTCTAAACAGTGGGAATTATTTATTTATTTGAAAAGTTTCACCAGGAAGGACATACTGAGCTAAAATGGCTCATTTTCAGATACATCCTGGGGAAGGGGGTAGTACAACAGAAGTTAGAACAAAATTCGTGCTGGAGGGGAGGCGTGTGTGACCTGGCGCTGGAAGGTCCCCCCTCGTGCTAGCTGAGTCAGGGTGCCGTGGGCTTTGCAGCTCCGGCGGGCCCGGCGGGCCTCCTCGGCAGCTTGTTCGCCTAGCGAGAGGTTTGTTTGAGCCCTCTCACCCACCCTGTTTGTATGCCGTCTTATATGCCAGTTTTGAACCTGCCTTCCGTGAGGACCTCACCCAATCAGCTTGTGGGGGTGGTCCACCCTTGCATTCCTGGTGGCTCTGCTGCAGACTTCCTCTGTGCAGCTCATCCCTACGCTCAGCCCTCCAGTCAGTGCTGACTTATGGACTCTTTCCTCTGAACTGCCTCTCCCCTTGACCATCTCCCCTGACAAGGCTGGTCTATTGGTCTTTTGCCTGAACTTTTACTACTTTTTACTACTGCTTGTGTACTGCCTAATTTTTTACTACTGAATTTTTACTACTGCTTGGGTACTGCCTAATTTTTCACTCACATCATTGTCAATATTTGTTCTCTACTGATGGGTCCTTGATGATCTTTTCCAGCCCTGCTTGCATGTTTGTGGTATCTCCTTAACACTTCTCCCAAGTGTGTTGTCTTCCCCCTACAGGATGCTGGCCCCAGCAGGTCCTGACCCAGGGTTCTCCCTGTTCCACGCAGCCACTTCCCCTCCTTCATCGCTTGGGGCACATCGTGGGTGGTCCCTCTCCTGTGAGTTGATTGAAATCTCCCCAAACCTTCCTTGGACCCGATGCCTCATTGCTGTCCTCTCTGCGCCCTGTTCTTCTGGGCCCTTGCTCCGGCCGTGTGTCCCGCTCCCGGGCATAATCTCCCCAACCGGCATAACTCCCACAAAGTGGCACCTCCTTTGGCTCTCTCAGCTCTGCCACTGGCAGGTGATATTGAACTGAACCCAGGACCGTACAACCCCTCAGTACACCCCGCAGCATGGGGCGTGGGCAAGGGCTTAAGAGTAGCACACCTCAACCTCGGAGCCTGCTACACAACCGAGAGGCGAGGCTGGTGGCGTGGATGGCCTTCTACAAGCCCGACATCCTCGGGCTGACCGAGACCTGGTTAAAACCCACGATCCCTGACTCTGCCTGTAGTCTACCTGGAGTGCAGGTTTATTACCGCCTGGACAGAGCAGGGGGTAAAGGGGGGCTTATTGATTTACCACAAGCGTCACCTCAACGTCTCCCAGTTGCCCTCCCCAATCACCACGAGTCCCAGTGTGAGGTTCTCCACGTGCTACTCCTACTTGGGAACACTAAGAAACTGCATCTGGTGTGCACTGCCACCAAGGGAGGACTCCTGGCCTGTCCCACCTCCTCGACTCCATCGGTCCCAGTGTTGGGGACAATGAACTCCTCATCCTGGGGGACGTCAACCTCAACTGGGTTGGAGGCAGTTCAAAGCATTATGAGGCCCTACTCGCTACCTCCTCTCTGACCCAGCTTATCCAGGATACCACCAGGCGGTCCACAAACGGATCCCCCGGCACCCTGCTGGACTGGATCATGTCAAATCATCCGGATAGAATCTCCTCAGCAGGCACTTTGCCTGATTCTATCTCTGACCACTCACCAGTCTACTGTGTCTGGAAAATCGCCCCCAAGATCCTCACAAAATCCTGCACGTCAGGAACTACTCCAGGTTTAACCCGGGGAGTTCCTGAAGAACCTCCAGCTCACCGACTGGTCCGATGTGTCACGGCCACTGACCTTCAGTGGCTACCTCCTCATTCATCACCTCCTTCAGGGATCCTGCAAGATAAGCACGCCCCCATGGTCACCCGTAGGGTGAGGGGGTCCGCCACCCACTGGCTACATGGGAATCTCCTGGCCCAGATGCGGGAGAGAGACAAGTGCTGGGACCACTTCAAAAGTTCCAGAGATCCCACCTCCCTACATAGCTACAGACACCTGAGAAACTCTTGCAAAAAGGCCATCAGGGCTGCAAAAAGCGACTTCTGCAAGTCCGCTCTCCTCTGCTCTGCCAGCAACCCCAGAAGTTTCTGGAAGAGCATAAACTCTATTGTTAATGGATCCTCCCAACCTGGAGTATCTGACATGCTTATCAATGGGGTCTCCTGCACGAACCCCCATACCATTGCCAACTCCCTCAATACCCATTTCATTGACCTCTCTGCCATCATGGCTCCCCTCTCATCTAACATGAACTGGCCCCCCTCACTTCCCCCTCGGCTTGGGTGAGGCCCCCAGGCACTGTTCAACCTCAGGGAAGTGACTGTGCTGGACACCCAGAGACACCTGGCGGCCTTTCCCAGCACTCCAGTCCTGGCCCAGATAACCTTGAATCAAAGCTCCTCAAGCTTGGAGCTACTCCACCTTGCCCACCCTGTAGCCCACATCTTCAATCTATCCCTTGGAAGGTACCTTCCCTGATATCTGGAAAGAGGCCAGGATTGTCCGGTTCTGAAACAAGGCAATCCCAAACTTCGGACAACTATCGCCCGATTGCCATCCTCTCATCCCTCAGTAAGCTCCTGGAAAGGTGGTGGCTGAACAGATCTCGAGCACATCCAGTCCAAGGAGCTGCTGTCCCGGCTCAGCATGGGTTTGCAAGGGTCACAGTACCACCACTGCCCTAATCTCGGTCACATCTAAAATAAGATCAGCCTTGGATCGGGGCAACCTCTCTGGAGCCATATTCATCGACCTGTCCAAGGCCTTTGACCTTGTCGACCACACTTTGCTCTGCACACAACTATGGTCACTTGGATTTTCCCCTCTCGCCATGAACTGGATCACGGGCTACCTGCATGGCAGAACCCAGCGGACCAGTTTCAACAAAGTCCTCTCTGAGTCCCGTCCAGTGACCTCTGGTGTCCCTCAGGGCTCGGTATTGGGCCCTCTCCTCTTTTCCCTCTTTATCAACCAGCTCCCCACGGTGACCTCCTCTTGCAGTGCCACCCTCTATGCTGATGATCTGGTGATCCTGGCGCACGACCGAGACGTTGCTGCTCTAAACAGAGCTCTGACCGAAGGCTTCTGCAATGTTCAAACCTGGATTACCAAGAACAAACTGGTCCTGAATCTGAAAAAACTCAGGCCATGCTCTTTGGCTCCACAGCCAGGCTCAAAACCTCGTCGGCCTGTTTAAAGATTTCCTGTCCTGACGGATCCCTCCTCCCTGTAGTGAACTCTGCCAAATACCTCAGGGTCACCCTTGACTCCCAACTCGACATGGGTAGTCACCTCCTTAATATCTGTAGGGCAGTTAACTGTAAGCTGGGCCTGGCCTACAGGGCCATGTTCAACCTCACACCAGCGGCCAGACTAGCCCTTGCAGAAGGCGTGCTTCTCCCTCCCTGAGCTATGGACTGCACCTTTAGCTCTCCCCCAGACTCACCTTGCACGGTGGCACACGACATACAACAACATCTGTCGCTTTGCACTTGCTGTCCCCGCCTCACCATCGCTGAGCTGCTATACGATAAACTAGGATGGCTCTCCCTGCAGGTACCTGGACTTCAGGGTGGGCTGCCTTACCGACAAAGTGGTCAGAACCGGCACCCCAGAGCTGGCCCTGCTCCTACCGCCATCAGACACCTCTACCTACCACCTTAGGTCCAATGCGCTGGGGTTGCTCAAGGTCCTCCCTCCCGCACACCCTCATGGGTAGCGGGATGTTACTGTATCGCCCAGGCTCTGGAACTCCCTTCCAGAGCCGACCAGGTTGTCGTCCTCCCACCTGTGCTTCTGTAACTCCCTCTGGGGTATCCTGAAACTTGCATCTGCGTGCGACTGTCCCAAGCCTCCCTAGAGTATTTCTCTATACGGATGCTCTTCCGGCTTCACAGCTTGCCTCCCTCTGACACTACCCGATATCTCACGCTGCACTCCCTGTCTCTGCCTATACACCAGGGCACCTGACCCCGGATATACTGTCCACGTCACGGTTCCCTGGTCATTGCCTATCTCAATTTGTCTCTTACGTGAAATGTGCAAATGCTTTCTGTTGTAAATTTGTGTGTGACCCACTTATCCTGGGGGTTCATTACCTCAGCGGATATAAGTTGTATTATGTTCGTATTTATCCCCTGGACTATGTTTCTATCTCAATCTTGTTGTTAAGCTGTACTCACTCGCTACTGTATACAATTGTCTGTATCCTTATGTTGTACTCTCCCGGGTCGTTCCTGAAAATAGGCATAATACTTGTCTAGTGTACTTACCCGGTTAACAAAAGCTAAAATAAATAAATAAATAAATAAAAATAAAACTTCATACAGAGATTAAATAACTGTGAACAGCTCTGTACATTAGGAAAGTATGTGTACTAGACAAACGCTTAAAAAATAAATATTGATGACACAAGGCTTGGGTGGGAGGCATGTCCCTTATGAACACAGACGTGAACAATTATATTGGAGAGGGCAGTAGGGTATGGTGTGCAGAGGAGGGACCTTAGAGGGGAGGAAAAGGGGGAGTAAAGAACTAGTGCAGAAGGAAATAGGAAAAGGAGGATGAGTATGGTAGCGAGGGCGAGGCAAACCTTCATCCCTCTGGGATGCAAACCCCACAAGGGCCAGGCATGGCTGGATGCACATCCAGCTCATGTCCTGGTTTCCTGGCCTGCAAAGGAGACAGGTAGGAGTAGTGAACAGTGCACAGAGGGGAGGAGCACAGAGGGGGAGGAAAAGGAGGGAGTAGAGAACTAGTGTGGAAAGGAAGAGGAGAGGGAGTATGGTAGAGAGGGAGAGGCAAACCTCACAAGGGCCAGACATGGCTGGATGCACACCTAGCCCGTGACCTGGTTTCCTGGCCTGCAAGAGAGAAGGGTAGGAGTGGGGCAGGGCAGGGCAAGGAGCAGGAAAAGCAGGCAGGAGATAGAAAGTGGAGCAGCAGTGGATATAACATTGGATGTCAGTTACAGGTGGGGTAGGTGAAGTTAAGCAGTAGGGAGAATAGGGAGTGAGGGGAGGAGGCAGAGCGGATGGATAGGGGGAGTTCCAGAATTTAGGGATTTGGTATGAGAAAGCAGCCTGACTAGCTGAGAGAGCAAGGAAGCGAAAGCTGGAGTTGCGAAGAGCATAAGAGTTAGGAGGGGGATGGGAGAGGATAGAGGGATAAGAAGGGAGAGAGTCAAGCCAGCATTTAGCTATATAAGAGGAGCAGTGGGTTAGTCGTTTGGTTTCAAGGGAGGAAAAGAAGAGGGAGGTACAGAGAGTGCAGTGGTGAGTGTGGAGTGAACAGTCCAGAGTAAAATGGCAGAAGGAGTGAAAGAGGGGTTCCGGTCTGGATAGGGTGACTTTGGGAGCAGCACTGTGGACTACATCTCCGTAGTTGAATATAGGTAGGATCATTTTATGAACGTCTCTGTGGGCCATCAGAGGGATACAGCCACAGTTGTGGTACAGCGCTCCTAATCTGGGATGCAATTTTTTGTGAATGGCAAACATGTGTTCAGAAAAGTCAAGGTGACTGTCAAGCCAGACCCCAAGGTACTTGAAGGATGGTACATCTTCAACGGTGGACCCATCCAAAGTGCACAAGGAGGGGAGACCAACACTCCTAGAGAGCTTTTGCCTTGTATCACAGGTCATCGAGACCATTTTCTTGCTGTTAAGAGCCAGCTGATTAGAGCAGAACCAGAGCTGAACGTTGTCAAAGTCCGGCTGGAGTCTGGTCTTCAGACCAGTGGGGGAGGGGCCAGAGGGAAACAGGATTGTGTTGTCAGTGTACATGTGAATGGACACTGAGGTGCAGGGAGGTTATTTAGGAAAACCGAAAAGTACTGATCCAAGTATGAAGCCTTGGGGAACGCCAGTACTGACTGACTGATTGATTTAATTATGCTAGGCTAGGCTCCATAGAGCATGTAAGGATGGCCGAAGTAGGCTTGTACAAAATAAAACCATCCATAGATGGTACAGAACGCCCAAAATGCTGAAATACATGGGCCTTTTGGACCAAGACCTCTGCTAGAGATGCCAATCCCCAGGAGCCTCTTTGATTCATATCCTATGGAGCTATCCGTGTCTCCAAACATACTGGACTGCTATCCAAAACGTGTGCAGATCTATATTTGGTGCTGAGCATACACTGTCCCAAGAAGCCCTGCTCCTAGGTTGCTTCCCCGAAGCCACTCCCAGGTCTTCCTCGTCAGCACAGTGGATCACAGCAGCAGGGGTAGCCACCAAATGCCTTATCCTTTGCAAATGGCGGTCACATGAAGTTCCAACAATCACTGAATGGCTCCTGTCACTAGGGCAATTAGCAACCTTTGAATGCCTATCTGGCTTTGCCAGTCATACCATGAAGCAATACAGAAGGCATTGAGCCCCCTTTCTGGAACTGCTGTGTTGCCAACCTCCTACTGGACAGACTACCTCCTAATTCACATTCTCTTCCCCCTCAAAGTCCCTGAGTGTCCGAACCCTCCACCCCCCCCCCAAAGCTTGGTACTGATATTGTTTCATATCCTTAACTTTTCCTAAGTATACACAGGTATATACAGCTCCTTAATGTTTAGTCTGTTGGCAGGTAGTTTGTAGACTGTTAGCTTACTTTCCTTTGTTACCTCACAATGTACTATACATACATATGTTCACATGTCAGTGTTAGTGGCTCAGTAGGTAGCACACTTGCCTCTGAGGCCAGGAGATCAGAGGGCTGTGGGTTCAGTTCCCACAGCTGGCACTTGTGTTAATATCCCAGTACTGACACTGTAGTGCAGCATGAGAGGGGTGCTGCACTTCTGAGGTGTCTTCTTTCGGATGAGACATTAAACCGAGGTCCCATCTGCCTGGATTGGTGGTAGTTCAGGTGGATGTTAAAGATCCCATGGCACTTTTCAAAAAGAGTATGGGAATTTCCCTGGTGTCCTGACCAAATTTCCCTCATTCACTAAAAATAACACCAACAGCTTAATCTAGTTTGAGGTCAGTTGGCATTCATCTGTTTCCCCCTCTCCCGGGTCGTGCCTGAAAATAGGCAGGATTTGTCTAATGCACTTGCCTGGTCAACAAAAACTAAATAAATAAAGAACTGAGCATAGGTTATTTGACTTACCCCCATATAGTTTTGCAGGCATGATTACTCATTACACTTGATAAGGTTAATAAGTTTGTTCATTAGCATTTAGTCAGTTGCATTTCGTGATGTATGTTGTAATGCTATGCTAGCATACTGATGTTTATGCACACTGACAATATGAGGTTGTTTTGTTTGTTATTCTTGTTCTTTCAATAAAAATGTGATTAACTGCAACAATAGTGACCTTCCAAAGAGAGAGACCCGCACAGACAGATAAGAAATGTACACAAACCTGTGATGTGCAATGTGCAAAAAGAAAAAAAATACCCATCTAGTAATGTTGTTTCTTCTCAGGAATCCCACACTCTAGTTTCACTCTGTGCATCAATCTCTACAGGGACTGATGACCCCCCAGAGACGGACCTTATTCTAATGACAGAACTTACAGTTTAAAACAGGAGTTTGAAAAACTCTGCAGCCACCTTCCATCCGGGCAGTTGTCAGATTTGTTTCTATAGCAAGAGTGGAATGGTGTCTAGTGGATCCAGCTAAAGGGCTATCGAAAATGCAATACAGATTTCAAATTTTTGAAAAAAAAAACACCTATTACATTAAAGCAGACATGTAAAATGTAGAAAACACAACTTACAACTGTGGAAAAAAACTGCAACAGTAATACTAAACCTAAAACTAACTGGCGATTACTGTGAGAACCTATTTTCAGGTTCTGGAAGGGGAGGCAGGGTGGAGAATGAAATCATAGTGAGGGATCCCTGATTACTACGGTGAGTAATTCTTTTCTTCTAAACCCAGGAATCCCTCACTTATGGTTTCATTCTATGCAGACTATACAGCAGTACCTTGGGAGGCTGTGTCCAGAACCTACTTTTTAAAAAAGGTTCTGCAATACAGCAGTTTCAAAGTTGGCATCCTTCATGGACTGTATGTCCAGACAACAATGCTTTACAAAGGTGTGTATTGTTTTCCAGGTAGCTGCTTGGCAAATATCTAACAAAGGGATGCCCCTTGAGGATGCAAAAGTCAGAGGTGCCCTTTGTGGAGTGTGCCCTTTAGCCTCTAGGTGACATTTCCCCTGCTTCTTCATAGCAGAACCAAATGCAAGCGACAATCCAGTGAGAAACAGACCTCTAGGAAGCTGGTTTACCTCTGCCAACCTCAATACAGATGACAAAAAGCTGAGTGTTTTTGGATCTGATATCTTTTGTCTGATCCACATAAATGCTCAGAATTCGTTTCAAGTCAGGCTGTCCAATTTTTGCTCACCTGGACTGGAGTGTTCTGAGTAAAGTACAGGAAGTATTACTGAATGGTTCAGGTGAGATTCAGAAACCACCTTAGGTCAGAATTTCCTGTTAGTTCTAAGACTACCTTATCCCTGTGAAAAATGATGTCATTTGAATCAGTGCACAGGGCTTGCAGCTCACTCACCATCCTAGCAGAGGTCATGGCAATCAGGAATATGGTTTTCCATGTGACATACTTTAATTCAGCAGTGTCCAAAAAACAGAATGGAGCCTCTATTAGCTGGGCAAGGCAGACAATGAGATCCCACAGCAGGACTGCGACCCTTATCAGTGGATACAAGTGTTTGAGACCTTTAAAAAAAACTTTTGAAAATATGCTGAGAGGCCAGTGACCTTCCCTTGCCTGCTGATTTGTATACTGACACTGCTGCTAAAAGTACCTTCAGTGTTGATGGCCTTAAGACTAATGACATCAAGTATATCAAGGATTCCAAAGCTGCAAACAACCCTGTATCTATTGGGATTATTGTTTTGGTGGCATGCTAGTAAGAAAATCTCTTCCATTTAGAGGAGTATTTTTTCCTGATTGCTGGTTTCCTTAAAACTCTAAGCACCTTCAGAACTTCCTCTCAGAAATTTCAACCAGAGTATTCTAGATCCTGAAGAACCATGCCCTCAGGTGTAGTGTTTTGAGGTTTGGGAATGCTATTCTGCCTTAGGATATGGTCAGCAGATTGTGACTCAGTGGCAGGCTGATTATAGGTTTGCTGGACAGGGTCAACATAACTGCATACCAGGTCTGTCTATCCCACTCTGGAGCTATTAGGATCACTGCTGCAGATTCCCTTCTGAGTTTCAGGAGAACCTTCTGGATGAGTGGAAATGGAGGAAGGCATACAGGAACTTCCCTGTCCAGTCCAAGACTAGAACATCCTCTGGGACTCTCCCTCTAGCTGATGGTCTGCAGCAAAATTGTGGAGGCTGTCTTCCCAAGAAGCAAATACTCTTATCTTGGGACTGCCCTACCTTTTGAGCACTGTGGCTGGAACTTGTCTGTTCAAGGCCCATTCGTGATTTCTCTGACTAATTCTGCTTAAAGACTCCTCCAGGACATCATTTTTGCCTGGCAAGTGCACTGTATAAATGTCTTCTTCTAAGGTGTATGCCAAGTCCCAGATCCTCATTGCTTCTGTACAGTTTTGAGGATTTTGTCCCTCCCTGCTTGTTTATTAAACATTGTCAGTGGGCCTTCTGTTCAGATTTGTACAGACAGACCCTGTAGATGGGAGGAGAAGACTGCACTGCTAGCAGCACTGCCCTAAGTTCCAGGAGGTTGATGTGTTCCAGTGACTCTTGTGGGCTTTAAGGGAATGCCCTCTCTGAGGCTGCTTTCCTCCTTGCACCACTCAAGTGACTTTACCAGTGCTTTGTCACTGGCACAAGCTTTGAACGTGGATCCCACCTGGCCCATGGAACTACAACTGAGGATGTGGCCACGTGCCCTAATAACTTCAGGAAGTCCCTTGCAGATCTTGACTGACCTATCAAGAAGAACCTTGCAGCTATCAGAGCTGAAACTCTGGCCTGCAGGAGGAAAGCCTTCCCTTGTAAGGTGTTTAGCGCTGCTCCTGTGAAACACAGAAACACAGAAGTTGACGGCAGATAAGGACCTCAAGGCCCATCCAGTCTGCCCATTTCTTTTTCTACCTTATAAATGTGCCATCGGCCTTTGCTCTGTCAGTAGCCTATCTATTCATACTCATTTGTATTGCTCCCTTATGCCTATCCCATGCCTGTTTGAAGCCCTGCACTGTATTCATAGCCACCACTTCTTGAGGTAAGCCATTCCATGCATCCACCACCCTTTCTGTGAAAAGAATTTCCTCACATTCCCCTTAATCGGCCCCCTCTAATCTCATGCTGTGTCCTCTTGTCCTGCTATTTTCTTATATTGAAACATGTTAGACTCTTTCACCTTGTTAATGCCCTTAAGGTGTTTGAATGCCTCGATCATATCACCTTTCTTCCTCCTTTGCTCAAGGTATACATACTGAGCTCTGTTAATCTGTCCTCATATGTCTTCTGATGCAGTCCCTGTACCATTTTGGTTGCCCTCTCTGGACTGCCTCAATTTGGTTAATGTCCTTGTGAAGGTGTGGCCTCCAATACTGCACGCAGTACTCCAGATGGGGCCTAACCAGTGTCTTGTAAAGAGGGATTATTACCTCCCTTTTACGACTTGTGATACCCCTACTAATACACCCTAACACCCCCTAGCCTTACCTACTGCTTTAGAGGTCTGCTTGGATGATTTCAGGTCATCAGTGATGATGATGCCCAAGTCTCTTTCTTCCTTTGTGACTGCTAGCAACTCCCTCCCAGCCTATAGGTGGCTTCAGGGTTTCTCTTCCCTATGTGCATGATCTTGCACTTCTTTGCATTAAATCCCAGTTGCCACTCTTCTGACCATTTTGCTAGTTTATCCAGATCTCTTCTCATTCTGCCCACCCCATCTGGATCATCTACTCTGTTGCAGATCTTGGTGTCATCTGCAAACAGACAAGCCTTACCCTCTAGTCCATCTGCAAGGTCACTAATGAAGATGCTGAAAAAGACTGGCCCCAGGACTGATCCCTGAGGTACACTACTTGTGACTTGCATCTCTTCTGACTGTATACCATTTACCACCACTCGTTTTCTGCCCGTCAACCAGTTTGCCACCCAGTTGACCAACTTCTAACCAACCCCGAGCCTACCCAGCTTATTTATCAATCTTC
The DNA here is from genome assembly GCA_016271365.2 of Neoceratodus forsteri. Classification (NCBI taxonomy): domain Eukaryota; kingdom Metazoa; phylum Chordata; order Ceratodontiformes; family Ceratodontidae; genus Neoceratodus; species Neoceratodus forsteri. The sequence continues at coordinate 213,224,711 of JADMNL010000027.1, forward strand.
TATGTGGAACAGTGTCAAAAGCTTTGCTGAAGTCAAGGTAGGCAACATCAACTGCTCTCCTTGGTCCACCACTCTGGTTTCCAGTCAAAGAAATCTATGAGATTAGTTTGACAGGACCTTCCTTTTGTAAACCCATGCTGTCTTGGATCCTGTGCCCCTATGGATTCCAGGTGTTGCACTATCCTTTCCTTAAGGAGTGTCTCCATAATCTTGCCCACTACTGAGGTAAGACTGACTGGTCTGTAGTTCCCTGCCTCCTCCCTGCTACCACTCTTGTGGAGTGGGATCACATGAGCCCTTCTCCAGTCTTCTGGGACCTCCTGTGCTCAGAGACTCACTAAACAGTTCTGCTAATGGCTCTGCTAGTTCCACCTTTAGCTCCTTAAGTACCCCTGGGATGTATGCCATCAGGTCCCATTGCCTTATCCACCCTGAGCTTAGCAAGCTCTTGTAGGACCCTTTCTTTTGTGAAGGGAGTAGTGCTCACCTCCTCCCCTGTGTCCATGATGCTGAGCTGTGGGCCTGCCCTACCTCTTCTTCAGTAAATACTGAGCAAAAGTATCTATTTAAGATAGATGCCTTTACAGGGTCCTCCTCCTCACATGCTCCCTTTTCTCCATTAAGCTTAGCAATACCCCCTCTGGACTTTCTCCTTTCACTAATGTATCTATAGAAAGTCTTGTCACCTTCTTTTACTGTTCGTGCTAGTGTTTCCTCAGTTTGGGACTTTGCCTGCCTTACTGCCTTCCCTGCTTCCCTTACTTGAACAAATTCTAATTAGGACTTCTGCAGGTTTATCAGGAATTCTAGCACCTCCATGGTGCATTTTACTATTTGCAGAAAGCAACATCTCCTGTTCTGTTTTCCCTGAGACCAGCCAGTTGTCAAGGTAGGGAAAAAACAATCACATGTTGTCTTCTCAGGCATGATGCTACCACCACCAAAGACTTTGCAAATACCCTTGGTGCTGAGGTGAGGTCAAAGGGAAGAGCTGTGCACTAGTACTGGCAGTTTCTTAGCTTGAACCTGTAGTATTTTCTGTGAGATAGCCTGACTGGGATATGAAAGTAGGCATCTTTCAGATGCAGTAATCCCTGCCAGTGTCCTGACTTTAGAGATGATATCACTGTTCTCAGTGTGACCATCTTAAAAGTCTCTTCCTACATATGCTTATTTAGATACTGAGATCTAAAATGGATCACCACTCTCCATTTTTCTTGTGGGTGAGGAAGTACCTTGAGAATATGTCATTTGCCCCACTGAGAGGCAGGGACATTTTATACAGCTTTTGCTCTTCATAATATGTTTTACTTCCAGTTCCAGCAAAACTCTTTATGTGGGAGAGTATGCTGGAGAATGTTTGTGTGTCTGCAGTCTTGGGATTTTTTTTTGAACTACAGAGACAGTCCGTGGACCACTATCTCCAAAACCCATTTGTCTGAGGTAATATTTACCCATTTCTGAAGGTAATGAGCCAATCCCTCCCCACTGGCAATGGATGGGCAGCCCAGACAAAATTATCAAGGGTTCTGCTTTGGCTGGAGCTTGGGTGCTGGTGCTGCAGCACGCTTTGTGCCCCTTTTGCCCCTGCCTCTGTAGTATCTCCTTTGTGGCTGATACTCACGGAGGGCATATGAAATATAAACTCTTCTGTTTTATCACCACAAAGTGAATTTCCTTCAAAGGGGAATTCCAAGGCTTTGGTTTTGGTATCATGGAAAAGAATGTTAGTCCTTAACCAGGAGAATCTTCTTAAAGGGAAACGTCCACGAAAATATGGACCCCATCTCAGTGTAAGGCAGGGCCCGATTAGAACTTTCATAAAAAGTACCTTTTTTTTTTTAACCTTTGCCGTTGTTAGTAATTTATCTGGTTGCTCTTGCCTTCCTCTGTGCTGGCATTTCATTATTCAGCAAACCAAGTGGCGTGCCCACAATTACCCGCTGCTGTCCCGAGAATGACATGTCATGCGAGGTTCAGCTTCGGGTCTGTCCTTTAGATGTATGTATGCCTATAGCTTCTAATGGCTCTGGTTTGGGACGTACATGTCTTACATAGAAACATAGAATTTGACGGCAGATAAGGACCGCTTGGCCCACCTAGTCTGCCCATTTTCCTACCTAACAGATAAGCTGCAGATCCTAGTTAACCAACAGCTTACTTCCTCCTACCCCCCACTAGGACTGCCTTATGCGTATCCCATGCATTCTTGAAGTCCCCCACTGTTCTTGACCCCACGACCTCCTCAGGGAGGCTGTTCCATGCATCCACAACCCTCTCAGTGAAAAAATACTTCATCACATTACCTCTGAGCCGTCCCCTTCTATCTTCAAATTGTCCCCTTGTTCTTGCACATCTCTTTTCTGGAAGATGCTACCCTCTTGGACTTTGTTAATTCCTTGGGGTACTTGAAAGTTTCTATCATGTCCCCTCTCCTTCTTTCCTCAAGGGTATACATATTAAGCTCCTTTGTCTTTCTTCATATGTCTTCTGGTGCAGACCCTGCACCATTTTGTTGCCCTCTCTGGACAGCCTCCACTCTGTCTATGTCTTTCTGGAGGTGGGGTCTCCAGAACTGCACACAGTACTCCAGATGGGGTCTCACCAACTGTCTGTACAGAGGGATAATAACTTCATTTCTACTATTGATGCCTCTTTCTATGCATCCCAGTATCCCCAGCCTTCCTTACTGCCTTCTCACATTGCTTGCCCACCTTTAGGTCATCTGATATAATTACCCCCAGGTCCCTTTATTTTTACTGTTGTCAGTATCTCTCACTCTCTATTGCGCTGCCCTGGGTTTTGTTCCCCATGTGCATTACCTTGCACTTCTTTGCATTGAATCTGAGCTGCCATACATTTGACCATTCCTCCAACCTTGCCAAGTCCCTTCTCATCCTTTACACTCCATCTTGTGTATCAACCCTGTTGCAGATCTTTGTGTCATCTGCAAAGACATACTTTTCCTTCCAGTTCCTCTGCAATGTCACTATAAAGACATTGAAAAGGACCGGTCCCAGTACTGAACCCTACGGTGCCCGCTAGTAACCCTCCTTTCGTCACTGTGTACTCCATTTACTACTACCCTTTGAGTCCTGTTGTCTAGCCAATTTTTATCCAGGCTACCACCTTGGGACCACTCAAGGCTGGCTATCTTGTGTATTAATCTTTTTGTGTGGGACTGCATCAAGCGCCTTGCTAAAATCTAGGTGGCCATGTCCACAGCCCCTCCTGGTCTACTACTTTGTCACCCAGTCAAAGAAATCTATTAGATTCGTCTGACACGACCTTCCCATCGTGAATCCATGCTGCCTTGGGTCCTGTGTCCCACTGGCCTCTAGGTACTCAACAATTCTTTCCTTCAGAAGTGATTCCATCATTTTCCCTACCACTGAGGTCAAACTAACTGGTCTGTAGTTTCCTACCTCTGTCCTGCTCCCACTTTTATGAAGAGGAATCACATCTGCCCTCCTCCAGTCCTCGGGTACCACCCCATCCTCCCATGATTTGTTAAACAGAGTAGTCAGCGGTGTCACTAGTTCTACCCTTAGTTCTTTTAGAATTCTTGAGTGAACCCCATCAGGCCCCATTGCTTTGTCCACCTTCAATTTTATTAGTTCTTTCAGAACCCTTTCTTCTGTAAATGGACTGTTATCGACCCCCGTCTTCAGAGTGTTTCTCTTGTTTGGTTTAGGTAACTCCCCCTCCTCTTCCTTTGTGAATACTGAGCAGAAATATTCGTTCAGTATCCCTGCTTTTTCACTGTCACCCTCTACCCACATTCCCTCCCCTTTATTAAGCTTCAGTATCCCTCCTTTGGTCTTTCTTCGCTCCCTAATGTACCTATAAAAGGTCTTATCCCCCTTCTTAACAGAATTGGCTATCCTTTCCTCGGTTTGGGCCTTTGCTATTCTGACTGCCTTCCCAGTCTCTTTCTGCTTTAACTGATAAAGTTCTCTGTCCTGCTCCTTCTGTGTTTCCTTATATTTCCTGAATGCTGTCCTTTTCTCCTTAACCTTCCCTGCCACCTCTTTTGAGAACCATAACGGTGCTATACCAAGACCAGATATAGACTGGTAGTGGATTGTCAGTCTATACAGATGTGGTATAACACCAATTGCCTCTCACCCCGCTCAAACTGGAGCTATCTAGCATATATACATACATACTGTGGAAGGCAGACCTGACACTGATCCTTGCATGACATGTCATTCTCAGGACAGCCAGAGGGCTGTGGCACACTGCTCGGGCACTGAATTATGAAACGCCGCACAGAGGAGGCATTGAATCACCAAATATATTACTAATATATATAACAACGGGTGAGGTGAAAAAAAAAAAAAGATACTTTTTCTGAAAGTTCTAATCTGACCCTGCCCTGCCCTACACTGAGGTGGAGTCCATTTTTACATGGACAGTACATGAGCTAGAACTCTGGCTGCTGGGTCATTAGTGTCCACAGCAGTGTGGAAGTGGTATTTAGTGGTGTCCAGGGCTGATCTTGCAGTGGCAACTAAGTCCTGTGCCAGATCACTGTTTACTTTATCAGTAAGTGCCAGAACTGTGTTACAATGCTTTCTGGTGCTGTGCTATATTTGCTGAATAAGCTGCCTGCCTAATGAGCAGGGAAGCTGTAGTATAAACTTTCTTGGCCATAGCATCCAATTCATTTGGTGTCCTTTCCTGGAGGCTTTGCAGAGAGTGACTTTTGCTCTCTCACAAGCAGCAATATGGACAACATCTTGGTGATCTAGGATGGCTTACTGATAGTTTACCTCCTGTCTGTCCACCTAGTATTTTCTGTCAATCTTTTTATTGATGGCTGCAGCTGAAGTAGTAACAGTCATGACTTTTCACATGCCCTTTTTAACAGACTAGTGTATGGGGACTAGCAACCTCCTTGAGGGAATCGTACCCATCATTTCCATAAGTCCAGCATCCTCTTCATCCTCCTCAGTGTTCTGAGGGTGGATGCTTAGAGTATCAAGCATATATCTGACAAATGAGGAAAATGAAGTGTAGTTCTCATACCCTGGAAGTGAGCCAAACTCTTGCTCAGGTGGACCCTCTGATTCCATGGGATCACCTTTCTCCTCTTGTACCTAGTATTCGTCCTTCTCCTCCTCTGCAGGCAGACAGGGTGGAACCTAAGCAGGGGGTGGGTGAGGGTGGATGGCATTTATATTATCAAAATTTCCCATAGCCTGGATGATTGAAAAAAATTGCCACATTTTTATATGTCCTCTGATGAGGGTTTTTTTTCTTTATCATCTGCTTGCTCCTTTCTCTGTTCAGCAGGAGTGTCAGTAACATTTTTTTCTTTAAATTTCTTTTCAGCAAACACTGTTCCATTGTCTGCTCAGAGGTTCTCTCATTTATATTTTTGTTATCAGTGGATTCAGGGTTCCACATTTTGAACACTCTGACAGCTGATCCATCTTTACCATGCATTTTAGAGGACTGAGCAGCTTTATATTTTTTTTCTTGTCACCCTTTACATTTTTTTTACTGCTATTGAACATAAGGCAACAGAACCCTTTGATGCATGCTTTCCATCATCATTAGGAACTCCCTCAGAGTCTTTTTTTTATTTTTTTGTAACAAGGTGGCAGAGTGAGAAGCCATAATGACTCCTAATTTATTTGCTATTTTATTTTATGTTTTTTTGAACAAAGCAATACAGAATTCACAAAAAGTTGTGATCTGAAAACACAGGCAATTTAATTTATGCTCTTGGCAGTCTGCCTTTGCCAAGGAATGAAAAACGACCTTGAAATAATCTTTTGGCTTGTGAATGTACTAGGACTCTCTGTTATGCCAATTTAGAGAGATCCTAGTAAGAAATGAAAACAATTGCAAAAAACAGCAGTACAAAAAAGTCTCTTACTATAAGAAACTGTGCCACAGGATACATCGCAGCTTTCTGTACAAGAAATGATTAAATAAAGTGAACAGGCACAGACTGAAATGGAAAGTAAAAGCACTTCCATTTCTGAGCAACTCAGTTCAACAAAAACGAATCACGTAGTCAAAAAAAATTAAGGTAAGTGGGGAGCCAGAGAGGGAGGAGGCATTGAATGCCTTACCTCGTGCCATTCCAGTGACCCATGGTTGGGAATGGCAGGGTGGGAGAGAACTGAGCGTCCCAGGAACTGCTCTCCTATCCTAGGGAGGTGTGGCCAGTCGACTTGGCCTTTGACTGCCACCAGGCGAAGCCCGATGGCAGTGCAGGCAATGCGCAATTCAAAGACAGGGGCTACAGTTCCACAGGGCAGCTTGCCTCCACTTCCACAGAGCCAGGGAGAAAAACAGAAAAAGGGACCTGAAGGCAGACCACTGCTCTGCGCACCTCCCTGGGCCTGTGCCGCCACCTAGAGCATATCTGAATTATTGATGGGGAAGAGGATGGCCCTCTATCTCCACCACAGGGTAAAGCATGGGGGACTCACTCCAGGCAGGTCTGGGTGAGGCAGGTGCCAGCCAGGGGGAAGTGGGGGATGGATGCAGGGTCTCCAGAGGGAGGTAAGCAGCTATATGGGGGGAGGGGAGATAAGGTAAGTAATAATAAAAAAAAAAAGCCAAAAATAATCAAAGTAAAGGAGGCAGCCAAAAAAGGTCCTCGGGAATCGAAACAGGAACCGAAGGTACCCGTGTCTTACACAAAAATACCTTAACTAATGCAGAGTAGTACAAAAAATAGTAATAAAGACAATTTTACTAATACTATTTAAAATAACAAAAATGACTGGAAACCCAATTGTACCAAGAGAAACAAATCCGACAACTGCCAGGCTGGAAGGTGGCTGAAGAGTTTTTTAAACTCCTATTCTTATCATAGAAATTGTCAGCAGAAAAGGGCCCCACTGGCCCATCTAATCTGCCCTTCTTCCCTCCCCATAGGCAGCCCTGACTCTACCACCTTACACCCCACTTCCATGTGCCCCCCCCCGTAGATTCCCTAACCTTCTTTCCTGTCATAGTATCTATCCTTCCCTCTGGTTTAAACCCATGTAGTTATCCCATGCACTTCTGAATCCCCCCACTGTTGATGCCTTAACCACTCCCTCCAGTAGCCCATTCCAGGGGCCCACCACTCTCTCAGTGAAGAAGTGCCCTCTCTTATTTCCTCTGAATTGACCTCCCTCCAGCTTTAAGCTGTGCCCCCTAGTTCTTGAATTGTCTTTCATCTAGAATATACTTCTTTCCCTCACCTTGTTAATTCCCTTCAGGTATTTAAAGTTTCAATCATGTCCCCCCTTTTTCCTGGTTTCCAGTTGATAAAGGTCATGCTCTTACATCCTCTCCTCATATGCCCTATGTTGCATACCCTCAGGTATTAAAAAGTTTCAATCATATCCCCTTTTCCTGGTTTCCAATGGATAAAAGTCAAGCTCCTCCATCCTCTCCTCAAATGTCCTATGTTGCATACTCTGCACCATACGAACATATGAAAATGCCAGCAGATTAGGCCTTGAGGTCTTTCATGTATGCTCGAGATGCAGCTCACAGTTTGATAACTGCTACTGCCCCCTTCCATCCCTCCCCTGATTTCCATTCAGGGTCCCCCTAGTGTCTACCTGCCATACCTGTACCCTGCCCATGTATCTATCCCATCCCTTCTTAACCTCCCACTGATTCCCTTGATACCATCTCCTCAGGTAGCACATTCCAAGGCATCACCACTATTTCTGTGAAGTAATGCTTTCTCAGGTCTCTTCTACACTTCCCACCAACCAATTTCAGGCTATGACCCCTTGTGGTCCATTACCCCTTCAGTCGGAACACCCTCTCTGTGTTTATTAATATCTTTCAAGTATTTAAAGGTTTTGCTCATGTCCCCTGTGTCTTCCAAGGAGTACATGTTTAGCTCCCTAAGTCTCTACACATAGGGCTCATCTCCCATTCCGAGGATCATCTTAGATGCCCTCCTCTGGACCCTCTCCAGGAGCATAATGTCCTTCTTTAAGTAAGGGCACCAGAACTGCACACAATACTCCAAGTGCGACCTCACCAAGGATTTGTACAGTAGCAGAATTACCTCCTCCTCCCTTCTCAAAGTGATCCGCCTAGCAATGCACCCCAGCATGCTGTTTGCCTTAGCCGCTGCTTTCCTGCACTGTCCTGAGTGATTCATTTAACCAGTGATCACTACTCCCAGATCTTTTTCTTCCTCCGAGATTCTTAACTGTACCCCCAATTTGTAGCTGTATCCTGGATTCCTAACTCCCAAGTGAAGTACACTGCACTTCTTAATGTTAAACCCCAGCTGCCATGTGACTGACCACTGTTCTAGTCTTTCTAGGTCTTCCTGGAGAGTCCTCCTTCCCTCCTCACTGTCCACCTCCGCAGCTAGTTTGGAGTCGTCAGCAAACAGGATCATATTACTCCTAACTCCCACTGTAATGACTGAAATGAAAGCATCAAATAACAATGGACCCAGAACCGAACCCTGAGGGACCCCGTTAATGACTCTTCTGGGTGCTGATAGCTCCCCTCCCACCTCCCGTTGTTTTCCGTCAATTAGCCAGTTCCCAATCCACCTCACTAACCTTTCCCCCACCCCCAAGTCACTCAGCTTGCCCAGCAGTCTTCCCTATGGCACTGAGTCAAATGCCTTACTGAAGTCTAGATATAAAACATCAATCAGCCTACCATAACATAGAAACATAGACTTTGCTGGCAGATAAGGACCGCTTGGCCTACCTAGTCTGCCCATTTCCCTACCTATTGGATAAGCTGCAGATTCTAGTTAACCAACAACCTACTTCTTCCTGCCCCCCACCAGAACTGCCTTACGTCTGTCTCATGCGTTCTTGAATCCCCCCAGTTTTTCACCCACGACCGCCTCTGGAAGGCCATTCCGTGCATCTACCACCCTCTCTGTGAAAAAATACTTCCTTACATTGCCCCTGAGCCGTCCCCCCTCTATCTTCAAATTGTGTCCCCTTGTTCTTGCACATCTCTTTTTCTGAAAGATGCTACCCTCATGGACTTCGTTGATTCCCTTGAGGTACTTGAAAGTTTCTACAGGGTTTTATTTAACTTTAAAAATTGATTAGCGTTTTGCTCATAAAAGTGCTAAAACTTTGTGAAAATTAATAGCTCTTGCCTCACTGTGTTTAACAAACACAGCACTTCCAGAAAATCTATGTAAATACTTTCTGTACAGTTACTCTCATCCCAAGAAAAAAACTGCTAATCAATTATTTAAAACCCTGTTCTATCATGTCCACACTCTCCCCATCTTTCCTCAAGGGTATACATATTAAGCTCCTTTAGTCTCTCTTCATATGGCTTCTGTTGCAGACCCTGCACCATTTTAGTTGTCCTCCTCCATCCAGAGATCTTGTCACCCAATCAAACAATTCAACCAGGTTAGTCTGACAAGATCTCCCCTTGGCAAAATCGTGCTGCCTGACATCCTGAAGTCCACTACCTCCAAGAACTTCAGCCTTTCCTTCAATATACTCTCCAACAGTTTCCCCACTATGGACATCAGGCTGACCAGTCTATAGTTTCCCAGCTCATCCCTTGACCCGCTCTTATGGAGGGGCACCTTGTGCGCTATTCTCCAGTCCAATGGTACACTTCCCGTTTAGAGGGAGGAGTTGAATAACTCCATCAATGGTGCTGCCAGGACATCCGCCAACTCTTTTTGGACTCTGGGATGGATCCCATCTGGACCCGGGGCCTTGTCTGTCCTTAATGATCTAAGGCCCTTCCACACTCTCTCCACTGGTATCTCATCACGTTAATGACCCCTCTCCCACCCTTAACACCCCCCTGTGGAATTGGACCATCCATTTCCCTCATAAAGACAGAACAGAAGTACTCGTTCAGTACCTCAGCCTGCTCCACTCCCTCTTCTGCCCACCCCTCCTTTTTTAGCCTGGTGATCTGCCCCCTACACTTCCTCTTCTCCCTGATATATCTAAAAAAATTCCTTCTCCCCCTCCCTGATCCCCTGTGCCAACCTTAGCTCTTTGGTTGCTTTGGCTGCCCTTACCACCCTACTGACCTCCTTTGATTTCATATCGTACTCTTCCCAGTCCTTCTCCTTACGGGTTTTCTTGTACTTTCAGTAGGTTTGCCTTTACTCCTTTACCCTCTCCTGCACATCTCTAGTCCACCGGCAGGGTTTCCTTGACCTCGTTTTCTTGTATTGGGACTTAGTGCAGGTCCACTTTCAAAATTTCCCACTCGCCAACCGTGTCCATGTCCGCACATACTTTCTCTAAGTGACCTACCAGAATGGCTGCTAGCCTCCCAAAATCCGCTCCCCTGAAATTCACTACCATCGTCTTAGTGTGATTTTCCTCCCTCCCTCCCCAGATCGAGGGAGAAGCATACTGTTGAATGATCACTCCCAGCAAGCGAGTCCTCTACTACAACATTCTTTACCAGCTCACCGTCTGTCAGAACCAAATCCAAGATGCTTCTTTCTCTGCTTGGCTCCATCACCAGTTGTGACAGGAATACATCTTGAAATGAGGCTAAAATCCGTTGTTCTTTACCATTTGTTGACGTCACAGTGCACCAATCCACCCCATCTTGGTCACCCTCCTCTTGACCCTTTCCACCCTATCAATATCCCTCTGTAGGTGAGGTCTCCAGTACCGTACTGCACACACTAGGTGGGGGTCGGATCATTGACCTGTATAGGCGCATTATCACCTCCCTTCTCCTGCTGGTGATACCCTTCCCTGTGCATGCCAGCATACCGCTTGCCTTTTCAACTGCTTTGTTGCACTGGTTTGCCACCTTAAGATTGTCCGAAATAATAATCTCCAGATCCCGCTCCTGCTCCATTTCCACAACCTCCTCTCCCCCTAGTGTGTACGTGACCCTTGGGTTTTTGTGCCCTATGTGCATTATTCTACACTTATTGGCATTAAATCTCAGTTGACAACTCTCTGACCACCCTCCAGCTGTAACAGGTCCTCTCTCATGCTCTCCACCCCCTTGGTGTATCTAGTCTATTGCAGACCTTTGTATCATCTGCAAACAGACACACCTTCCCATTTAGTCCCTCCGCAATATCCCCAATGTAAATGTTAAAGAGTGGCGGCCCCAGTACTGACCCTGGGGTACACCACTTGCCAACTTTTCCTCCCTGGAATGCACCCCATTTACAACCACTCTTTGACTCCTGTCACCAAGCCAGTTTTCCACCCAATTTGATATTTTCTCTCCTACCCCTAGACTGCCCATCTTGCTCACCAGCTTCCTGTGAGGGACGATGTCAAAGGCCTTATTGAAGTCCCGACAGACCACATCCACCACCCCTTCGTGATTGCACTCTCTTGTCACCCAGTCAAAGAATTCAGTGAGGTTCGTCTGGTATGACGTTCCCTCCATGAACCCGTGCTGCCTGTCATCCTGTAGCCCATTTTCTATCTGGTATTCCACTATCCTCTCCTTTAGGAGTGCCTCCATAATCTTTCCTACCACTGAAGTAAGACTGACTGGACGAGTTACTTGGCTCCTCCTTTCCTCCGCTCTTGTGTACTGGCACTACATCTGCCTTTCTCCAGTCCCCTGGTACCCTCCCTGTGTCCAATGATAGGTTGAACAGCCTTGTTAGAAGTTCTGCCAGCTCTTCCCAAAGCTCTTGAGGCACCCTGGGATGAAGGGCACCGGATCCATTGCCTTGTCCACCCTTAACTTCCCCAATTCCTTCAATACCCTGCTCTCACTGAACAGGCTAATGTCCACCTCCCTACCCTCATTGCCTCTCCCCTTTAATATACTGGTCCATGTCCCTCCCTTTCAACCGTAAACACTAAGCAGAAGTAACTGTTTAGCAAGTCTGCTTTTTCTGAGTCCCTCTCTACGAGCTCACCACCTCCCCTTTAAATCTCATTATACCCTGCTTGTTTTTCCTCCTCTCACTGATGTACCTAAAGAACTTTTTGTCTCTCCTCCATATGAATGTATGTTTGCATGTATTTCAAAAGTTTCGTCAGGAAAGCCATACTGAGCTGCTAGTTTGTATACCATATTAGTGTATATTATTCTAAATTCTAAGTTCTCTTATTAGAACAAGGTCTGTCTCCAGGGCATCCGTTTCTATGGAGATTGATTCATACACTGAAACCATAAGTGAGGGATTCCTAGGGTTAGAAAAGTACCATTATCATTTGGTGATTAGACTCATTATCTTGTTTGTAGGTAAGAATAAAAAATATGCACTCCGTAACCCTCTTTGGTGTCCTTCAGTTGTAACCCTGTTGGTTTGTCTCCCCCCCAAGTTGTATGACCAAGTGTTGTTCTTAAGTAAGTGCTTAATAACTGAAAAACACTATTGCAGCATTCAGCTTTATGCATTTGCAATGTGATTAGTTTACAGTACAAAAATCATACCATAACATCAAAGGGCAGGGTAAATGGTGGCCCCTAAATGCCACGGTATATGAGATTTATGTGGTCTACACCCAAATTGATTATAATACTAAGTACCAGATTTATTGGGAGGAAAAAGAATTTTCATTTGCTAGCACTGGGCCCAACCTATATTCAGCCTAGCTCCAATCCTCCATCTCCTTCCTTGAATCACAAGCTGCTCTTTTCCTACCACCTACTAGGCAGCATCCTAACCCCACCACAGCAGGATGCCTTGAAGTCCTCCAAAACCAGTGCACGGGAGCATCTGGGAGTCTGAGCTTAGCAATGGGAGGGTGGGGGAGTGCAAGTGTCATCCTGGCTTGCACCAACCACCAGGACTTTATCTTCTTTAAAGCCCACCTCCTTTGTGTGTAGTTTTGGTGGGAATGGTGGCGCATCATATATCATCCACGATATCCAACTTCACTCCTGGGCTACTGCAGGGGCACTGATGTAGAAGTGTGGTGACCACCCCCCACCCCGGAACAGGGCTCAGAGTTGGTATTGCAAAACCAACCTGTGTCTCTGGCACAACACTTTACCACGATTGCAACCAAGCCAAGAAGTAGTGCATTCTTGTAATAAAATTGCAATAAAACACAAGCAGGGCAGATTCTGTCAAACCAACCTCATCACATTCTTCAAGGAAGTGACCAGGGAAGTGAACTAGGGCAGGGTTGTAGACACAGAATATCTGGACTTCAGCAAGGTCTGTGACTCTATGGTATTTTTTTTTTACTTAAAATGTGTTTATCGCATAAGCTCCGAGAGCATAAAATGCCCATTACAAGACTGACCAAATACATCATAAGCTTCTGGTCAAAGTACACCAGTGAAGTAAACAACATATTTACACAAGGTGGATCAATAACTGGCTTGGAGCAAAAACATATTCCCAGTGCAGAGGGATACTTAAGCAATAATCCACGACAGGGTGTGGTTTATGGTGGGATTTACCCAGGCTTGGTGTGGTTTGGGACTAAACCACACCAGAAGTGGGTAAATCCAAGCATAATCCACATCTTGGAGTGGGTTATTGTGATTATATAATCTGTAGGAAGTAAAGGATTTAAAAGAAAAAAATATTTTAAAGCTTACACTTTATTTAAAAAAAATATATATTTTGGCCAGCCCAGTGGCACTGAGGGCTAAGGTACTGGACACCTTACCTTGCGCCACGCCAGCAACCCAGGTTCGGGAACGACCTTGGGTCATCAGGGAGCCACTGGGGGACTGCAGCCGAAAGGCAGCTCTTTCTCCCAGGGTGGTTTCCACCCCTCAGAAGTTCCGCTTCCCATCGGCAGAGATCCGATGGGGGGGGAGGGTGGTGGCAATTGCCAGGGGTGGGGTGAAAGGGCCAAGCTCAGCACCCACCTCCACTCACACGCTGCGTGCAGGGTCCCAGGTCTGGGGAGAAACGGGGGGCAAAATTACTACTAAGAAAAAGTTTTAATTTATTTTAAGTGTAATATTCTTCATCTAGATTAAATAGTGCTGTGTTGCTAGGTACAATTTGTTTGTGTGCACTTTTGTTGCTTGATTGTTTGTGGGAAATATCCTGCTCAGTCCCTAAACTACCCTCACCCTCCACACACAAACACAGTGATTTTGTGATGCTTGCCTTTAATTGTTCCTTTTTATTTTCTATACTACGAGAGTAAGATAAAGTGCTGGAGTTGTATTTGGCTGGAGTGTGTTGCAAGCTGTAAGTGGCAGTTGACAGAAAGCCCGGAATGAATGTGGTCCAATTGTTGAGAGAGCATGGTAAGAACATAGTGCAAATGTAGTTTGGCAGAGTCAGTTGCTGGAGGCGACAGGCATGAACATCGTCATGTTACTTTAAAAAAGGTGGCGTTTTCTGTTTGTTTTTAAGCACTGCTGAGAGTTGAAAATTATTTGAAATAAAGGGGAATAGTGGGATTGATTGTTTTTGAGCAGCTTAAAAACATTTTTTGGGGGGTAGTTTTTCATATGGCAAATTAATATTTTAGCTGCAGAAGCGAGAAACAAGATGGCAGCAAAAATGGGAGAGAAAGAGATTTTTTTGTGTGCGGTGGTCAGCTGGGATGACTGGAACTTTACGCATGGGTTATGCTGAGATTTACCCAGGTAAAGACCCCAGCCCACCAATCAGGTTACTGGATTTAGAGACTCTATTGTATAATTAGCGGCGACCCTCAGGGATCAGTGCCTTTAATTATTTCACCAATGATCTGGAGGCTGGAGTCTCCAGCAGACTGCACACATTTGCTGATGACACTATGCTGGCCAGGGTGGTGAAGTCTCTTGAGAAGGGGGACAAACTTCAGGATGACCTGAACAAGCTGGACGACTGATCAGAATCCGGGAGCCTTAGATTCTGTGAAGCCAAATGCAAGGTGCTACCCCTGGGGAAGAGAAACAACCTAAGGATCCACACTAAGTGTGGTTCCTCTTGCTGCAATAGAGGAGGAAAACGACCTGGGGGGTTATGACAAGGGGCTAAAAAACACAGCAAGCAGTGCGTGGCTCCTGTTAAGAAGGTTATAAGAATGCGGTGGTGCATTAAAAGGGGGTATGTACAAGGCCCTGGGCAGGCTCTACCTGAAGTACTGGGCTCCCAGTTACAGCAAGGACATAGAGGCAGTAGGGAAAGTGCAATGCAGTGCTATTAATATGATCGGGGTACAGAGGACAAAAGTAACTGGAGGTTCTTATCATGTTCACCAAGAGAAAATGAGACTCATGGTGGACATGGTCTCAGTCTTCCGTGTACTGAAGGATATTGACAAGGCTGAGCAGATGGAAATGCATCATCTGTGTGCTCCAGCACATGCAGGGACACACGCTGATGCTCAAAAGGTGGTAAAGTGATTCAGGGGTAATACTGAGAGGCACTTCTTCTCCCAGGAGTTGAGCCTATGAAATGGCCTACCAGCACAGATAGTGGACATGAAGACATGTACAGGCCTTTAAGGTAAGTCTGGACAAATTTCTGCTTACTGTACCAAGGGAATCACCAGGTACCCTGGGTGCGAAATCTCTATACATCTGTATATGTCTGCACAGCATACTTGTTTGCTCCTGCTTATGAAGCTGGGGAGGAGGGGACTTAAGGGACCTAAAGTCCCTTACTCTGTTGTATTTAAACACAAATTTGAAAAGTAAACTACCTTCAAAGAATGAAATTCCTCATCTACATGGAACTTCACCTGCCTTCATTAAATTGAATTCAGACAAGAAAAGATCAAGACTGCAATTTTAATTTAATTCACCTGTGGAATTTCTCAGAAGGCTCCATTTTCCAAGTATGTTCAAGCTGATATTGCTTGTTTAGCAGAAATGTGCCTCGTGATGCATTTAAGCCTATTGTGTTACTCTACATCAAAACAGTATACACAGGCTGGCCCAGTGGCGTGGAGGGGTGAGGCGCTGGCACCTTTCCTCCTGCCATACCGTCAAACTGTGTTCGTTGGTGAGCACAGGTTGCTGGGGCTTGGCCAGGGAGGGAGAGGATTAAGTGTCCGGAGGACAGCTCTCCTCTCCTGGGGAGGGTGGATTGGCATTACCGCCAAATGACTGCCACCAGGTGGAGGCCTGAGGGCAGTGCAAGACCAGGGCGCCAAAGACGGGTGGGTGCTGCAGGACTTCTCAGTGTGCGCATGCCTCCAGCAATGGGGAAGGGAGAAAATGGAAAAATGGATGGCATGAGCTACATATAGCCCTGCCCGCCTACCGCCATTGCCCAGTCTCCAGCCTAATCTAGATATGGTTCTCTGGGTGAGGGGAAGATGGCCCTCCCCTTCCTAGCCCAGCCACAGGGGGGCAATCCGTGGGGGATCCAGGGCCCGATATACAAGAGAGATGAGATGCCGGACAAGAGGAGGTGAGGACAGGGTTGAGAGACACCCATGCCGACTAGAAAGGAAAAAAAGCTACAGTATATGGAAAAAAAAAAAATAAGTATACACACCTTTTCATTCCTCTTACAGTGTGCCATTTTGTTTACAGTATCACAGCTTTATGATTACATTGTAGTTGCTGTAGCCAGTAATTCTACTGCTCTAGAGTTTAATGCCCTCTAGTGGATTGTCAAAGACATGTCTCTGAATTACATCAAATTGCTTTCATCTTCAGAAATTGTCTTTTGTCTTCAGCCTTTTTCCAGCTTTTTTATTTGCTGTCGAGTGACCAAAACTAGCAAAATAAAACCTTCTTTAGAAGAAATGTTTGCCTGAGGGTAGGACTCAGAGGGTGGTGTCGGGAATCTTTTCTTCGGCATCAATCTCCCTATCCTGCGGGGTACCGCAGGGTTCTATTTAAGCGCCTATGTTGTTTGCGGTGTATATGCTGCCGTTGGGAGCGATTATTAGATGATACGGTTTGGGTTTTCATTGCTATGCAGATGATACCCAGCTGTATATGTCTTTTGTGCCCGACCAGGATGCTGCCTTATCGGTATTTAATAACTGCCTTGCCGAAATCCAGGACTGGATGAATGGGAGTTGGCTGAGGTTAAACCCGGAGAAAACTGAGGTGTTAGTCGTGATAAAGGTCGCAGTGTGGTCTGCCGGATGGATCGCCTCAGGCTTATGGCTTGGGGCGTTTCAGCTAACAACCTCAGATCAGGTGCGGAATCTTGGCGTAATAATTGACGCACCACTTGACGCTTAAATCCCAGGTGTCAGCGGTGGTCAAAACTTCCTTTTCCATCTGAGGAATATCGCCAGGGTGAAGCACCTGGTTCCTCCAGAGGATCTTCCAACGCTGATCCACGCATTCGCTACTCTCCCGCTTTGACTATTGCAACTCCCTGTACCTAGGGCTATCGGGGTTGAACTCGCCGTCTGCAGCTTGTGCAGAATCCGCTGCTAGTATTGACTGGATCTTCTAGATCCAGCCATATAATGCCTGTGCTCCGCTGGACTGCACTGGCTGCCAGTGTTTTGGCGAATCACCTTCAAGGTCGGTTTGCTGACCTATAAAGCCCTACACGACCAGGGACCTACTTACCTGAAAGAGCTCCTTTGCCCCTACTGTCCCTCCCGCCCCCTCTGATCCACTGACGAGGGATTGCAGGAGATTCCCAGGGTTCGTTTGAAAACTTCAGGGGCTAGATAATTTAGTTTTATGGCCCCGACCCTGTGGAATTCTCTACCTCGTCAGGTGCGAAATTGCCCGACTGTTATAAGTTTTAAAGGAGCTATGAAGGCCTACCTTTTTAATATAGCGTTTAATGATTTATAATAATTTTAAATCTTGTTTATTTATTGTTTTATGAAATTGTACAGGCGCTTTGGTTGGAGAAAAGCGCCTTTTAAAAATAAAGTTTTGATTGACTGAGCCAGTCCAATCCAGCCTCATTTTATATCGCATGGGACAGTGCTAAACAGTGAAAAAAGGGGAAAAGTTGCAGTCTGGCTATGACCCACATATCACCTGACAGTGGGTCCATAGCAGTGTAGCCTGTCTATAGCAATAATGAACAATGAGAAAGTATTTTTTCTTGTACTGATGAAATCTGTACTCTCGATTAGAGTTTGACTCAATTGTTTCTTGATTCCAACATTTTTCACACCACTGAGTCTAATTTATTAGCTTCTGTTTACCAGGTAGGCACACTAGACAAGGAATGCCTATTTTCAGGTGTGATCCAGTTTTTAAGATTACAAGAACACGGTTTACGAACACTGCAAAGGACTGACAATAATTCAAGATACAAGCAATGAGCATAGGGTTACAATTAAACAGGTGCCGGATGAAACGAGTAGTCACATACTTCAAGGGTAAGAACAAGCAAACAAATTACATTTCATGGAGATACTACATGCACAAATTGACTCATGTTTTATAACCTCCAGTGCTGTAACTGTAGATCACCATTCTTAGTACTGTCACAGCTGAGTGAAGCAAAGTTCACATACTGTGCATCATCTGATGGTGGTGACGTGCAGGTAGTGGGGATGCCGACTCCAGACTCTGCAAAACTAGATCAATTCCTTTCCCATCCCAGACTGGATCAAACTCAGTCATGCCCTGCCACAGGAGAAAATCATGGGAATGGGGCAGATGGCAGCGTAGCAGATGAGTTGATCTCAGAGCTGGGAGATGGCACGTCTAACACTACATACAGTACAGTTCTGGGAAAATCCCACTCACCACAGCTATTGACAACATAACTATACAACCATATTTGACAGTCATAAAAGAAGAAATTCTATCAGACTTACCATAATTTCTTTTTCTGTTCACTCCAGCATTGTCAATATGAACTACTTGCAACACAGGTAATACATACCCCAACCTGGAGCTCACTGGCATAACTACAGCTTTTTTTTTCTAATATATTTTACTGTTTTTTTTCCTTTAACAAAACTGAGGGACAGGTAAATGCAATATGAAAAAAATTACCATAGTAATCTTGTTTCTTCCAAGGGATTCCTCAGTATTCTTGACTATAGCAATGCTAGTCAGATTCTTGTTAAAGCTGAAAGGGGGAAGAAGGCCCACTCTAAACTCTATGCCTAAGGAAAAAAAAAACACTCCACAAAAACAGAACCTGAAAAATACCAAACCGCCCAAGGCAAACAATAAAACACTGCATGAACTGTGAAGCCCTGTACTAAAAATGCTGCTCTACAAGAAAACATTTGACCAGAGTAAAGGACTGTAGAACCTCAAACAGAGGGGTTCGGTGAGGGGAGGATGGGCAGAAGGCCAAGAATACTGAGGGATCCCTTGAAAGAAACATGAGTACTATGGTAAGTAATTTGTTCTTCTCACCCCAGGAACCCCTCAGAATTCTTGACTATAGCAGATTACAAAGCAGTGCAGTTGGGAGGAGGGAACAGTGCCTGCTTTGCAAACAGGTTCTGCAGAACTGCCGTGCCAAATTCGGCGTCCGATCTAGACTGTACATCTAAAGCAGTAGTGCTTTCTGAAAGTGTGTACAGTTTTCCAAGTAGCTGCTTTTGCAGATATCAAGCAAAGGAATGTCTCTCTGATCAGCCATTAAGACAGCAGTGCCCCTGGTAGAGTGGGCCTTGAGGCCTTGGGGAGGCTGCTCACCAGCTTTATTGTAACAAATCTGAATGCAAGAAACTATCCAGTGAGAAGTAGTTTTCTTAGAAGTTGGCCTACCTTTGCCTACCTCACCATAGGTAAGGAAAAGCTGGGAATGAGAGGCCCTGAGCTCCTTAGTGCACTCCAGATAGTAGGTCAGTGCCCTCTTAACATCCAGGCTATAAAGCCTGAGTTCACCTGGAGTAAATCTGTCTGTAAAGAAGACAAGTAAGGAGACAGAAAGGTTGAGGTGGAACTCCAAAACTACTTTGGGAGGGAATTTCCTACTGGTTCTGAAAACCACTGTCTCTGTGGAAGACAATGTAGTTGGGTTCAGTACAAAGAGCCTGTAACTCTGAAATTCTCCTGACAGAAGTAACTGCTACAAGGAAATACTGTTTTCCAGGTAACATACTTTAAGTCTGCTGTAGTCATAGGTTCGAATGGGGCATCCATTAACATGGCTATACACAGGTTCAAATCCTAGGGAGGGACAGGTTCCCTAAGTGGGGGCTGAAGGTGCAGCAGACCTTTAAAGAATTTCTTAAAAATGGGGTGAGAAATAATGGATTTATCTTTGCCCACTAAAAAGTAAGCTGAAATTGCTGCCAGGTGAACTTTCAGAGAGGAGGATCTCAGGGCCGAGGTCTGCAGGTGTGCCAAGTAATCCAGACTAGAGGACAGGCTTGACTGCATGGGATCAATTTGTTATCTTTACACCAGAAAGAAAATCTCTTCCATTGGAAGACAAAAGTCCTTTTGGTGCTAGGCCTTTTAGCCAGTCTGAGGATTTTCAGGACCTGCTCTGAATACTGAGAGTCAGGGAACTCTAGCTTCTGAAGTAACAGGCCATGAGGTGAAGTGACTGGATACTGGGGTACGGGATTGCTTTCTGGGGCAGAGTCAGGTAACTGTGACTGGGAGGCAGACAAATAGGCTGCTGGACTGAGAGGTGGAGAAGCTGGTGGTACCAAGGTTATCTCGCCCAGACCAGGGCTATTAGGATCATTGTTGCAGGCTGGTTCCTGAGTTTGAGGAGTACTCTGAGAATCAGGGGAAATGGGGGGGAAGCATACAGGAACACTGTAGCTATTATTTGCCTGATCAGGTTCCACTCATGGTGGCCCTGGCTGATACAGCTCAGAAAGTCTGCAAGGACATTGTCCTTGCCTGGTAGATAAATGGCAGTTAGCTGCATGTCCAAAGAGTAAGCTGGCAGCCAAATACTCAATGCTTCTGTGCAGTTTCGAGGATTCTGTGCCCCTTTGTTTGTTGATGTAGAATACAGTAATGGTATTGTCTGTCCTGACCTGGACAGGGTGACCCTTGAGCTGGGGGGCAACGGTACACAGCTCTGAGCTCAAGGAGGTTTATATGACAGCTGGATTCAATGGGGGACCATACTCCCCTTATGGACAGGTCCTCCAGATGGGCCCCCCAACCTAGGAGAGAGGCATCTGATGTAAGGACCTTGGAGGGCTCCCTCTGCTGGAAGGGAACCCCTTCCCTGAGATTTTGCCTGTCTTTCCACCAGTCCAGAGCTTGCAGAAGTGTCTTTGTAACTGGAATTAGCTTTGACAGTCTCTTTTCTAAGACCAATGTGCCCTGAGGTGGTACTGAATGTCCCTCATTTGGAATCTGGCTCCTGGAACCACTGCTGTAGTAGAGGCCATGTGGCCTAGTAACCTGAGGAAGTGTCAGGCTGGCCTTGCACAAACCAATCCGCCAGGGGCTGGGGATTCTGAATCCTGTCCAATGGAAGCAGAGCCTTTCCCAACCGGGTGTCCAGTTCCGCTCCAATGAACACCAGTATTTGGACTGGTTTCAACTGAGACTTCTGCAAGTTGATCAGGAACCCCAGGGATTGAGCTGAGTGAGTTTTAGGGAGTCTTTGAGCTGTTGAGGAAACTTGCCCACCACGAGGCAGTCATCCAGGTAAGGGAAACCTGAGACTTGTTGTCTCCGGAGGTAAGTTACTGCTGCAACCAGGCACTTTGTGAAAACCCTGGGTGCTGTGGTAAGGTTGAAATGCAGGACAGTAAACTGGTAAGTGTCCAGAGGGCAGTCTGAATGTGAGGTATTTTCTGTGTGAAGGCCGTACTGGAATGTGAAAACAGGCATCCCTGAGGTCTAGGAGGGCTAGCCAGTATTCCTGCCGCAAGGAAGGAAGGAATGACCACTGACAGGGTGACCGCTTTGAACTTTGGTTTGCACAGATGCTTGTTTAAGTATCTGAAGTCCAGAATAGGTCGCCAGTCCCCATTTTTCTTCGGGGTGGGAAAGTATCTGGAGTACAGGCCCTTTCCCCACTGAGAGGGGGGTACATTCTTTACTGCATTTTGTGACAGGAGAAACATTACCCCTAACTCCAGCAGAATCTTTTCTGTTGGGGTGAGAGGTTTGAAACGTCTATGTCCCTGCTGAGTGGGGAATTTTTTGAACTGTAGGGTTAGACCTTGGCCCACTGCCTCCAGCACTCACCTGTCTGTTGTGATGCTTTGCCAGCTGTGGAGGTAGTGAGTAAGTTTTACTCCTACTTGGAGAGGGGAGGCGACCTGGACATTCCTGTCAGGAGTTTAGTTTGGACTGGGTTTTTGTGGAAGGGGCAGGGTCAGCATGTTCTGGGTTCTTCTGCCTCTTCCCCTAAAGAAACCTCTCATTTGAGAATAGTCCACTGGCATTGGCATGGGCATTGGCTAAAAAGCACTGGGGTAGTAACCCCTGCCACTGGCTCCCCTTCCGTGGGGCTTATAGGAAGTGGAGACTTTTTCCTTAGCTGCATTACTCTTTCAGGTGGTTTTGTATTCATCCTCCTTTTTCATATAGGCCTCAGTTTTATCCCTGAAAAGTGAGTTCTCACAGGGAAACTTCCATGGCCTTATTTTGGGTATCCTGAGTAAGATTAGTAGTCTGTAGCCAAGCAAATCTCCTAAGAGAGACAATTTGTGCCATTGCCTTGGAGGCAGTATTGTTTGTATCCACAGCCATGTGAAATTGATACCTGGTGGCATCCAGAGCAGTCCGTACTGTTTCAGACAGGCCCTGAGCAATGTTGTCAGGGAGCTTCTGGCTAATAGCCAGAACAGCATTCCACAGAACTGTTTGGTACTGTGCTGAGTATGCCATACAGTATATGAGGCCAGGTGAATCAGCAAGGAGGCTGTAGTATAAGATTTCTTGCCCATGGCGTCCAGTTTTCTAGACTCTTTGTAACGATAAGGGTAATTTAGCCTTGTCACAGGCTGCCTTTTGCACCACACCTTCATGATCAGGATGTGTATAAAGGTAGTCAACGTTATTCTTATGAAGCTGGTACTTTTTCTCTATTTTCTTGTTCACCCCTGGGATGAACATTGAGCTTTGTACCGGTTTAGAAGTTGCCTTGCGGAGGGACTTGTAGACTGGCGAGAACAATTTTTTTTGGGGGAAGAGACCCATCACGTCTAAAAGTCTGCCTCCTCATCCTCTTCAGAGGCTTCTTGAATAGAGAGGTTAAGCTAAGAAAATTCTGCTCCCAGGTATCTGCCTCCTCCAACATACCCCCCACAGTCTCCACCCACAGCTCAGACAAGGCCACTCTACTAGCACCCAGAACTAGGACCTCCCTAGCTCAGAGATCCTTTTGCTACAGGGCCCTTTCCTAGTTTAACACTCTCCCTGTAACCATCACTAACACTCCCAAACTTGCCTCCTTCAAAACTGCTCTTTGGAACCACCTGTTCAACACCCACTGCTGTTCCTGTCACTAACAGGCTGCCCGCATATCACTAAGTGCACTTCGACAAAGTCCTCTGGACTGCCTCCTCCGCCCCCACCACCAGATATCTGTATTTATGTAACTACTGTCTTATGAAATGTATAAAATATATGTAACAATGTCTGTATACTACTGTATAAAAATCTGTGTAAATCTGTATGTCAGCCTACTGTAATATTGTAACACTGTTGTTCACTCTGTGACGAGGTATCTTTGTAAACAAGCCTCTGGCTCAAAGGTTGCAAATCCGATTGTACAAATAAATAAATAAAAATAAATGGTGTCCACCATCTGTTCAACAAAAGCGTAGTGAGAGGTGAAATCCTCCTGACCTGGTAAGGAGTCAAATTCCTGATCAGGGGACTTACCTAGCTCTGTCCCATCCTCCTGTTCCTCTTCATTTTCATCATAATAAAAATCCTGACCCAGGTCGAGGTTAGATGGAGCAGGGGCAGATGGCCCAGGTGGGTCTATGAACAGGTTGCTCATATCCTGAAATGTCATACATTTTCCAAGCCTTTGCCAACTCCTCAGGACAAGGCATATTTTGATTGGTCACTGGCATCTCCCTTTGCCTTTTGGCAGGAGGGGCAACAATATGTTTTTCTTTTTTTTTTTTCTTTTTGACAGGCACCGAATTGGAAACCTGCATAGAATGTCCTTTATGTTTGGCTTGGCCAACATTATTTTTATCAGACTTATTTTCTTTTTTTTTTTGAACCTTGTTTTTAATACCCCTCGTACTACTGACCTTCTCTCTGGTGTGTTCTCTTGACATTGGCTCTGCTGCCCGCCTGAAGCTCTAGTAGTCCTCCCCGGTGGCCTGCATCCTCTCCCCACAGTGCTGCCCTAAACCCCCGGGTCCGAGTCCTCTGAGGAAGGACCGCCACACCTACCGGCGCTCTATCTAGAAAGCTGGCAGGAACACTGCATGGGGGAGGATCTGGAGAGCACTTTCTGGAAGCCCAGTATTGGGAGTGGGCCCACTGCCACTGAACCCGCCATCACCTGTCAGTAGAGGGGGGGGGTTCTACTTGTAGTCCCTCCCCAGACAAGGGACATGCAATGCTGCCCTGCCCAGGTCTACACTGGGTGTCACTAACTGAGCGTTACACATCCCCCCCCCACCAGAGAGGAGAGCAGTTCTCAGGATGCTCAATCCTCTCCTCCCCTGCTGACCTCCGGCAACCCAGGCTCGTTCCCGTCGAGGTGTGGTGTCCAGCGCCTCAAACCTCAGCACCACTGGGCCACCCTATCAGACTTATTTTCACTGGGGTCCTTGGAGGATCTATATTTATATCTATATCTATTAAGGGAAGATGTCCCCTCCTCAACGGGCTTAGTAAATAGGGAGGGAGACTGAGAAGCCATAATTCTGATCTCCATTTAACTTTTTTTTTTTTTTTATTGAATACAAGGCAAATAATAAAAACTTGGACCCCCAGGAAAAGCAGCAAGGTTGCGGTCAACAGCAGTGACCAACATAAAAAATAAATGAAACAGATTTTTATAAAAAAGTAAATGTAGGTCCAGCTCAGTTTAAAAGTCTGTCTGACAGAAAATAAGTCAGAAGACTGAAAAAACATTTCCCAAAGGGAGCTAAAAATGTAAAACGGACCGTCCCAAGCGCTGTGGAACCGTGGAAATGATTCCCAAAACTAGGTTACAAAAAGAAAAGTTGAAAATAAACAACTTTTCCTTAAAAATGGGGAAAACAGTAGAAAATTAGTTTAACATGAGAAAAAAGAGTTTTTTACCTCAGAAAATGTAGAAAAATAATAACTATAAACAGAAAAGAACTTGAAGTGAAGAGAGAGAGAGAGAGAGAGAGAGAGAGAGAGACAGACTCCAGAACCAACTGTACACTGCTGTAGAGAAAAGAATCTGACTAGCAAACAGTACAACCTACAGGCAGTAATCTCTTACTACAATCTGACTGGTAGTTTAGTTTTCTCATTTACATAAACTCCTCCTCCAGGGCCAGCTGAACTTAGCTAGCTAACTTGCATTGCTGCTATAGTCAAGAATACTGAAGGATTCCTGGAGTGAGAAGCTATTTTTACAACTTGACAAAGGCACATTTCATACAGGCAAAAAACTAGAATTCATGTTCCATTTACAACTTTTCTTTAAGGGGCAGAGCTGGCTAGCAACTTGGCTAGATATGAATCAAAGCATCTCTCCAGGAACAAAGGCATAATCACTAAAAAAATGTTCATTTTTTTACTAAAAATGACTGGGATTTTCTTTCTGACAGCCAAACACCCTTTTCATCCAATAGTCAGAATATTCTAACTTTGCATAATAGGATGGTGAATCCAAAGAAATAGATGGCAAAAGGCAAAGGCCATCAAGAACAGCAGGTTGTGACCACAGATGGTAGTGTGAAATCAGCAAGCGTGAAAGAAAAAGTCCCTGCACAGCCGACCCTGCATGAGTTCCTGCAGGCTGTAAAAGCCATGGACTGTTGCCTCATAGACCTTAACCAAAAAGTTGTGGACTTCAAAAGCAGACTGTTGGTCTACAAGACACAGCCCTCCTCAGCAGTGTCCGAAGCAAAAGAAGCATCAGTGCTAGTGGGGAAATCAATGATGGCCACACTGGAGGTAATAAAGGAGAAAAGGTTTCTCAGATACAGCCTGGAAAATACCTCAAATCACATCCGATCAGCCAACCTGAAGACTGATAGCATGCAAGAAATCAGTGAAGAAATGGACCCCTTAAATGTTATGTAGGACTGACTGGGGAAACACACTTACCCCTACCCCTGTGAACACCAAAATCTTCAGGATCACACCATTTAGAGCCTTAGAGAAGCTGGAAGGGACTTGGACTCTGTTTATAACTTTATCCAGTACACAAGACGGATGCCAGATCCTGGAAGTGGCAGGGGAAAAGGATCCAGTAATGATGAACAGAATTAAGATATAGCAGTTACGTAAGAACTTACCGTAACAGTAGATCTTCGAGAGAGGTTCCTGCAGTAGGTCTTCACATATGGGACTAGCCCTAGCGTCAGGTCTGCAACAAACTTGTAGGTGGCAATCATCAGCGGGACCGCCCTCAACGGCCGGGTGTCGTGTGGACATCAGGCCCGACTTATAAAAGGGCGTCCCGCACTCGCTCTCCAGTTCTTTTCCGGAGACCTAAAGATAGGTAAGAAGAAAACAGAGTGAAGTCCAAAGACCCTGCTTCCACTCTAGTCCAGCCAGACTAGATAGGATGGAAAATAAAGCAATCAAAAAACAGGAGGAGGAAGGGAAACTAGACCTACTGCAGAAACCTCTCTCGAAGATCTACTGTTACGGTAAGTTCTTACGTAACTGCTATATCTTACTTCGAGAGGGATCCTGCAGTAGGTCTTCACATATAGGACTGAATACCAAGCAGTCCCAAAGAAAAGTAAGGTATAGGTGCATCCGGAAGGAGGAAGAGTCGCCAAGGGAGATTATGACAGAAGGCCTTGCAGGACCACAAGTCCAAAGCCCGTTCTGCGCCTAGAGGCAATGTCCAGACTGTAATGCTTAGTGAAGGTGTGAACAGACGACCAGGTGGCCGCAGCACAGATCTCTGCCGTGGACACATTCCTGAAAAATGCAGAGAGGTAGCCATGCTACAGGTAGAGTGGCCTTTGACTACCCCCGGAAGGGCTTCCCCCATTTGAAGTACGAAAAATGGATACAGTTAGTGAGCCATTGGGAGATAGTCTGCTTGGAAATAGCCTTGCCCTGGCACTGAGGGGCAAAGGCTACGAACAGTTGGTTAGATTTCCTAACCTCTTTAGTCCTGTTCGTGTAGTACCTCAGGATCCGATGCACATCAAGTGTGTGCAGCAGGTGTTCCCCCCTGTTGGAATACTGTGGCTAGTACAACGGTAATTCCACGCTCTGGTTCAAAGTGGTTTCTGACACAACTTTGGGCAAAAAAGAAGGGTCAGTCCGAAGGAGTATTCAGTCCTTATGAAAAATCAAATAAGGTTCTTTGCACACGAAGGCCTGTAGTTCAGAAACCCTTCTGGCGGAAGTGACAGCGACTAAAAACAGTCTCTTCCAGGAGAGGAAGCGCAAGTCGTAAGAAGAAGCTGATTCAAATGGTGGTAAGGTCAGCTTCTCGAGCATGAAATTCGGATCCCAGGGTGGACAAGGATTTCGGATCAGAGGTTTCAAATGCGGGATGCATTTTAAAAAGGTTTTGGCAACCTCCAGTTGAGCCAAGGTTTTGCCCTCCACTGGAAGGTGATAGGCTGACACCACAGAGAGATGTACCTTAATGGAGGAATAGCTAAGGCCCACCTCAGACAAATGCACGAGGTACTCTAGAACCGGGGATGCCGAGCACGAAAATGGATCCCAGCTCCTTGCCTGAGCCCATATCATGAACCTCGTCCACTTCATGGCGTAGTGGATCTAGTGGAGGGTTTTCTGGCCTCCACTAGAATGTGCGCAACCTGCGAAGAGATCCCATAGCGAGAAATCGCTATGTTCACAGGTGCCACGACTTAAGGTGGAGAGACTGAAGGCTCAGATGCACCAGGGTGCCCTGCTCCTGAGTCAGAAGGTTGTGGGACATGGGCAGAGGAACCAGAGGTTCCAGTGCCAGGTGTTGCAGAAGAGGGAACCAAATTTGGCGAGGCCAAAGAGCAGCAATCAGGATTGCGTGGGCCCCCTCTTGCTGAAGTTTCACCAGAACCTTCTGAATTCGAGGAAAGGGAGGAAAGATGTACAGAAACTTCCCAGTCCATGAAAGAGACAGCGCATCTCGCCAAAAAGTACCATGCCCGGGAACGAGCGAGCAGAAGACTGGTAGTTTTATGTTGTAAGGGAAGATGAACAGATCCATCTCTGGACGACCCCATCGAAGAAAGAGGTCTTCAACCACCTCTGACTTTAGCTCCCACTCATGGGCCCGGGCCACTGATCGACTGAGACTGTTGGCCAGGACGTTCGTGATGCCCGGAAAGTGAACTGCTGTCAGATAAAATCTGTGCTGAATTGCCCAGTACCACATCCTCATGGCCTCTCAGCAAAGAGGGTAAGATCTGGTTCCCCCCTGCTTGTTTACATACCAGACAGTGGACATGTTGTCCGTCTGTACCAGGACAGGTCCTGGAACCAGCTGTGACTAGAATGCCTGGAGTGCGTAAAGAACTGCCATGGTCTCCAGGACATTGATGCAGAGCATCAGCTCCTGATCGGACCAAGACCCTTGTGTCTTGAGAGACCCCAGATGAGCACCCCAGCCCAGATCTGAGGCGTCCGTAGTGAAAATTTGAGTTGGAACTGTCGGAAGGAAGGGAACCCCCTTCAACAAATTCGAGAGATCCTGCCACCAGTGTAGATCTCTCTGGAGGCTGTTGGAGATCATGACTTTTTGTTTCATGTTGTCCGTTCTCTGGTCCCACTGGATTCGAACAGACCATTGGGTCACCCTCACATGAAGCCTGGCCACTGGAACTGTTGAAATGGCGGCGGCCATCAGACCCAATAAACAAAGCACCGAGTGTGCAGGGATCCATCGGGCCTGTGCCACCAGTGTGGCTTGAGAAACAAGAGTCTCGGCCCGATCTGATGGTCGAAGGCCTTGCCCTGAACTGTGTCTAGTACAGCTCCAATGAACTGGAATCTCTGTGAGGGTACTAGCTGGGACTTGGGAAAATTGACCGTAATAGCAAGCAAGGTAAACAAGCTCAGAGTGAAAGAGAGAGCCTCTTTCAGGTGAGTAGGAGAGGGTGCTGAGAGGAGCCAGCCATCCAGGTACGGGAAGACATAAATGCCCTGGCGGTGCAGAAAGGCCGCCACCACCGCTAGACATTTGGTGAACACTGGGTGGGGCCGAAGAAAGGCCAAACGGGAGTGCTTGGAACTGGAAATGTTTCTCCATGAAAACAAAACAGAGAAAGCGTCAGTGGGCTGGGAGGACAGGGATATGCAGATATGCATCCTGCATGTCCAGGGAGCACAGCCAAGAGTTTTGATGGAGCAGGGGAAGGAGCCCCTGAAGGGTCAACATACGAAACTTCTTGTGTTTGACGAAGATGTTTAGTGTGCTGAGGTCCAGGATCGGTCTCAGGTCGCCCGTTTTCTTTGGAACCAGGAAGAAGTGGGCGTAGAATACCCTTCCTATTTGGTTTAATGGGACAGGCTCTATGGCTTTCTTTATGAGAAGTGCCTGGATCTCTTGAGAGACTATGGCGACCTGATCCCACAGATAGAATGACTGTCCTGGAGGTTGAGGGGTTGGAATTTCGCTGAATTCTATCGAGTGACCTCGCTGGATGAGCTGAAGCACCCAGTTTTCTGCGGTGATGGACCTCCAACCTTTCAGGTGGAGGCCGAACCTCCCTCTGACCGGTTCCTCCTGAAGTACTGGAGGTAGCGGAAGGAGGGGAAAGGAGTCAGGACACCAAGGGAAGGGGAGTTTTAGCCCCGGAGGCCTGTTTTTGAAATCTGGGCTGTGAGGTTTCAGCTCCCAATCCAGGTGCGCGTTTCTTTGTTTGGTGCTTAGCCTGGGATTTGTTCCACCTTCTTTGGTGATGAAAGGGCTGCTTTTTCTGTCCCGTCTTATATAAGGAACTGACGTCCCTCAAGGGGCGTCCGCTTTCCTGCAGCCCAGTAAGAATATCTCTAGCATTGCCGCCAAAGAGGACGGAACCCCTGAAAGGGGCATCCAGCAGGGAGGACTGCACATCCTGTGCCAGTCCCACTATATGGAGCCAGAAAAGGGACAGAGACAGATCCCCATGGCAGCTACTCTCGCCACTGAATCCACTGAGTCATAAGTAGCTCGAAGGGTGTGGCGACACAAGTATTTCCCCATCCTTACTCTATCCAAGAGTTTCTTCCTCAGGGTTTCATCTTGAACATCCTGGAGGTCCCTTTCAAGGTCTATAAGAGAAGCTTTTTGAAAGGCAACCATGTGTGAGACGTAACTTGAGGGAACATATCGCACACCAAGAAGACGAATACATTTTTACGCCCAAACTGGTCGATTTGACACGAGTCCTTATTGGGAGGTGAAGAACTCAGATGCTTGGGCTGAGCTAAGCAGTCGTGAGCTGCCATGATGACCACAGAGTCAGCCTAGGGATGGGAGTTCAAGGGAAAAATTCCTTCCGGGGGGATAACAGGTGTGGTCAGCTTTGCAGGAGACCGCTGGAATGGAGGACAGTTGTTGCCAAACTGTGGTAACTAGGTCCTCATGAGGTCCCGTCCACGTGGAATGGGAATAGAGTCCGAGGTGGCCAGATCCAGGTGCTCCGCAAGACGTGTGCATTGGGGATCCACCTCTTTGGACGGCCAACCACCAGCCATTTGAATTGAACGTAGCAAGTCTCCAAAGGAAGGATCCTCTGGAGATGACTTTGGAGAGTCTTTTGGAAAAACTTCCACTGGAGATCTGGGGTCCGACCCGTCCGAGTCGGTACTAGTGTCAGAGGAATCGGAGCCAGAAGGAACAGAAGGATATGGTTCAGTAATGCCTACTGAAAAAGAGGTAGGGACTCTGGAGACCGGAGGCGGTGGAGAAGTCACCGTAACAGAGGGTGGCTCCCTCACCAGCGGTCGCAACTCTGACACAAGCTGAGCTCTAGCCTCTTTCCACCAACGAGGGACGGACTCAAGTTCCGGTACTGGAGGAGGAGGTGGTGGTGGTTGATAACTCGGATAACTCGGGTACTGTGGATAGTGCCAGGAGGGATAATACGAGTACCCTGGGTAACCCGGCGTGGGAAGTCCTGGAGTAGGATAACCCATCGTCAGGAATGATGACATCTGAAAACCCAGCGTCAGCTAGCCCGGCATCGTAAAGCTCGCTGTCAGGAAACCCGGCGACGGAGGCACCTGGCCCGGCATCGGATAATGAGTAACTGACAGGGGGCACCTGCAGGTGGGAAGGAGCGTTCCTGGTGAATGAACCCAGACGAAGGACCCGCTGGGGGAGGTGCCGTGGAGCCCGAAGGGGGCACTGGGACCTGGAGTGCGCCCGAAGTACTGGGGGATGAAAGCTCCATACCCGGGTCCTCTGTTGGCAGTGGAATGAACTCTGGCGACGGAGGAAGGCCTGGCAAGGGGAGGAGAGCAGGAGGGGCCCCAGACGGCAGGTCTTAACGTGACTTTGCTAAGGAAAACAGCAAAGGGTCGGGTGGTGAGTCTCTAGGGTGGAGGACCCTGGGAGACAACGGGTCAACTGGTCCCTCACGCTGTCCGACATCAGGGGCCAAACTGGAGCCTGACGGGAGAGTGGACAGATCTGTTCAGGCGTCGGAGGAGCTGGTGTCCAAAGGAACAGATCCAGCCAGGCTAGATACAGCTGGGAGGCCGTTGCTAGGCTGATCGGCGGAGGCCATGCGCCCTTCACCGGAGGCGAGGGGTGACTTACCAGCAGGATCAGTTGACAGAATTACCACCTCCAAAGAGGCAACCTCCAGCTGCCCGCTCACCTCAGCGGGAGGGGGAGAAGGGGCCTGGCCCAAAGAAGGAGACGGGGCGCCTGAAAAAGTACTCAGTTGCCGGCCTCTCAGATGGTGACAGACTCCTGTCCTGACGCTTCTCCTTACA
The DNA here is from genome assembly GCA_016271365.2 of Neoceratodus forsteri. Lineage (NCBI taxonomy): Eukaryota > Metazoa > Chordata > Ceratodontiformes > Ceratodontidae > Neoceratodus > Neoceratodus forsteri. The sequence continues at coordinate 213,256,448 of JADMNL010000027.1, forward strand.
TTTCTTTTTCTTCGGGGCCAGCAACGACAACCTTTCCCGGAGTTTTTAACGCTCTCTTTCCACAGACGGCAAGTGTCGGGTCAACAGATGGGCCTCAAGGGACCTCCTGCGCCTGGAACACTCCTGGACGTCGTGCTTCGAACCGAGGCAGAGGAGGTAGTGGGAATGGTCGTCCCCATGCGGAATTTGAGTGCTGCACTTAGAGCACTTTTTCTTTTGTTTAGAAGACATCAATTGAAGAAAAATGTTGTTGAATTTTACACGAGGCGAAGAAATACTTCGAAGAATATAACGCAGACATTATTGCTGTTCTGATGCAAGCCGAACGTGACTGAGGCGACGGTGGGAAAGAACTGGTGAGCGGGCGCGGGAGCGCCCCTTTTATAGTCGGGGTGATGTCACAACGCCCCAACTTCAGGGGTGGTCCCCGCTGATGATTGCTACCTACAAGTTTGCCGTGCAGACCTGATGCCAGGGGGCGCAGTCCTATATGTGAAGACCTACTGCAGGAACCCTCTCGAAGTAAGATCTCTCTCTCTCTCTTTCTTCCCTGAGCTGAGTTTTATTATGAGAGCAGGAAGAAATGCCTTTCACCACATACAAAGCTCACTGTACGAACTATGGGTGTCCCACAGTATGCACTTCCCAGCAAAACTAAAGGTAACTTATTCTGGAAAAAAGCTACATTTTTGGTGACCCCAAAGAAGCAGGGAACCTGCTGGCAGAAATTTGAAAAGACTCTGGGCCATGTGGCAGCAACATCAGAAACTAAAGAAGGCTAAAGACACCAGAACATAAACAGTACAGGTACCAGGTATTTTGGGGGTCTGGCTGGGATGTGACACTAATTTGGCAGTTAACATGATGGCTTAATTTTTTTTTTTCAATTAGTAGTTAATCTCCTGTTTCTCCCAATCTGCCCCCATCTGGACTGGTCCCCCAGGCCCCATCACCTGACATCTCTGGGTCCTACATTTATGCTTCAGTCTGTCCTTCAGAGGTGCCCAGTCACTGGTGTGAGAACTGTGGAGGACCGAGCCATCATCCGGACACATTTAGGGGTTTTCCACCATTTTTTCTCGTATGTCCAACAGCGTATGCAAATACACTGTGTTTGCTCCATCTTCATGGAGAATCCCCCAGGTTCCTTTGTGTGGGATCTCTTTCTCTTATGTCCCACTGGGATGCCACCCAGATTCTTCTAGATGGCAGCCGATCAGTACATGTGTATCTCCCCCAAGAAAGAATACCTGTCCATAGAATGTTCAATATTCCCTTCCTGGTCAGCCCGAGAGACTGCGAAGCTAGGTCGCCGATGTGGAAGGTGGTGTGGCAGTCAGTACCCCAGCCCAGCACCTCTGGACTTAAAGACTCATAAATTCATTAAAAGAATACATCTGTAACATGGTATTAACTCTCGTGGCTGGACCTCTCCAGCACAATTCTCCTAGTACCAGCTGACAAGGATTTTTTTCAGTTATACACAGCAGAAACAGGGCAACTGCAGCAGCAATGATGCGTCGTTTAAAAACCATACTGAATCAGTAAAAATAAAAAAACGCACTCAGGAGCACTACAGTAGTAAAACTAGAAACTTTTATTTGCAACGTAGAATGCCCGTATAAACAACCATACAATTCACCACAAAACTTCAACATTTCGTGCTTGCGCACCTTGACCAGAAGCTTCTGGCAAGCGCAAAACATTGAAGTTTCGTGGTGGGGTGCACGGCCGTTTATACAGGCATTCTACATTGCAAATTAAAGTTTCTAGCTTTACTGTTATAGTGCTCCTGAGTGTGATTTTATTTTTATATTTACTGATTTTTTTTAATTAGGAGTTATTTCAAAGTACTGACATCTTTGAAGCCCCGACCGCTGCACAGATTGGGGCTTCACTCCACAGATTCCCCCCTATAGGCACCCTATAAAATTAAGATTTTGGTTACCTGAACGCACATAAAAATGAGTTACACCCCTGGTGCAGCCAGCATTTTTAAACATGGCACTCCTCACCTGCTCGTGATCTCACAGTTAATAATGCGAGAGGATGACGCTCCACTGCCCCTTCCTTACTGGTGCCCTTATTTACAGAAATATAATAATCTCTGTTTCTTGAATGCCCATCTGTATTTTTATAGACTTTGCCTAAATGCCATGTGTATGCCAGCATGCACATGGCATTTAGGCAAAGTCTGTAAAAATAGAGATGAGCATTCAAGATATGGAGATTATTATATTTCCATACATAAGGGCTTCAAAGATGCAAATACATCTCCTTTAAGAAACATCAAACAAGACAACAGTGCTGCTGATCAAACATGAATAAATACAAACTGTAATTAATTTCATGTGGTACATCTCCAAAACACACTACCTAGTGTTGTTACATAATAAAACAGGTCACTTTCTAGTGTATGTTGGGAGTTAACAGGATTTAATAGCATGTTAATTCCTAAAGTGGGGGATAGAAACAAAGTTAAGGAATCAGAGTGGTCTAAATACAAACTTATCTAGCAGTAAATCGCATGCATGCCTGAACTAATGCTTAGTTAAAAACCGATAACTGGCTGAGACTTCCGGTGACGTCACTTCCCTGATGGTGGCTTAGATTCAATGCTCCTCTCCCGCTCATCATTAAACTCCCCTAATCAGCTACTTTAAAATCCTCATAACTTGCCTAATGACTTCTCGGAAGGATGAGGGAGATAGACTCACTAGGCCAAGGGGTCTCTTCCCCCCCCCTTTTTTTCTTTCTCCATTTTCTTTTTTTTTTTTAATTCATCTTTATTAACATAAAGGGGTGCATTACATTAAATCAGGGATAGAAGTACATATCACAGAATTTGTCGGAAAAGAAAATTAGTATATAACCAAGGATTAAGTCTACAGCAATTCACAACAACTTTGCCAGCGTGTTCTCGACCCCAGGGACGTGAGATGCTGTGAGGTGAAGGTTGTGCTGCACTGCCCAGTCCCAGACTTGCATCGCCTCTCTGCAAAGGGGGTAGGAACGAGTTCCTCCCTGTTTGTTGATGTACCAGACCACAGACATATTGTCCATCTGTACAGCTAGGTATCCGGGAGACAGATACAGATGCAGAGCCTGGAGAGCATACAGTGCTGCCCTTAGTTCAAGCGCATTGATGTGAAGGGACTTCTCGAGCTTGGACCAGGAGCTCTAGGTTCTGTGAGGACTGAAATGGGCTCCCCAACCCTTGCCAGAGGTGATCGTAGTCAGCGTCTGTTGTGGGGGAGACCGAAGGGAACCCCCCAGCAGAAGTTCTCCTGAGCCATCCACCACTGCAAGTCTCGAGCCATGGGAGTGGAGACCAGGACAAGTTGATCTAGGTTGTCCACTAGCTGATCCCATTGAGACTGAAGCGTCCACTGAGAGATTCTCATGTGGAGCCGAGCGCGAGGGACTGTCAGAATCGCAGCCGCCATTAGGCCGAGGAGGCAAAGGACTGACCTGGCGCTGACCCGCCTGCGGCCAGACAACAGGCTGACCTGGGCCTGGAGAGTAGTCACCCTGTCTGGTGGCAGGAAGGCCATGCCAGAGGTCGTGTCCAGGACCGCCCCGATAAACTGGAGCCTCTGGGACGGGATCAGATGGGACTTGGCCTGGTTGATGGTAATACCCAGGCATCAGCACCCTCTGGAATGGCTCCTCCACTATGGGCAATGGAATCAGGGTGGCTTGGGTTTTCTTGCCCGCCTTCCCTATTTCTTGGCACCAGTGACAAGACCTGCAATACTCCGTCACCTGCTGGGTGAAGTTAGGCCAGTAGAAATTCTGGGCTAACTTCTGCTGAGTAGTGCGTACGATTCCCAGATGACCAGACAAGGGAATATCATATGCAATTTTGAGCAACTGCTCACTATACCCCTGGGGAACGACAAGCTGCCTGCCTAGCATCCCTCCCTCTGTCTGTACTGCCTGAGTATACACAAGTCCAATTTCCCAATAAACTTTATGCCTGCCGTCACCTCCCTGTGTGCCATCCGAGTCTGCCCAAGCCCTCAGCTTCTCTAAACTAGGGTCACTTCTCTGAGCAGCTTCAAACTCCTCACACATTTCCAAGGCATGGGACAGGTCCCCTTCAGTCGCTAAACTAGGGTCCCTAGCACTAGCGTCAGGGCATTCAGGATCACTGTCAATCCCCACCCCCTGACAATGGGTCACCCCTTCCTCTTTGGAGTAACCCTCCGTAGCTGTGTGGTTACTTGCTACTGGGGAAATTTCTACCTCCTCTTTCATTAATCTCCATATCAGGAGACACAGGCTGGGGAACCGGCCTCTTAGTGGTTTCCACAATGGCTTCTGTGGGGTTCGAGGAACTACAATTTTCCCTTGCTGCTTGGCTATGGGTAACTGCACATACCATCCCCTGCTGGAGATTGTTACCCAGGATCACATCCACAGCTAGCATTTTGGCTACAGCCACCTGCTGCACAGTTCCCCCGTTTCACCGCAGTCTAGGCGAACGCTAGCCAGTGGCAATGTTTTCTCTTCACCAGTAAACCCTTATACAGTGACGTATTTATTGGGTATAAGCTAACCAGGCTGTACCAGATCCCCCTTTACCAAGGTAAGGGATGCCCCTGTGTCCCTTAACCCCTGCGTCTATACACCAGTCACCATGACTGGGTGCATGCATGTGTTCCCTCCTGTTCACTGGAATGCTTCCAGGAACACACAAACAACCTACTTCTTTTCTAGCACCCTGTTGTGTATTGCTCGCCTTTTTGGGGTACTATCTGGCAATATGCCCAGTTTCTTTACACAACCAACATTCATTTCTTCTCTCAGAGAAATCTTTTCTCTGAAACCTGGGGCTAACTGGTTTTGGTGGAGGCAGTGGGGTTTTAGCTGCCCTGAAGGTGCACTTTTCCCTTTCTGCACTGCCACGCCCGCCCCATTCTCTCTCAGAGCAGGTCTGCTCTTGGCATAGTGGTCCGAGAGTTCAGCAGCCTCTTGCACTGTTTTGGGATCTCTGTCCTCTAGCCAGGTTTTTAGCTCTGCTGGGCACACCCAGAAAAACTGTTCTAATAAAATCACATTTTCAATTTTATCAAGAGTTTGCCTCAATTCCTTCCCACCAACATTTTAAAAACTGACGTCGTTTCGTGGCTAGTTCCTCACAGCTCGTATCAGGGCTTCTCCCGAGCTTACGGAATTTAGCTCTGTATGATGCAGCAGTTAATTCAAACTTTTTTAACAGTGCAGCTTTTAGTTTGCTGTAATTATTACTGTTCTCATTCTCTATTTGACCCAGTGCATCCCAAGCTTTCCCGGTAAGTGGCGGGGATAGCTGGAAGCTCCAGGACTCTCTAGGAATTTTAGCCTGAATACAAACTTCTTCAAAAGAATTTAAAAAGGAATCCATATCCTCCCCCTCTTTAAACTCGGCTATTAATTTGGAATTCAATTTGTAACCCAGTCCTGCAGTCCCAGTTAAACCCAAGCCACTTACCTGCTCTGGTGCCGCTGGTTGGAGTCATAGCTTCTCCAGTTCGTGTTGCTTCTGATGCTCCTCTCTCTTCTCCTCTGTCTCATGGTGTTCTTGCTCTACTTCTCTTCTGCAGCTTGCTGGCGCTCACGGTCTGCCTCCCTCCATTCTCGCTCTGCCTCACGGTCCACCTCTCGCTTCTCTCGCTCCCTCTTCTCCTGGAACTCCAGCTCCATCCTGCGCAACTCATTTTGCAGCCTGAGTACTTCTGGGTTCAGAATACTGGTGACCTTCCCCTGCTGCTGTGGTCCTTCACTGACAGTGGCCCTATTGCCCTCCTCATCGGATCTGGACTCTGCACTGGCCGCTAGCCCTGCCACAATCGAGGTCTGTTCCATTCCAGTCACGGTCTGTGACTCGCTGCTCTGGGTATCTGCTACCATCAGGGTATATATGAGGCTCTGCTTTAGGGCTGTCACCTCAAACGGGACTCCTCTGTCCCCGCACAACTGCTTTAAGTAATCTACAGTGTGCCTGCTGTAGTCGGAAGCCATATTTCCTCCCTCACTACTGCTACTCTCACTTGCACTTTAGAAAAAATAAATAAATAAAACGGGTAGGAACCTGACCGTATGCCAAGTGGGATAGTTCTGTTTCCTTATTAAAATAAAACTCTGCCTTTTTCTTTCCTTGCAAGTGAGCTTATGGTCTCAAGCTGACACAGAACAATACAAGCTTGTGATACCAAAATGATCCACACCGCTGCCAACCAATCTGTCACAAACCCACTCAGCAGGTCAGGCCCTCTACTCCCAAAGTGCCAACCTCCGAGCACAGACTTGTGAACAGTTAACAGAACAAGGTAACCCTCTTGTTTGTTTCATGAGTTCAGATCAACCTTTGGTCTCGAGTCTTGGAGGGATTCAAACTGTTAACCTCTTGCTAGCATACCCAATGCACAGGCTCAGATATTTCTGTCTTCCGGGGGCCAGATATCTTTGCCTACGGGCATCTAACCAGGTGTACAGCAATGAACACTTAAAAACTGTAATAAAAGACCTCAGATTTAAAACGCTCACCTTTTTCCCAGTTTGGAATCACCATTCAAGCTTATGCTCAGTGTCTGCTTTAACCATATATACTCCCCTCACAAAAGAAAGGAATCAAAGACTGACCAAGTAAGCTCTAAAAATAGAGTTTTACTACAATAGATAAAAAAAATATGTAACACATAAAATACAGAACTATTATATCACAAGACATACAAATCACTTAAACCAAACAAGTTTTAACAGTGCAATTCCTACAACAATATTTAGATTTCTCTCTCTCTCTCTCTAAATACCTGCTTAAAAGTGCTCACAGATGTTTCTTTGTCAGAGTCTAGATAAAAGTGTGACTGTGTAGTAAAACAGAATATTCCTTAAAGCAAACTGTATTTGCCATCCCCTTTGTGTGAGGTCACCTAGCCCCTCCTCTGTCAGAATATATAAAAAAATATATCTATATAAAAACAGGATGTCCTTTTCCAAGTATTAAATTCTGCAACCTCAGCATACTCATGTTCTTGTTCAAATGACATTTCTTTTTGATCTTATGATGAGCTTCCCCCTCCCAGGACATCAAAGCCTCTTTTATGACTTTGCACCAATATATCACAACGTGCTTTTCTTCCTCTAAGCGTTATAAAACTTTAGGATTTCCCTCCTAGCAACTACAGCTATAATTAACTTAAAAATAGGAGATCCTTGATTAAGGCCTGGTCTATAATTAGCTTCAGGCCTTCTAGGTAACATCTGGTCTCTAAAACCTGTGTGTGTGTGTGTGTGTGTGTGTGTGTGTGTGTGTGTATGATCTCATGCTGTTTCAGCATTTCTCATGGAAACAGTTCATACACATTTTATTTTAAAAAATGATCATACAGCACTCAGAACTGGCTGTCCACTCACAATTTCTACCAAGGGTATATTTCTGGCAGCAGCCAGAGAAGCAGCTGTACCCCTAGTCGAGTGAGCCCTCATGCCTAAAGGGGGTGCTTTGCCCAACTTGTCATAGCAGAATTGTATACAAGAGACAATCCACCTGGCAATAGTTCTTTCAGTAGCAGGCTTACCTTTTCCCACTTCACCATAAATGAGAAATAATTGAAGACAGTCATTTCTGTGTGCCTTAGTATGCTCTATGCAGTAGCTAAGTGTCCTTTTAACATCCAAACTGTGTAATCTTCTTTCTCCTGTAGAAGAATGATCAGTGAAAAACACAGGTAGAGACATAGATTGGTTCAGATGAAAATCTGATACCACTTTAGGTAAGAACTTCCTATTTGTTTAAAGGACCGCCTTATCTCTATGGAAGGAGATAAAGTTAGGTTCAGCTGACGGCCTGTAATTCACTAATCCGCCTGGCAGAAGTGATAGCTACCAGGAATACAGTTTTCCAGGTCAATCACTTAAGCTCAGCCGAAGCCAGAGGTTCAAAGGGTGGCTGCATAAGCTGAGCAATGCAGACATTCAGATCCCAAGCCGGAGTAGGCACTCTAAAGGGAACCAGACTTTTGAAGAACTTACTGAAAACAGGATGAGATGCCAGGGAAGGGCCCTTCCCTGCTGAAAGGAATGCAGACACAGCTGCTAGGTGAACCTTCAGAGTTGCAGGCCTAAGGCCTAGGCCATTAAGGTGAACCAGATAATCTACAGTTGTAGCAATGTCCACAGTATCTTGCAGAATGCCTTTCTGAGAACACCAAATACTGAATCTTTTCCAGTTGGAATTGTAAGTTTTTCTGGTAGAAGGTTTCCTGGAGACCTTGAGAATATCCAGAACTCCCTGAGAAAGATGCAGGCCTGCATATTCTAACTCTTCAAAAGCCAGGCCTTGAAATTGAGAGACTGGAGATTGGAGTACCAAATTCTCCCCTGAGAGGAAGTTAGGAGATTGTGTCTCTTGGGAAGAGACAGGGGGAGCAACACTGCCAGGGACAACAGCAGAGGGTACCAAGGTTGTCTGGCCCAGTCTGGAGCCACCAGTATCACTGTACAGGGTTAAGACTTGATCTTGACTAGAACTCTGAACAACAGAGGGAATGAAGGAAAGGCATAGAGAAACCTGCCCTTCTCATCCAATATGAGAGCATCCAGTGGAACAGTCCCTAGGACTGGAGGTCTGCAGCAGAACTGGGGAGTTGGTGATTGTCCAGGGCTGCAAAGAGATCTAGCTCTGGAGTGCCCCGTCTGGTGAAGATTACTTTCAGGATGAGAGGATCCAGGGACCATTCGTGATGGCCCTGGGAGATTCTACTCAAAGCATCTGCTAGCACATGTCCTTCCCTGGGAGATGGACTGCTGTCAGGGAAGCCTGAAGGGAGTAGGCTACAGACCACAATTTCATGGCCTCTGTGCACAAGGCCGTGGACTGAGTATCCCTTGCTTGTTGATGTACCACATTGTGGTGTTGTCGTCTGTCCTGACCTGCACCACCTTGTCTCTGACTGAGTCCGAGAAAGCCTGAAGGGCTAGGAAAACTGCCCTGAGTTCCAGGAGATTGATATGAATAAGAGACTCTTGTGGAGACCAAACACCCTGAGCTATGAGGGCTCCCAAATGGGCTCCCCAGCCTAGGAGAGAAGCATCTGTGGTTAGACCACTGAGGGAGCGTGACTGAGGAATGGGACCCCTTGTCTGAGATTGTCCTGATCCAGCCACCACTGGAGAGCTTGGACCAGAGTCAGAGTCACTGGAACCAATTTGGTGACAGAGTATCTTTTCTGAGACCAAAAGGACCTTAGGTGGAACTGAATGTCCCTCATCTGAAACCTGGCTCCTTGGACCACCGCAGTGGAAGCTGCCATGTGGCCTAGGAGCTCACGAAAGTGTCTTGCTGGATGAGAGACCAGAGGTCAAAATGAGGAAGTGAGATCTGTAAGGGCCCTTACCCTTGCTAGTGGGAGGAAGGCCTTTGCCTGAACAGTATCTAACTCTATTACTATGAAAGTCACAAGTTGTACTGGTTCAAGAACTGACTTTGCAAGACTGAGGAGGAACCCCAGAGAACTGAGCAGGTTCTGAGTGGTTTTCAGAGCTGACTTGACCTGGTCGGAGGACTGACCCACAATGAGCCAGTCGTCCAGGTAGGGGAAGACAGATATACCCTGCCTTCTGAGGAAGGCAACTACTACTGCAAGGTACTTTGTAAACACTCTTGGAGCTGATGATAGGCCGAAGGGCATGGCCCTGAACTGATAATGGCCTGAAGGCAACTCGAACCTGAAGTACTTTCTGTGGGAGCACCTGATAGGAATGTGAAAATAGGCATCCTTGAGGTCCAGGGATGCTAGCCAATCCCCTGGCCTTAGAGAGGGAAGAATTATTCCCAGAGTCACCATTTCGAATTTTGGTTTTGTGATGTGTTTGTTCAAATACCTTAAGTCTAGGATAGGTTGCCACTTCCCTGCCTTTTTCAGGGTAAGGAAATATCTGGAGTACAGACCTTTGCCCCTGTGTTGAGTAGGAACTTTCTCTACAGCTCTGACAGCCAGTAAAGAAGAAACCTCTGCTTCTAGAGCAATGGTTTCTGAGATGGTTGCAGGTGGAAAGGACCTGACCCTCATTTTTGGAAACCTTTTGAAACTGAGGGCCAGTCCCCGGCTTACTACCTCCAGGACCCACTTTTCTGAGGTAACAGCCTTCCAGGCCTGGAAGTAGTAAGCCAGCCTGCCTCCTACTGGAATAGGGGAGTCGGCCCGGGCTGACACATCAGGGTGTTTGTTTGGCAGGAGCCTTAGACTGGGAAGATGATGCAGCCCTGCTCACCCCCCCTCCTACCTCTCCCTCAAAAGAACCCCCTCTGTGAAAAGAAGAGGAAGTCTGGGCTTGGTAAAAAGGCCTGTGAAAGGGCCTGCCCCCTAGACTGCTGCTTCTGAGGAGTGGCCTGCCTTTCTTTGGCCTGTGCACTCCTGTATGTGGTCCTATACTTATCCATTTTCTTCATGTAAGCCTCTGTCTGCTCCTCAAACAGAGAGTTACCCACCACAGGGAAATCCATGGCCTTAGCCTGGGTATCCTGGAAAAGGCTAGTACATCTGAGCCAAGCATGTCTCCTGAGAGACACAGATGTAGCCATGACTCTTGATGCCACATCACTGGAGTCCACAGCAGCATGGAATTGTACCTTGGATGCCTCAATTCCATCAGCAGCCACCTCCTCCAGCTCTTTGGCCAGCTGGGGGGAGGCCTGTTTAGCCAGTTCCAGAACCGTATTCCACCTGGACTTCTGGTACCTGGCTATGTAGGCTATATAATTAGCCTGCCTGAGTCTCAAGTAGGATGCCAAATATTGTTTTTTGGCCATGGCATCCACCTTCCTGGAGTCTTTGTCTGGGGTGTGTGTGAAACCAAAGGAATGTTAGCCCTGTCACAGGCTGCAGCCTGCACTACCCCAACATGGCTGCAATGACTATATAAAAACTCCGTACCTGAGCCTGATAACATATACCTCCTGTCCATTCTCTTATCTACAGGAGATAAGGAGTTAGGTGTTTGTAATATCTTTTTCGCCTGTTTCCCCAAGAATTTATGAAGAGGGATATACAATCTTTTGGACTCTGGGATGTCCATCATCTCAACAAAATCAGGCTCTTCTTCCTCCTCAGCAGCTTGTACCATTGGGAGCTGGAGGGTTTCAGCCACTTTCTTGTAAAACAAATAGTGAGAAGGGGACTCAGAAAGCCTGGGAGAGGAGACATTGGAAGGCCTGTCTGGGGAGATGTCTGGTTCAATAGGCACATCCAGGCCTTCAAGATCATTATCACCATCATCATCGGCATGATACTCTTTGTCTCCCTCCCACTTCACATCATAATAAGCATCCGGATCGTAATCTGGTGGAGTCAGATCCGACCGAACCGATCGCCTAACCGACGGCGCTGGTTCGGACGGAACCGGGCAAAGCGACTGAACTATACTGATCACTTTGGCTATTTCGTCAGCGGCTGGAGTGTGTGGTGCTGGATCCGAACCAGCTGACTTCTTTCTCCTTTTTGCTGGAACCAACCCCTCGGAATCGGATCTCCTTTTACCCGAGGAGGTATCGCCCAGGTCAGTGGGCACCTCCTCCAGTTCGGCCGCAAAAAAACGGACTGGCCATCTGGATCAGCGGACTTCTCGGCCTCTCTTTCCTTCAGCCTACTCAACCTTTTTTCTAGAGTGGCTTTAGGAAAATTTTTACAAAACTGGCAGTCTGTTTTGAGGTGGTCAAACCCCAGACAATAAACACAGATGAGGTGGGGGTCAGCCTTGGCAATGGCCTCCCCACACTCAGAACAGTGTTGAAACCCAGTGGGACTGTTTTTTCCCTTGGGTTTCTCAGACATAGCCACACTAACAAATTACCCTTTACAGCTTTCAAACCAGGTAATATTCCCCTATCGGTTACCAACCGTGTTACGGGCTGTGGAAAAAAAACAGAAAAAGTCATTTTTTTTTTAAAACCGATAGGAACCGGAACACCACTATTAAATCCCAGAAAATGCAAACACAAACAAAAGGTCTATTTCCAACAGGACCGACTGATTGGAAACTGAAGAAAAAACAATTTCCACAGAAAAATTTCACTACCTATCTACAACACTACCTGTACCGTAGATAGAGACTTGAATACCGAAAAAATTATAAATCGGTTGAACAACCGAACTCTTTTTGAAACTTTACCGAAACAAGCGAAGGAGAACTCTCCGGAGCGACCTCACAGTTAGGCGGAGTAAAGAATCTGACAGTTATACTGATAAGTACCAGAGACAGAGGTTTGAAAACTAAGTTTGAGCTCAACGTTCTATGTGTCTGCATAGAGTTCACCCTTTCCTCTTCGGGGCAGTTCAAGTGCTGGGGCTAACTGCATATTGTCAGAATACAGCAAGACTTCATGTTGTTTGAACCTCCCAATTTTACAAAACTTGGTAGTCAAACATGCAATTGCACAGATCAAAGTCTGTTAGTGTGTGTGTGTGTCTCTCTCTCTCGGATGGTGGATGCTAAACAGAGTTTACCTCAGCCAGTGGAAACCATGAATTACCTTAGAAAAATGACATCACAGTTACAACTGTTGAGTACACAAATAGCTTTTTACATAACAGAAAGCAAAAAGAAGCATTACAGGATATATATATATTCAACACAAGAGAATAACACTGATACAGGAAAAGTAAGCAAATGTTTTTAAATAACAGATGGCAAAAGAAAAAGGCTATTATTGAGATATGCTAGTATCAAACTTACCCTTTCCCTATCCTTTCAAGAGACACTGGACCCTATGCTATCCGCCAGCTCCCATGGACATAGCTAAAAGGGTAGGCCCCATGCTTATGTTTCTCCCCCCAGCTCCAACAGTGACTCCCCGCTCACTGTCTTTCAGCATCTTATATTCTCTCTTGAGAATAGGCAATTTCCATTCCCCCTTTAAATGCACCAACCGTCTACCGTGTATGTATTTAATTGTCCCAATCAGATTGAACACCTATCAGTGACCAGTTACATTCCTTTTTAACCTTAAGTTTATATTTGAGTGAGCCAATCCCTTTAAACTGCAAGTCTGTGTGGATGTGTCCACTCCCTTGGTCCCTGTCTCTGACATTTATGGCTTAGCTCTTATCTAGATGCTAGTGGACAGTAAAATCCCAGCCTGTTTGTTTTTTTCAGACTGCTAAAAAAATGTCAGCTGGAGAATCCAAACCATTGACTCCTTCCTTCCCATTTCTGTCACAAGGTACTACCTATGCCATTAAAAAATGGTTGTGCAAAACACACACACAGGCAGGCACGCACACATATACTGAATCATTAATAGTCCAGACATTGCCAAACAGGGCTTTGAATCAGCTAATTCAAAAGGCATCTCAAACTGAGAGTGTGTTGCTGTTACTGAACACTAGCTCACCAGCCTTCAGCCCCACAATCTGCAGCCAGGCTTTGCGGACAGTACATGGATTCTTACCCAAGTCATTGATACGGTATGTGGGTTGCATATTTTGGCTTTTTTTTTTTTTTTTGGTTAAGGTGTAAGCTGATTTACATTACAATTCCTGTACTTGCAAAGACAAGCAATGCAAATTCTCCTCTGTACACTATATGTAATGCACAAGATAGCTGGTTTGAAACAGGTACAGAAATATACATAGTCAGTGCACCATTCGAATGAATTGTTTTAGAAAGAAAGGGCTACAGTGAGCACAACATCGATTTCCAAGATGAACTCACACTGTCCAACTTCTATAGCACATGAGAATGTCGGCGGAGGGACAATTTCTTCAGAAAGAAATCAATATGCACTAAGTTGTAGTTTGTCTTAAGTTATGAACTCCATCCCAAACCAGACAGGATTACTGGGATGTTATAATTTAGCTCCCCTAATACAGTACAGTTTCCAAATCAACACAACAGTAGAAAGCTTAGCAGTGAGGAACCTTACCTGAGAAGAGAGCATCCCCGGATCAGATTCTGACAGGTCAGCAGTACACGAACGGATCTGGAGCAGTAGCATCAGCAGAAGGTCAGGGCTGACGACGGACAATGCGGGCTCCGGTCCCACAGGCAGAATTTCAGGGAGTAAAGCAGCAGCAGTAGGATTTAGCAGTCCTAAGCCACTTCTTATACACCTCAGGACTGCTTAGCACGCTGGTGGGAATAAAAAAAAAAAAACATTCCGCATGCAAGACTCAATATGGATTGGTCCAGTCTTCAGTGTCCATGCTGTGTGCATGTGAAACACACAGGAGTGGAGTACTGGACCAATCCATGACAGAACTCCAGGTTGTAAATCTGGGCTCTTATCATCTTGAGCCCAGAAGACTGACACTGACTGGTGCCAACCCCTGCTTCATTTTACAACTGGTCGTGCAGCTGGTATGTGTCTTCCCCCGTGTAAGTGTCTGTTGCTTCTCTTTTAATGCGGGGGAAGATTAAGACACATACAAGGCAGCCAGCGTTTGCATTCCTTTAACTTTAACTTTTAAAAAGGCTGCCGATGATTAGTAGCGCGAGCAGGGTGGCGTATGCCCCATGCATGAAAGGGGGTGGCGCACGTCTGTGTGCCACTGCCTGAATCCGCCACTGCTAGTTAGCTTATATCTTACTTCTGGGCCTCAGGCACTGTTTACTAAACAACTATATGCGAAGATAGTGGAACTCCAGGAGGGACTCTTCTTTTAGCAGGAGGATTTTAATTTTATTCTCTCCACCAGGGATACAACTCATACGCAGCCTCTAAGATACATCCCCACACACAAACTGCCACTTGAGAGGTGGCATGGGTGGACATTTGGCAGTGCCGTTATCCCTATGACAGGGTTTACACCCACTATTCCGCCCTGCACAAAGTTTATACATGTACTGCCTGTATACTAGTAGCAGCAGAATAAGTTCATTTAATCCACAGGTGCATGATCTCTCCTATGTAACTGTCAGATCATGCTCCTCTGACAGTGGAGTTGGCTTTAAATACCCAGATACTTTATGGAAAGTTAACAATTTCCTCTTAAACATCACTGATTTTAAGGTTTTCATCCAGAAGTGTATAACACAGATTATTCACGACAATGATAAAGAAAATGTAAGCCCACCTATTCTATGGGACACTTTAAAAGTAGTCCTGCAAGAAGATATTCTTACGTATGCTGTCAAGCTTAAAAAACAGAGGGAACAAAAATTGCAGTCCCTATAGGTGGAGCTGCAAGCCCTCCAGAGATGTCATATGGAAGAGGACCATACGGTTCTGTCACAACTTACCAAATTAGACATTGAATTCAACAAATTCTGGATTTAAAAACCTGAAATAGCCCTTTGCTTGCTTTCTTCAACAGCGCTATTATAAAGGGGGATCTCATGCATCAAAAATGTTAGCAAACAGGCTGCGACAGAAATTCACCCTCTATGGTTATTCATATTAGAAACCCTATCACTAAAAACCATGAAAACACTCCAGAGGGGATCTTGCAAACTTCTGTGGACTATTATAGGTTGTTGTGTACAGCACATACCAATCCCTCTCCAACAGAAATCTCTGCTTATTTCAAGTCCGTACACCTCCCATCCATATCTGAGGCCCAGCAACAAATATTAATAGCTGTGACTTCTGCTGAAATTCAATCAGGCCATAAAGAATTAAAAAATAATAAATGCCTGGGCCCTAATGGGTATACAGGAGATTTTTATAAGATGTTCCAGGACTCCCTTACACCTTTGTTACTGCAGGTCAGTGGGGGACTTACTGAGGGTAACCCTATTCCACCAACCTAGCAAAAAGCCATGATTTTGGCTGTTTTGAAGCTGGGGAAAAATGGGGGTTGCTGCACTTCCTATTGTCCCATCTTCTCTGTCCTCAGTATAGACTACAAAATATTTGCCACCATTATGAGTAAATGACTGGAGCCTATGTTGCCTCTTCTTACTGATGAAGACCAAACTAGTTTTGTCTCTTCACAACAGACTCAGGATAATATAAAAAAAAATACGTATTTTGCACCGTGCTGCCCGACTGGGGGCCCCTTTCCTTTTATTAAGTTTGGATGCAGAGTAGGCCTTCAAGCAGGTGCCATGGCCCTTTTTGTTTCAGGCTTTGAGGCAGTTTGGGATTCCAGATGAATTTGTGTCCTAGGTGGAGGCCATCTACCATCAACCTATGGCGTATGTTAAAATCAATGGTCGTTTGTCCACCCCCTTCCCTCTTTGTGGGGAAACATGTCAGGGCTATCCTGTTTCTCCTATTAATTGCACTCTATCTTGAGCAACTAGCACAAAAAATTAGACAAACACTGGCAATTACGGGCATACGCCTGGGGGACAGGGAGTAGGAACTGGCTCTTCATGGATGATCTTCTTATTTATTTAACAGATGCTGAAGAAAGTGCACCCCACCCCCACCCCTAGGATACTCTGCACCACTTTGGAGAACTAGCAGGCTACAGCCTGAACACACAAAGACAAGAGGTTTTGCAAGTAAACTATACCCCCACTGATAATATTAGAGAATGTTTTCAATTTTGGTGGGGTCTTTCTACCTTCTGCTATTTAGGGGTATTTATAACATGGGACTTTGATACGGTCCTCCTTTCTAATTATGGCCAAATTTCTCAGCACTTAGCTAAGGAGACAGAGATATGGTCACATCTCCCGCTCCCCTTATTCAGCGAGTGTCTGTATGAACTTGCTTCCCAAGATTTTATATCTGGTGCAGACTAAACTAACTACCCTTCCACTACATTACTTCTGTACTTAGAACAAATTAATCTCTTGCTATTTGTGTGTGTGTGTGTGTGTGTGTGTGTGTGTGTGTGTGTGTGTGCGCGGCCCAGGATTCATTTAAATACCCTCCTGCTCCCTAAATCGCAGGAAGGCCTACCCCTACCAATCCCTACCAAACTTGTTACTTTACCATTCAGCAGCTCAAATACCCACTATTTTGTACTGGCTCCACCCTTCATCATGAGCCTACTGAAAATCCTTAGAGCTGACTGGGGGACAATTATCGGATAGTCCTAGAGTTTTGTTTCAACCTTCTCTGGAGTTTTCTCCAGTACAAATTCACAGTCCTTATACTAAATCTACTCTGGGTCAGTGGAGTCAGCTCCTTAACCATAAAAGCTTTCCCACAGTAAGTTTCTTTTACTCTCACGCATGGATATGGCTAATTTTCCACCAGCTGTTCTGGATGCAGGGTTCCAGGTTTGAGCAGGGGCAGGTCTACGCTTTGTTTTTCAGTTTCTCCAAGGGCGGGTGGTTCGATCCTTTGAAGATCTTAAATTGCCTTTTATTTTGCCTAACCTTCAGTTTTTCTTATATTTTCAAGCCTGTGATTATATCCAATCATATTTCAAGGTGTGGCCCTGGGATGCTGAGACCCCAACCCCCTCCTCTTACCCAGCTGATTATAGCTGTGCTGCAGGGACAGGACGATGCTAGCCACTTTATATCACAGGTGTATCATGTCCTAATAGAACAGCAGAAACACAATATTCTTTATGTTAGACGGGTGGGAGAGGGATTTAGACTCCCCAATCTCAGACCAGCAATGGACCCACTGTTTACATAATATATGCAGGGTAGCGTCCTCTTACATCTGGAAAGAGTATTCGTGGAAAACGGTTATTCATTTTTTTACTACCCTAGATAAGCAAGTTAAATATATGGCGAATTGAGGTTCCAAGTGCTGGCAGCGGTAGGGAGAGCCGTGGGCAATGCATAGCCACAATTTCTGGTCTTGACTAACCCAGCCCAGCAGCCCTTCCTTGAGGGCCTCCAACACAAATTACAGGAGTTCTTTGGGGAGAACCTGAGACTAATCAGTCATATGGTGTTATTTCTTAATGCCCCTGAAGAGTGTAGACAGTTAATGTCCAGAAAATTATTTAACCTCACTATGGTGGTTGCTAAAAAGGCAATCAC
This sequence comes from Neoceratodus forsteri, assembly GCA_016271365.2. Lineage (NCBI taxonomy): Eukaryota > Metazoa > Chordata > Ceratodontiformes > Ceratodontidae > Neoceratodus > Neoceratodus forsteri. Next base: position 213,274,328 of record JADMNL010000027.1, read on the forward strand.
TAAACAGTGCCTAACACCAAATTCCCCTACCATATCAACATGGAGAGAATTGATGATCAATTAAGCAATAAGGCATGCCCAGGGGTTAGATTAACAGTCTGTTAATCACCCCCCCAGAGGTGTAATGTGGCACGAGGCACAGTCGAGTGCCATATTGCCCCTAGGGGGTGATTAACTTGACTGTCAATCTCTCACAAAAGCCTGTATCATCTGGGACACCTGAGAACACTAAATCAAGGAATTACAGCCTGCTTCTGTGTGGATCAGCAGTGTTTGTTCTTGAACCTGGAGCTGGGATTCATCATACTGTGACATCAGTTTTCTACCAGTGTTAGTGTCTCTCTGAACAGATCAGCTGTCCCTGTGTCTGAGAGAGGGGAAGATCTAAGGCCCTGTCCACACTGCACCGCTCAGACCCTGTAATGGATAGAAACTGTTACAACCGGGGAGCAGTGCAGTGTGTCCACACTGCCGCGGTGTCCGTTACGGGACCGGCACTGCTGGTCCACACTTCGGGAGCCGGGCGACTGTTACCGTGGCACCTGATCCACAATGCAGCTCGCCGCTTTGGGACCCGGTGCCGCAGCGTTCCTGCAGCCGATAGCGTTTCCGAGCGTAACTGGTTTCATAACCATTGTTGAAACCACCTCGCTATGTGGTTTCAACAGCGGTAGTGAAGCCTTCTGTAACATTACAGGTGTAAACGCAAACCGTTGCGGTAACGGTTTGGGCACTCTGTAACGTTACAGAGGCGTAGTGTGGACAGGGCCTAAACTGACTTAGCATTCCTGGTGTAAAGTGATCTCTCTCACAAGAGCCTGTATCATCTGGGGCACCTGAGAACACTAAATCAAGGAATTACAGCCTACTTCTGTGTGGATCAGCAGTATTTGTTCTTGAACCCGGAGCTGGGATTCTACATTATGTGACATCAGTTTTCTACCAGTCTGATTGTTTCTGGAGGTCCAGAGTGGCCCACTCCTTTATACCCATAGCCTGTGACATCATACGGTACCAGCTAACTTCATACAATACTGTTAGCCATCACATTTCAGTACACAACACAGTCACACACCACACCCCGATGTAAATCTTGATACATTATACCACTAAAGTCTATTGACAGTACAGAGCTGTTAAGTAAACAGTAAATAAGAAGGAAAGAAACAAAAAGGGGCCGACAAGGGGGCTGGGAAAGGGGCATCTCTGTTTCTAGCAGGTGGCATGGAAACATCTGCAAAGGAGCTGTGACACTTTGTATGTCTTCCAGAGCTAAATTTCTTCTGTGCAAAGGTACTATGGCATATTTTTCTTTCCAGAGCTATATTTCTGCTGTGCTACGGTACTGGGCATATTTTGTGGGACTGCTCAAAACATCAGAACTAAGATACTGTGCCATTCTTGGAGCAGAACAGTGGTACTGTGGTACAACTGGGACTTCTTTGGTGCTCATAATCCTCAAAAACTAAGGTCCTGTGACATTTATGGGGCTTCTATGGTTATAAATGTTTCTGTGAAACCAGGGGAAAATCATGGGAATTTCTGAAATCTAAAGCTCAAGTACTGTGTTTTAGGGCACCGTTTATAAGTGTATCTCTGGGTCTGGGATCTAAAAAGCTCAAAGCACTGTGTTTTTAGGGTACTGTTTATTTGGTTCTGCTCTACATAGAACTCGGAAGTTGTTTCAGGGCCTGAAATCTAAAGTCACAGGGGCTGGATACTGATATTTCGAATGGGGGGAATTCTCACACTAGGGCCTGAATACTAAAGCTTGTGATAAGCCATCGGGAAAATGTAGGGGTGTACAAACTGGAGGGGTCAACGGAGCAGGGTGGGAGCAGGTCCGAGGCATGGTCCCCAGGCTACAATGCCTGGGGGCATCTTTGGGAAGATGGTGGGGTGTACTGGTTGTGGGTCAGCCGTGGTACTGGATATAGTTTGGAAAGTGGGGGGCTGCATAGTATGTAGGCAGCTTGCGCAGCTGAGGGAGGAGGTGAGATGGCTGAGATGGACGCTAAACTGGGAAAGGAAGAGGAGTATAATGGAAGACAGGAGGGGCTCCACTGAGAGAGCAATAGAGATTAGAGGGGGAGCTGTGGGGGGACAAGGAATGGTTAAAAGGGGAGCTGTAAGGGGACAAGGAGCAAATACAGAAATAGGCAGGGGAGGATGCCATGGGGAGTAGAGGAAAACAAGGGAGTATGGAAGCAGGGTAGGAGGGGTAGAGGATGGCTCTAATGGGGCTACAGGAATCCCAGATAGAGGCGGCAAGGGGCACACGGGAAACCAGAGGGAATGGCAGAAGGCTAAGTGTAGAGGTCCAAAGCCAGCACTGAGATCAAGGGAGGAAGAAGCAAGGGCTGAAGCCCCAGCCAGGTGGATCCAGGCAGTGGGCTTGGAGCAGAAAAACAGATATGCTCCACTAGCATCACTAAATGGGGAGAAAATCAGGAAAGTGGAGTTGAGGAGTATCCAGGGGACATAAGAGAAGCAAGCACAATGGAAGATGAAGGAAAACTGGAAAAGGCGGGGGATGCCCTTTCGGGAAAGAACAAGGAGGGTAGTAAGCATAGGGATAAGGGCGCAGGGGTGAACACACTCCAGAAAGGGGGAGGGGGGAGACAGGGAGCTCAAGTTCAAAAGGACTAGGGCTAGACGGGGCTGGGAAATGGGAAAGTTCTCCGGGGAATTCAAGCAAGGCAGGGCTTGGGTCAAATCAAAGGGGAAGGAAAAAGCTTGCGGATGGTGGGGCAGAGGCGGGCAGCCTAGCAGTAAATGCCTTTGGGAAGCATGGAGCTAGGGGAGCACAGGGGGAAGATAGTACACCGGGAGATGAAACGGGCAAAGGGGATAGTGAGAATAGGGTGGAAAATGAAATGGAAGGGGTTGGGAGAAGGATAGAAGGGAAATGCAAACAGAAGTTGATAGAGAACAGGGTCCTACTTGTTGGGGATTCTATAATAAAAGAAATTAGATGGAGGGGCAAGAGTAGCGCAGGGTTGAGTGTCTGCCAGGCATGACAGCGGCGGAGGTAGTTCACTATATCCCCTCAAGGGGGAAACAGCAGGATGAGAAAACACACCTGATGTTCTACCTGAGAACAAATGACATGGCAGGAAAAAGCCTGTTGGAGGTGCAGACAAGATTTAGAGCACTTGCTAGATACTGCCGCAGTCTGGGGTTCAAATCAGTGGCTTTCTCTGAGGTGTTTCCAGTACCAAAGGCAAGTATTGATAGGAGACTGCAGATTAAGGAGTTCAATGAGTGGCTGGTGGGGTGGTGCAAGTAAATGGGGTATGCGTTAGTAGGGGACTGGGGCTCCACATGGGGGATGAGAGCCTATCTGCTCCAAACAGACTACACCTGAATAGGGATGGTGCAACAGTACTAAAAAGCAAATTAGGAGAGTTCATAGAAGAAACCTACAATTTAAACTAGGTTGGGGGGGGAATCCACACACAAGGCAGGAGAAATGGGGGTTATCAGCCTCCCCCCAGGATAGTGCTAAAATACTGGGCATGAGAGGGAGAAGGGGTAGATGGAGAGAGAACCTGGTGGAAGGGCTTAGCAGCCAGCATCAGGAGCTTAGCAAATAAGATGGTGGACTTGGAGGCCATCATGGGGGATGAAGGACTAGATATAGTAGCTATTAGCGAGATCTGGTGGACAGAGCTGCACACCTGGGAAATCCCTATCCCAGGTTACAGACTGTTCAGAAGGAATAGGAAGGGTAAGAAGGGGGGAGGAGTTGCTTTATACATCAGGGAAGGCATAAGTATAACTGAAGGACAAGAGGAGGATGGGGAGACTGAGCTACTGTGGGTAACGCTAGGCAGGAGGACAGGAGAATCCTTGTGACTGGGGGTGGTATACACGCCACCTAAGCAACGGGAGGAGGGTAATCAACAGTTAAGTCAGGCAGTCATAAGGCTGGCCCTAAAAGGAGAACTACTGCTGGTAGGGGACCCAAACCTCCCAGATGTAGACTGGGAAATCCTGGATGCAGCATCGTCAAGGAGCAGGGAGATACTAGCTGCGCTTCAGGGGGTATTCCTTCAACAGCTAGTCAGGGAGCCAACAAGGGGCAACAACCTGCTGGATGTGGTCCTGACAAATGGGGATAGTGTGGAGGAGGTGCAGATGGGAGAAGCCCTGTGCAACAGCAAGCACAGTACGGTAATGTTCAGGGTCAGGGCAGGGAGGGAGACATATAAAACCAGTACTACAGTCATGGACTTCAGATGCACAGACTTTGACAAGATGAGAAGGATAGTAAGGGAGACAATGGAGGGTACAGAGAATATAGGGGCAGTGGAGGAGTTATGGTAAGCTATTAAGGGAGGCTGCACTGAAAGGTGAAATGTGTATAAAAATGGTTAGGAAGAGCAAAAAGGGGAGGAGACCACTTTGGTTTACAAAGGAGGTTGCAGGAACAGTCAGGGAAAGGAGGAGGACTTTCAGAAAATTTAAGAGGACACTCAGTGAGGAAGATAAGGAAGGGTATAGAGAAAAGAGGAGTATGGAGGGAGAAGGGGAGAAGATCAGAAGGGCAAAAGCAGATACTGAGGGGAAAATAACAAAAAAGGCCAAAACGGGGGATATAATCTTTTTCAGATATGTGAGGGAGAGAAGAAGGGCAAGGCATGGGATTACTAGGCTGAGGGAGAAATAAAACTGGAAAGGGACTGCAAAAAAGCAGAGTTATTAAATAAGTACTTTAGCTCGGTATTCACGGAGGAGGAGGATGGTAGGAGACCCGAGTTAAAGCCAAAGGGGAATAAAGGGAAAATGGGTGGATCTGAGCCCATTCACTGTGTATAGAGCTAGGGCAAATCTAGATAGATTTGAGGGTGGGCAAGGCAATGGGGCCTGACGGGTTACACCCCAGAGATCAGGGAATTGAAGGAGGAGTTGGCCGCACCCTTGATAAGGCTCTTCAACTTGTCCCAGGATACGGGAGAGTGCAGGAGGACTGGAAGAGGGTAGACGTAGTGCCTTTACACAAGGGAGGTAGTAAGGAGGTGAAGGGGAACCACCAACCAATCAGCCTCACGTCAGTGGTGGGGAAGGTAATGGAGGCACTAATCAAGGAGAGGGTGGTGAATTACCTGGAGGAGAGTGGCTTGCAGAACAGCAGACAGCATGGCTTCATGAAGGAGAAGTCTTGCCAGACAAACCTAATTCAGTTCTTTGATTGGGTGACTCAGGTGATTGACCGGGGGTTGGGGTGGTGGACGTGGCCTATCTGGACTTCAGTAAGGCCTTTGACACCATCCCCCATAGGAGGGGGTGAGCAAGACGGAAAGCCTGGAGTTGGGTGGGAAAATAACAAGCTGGGTGGAGGCCTGACTGTTAGGAAAAACTCAGAGGGTGATGCTCAACGGAGTGCACTTCGGAACAGCGAGGGTGAAGAGTGGAGTGCCACAGGGGTCAGTTTTGGGTCCACTTATCTTCAACATCTACATCAGTGATATTGCTGAGGGTTTGAGGGGGAGGGTGTGCCTATTTGGTGATGATACGAAAATATGCAATAAGGTGGACACCCCGGCAGAGTGGAGTACATGAGGGAGGACTTAAAGACACTTGAAAAATGGTCTGAGACGTGGCAGCTGAAATTTAATGCCAAGAAGTACGCTATGATGTACTTGGGGAGTAGGAACAGAAGAGCAGGGTACACCCTAGGTGGGGAGGAAATTAAAGTAACAGAACAGGAGAGGGATCTGGGGATCATAGTCTCCTGGAACCTTAAGGTAGGAATCCAATTTAGCAGGGCAGCAGGAAGGACCAATGGAATGCTGGCATGCATAGGCAGGGGCATTACTAGCAGAAAAAGGAGGTAATAATGCTCCTTTACAAAGCCATGGTGAGGCTGCACCTAGAGTATGGGGTTCAGTTCTGGAAGCCTCATCTACACAAGGATACAGGTGCACTGGAGAGGGTTCAGAGAAGGGCAACCAACATGGTGCACTGTATGCAGGGAAAGCCATACAAGCAGAGGTGTAAGGAGCTGGATCTGTACACGCTAGAAACATGGAGGGAAAGGGGAGACATGATTGAAACTTTTAAATATGTAAAGGGGCTCAAAGTGGGAGAATAGTGTTTACTTAAGGGGAAGGAGGGGGCTAAAACTAGAGGGCATAGCCTCAGACTGCAATGAAAAAGATACAGGGGCAATGTAAGAGAGAATTTCTTCACAGAGAGTGTTGTGAACCCCTGGAACAGACACCAGATGGAGTGGTGGGGGCTAAATCGGTGGATGAATTCAAGAGGGCATGGGACAAACATATGGGGCTGAGTATCGGGGGAAAGGTAGGGGCTGGCAGGAAGGGGGAGATGTATGGGGAAAAGAAAGGCAGACTAGATGGGCCGGTATGGTCCTTTTCTGCAGTCAAGCTTCTATGATTCTGTTTTTAGAACCATATTTAAAATTATATATATATACATATACACACGTGTGTGTGTGTGTGTGTGTGCTGTAGTGCTAACCTTATCTGGCTTTTAGGAAATGATCAAGTAAGAAAGAATATTCTTTCAGCCTACTGCCATACTTTTTGGGCTGCCAGAAACATGTTTTTGCTGTTCAGCCTCCTTTACTGATCATGTATGTGACCAATACTTCACTGTCCAAGCAGACTTTCACAGCCCTCATCTCTAAAAATATTTATTTGCTGGTTTTTGTTCTTCCTGACTCCTGATACCCTAAACTGACTGGGGTCTAATTAAGAACAGCTCCCAAACCCACAAAGCTGACAGCCATTGTCAGAATTTAATGATGGAAAAACAATGGTGAGTCCTTTAACAGACTCCTCAGATCTTCCCACCAGGAGAAAGACTGACAGAGTGAGGAAAGAATCCAAATGGGCAACTGGAGATGCCCGAGACCAAGAAGACAGAAAGTAGGACTGGAGAGACCTCACGAAGAGGCAAGTCTATGGGACTAGCGCTTTTTTTTCTTTAATTCAAGTTTATTGAACAACACAAGTACAGAACACAGTACAGGTTAGAATAAAGTCTTTAAACAGTCACACATTTCATAGTATAAGATGTATCACTGAACCATTTTACAGATCACAGCAGAGATATAAAAATAGTTAAAAAATCAGGGCATATTCCTCAGAGCAGTTCAAGTAGTGTGGGGAAGAGGCGAGGCAGGTCTCTGATTAAGTGAATCTGGGTCTACAAGTCCAGGCAAAGTAAGGGAGGGCTGCCCAGATCCAGTTTGGAGGGCCTGCTTATGTGGTTGCATCAGGGTCCTGTACACCATGGTATAACATCCACAGAGAACACCTGCCTGTAAAGCTGGGTGCTTGGTTATTTACTTGGTAAGTTACTTCCTCCATGCAGTAGATTTCACTTAGTATGTCCAGCAACTGGTTGTGCGTAGGAGGCAGCGGTTGTAGCCACTGTCTTGTTATGCCTATGTGCGCAGCCACCAAGCAGCACTTGCCATAAACAGAGGGCAGCTTTGACTCTCACCCCATTGGGGGTGAGCCCAAAATAGCTTGCTGTATTGTGAGTGGGACGCCTAGCATGAATAAGTTTGTTAGGGTGACCATAACCTATTCCCAGAAGCCTGTTAGTTTTGGACACAACCAGGAGTGGTGCGCCTTGGTTCCTGTGAACAACCTCCAACAGGCCTGTGAGGCATTCTGTGCCAATTTACCTCGAATTACCAGAGTGTAGAAGAACCCATTCTCACCTTCCAGGTAAACTCTTGCCACAGTGGTGAGATAGTTGTTTTAAACGCAGGCTGGAAGGATGTGGACCAATCTTCACCTGTAAATGCAACCCCATTCTCCCCCACACACACTTTTGTTTGATATTAACTGCATGGTCTACATGCAGCTCCCACAGGGCTTTATAAAAGGGCCAATACCTGTTCAGTGACAATTTCGCTTCCAAGGTTGCCAAAAAGTGCTTAACTAGGGGTGGTTCCTACGCAATTCTACTCTGGGCCTATATATGTGCCCACGTTTTGGAGATACCTAAAGTGGTCCATGTTATTTAAGTTACAAGCCTGTTTGAGGATGATTAAGTCTATTAGCTCCCCACCCCCTTTATGCAGCTGCATGGGTGAGCACAGGCCTCAACAAGCCCATCATCTGTAAAGACAGGCTGGAATGACAGGTCCTAAGCAAGCCACCTAAACGGCCACAAGTTGAGGTTCAAACAAATCTTATTCCATGTTCTGTAGTCCACCGCTAGGGTGGAACGGACTGCCAAGAGTCCAATGTCTGAGTTTCCATGTGACTAACTTTACAGAGGTGGTCTTTAGAGCAAGAGTCTGAAGGCAACAGTAAGCTGAAACCTCCTCCTAGTATCCCAAATGTCGAATATCCCATCGTAGAGTCTCCACTCTGGATTAGGAGAGAAAAAGACCTTTGAAGATCTTCTGAATATAAGCTTGCAGAAGTTCCAGTCTGTGAGCTGCAGTGAGAAAGCTCTTTTCCCTGTTTACTATCCAACCATGCTGTTCCAGAAGATGAAATGTCTTGGTTACAGGGGATCTTGCTTACTGTTCCGATGATGCTCTGATCAAGAGATCATCCAGATATGGATAAACATGATGACCCGCCTATCGGGGGGGGGGGCAACTATCACTATCTGGGCATTCGTAAAGACCGCTGAAGCAGAAATCAAGCCAAAAGAGAGTACTTGGTACTGTATAACCAAGGCTCCTCCTATAATATAGGAGATGGCAGCTTTTCCTTGTAACCACTTATAGCATTTTCAAAGAGATCCAGTGTATGATTAAAATACAGCCAGAAGAGCTTAGGGAGAGCCCTGCAAGCTGCAGGAGAAAGCCAGAAAACCACACATGAATGGGACTGTGGTAATCTGCCGTGTCATGTTAATCTTCCAAGGTACATATTGCAGGTTTACTAGCATTAAGGTACCACCATCTGTTGTAGACTCTGAAGAAGTGGCCCACAGCCATAAAATGTAAGCTTCAGATTGCTCAGCGGATTTTTAAATTTAAAGGGAAATCCTCACCTCTCCTGCAGTGGTGCCACTGGACCTTTAGGTCCCGACTGAGAAAATCGCATTAGGAGATAATTTTTTATTTACTTACTGGCTAGTAATTTGATTTCTTTTCCAGTTGATTCTGTGACCCTCTGCCCACCACATTAATAAACTATCCTTCCCAGAGTCCCCCATGGCCAGCCCTCTGATGATGCAACTGATGGACTGAGATGTGAGGGACGTTTATGCACCAGCAAGTCACTCAGCTAGCATTATTGTAAAGGTGAGCATGATCGACCACGCTAAGCTTAGCGTGATCGGTACCTGTAGAATAAGCCCAATCATGTGCTCCTTCACACTAATGCTAGCCAAAGTGACTTCCTGGCATATAGATGTGGCTCGGTCCATCAGTCTCATCATCAGAGGGCTGACCGCTGGGGACTCTGGGAAGGACAGTTTATTAACATGGCAGGTGGAGGGTCGCAGGATCAACCAGATAAAAAACCAAATTACAAGCCAATAAGTAAATAAAAAAATGTATCTCCTAATGTGTTTTCTTAATCGGGACTTAAAGGTCCAAGCGGCATTATTGCAGGGGATGTGAGGATTCCCCTTTAATAAAGAAACACTAATTTATTTTAAATAGAATGGAATACATATTTATTTTACATGCGTGTCTGGTACCAAAAACACTGATACTGACTGGACAACCTCAGAAATTTTTTTATAACAGTGGCAGACGAAAATATGAAGATAGCTATCCCCAAGATCGATGGAGGTCAGACAGTCCCCTGGTTGCACAGCCCTGATAATGTACTGAAGGGACGCCATCTTGAACCTGGTTTGTCTCACCAACCTGTTCAGAATCTACAAATCTAAGATCAGATGAACCAAGGGTTCGTACTGTAACTCTACTAACTGAAAATCATTCTCTGTTTGCATCTTGTTCTTTGCATTGACTGCTATCTGACTTTTGTATATTTGCACTGATTCTGTATTTTAAGTACTTGTGGATGGATGTAATCTTCCTTGTGTTCATCTTTACTGTCTCCCAGGTCACATCAGGAAACGAGTCCTCTCTAGCTCTGCTTGCTTACGTAAATAACTTCTGTCTTCTTAGGGACTACAAAGTAAATCAAGTAGAATTCCTGTCCCGGGGCAGCTATGGTCCTTATCTGAAGCAGATGGCTCAGAGTCAGATCTAGGCTCTGCTTTTCACTGGGATTCTGAGCACCACAGACTAGAAGAAACCGCCCCTTCAGGGTACACTGGCTTGAGGGACATGTGCCCAGAAATCCTCATTCAGAGACTAAGCCGTACTTGCCGGTTCCTCTGAAGTGTCTGTGAGACAAGGACCCTCTATACTAAAGAACATGAAATCATTTAAGGAACCTCTGCCTCACTAATTTCTGAAGCCACCGAAAGAACACGAAACACCTCTTATACTGAACGTATCCAAAAGACCTTCCTTTGGAAGGTTTACTGAAGGGCTGCTGCCCTTTGGAAACAACAAGAGTCTACATTTTCTGTCTTTGTCTTTTAGAATCTTGTCCAACTCTGGACCAAACAACATATCCTCTGAAAAAAGGAACACAGAATAAATGCAAATTAGAAGACTGGTCTGCAGACCACTGTTGAAATCAGACTCCTCTCATAGCCAAAACAATGGATAAGGAGTACCGGGCAGAAAGTTGAGGGCTATAAATAACTGCATCTCCTAAAAAGGATAGGTAATGGGAAGGCCGGACACCTGGGAGACCTTTGGAAAACTATCTGCAAGAGCTTGGACCCAACTGCATAGAGCCCTAGAAACCAGGTAAGATGTGTACATGAATAATGTTAGACCCAGCCACTGAAAAAGCTCACCTACGGACTGCCTCTATGTTCTCAACATTCCTGTCAGATGTCCCTCCTATAGAGATCGTGGTATGCTTAACTATATTATCCACCGAAACATCCGTGACAGTGGAAATTCTTCATTTTTTTTTTATAGCCTCCTGAAAAGGATAGCATTTTGCCCAAGACGTTGAAAACTAATTTCCCTTCTCAGCATCCAACCACTCCAGGTTGATCACTTGGTTATAATGCCAAAAACTAGGAAAACACTACAGAGTGTTCCCAGAAGTGGAAATTGCTAAGGTCACCAACAGTGGGGCCATCGAATGAACCTCCAAAAGATTTAACGTTCTGCAAGATTTCTTTCTCAATATTTTTATTTTTGTCTGACTATCAGAAGTGAGCCTGGTAAAAAAAATCAGTGGATGCCTGCAAATTGGGTACAGCATCTTTGGCATACTCTAGTACATCTGCACATGACAGTCATGGACACCCTTAGCCTCTGGGGCCCCCTGAGGATGCCTTCGCAGCAGCCGTCGGCTGTCCAACTGATGCAGGGAGCGCACCACTATAGCAGCGCGCTCCCTGCATCAGTAGCATGGCAGGCGCCTGTGAAGGTGGGTGTGCAGAGGGCTGTGCCGCTAGCCATCTGGAGCCATGGCACCGACAGTTCGGCATGAGGCTAGAGTAAAGGGGAGGGGGGATTGTCGGTGCCGCGGGTGGGTGTGGGGTCCACTGGCCACCACTTCCATTGCTGAGGTACCGGGTCAGGTATTTGTGGACCCAGGCATGTCGGGGGGGTTTGTTCTCTAGGTATGGGGTTGGCATTGGTACGGATGACTTGTTACAGGGACAGGGCTTACACGTGATGGGGGGTATGACTGCCAATACGGGGATGGGGCACTAATGTGTTGGGGCAGGGGTCTGCTTATGGCATATGGGGTCAGGGCACATTTGTGACGAGGCGGGGGTCTGCTTATGCACTACCGGGAACGGAACAGGCATGTATGCATACCTACAGGGAATGGGCAGTCTTGTGTTGGGGTTGGGGGGTGCTGTACAATAATAGGGTTGGGGCAGCCGTTGGATGGGTGGAGGGTTGGCAGTGTGGTGGTGGACACAGTGCCACAGGGGCTCAGGCAGGGGGATTCTGGGCATCGGGGCTTGGCGGCGCAGGTCCACGTGCCTGCGCAGGGTGTTATTCACACACCTGGACCCGCGCCCAACCACATATGTAATACACTCACGTCCCAGGATGGGCATCCTACTCCGCCCCTGGCCGCCCTGTGTGGACCTGTGCAGCAGGGGGGGAGGCGCTGCAGATAAGTGGAGACTGTTCGTGAATACTGGCATGTGCGCACCTGTCCACGGGTGTGAAGTTACTGCATGGTGGTACGCACCTTACGCATGTATTTTCGCCCACTGGCACAGGCACCAATAAAAGTAACAATGTTAAAAAGTCAGATGAGGAACACTTCAGCTATACCGCTGCCTCTAGCACACTGGTACAAAAGACTGCCTGAAATGAGACTTTACGTAGAATTTGACGGCAGACAAAAACAGGTTACTCACCTGTAACAGTAGTTCTAGGAGTGGTATATGTTGTTCATCCACACTCTTTGGCATGTCCCTTTCCCCTTTAAATCTGGCCGGAAATCTTTAAGCTGCCTCCTCCCACCCACCCAGGACTGGTTGGTGTCGCTGTAATAGCATCGCTGTTACAATGGTATATGCTATGCAGGACCACCACCTAAGTGAGAGAGTGGTTCAGGCTCCATGCCCATTCAGTCCTTGTCCTCTCATGTGAGACTGCCAACAAAAATGCCAATTTGTGCCAACTGTGTTGGTGGTCTTGTGATGTGGACACTTGCCCACTGGGAACTGAACTGAAACAATCACAACTCATTTCACATAGGCCACTAACAGCCCTGAGGTGATAATGGCTTTTGGCCACTACTGACCTGTGTGGGATTTGAACCAGTGACATAGAGGTGAAAGGCTCAGTAACCCACTACCAATCCATTGAGCCATCCAGTTCCTGTAGGCGTCCGCAGTTTCAGAATACTGTAGGTGTAAGAATTCAGAATGCCATTAGGCTGCAATTTTGGAATGCAGCAAGGACACAATTTCAGACAGCAACAGAGGGACACAATTTTGGAATGTGGCAGGGACTTTAAAATTCAAGGATAGATTTCCTGGGGGTGGACTGCAGCACACACAGCAAATCCTGGTGCTCCATTCAAAAAATGTTCTACTGAACAGGATACCACAGGTGTAAGAAACACTCTCAGTCCACTGTTGTTTTGTTGATTAGTTTTCTTTTTTTTATATTTTCAGGCATCTTGCTTCATCAACAAGAGCAATTAGGCAACTGAAGACTAGAAGCAGGAACCCCCGCACTTTGAGGCTATACACAGCTTCTTCGTTGGGGGGAGGACTCTGAAATTCAAAATTTGTCTGTGTCACAAATGTTTTAAATGTAGCAAACACCATTTCAGAATCTGGCGACACACAGTTATGGAATGCAGCAGCAATGTGTAATTTCATAATGTGTCTGGGATGCATAATTTTGGCATGTGGTGGTGATACTCAGTTTCAGAATGTGCTAGTGATGCTCAATTTCAGACTGTAGTGGTAACATGCAATTTCTCAGTGTGGTGTGGACACAGAATGGGATGCGCAATTTCAGAATATGGTGGAGATGCGCAACTTTGGAATATGACATGGACATGCATTTTTGAAATGTGGTTTGGACGCACAATTCTGAAAGCTATATACAGTGCGGGACTGCCCCTGACATTTATTTGTTTGCTTTTGTTCACCAGGTAAGCACACTAGACAGTCAAGTGCCTATTTTCAGGTGCGACCCAGGAGGATACAAGGTACATACAAAGCATCAAGCATAGTCAAGGTAACATACAGGATCATCCAGCATAACAAGTAGATAGGTAGATAACAGTATGTGGGAATACAGGCATAACAGGTTGTTAGGAAGATTGCAACAAGGTACATAACATACTGCCAGGTATAGCAAACAACATAAATACAGACAATGTCAACAAGGCTAACGATATGTGGTAAGCCACAGGGGACCCCATTCAAGAATAGGTAGGCAGGGTAAGTGCCCAGGGCAATTTTCAGCGCATATTGTGGCACCAAGCTTGCAGGAGTGCCACCCCCTACAGTCGGTTAGGGAAGAGAGTGCCTCAGCTGGAGTCTATATGGCACACAGACAGATGGAGGCCGATTTAAGGAAGTTCCATAGGGAGGCTTTAAAGCAGGGATGGGAGGGAGAAGAGCGAGTTGATGCAGGAAGGGAGTTCCACATCCTGTGCGCGTGGACGGAGAAGGCTCGGTCCCCGGCAAGAGTACGGGTCCTGGGAACCAGGCGGTCATGCGCGGCACTGGATCTTAATTGGTAGGCAGGGGTTCCATGTTTGAGGGGAAGGGCAAGTGCAGAAGGGGTAGCTGTTCTTACTATGTTGTCGATGAAACTGCCAAGTACAAAAGCGTGGTGCTTTTCAGGGGGGAGCCACTCCAGTCATGAGTACAGATCACAGCGATGCATGAGGTGAGGTGCCGAGAGCGCAAAGTGGCATATATTGTTGTATGCAGTGTCCCACTTCGTGAGACCTGATTTCGGGACTGAGGCACAGGATACGACCCATAGCAGAACGTGAGTAGAAGAACCCACCTGGCCAGGGCAACCCATGTGGCTGGGGTGATTTTTGCTCTGTAGGCAAGCCCAAGCAAGGCACTGGCCCTGCCCCTGACCCTGACATCTCATGCATCATAAAAGGGGCAGTCCCCCAGCATCCCTCAACTCTCCCGCCGGACACTCCTGCATAGCGATATTCATTCTAAAGGGAGACCAAGGATTTGCTTCCAAGGGAAGACCAATACATGTTGTTAATGCAAATGAAGATGACCTCCTGAGGGGAAGGTGGGTGGGAAAGTACCTACTGCAAGAGCTGTACTCAAAGATCTACTGTTACGGTAAGTTCTTACGTAATTGTACTATTTTACTTCGAGATACAGCTCTTGCAGCAGGTTACACCATTAGGACTGAGTCCCAAGCAGTGTGCGGAAGCCCCTCAAAATGGGAGGAGGACAGGAGAAGGGTGAAAGAGAACCCCTCATGAACAAGCCCCTGTAGGACGGCAAGGCCAAAGCCAGCTCTGTGTCTGAAGGCAATGTCCAGACTGTAGTGTCTGATGAATGTGTGCACAGTACTCCAAGTAGCTGCTGCACAGATGTTTGAAGCCAAAACATTCCTCAGGGAGGCAAACGAGGCTGCCATTGGTCTGGTGGAATGACCCTTTACCAGTCCCAGTAAGGGCTTATTCTGCTTCTAATAACAAAAAGCAATACAGCTTACCAACCATTTTGAAAGTGTCTGTTTAGACACCAGTGCCCCTAACATCCTGGGGGCAAACGAAACAAACAACTAATCTGACTTTCAGTGCGGTCTGGTTCTAGTCAGATAGTACCCAAGTATCCTGTGCACATCCAAGGTGAGCAAGAGAGCCTCTCCTCTATTGGAATACTCTGAGTAATAAATAGAAAGGTTGATGTCTTGGTTGAGAGCAAGCTCTAACACTACCTTAGGTAAAAACTTAGAACTGGTCTTTAAGGACACCCTGTCCTTATGTAAAATCAAAAACGGCTCTTTGCACATAAGTGCCTGGAGCTTTGAAATCCTTCTGGCAGAAGTAACTGCAACTAAAAATAACGCTTTCCAAGAGAGAAGGCGTAGCTTGCAGTCCACGGCTGGTTCAAAAGGTGGTAGCGTGAGCTGTTCCAAAATAAAGAGAAGGTCCCAAGGGGGGATCAAATCCCTAATCCCGAGGAAGTGCAAAGTAATGCACCTGGGAAACAAAAACCCAGGGGAAGTTGATCTGGAAAAGATGGAAGGGGGAAGCAAGGGAATCTTTTTATTTATTTAAGACTATAGTCTATGAAATCCTAGTTTGGTCAAAGAACCAAATAATGAAAGAAAATAAAATGTTACTACAGAGATATGTTAAACAATCTAACGTGTATAAATCAAATGCCTGTAAATTAACTGCCTATATGAGCTGTATTATGGAACCTCAACAATTAATATGTTGCATAAAATGTGATCATGTATGTGATATTCTACCTCAAAATAAAATAAAAAGCTATATTAAAAAAAAAAAAAAAAAACCCAGGGGAAGATTACACAATGTGGGGGGCGGTACTAACAACAACAAAAATGGAAAGGGACCTGGGGGTATTCATATCAGATAACTTAAAGGTAGGCAAGCAATGTAGAAGGCAGTAAGGAGGGCTGGGGGGATACTGGGATGCATAGGGAGAGGCATCACCAGTAGAAAACAGGACGGTGTTATCCCTCTTTACAGACAGTTGGTGAGATCCCACCTGGAATACTGTGTGCAGTTCTGAGACCTCATCTCCGCAAGGACATATTGTAGATAGGATGGAGGCAGTCCAGAGGAGGACAACTAAAATGGTGCAGGGTCTGCACCAGAAGCCATACAAAGAGAGACTAAAGGAGCTTAATATGTATACCCAAGTGAGGAAAGGAGGAGAGGGAAACATGACAGAAACATTTAAGTACCTCAAGGGAATCAGTAAAGTCCAAGAGGGTAGCATCTTTCAGAAAAAGAGATGTGCAAAAACAAGGGGCACAATTTGAAGATGGGGGGGATGGCTCAGGGGCATTGTAAGGAAGTATTTTTCACAGAGAGGGTAGTGGATGTATCGAATAGCCTTCCTGAGGGGGTGGTGGGGTCAAAAACAGTGGGGGAATTCAAGAATGCATGGGACAGACATAAAGCAATTCTTGTGCAGGCTGTTGGTTAACAAGGATCTGCAGCTTATCCAATAGATAGGGAAATGGGCAGACTGGGTGGGCCAAGTAGTCCTTATCTGCCATCAAATTCTATGTTTCTATGTTGAATGGGCTGCTTCAAATGGAGGATGCCATGCAGAAAGGTGCGTGACAGATCCAGTTGGGCCAAAGATTTGTCTCCTAAAGGTGCATGGGATGCAGATAATGCTGAAAGGTACACCTTGATTGAAGAGTAACTTAGCCCCACATCCGATACGGAAAGGAGGTACTCTAGTACCGAGTTCACTGGGCAAGTTAAGGGGTCCAGGTCACGGGCTGAGGACCAAAGGCAAAAGCTACGCCACTTTATGGCATATGTTGCTCTAGTAGAGGGTTCAGCCACTCTGTTTGAGACTCCATGGTGAGAGATTGCTAAGTCTTCAGGAGCCAGGCGTGCAGGTGTAAGGATCGTAAGTTTGCATGGATCAGAGATTCATTGTCTTGGGACATTAAGTGTGAGCTGAGATGTAGAGGAAATGGGGGAATCGCTCACTAGGTGTTGGAGTAAGGGAAACCATATTTGTCTGGGCCAATATGGGGCCACCAGGATCATGTCTGCTCCCTCCTCTTGCAGCTTGAGAAGAACTCTCTGAATCAGTGGGAAGGGAGGAAAGGCATAAAGGAATTTGCGTGTCCAGGAGGAGGACAACGCGTCTTGTCAGAAAACACCAGGCCATGGATCTAGCAAGCAGAAACTGGGCAGTTTTGCATTTTATGGGGAGGCAAAGAGATCTAGTTCTGGCATTCCCCATTTTGCAAACAGAGTTTCCGCCACTTGCTGCAGAAGCTCCCATTCGTGCGCGCTGGATCTAGACTGGCTGAATAGATCCACTAGCGTGTTCTGTAACATGAACTGCAGACAGGGTGATATTGTGTTCTATTGCATAGTACCATACTCTCATCGCCTCTCGACAGAGTTGGTATGAATGGGTGCCTCCTTGCTTGTTGATGTAGAACATTACTGACATGTTGTCTGTTTGAATCAGTAGATGTTCCGGAAGTAGGTCTGTCTGCAAAGCCTGCAGGGCATAAAGAACGGCCCTCATCTCTAGGACATTTATGTGTAGGGATCCTTCTGTTCCGGACCATAGTCCCTGTGTCTTTTTGTCACTAAGATGGGCACCCCAACCTGGTACTGATGCAGCTGTAGTTAGGATCTGTGAAGATGTGGCTGACAGGAATGAACAACTATGGTGAGGTGTTCCAGAACTAGCCACCATTGTAGCACTCGATAAATTGAAGCAAGGACCGAGACCAGCTGATCGAGGTCATCCTGGTGTTGGTCCCACTGGACTCTGAGCATCCACTGAATGGTTCTCATGTGGAGACGTGACAGGGGAATCGTGGCTACTGCGGCCGCCATATGGCCTAGAAGACGCAGCATGGTCCGTGCCGAGACTTGTTGCTGACCCAAGGTATGTCTGGTTAGACCTCTTGGGCATTCTGCCTTGTCTGGCAAGAAGGCCCTTCCTTTGGCTGTGTCCAGTACGGCGCCAATGAACTTCAGCCTTTGGCATGGAGTGAGAAGCGACTTTGGCAGATTGATAACGACACCCAGAGCGTCAAATATCAAAAAGGTGTCTTGTAGTGCCTGATTTAATCCTGTCCTGGATGAGGAGATAAGAAGTCAATCGTCCAGATAAGGGAAAACATAATGGCCCATCCTTTTGAGGGCCGTGGCTACTACTGCCAAGCACTGGGTGAAGACCCTTTGTGTCGATGACAGGCCAAAAGGCAGGGCTTGAAATTGGTAGTGCTGTCCCCGGAATTCAAACTGCAGAAACCTTCTGTGGTGTTTTGCAATTGGAATGTGGATATAGACATCTTGCATGTCCAATGATGCAAGACAAGCATTCGAGCTTAGCATCGGGATCAGTCCTGGCAAGGTGACCATCCTGAAGCATTTGTATGCCACAAAGGTGCTGAGATCGCTGAGGTCCAGGAAGGAACATAAGTCCCCTGTCTTTTCGGGTACTAGGAAAAAATGGGAATAGTACACTTTCTCTCTTTGAATCCATGGAACCTGCTCTATGGCCTCTTTAGCTAGAAGGGCCTAGATCTCTTCTTGTATCAGTGTGGCATGTTGTTTGGAATACTGTGAAAGGAGGGGTGGTCTGAACGGTGGTTGCCCGGTGAACTTGAAAGAGTGGCCTCTTTGAATCAGCTGAAGAATCCATTGGTCGGATGTGATTTGCTGCCATCCTTCCAGATGTTTTGAAATGCCCCCGACCACCTCTTCCCCTTGGGCCGGAGGGAGAAGAGGGCTCTGCAACGAGTCAGACTGTGGAGGGGCAGGAAAGGTTTGCTTGAGGGGCTTTGGCATTCCTTGCTCCTGCACCTCCTGTTGCTCGAGAGGGGCCTTTTCGATTAAAACCACCTCTCTGCTGTTGTCTGAACCTTGACTGCTGCTCCCATTTTCCGCGAAAAAGGTGCTGCTGTCTCCGAAATGGTTTTGATTTGTACATTGCTTGTACAGAACGGGCCACTTTTCCAGCATCCTGTAATTTTGTTATGATACTTTCAAAATCCTCTCTGAAAAGGACTGAGCCCTTAAAAGGGACGTCTAGGATGCCCGTCTGGACATCTGGTGTGAATCCAGAGACCCTCGATCAACAGTGTCTTCTGAGACATACGCCTGTTGCCATGCTTCTGGCAGCAGAATCTGTAGAATCGTAAGCAGCCCTGAATACCTGTGTGCCCACATCAGAGCCTGTCTGCAAGAGTTTGGCTAACTCTTCTTTTTGTTCTCTGTCTGGTAGGTTTTTGACCAAGTCCAACCCTTGTCCCCACACAGCATTCTGGAATTGAACCATGTGGGTTAAAAAATTTAGTGAGCAGAAAGAACATGTAGCAGACACATATATTTTCCTTCCTAAGGAATCAAGCTGTTTTGATTCTCGGTCCAGAGGCTGAGTGTTCAAGTGCTTTGGCCTTTGGGACCTGTCATGTGTGGCTATAATGACTACTGAATCTGCTACTGGTTGTTCCCCCAGATAAGGGTCTTCTAGTGGGGCCTGATATAGGCGATTGACCTTTTTGGGGACTGCAGAAGAAGTGTAGGGATGCTTCCAAGAAGCCTTAGTCACGTCCTGAAAAGTATCAACCAGTGGTGGAACCACCACTGGTTTAGGATAGTACAGTTACATAAGAACTTACCGTAACAGTAGATCTTCGAGAGGAGCTCTTGCAGCAGGTAATACCATCAGGACTGAAGCCGGCAGGCGTCGGGACCCCACAGAAAATTTGTAGCTAGCAGTCTGAAGCAGGGGACCGTTCCCCTGATGCCATCTCAGTTATCCCGCCAGACACCCGGCTAGAAACCAAACTGAAGAACCGAGCAGGAAGACCCCACCATGTTCTGGTGACATAAAAAACAAATTACAATCCTGGGGGATGGAGGGTGAGAAAGCCACCTGCTGCAAGAGCTCCTCTCAAAGATCTACTGTTATGGTAAGTTCTTACATAACTGTACTATCTGACTTCGAGGGTGGAGTTCTTGCAGTAGGTAATACCATTAGGGCTGAGTCCCAAGCAGTACCCAAGGATAGACCCAGGTCTGAGAGGGTCGAAGGGAAAGATGCTGAAAATAGCTGAAGCTGATAAAATGCACTTAAGAGAGTAGGCCCTGCAAGACTGCTAGTCTGAAACCTGCTCTCCTTCTGGATGCACTGTCCAGGCTGTAATACCTGATGAAAGTGTGGACTTAACTCCATGTAGCTGCACCACAAATATCTGCCAAAGAGACATTTTTGAGTGCTGTAAAGGAAGAGGCCACTGCTCTGGTAGAGTGACCCCTAACTGTTCCTGGAAGTGGTTTGTTATGATGCTGGTAGCAGAAAGTAATACACTGCACCAGCCAACGGGTTAGTGACTGTTTGGAAACAGGAGCCCCTAGCATTTGTTTGGCGAATGAGACGAACAACTGGTCCGACTGTCTGGAG
This sequence comes from Neoceratodus forsteri, assembly GCA_016271365.2. Classification (NCBI taxonomy): domain Eukaryota; kingdom Metazoa; phylum Chordata; order Ceratodontiformes; family Ceratodontidae; genus Neoceratodus; species Neoceratodus forsteri. Next base: position 213,294,944 of record JADMNL010000027.1, read on the forward strand.
GAGTGGTTCCTGTGGATGTAATACCTCAAAATCCTGTGACCGTCCAAGGTGTGCAACAGCGCTTCACCTTGATTGATGAATTCCAGATAATAAACCAGAAGGTTAATGTCCTGATTAAGAGTCAGCACGGACACCACCTTCGGCAAGAACTTAGGATTCCTGCACAGGGTCACCATGTCCCTGTAGAAAACTATGTAAGGTTCCTTACACATCAGGGCCTGGAGCTCAGAAACCCTTCGAGCGGAGGTGATAGCTACCAAAAGGATGGTCTTCCATGAGAGGAACTGTAGCTCACAGGAAGCTGCTGGCTCGAAGGGGGGAAGAATGAGTTTCTCCAGGATGAAAAGTAAGTCCCAAGGAGGAACAATGTCTCTCCTCGGAGGTCTGATATGTAAGACCCCTCTTAGAACCTGTGCCAGTGTTCTATCTCCGAAGGCATCATGATATGCGGAAACCGGACACATGTGCACCTTAATGGACGAATAGCTCAGTCCTAAATCCAGAAGGTGATAGAGATATTCTAGCACATGCCTAGCCGGACAACTCAGGGGATCTAGGGCATGGGTCGTAGCCCAAAGACAGAAGCGTTTCCATTTTAGAGGGTAGGTGGCCCTGGTGGAAGGCTTCCTCGCTGCAACCAAGATCTCAGCCACCCTGCTTGACACTCCTAGCCTCTCTTCCACTAGGACTGCAGGAGCCATGCGTGCATGTGAAGAGTGTGAAGAGCAGGATGGATGAGTGTCCCCTGCTCTTGTGAGAGCAAGTGAGTGGAAAATGGCAACTATACTGGAGGTTCCAGCGACAGTTGCTGGAGCAATGGATACCAGATCTGGTGGGGCCATAAAGGGGCCACCAGAATCATTCTGGCCCCCCTCTGACTACAACTTGAGCAGTACTCTCTGAATGAGGGGAAAAGGAGGGAAGGCATACAGGAACTTCCCTGTCCAAGAGAAGGACAATGCGTCTTGCCAGAAAACACCAGGCTCTGGAGCGAGCAAAAATTTTGCAGTTTGGCATTGCATGGGGACGCAAAGAGGTCCAACTCTGGACAGCCCAAGTGACCGAACAGGTCATCTGCGACTTCTTGGAGCAATTCCCATTTGTGATTCAGAGAGGTATGCGGCTGAGACTGTCGGCGAGAACATTCTGGACCCCTGGCAGATGAACTGCAATGTGATCCAGTCGGTGTTCTACTGCCCAATCCCACAATCTCATGGCCTCTCTGCAAAGGGGGCACGAATGAGTCCCCCCTTGCTTTTTAATATAGAAGACCACTGGAGTGTTTTCTGTCTGCACCAGGAGGACCCGTCGAGAATTGGTCTCTGAAAGCGATAAGCACATTCAGCATGGCTCTCATTTCCAGAACATTTATATGAAGAGAGCTTTCTGTGGCAGACCAAGACCCCCGGGTCCTGTGATCCCCTAAATGAGCCCCCCAACTGGACAGAGAGGAATCTGTGGTTACAGTCTGAAGAGGGTTGGGGCTCCAGAATGGGACCCCTCCCACTAGACTGTCGTGACAAAGCCACCATTCGAGACAGCGGTGTACCGCACAAGAAATCCGGATTCGGAAGATCCAGATCATCCACCTATTGGACCCTGAGATGCCACTGGAGGGTCCGCATATGCAGTCTGGCTAAGGGTACTGTGGCTATGGTAGCTGCCATATGGCCTAGTTGTTGGAGAACAACCTAGGCGGAGGAAGAGGAGGCCTTCTGGAGCCCGCTGGCCAGATCCTGAAGGTGGTCTGCCCTGTCTGGGGCCAGAGAAGCTCTCCCCTGCTCGGTGTCCAGAATAGCCCCTATGAATTGCAGCCTTTGTGTCGGCCAAGGATGTGATTTTGGCCAGTTTACTGTGATCCTCAGGGAGGAAAATAGATCCAGTGTCTCTCATAAGGCGATTAGAGGCTCCTCCTCCTCCTCTGACTGAGCGGAGAGGAGCCAATCATCCAGGTAAGGGTAGACGAAGAGGCCTCTCCTTTGAAGGGCCACTGCTACCACTGCTAGATACTTGGTGAAGACCCTGGGAGTGGATGAAAGGCCCAAGGGGAGTACCCTGAATTGGTTGTGCTCGTACTGGAAGCTGAAGCGCAGAAACCTTCTGTGAGACTTCAGGACTTTGATATGCATGTAGGCATCTTGCATATCTAGGTAGCACAGCCAGTCCCCTTGACAGTGCAAGGGGAAGAGCCCTGTCAGAGTGACCATCCAGAATCTCTGGTATTTTACCGAGAGATTGAGCTGGCTTAAATCCAGAATGGGACGAAGGTCTTCTGTCTTCTTCGAGACAAGGAAGACACAGGAGTAGTAACCATTTCCCCTTCTGGTCCTGTGGGACCCTTTGGATGGCCCATTTTTCTAGGAGCTGTTGGATCTCCGCTTCTAGAAGGAGACTGTGTGCCGGTGGACAACAGGCCGGAGTTGGTGGTGGTGGGGGGATTGTCTGGCAGAACAGAGATGAACTCTATTACGTACCCTTTTCGAATGATGTCCTGAGGCTGGGATTTATACATACGGTGCACGTCGGCCACCGCTTTCCTTGACTCCTGGAGTTGCTTGATCATCTCTTCAACTTCTGGGCCGAACAAAACAGGACCCTGAAATGGAGAATCCAGGCTAGACTCTTGTAAGTCCAGCTGGAAGCCCATGAGCCTAAGCCATGCCTGCCGCCTCATGCAGACCCTTGAGGCGGCTGCTCTGGAGGCCATATCTACGGCATCATAAGAACACCTCAGGGCATGTCTGTCGACGTCTGATCCCGACTGGGCACATGCCAATACTTCCTGCTTCGAGTCGGAGTCTGGCATAGAGTTGACGAGGTCTACTGTCTTCTGCCACAGTGACTGTTGATAGGTAATCATGTGGGCCATGAAGTTCAAGGACCTGATGGCTCCAGTGGCTGCGGAGAAGACTTTTCAGCCCCAACCGTCTAACTTTTTTGAGACAGGATCCAGAGGCTGGGAACTCAAATGCTTTGGCTGGGAACCTCTAACGTGAGCAGCCGTGAGGACCAAAGAGTTGGCCTTTGGTTGTTCGGCTAGAAAAGGTTCGGACCTCGGAGGCTTATAAAGTCTGTCCGCCTTTCGAGAGACTGCAGGTACAGAGGACGGGGTACGCCAGGTCAGGCAGGTCACGTCCTGGAATGGTTCCACGAACGGGGGAATAACCAAAGGTTTGGGTTCCTTCTCTCCGAGGAACTTGGCCATGCACTTGCGCTCTGGATCCAAGTCCTCCATGTCCCACTCGTATATAGCCTGGATGTGCCTCATGATGTCCAAAAAAGAGGGGTCATCGGGGGGCAATCTTTAGGTCCTGGGGAGGGAGGACAAAATTCCTCATCTGAGTAAGGCTCTAATTCAACGTCGCCCTCATCTGAGGAGGACGTGACACAAGGTGAAGAATGAGATGGAGACGAAGGGTGTTTCCTTCTCTTCCCCTTAGGGTCAGGACATGGGTGTTCACCCTCACCCCCAAGGCCCTGGGGTGGGAGGGGGACCCACGGGTGACGGAGTAGGGACAGTGTCTGGGGGTCTATACCGGAGATCCCTTTTTACTGTAATCCACCAGGTGGTAAAGAGACTCCTGATGTCTACTACTGGGATGACCACAAGGCCCGGCGCCGGGTTTGAGGGGCTGGGCATTGGGCCTATAGGTGCGGGCATCTGAGACTCAGGTTCCTTGGGGGCAGGCATCGGGTCTGGGATCCCAGCGTCAGTGGGCTGACGACTGGTAGCCCCTTCATCTTGTGGTCCGGCATCCGGTATGGCCCTGTCAGGCATCTGGTCCCTCGGAGGAGGGGCAGACAGCTGGTCTTCATCTGGCGACCGCCCCATGTCAGGCGTCGGGGAGCAAGACGACGGAGTAGGTGACCGGCTAGGCTCCTCTGGGGGAGGACGCACCTTAGCTGGAGGAGGGGGAGGCGTCCGAGCCCAGTCAGCCTCCTGCCTACCTGAAGGTTCTTCTGAACGCTTGCATTTGTCTGAAGAACCGGGCCTGTCCTCAGCCTTGGACAGGCCTTCCTGGGTCGATCCTGAAGGTCTGAGGGGTCGACGGGCCAGGGAAGTGTGGTGTCCCGATGTGGCCGACTCCCGATGTTTGCCCTGAGAAGAGGCGGGAGCAGACTCAGACGTACGGGAAGGTTCGGACGACTGGGCCAGAACCGAGCCAGACCTCCAGCTGGAGGTCGAGGAAGACGAGGCCTCCTTGACTGGCGACTTAGGGCAGGATTCAGACCTGGCCCGATCCTTATCACTGTGGTGATGCTTCCCCCCCCAATAACTTATCTTTCAGTGGGGAATCCCTGGCAGGAGAGGATTAGCTGACTCCTGATCCCTGCTGCATGGCCGCAAGCTTCTTCTCAAGCAGAAAGGTCTTGAGTGCGTTGGCCCTCCTGGCGCGAGTCTTCTGGTTAAGCTTCTGGCAATGTGTGCAGGCGTCAGGATGGTGTTCCTGGCCTAGGCAAAGGAGGCAGACCATGTGGCTGTCTTTGGCCAGGATCTGCTTCCCGCATGCACACTTTGCTTTTTGCCACGGTGGGGAAGGCGACGACATACACGAGGTGATGGTTGAAAATGTTGAAGAATGAAAATACTTTGGTCTTTCATTGACTGTCAACTGCTGAGGAAGGCGCCCGAGAAGCCGAACTACTCAGGTCGACAGCGGGAAAAGAAATGGGATGGCACCAGGGGACTGCCCCCTAAATACCATGTCTGACATCGGGCGTAGCCGACGTCGGGGGCGGTCCCCAACCTCAGACTGCTAGCTACAAGTTTTCTGTGAGGTCCTGATGCCTGCCGGCTTCAGTCCTAATGGTATTACCTGCTGCAAGAGCTCCACCCTCAAAGTCAGATCCTTTTGGCGCAGATATTTTGCCAGACAGCGCCGTTCTGGATCAAGTCCTCTGTGTCCCACCCCATATTATCTTGGATATGGTGCATTATATCCATGAAAGTATGATCACCTGAAGGGGACCTTGGCAAATCCTTTGGATCTGGCAAGGGAATGCTGAAAGGTGAGCCAGATCTAGAGGAAGAGTTAGATGAGGATGAAGTCCTCTGAAGAAGAGGAATCTGACCACCTATGGTGCTTCTTTTTCTTGTGCACACTTGGTGAGCAGGAAGGGATCTTGGAAGGAGACCTCGGCTGCTTCTTTTCTTTTGAATGCCCTCTAGGTTTAGGGCTTGTGTCCTTAGGGGGAGGTCTGACAGGACTTTTCTCCTTTGGTGGAGGGCTAGGAGCCCATGGCGGAGCCTGGTCATCCAGAGGTGCCTTTCTGGGGATGACATCCTTCTGGATTGTCTCCCACCAGTAAGAGAATAATTTCTTCACCTCAGAGATCCTTAGACCCAAGTTCTGAGCTGTCGTCTGCTGAGACATCTGACCTGAAGTCTGGTCTGTAAGCAGAGACGTCTGATCATCTCTCATGTCTACTGGTCTGTAGTCCGACGCACTGATTGTTTGATCTTTGGGTGCTGTCAGCTCCTGTAAGAGGTCCGCATCCTCTTGACCAGCCCACATCTGGTCGTCACTCAGAAGTCCGACCCTGACAACAGTGTCCTCATCATATGTCCCTTGGGATGAACCGACCTCCGGTATGGTGGAAGTGTCATCGCCCCGTGTTTGGGTGTGGACCTCTGTTGGAGGCCGTTGGTCTTTGGACTGTTTATCAGATGTCTGATCTGAGGTTTGTGTAGGGTCCGAGGTCCACTTAACAAACGCCTGTTCTGTAGTCCATTTAGCAGATGTCCCCAAGGACATGAGGCTTCTGGGGGGCTGAGAGGCCGACCTCGACTGGTCGAAGCCCCGGCGCCAGTCCAGGGAGTTGGAACTTGTAACAGAGGCCGACCTGGAGGGTGCCTTGACTGGGCGGTCTACAGAAGACGACCAGTCTACTGAGCCCAAAGACCGACTGATGGAGTGAACCTGAGTCCGGACTTTGAAGGGCTGAAGAGTGGTTCCTGAGCCGGAGCCACCTGATGTCTGAACCTTGGCAGGTGGTTTTGAGTCTTAGGCCAAGAAGGAGATTTGTTGGAGTGGCTGGCTGAGTCCAAACTCCCCCTGGAGTCAGGTGTCCACAACTTGGATGGGGAGCGCTCTCACTCCCCCTTTCCCTCCTTTTTTCTTTATGTTTCCCCAATTTATGGGCGGATCCTTCCCTCGATGAGGTACTCTTTTGCATTGCTGCTAATTTCTACTCTAACAGGAAGGTCTCCAAAACTTTTTGGCAGCGGACGCTCGTTCTGCTACTGAAGTTTTGGCAACCAGGACAGGCCTTGGTGTCATGCTCTGGGCCCAGGCACCGCACACAGGCCATGTGGCTGTCCTTAAAAGGGATCTGTTTGCCAGAGGCACACTTAGATAAGTGCTTTTCAATGGATGATACTGGGGAAGACGACATACAGAAAGAGAAAAAACAATAACGTACTTTTCAAAAATAAAAGAAAAAATACTTAAGTGATGGTGTCGTTCGATAGCTGAAGGCAATCGTGGAGCCAATACATGCAAGTCAACAGCGGGAAAAGAACTGAGGTGTGCCAGGGGACCGCCCCTTTTATGATGTATGGGATGTCAGGGGTTGGGCCAACGTCGGGGGCGGTCCTCCACTGTATATAACCAGCTAGACGTTTTCTGTGGGGTCCTGCTGTCTGCCGGCTTCAGTCCTAATGGTGTAACCTGCTGCAAGAACTGTATCTCAAAGTAAGATCTGTATATCCACACTGTATTCTAAAATTGTGTCCCTGATGTACTGCAAAATTGTTACCCTGCAATATGCTGAAGTTTCATCACTGATGTATTCTGAAATTGCGCACAGACTTGACATTCAAAAGTTATGTCAGCTGCTGTATTCTGAAAACCATCTCCCTGCTGGCCACATTCTAAAGTTCAGTGCCATACATCTGAACATTTTAGAAAGGCATGGACTGCACCCAACACAGTGTTAGTTTCCTTTTTATATGATTACTACAACCACAAATTCTTAAACTTATTATGCCCTTTTTAGGAATGAAAAACAGATTTACTTTCTACCTTCTTGCTTAGCTTTTAATCCTGATGAACTTGGTCACTTTTCTAACAATGCAAATACTTGGGAAAACAGCACAATTACTTAGCTTTTTTCCTAGTTTAATAATTCAAGACATGGTGCAGAACTCAAAATATATCACCTACCATGATGGCAGCAAAACTGAAAAACCACATGGCTGTTGTCAGAATTCACACAGATTATGCATTTTTCAACAGTCTTCTCTAATAACGTAAGGTTTCTGAAAATAGGCAAAACTGACTGAAAAAAAAAACATATTTTGGACTTCAGAAACTTTTCAAAATAACTGATTTGTTGTTACTATGGTCAGAAAACACATTTAAATTTAAAGTGCATATTCCTATGTCAAAAATAAATGGATTATGTTTGTCACTATACTATAAATTCATAACAGACTGATAAAAATACATATAAATATCCAAAGAGTGATTGAGTGGAAAGTTAACAGACAAGGCGAGAAAGACTGCACAAGCTTGTCACCACGAAAGTGCCTGTGTCACCAACTGACTGGAATAACATTATAGGCCTTAGTCGCAGTCTGGTTGGAAACCGGACCTTAGTTGAAACATAAACAAAAGCAGTAACAGGCAGTCATAAGTGCTTTCTGTTTAGTCTACCTATCACTGCCTTTCTTTATGTTTCAAGCCTTGTTCTGGATCCACTGGAGAGAGCCCCCATGTTCAAAGTCATCCGTATGCCCCTGCACAATCATTAGCGGTGCACGTAAGCTATAGCATGGTTGGCCGGGGTGCCATATTCAAAAAGGCAACATGTCCTGACTGGTGTGCACTGCTTGTCAGACTACAGAGCCGTGTTAGCACTGTGCACAGACAATGTACAACAGTAACACAGTGCCTTGCAGAACATCGACTCCCAGGAGCAAAGGGAGAGAGCGTGTCCTAAACGGGATAGTGCTTTAGCTGTTGGGAGCCATATTCAGCAGTCGGCATGCTAATGACCACATATTGCTTGCAAGGTGCCAAGGGGCCATTTGCACGTCATTGTGTAGCCATTAGCGGCTCTGCATACAGCTTCCATGCACAAATACAGGGAGGTATTGTGCAGAGCCCAATACTGTGCAGAGCAGAGCCAGTTCCCCCCAGTCCTAAGTAGCCGACTGACAGCATGAGCTATCAGTCCCTGACAGTCTAGTGGTTCCTTACCTCCTTACCCCAAGTCTCATACCAAATGGATTGTATACAACGTCCCTAGGCCCGAAGCCCTTGGAAAGACCACACATACTGTGTTAATATTATTATTATTATCTGTCTCTAGTAGTTTAGTGGTCTCCCCAATGTCCCTTGGTGCACTATTAATATTATTACTCGTGTTCCCTGATAGTCTAGTGGCCCCCTCTCCAACGCCCATCCGTTTACTTTTAATATTGCTACCCTTGTCCCTGGTAGTATAGTGGTCCCCCACCCCCTATACCCATCTGTATTTTTTTAAACCTGCTTCCACTGTCATTGGTAGTCTGGTGGCCCCCTCCACACTCTGCCACCACTACATCACCTGTACCCTTCTCCCTGTCCTACCCATTCGGTACCCACAACCCCCCCATACGCACCTGACTCAATCCCAAATGTCAATCCAGCTGTGCCAGTCACTACTGTTGCAGCAGGGACAGCAGACAGTTCACTCACTACTTTGGCCAGCCTCCATATGCATGACAGGCAGCAAATGCGTTATATTTTCTACTATGCCAGGAGCCAACACTCTGTTTAAATTCAGTCCCCTTCCCTGACCCTCCCCCAAATACCAATCATTCAAATAAATCCAAGTGATCACTGCCTCACTCCATTTATCATTTATATCGTTAACTTAGAAGCGTGCTGCGCATCCAGGAGCAAGGAAGGGACCAGAGTGACTAATGACACTAATCACTCTGGCCCCTTCCTTGCTCCCAGGTGCACAGCATGCTTCTAACTTAACAATATGAAATGATAAATGAAGTGTGTGGCGGGGGGGATAGGCAGAGCTTGCTTGGATTTTTTTTAATGATTACCCTATCCCCAAAACATGGACTGAGGGTCAGTGGACAAACTTAGCAAAGGTATTTAGGGGCCTTAGGGGTGCTATGGAGGGGAACTGAATTTAAATATGATGTTGGCTCCTGGCATGGTTCAAGAAGTCAGCATTTTTTTTTTAAGATTCTCTTTATCACTCCCCATGTCCGGAACTCTCTCAGGCTTACCCCACTGGCCTGACCGCTCTACCGCCCGCCGTCCCTCCCATCATTTTCAAAGTCGTCACGACTCTCCGAGGTCGCGACCCCCTAACAGCCCTGGAGAGATCGAAGGGGCAGTGACAGGAGACTGGCACTGGGTGTGTGGCGGCGGCATTGGAGGAAGCCGTTGCCTATCCAGCTGAGGAGGGTTTTTTCTCTAGTTATGCCCCCCCCCCATGCGTGGTGCACGTATCCCGACTTCTCGGCACACGGCCACCCTGCCAGCGTCGGGCACACTGTATATGTGCTGCCCAGCACTCTGCGATGCCCCCTAATCTTCACCAGAGTCGCTTGAAGCTACCGAGCCCACAACACTTCTCCCCTGGATAGGGAGAGCAGCCCAGCGGGCGCCAATCCAATCCCTCTCCTGCCGACCTCCCGCACCCAACCTCGCTCCCAAACTCGGGTCACCGGTGTGGTGTCCAGCGCCTCAACCCTCAGCGCCATGGGGCCGGGCAAGCAATTTTTTTTTTTTTAACAGGGAATGAGGAGGTTTTGGGGGGGACCACAGAGTTAACCTGGTTGTGAACTAGGGAGGGATGATGTGTTATACAAGCTCTAACATGCATATTCACTGCAAGCTATTGAATCTGTCACTGTTGCAACCCAGCTCTGACTTCAGCTGCAGGGGATTCTGGGATTTCTTGTTACAGCAATTGTCAGCTTGGGAGTCAGCAGAATCAGCCTAATACAATCTACTATACTGCAATAAACCACAAGTAAAACATTTTCTTTTTGCACAAAAAGTACAAATTGGTATCAGCCCCACAGTCTGGTGTGGGGTTCTTGGTGCTCACTGTTTAATTAGCAGCATTGAAGGCTATAAAGCTTTTCCTGCTGCTGCAGTGGATTCAGTTAAGCTGGAGGAAGCTCCCTCAGCTTTTGCCACCACGTTGCTTCATCTAGAAACATAAGAGTCCAGTTTCTGATCTATCACTGTTACTGTATGGCATAGCTGTCGGATACTCCCATGCAGGGCCTCCAATATAATGTCATCTGTTTTGGCTTGATCTGCCACTCCGCTCTGCTGATCAGCCTTATGACTACTCTCCCCTATAATTTTTTTAATAATCTGTGGCAGCCAATGCTTTTTGCTGATCATTTTTTTTCTGTAGGTATTTATGCCCCTTGTTGCTTATCATAACTTTCTGCCTTGGGTCCCTCCAGCTATGTCACCCACCTTCTCTAGGACTTACCTCCATAAATTCCCCTGAAACAGATCCTATTAAGATAAATAAATGCTTTGAAGACTTCTACACAAAGCTTTACAAGACAGAAAGCACTAGAACAATGCAGGACCTAGAAAACTTCTTGGACAACATACATCTCTATACAATAAAAGAGGAACAAGCATGTAACAAAAAGAAACGTCTGTTGCAGAAATTCTACCCAAAGGAAAAGCCCCAGGAGAAAATGGGTTCACCCCAGAATATTATCAAGAATTTGCCTCTGAGCTGGCGCCAGTATTAAAAAAGTTAATTAACAGTCGACCTAGTGGCACTAAGGGATGAGGCACTGGATGCCACACCGGTCACCTGTGTTCGAGGTGCGAGTGGGTCACCAGGGGCCGGTTGGGGAGGAGGAGGATTGAGCATCCCAGGACAGCTCTGCTCCAGGGAGGGAGGGCTGCAGCAGTCTGTGTTAGCCTGGCCCCTAGCAGAGGCTACAGGCTGGCACACTGATGTTGAAGAAAGAGGGGCAGAGGCGGAGCAGACTCCGGGCATGTAGCATGCAGTGTACAGAAGCGTGCATGACACCATCACTGGAGTCCTTGCACACCCCCCTCTGCAGGGGAGAAAAAGGAAAATGCTGGCGGCTGGATGATGGCAGCATTTGCAGGTCCCACCTCCAGCCAGTTGGACCAGTGGACTGGATCCGTGCTGAAGCAGGGTGAGCGCTTCCCCCACTAGGAGGTGGGGTAAGCCCTGGGAGTCGCAGCTGGTGCTGGTGGATGTCAGGGGATGGGTGTGGAGTGCTGCCAGAATGTGGGCCGCCAGGGAGGGAAGGGAGAGGGAGAAACAAACCTAAAAAAAAAAAAAAAGGTAATTAAAGTGAATTTCTAAGATCTGCCTATAGGCTATATAGCCCGTTACCTTATGGCTACCATAGTCATTCCCTGTCTGTCGACCTTGCCCCTTCTCTCAGATGTTTTATATGTAACCAGGGAGAGCACGGGGACGTGCCCCACTGTAGCCTACAGGGGGGCATTTTAAAAACATATTTTTATGGGTGGGGGGGCTAGCAGCCAACAGAAATAGACGTCTCTTACAGGAGCTCCCGACTAATGCATCCAATTATCTCTTTTTTTTAACTATTTAAGTTACTTTTGGCATAAACAGATACCAGAATCATTCTCCTTGCCTCAGATTTCATTAAGGTGCTGCCATTTACAATACCTTTGCTCATTTTGGACTGCAAAATGGGGAGACCCAAAACTATGCAACAGCCAGCCAAGACATGTGGCATGGAGGGAGAACCATCAAACACAGCCGTCCTCAAGGCCGTGAAGGATATGGAGTTCTTTATGAAAGAACTGGACAAGAAAGTAGATAGTTTCACCTCGAGAAAGGCAACTGTGGAAATTAAATTTGACTCCATGGCCATGGAGTCCCAACAGTCAAGATCTATGGCAGAGAAAGCTGTAACAGCCACTGCGGGCTTAGTGAATGAGAACCGTCTGTTACGTCTTCGTTTTGGAGCACTTACAAAATGTGGATCACCTTACTAATATTCGCATTTTAGGTGTTCCGGAGGAGCAAGAGGGTCTGAATATCTTGGACTTTGTCTCTACCCTTTTACACATGACACTTGGATTTCAATGAGACGGATCTCTAATTCAGGCATATTGAATTAATTCACATTGGCCAACTCAGGAGAGGACGCCTCGGATCACTCTTCTAGTTATGGTGGGTCCAACCATCAAAGAACGGATCCTGCAAGCTGCAAAGGAACGGGGCCAAGTACAGCTAACAGATGGCACTAGAATTTTTTACTTTCCTGACCTTTCCTTTATGACCCAACAACAAAGGTAGTCCTTTGATGCCGTCCGCTTCAAACTGCGCCAATTGGGGATCTCGCGTCTTAATTTTCCCTGCTAAGTTAAGACTGATCTACGCTAGTAAGACATTTCTTTTCAATGATCCGGCAGAGGCTGGGAAGAGACTCTTAAAAATAAAAGCTGACTTTGACAGCCGATCAGCCTTGGCAGAAAATGAGTCAGAGGGAAACTGATCTTATGATGCTAACTGTTGCAGACACTACCTGTTGTCTTTTGAACTGTTAGTAAACTCTAGAGGCTGTACCAAATGTTTTTATAGTGTTACTGATTACCGAGGGGTGGAGGACCGACCTGAGGTGGTTATACCCTTGAAAGAGAAGCAGTGGTGAGTGGTGCTAGGTTATTATGATATTAGGCAGTCTCTGAGAGTAGTTCAAGTTGTTTGAAGACTCTTAGATGTAAATTTAAGGCATAGTCTACGCTCCTCCAACTCACCCTCACACAAAGCATCAATTTCTCTCTGTCCACTCGCTTATTTGCAGCTTGATGTCTGATGCCAAAAGTTCCTGTTAGAAAGTTTTATCTTTTTGTACTTTCTGTTATTCAGCATTTCTTGACCTGTTGCCAGTTTGAGTCTGTTGTTTTGGACACTTTACTCATTTAGCAGGACTTAAGTACTATACATTTAAACAGTCTTTTTTTTTTTCTTACACTGTTTTTTATTGGTTCCTTCATACTGCAGCAGGGGGACTATCATGGAAGAAGCTTATAATTAATTTCTGGAATATTTATCTTCTACATAGACTTATGAATAGTCATTTCAAGAATGTTGCAATCAGGGACTTTTCGATGTTAGACTTTTTATGCTTATAGTCCATGGTCGTGGCACAGATGGCCGTTTTGCAATATTACCGGGTACAAATTTATGTTTTGCATTGTTCATTCCATGGGAGACCCCCCACCACCACCGCTATGTTGTACCAGAGGGTGATAACATTTTAGATCCTTCATATAAGCCTTGTGATTTCATCATTACTGTACCTTGGAACCTTGCATTTGCGTACTGAATTTATTTTTACTGATGCACTCAATAAAAATTAGTAAAAAAATATTTTATATGTTATAATATTTTACAGATACAGTCACCCTTAACTGATAAGGGTTCTATCAGTTGAGCGGTGGCTTTCATTTATGTAAAACTCTGCTTAAACATATAAAATATGTTTTAAAACGCCCTCCCAAAGACTATAATGGGGCACATTTATTTTATTTTAGACTTTGGTAACCGGTTAAGGCCCACTAGGCACAAGTGCCTGTTTTCAGGGGTGACCTGGGAGCACTGGGCGGTTAAGTGGCTTGCTCAGAGTCGCACAGTATGCAGGCAGAGGTTGTGAGAATCAAATCCAGGTTTGGTCTGCTGGATGTACCAAGCTCGTTCACAGCTCATTACTCTAACCTCTGGGCTATACCACCAGCCCATGCTCTCCCTGGTTAGACACCATAAAACATCTGAACTCAGGGGTAGGGCCAGTGGACAGGCAAGTGGAAGGGATAGGGTCAGGTGTCCATCACATCAGCAAGATATATGACCCCGTCTCTTCCTAAAATGACTAAGAAGAAAAGTAAAGTTTACACATGGAATGCCTATCGCAGCCATAAGGTAACAGGCTATAAAGCCCATAAGCTGCTATTAAAATGTTAGAAACTTCCTTTAAGGAAGCCTTAGAGAAGGTACTGCAACCAGAATCAATATTGAAAGGGGTAATATCCCTAATACTACGATTCAACAAAGAAAAAGAAAAAGAAAAATGTGAGAACTATAGGCTAATTACCTTATTGAATAATGTTGCAAGAGTATTTGCTAAACCTTTGGCCACTGGGATTCAGGGAATAATGCCAACAATCAGCATCCCATTACAAACCAATTTCACAATGCACAGACACAGTTAGGGTAACACAAGGAAGATAACACATGTAGCTGAAATAGCAGAAACAAGAAGAGCACCAGCTGCACTAATCCCACTAGGTGCCAAAATGGCATTCAGCCTGGTGGAATGGCCCTACCTAATTAACATCCTGGGGAAATATGGCATTCCCCCAGTCTTTATAAAAATGGTCAAGCTGTTATACCACCATCCGAATGCTATGGTCTCCACAAAGGGTCTAAAGTCTTCACCCATCTTACTGGAAATAGGGACACGCCAGGATTACCCCTTGTCACCAGCCATCTTCAATCTAACACTGGAAAGAACAGTTACATACTTACCGTAACAGCAGATCTTCAAAAGAATCTCTTTCATCAAGCTACACCTATGGAACTATAGTTGCCAGGTGCTAGGACCACACAGAAACTTTGTAAGCAGTCAGCCAGGGGCCACCCACAATGATGTCAGATGTTGGCTTGTACATAAATGTGGGCAACCCCTCCTCTCTTCAGTTCCCCGCCAGAGATCATGCTCGGAGGACCTCTTTGTAGGGAACCAGGACAGAACCCAGTGCTCTGTGAACCCAGGCGAGGCAGAGGAGTAAGGGTAGACTAGAATGGAGATAGGAGCAACCCAAGTTAGAGTTTTAGGCCCAAAAGGGGTAAGGGGGTGGAACAGCATGGTCTGATGAAACAGAGTCTCTCAAAGATCTACTTTTATGGTAAATGCATAACCGTACCCTTGTCAAGCGCCCCTAACCGAGCGCCGGGGCAAGTCTCCGCCAGTGGGCGGTCGGCATCCACAGCCAACGCTCGGAACCACCAGACCAGAGGAACTACCCAGGAAAGAAGAGGACTCTTGCCAAGCGCCCCTAACCGAGCGCCAGGGCCAGTCTCCGCCAGCGGGCGGTCGGCATCCACAGCCGACGCTCGGAACCACCAGACTGGAGGAACTGCCCAGGAAATGTACGGCAAAGCCGCATCCAATTGGAAGGCAAGCACTCTCCACGGCTTCGCCTCCGACTGGTCCCCGCTTCACCCTGCTTATTTTTCCCATTTCTGAGTGTTTTCTGGGGCATTGATGTTCAATTTTGCACGAAAAAGCTGTTTTCATGTAATTGCGGGGTGTGGGGAAACTGTTTATAGGCTCAGACTTGTAAGAACAGTGATTACAGCCTTCTTGTGAAGTACTGTGAAGCCAGGCGCTTCGGCGCCTCAGCCCCCTCCCTAGCCTTTCAGGTGCAAATTTTTGGCCCCCTGCTGCACTGCTGACGCTTGCATTTGCAAAGCGCTTAAATTACAGTGCTCTTTCTTTATTTCCTCAGAAGAGGACCCTTGCTAAGCGCCCCTAACCGAGCGCCGGGGCCAGTCTCCTCCAGCAGGTGGTCGGCATCCACAGCCAACACTCGGAACCACCAGACCGGAGGAACTGCCCAGGAAAGGTAAGGTAAAGCCGCAATTTTTATGCTCACCCACCCTTCCCCCTCCTCTACCCCTTCTTATATAGACACTTTCCCGCCAATAGTATAAATCATGCCCACTGCATCTTGCTGCCCTATATCCCCTTGCTAGTTACCAATCAGCAGATTCATATTCTGCTCTATTACTCTGCCCATACTGTTGAGTCTAAACCTGGCCACTGTAAGCACTTAAGCATCAGAGTGAGCAATACCTACACTAGGCATCCCTTACTGCACTACTCTATCCTTCTCCCTCGAAATACAATCCAACACCACTTATGTTCTACTTTCCCTGACATTAGCTGGATAAGTCAATTATAGTAGCCATTTATTGCAGGCACTACGAAACACACTTGTTATAGTACCATCCGCATACCATTTATAATGAGAGGAATTCCCTGGATCCTTCTTGAACTATTACTGTATCCCGATCACAGCGAAAAATGCTATCACTCACAGGATACTACATAGGGAGACATGACACTGCCCTGGACATACTGCAACACTGCAACAGTCCCAAGAGACTGGGTATGTGTATATGACCTCCCGCCGCTACAACGTTACCCATGGAATAGCTATGATGGAGGGACACAGTCGGACTTGCTATTGTATGGCACTCATCTCCATCTCTGCACAGTAAAATCTTACATGCTCCTATCTGCAAGAGTAATAATCATCGCTCTTATGGGAGACCAAAGCTTCACATCTGGATGGCAAAGAAGACTGCATCAGAATAAAAAAAAAGCAAGCAAAAGCAAGACTATATAACCTATCTCTTGCGGCAATCATGAAAATATTGATTTTATTATTAATATGCTCAGGAAATGTGGAACTTAACCCAGGACCCCCAGAGGCCATCACTGCACCATCAGACCTAGCCAAGATTAAAGGATTAAGCTTTCTCCATATTAATGTATGCAGCCTGCTAAAAAAGATCACGATGATCCAAGCATGGGTTAACCATACCCTACCAGATATACTGGTAGTGCCCGAGACGTGGCTCAGGCCTGCCACAGCCGACAAAGACATAAACTTACCCAACTATCAACTTTTCAGAGCTGACCATCAATCCAGGGGAGGGGTTGTAGCGATATATGTAAAGGACAGTCTATCTGCAACCTGCCTCGACTCATCTTCTATGGCAAAAGAATCTGAATGCCTATCCCTCTAAGTGGCTCTTTCCCACACTACATCGTTGCAGCTAATCAGCTGCTATAGGCCTCCCTCAGCTGGCCTCAAGCTACTATCCCATCTGCGTGACTTAATCAAAAAGGGGACTGAAGAAACTATAATTATAGGAGGCCTAAACCTAAACTGGCTCTCTAAGGCAGCTACACCTTTAATATCATTCTGTGACACATATGGGCTCACACAGCTCATAAATGAACCTTTCAGAATCAACAAAAAGACTACAGGTAACAGCACACTATTAGATGTTATACTAGTGAGTAAACCTCACCTTTTCTCGCACGTTGGAGTCCTGTTCAATGATATCAGCGACCACTGCCTTATTGCGAGAGTAAGAGCAGCATGTAAGCCTTCACCCCCCACTAAGTTCACAGTGAGGAGATCAAATCAAAAATTTAACATTAATGTATATCTGGAAGAGATAAAGCACTCCACACGATGGCAAGAGTTTTACTTAGCAAACACAGTGGAGATAGCATATGATGTTCTAAATGGCATTATTACAGGAGCCCTTAACGTCCATGCACCAGTATCTAAAGTATGTATCAAAAATAAAACCTGTCGTTAGTTCACTTCAGACCTTAAAACCACCCTCCTAGACAGAGACAAGGTATGGAAAAAGGCGCGAAAAACTAAGATATCAGCTGATTGGGAGCAGTTCAAAAAAGTCAGGAATATCTGCACCAGGGAATTACGAGACGCTAAGGCTGCTTACTATATGGCTGAACTAGACTCCTCCTGCCACAACCCTGCCAAGTTCTGGAACATTATAAAAGACATAGCAGGACATGACCCAAGTAACTCACTCCCAGCCAAAATACACAGTGGAACGAAAACCATCAATGATAGACTGGAAGTCTTGGGAGTCCTTTAACAATCACTTTACAACTGCAGGACTAGTATTCGACACCTCTCCAGCTAACCAAATGCGCTCCCAGTTAGGTATACAGAACACTGAAGCATGGGTAACTGACTCTACCTTCTCCTTCATACCAGTCACTCTGAAGCAGGTGGAAGAACTAATATCACAACTGGACATCAAAAAAAAGTGCAGGTGCAGACTCCCTTGACCCCTACTTTTTAAAAATTGCCATACAAGTATTAGCAGTGCCAATAACACACCTATTTAACCTCTCATTACAATTAGGAACTATCCCATCGATCTGGAAAACCGCTCAAGTTATTCCACTACTGAAAGCAGGGGACCCCACGGACCTCAACAACTATAGACCAATTTCCATTCTCCCTGTGCTGTCCAAACTGCTGGAAAAAATCGTGAGCACCCAACTAAGAGGATACCTTGAAGCGGCTAATCTTTTAAATCCAGCACAATCTGGATTTAGAGCCAACCACAGTACCATCACAGCCCTTGCAAAAGTAACCAATGATTGGCAACTCGAACTGGATAAAAAAAATTGTGTCTGTGCTGTATTCTTAGACCTGAGTAAAGCCTTCGATACGGTCGAACACGAACTGCTCCTCTCGTCCCTGAAATCCATAGGACTCGACTCAAACTCCATTAGATGGTTTAACAACTATCTCACAGGAAGAATCCAGCAGGTGAAGGCCGAAGGAGACCTATCCCCACTCAAACCACTACAAAGAGGAGTACCCCATGGATCTATCCTCTGCCCAATCCTCTTTGCCATCTATATCAATAGCATCGACAATAACCTTACCAAAGCCACTGTACACCTGTTTGCTGATGATACAGTACTGTATGTCAGCCACCCTTCTCATGTAACAGCATGCATAGAATTACAAGCAGAATTCAACCTACTATAACATCAACTACTGGGAAAAAAACTTCCGCTAAATGCAAAAAAAAAACTAAAGCAACGTTTTTCTCCCCCCAAATACAAGCAGGATACTCCATCCCAAACAATCTCCCTCACATATCCACTGTTCTTGGTGAAAATCTTGAATATGTCACAAAATTCAAATACCTGGGTGTCTGGCTAGACAGCAGCCTCGACTACATAGAACATCTGGAAGAACTGCTAAAAAAACTCCGACAGAGACTTGGACTGTATTACAGAATAAAGCACTTTTTCTCAAGCGAATCTAAAAAGAAGATGGTCCAGGCCACATTTCTCTCAGTAATCGACTATGCTGACTTCTTATATGGTCGTTGCCCCATCTCATATCTGAACAAACTGGACACACTCTACCATAGAGCCCTGAGGTTTATTACAGATCTACCTCTCAGCACTCACCACTGTTCACTTTATGCTGCAGTTGGGTGGACCTCGCTCCAATTTAGAATGGACAGGAATGCCACACTATGGACTTATACAGCCATAACCAGGATGCTACCAAAATATGTCTCAGACTGCTTCACACAAGCCTCATCAAGTAAATATGCCCTAAGAAGTCTAAATTTCATCATGCTTAAAGTGCCCAAATTCAACTCTTGCTATGGCAGATCTGCCATTTGCTATGTGTTATCTTCCATATGGAACACGATGCAGAAGACACTGAAAGTGAACAAACACATATCAACTGCATCCTTCAAATATCTGTACTCTAGGCTTATCAAAGAAAAATATAATTGTTTTAGCCAACAGTACAGTAATCCTAATTTTATCCATCTCCCTCCCCATCTAGCCGACTCATCTGTGGAAGCTATCTGCCATTCCCAAGAGTCGTCACCTTCACAATCCATACATTTCTCCTTCCATCTACTTTTCCTTAATCCTTTATTATACATCACCGCCCTATTCCCCCCTGTTATTTACTACCCCAGTACCGGCCTTCTTCCTCCTTCCTAGGCCCACTGTTAATCCCTACCACAGTACCGGCCTTCCTCCTCCCTCACTATCCATTTACACCCTTCCCCTCTCCCCTCATCCCTGCCTACAACCGCCATTAAGACCTTAATTCGTCTATCTCCTCTGCCACCTGTCCCCTCTTGTATATACCCCTACATATCTCTCTTCGTAGAAACACCTTAGCAGCTGACCAGACATCACATCATCCTCCTTCCCAAATCTCTGGAAAATCCCTTGATATCTTACACTTTAAATCTTAATACCCATAAATTCTTTCTTCTACCAATCAAACAAGCTGGCTACTCCATAATCTATGTAAATATGTAAATTGGTGTTAATTGCTTATTGGCCCATCCTTTTCTTGTACTGTATTTTACCAATGTACTACTACCCTTGAAATTAGAGTATAGTCTGAGTATGATGTCTCCTTAAAGTGTGTGTACATTGAATTATACTATATTCTTATGTAAATTGAACCTTGACCTTACCAGGTCCATCTTGCAAATGAGCTGTGCTCAATGATGCTCGCCTGGATAAATAAAGATTTGATTGATTGATTGATTGATCTATCTTCTTTGAAGATATCTCTTTCATCAGGCCACACCTATGGAATGAGTACCAAGCAGCACTGACAATGAACACACTGAGTGGCTAGAGCCTATAGGCTTAAGAATGTAGGCCTTGTAGCACAGCTAGACCAAAGCCAGCCCTTCTGTGAGAGACAATGCCCAGACTGCAGTATTTAGTGAAGGTGTTGACAGTACTCCAGGTGGCAGCTGCACAAATGTTTGCAGCAGACTCATTTTTAAAATAAGCAACGGAGGTGGCCATGTCTCTTGTGGAATGAACATGAACCACCCCAGAACTTCCTTACCATACTTCCTGTAACAAAAAGTAATACAGTTAGGTAGCCACTTTGACAAGCACTGTTTGGAAGCTGGGGCACCCTCTTTCCCAGGGGTGAATGAAACAAAAATCTGTGAGGACTTTCTGCAGTCCTTCGTGCAGTTTGTATACTACCAGAGTATTCTATGTACATCTACAGTAGGGAACTATGCTTCTTCTGGACTGGCATGCTCTGGATAATAAACTTGGTAGGTGGATGGTCTGATTTAAAGTAAACACGGACACCACCTTTGGTAAAAATTTAGGACTGGTACACAAAGACATCTGTCTCTGTGCAAAATCAAATAAGGAGGCTCACGCATTAGAGCCTGTAGCGCTGAAATCCTTTGAGCAGAAGTGATTGCAATTAAAAACAATGTTTTCCAAGAAAGAAAGCATCGAGCCACAACTTGCAGCTGGCTCAACAGAAGCCAAAGTAGGCTTTTCCAAAAAACAAAATTCAGGCCCCAAGCCGGGACTGGATTACGGATGGGAGGCTTCAGATGTAGAATGTCTCTCAAACACGTATGGGCCACTTCTATCTGGGCAACCGCACAACCCTCTATAGGCACATGGAAAGCTGATAAACGAACATATGAAATTTGCCAGCAGATAAAGGCCTAGAGGTCTATCAAGTCTGCTCGAATGTGCAGCTAGCACCCCTTATTCTGCAGCTGCCCCTCCCTTCCACCCTTCCCCTTCATTAACCCTCGCCCTTGTCCTGTCCCATCCCCTTCTGAAGCAGTCCACTGTTCTACTGGATACCACTTCTGCAGGTAACGCATTCCACCCAGCCACCACCCTCTCTGTAACAAAGTGTCTCCTCATCTCCTTCCTGAACCTTCCTCCTCCAGTCTCATATCATGGCCCCTGGTGGCTCTCCCCTCCCTTACTTTGAACAGCCCCTCTATACCCGTCTTGTTTATTCCTTTCATGTATTTAAAGGTTTCAATCATGTCACCCCTGTCCCTCCTCTTCTCCAGTGACTACATGTTCAACTCCTTCAACCTCCTCTCGTATAAGTCCCCCAGCCCCTTGATCATCTTTGTCGCCCTGTGCTGCACCCCCTCCAGTAACTTAATGTCCCTCTTCAGATACAGGCGCCAGTACTGCATGCAGTACTCCAGGTGCGGTCTAACTAATGACCTATACAGTGGCAGAATCACCTCCTCCTCCTCGAGGTTATACCCCTTGCACAACCCAGCATTTTGTTGGCCTGTGCAGCTGCCTTCCCACATGTGCCGAAGTTGTTCATTGACCCTGTAATGAGCACCCCAGATCCTTCTCCTCTTCTGTCTGAGTTAGTTGCACCCCCCAGCTGGTAACTCCTCCTTGGGTTCTTCATCCCAAAATGCAACACTTTGCACTTTTTGGCATTAAACCCCAGTTGCCAGGTGTCTGACCAGGTTTCAAGCTTTACCAGATCATCCTGCAACACCTGCCATCCCCCTAGGTCATCCACCGCCACGCCTACCTTGGTATTATCAGCAAACAGACTGATCTTGCTCTTGATGTCCCATGATATGTCTGCAATGAATATCCCAAACAACACTGGTCCCAATACCGAGCCCTGTGGAACACCGCTCATCACTGCCCTTGGGTGTGAGAGCTCCCACCCACCACCACCCTCTGTTGCCTTCCCTGAAGCCAGTTTCCTACCCATCTCACCAGCTTTGCACCCGCCCCGGTGCCTACTAACTTCCTTCCCAGCCTTCCATGCGGCACCGAGTCGAATGCTTTAATGAAGTCCAGATATAGGACATCCACTGCATGGCGCCTGTCCAGTTGCGTAGTTACCCAGTCATAGAACTCCACCAGGTTGGTTTTGCAGGATCTGCCACGTATGAAGCCATGCTGTCTGCTGTCCTGTAGTCATCTGGCGTCTAGGAGGGCCACCAGCCTCTCGTTCAGGATAGTCTCCATTAGCTTACCCACGATAGATGTGAGGTTCACTGGTCTGTAGTTTCCCAGTTCATCCTTGGGGCCACTCTTGTGGAGGGGCACCACATGAGCAATCCTCCAGTCCTGAGGTACACACCCCGAATGTAGTGAGGCATTAAATAAGTCTGCCAAAGGTCCTGCAAGGACCTCTGCCAGCTCCTTCGGTACCCTGGGGTGGATGCCATCTGGGCCTGGCGCCTTGTCCACCTTCAGTGCCTTCAAACCCTCTCGAACTCTGCCTCCATGATTTCCCATCTGTCACCCCTTCCCCATTTCTGCCATCTCTCCCCCTTGGGTGTCACCCTCCTCTTCTCTTTAGTAAATACTGGCAGAAGTACTTATTTAGTGCTTCTGCCTTATCGCACCTGCTTCCACCCAACCCCCTCCTTCCTAATCCTTACTATGTGGTCCTTACAGCCCTTTTCTCCTGATGTACTTAAAGAAGTCCTCTCCGCTTCTAATGCCTTGTGCTAGCTTGAGTTCCATAGATGCTTTGTCTCCCTTTACTGCCTTGTCACCTCCTTGATTCTGTCAAGTACTCCTCCTGTCTCCCCTCCCTGTTTTTTCTTGTACTTCCTAAAGGCAGCTCTTTTCCTCCTTACCCTTTCCATGACCTCCTTGCTCAACCAGCTGGTTTCTAGCCCTAGCCTTCTTGCTCTGGGCTTTGCAGCAGGTTTTGATTGCCTCCACTATCCCCAGCTGTATGAGCTCCCACCTCCGGTTAGTGTCCATACTAGATTGAATTCTGGCCAGGTACCCTTTTACCACTTCCCCATCCTCCAAAAGTCGGCCCTCCTGAAGTCCAGCACTCTTGTGCCAGACTCCACTCCTTCCTTGCCCATATCCAATGTAAGCCATATTGAATGGTGGTCACTCCCTGACAGCGGTTCCTCCACCGCTTCCTCCACTGATATGGCAGCCAGATGGACCCTGACAGAAGAATACAGCAGGACTGACTTCAATAAGGACAGCAGATACTCTATAACCTGATTTACTGAACAGATTAACGGATCGAGGTGGTGGGAAGTGGCCCATAAAGCAAACCGCTTCCATTTCATAAAATAAGTGGATCTGGTGGGAGGCCTTCTAGCAGCCACTAGAATCTCAGCCACTTTTTGGGAAACCCCAAAACGAGCAATGGCTATGTCTTCAGGAGCCATGTATGCAGATGGAGAACTGAGGTTTGGTTGGACCAGGGTTGCCTTTTCCTGTAACAGCAGACCCTTGCACAGGGGCAAAGGCACCAGGGTTCCACCACCAGCTGCTGCAATGCGAACCAGATCTGCCAAGGCTGTAGGGGAGCAATGAGTATCAGACTTGCCCCTTCCATCTGTAGCTTGAGTAGCACTCTCTGAATTAGAAGGAAAGGAGGGAAGTGTGACAGGGTTGAATAGGACCCTGTCTCAGTTGTTATGGAGAGTTTGAATGCAGGAATCTGTTCTGTTCTTTCCTTTCCTGTCTCTTGTCTGTCTGGTGGTTGCGCAACCAAATTTTCCTATGAGACCAAGGATTTGATCCCACCGACAGTCTCACAACTCTTTGCCTCTCACTGTCTCTCAGTCTTCCCTTGCTGTTTCTGTCTTCCCTTCCTTGCATATCTGCTGGTATAAAAAATTATGCAAATCAATATGTGGAAATGTAACTGATCTTGGATCCCTTTATTTAGAAATAGTGTTACTGTTGAAATGTATATAATTATAGTTTGAGATGATTGCACAAAGCTGTTGGGAATTCAAGAGGTTAACCTGAGAACAGTTTTTAAGCCCTCTGTCAGAAGCTGTGGAGAAAGGGCCTCAGTTCTGGGACATTGTGTTCTTTCTGCACCTGCCTGAAACATACAAGAACATTTTTAGAAAAAAAAACAGGACGCTTGTTAAAGGGGGGGTTTGCAAAGACTTATAAGAGAGCTACAATGTTTTGAGAGACACACAGAGATTGAAAGAAAACTCAGATGGATCTTCTCTGTTTATTCTGCCTTTGTAAATAGTTATTCTGAACAATTTTATTTTTTTATGTTACTGCTAGTACTAATAAACGCTTTTTGCAAATTCTACCACTGCACATGGTTTTTCCCATGCTTCCTGACCTGTGCCTCGATGACAGATGGTGTCAGCCTAAGCAGGATTATGCCGAGTATTCTCTAAGCCAGGAGTTTTGTGCGTGGGTACTGGACCTAGTACCAAGGACGCATAGAGAAATGTATGGATTCTGCAGCAGCAAGTTCAGGAGTGGTTACCAGGAGAATGGCAGCCAAACTAGCAGAGACGGTAGTCTAAGCTGAGATTGTACAGCCAGCACAAGTTATGGAAAAATAACAGGCAGTGACAGAACCTGAAAGCCTGATTGCCTTTTTCAAATGGTGGGCTATACAACAAAAAGAGACAAAGAAACAGAGGAGAGAAGAGATGCAGCGACAAGAGCAATGATGGTTGGATGTCTTGCAAGCTATCAAAGGCAGAGGACACAGATCCAGACAAGCAATGAAACACAAGCAACTCAAAAGCATTAAACTTACAAAGTTGTGTCCCTCGGATGATATTGAGGTATACCTGACAACTTTTGAAAGAGTTGCCACAGCCTGCCAATGGCCAAAGCAGCAATGGACATTCAGACTGGTACCCTACCTGACAAGGAAAGTCCAACTTGCCTACAGCAATATGGACACTGCACAATCAGAAAACTATGACTTAGTGAAAAGCGAAATCCTGAAAAGGTATGACATCTTAGGAGAAACCTAAAGGCAGAGATTTCAGTCTCTGAAGTACAACTCAGTTGACAATCCTTGAGAAGCCTTCACCAGACTCAGCACTCCTGATAAAATGGCTCCAACCAGAGGGCAAAACAGTCCCACAGACACATTTGCCATGGAGCAATTCATCAACATCCTGCCTACAGATGTGCAGCTTTGGGTAAAGGAACACTGACCCAGAAAGTGGGGGAAAGGCTGTTGCTTTGGCCGAAGACTACCAAATGGCCAGACAAACACCACAGCAGCGAGGTAACAGCCAAGCCCAGGTAAGACACTCTTTTTCACATTTAAACTCCAAGTCTGATAAGACCTCTGGTGGGGGTAACAAATCTGTGTCCAAAGACGTTATTTGCTATAACTGTAATAAGCCAGTCCATATTGCAAGAAATTGCCGTAAGAAGAGTGGCACTGGAGCACATCTGTCCTTAGCAAACTGGGGCAAGCACTTAACAGATGTGAAGGTGGGAGGTAAGACTGTAAAGGGACTCACTGATTCGGGAAGCAGACAGACCCTAATGCACGTTGAAGTGCTGGAAAAACACTGTACAAAAGGACCTGGTACTGGTGTCATCTGCATCCATGGGGACACTCGATACTATCCAACCACCCAAGTGACTCTGACCATTAAGGGTGTGTCGCACCAAATGAAAGTGGGGGTAGTACCTCAGTTACCTGTACCCGTGATTATTAGAAATGACTGTCCAGGATTTACTGAGTTAACCTCAGAGGAACTGAACCCTGCAGTTTCAGCAGCAGTGGTAACAAGAGCTCAGACAAACAAAATCTCAAATGATGGGGACACTTTTCCTTTCAGTGACTCTGATTCGGACTTGCTTGAGCACAGCTCCAAGATCCAGAAATCCAGGTAAGAAAGACGATGCCTGAAGAAACTGTGGCAACAAATGACTTATGGACATAAAGGGTTAACATATGAAAATGCTGAAACTAAGCTGATAACTGATTGTAATTTTCTTTCAGAACAAGCTAATGATGTTTCTCTCCAGGGTTATTTTAAGCAGATGGGGGTGAAACCAAAACAAGGTGAACCTATGTTTAAAAACTGTAATGGGTTACTGTACAGAATATGGGTTAAACCTCAGACACAGGACCAGAGAGAACAATTAGTTATACCACAAAAGTATGGATCTGAGTTGTTACAGATAGCACTTGATAGTCCTATGGCTGGTCACTCAGGGAGGGATCACATCCCTGCCAGATTGTCATAAAGATTTTACTGGCCTGGAATTAATGAAGATGTTACTACCTATTGTAATTCCTGTGTGGAGTGTCAGAAAGTAGCCCCAGTCACTAGAAAAGACAAGGTGCCCCTACCCTTGCTAGATGTGCCTTTTGAGAGAATTGCAATGGATGTGGTTGGTCCTTTAGACAAAAGTAAAAAAGGTAATAGATTTATCCTGGTAGTATGCGACTATGCTACTCGATACCCAGAAGCAGTTCCAATGCGTACTTGTCACAGCTTCAAAAGCAGCAGCAGTGCTTGCAAAAATTTTCAGCAGAGTGGGCATACCTAAAGAAATTATTACTGATCAAGTTAGTAATTTGATGCTGCATTACTTAAGGAGCTGTACAGACTACTAGGTATCACTGCCATAAGAACCTCCCCCTATCACCCTCAGACAGATGGTCTTGTTGAACGTTTTAACCAAACCCTAAAACGCATGTTAAAAAGGTTTATAAAAGGGGAAGGAAAGACTGGGACCAATACTGCCTTGCCTACTTTTTGCTTACAGAGAAGTGCCACATGCATCAACAGGGTTTTCACCATTTGAAATGCTGTATGGTAGGCAGCAAGTGGGCAACTGGATGTGATAAAGAAACGTGGAAGATAACCCCCCACTCAGAAACAATCTATAACGTCTTATATGTGTGCCCTAAGAAAGAACCTGGCAAAATATGTTGAAATTGCCCATAGTAATCAGGAAGAGGCCCAAAACCAGCAGAAGGTATATTATGACTATGGAGTAAAAGAAAAAGTTTTTGCACTAGGTGAAAAGGTTTTGCTACTGTTACCCACAACAAAAAATAAATTGTTAATGAAGTGGCAAGGGCCTTACAGAGTGCTTAGACATACTGGCAGCATTAACTATGAGACTGAGACCCCTGACAGGAAAAATCCTACTAAGATATATATACCATGTTAACCTCCTCAAGAAATGGGTTAAAAAAATGCCAAAAGCTGCTTTGCTAGTTTTACCAGAAACTGAAAAAGAAGATATTGATGTAGCTTATGACAGACTGGAACAAACTGTAACTGCTGATGCTGTAAAGGTGAATGTTTCCTTAACCTCAGAACAAACTGCAGAAATTCGTAACTTGTTAAAGACATTCAGCAATACTTTTACCACAGTACCAGGCCAAGCAAAAGGGGTCGAGCGCGTAACAGTACCAAGGAATGTTTGACCTATTAGGCAAAAGACATACAGGTCACCAGAGCAGTTAAGAGCTGACGCAGTTAAGGAAATACAAAAAATGAAAGAATTGGGTATCATAGAAGAGTTGAGGAGTGCTTGGTCATCTCCAATGGTAATTGTAAACAAAAAAGAATGTGGTGTTAAAATCCGCCTTGATTTTAGGAAACAATCAAATGTCAGAATTTCACAGTTATCCTATGCCCAGAATAGATGATTTGGTGGACAGAGTTGGGAGTGCAAAGTATATCAGTACCCTCAATCTCACCAAGGGTTACTGGCAAATCCCTTTAGCTAAAGAATCCAGAGACAAAACTGCATTTGCCACTCCTATTGGATTCTGTCAGTTCACCACCATGCTATTTGGTTTACATGGCGCACCTGCTACATTCCAGCGTTACATGGCTGCAATTTTATCCTCTCATACTTTGCTGCATACCTGAATGATGTCGTGGTATATAGTCCAGACTGGAAAAGCCACCTGGAACACCTATGAGCAGTTATTCAATCGTTTAAAAAGGCTGGACTGACAATCCTACCAAGTGTGCATAGGGCACGCAGGAAACCAGATATTTGGGCTATGTTTTGGGAAATGGAGAAGTCAAGCCAGAGTTTTCTAAAATAGAAACTGTAGTTAACAGCCCCATCCCTAAAACCAAGAAACATGTCAGGTCATTTTTAGGGCTGGCTGGTTATTATCGGAGATTTGTTCCCAACTTTGCTGAGTTAGCTACTCCCCTCACTGAACTCACAAAGAAACGTTCCCAAACAATGTGAAATGGACCTCAGAGTGTGATGAAGCTTTTCAAGCCATTAAGGCTGCATTATGATCAGCCCCTGTTCAAAGAAGTACAGACTTCGAGAAACCATTTTTGTTACAAACAGATGCATCAGAGGTAGGTCTAGGTGCTGCCCTACGTCAAAATATAGATGAGATGGAACATCTTATTCTGTACATAAGTAGGAAGTTGCATGACAGAGAGAAAAGGTACTCCACCACTGAAAAGAAATGTTTAGCAGCAAAGTGGGCCATGAAGTTCCTTAAGTTTTATTTGCTAGGAACTGAATTTGTACTTGTAACAGATCACTTTCCTCTCTGTTGGCTTAACCGAATGAAAGATAAAAATTCCAGAATCGCAAGATGGTACCTGGCGCTATAGCCATTTAAATTCAAGGTGATACACAAATCTGGTAAAGAGAATAACAATGCTGATTTTCTGTCAAGATATGATCAGGAATTGAGGGTTCTGAAGGTTGAAAAACAAATGGATGAGTTTAAACTTTACTGTTTGCTGTATTGTTATAGAAAAAAGGATACTGCACATGTGGCACCCAGATAGGGGGAGGAACAAGGAGCCGGCTGGGTGGAGTGGCCAGTAGAAAGGATGAGGGACATGGAAGGGGGGGGAAATGGAGGAAAAGGAGTGGTCAGAGTGCTCCTGTTGGGGGATTCTATGATTGGGGTATCAAATGGGATAGGGAGGGAGAAGCCTGGCCAGTTAGAACAAGATGCTTCACTGGACTAATGGTGCACAGGGCTATGCACGAGGTATATCAGCTGGCTAAGGATTGTGGGGGTTCCCCGGACATACTGGTCCACCTGGGTACAAATGACATTGAGGGAAATAGCGAGCTAGAGATACAGGCAAGATTCAGGGAGCTTGCCAGGGTCTGTCATGACATAGGATGCACAGCTTCCTTCTCAGAAATCCTGCCGGTGCCAAGGGCTAGTGGGGAACACAAAAGGAAGATTAGGGAGATAAACCAGTGGCTCAGGGAGTGGTGTGAGGCCAGAGGGTATGGGTTGATGGGGGATTGGGGGAGACCTGGGAGGATAAGGAGCTGTATGCTAGAGATAGACTCCATCTCAATTTGGAGGGAAGGGGAATCCTTAAGTTGAAAATAGAGGGGTTCATTGGTGAAAAGTGGGGTTTAAACTTGTGAAGGGGGGAGGGATGGGAGAAAAGGCTGTCAAGGGGGTGCCGATAAAGGAGGGACTCTGTCTCCACCCCCCTGGGGAGCTGGAGGATTGCGGGAAAAGGC
Organism: Neoceratodus forsteri; assembly: GCA_016271365.2. Lineage (NCBI taxonomy): Eukaryota > Metazoa > Chordata > Ceratodontiformes > Ceratodontidae > Neoceratodus > Neoceratodus forsteri. The sequence continues at coordinate 213,324,600 of JADMNL010000027.1, forward strand.
CGACTGGCAAAGTGCAGACAAGGGGAAAACAGAATCCCCATGGGAACACGAGCAGGGGAAATGGAACTATAGGGAAAGGGTGGAAGGTAGTCCTGCTAAATGCCAGGAGCTTGGGCAATAAAATGCCTGAGCTCCAGGCGATGCTAACTGAGGGAGCAGTGGATGTGGCAGCGGTCACTGAGACTTGGGCCACTGCAGGACACGGCTGGGACCTGAACCTGGAGGGTTACACTATGTTCAGGAAGGACAGGGGGGAGGGAAGGGGAGGAGGGGTAGCAATGATAGTCAAAAACTGCATTGGCATAAGGGGAGTAGAGGAGGCGGAGGGAACCGTGGAGGCGATTTGGGTCACCTTGATAACAAGGGGGGGGCAAGAGAGTAAAAATAGGAGTGGTGTATAGACCCCCTGCCCTGGCGGAGGAGCTGGAGGACAGTCTGGTGGCAGATGTTGGGAGACACTGCAGACTGGGCAGAGGCAAGGTGGTGGTGTTGGGGACTTAAACATGCCAGGAACAAACTGGGAGACTATGACATCCTCTGTGACCAGGGAACAGAGGTTGTTGGATGTCTTTCAAGCACAGTTCCTAACTCAGCAGGTGAGGAACCGACCAGGAGGCCGGGTACTGGATGTGGTCCTGGCAGACAGTGACCAGATTGGGGCCTGGAGGTAGGGACCATTGGCGGGGAGTGACCATGCCACGGTCTGGTTCTGCCTGGACCTAGGAGGGTAGAAGGCTGCACAAGGCGGAGTAACACGACTGAGGGGCGGTTTTAAGGAAATGGGAAAGATCCGAAGGAGCATTTGGATGGATTGGGTCAGACATGGATGCTGATAGTAGGTGGAAATCATCAGGAGAGGGTGCAGGATGCTACCAGCACCTGTGCAAGAGTAAGGCGAAAATACGCGGGGCCCAAAAACCCTGCTGGTGGACCAGGGAGGTCCAGGAGATGGTCTTGGGAAAGAGGTAGCCTATATAAGCAATTCAAGTGCTCAAGAAGTGAAAGGGATCGGGAGTCTGGCTGATGGCTAGAAGGGCCACTAAGGGTGGTGAGGCGGCTAAGGCAAGGAAGGAGCAGAACCTGGCCAGGAAAATGGGAAGAGGACAAGGGTTCTTTAGATACACTGAGGAAAAACGAAGGGTGAAGGGGCAGATTAGCAGGATTAAATCAGGGAGAGATGGGCACAAGACCCGGGGAGCAGGCTGAGGTACTAAATGAGTACTTCACCTCAGTTTCACCAAGGAAAATGGGGTGCTGCATCATACATGGGAGGAGACAGAGATACTGAGGAGGTGGGCCCTTACCGATCGGCGGGTCTGGAGAGGGGAGGCATCACTAGCAGGAGGGAGGGGCTAAGCAGGGAGAAGAGTGCGGAGGTGGAAATCACAGCAGAGGTGAGGAAGCCCTCAGCTCCTTAAGACCCGGAGAAAGCATCGGGGCGGATAAATTACATCCCAGAGTGCTGAAGGAACTTGCAGATGTCCTGGCGAAACTTTTCACCATCTCTCTGAGGACAGGGTGGGTGCCCCAGGACTGGAAGGTGGCGCATATAGTGCCTATCCACAAGGGCGGATCAAGGGAGGTGGCAGAAACTACAGGCTTGTCAGCCTGACATCGGTGGTGGGCAAGGTGATGGAGGGCATTGTCAAGGAGAGGCTAGGGGGGGACCTGGATAAGTCAGGGTGCCTGGATGATAGACAGCATGGATTCATCCTGGGGAAATCCTGTCAGACAAACCTGGTGGAGTTCTATGACTGGGTGACGAGTGCCTTGGACCTGGGTAGACCAGTGGACGTCCTCTTTCTAGACTTCAGCAAGGCACTTGACAATGTTCCTCACGTGGGCCTGTTGGATAAGCTGGGAGAAATGGGAGTGGGGAACCAGATGATCAGATGGATAGGCAATTGGCTCCAGGACCAGACCCAGAGGGTCGTAGTTGGCGGGATAGTCTCATCCCCAAGGAGGGTCATTAGTGGAGTCCCACAGGGATCAGTCCTTGGGCCCCTTCTGTTCAACGCCTACATCTCTGACGAAGGACAGGAATCAGGAGTGAGATGAGTCTCTTTGCGCATGACTCGAAACTGGGGGCGGTGGTGGATGGGAAGGAGGAGGGTGGCCCTACAGGGGACCTGGAGGCTCTGGAAAGATGGTCTAGAAAGTGGAAGCTGAGGTTCAATGCAGGGAAATGCAAGGTACACCACCTGGGACAGAAACCCGGGCAGAGTGTACACCGGGGAATGCTACAAGTCTCGATGGCTGAGGGGACCTGGGGGTGGTGGTGGATGTCAAGATAAACAACTCTGAGACTTGTAGGAGGGCAGCAGCCAAGGCCAACAGGACGCTGGGATGCATCGCCAGGGGATCACCTCCAGAAGGAGGGAAGTACTCCCTCTGTATAACTGCTTGGTGAGGCCACTTGAGTACTGCGTGCAGTTTGGAGCCACACTTAAAGAGGACATTAACCTCCTGGAGAGGGTTCAGAGGAGGGCAACCAAAATGATTTGGGGCTTGGGGACAGGCCCTATGAGGAGAGGCTCAAGAGCTAAATATGTACACATTGGAAGAGAAAGGACAGGGGGACATGATAGAGGTCTTCAGGTACATGAAGAGGGTAAACAGGGAGGAACAGTCAGGGTGCTTGAAGGAAGGAGGAGGGGCCACTAGGGCATGGGTGGAAGCTGGAGGAAGATTCAGGGAGAAAGGAGGAGGTGCTACTTCACTGAGAGGGTGGTGGAGCCATGGAATGCGCTGCCTAGAGGGCTGGTGGAGGCAGAGACAGTGGAGGGGTTCAAGAGGAGGGTGGGACAGGTACAGGGGAAGGGTTCTGGAAGCAAAATCCAATGCAGCAAGAATATCCGGAACTGGGAAGGGAGAAGCCAGAGAAGGCGAGGGGGGCAGCAAGGTCAGCACCCAGGGTGGGGGCTGACCAAACGAGCAGACACGAAAGACCGTTAGGCCTATTCTGCTGGCATGTTAGTATGTTAGTATGTGCTTAATTTCTGAAAGTTAGAAGCTAATGTTAGAGAATTAATAGAAAGTTTTGGAAACCTGTTTGATAAAACAGTTTCCCTCTTAAAGAGACTTACCAGTCTCAGCAGTTACACCTTCCTGATCGGTGCCTAACCCCTTCCATATGTTCCTGGTGTTGCTAGTTCCAAAATTTGTTTAACAGCTTTTAAATAATTTCACTCGTAAAATTTACCCCCACCAGGTCTCTCCTAATTCCCGTTTTTTTAGCTACTGCGCTCTTCCCTGTGCACAACAAAGTTGTAGTGGGCAGTGAGTGCGAGGACAAGCTCCATTTTAGTATAGGGGGTAATTTTTTGGGTGGTGTTTCTATATTGTAATGGGCAGTTGGCAATGAAACATGGGCACCGGTCAACTAACAAGGGTATTGTTAGTCGATCAGTGCCCACATTTCATCACCAACTGCCCATTACAATATAGAAACACCACCCAAAAGGTACCCCCAATACACTAAAATGGAGCTCGTTCCTGTGCTCTCCCTGACATCACATCATAACTTTGCTGTGCATGGGGCAGAGTGTCAGTAGCTAAAAAAAAAACCAGGAAGTAGGAGAGACCCGTTGGGGGTAATTTTACGAGTGAAATTATTTAAAAGCTGTTAAACGAATTTTGGAAATAGCAACACCAGGAACATACAGAAGGGGTAAAGCACCGATCAGGCAGGTGCAACTGCAAATGTAGTTTACCTGGTAGGTCTCTTTAAGGAGGGGGGTGTATGTGGCAGGGTTGAATAGGACCCTGTCCCAGTTGTTATGGAGAGTTTGAATGCAGGGATCTGTTCTGTTCTTTCCTTTCCTGTCTCTTGTCTGTCTGGTTGCGCAACCAAATTTTCCTGTGAGACCTAGGATTTGATCACCCTGGCATCCTCGCAATTCTTTGCCTCTCACTGTCTCTCAGTCTTCCCTTGCTGTTTCTGTCTTTTCCTCCCTTACATATCTGCTGGTATAAAAATTTATGTAAATTAATATGTGGAAATGTAACTGATATTGAGATCCCTTTGTTTAGAAATTACATAGTGCTACTGTTGAAATGTATATAATTATAGTTTGAGATGACTGCAAAAATCTATTGGGAACTCAAGAGGTTAACTGGACAGCAGTTTTTAAGCCCTTTTTTCAGAAGCTGTGCAGAAGGGGCCTCAGTTCTGGGACACTGTGTTCTAACTGCACCTGCCTAAAACATACAAGCACATTTTTGAAAAAAAAACAGGACGCCTGTTAAGGGGGGGGAGGTTGCAAAGATTTATAAGAGAGAGCAACAGTGTTTTGAGAGACACGCAGAGATTGAATGAAAACTCAGATGGATCTTCTCTGTTTATTCTGCCTTTGTAAATAGTTATTCTGAACAATTTTATTTTTTTATGTTACTGCTAGTACTAATAAACACTTTTTTGCGAATTCTACAACTGCTCCTGGTTTTTCCTATGCTTCTTGACCTGTGCCTCGACGACAGAAAGGGATACAGGAACCTCCCTTTCCAAGAGAGGGACAACACGTCTTGCTAGAAAACTCCAGGCCCTGGAGCTAGTGAGCAGAAAAGCGGCAGTTTTGGGTTGTGAGGACGTAGAAAGGTCCAACTCTGGACGACCTCATCAGTCAAACAGGTCTTAGACTACTGAGGTCAGCAGTTTCCACTCATGCATCTTGAACTAGGACCTGATTAGCCTGTCTGTCAACACATTTTGGATGCCTTGAACATGTACTGCTGACACTTCTGGACTGTGTTCCACACCCAATATGAAACCTTCATTGCTTCCCTACACAGCGGATAGGACTGAGTCCCCCTTGCTTGCTGATACAATGCATCACACTGACATTGTCCATCTATACCAGCAGAGGGCCTGGGGACAGGTGGCTCTGGAAGACCTGGAGCCCATACAGGGCAGCTCACATTTCCAGAACATTTATATGCAAGGTGCTCTCTACTGGGGACCATGTACCCTGCATCTGATGGGAACCCATGTGAGCACCTCAACCCTATCCCCGAGGCATCTGTTGTGAGAATCTGGAGAGAGGAAGGGAGTGGATCAGGAAAGGAACCCCCTTTAATAAATTGCTGGGTCCCATCCACCATTTGATCACTCTGCATACAGGGGAACCGTTTGTTCTAGGTCATCTGTGAGATGATCCCACTGGACTCTCAGGGTCCACTGGGGAACGTGCATGTGTGGCCTGGCTAGGGGTTCTGTCACTATGGCACCTGCCATGAGACCCAGCAGGTGTAGGAACTTCCTGGCTAAGACATACTGTACCTGTTGTGCACTAACTGTGCTTGGGCAACCAGGTGGTGGGCCCCATCCAGAGGCAGAAAAGCTAAGCCCTGGGCCGTGTCCAATACTGCTCCTATATACTGTAGTTGGTGGCAAGGGGTCAACACTGATTTTGGTATGCTGACAGTCACCCCCCAGAGCATCAAACAGCTGTCTGGTGCGAGCTAAGGGCTGGAGAAGCTGATCCCTGCAGCTGGCTTTTTATAGCCAGTCATCCAGGTAAGGGAAAACATAAAGGCCTTTCCTGCAAAGGGCTACTAGCACTACTGCCAAGTACTTGGTAAAGATCCATGGCACAGAAGACAAGCCAAAGGGCAACACTCTGAATTGGTAATGTTCCCCTTGAAACAGGAACCTCAGATATTTTCTGTGAGGCTTCCGGATTCTGATATGGAGGTAAGCATCCTTCATATCAAGAGAACAGATTCAATCCCCTGTTTGCAACAGTGGAAGTAGGTCTTGCAAGGTGACCATTCAGAACTTCTTGTACTCTAAGAAGCAGTTCAGCTCCCTCAGAGCCAAGACAGGCTGCAGGTCTCTTGTCCACTTTGGGACCAGGAAGTACTGATAATAAAAACCTGTGTGCCTTTGTTCTAGGGGAACAAGTGCTATGGCCCTCTTTTGTAGCAAAGTCTGTATCTCCTCCAGAAGCAGAAGTGGGTGTTCTGGAGGATAATGGGTCACTAGTGGGGGATGATCTGGAGGTATTTCTAGAAGTTCCAGAGCATGGCCCTGTTCTATGATTTCCAGAACCCATGCATCTGTTGTCACCTCTTTCCACTGGTTTAAGTGGAGAAAGAGGTGACCCCCTACAATCACCCCTGGAGATAAAGGTGGTTGGAGACTGTACAAGGAGTCAGGTGGAGCCAGTTGGGGCGGCTCCCCATGTGCCACCAATTCTAGGGGCTTTTGAGTGGGCATCTTGGGTGGTACTGGAGGTGGGCAAGGCTCCTGCTCCCTTGCCCCTGCCCTGAAGTATAGCTGCTGGACACTGTCTGACACCAGCTGGACGAAAAGGACCCCTACTCCTACCTCTAGGCTGGGTATGGTAGAGGGAATGCATAAACTTCAAGGTTCTGTCTGAGGCCTGATGAATGGATAGGATATCTTGAACCTCAGCACCAGACAATTTATGTCCTTGAAATGGGGCACTAAGAATGGACTGTTGCATGTTATTTGCAATGCCTGCCACTCTAAGCCAAGAATATCTCCTGAGACAGATGCCAAAGGCCGCAGCCCTAGCAGAAGAATCTGCAACATCATAGGCTGTGTGGAGCAAATGCTTGCCCACATCAGCCCCAGTAGTAAGGACTTTGAGAAGCTCTTCTCTTGGAGTGCCTTCCGGCAAGGGTTGTACACCTGCCTTGGCCTTCCTCTAGAGGGTTTTCTGGTACTTCATCATGTGGTTCTGATAGCTAGCAATGTGAAGGCCCAATGATGCTGAGGCAAAGGTCCTTCTGCCCAAAACATCCAACCTCCTTGACTCTTTACCAGGAGGTAGGGAGCTCAAGTGCTTAGGTGCCCTAGACCTATCATGGGCAGCATTAATGACTACAGAATCTGCCTCAAGCTGGGTGGCATAAAATGGCTTCCCAAAGGGTGTCATGTACCATTTTATCTGCTTTCTTGGGTACATCTGGGATACTGTTTGGCCTGTATGAGGCAGCAAGGTGACATCCTCTGAAGCAGGGAGCAGAGAGGACACAACTGCAGGAGAGTCTGGCAACTCCAGGAACTCTATAAGGTTTTTCTTGGTGGTGTGCTGTTCCTCCGGATCAAAGCCCATGGCAGTTTGTAACTACTGCATGGTCGTGAGGAAAGTGGGATCCTCTGGAGGGGACCTTGGTGTGCTGATCACCAAGTCCCCTCTACAAGTGGACCCCGTGGAGCTGGTTTCCCCGTCACAGGGACTTACAGCATAGTCCTCAGCCTCCTCCTTCTGCACCATTAAGTCAGAATTATATTCATACTCATAGTCGAGCAGGTTGCAAAGGAGAAGGGAGCAGGTCAGCAACATCAGCAGTGCTCTAGGCGGCAGCTGTGGCAAGGGTGTACCTTGCAGCTTCGGGGGGGGATTAGTAGAAGGCCCCATCAACAGACCCCCTGGAACCAGGAGGTTAGGTAGCAGGCATCAAATCATATCTAAAAAGGGGGACAGGATCACCTGAGCATTGGCACCTGTATGGTTGATAGGTACAACTGGAGGATTCAATGGGGGAGGCCAAGTTCCCAGTGTCGACAGTGATGTACCAGCCACACTAGGCTTGGCAGTGCCTGCACCAAGCCCCAACCTCAGTGTTGTGTTGACGGTTGGGAGGGGATGAGGAGCTGATAGAGCTGAGGAGGTCGTACCTGCAGTGCGAAGGGGCAATCTCAAATGCACTGGGGAAGCTCTCTTCTTATCTTTGTCCTGGTGCTTGTGTTTGTGACTCCCTGACACCTTGCCCCAGGATTTAGAGGACCTGGACTCATTATACTGGGCCAGTGACACAGCAGTGCTCTTCTGCTAAAGCTCCTTCTCCATTCTAACCACTTTCTGCTTGAGAAGGTGTTTTCTAAAGTCCCCTTATGGCATCACCTGGTCACAGAATTAAAAGCCTAGCAAATTCTGCAGGCTTCCACACTGTGGGCCAGACTTAGGCAGCAGACACAGAAGTCGTGGGAGTCGCCAGTGTAGATCGTCTCACTAAAGTCACAATACAGGAACAGTTTCAACAGTTCCTTCGATGACATACAGGTAATTGAAAATCACTATAAAAGTGATTACTTTTCTAATCAAAGAAATAAAATGGTGGCTATTGCTGCGGCATTTCTTTCAGTGGTCCAATAAGTATGGTCAAAAGTTGGAAAAGAACTGGGGTGAGGAGGGACTGGTCACATTTATGTATGAGCCGATGTCTGATGTCATCATGGGTGGTCCCTGGCTGACTGTTTGCAAAGTTTCCGTGTGGTCCTAGCACCTGGCAGCTTATATTTCCAAAGGTGTGGCCTGATGAGTGATATTCTTGAAGAAAATCCACTACTACCAAAAATTCAGCAAAATGAATATATCACGAGAATAAAGTACAAAGATATGCAACACAAAATATATCCTATGCGAATGTGATGGTATTGGCTGCTTACCCCGAAAAATCCGTAACAAGATTACTGGATATAATAAAACAATTTGGAAGACTATCTGGCTGCAAATTGTATATAGGCAAGTCAGAAATATTACCCATCAACCACTTATGTAAAAAAGTTTAATAGCAGAACTTGGACTACAATGGAAACCTAAGAGTTTATCACATCTTGGTATAGAACTTTGCCCTACAAATGAAGAGACAGTAGGGATAAATACCAAAAACCTGATACAAAAATTAAAAACCAACACCCAAAAGTGGAACAAACTCCCCAATGCTATGGGACAGAAAATCCACGTAGTAACAATGAATCTCCTCCCACATATTTTATCTGTTCTCAGCATACTTAATGATCGAATACCCAGGGAATGAATACAAGTGCAACAACTTGTAAATAACGTCATCTGGGCTAGCAAAGGACCCAGATGTAAACTGCAAAGGTTGGCAAGAACAGAAAATGGAGGCCATTGTGTATGATATTGTATGTCATGCTTTGGAGAACATTAAAGACACTGTAACCAAAGGATATATGGTTTACTCTACCTGTCATGATGCTCTCTAGTTCAATAGAAAGACATTTAAAGGAAAAAAAAAAAAGGAATGAAAGCCTCAAATTGACAGACATCATCATATACAACTGGGGACAATACAAACAAGAACTGTTAGCAAATGGATGGAGAAACAAGAAGAAAAAAGGTGAATACTTATACGCCAAGCTGGGCACAAATGGAGAAAGAAATCAGCACTATGGCTAATACAGACACGGGCTCACTGCTGTATAGTACTCTTCCCTCTGCTCTTAAAAGGTGGCCACTGCAACATACACAAGAAACCTTAACGAATATCCTGTGAGCAACAAAATTCTACATGCAGATATAATATGCATCAACCAATTTAGGGTAATAATTTAGAAATAAATAAGAGAATAATACACAACATGTGTTGGAAAGAAATTGGAATATCTGAAGTAATCCACCTAACAGAAAGAAGCAAATTTATCCAGTTTAGAGATATTATGAATATGACCTTTGACCCAGCTATGTATTTAGCTTGCTACAAATACAACACTCCCTTAAAAAGCAATGGGGCATGAAGACTATAACTGAGGAAAAAGCTGCATGGATTGAAGAATTCACAAATGATCTGGAAATGGATTGCTCAATTTCACAATTGTACATCAGTTTACTAAACAAGAAATATGGAAAAGCAGAAGAAACCATAAACTGGTGGAATAAATCGCTGAGCAGACACCTTGCAATGGAAATGGAAAGAAATATGGTAATTTGCAAGAAAGCCATATGAACACAAGACCTAAAATCTAACAATTGAAAACTATCAACAATCTATATTATAAACCCTAAAAGCTCTACAAAATGAAATGAATTACACTGCCACTATGCTACAAATGTGAAAAAGAAGGCTGGACATGAGGTCAAAAGTAAATTAAAGAGCTGGTGACATGTTCAGGAGAACTTTAACAAAACATAACATTTAAACACAGACCAACATGTATTTCCCATTAGTTCAGTGTTCCTCCTCCCCATTATTTATTACTTAGGTTATCTGCACGAAAACAAGATCTTTGGTCCCCTACTGCTGCTGCTTTCTCCCTACCTGAAGCCATAAAGCTCTGTTTGTGACCTCACAGTTACTTCCATGGCAACAGACTGTGATGTTACAACAGAGAATTATGACTTGAAGTAGGGAGTACCCTATACTATAGAGGCATATTAATCCAAAATGAACTATAAGGTATAAAGATCATATATTCATACACATTTCCTTAGTAATAAGTAATGGGGAGGAGAAATATATAACATAGAAATGGAATGCAAGCAGAGATGTACCTAATTATTATGTTTTTTGAAGTTTTCTTTGAGGTGTCAGTAGCTCTGTAAACCAAATGCTTGGCCTGCAAGAATTATTTGCCACTGGGATGTGTATATTAGGTAAGGTAATAGACAAGGAAAGTACAGTTATGTAAGAACTTACCGTGACAGTAGATCTTCGAGAGGAGCACTTACAGCAGGTAATACCAATAGGACTAAGGCCGCCAGGCATTAGGACCCCACAGAAAAATCTTCTAGCTAGCAGCCTATGGCAGGGGACCACCCCAACGTCGGCTCCACCCAATGTCAGACGTAGTATAAAGGGGGCGGTTCCCTGGAGTCATCTCAGTTCTCTTGCTGGAGACCCACCTGACAAACAAAATGTAGAACTGAGGAGGGTCTCCATTACCCGAAGAGAAGGAAAAAAAAATTTGCTTCTGAGGGCTAGAAGGTGGCAAAGCCACCTGCTGCAAGAGCTCCTCTCGAAGATCTACTGTTACGGTAAGTTCTTACGTAACTGTACTATCTCACTTCGAGGAGGTGCTCTTGCAGCAGGAAATACCAATAGGACTGAGTCCCAAGCAGTACCCAAAGAGAGACCCAGGTCAGAGGGGAGAAGGATAAACTGATGACTGACAACTGATATGTTGGAGCTTAGGACAGGAGACCCCGAAGGACTGCTAGTCCAAAGCCTGCTCTCCTCCTAGAGGCAATGTCCAGACTGTAGTGTCTGATGAAGGTACGGACTGAGCTCCAAGTGGCGGCAGCGCAAAGGTATGCCGAAGATACTTTCTGCAGAGAGGCAAAAGAAGTTGCCACACCTCTGGTAGCATGGCCCTTAACTGATCCCGCTAAGGGTTTGTTGTGGTGCTGATGGCAAAAGGTGATGCAATGCACCAACCATCTGGTCAGTGTTTGCTTGGTGACATGAGCCTTTGTCTTACTAAAGGCAAAAGAAACAAACAATTGGTCCATCTGCCGAATGGAACTAGTTCTGTCGAGGTAATACTTGAGGATCCTATATACATCCAGAGTATGCAACAGAGCCTCCCCTTTATTAGAATACTCTGGAAAACAGACTGGAAGCTGAATGTCCTAGTTCAAGGTAAGTTTGGGCACCACCTTCGGTAAAAACTTAAGGTTAGTACGCAGTGCTACCCTGTCCCTATGGAAAACGAGGTAAGGCTCTTTACACATCAGAGCCTGTAGCTCAGAAACTCTGCGAGCAGAAGTAATAGCAACTACAAATAACGCTATCCAAGACAGAAAATGAAGCTCACATGTCACGGCTGGCTCAAGGGGGGTGAGCTTCTGTAAAGAAAGAAAGATCCGGAGGACAGAATCCCTCAGTGGAGGTCTGATGTACAATTCCCTCAAGAAGGTCTTGCACATATCGAAGTTGTGCCAGAGTTCTCCGTTTCATCGGGTGCATGGTAGGCTGACAAAGCACAGAGGTACACCTAATGGGACGAGTAGCTGAGGCCCACCCCAAAAGATGGAGAAGATACTACAGCACATAGTTTACTAGACAATCCAAGGGTCAGGAGCGGGGTGCTGCCCATAAACAAAGAACGCTTCCACTTCATGGCATAGGTTGCCCTGGTGGAGGGTTTTGTCGCTGCTACTAGGACCTCTGCCACTCTACGTGACACTCCCAATCTTTCCTCAGTTAAGACTGCAGAAGCCAAGCATGCAAATGCAGAGGCTGCAGAGCTGGGTGGATGAGTGTCCTTTGTTCTTGGGAAAGCAAGTGAGAGGAGAGGGACAACTGCATGGGAGGTTCCATGGCCACTTGCTGCAGCAGCGGGTACCAGATCTGTCAAGGCCAGACAGGAGCCACCAGAATCATTCTGACTTCCTCCATCTGCAATTTGAGCAAGACTCTCTGAAGGAGGGAAGGCATATAGAAATTTCCTTGTCCAGGAGAGGGACAATGCGTCTCGCCAAAAAACACCAGGCCCTGGATCTGGCGAGCAGAAATTTGGCAGTTTGGCATTGCAAGGTGACACAAAGAGGTCCAACTCTGGTCGATCCCATCTTTCGAAGAGGTCTTCAGCCACCTCTTGCTACAATTCCCACTCGTGATTCAGAGATCGAGAGTGACTTATACTGTTGGCGAGAACATTCCGGACCCCTAGTACGTGAATCGCTGTGATGTCCAGACCGTGTTCTACTGCCCAGTACCACACTCTCATGGCCTCTCTGCATAGGGGATATGAGTGAGTGCCCCCTTGCTTGTTTAGATGAAACACTACCGGGGTATTGTCTGACTGAACTAGGAGTGGGTCCCGGTAGAGCTGGTCTTGGAAAACCTGGAGGGCATACAGTATGGCTCTCATTTCCAGAATATTCCAAGAGCCCTTTGTTTGGTGTACATCCAGATGGGCTCTCCAGCCTAGACCCAAAACGTCCATAGTGAGGATCTGCATCGGGCTCAGCCTCTGAAAGGGAACCCCTACCTTGAGGTTGACCGGATTTAACCACCAAAGAAGAGAACGACGGACCACCTCCGATATCCAAATAGACTGGTCCAGCTTGTCCATGCTCTGGTCCCACTGAGATCTGAGGTGTCACTGTAGAGTCCTCATGTTCAAGCAGTTGCAAGATCATTCTTGCTGCGACTCGGTCTGAGGTCTGCATTTTTCGGGCAACTCTTCTCAGTCATTCTGCTCTGTCTGCTGGCAGAAAGGCCATGCCTTGAATGGTGTCTAGGACTGCCCCAACATACTGAAGCCTTTGGGAGGGCCAAGGGTATGACTTTGACCAATACAGAGTGATGCCCAGGGACTGGAACATCAAGGTTGCCTCTTGCAAGGCATTGTTCAGTTGGTCTTCTGACTGGGCAGAAATAAGTCAGTGGTCTAGCTAAGGGTAGACAAAGTGGCCTTTCCTTCTCAGGGCCGCTGCTACTACTGCCAGGCACTTGGTGAAGACTCTTGGTGCTGATGAGTGGCCGAATGGAAGTACCTTGAACTTATAGTGCTGACCTTGAAAAAGGAAGTGCAGGAACTTCCTGTGTGAGTGCAGGATTCTTATGTGCATGTATGCATCCTGCATATCTAGGGAGCACAGCCAGTCTCCTCAATGGATCATGGGCAATAGGCATGCTACGGTCACCATTCTGAACCTCCTGTATGGGATATACTCGTTCAGCTGACTGAGATCCAGGCTAGGGTGGAGGTTTCCCGTTTTCTTGGGAACCAGAAAGAAATGTGAATAGAAGCCTTTGCCCTCCTGGGTAGGTGGAACCACCTGGATGTTCTTCTGTAGGAGGGCCTGTATCTCTACTTTCCGAAGAAGGGCGTGGTTGGGCATCTGAAGGACCCACTGGTCCGAAGTGATACTGGACCACCCTGACAGGTAAAATCTCCCTCCTACCGTCTCCCTCAATGGAGTCTGAGGGTGGAGGAGGGATGGCAGGGTGTCATGCTGTGTTTGGGGGGTTGGGCAAGGGGGTTCGGGGTACCTTTGGATGCTTGGGGTCCTGGGCATCCGAAGGAACAGGGTGGCCACGTCTCTTGAAGGCTCCTTTGTTTTGGGGTTGCCTTTTCCCTTGTTGTCCTTGGTTTCGGCAAAAAGGACAACGACAGGAGGGTGGCTCTGACTTGTACATCCTGTGCACATCGGCTACCTCCTTACCAGAATCCTGAAGCCCAGGATGATTTTCTCTGCCTCTTGCCCAAAAAGGACAGAGCTGTGGAAGAGAGCGTCCAGGATGGCATCCTGCAGGTCCTGAGGAACCCCGATACTCTGAGCCAGGTGTGCCTCCTCATGCAAATGCCCAAGGCTGCAGCCCTGGCTGCCATGCCTGCTGAATTGTAGGAGCACCTGAGCACGTGCTTATCTACATCCATGCCGGACTGGATATATGCTGTTTTTTTGTTTTTTGAAATTACTCTTTATTACGCCTAACCCCAGCCTGCCACCCCCGACCCATCCAGAGAGACATGGCAGACATCCCTCTGCCTGCCACCCTGCCCAGAACGGACACCAGTGCCCCATGGAGCCACGGTTTACCCCCCAGGCAGGGACAAGGTGGGGGTGCGGATACCCCGTAACTTACATTTTGTCGATCTTGGGTCCGCTGGGTGGATGCAGGCACATCATGGGCACATCTCCTGGATCCCCATCTCCCCGGCGGTGGCAGGCTCTTTTTCTCATTTTTCCTCCCTCCCCGTACAGTGTGCAACTCCCCCAACATCATGGCGCAAGGAGCCGATGTCCACGCTGTACAATGGCTGCCCATCCCCTACAACTGGGGCTTGCAGTATTCCGAGCCTCTGCTCGGAGTCAGGCAAGTGAGCGGGCATCGGCCTGTTCCCTCCCCGAAGAAGGCAAGCTGTCATAGGATGCTCATGCCTATCTCCCTGGCTGACCCACCAGTGAGCTTGTTTTTACTGTCAGAATCCGGTTGAGCCTTCACCAGGTCCATGGTCTTCTCCCAGAGGGACTTCTGGTAAGTCATCATGTGGGCTGAGAAATTCAGAGAACGAATGGCCCCAGTGGCTGATGTATATACTTTTCTTCCCATGTGGTCCAGCTTTTTGGACTCAGGGTCTGGAGGCTGGACACTCATATGTTTGGGTTGCTATGCTCTTCCATGAGCTGCTGTGAGTACCATGGAAATCTGCTTTGGGATTCTCCCCCAAGAATGGCTCCCCTTTAGGTGTTCTGTATAGTCTGTCTGCCTTCCTTGGTACTGCAGACATGGTGGAGGGGTGCTGGCAGGTGAACCTGGAAACATCCTGAAAAGGCTCTACCAAAGGTGGGATGATCAAGGGTTCAGGGTCCTTGGATCCCAAAAACTTCGCCAAGCAGTGCCTCTCTGGAGCAATGGGAAGGGATAGGAGGGGTGTCCGGAAAGCAGCTCAGAAACTCTAGGAAGTAGCCCCTCTCTATTGCCCTGTCAGGAGACTCCTCTACTACAGTATCTGGCTGTAGGTATGGCTCAGTATCAGGGGCAGACCTGTCGTCCAATCTGGTGTCCAGCTTCGATTGTGAATCATCGGGCAACTGATCCCCAGGAGTAGGGGCAGATGCTTGATTCTTGGGGGCTGATGGCCTCTTATCAGCTGGTGGCACCCGGTCCTAGCCTGAGGGCGAGCAAGCCTGGCTTACAGGTCATCTGTCGCCTGCGGGAGACTTCCCCTTTGCAGAGGGCGGAGGAGTACAATGCCGGACGGTCTCCTGACATCTGGTGGAGTCGTCAGAGTGTCTGCATTTATCGGACAAACCACTGGACTTACGGCCTGCTTCCTAAGACCTGCCTGAAGACGCCTGTCCCTCTTGGGTTGACCCTAAAGGTTTGTGGGGTCGGTGGGCCAAGGGGAGCTGGGCAGACAAGCGCTCAGAAGAAGACAACTCCTTACTCTTTTCCTGGGATGAGGAGGACGTCTTCTTGGGAACAGTCCCAGAGGCAGCTGGAGGGACCAACCATGATCTCCCGCTGGAGCCTTCAAGGTGTTGGCTCTTCTGATGCGGGTCTTGTTGTTAAATTTCTGGCAGTGTGAGCAATCATCGGACCGGTGGTCTGGGCTTAAGCAGATCAAGCAGGCCGCACTGACCATCCTTATCTGGGATATGCTTTCCGCACTGACACTTGGACTTGCGCCGTGTGGAAGTAGGCGAAGACATGCAAATCCGTTGAAAGACTTGACAAAAAACTGGAATCAAACATTTTAAAGTGATTAGAAAAAAGCACAGTCGACTGCAAAGATTAGGCGTCCATGGAGCCAAAGCAGGTCGACGGCAGGAAAAGAACTGAGATGGCGCCGGGGGGGGCCACCCATTTATACTAACGTCTGACGTTGGGTGGAGCAGACATCAGGGGCGGTCCCCCACCACTGACTGCTAGCTAGAAGATTTTTCCGTGGGGTCCTAACACCTGGCGGCCTTAGTCATATTGGTATTACCTGCTGCAAGAGCTCCCCCTCAAAGTGAGATGCAGCAGTAGGCAGGAGACGTAGGATTTAGAACAAGATGGCCACCACGCTGGGTGAGCTGTCTGCAGGAGCTCCATGACTGTGTGTGGGATCCTTATTTTGTTGCCTTATCTTGTAATTTGAGCCACTGGTTAGTCCTGCTGTCTGTAGCACGTTCTATAGCGCCGTTTTTGCTCTTTGACTCTCGCTGTTTTAAAGGTCAGTGTAGTGGGCTGGCAGTATAGCCAAGAGGTTAGAGTAATGAGCTGTAAATGAGCTTGGTACATCCAGCAGACCAGACCTGGGTTTGATTCTCACAACCTCCACTTGCATACTGCGTGACTCTGAGCAAGCCACATAACCACCCAGTGCTCCCAGGTCGCCCCTGAAAACAGGCACTTGTGCCTAGTGGGCCTTACATGGTTACCAAAGGCTAAAATAAATAAAAATAAGTTGTAGTGGTGTTTTAGCTGTAGTTAGGAGAGTTACTGAGGTAGAGTGAGGAGCCACCAGCCCTTCATGGCAGGTTAACGTCTTACCTCGAGTCCCATGGCATGCTATTCCATCAGAGCATCAAGTTAAGTCAGTTAAGCCAGTTCCTGGGGACTAAGAACTGTCCAAAGTTGCTGGCAACGAGGGTCAGTAGTGAAAGCAAGTAGCCTTTCCTGACTTGCTTTGAGGCGGCTAACAGATTCCCTGTGGAGCAACCAGGGAGCAACAGACTGTAGCCCCAGTGGTTGCTAGGCTGTGCTGAGGAGTGAGCAGCGAGATGGTAATCTACTACCTCAGCCTGTGGAGAACTGTTGGCTGTGTGATGACAGACTGCAAGTGGAATCAGGGTAGGGAGAGAGACTGCAGAGTTGTCTGGCGGTGAGAGAGCCGAACAGCTTATAAAACTTTTGTGTCTGCAGGATGGTGTTGCACAGGGAAATCTTATTAAAGCTCTGGACTGGGATCAGAATTGACTGAACTCTTCAGCTGTCTTTGTTTGAACGGGTCTGGTGAGAGCAGTACCAGTTCCTATGTAAAGAGGACATTTTTAGAACTTCTCAACTGTGGCTTCTGTTTGAATGGGTCTCGTGAGAGCAGTACCAGTTCCTATGTAAAGAGGACATTTTTAGAACTTCTCAACTGTGGCTTCTGTTTGAATGGGTCTTGTGAGAGCAGTACCAGTTCCTATGTAAAGAGGACATTTTTAGAACTTCTCAACCGTGGCTTCTGCTTGAATGGGTCTGGTGAGAACAATACCAGTTCTTTGTAAAGTGAACGTTTTTAAGTCTGCCTACGGGATACTAAGAGAGACACTTTCTCCTGTGAGAGAGGAGAGACTGTCATTTAAAGATCAATAGCTTGCATTTTGTGCCAAGTTTGGGGACTGTTAGCAGACTTTGGCACTTTATCATTTCATCCTATTTTTATGTAATGTGAGGGTTGGGGGGTGGGGGTTGTAATAAGTTATTTATTTCTTTGTTAGGATAAACATTAGGGAGTGTGTGTGAAAGGCTGCGTGTGTTAGGGTGTTAAATATTATTCTGTATATGTCATTTGGCTAGCTAGTGGATGCTTGCTTGATGGTGTGTGTGAAGGTTATTTGCTGGAGGGGTTTGGGGAAGCAGTGAGTGGTCTTAGAGCAAGTATTTAGGATGGACTGGCTGTTACACACCCCAAGGTCATGCTATTCCCCATTCTTACTTACAGGCCTACACCCCTTCAGTGATACCCCCCGGGTGCTGTATATTAGCGGTGCAGGGAAGTGGGGATTGGAAGGAGGAATATGAGGGACAGGGTGAGGGATGATGGGGAGGTTCCTATCAGGGTTGTGAGGACCAGGAGATGCCCTGGGGTGAGAAGGGGATTGGAGAGAGGCCAGACATGTATAGTCGCTTTACCCAGGGATCTCACCAGACTGAGTAGGCAGGAAGCTGAACGGCCAGCTTTCTCCTTTCAGCTACTTTAGGTGGTGGTGTGCAACGCCAGGTCAATAAGAAATAAGTCTGCTAATATAGCAGATGTTGTTTCCTCGGTTGATCTAGTTTGCGTTACTAATACCTGGTTGGCAGATGATGCTGGCCCATTACTGCAGTCGTCGGTCCCAGCAGGATTTTTGGTAGTTCATTGCCTGAGGAGGGATTGTGGGGGACCATCTGTCTTAGATCTGAACTGAACTTATTGGTGCACCCAGTAGGGGATACTTTATCGTTTGAATGCGTGGCTATGCTTGGGGGTCCAGGTGCAGGCTGCAAGATCCTCCTCATGTACAGATCTCCTGGGTGCAAAAAGGAGTTTCTGCAGGAAATTGCAACTTTTGTCGCCGACAAGGTGTTGGAGTTGCCAAGATAGGTTATTCTTGGGGACTTCAATGCCTAAATCAATGACACAAATTCGTAATTTGGTCAGGTTTTCCTCTGGAACATGGAGTCTTTGGACCTTGCACAAGTCATTACTTCTGCGACCCATCAACACGGCCACATCTTGGACCTAGTATGCTCACTGGGGCTTAAGACTGATAATCTCGAGACTGATCTAGTCACTTGGCTGGATCACTGCACTATTAGATTAAGTTTCAGGGCTCCCCTTCTATCTCAATCAATCTCAATCTTTATTTATATAATGCGCCTTTCTAAAACCAAGGCGCCTGTACAATACTAGATAAACCAATAAATAAAACCATTTTGAAATTAAACTAAGCGACAGTATTAAAAATCATTATATGCTTTGCTAAAGAGATGAGTTTTTCTAGTCCATCCCCTGTGGAGTTTGTGAGGTTCCACCCATTAAGAGGGACTTCTGGCAGTGCTGGACACTTCAAAAGTGTTGAAAACATGCGGGGGGGTCAGAGGCAGCTGTGACAGCCTATAATATGGCTGTTACGGAGGCCTTTGCCCTCATAACACCAGTCCTTGTACACCCGCTGGTGTTGCACCTTGGCTTACCATGGTTTGAAGGTGAGCTGAGAGCAATGAAAATCAGGGAGTGAAGGTTGGAGCACTGTTGGAGGAAGTCCAGGGCCCAGGAGGACAAACTGGTTCTGATGTCTCACTATGATGAGCATCAGAAAGCAATCACCCAAAAGAAGGTGTCTTTTCTGTTCAGGGAGATTGCTGCTGGGAGGAACCGACTGGCTCAGCTCTTTTGGACAGCAAACAGGCTTTTTAATCCAGTCTGTCTAGAGCCTCTGAGAGCTTTTTCACTTGCAAATGCAACGAGTTCACTCAGTTCTTCTCGGACAGAATGTCTTCCATTATTAGGACCCGGATCATCTGAAGTAGGCCATCACGGCCCAGCAGATTGGAGCCTTGGAATCAGAGTCATGTTTAGGGGTCCTGGGGGAAGTTTCGACCAGTGATAATGGAAGAGGTACGTGGGGTGATCTCTGAGCAAAAGCCAACATTTTGTGATCTGGATCCAGGCCCGATGCAACTATTGGTTAGCTGTGTTGGGCATTTGGGCCTGGTGTTCACTGAGAATGTCCGGTGCTCCTTGTTGGAGGGTGTTTTCCTAGTGTTGCTGAAAAGTGCATTGGTGAAGCCTCTTCTGAAAAAGCCATCATTGGACCCAAGTTTCTTAGCAAATTATCGACCTATCTCTTACCTTACCTTCCTGGGAACGGTTACTGAGAAGCTGACTGTGCTGCAGCTCGAGGCACACCTCACTGCCTTTAATATCTATGAGCCTCTTCAGTCTGGATTTAGGCCAATGTACAGAAACATAGACTATGACGGCAGATAAGGACCGCTTGGCCCACCTAGTCTGCCCATTTCCCTACCTACAGGATAAGCTGCAGATCCTATTTAACCAACAGCCTATTTCCTCCTACTCCCCACAAAAATTGCCTTATGTCTGTCCCATGCATTCTTGAATTCTCCCACAGTTTTAGACCCCATAACCTCCTCAGGAAAGCTGTTCCATGCATCCACCACCCTCTCTGTGAAAAAATACTTCCTCACATTGCCCCTGAGCCGTCCCCCCTCTATCTTCAAATTGTCCCCTTGTTCTTGCACATCTCTTTTTCTGAAAGATGCTACCCTCTTGGACTTTGTTGATTCCACTGAGGTACTTAAACGTTTCTATCATGTCCCCCCCCGCCCTCCTTTCCTCAAGGGTATACATATTAAGCTCCTTTAGTCTCTCCTTGTATGGCTTCTCTTGCAGACCCTGCACCATTTTAGCTGCCCTCCTCTGAACTGCCTCCATCCTGTCTATGTCCTTGCAGACATGGGGTCTCCAGAACTGGACGCAGTACTCCAGGTGGGATAACAACTTCTTGTTTTCTGCTGTTGATGCCTCTCCCTATACATCCCAGTATCCCCCAGCCCTCCCTACCACCTTCTCACATTGCTTACCAACTTTAAGGTCATCTGATATGATTACCCCCAGGTCCCTTTCCATTTTTGTTGTTTTTACTACCTCCCCACATTTTTTAATCTTCCCCTGGGTTTTTGTTTCTCAGGTGCATTATTTTGCACTTCTTTGCATTGAATCCAAGCTGCCATACTTCTGACCATTCCTCCAACCTTGCCAAGTCCCTTCTCATCCTTTCCACGCCTCCATGTGTATCAACCCTGTTGCAGATCTTTGTGTCACCTGCAAAGAAGCATACTTCTCCTTCCAGTCCCTCTGCAATGTCACTGATAAAGACATTAAAAAGGACTGGACCCAGTACTGAACCCTGCGGTACCCAATTAGTAACCCCTCTTTCTTCAGAGTGGACTCCATTTACTATTACCTTCTGTGTCCTGTTGTCCAGTCAATGTTTCACCCAGGCGACCACCCTGGGACCCACTCCCAGGCTGGTTAATTTGACTATTAATCTTTTGTGTGGGACTGTGCCAAATGCCTTGCTAAACTCTAGGGAGGTCATGTCCACAGCCCCCCCCCCCAGTCTACTACTTTGGTCACCCAGTCAAAGAAATCAATTAGATTAGTCTGACATGACCTCCCCGCTGTGAACCCATGCTGCCTTGGGTCCTGTGCCCCACTGGCCTCTAGGTACTCAACAATTCTTTTTCCTTCAGAAGTGATTCCATCACTTTCCCTACCACAGAGGAGGTCAAACTGATAGGTCTGTAGTTTCCTGCCTCTGTCTTGGTCCCACTTTTGTGAAGGGGAATCACATCTGCCTTCCTTCAGTTCTCAGGTACCACACCATCCTTCCATGATTTGTTAAAAAGGGTAGTCAGTGGTGTCACTAGTTCTCTGCTTAATTTTTTTAGAATTCTGGGGTGAATTCCATCTGGCCCCATTGCTTTGTCCACCTTCAGTTTTAGGAGTTCTTTCAGAACCCTTTCTTCTGTGAAAGGACTGGGATCGACCCCCCTCTCCAGAGTGCTTCTGCTAATTGGATTAGGCACCTCCCTCACCTCCTCTTTTGTGAATACTATACAGAAGTATTCATTCAGTATCCCTGCTTTTTCACTGTCCCTCTCTGCCCACCCACCATCCATTCTATTCAGCCTCACTATCCCTCCCTTTGTCTTTCTATGCTCCCTAATACATCTGTAAAAGGTTTTATCCCCCTTCTTAATCGAGTTGGCTACCTTTTCCTCAGTTTGGGCCTTTGCTATTCTGACTACCCTCCCTGCTTCCTTCTACCTTAACAGGTACAGTTCTCTGTCCTGCTCCTTCTGTGTTTCCTTATACTTCCTAAATGCTATCTTTTTCTCCCTAACCTTCACCGCCACCTCTTTTGAGAACCATAGTGGCTTTTTCTTTTGTTTTGATTTGATTATTTGCTTCACACAATGGCTTGTTGCCTCTGTGATGGCAGTTTTGATATTTCCCCATTGTTGCTCCACCCCTCCTTCTAGCCTGTTTGCTAGTGCTTTTCTAAGTCACTTTCCCATCTTGCCAAAGTCAGCCCTCCTGGAGTCCAGAACCCTCACTTTTGTATGGCTTGACTCTGTAGCTGAGTATATCATGAACCACACTGTTTGGTGGTCACTTGTTCCCAACTGGCTACCCACTTCTAGATCTGAGATCCTCTCACTGTCCCCATTTGAGAGTACGAGGTCTTAGATTGCTCCCTCACAAGTAGGTTCCAAAACTAGCTGTCTGAGGCATGCCACCTGAAGGGCATCGAGAATGGCCCTGCTTTTGGATGTGGCTGCAGCAAAGGTGCTCCAGTTAACATCTAGCATATTAAGGTCCCCCATCAACAGTATCTCCCCTTTCTCTGCCATCCTAAGTATGCCTTCTATCATATCCTTGTCCATTCCCTCCCCCTGACATGGAGGTCTGTATACAACCCCTGTGCGGACTGTGGTGCCATTTCCAGTCTCTAAGGTGACCCACAGTGCCTCCTCTCCTCCCTGCTTACTCTTTTGTTCAGTTGCTTTTATCCCTTCCCTTACATAGAGAACTACTCTGCCCCCTGTAGGTTGTGTACCTTGGTATGTTAACATCCCAGTCATGGTTCTCTGTGTACCATGTTTCTGTGACTGCTACGATATCCAGGCATCCCTCTTCCATCAAGGGCACCAGTTCAGGGGCTTGTTGCCCAAACCTCTGGTGTTGGTACTCATTACCCTCCATTTCTTGATGGCCTTACCCTTTTGCCCCACCCTGTCCTTTCTGCATTTGTCACTTTCTCCATTTACCCCTAGCTTCTCCCTATCGACATCTCTATGTTGGTGCTCACTCACTTAAGTACCTGATTTTTGGGGGCTTAGGATTTCCTGCTCCAATGCCTCCCCTGACATTAGTTTAAATGCTTCAAATGAAGCATTTAAACTATCACCTAGGATCCTGGTTCCCCTCCTGGACAGATGCAGACCATCATGTCAGTATAGGTCTGTATCCCTCCAGGTGGACCCCCAGTCCCCAATGAAGCCAAATCCCGGAGTTCTGCACCAGTTTTTCAACCACTGATTGAATCCCATGGTGTGAAGAACCCTAGCCTCACCCGTGCCATAGACAGGCAGCACCTCCAAGAAGGTTACGGTGCATGCTATTTGTCTAAGGCCCCTCCCCATCTCCACAAACGCTTCTTGCACTGCTCTGATCCCTTTCTTAGCCAGGTCATTTGTCCCTAGGTGGACAGTGACATCCAGCTCCCTCCCCTGTGCAGCTGCTCCTGTGATCCTGAGGAGTCGCTCCCTGTCCCTCCAAGCCATGGCGCCAGGCAGGCACCTTACCATCCTCCCCCAGTTCTACCTTCCAAACAATGGAGTCCCCCACCAGGAGTTGTTTCCTTCCCCTGTGGGGTCCTATGCCACCCTCCTGTGGGTCTTCTTTGTGGAGGTTCCCAGCATCCTCCTTGGTCTCCACTGTGGATGCCTCCATAGAGGAACCACACTTCTCCAGAACGGCATAGAAATTGTGGAGAAGTACAACTGGAGGGATGTGCCTCTGTTCCACCACCCTCACCCTCCCTGAGCCCACTGTGGTCCAACCGCTCCTCTTTCTTGGCAACCTCTGAGGCAACGGCAGTGACCCTGGTGGTCCCTGGGTGGGAGAGGAGGTCCCACAAATCCTGGCCAACGCAGCCTGGAGATGAGCAACCTCCTCCCTTAGCCCAGAGAGGTGCCTGCAGATGGGACAACACCGTATCCTCCAGAACGTCTCCCGGACTGCTGCTCCACAGCCACTGCACTGCACCACTCCCATCATGTCTTATTTCTGGCCCCCTAACTGTTGTTTGGAATACTCTTTCCTCTGTTTATTTCTTTTTTTTTTCCTCTCCCTACTTACTTACTGCCTCTGTGCCCTTTTAGCTCCTGATCTTCCTGTTCTGAGACAGGAAGTTCCTATATTTCTCAGCAGTCTCCTTATTTGCTCAGAGTCAGACCTCCAGCAGCTAGGGGGGATGGACAGCTACTCCTGCCCATCTAGGATGGTGAGTCCAATGGTGGCTCTGTGATCACTCACTTTCTGCTCCCAAACAGGAAGTTCCTGTTGTTAGTCAAATCCTGTGCCTATAAAAGCAGAACTGCCTTTGGGTGGGGGGTGGAGGGAAGGAGGGCAATATAGTCCCAGTAGAGAAGTTCAGTTATACCAGCAGCTCCTTCCTCCTGGTGCTCTGCCTGTTCTCTGGCAGAAGCTATCTAGGGCAGTGTTTAAATCTGGTTTTAACCTGGCTCCTTCTAGCTAAGCCACTCCCCCTACTCTGCAAATCTTTCTACACTTAGTTAATTTCACAGATAACAATTCCCTTCAACCACCTGTGACAAGCACCCACATAACTACACAGATAACAATTCACTTCAACTAACTCTGACAAATACTCATTTTTTTTACCCCAAATTGAAGGTCCCAGTACAAGAGTTCTAGTTCTTTGTCCCAGTAAAGAAGTTTATTTATACCAGCAGCTCCTACCTCCTGGTGCTCTGCCTGTTCTCACAGTATAGAGACTGCACTAGTTAGGGTGCACAATGACCTACTCAGGGCAAGAGATAGAGGAGAACAGTCAATTTTTGTTCTCCTTGATCTCTCATCAGTGTTTGACACTGTGGACCATGGACTGCTGTTGGACCAGCTCAGGAAGTATGCAGGACTCACCAGCAAAGTCATCAGCTGGTCTGAGCCCTATCTCAAGGACAGGAACCAGAGAGTAGTGTTGGGAGAGTATTCCTCACATCCAATGGTTCCATCCTGTGAAGAATCCCAGGGCTCGGTCCTGTCACCCATGTTGTTCACAGTGTATATGCCGCCCCTGGGTGGGATCATTAGGCAGTATGGGTTTCACTGTTATGTTGATGATACCCAGCTCTACTTATCCTTTGCACCTGGGACATCAGGTGAAGTCAATGAGCTAAATAAGTGCTTATCCAAGATTCAGAACTGGATGTCATCCAGCTGGTTGAGACTGAACCCAGAGAAAACTGAAGTGCCAGTGGTCGAGCCGGGTTGAAAGGGGGGGTGGATGCCACCGGGAGGGAGACAGGGGTTCAGTTAAGCCCCTCTAGGTTACTGGCTTCCACCAATCCGAAAAATCTAGGAGTCATTCTGGATGACAGGTTGACACTGAAGGCTCAGGTGTCAGCGGTGGTTCAGAGTAGCTTTTAACATTTATGGAATATAAACCAGATTAAATCCTTTGCCTCGCCTGATGATCTGGCCACACTGGTACATGCATTTGTGACTTTGAGGCTTGACTACTGCAACGTTCTATATCTTGGGCCAATAGAACACGTCTGCCCTGTTGCTGATGGGCCTTCCCAGGTCTGGTCATGTTTCACCCGTGCTGCAATATCTGCACTGGCTGCCGATGAAGTGGCGTATCTCCTTCAAAGTTGGTCTGCTGATCTATAAGGTCTACACAGGCTGGGCCAGGGCCATCTGTTACAGCTCCTGCATCCTCACATACTTATGTGTCCTCTCCACTGAGGAGGGCCTCCTGGTAATCCCTAGGGCGAGATTACAATCTTCCAGGGACCAGGCATTTGAAGTAGCAGCCTCGGTCCTCTGAAATTCCTTGCCCAGGACTTTGAGGGAGGCCACCTTAGTGGAGGTGTTTAAATGGGGTCTGAAAACTTTTTTATTTATGCAGGCTTTTGGTGTTTAACTTGCTTCCACCACATGCACATATGCATTTTTGCTTTTTTTTTTTTTATGCTTTTATTGTTCAATTTTAATGGGTATTGTTTAATTTATTGATGCATTTTATTGTTTCCCATATTTTACTTTTTTGTAACGGTGCCCTGAGCCTCCGGGGAAGGGCACCACATATAACTAGCGACGACTACTACTACTATTTACCTTACAGCACACATGAAAGAGACAAATTCTCAAGTTATGGATGGTTAAAAGAAGACCATTCCATAAAGAATGGCTACAAAATGCCCTGTAAATATTAAAACTGTAAAAAATAGCATACAGCCTAAGAAATGCTAGTAAAGCATTTCAAATGCGGTCAACTGGACGCCCTTATTGCAATTCCAGATGAAAGCTAAATCACCCAAAATCAGTCACGTGTAATAGCTCTCTCAACTGCCTCTTGTTCTCCATAATATCCTAGCATTAATATCTTATATAATTGTAACTATTCCAGTTCTCAACTCGATTGCCAGTTCTCAAAGTGGCAATAACAAGGGAATAACTCATACTGCAGGTATTATGTCAGACAGATTATATAATAAGATGTTAAAATAGCAGTAGTAATATTTGACATAAGATCCAAAACAGAAGGAAAATGTTTTTTATACAAGCATATTAGTTCAAATACTGTTGGGTGTTGTGCGTGTAAACACAATTTTTAAGTTTCAGAATGGAAAGAATATTATATTAGGGGATCTGCTCTAAGTTAGATCAACATTATTTAGTCCACATCAATTAGAGCACCAGTATACTGAAGATCTGATGGTTAAAAACAAAATGTATCAGCTGGCCCGGTGGCACTAAGGGTTGAGGTGCTGGATGCCACACCGGCAACCCGGGTTCGGGAACGAGCCCAGGACGTCAGGGGTCGGAAGGGGAGGGAGAGAACTGAGCGTCCGAGGACAGCTCTCCTCTCCTCTCCCCGGAGGGAGGGGGATACATGCTCGGTGCCTGACTGGCTTCTGGCGGAAGCCAGAGGCATAGCAGGCACACGAGCGTACAGAGGGTTGGGAAGTGGCGGATGCTGGTGGAGACGCCTTGACATCGGGGCATAGGCCACTCCCCCAGAACATCAGAAAAACACCTGTTTCACTCCCAGGTAGACGGAGCGCCAGGCCCCGGTCCCCAATACCCCCACCTGCCCTGGTGACCGGCGTCCTGATGAGACTCAGGAATTTGGGGTGCTTGCCCCCCCACCTCGTCCCCGCCTGGGGGGGGGTAAGCCAAGGCTACATGGAGGACGGACTGCCATGGGATACTGGTAGGAGGTGGGGACTAGAACAGCTATAGGCGTCTCCCGAAAGGAGTGGAGTGCCATGGGAGGGGAGGAGTATAAACAGAAAGTAAGAAAAAAAATGTATCAGCTGGCCTGGTGGCGTTGAGGGTTAAGGCGCTGGACACCACACCTCACGCCATGCTGGTGACCCAGGTTCGGGAACCAGCCTGGGTTGTCGGGGGTCGGCAGGGGAGGGAGGGAGAGGACTGAGCATCCTGAGGATAGCACACCTCTCCCGGGAGGAATGGGGGGCTCATGGCCTCTGGCGGAAGCTGGAGGCATAGCAAGCACTGGAGCGTACAGAAGGGTTGAGAGTGGCAGATGTCAGCGAAACGCCTTGAAGTCGGGGCGCTGGCCACTCCCCTACAGAACAAGGAAATACCTTCTGGCTCCAATGGAGACAGAGCACCAGAGCTTGCCCTCGATTTGCAGCCGCTTTCCTGGTATCCCTCGACCGACGAAACTAGATGTTCCCGGTGTCTGGGCCCCACCTCGTCCCGGCCCGGGGGTAATCCGAGGCTCCATGGGTGACAGGGGCAGATCAGGTAAGGCGGCTTGCTGAGGGATGACTCCTGGGTGCTCCCGATGGATATTGAAGCTGGTGGAAGGGAAGGAAAAACAGAAAGTACAAAAGAAAAAAAATGTATTGGTGGGCGTGGCCAGCAGCTAGGTATTCAGCAGCCCTTCCACTGAGCTCTGCAGGAATCTGTGAAAATTTGATAAACTCTCACTTAAAAGCTGGAATTTCACTATAAAACTATCAAGAGACTGGTGCAGACTGATACCTTGAACAATCTAATCAAATTTTGTTTTGCCAGCCCGGTGGCACTGAGGGTTGAGGCGCTGGACGCCACACCTCGCACCACGCCGGCGACCCGGGTTCGGGAATGGACTCAGATTGCCGGGGGTCGAAGGGGAGGAGGTAGGATCGAGCATCCCAACGGATGCTCTCCTCCTCCAGGGTGGGTTCCCGGAGGTGCTATATGCACTGACGCGCCCGGGCCGTGGAAGCACGGGCACTGGGCACAGCATGCCAAGAGCGGGAGGGAGGACGCAAGAGCACTTGACGACGCTGCCTGTCTGGACGTCAGTCCTGCGTGCTGATGTCCTCGGGGGGGAGTAGAGGGAGAAAAACAGAAAAAAACCCTCGGTGGTCCTAGATGAAGACGGCTCCACCCAAGACCACCGAACCCAGAACAGACCCCAATGTGCAGAAGGAGGGAGGAGAGAGACACTCTAGGGGCAGATCCTGATAAGTGGCGTAAGGGGGATGAGCAGTCTGAAGGAGTGGACACCGGGGTAGGAAAGGAGGTTAAAAGAGGAGGTTAAAAAAAAAAAATTGTTTTTGTTGTTGCTGATCTGGACAAGAAATGGGCAGAGGAAACAAGCCAGGAGGTTCTGGCGAGGGAGCCCGGCTGAAAGAACCACGTCAGGGGCCTGTTAAGGAAGTGCCTTCAATGTTTGGGGACCCTGATCCGATCCAACCTTTGAACACTGCATTACTGAAGGCCATACAAGGTTGAGATAAAAAAACTGGAGGACTATTCTTTCCAAATGAAACAAATGAATGGTAAACTGCTAGTGGAGGAGACGAAGGGAGCAACAAAAACTGCAGACAAAGCCCTTGCAGTATGGCAAGACTGACAAAGGAGAATGGGCAGCTATACAGGAAGTCTGAAGTCTGAAAACCTTGAAAACACCTTCAGAGCAACACATATTTGCATTCTTGGTCTGCCAGAAGGAGCAGAGGGACCCTCCCCCCCCCGAAGAGGAGTGAGATGGGGATATGATAAGAGATGTTTAAGTACCTCACAGGGAGAAATAAGGTGCAGGATAATACAATTTTTCAAGGAAAAAGATGCTCAAGGATGAGGGGACATGGGATGAAACTGGAGGAAGGGAGGTTCAGAGGGAACATGAAGAAGTACTTCTTCACGGAGAGGGTGGTGGACAAATGGAACAGCCTGCCAGAGGAGGTGGTGGGGGCAGAAACGATTACAGGATTTAAGAATGCATGGGATAGGCATACAGGGATACTGGCTATCGGGGGAGGGATACAAACCTTGTTCTGGGAAAGCTTGAAGAAGCACTGTTAATTAATGCTAGTGGGTAGACTAGGTCAGCCAAAGGCCCTTATCTGCCAACAACATCTGTGTACCTGTATAATTTCTAAAATCCCAGCTCAAAAACTTACTGCAGGCTGACAAGAATTTCACAATCTTAAAAGTGTACCGGATCACACCACATGGCAGCAGGAGTCATGGCGCCACAGGTGAGTTGAATCCTGGAACTCTTCCAATTGTACCGGGCACTTCATCATCATCAAATCTTTATTTATTCAGGCGAACATCATTGAGCAAGGCTCATTTACAAGATGGACCTGATAAGGTCAAGGTTCAATAGTTGATACACAACAGATACATCATACACTTATATAGGACAGTTATACATACAGGGGAAAATAACGTTTATAAATACAGTGATGTACAGTAAATTCACATGATAAAAATCGGTTACAGGAAAGTTAAGCTAATATTTACAGTATGTACAGTATATACATATCCCAGTGGGGGGGCCATGGCAGACACTCAACATAATGTAATACTAGGATGGTGAAGGTATTACTGGGTGCCATAAGATGGGGTGCCTGTCTGGAAGGAATATGCCATATATGGTTTGGAAGGGAGATTTGTGAGATGACAATGCTAGCTCTAGCGGTAGCAACTGCATTTCTCTTTGAAGAAGGCTGCACAATGCTATTTAAAGGATGCAAATGGAATGATATTGGACAGTTTTAGGGATTTTTGTAGGGTGTTCCATGCTATAGCTAGAGAATAGCTGATTGCTGCCCTCCCTAGCCTGGTGTTGAATTTGGGCAATTTGAGCAGGATGATGTTGCTTCTTAGGGCATAGGAGCTAGGAGAGGTCTGGGTGAAGCAGTCCAGGATATAGTTTGGAAGTTTTTTTGACAACGCTCTGTAAATCCATAGTGCTGCATTTCTGTTCCTTCTGAGGTGAAGGGAAACCCACCCAACTGCAGCATAAAGAGAGCAATGATGGGTATTAGATGGCAGATCTGTAATGAACCTTATTGCTCAATGATATAAGGTATCCAACTTGTGAAGGTAGAAGATGGGGCAGTGACTATAAAGGAAGTCTGCATAGTCAACAACTGATAGAAAAATGGCCTGGACTAACCTCATCTTTGAGTCTCTGTTTAGGAAGGGTTTTAATCTATAGAGAAGGCCAAGCCTTTGGCGAAGCTTTTTTAACAGTTCTTTTAAATGATGAGTGAAGTCAAGTCTGTTGTCAATCCACACACCTAGGTATTTGAAGTTTTCTACATACTCCAGATTTTCTCCAAGTATAGTGCATAGCTGGGGGAGAATGATTGAAGAGGATGTGCTGATGGAGCTTTGATTTGTGAACATCATTGCTTTAGTTTCTTTGCATTTAACAGAAGCTTTTTTCGAGTAGCTGATATTGTAGCAAGGAGAATTCTGTTTGTAGGATTTCACGAGCAGCTGCAGGAGAAGGGTTGCTGACATACAGAACAGTGTCATCAGCAAAGAGGTGTACAGAGGAATTGGTAAGGTTTGAATCAATGTTATTTATATAAATGGCAAAAAGGATAGGACCCAGAATAGAACCTTGGGAGACGCCTCTTGACACTGGTTTTAATGGGGATAGGTCACCTTCAGCTTTTACCTGCTGTGACCTACCGGTGAGATAGCATCTGAACCACTTAAGGGAGGGTGGATCTAGGCCAATGGAGTGCAGGGATGAAAGTAGTAGCTCGTGGTCCACAGTATCGAATGCTTTGCTCAGGTCCAGGAATACTGCACAGACATTATTCTTTTTATCTAACTCGGATTGCCAGTCATTTGTGACCTTGGCTAGTGCAGTGATAGTGCTATGCTTGGCCCTGAATCCAGATTGAGCTGGGTTTAGGAGGTTAGCATTGTCAAGATACTCCCTTAACTGGTTGCTCACTAATTTCTCCAGCATCTTGGATAGCACTGGTAGAATGGAAATGGACCTGTAATTATTAAGATCCATAGGGTCCCCCGATTTTAGAAGGGGAACCACTTGGGCTGTCTTCCACAGTGTGGGAATAGAGCCAGAGTTTAGAGATAGGTTAAAGAGGTGTGTTAGAGGGACTGCAAGTACATGGCATGCAATCTTTAGAAAGTAGGGGTCCAGAGAGTCTGCCCCTGCACTTTTTTTGGTATCCAGTTGCCATAATAGATCCTCTACTTGTTTCAACAGTATAGATTTGAAGCTGAAGGAAGAGTCAACTCTCTGATCACCAGTGTAATGGGAGCTTAATTGTTCCCTCAGCAGGTTAGCTGGAGAGGTGTCAAAGGCAAGGCCAGCCGTTGTGAAGTGGTTATTGAAGGCGTCCAGAATTTCCATTTTGCCAGTGATAGAGGCCATAACTGTTGTGTAATTGAGTTGGAAGGGGTTAGCGTCCTTAGCAGGATTATGGTAGGAGGAGTCGAGCTCAGCCAAGTAGAAGGCAGCCTTTGCATCCCTAACTTTCTTGGTGCATCTATTCCTGGCTTTCCTAAAGATCATCCAGTCACTTGCATTCTTGGTTTTTCTTGCCATTTTCCAGAGTTTGTCTCTCTCAGCAGTGCAGCTTTGAGGTCAGCTGTAAACCAACGACAGGATTTGTTTTTATTCGGATACTAGAGATTGGGGCATGGGTGTTAAGGGCATTTATT
The DNA here is from genome assembly GCA_016271365.2 of Neoceratodus forsteri. Classification (NCBI taxonomy): domain Eukaryota; kingdom Metazoa; phylum Chordata; order Ceratodontiformes; family Ceratodontidae; genus Neoceratodus; species Neoceratodus forsteri. The sequence continues at coordinate 213,356,305 of JADMNL010000027.1, forward strand.
GTAATGCTATTTAGCACCTGCTGAGCTTTTTCAACAGAATGGGCAAGATAAAACTCTTGCCAGTGTGGAGAGTAAGCTAGATCATGCAAATATCCTTCATTATTGATGTTTTTCTTGGATCTCCTCATGAGGAATTTTGCAGGGCTTATTGTTATGCTGGTGGATCTTACCCCTGCGATGGGGCAGTGATCACTTATATCGCAGAGAAGCACTCCAGCATGTGTGAATAGATGTGGTTTATTCACTAGCATGATATCAAGTAGTGTGCTGTTATTACTATTCCTTGCATTAATTCTTGTTGGTTCATTAATTAGCTGTGTGAACCCATATGTATCACAGAATGATACCAGAGGTGCAGCTGCCTGGGTAAGCCAGTTGAAATTCAGGTCACCTAGAATGACTTCTTCAGTGCTGGGTTTGAGCAGGTTCCCCAGGTGCGATAAGAGCTTGTGTTCAGCAGAGTGGGGTCTGTAGCATCCAACTAGCTGAAAAGCTGCTGTATTGGGGAGAGAGACTTTTAGGGATAGACATTCAAACTCCTTGGGCATAGATGTTGTAGCAATACAGGATACAGCTATACCGGATTTTGCATATATGGCTACTCCACCTCCCCTTGTTTGGCGATCAGCTCTGAATAGCTGGTAGTTAGGTAGGTTAACATCCCTGTCTGCTGTGGTAGGTTTGAGCCATGTCTCAGATACCACGAGAAAGTCTGGCAAGGTATGGGCAACCCAGGCTTGTATCAGTGTGAGTTTTTTCAACATACTGCATACATTAATATGCAGGAAACTGAGGCCTTTAATTGAGGTTAGGTCTGATGGAGAGGTGATACATTCAGGGGGTCCAGGGTTGATTTCCACGTTACCAATACAGAGCAATAGAAAGAGCAGGAGTTTCGTGAGGGCTGCCAGTGATAGGGAGAGGGGGCTGTCTTTGGTCCTCCTTCTTTTATTCTGTTGCCACTCTTTTGGGGTGCTCCCTGTGGGTTTAAGAGATTGTGTCGAGACACCAAGAAGCAGTTTGGTGGTTAGGCTTAGGGGGGATCTGTATATCCAGCAGTGGAGCCTTGGTTGAAATACATGTGTGGTGGTATGTGTCTCTTTATGGTGATCACACCACTGTAGTCGATGCAGCAATGGTAGAGCATATGTGAGGGTTTGGGCGTCAGCCAAAGGGGATGGTTCAGAGAGACTGGGCGGATGGATCACCCCAGTATGTGTGACAGGGACATCTTCTTTGTGGAACCCCATGGCTGACAGTGAAAGGAGTATCAGAAGTAAACTCCCCATTATGAGAGAGATATTGGTAGTTGGCTATCGGGGGAGTAGTGAAGTTGCTGATTGGTTGGATCAGCAAGCCGGTGTGACAGTCTGTTGGTTTAGAATAATGTTGAGGGTGGGGAAGAGATTTCGGCGGGAAGATGCCTATAAAGTAACACACAAGAGGGGGGAAGGACGGGTGGGGAAAAATTTTGCGGCTTTCCCAAGTGCTCCCTCGCTGTCCCTCCCGACCTCGTGGCTCGGTCGGCTAAGGTGCTGCCGACCGCCCGCTGGCAGAGCCAAGCCCCGCGCCAGCTGGGTCTGTGGGGTAGGGATGGCAGGCTGAGAGAGACAGAGAGGTGCAGCAGTTAAATAAAGGCAGAAACTAGTGTTCCTGATCGTCACTGACTAAATCTGCACAACAAAAGACTGTGGGGTGCTGTGGCGCCTCAGCGTCTGGCCCACCTTGCAAATGCAAAAAAGGAGTTGTAATCACTGTAAATAGCAATAAAACAGCAGTTTCCCCTTGCAATTACAATAGCAGAAAACAGCACCTTTCAAGTAAATTACACAGTTAAAGGAAAGAAAGTGGTGCCTCAGCATCTGGCCCACTTCAGCTATCAGGATTTAAAATTACAGCAGAATACAATCAAAATCAACAGTTCCCTTTACAGATGCAGCAGAAATAGAAGACAGCTCTTTTTTGGGAATTTTGCAAGAATACAGGGAAGAAAAATCAAGTCCCAGACAGATTTCGGCAAGGCAGGCTGAGTCAGTATAAGTCAATGGGGCAGGAGAGCCAATCGGCTGCTGTGCCTAGAGGAGCGCTCGCTTACCGATTGGCTGCAGCTTTCCCAAGTGCTCCCTTGCTCTCCCTCCCGGCCTCGCGGTTCCCTGAGTCGGCTAAGGTGCCGCCGACCGCCCGCTGGCGGAGCCGGCTCTGGCGCCCAGCTGGGTGCGCCAGGGGTAGGGATGGGCGCTGGCTGCGGCTTTCCCGAGTGCTCCCTCGCTGTCCCTCCCGGCCTCGTGGTTCCCTGAGTCGGCTAAGGTGCCGCCGACCGCCCGCTGGTGGAGCGAAGCCCCGGCGCTCAGCTGGGTGCTGTGGGGTATGGATGGCAGGCGATTGGCTGCGGCTTCCCGAGTGCTCCCTCGCTGTCCCTCCCGGCCTCGTGATTCCCTGAGTCGGCTAAGGTGCCGCCGACCGCCCACTGGTGGACCGAAGCCCCGGCGCTCAGCTGGGTGCTGTGGGGTAGGGATGGCAGGCGATTGGCTGCAGCTTCCCGAGTGCTCCCTCGCTGTCCCTCCCGGCCTCATGATTCCCTGAGTCGGCTAAGGTGCCGTCGACCGCCCACTGGCGGACCGAAGCCCCGGCGCTCAGCTGGGTGCTGTGGGGTAGGGATGGCAGGCGATTGGCTGCGGCTTTCCCGAGTGCTCCCTCGCTGTCCCTCCCGGCCTCGTGGTTCCCTGAGTCGGCTAAGGTGCCGCCGACCGCCCGCTGGTGGAGCGAAGCCCCGGCACTCAGCTGGGTGCTGTGGGGTAGGGATGGCAGGCGATTGGCTGCGGCTTTCCCGAGTGCTCCCTCGCTGTCCCTCCTGGCCTCGTGGTTCCCTGAGTCGGCCCAAGGTGCCGCCGACCACCCGCTGGCGGAGCGCAGCCCCGGACACTCAGCTGGGTGCTGTGGGGTAGGGATGGCAGGCGATTGGCTGCGGCTTTCCCGAGTGCTCCCTCACTGTCCCTCCCGGCCTCGTGGTTCCCTGAGTCGGCTAAGGCTCTCTTGAATGAGACATTGTTCTCCAGCATGCTAAAAGACTGAGTCCACTTACAGAGAATAATAATAGAATCCATGTATTCCCAGATCTCAGCCATACAACCAGAATGCATAGAAAAGGTTTCAACAGTGTCCAGGATTGCCTGAGAGAGTTTGGCATCCGCCATGTTCTGCTAATGCCTGCCAGCCTCAGAATTATTTATGGACAGAAGACATACCAGCATGCAGAAGCAACCAAGGCTGCAAAATTGGTTGAATGGATCGAGTGACAGTTCCGGGCAAGAGGGGAAGAGACCAATTCAGAAAGGGACAGGGCCACATAAGGAGATGGTGGTGAGCTGCAATGAGATACAAGGGTACAGGAAGGGAGCTGCCGAAACAGCCTAACAGCATAACATTTTGCTGAAGTCCTGCAGAACTCCTTAAGCTTAGACTTGGTGGACCAGAAGCTGGGAAACAAAGTTGGGGTACTGGGTAGGCTATTCCACAGTTGTGAGAGTCAGTATCTGAAGAACACCTGGCCTGCATTCCATTTACAGAGAAGAGTCTGGAATCTTTTGCCTGCTTGAAATGAGGGAGTAGGAAGTGTTTGAAGCTGGGGAGAGGATCCCATTAAGGTAGTCTGGGATTTTCCGGCCCAGAATTTGGCGCCCAAGGAAGTCATATGCAGTGAGTGTTGTAACTCTGGAGGAGTGCAGCCCAACTGATTGTACACTGTACAGGGGTAAGTGCGAGAAGGACAATCAAAAGCAAACCTGCAGAGGGCATTGAAGAGGATGGGAATTTTGGAGATGGCAGAGTTGGAAATAGCAGAGGAAACATTACCACAGTTTAGGGCAAGGAAAAATCATCCTTTCCACAATGCATTTTCTAGTGCAAACAGGGAGACAACTTTTCACCTTATAAAGTGCCTAATTTTTGTAAAGCATTTGAAAACCAAGCAGCTGATGTGAGCTGTGTAGTCCATGGACTGGTCAAGAGTCAAACCCAGGTATTTTTCAGAAGATAAATTATCAAGGTAGGCACCAAACAAGGACAGGACGTTCAGAGGTGATGGGGATTTGGAAAACCATTGTTTGGAACTGAATGGCATGGAGACTATTTTCTTTTGACTGGCCAGTAGCTAATTAAAGTGGAACCAGTTTTAGATTATTTTGTGTAGCCATGCTGAAGGTTATGTTTGATGAGGGGTGAGGCAGGCACAGAGGCAGAAAATGTGGTGTTGGCAGTATACATGTAAGTGCTACAGGTGTCAAGTGACGTTGGCAGGTCATTAACGAATGCTGAAAACAAGAGGGGCCCCAAGACGGAACCTTGTGGGACAACAAGGGTGACCAGGAGTGAGGAGGAGAGGACATGCCCTCAATTTAACCACTTGTAATCTGTCAGAAAGGTATAATTTGATTCAGCAAAGGGGGGCACTTGATAGACCTGACGAGCATAATTTAGACAAAAGCATTGGGTGGGTCACAGTAACAAAGGCCTTGGTAAAATCGATAAAGATTATCCCATTACCATTGCCAGAATCCATCTGCGTACAGTATACATATGATCAAACATCTGGATAAAGGAGGTGCTGGTGTAGAGATTTGGGTGGTAACCAGACTGGAAGGAGGTCAGGAAGCCAGTCCTGAAGTATAAGACAGACAGCTGCTTACTGACTAACCTCTCTGAGACTTTGGAGATGACATGCAGCTGGGAGATGGGGCGGCAGTTTCCAGGAATATCAGCAGCACCACTTTTGCGAAGAGGTATAACTGTAGCAAGTTTCCAGGAAGAGGCAAGGAGTTCTGTGGCCAGTAAGTGATTATGGATATAGGCAAGCAGTTTGGCAATGTCTGGGACTCCAACGGAGAGGAACCTGGAGAGAGAGCATCAGGACCACTGCTAGCAGACACATTAAAGACAGCTGATACAGCAATAATAGAGAATACAAAGTCACCTGGACTGGTGGGGGAGACACTTTGGGTGGACAGAAGAGAGCCAGTGAGTGGGCTATAGAGGGTTTTAGGGCCTTCAATAAAGTACTGTATAGTATATCTATTCTTACTATAAACTTACTAAAACCTTGACCTTTACCTTTATTGCTAGTTTACACTTAAGGCTGGACTGAATATTATCCTGATCTGGCTGAAGTCTCTTCTCCTTTGTATAGTGCTGGAAAAACAGAGTCGAGAAGAAGAAGCAAGCGTATGCTGATCTGGAAGAATTCACTGATCTCAAAGCAAGCTGCAAAAACCCAAAATAAAGTTTTAACATATATTTAATGAATAGTTCACTACTCAGAGCTTGTACACAGCAAGGGTAAACAAAATAGTAAAAAAAAAATATATGCATATTATTATTTTTACAAATTAGTCAAGACTGATGTAGTGCCATGCTGGCAACCCAGATTTGGGAGCAGCTTGGGCAGCCATATCAGAGGAAGGCCATGGTGGAGACAGTGCTGCTTGGCAGTGTCTCAGCTGGGAACAGGTTGGCTGTGTGTTCTAGCACCACAGCAACAGATGCAGGAAGGGCCAAGGATCGCTTGCGCCCCCCCAAAATACACACACAGGACGCTGTGTGTGTAGGTCAATAGTAGGACGCAGCTCACGCAAGTTGGGGGGGGTACAACTGGGAGAAAATCATACATCTATTTAGGGACCTGCCACATCCCATCACTTCTCAGTCACATGACTTGCACAGCATCTTCTTCACCTAAAATACACAGACACACTTATGGCCAAATACAGAATATGAATGTAAGTCAACACAGTACTCACCAGACGTGATTTATCCCCTCTGTGTTACCAGGAACTAAACTTATAACCAATACCTGTTTCAGTCACATCTGGTAATACAACCGCACATAAAGGAAAAGGAAACCAAAAACATGGAATCCCTAACCTGTGTTGTCAAAGCTATGTATACTGGCCACTCTAACCTGATATACTGAAGTACGGACACAGGGAAGTGAATTCAGAGAGTGTACAGAGTCTACCTAGAACCCAAATTACCATTAAAAACTCTCCCTCACACAATATCGGTTCAGAAGTCAAATATTCCACTGTTTAACCTTAATGCAAAATGTCTACTGAAGAGGAATTAAATCATTCTATCTTGTGCGGCCATTTTGAATCAGGTTAAACAGTGAATGGTTCTGATGCCATATGGCGCTACCAGTAAGAATGGGTAATGAAATTCCCATTTTAGTTTGGTTTCGTACAGTCTAGACAGATGGAACTTAAGAAGCTGCAAGAAAAGTCAGTGCAGAACGCCCCACCTCTTTCAGGTTTGTCTGCCAAATGCTGGATGTACAGAACTACACATTTCTAACCTACAGTACTGTGAGTGGAGATACAAGACAACCTTTTGGTATTTTTTATTGTCGATGTTTTATTTTTTCTTTTCATTTTTTCATGTTGTCATGTCTACGTGTTATTAGTTATTGCAGATTATATTTAAAAATTTGTAACTTTTGTTCTGTTGAGTTGCTTGCTTTTGGACACCATTGTAAATGAGCTTTGCTTAATGTTTTTTCGATAAATAAAATGAAACCTGGTAGTAATCTGACCAGTTGTTTGGAGAGAGGTATCTGCCCTCTATACCCAGGGTACCATCAAAAAGTTGGTGGAGGAGGACTTCCAGTGACGACACACTGCATAGCCGCCTGATCTAAGGGTTCCGCTGTTCCTGGCTCCAAAGTTCACCAAAAATCAGCACCAGCTTTTTTTTATATATCACGCTTGGAACTGGACTGCTTCTGAAGATGGAGGGATGTCAAAAATTATAAACAGCAGCAGATAACTCAGCCAGCTTCATCTGCAAGCAACGATGATGCCACTGTCTCAGGGGCAGACAGCAGAGCCTCCTTGTTTACTGAACAGATGGCCCAAAACACAGCTATGGTCTCTAATGACTGCATCTTAACCCAGCTCCTTTCTTTTCAGACTAGGAACCGAGACTCGATGACTGCACTATGCTCGAATCTTGAGGGAGTAAAAAAAGAAAAACAGAGACTTACAGTCCGCTACCATGACCCTCTTGGAGCATACACATGGTAGACCTCCTCATGCACCGCCACATACACCTCCACCATTGTTAGGTTCAGCGTGAAACCAAACAGGATCTTGAGGGTCTCCTTCATAGGAAGAATCTGTGAGTTTATGGTGCGCCAGAAGTTGAAGAGAGGCAGCACATCACCCCATTTGTGGAACAGCTGCTGAAGAAATCACTGCAGTTGCCACAAGACTTTCAATTCAAACTTGAAAGAGTCCACCAGGCATTGAGCCCCAAGCCTGCACTTTTCAAAAGTCTGTGTTCCATGAGAAACAAGTCCTGACTTCACCAGAAAGTTGGACATGTAGCCTGGCAGCAGGGGAGGCAGAAGGAACAAGCCCCGGCTCCACCAGAAAGTTGGTATGTGGCCTGGCCACAGAGGAGGCAGAAGAAACAAGTCATCCACCATCAAGAAAAAAATTAAGCATGTAGGCTGGCAGCAGGGGAGGCAGAAGAAACAAGTCGTACACCATCAGCAATAAAAATAAAGACTGTAGTCTGGCAGTAGGGGAGGCAGAAGAATCAAGTCCTGGCTCCACCAGAAAGTTGGGTATGTAGCCTGGCAGCAAAAGGCAAAAGAAACAAGTCCTCCAACAGCAGTAAAAGAACCTCTGGCACGTAGCTTTGTAGCAGGGGAGGCAGAAGAAACAAGTCATAGCTTCACCAGAAAGTTAGATATGTAGCCTGGCAACAGGGGAGGCAGAAGAAACGAGTCCTCCACCATTAAGAAAAATGCATTGGTATGATGTAGCCTGGAAGGCATACTCAATTAGAACATAAGTTTTGAATGAGATTAATCTGAGAATTCAGAAATCACAGTTTAAGCTTTAAATGTTACTGATCTGACAATTCAGAAATCTCTGTTTTAAATGAACACAACAGAAATGAAGTAATGTTCAAGTCTTGACTCATTTTTTTTAATTGTCTGCATTTTTACTCAGATACAAATAGTTAAAGGAAACCAAATCAGTCAAGCTGCTGGAATACTTACCTTTGCCTTTTTTTCCCCTCCAGATACTGACAGCAGAGAGAAAATTAAAATCTGTCTTACATGGTTCTTCAACTGTAACTGTCAACTAATCATTGACTTTGGTGGCAGACCTCCTGTTTCTTATGTTTGTTTTTACAATGTTTTGGGCACTAAAGCCCCTCTCTCCATCTGCTACATGGACAGGTACAGTTGAACCCAATAGTAAAAAAAAAAAGGTTTTGTGCAGCACTCCAGTACTTACTAATGAGGCAGAGACATTTCAAAGTTCCAATGTTCATACAGCCATTTATTTATTTAGGCATTAAAGAAGTAAGCAGACCGGGTTTTACAAGTCCCACTGCTTCAGTCCAACAATAGGGCTTTCGTCACCCCGACTTCTTTAATGCCTGAATAAATGGCTTTATGAACCCTGGAACTTTTAAATACATCTACCATCCTCTTCAATACCCTCTGCAGGTTTGCTCTGGATTGCCCCTCTCGCACTTACCCCTGTACAGTGTACAATCAGTTGGGCTACACTCTTCCTGAGCTATGACACTCGCTGCATATGGCCTCCCTGGGTGCCAAATTCTGGGCCAGAAAACTCCCCGAGTATCTTAATGGGATCCTCTCCCCAGCTTCAAACACTTCCTTTGCCCCCTCCTTGTGCAGCACCCACCTAGCTTTTCTGTGATGCACTGCTAAACCCTTTTTTTCCTGCAAACTGTTAAACCTAATGCAGCCAGTTTCAACAGATTTTGGAAGTCTGATGTGTGCTATTTGTTAATAAATCTCAATAGTGTTTGCATGTTGTCCCTTGGGTACCCTTGCCTCACCACAAGGGACTTCAGTATTTCTCATTCTTCTGTGGTGCTGTCGGCATCCACAAGAGGTGGTGCTACTGACTCATAATCTCCATAATGATCAAGCAGCCCATCAGTCTGGGCATTTTCCCAGGTTCCATGTTTCAAGTTCACAGCTGGACAGATTGTCGACTGACTGGAGACACAGGACTCCAAAGGCCACAAATTTGTTTCTGTCATACTCTGGGAATTTGAGCGACAGATTGTCAGGTAACTTGTTTATGGGTGGAGAAGTGGGTGGATGCCGACATCAGCCTGCAGGTACACGAGTCAACGTCTTGGTGCCATTGCACACCTCATCCCTCCTGGGAGGAACTTCCCCCCCAAAAAAAAACTCTGCCCATGCCTTGAGACTTCCTGGCTCGGTCACCGACCCTGGCCATAGCCACTGTGGAAGTACCCTGGGCATTACCGTCCCGCGGGACAGTGCCACCACGAGGGGATTAGCTTGTGGGGTTGGAAGTCCCGTGGTGGAGTTTGCTCAGGGTTGGGGGCTAGCCAGGGGGCGAAACAACTGCTAGGGAGCTATAAATAATAAGTTAAAAAAAAAAGTAACTTGTCTGTGAAACAATCCTTGATCAAAAGGCTCTTGCCTCCCTTCAAATATATGATTCCCCTTGAACACCATTTGTCCCTCCTCATCTTCTTGGATATCCTTGTCCTGATCATGCAGATACATTTTCTCTTAGGTACCAGATTTTATTTTTTCCAAGTCTGAGTGACATTTGTCCAAGCTCATCTGGACCATTGAGATGTCCAGATCTCTTTTTTGAAACATTTGGCTGCGATGTGTAACTGTATCAAGAACACCCATCATCATCACATAGGTCGTCATAACAAAATCAAATTTTGACATTTTTGAGGCATAATTTTTCAATTGAGGATCTGTTTCATTACAAAAAAAAGTAATACGAGAATCCATGGTGTGATATATGGTCTCCACCACTTTGGAAACCTGCTCTCCACCTCATATCACGGAGGTCCATTAAAGTGGATTCTTCTAGCATTTCATGAATTGTTTCAGTTTTTCAACTCTATGAGTTGATCTTTTAAAATGATAGAGAATACCAGTCAGAACCTCCTGGTATTCTTTTAGGTAGTATACTGCATCTGCTGCTTGTGAACAACATACTGCCAGTCTATGAGCCACAAAGTAAATGATAACATTGGGTTTTCTCTAAACTTGTGCCCAGTTAGACCCTCTCCAGTTCCTGTCATGACCTTTGCTCCATCGTTTCCCAAACCCATAACTTTTGACATGTTAATTTTTTTGGCATCTAAGAATTGTTTCAATTCTTATAGATCCCTGCTCCTGGGGCATCTGATATTTGTAAATTTTCTAGGAAATGAGTGGATGGCACAAAACTTTCAGGATCAAGCACCCTGGCATACAGCACTAGTTTTTTAGATATAGTGATGTTGGTGCTTATAGCACAAATTAATGTGATATATGGGCTGTTTTCCAGTTTTTTAAACACAGCCTGCCAGATTACCAAGGCTATGCACTCCAATATATCACTGGCCATACACTCTGATGAATAAGATGCATTTTTAGCAACATGTAGTTTGTTAACAAAGAACAATCTAAACTAGACAAAAAATTCCATTACACTGGTATATTTATGGACTGGCAAGTTTTCTTCAGTCATCCAATAAACACTTTTCATTGCAACTAGCACAACCTGCTCTTTTTCAGAAACAGCTATTTTGAATGCCTGTTACGAATCTCCCTGCATATTTTCTGCAGCCATAGAATCTTTATGGTCGGCTGAATCAGTGTGCCTTGTTAGGTTCTTGTCCTGAAGCTGTCAGTGCCAAGAATAAATGTTTTTTTTTCCCCTAGTGATGCACACTTCTGCACTTAATTTTAACCACCTGTACATGGTGAGCAAGCATACCTGAAAAATTATGTTTGCTGGCAGAGACTACAGCACTAGGAAAAGACTGTGACAAAGATGATGGTTTCTGTGGTGGAGTGCCTTGCTCATTCAGTGGTGAGGAAGCTCAGAATTGAATGCCCACACAAAGATGGACCACAAGGCTGAGGGACAAGAATAGGATGAGCCTGAGCAGTATATGATGTCATGGAAGTTGAAAAATTCACTCATGCTGCTGATGAGTCTTCTGCTTGATGCCCAGCAGGCAGGCACTGTCCCCTTATTGAGCTCTTTAAACTTCAATCACCAATGGAATTGCCAGAGGTAGTAACTATGCAAGGCAAGACAACAGCAAGCACACCACAGGAACCACAGAACAGCACTATTTTGTGGCATCAGTAACAATAATACTGAAAGCTGAGTGTGGTAGTTGCCTCCATGTGGGACCCAACTCAAGATCATGGTCTGTAGGCCCTGTTGAAGTACAATGGAAGCTGGAATTGATGGTTTTTTTTCTGCAGAGCCCAACTGCATAACATGGAGTGCAATCCCTACATAAGTATCCATAACATGTACTGGAGTTAGGCCGGCCCGGTGGCACTGAGGGTTGAGGCGCTGGACGCCACGCTGGTGACCCAGGTTCGGGAATGAGCCCAGGTCGCTGGGGATCGGCAGGGAAGGGAAAAGACTGAGCATCCGGATGGACTGCTCTCTCTTCCCAGGGAGGGCTCAGGGTAGAGATCACTCTTACAGCAACCTCTGGCAGCGATCAGAGACGCATGATGTAGCAACATCACATACGTACAGGGACAGAGCTGTGGCATAGCGCTGCCTTGATGGCCACGCTCTGCATGGGGAAACAAGGATAAACACCCCCCTCTCTGCAGCCGGTGAGATGACGGAGGCCTCAAGGGCGCACCCACATCCCATTGCCAGTCCAATGCACCCAGGACTCTCCATGGGCCACCCGATGACTAGAAGGTACCTCTAATTACAGAAAGAGCCAACATGGGAGGGTGGGCCCTCTCCCGGGGGGCTGGACCTGACCAGTCGTTCAGGGAGAGAGCCTGGGAGATGCAGGGATTCAGGCTGGGAATGAGAGGCACAGCCGAGTAGGCACTCCCAAAGGATGCCCGGACCCAGGGGAGAAAACAGAATTAAAAAAGACAAAAACATGTACTGGAGTCCCTGCTCAAGGATACTGACACTGCAGGCAGTGTATGTTTCTCTGTAGGGCCCAACTATATAACATGGCCTGAAGTGCAAGCACAATTAAACAGAAATCTGCTGGAGCCATCCCATTGGCACAGCAGTAGAGCTACCACTCGTGGCAACAACAAGCCAGTTTCAGGAATGAGCCTGGGCTGTCAGAGGGTCAGCCGGGTTGGGGGAGGCACGAGCATCCCATAGGACACTCTCCTCTTCCGGAGAGGGAGGGTGTCACATCCCGCTGCATTACTGCCACCTGGGTGACTACAGGTGGTTTTGCAGGGACTTCGTGACTTACAAGGGGGAACCCTTGGACCAAGCTCATGGGTTGGCTACATCGGGCTTGCTGATAGCCAATCATAGTGCATGCTCCTAGATGGTGGGCACAACAGAAAAATGGGAAAAACTCGAGGAGCAGGACTTGGAGGATAAAGGCTCTGGCTGTCCACTACATCCCTCACTGTATCCAAGCCACGTTCCACCAGGGATACCACCAGTCGTCACCTCTGCCGTGGATGACCAGATGTATGCAGGGAAGAAATGCTGAAGGAGCTGCCCTGGGGGAATAAGCCAGGAGGCAGCACAAAGGTGTGTCACCGGTGGGCTGGCAATCCTGAACAGATAGGTGGCAGGATCTCAGCAGGATGGGATAAGGGCGATTGGCGGTAGGTGGAAGGAGGTCCCTGCCTGGCATGAAGTAGAAGATAAAATATAAAAAAAAAAAAAAAAAAGAAAGAAAGAAATCTGCTGTTGTCAGCTGCCTCTCCGCAGGTCCCAGTTCCATTAGCTGGATTGGATCCACTGCACTAGTATGTTCCACAGGACCCAAGCCCATAAAATCAGGCATCACTGAACCAAACTCCTCAATGGCCAAAAAGGTCAATGGGCTCGATTTTCAAATGCTGATGCAGGGCTTCCATCAAACCCTGCGTTAAACCCTGTCTGTGGTGCAAATGCACCAAACACCTTTGCTGCAACTGCACCTGATTTTAGTAGGGCGCAGTTGCGACACATCACCTGATTTACATCAGGCTGCATCAAATAATTGGCACAAGCTCCATAAAATGGGTACCTGGGACTGACATAAGCTAGACCAGAAAAAGTTGGTCTAACCTGCAGCAATTGGCGTACAGGATCGAAAATCCCTATCGCCGGCCAGAAGAATGATGCAAGCCCTGTGCGCCATATGTGCAGCGCATCTGCGGCTTGCAGCATTCAGAGATGCTTGAAAATCGAGCCCAATATCTTTACTACTGCAGCTGACTGGATAAAGATCCCTAACCTTGACTGAAATGTGGCTACTGGTGACCGCAGTAGTTCTCCACTGTCTATAGTATAAAAAAGTGCACCACAACCAGAGCCACTGCTGAAGGCCTGGTGCCTGAGGTAAAACAGTCACAATGGAAGACAGAAAGGAAACCTCAGCACTCACCATCCATTCTTAGCGTGTTTCCAAATCACTAGACTTAGATATGTGTGTGTGTGTATGTGTGTGTGTGTGTGTGTATATATATATATATATATATAATGTCTAGAATCTTAAACGTTTCATAATTATTAATATAGCTGCTAATATAATCTATATGTTATATAGTTCAAACACCATGAAGTCTTGCTATATTATAACAATAGCAGTCAGCCACTGCAGCTGAACTGCCCCGGAGAGGAAGGAGTTAACTCCAGAAGATCTGGAGTTCTACAGCGCGAGGGCGCTGTGCCCAAAGCTCTATCTGGCAGTTTCAAATGAAACTGTCAGATTCTTTACTCCGCTTCACTGAACAGTCGCTCCGGAGATCAGCTCCTTCAGCTCGGTTCATTCTCGGTTCAAGCGAGTATTTTTCGGTTCATTTGAACCGGCAAAAGTTATTATTTTTACCGCATTTCGGTTTTAAAGCTCTATCTGGTAACCGTAAGTACTAAAATTTAAGTCTGTGTGGAAAATTAATTATCGGTTCGGTTTTGAACCGATCGGTTGGTTTTTTTTTTCTGCATTTTAAAAGTGTACAGTTTTAGAGTGCGGTTCCCGGTTCTTATCGGTTCTAAAAAAAACGGAATTATAAAGTTTTTTTTCAAATACCCGTGACACGGTTAGGAACCGATAAGGGTGTCTTGCCTGGCACTGCCATCAAAAGGCCAAGTTTTGGTTAGGCTGGCATTATGTCTGAGAAACCCAAAAGAAAAACCGGCCCACTGCTTTCAACACTGTGATGTCTGTGGGACGCCTTTGCCAAGGCTGACCCACACACCACTTGTGTTTATTGTCTGGGGGCTGACCACCTCCTGTCAGACTGCCAGGTGTGTAAAAATTTCCCTGCAGCCACCCTGGAGAAGAGATTGGGCCGGCTCAGGGAACGAGAGGCCAAAAAGTCCGCTGACCCGGATGGCCAGCCCGGTCCAGTACCCACTGGACCAGAGGGAGTGCCCTCTGACCAGGGCGAGACTTCCTCGGCCAAAAGGAAGGCTGGTTCAGAGGAACCAGTCCCAAGTAAAAGACAAGGAAATCAATAGGTCTGGAGTCCAAAATTGTGTCTCCAACTGCTGCAGAGATAGCTAAAGCCATTCAGATTGTCCAGTCACTGTCTCAGGGATCTGTAGAACCACCAACAGCTGGTAAAGGTTGGTTCTGCTCAGTCCCAGTGGTTCAGGATTTTGAAGTTGAGGATTTTATGAACCACAGGAGGGGAGGAGGAATTTGATCAATATATGTGTGGCTGGGGGTCTGGACGTGCCCACTGAACGGACATCTCTCCAGACAGACCTTTAGAATCTCCTCCTATTCTGTCTGAGTCCCTTCTTTCTTTATTTTTACAAAAAGGTTGTAGAAACCTCCAGCTTCCTTTAGAGGAGGCTGTGGATGAGCAAGAGGAGCCTGATTATGTGGAAATGATGGATATTCCAGAGTCTAGGAGGTTGTCTATTCCTTTGCATAAGTCATTTAGGAAGCAAACAACAAAGATTTAAAAATCCTCATTCTGTCCCTCCTGTAGATAAAAATGGACAGAAGGTATACTTTGTCAGGCTCGGATACAGACTTCCTTACTGAGCAGTGTAGTCATGTAGGTGTGGTACAAGCTGCAGCCTGTGACAAGGCTAATATTCCTCTGGCCTCACATCCTCCTGATAAGGATTCCAGGAAGATTGATGCCATGGCAAAGAAACAGTATATGGCAGCTTCTTTGGACTCAGGCAGGCAAAGTATATGGCTTATGTAGCTAGATATCGGAAATCTAGGGACACAGTATTGCAGTTAAGCAGGCCCATGGCCAGCTGGCTAGTGAGTTGGAACAGGTGGCTGCTGATGGCATTGAAGCTCTAAAGTTCAATTTCATACTGCTGTTGATGTTAATGTTTCTTCTAGGGTCATGGCCACTTCTGTAGCTTCCCGTAGGTTGGCATGGCTCAGATGCACTAATCTGTCCCAAGATACCCAGTCAAAGGCTATGGATTTTCCTGTAGTGGGAAATTCTCTTTTGGGGAGCAAACAGAAAACTATATGAAAAGATGGATGAATACAGAACTACCTACAAAAGTGCCCAGGCTAAGAGAGCATGCCATGCCACAAGAGCATGCTCCCAGAGGTAAGGGCAGGCCCTTTCCAGGCCTTTTGCAATTTCAAGCCTCCTCTGCTGTCTCGCAGAGGGGTTTCTTCAGAGGCAGGTGGGTGGCACAAGTAGACCATCCCTCCCTCAGCCTAAGGCTGCTGCTAAGCAGGCACCCTGATGGGGTGTCCAGGGCCGATTCTCCTGTACCAGTGGGGGCAGGTTGGCCTATTTCAGCGGAACTGGCTGTCCCTAACTACGGACAGATGGGTTCTGGAGGTAATAGGCCAGGGTCTGGTTCTCAGCTTCAAACACTTTCCAAAGATGAGAGCCAGGCATTTTCCACCTGCAAATCCTTCAGAAGCCCTTGCTTTGAAGCAGAGGTTTCTGCTTCTGCTGGACTGCAAAGCAGTGGAAGGGTTCCTCCTTGCCATCAGAGCAAGGGGCTTTATTCAAGATAATTTCTACCCCAAAAGACAGGAGAATGGCGGCCATTCTAGATATAAGATACTTGAACAAGCATCTGTTGAAACCAAAGTTCAAAATGTTGACTCTGGCAATGATATTGCCTTCCCTAAGGTCAGGGACTGGCTAGCTTCCTGGACCTCAAGGATGCCTATTTTCATGTTCTGATCAGGCCTTCTCACCGAAAGTACCTCAGGTTCGAACTGCCCTCAGGCCACTACCAGTTCAGGGCAATGCCCTTCGACTCACTCTCTGCGCCAGGGTATTCACAAAATGTCTCGCTGTAGTGTGGCTCACTTAAGAAGGCAAGGGTTGCTGTGTTTCCCTACCTGGACGACTGGCTCATTGTGGGTCAGTCTCCAGGTCAGGTGAAATCCCACTTGCAAGTCACCCAGCAGCTTCTCACTTCCTGGGATTCCTGCTAAACTTACCAAAGTCAGTTCTGGAACCAGTTCAGGTCCTAACTTCATAGGCGCAGAATTGAACACAAGGTTAGCCAGGGCTTTTCTTCCCTCGGAAAGGGTGGACAGACTCATCGCCTGGCATCCTCCTTTACCCTCTGGTTCTCTCGACCAGCAAGGCATTTTCTGCAACTCCTCGGGCACATGGCTGCTTCCACAGCTGTCGTGCAGGGAGCAAGATTCCAGATGAGGGACATTCAGTTCCATTTGAGGGCCTATTGGTCTCAAAGGAAGGACCCCTCCAAGTTGGTCCCAGTTACTCAAACTCTGATCCTAGCCCTCCACTGGTGGCAGGTCCAGAGCAATTTAAGACAGGGGGTTCCCTTCATTCCCATTTCTCACTCCCTCACCCTCACCACGGATGCCTCCTTGTTAGGGTGGGGGGCTCACCTGGGCGACCTTGCCACTCAGGGGTATGGTCTCCTCAGGAGTCTCTGCTCACATCAATCTTTTGGAACTCAGAGCTGTCTTTTAGCTCTTCGGTGTTTTCAGATTCTGTCCAGAACAAAGTGTTCAAGTCAGGACAGACAATACCACCACAATGTGGTACATCAACAAGCAAGGGGGCTTTCGGTCTTCAGCCTTGTGCGAAGCAATGAGATTGTAGTCTCTGGCTTACTCCTGAACACCTCCCTGATAGCGGTTCATCTCCCAGGGAAGGACAATGTCCTGGCGGACGCCCTCAGCAGAATTTCTCAGGGCCATCACGAATGGGCTCTGAATCCACAAGTGCTGGGGTCTGTCTTTGCCAGATGGGGCACTCCTCAGATAGATCTTTTCGCAGCCCCAGACAACCACCAACTTCCTCTTTTCTGTTGCAGGCCTCCAGTTCTGGGCTCAGTCCCTCTGGGCGCCTTTCTGTTGGACTGGAAAGGGAAGTTCCTGTATGCCTTTCCCCTTCCTCTCCCTCTCCTTTTCAGGGTACTAGTAAAATCAGATCTCAACCTTGCAGAGTGATTCTGATTGCCCCAGATTGAGCCAGACAGCCCTGGTACCCTCTGCTCCTGTCCTTGGCAGTCCACCCTGCCCTGAGCCTGCCCAGAGTCCACGACTTACTGGCCTGTGCACAGGAGAGTGTGGTATCCGGACCTCAAATCCCTCCACCTCAAGGCTTGGCTCTTGAGGAGCTAGAATTGCTGACTTACACCTTCTCAAGGTGTCATGGATATTTTAAAGGCTTCAAGGAAGCCTTCCACTAGGGCCACTTATAATTCTAAGTGGAAGAGGTTTTCCATCTGGTGCTCTGAGAGGCAGATTATCCCAGAATCTGCTGATCTTCCCATTCTACTGGACTATTTGGTCCATCTGAATTCCTAGGCCTTAGACCAGCTACCCTGAAGGTTCATCTGGCAGCTGTCTCTGCTTTTGTGTCAGCAGGGAAGCCTGCCTCCCTTTCTTCTCACCCGGTGTTCTCCAAGTTTTTTAAAGGGTTACTTCATACTAACCCTCCTTTTCGGGAACCAGCTCCCGCCTGGGACCTGAATATTTGCATTGCTCAGTTAATGCAACCCCCCTTTGAGCCTCTGTCTTCTGCAGAGCTCAAGTATTTAACTTGGAAAACCGTTTTCCTAGTAGCTATCACCTCTGCCAGACGCATAAGTGAGCTACAGGCCCTGTCAGTGGAAGAAGATTTTATCTCTTTCCACAGAGATAAGGTAGTCCTTAGGACTAATAGAAAGTTTTTGCCTAAGGTGGTTTCTGATTTCCACCTGAATCAATCTATCTCTCTCCCAGTATTTTTCACTGAGCATTCTTCCTCAGGTGAGAGGAGACTGCACAGCTTGGATGTCAAAAGAGCCTTAAGCTACTATTTAGAGCGCACCAGAGGTAATAGGTTCAATCCTCCAACTCTTTCTTACCTATGGCGAGGTTGGCAAGGAAACCTGCCACTAAGAGAACAATTGCAAGGTGGATTGTTTCTTGTATCCAATTCTGTTATCAGAAACTGGGTAGAGTACCCCCTCAGGATTGAGGGGCCCACTCCACCAGGGGTACAGCTGCGTCTCTAGCGGCTGCTAGAGACATCCCCATTCTGGAGATTTGTCAAGCTGCTACCTGGAAGACAGTTCACACCTTTACCAAGCATTATTCCCTGGATGTCCAGTCCAGGAGAGATGCTTCGTTTGGCACAGCTGTGCTTCAGAGCCTATTTCCTAAGTAGGTCTGACCTCTCCATGGAGGTACTGCTGTGTAATTCGTTATTAGTTATAATATAGCAAGATCATGGTGTTTGAAGAAAAAATTACTCACCTTAGTAATTGCTTTTCTTCTCATGGAGTCTTGCTATATTATAACCACCCTCCTCCTACCCTCCTCAGAACTTCTACTTGGGTAGGGGTGGCGAATTGGTAAGCACTGTGTCATGCCATTGTAGTTTTTCCTTACCCTCTTTTCCTTTGGGTTAGGGATCTAGATTGTTTCATTTAGGTTATTTATATTGCCCCTTCCTGGACTTGAGTCTTTGGGGGAAGGGGGTTCATATGTGCTTGTCAAGGGAGTAAACCTAACCATAATACCATCAATTTTTGTTATTATGGCTCTGAGTGTTTCTTTGTTCTTTATATTGTTGTTATTACTAGTAGGTAGCCATGGGCTAGTGTAGTTTTCCACACAGACTTTCCGTCCTTTGATGTTAGCTTCGTAAAGATCTGACAGTTTCATTTGAAGCTGCCAGATAGAGCTTTGGGCACAGCGCCCTCGCGCTGTAGAACTCCAGATCTTCTGGAGTTAACTCCTTCCTCTCCGGGGCAGTTCAGCTGCAGTGGCTGACTGCTATTGTTATAATATAGCAAGACTCCATGAGAAGAAAAGCAATTACTAAGGTGAGTAATTTTTTCTTCTGGAAGTGTCTATAGAGGTACTCCTGAGAAATACTTCTGTATACTTCGAAGTTCGAATATAAATAAAAACTATTATGGAAAAAAAAAACACACACTCATCAATAATGCAAGTCCACTGAGACACGTAGGTCTGTTGTGCAAAGTTAGTGGTAGTTTATTTAGTGAGGAGAACAAGCAGGTAAGCAGAGCACAAACCTCCAACGTTTCGCTCCATTCTGAGTTTTTTCAAGGGACTAGTGCCCACTTCAGATCTTGCAGTATTTATACAACCATCAATTATAGTGCATAGGGAATTTAAAGTGGCAGTTCAACGACCCATGCAAGTGAAGGAAATACCATTTAAAATGGCAAGAACAATGCACACTAAGTTAACGCTTAAAGGAGAACTGTGCTGAATCTGAAAGTTGTTTTTCCCAGCAGCTTTTCTGTAAACACTAGCTCCAATTCTGTCACTGTTCCATTTATACAGGCCTTTTAGTAACCTCAGTTGTTTCTGATTTACACTCTGAAGAGCCTTTTTTTTTTTTTTGCTAGTGTCTTTTATTCCCTCCTCGGCTTGGAGGGGTGTTACCTATGGTTCCCCTCCTTCCGTTGCCCCAAGCCACTCCCAGTTCCCAAGCTCGACCCCCCTCCTCACTTCCTCTCTCCAGCTGCTTCATGGTGCGTACATACCCCACCACCGTGGAAGCCGAGGGTCCCTATCCGGGAAGAGCTGTTCTGAGTCGGAGTGGCACGGCACCGATGGACCGGATGTCATGCTGTGCACCGGAGGATTTCCCTTGTAGTGTTGAGATCCCACCCCTCAGCATGGACATGCAAGGCATCAATGATGCATCTGCACACAGCACACCAGATGCCGTCCATGCCGTTCCCCTCAGCAAACCGCCTGCTTGCACCAACACCCAGTAGCCACCAGGAGCCAGTACAGCACCAGTAATCCCACCCTTCCCTCCCTGGAGGAGGAGAGCAGTCCCTGGGACGCTCAATCCTCCTCCTCCCGGCTGACCCTCCGACACCCGAGGTCGCTCCCGACCCTGGGTTGTCGGCGTGGCACGAGGTGTGGCGTCCAGCGCCTCAACCCTCCACGCCACCAGGTCAGCATTAAGCGCCATTTTGGAACTGTGTGATGTAGTTTATGTCCCTCTCAACCCAAGAGTTCTATAATAGAACATGGCTGCATTATTACAACAATAGGAGAAATGAGCAAGGACATAAACTAAATTATACAGTTCTAAAATGGTACTTACTACTTGTGTATAAAGCAGAAACACTCACCGAGATAACAAAAAAGCATGCAGAGATGGAACAGTAACAGAATTGGAACCAGTATTTAAAAATCATCTTCTACAGGGAACATGACTTGCAAGTTCTGTGTAGTTCTCCTTTAAGGTTGCTAAAAAATAGCTAGCCAGGTAAGTTACTAAGAGTGTGTAGTGATGCCATAAAAAACAAATATGCCTGGGCTGGCCTGGTGGCACTGAGGGTTGAGACGCTGGACGCCACACCTCATGCTTTGCCGGTTACCTGGGTTCAGGAACGAGCCTGGGCCATTAGGGGTTGGAGGATTCAGCGTCCCAACGAATGCTCTCCTCCTCCAGGGTGAGGTGGGTTACTGGGCAGCAGACGCACATGCGGCACTACCACCGGTGGGAGCAAGGGTGGTAGGGTGCATGACTCTTCGGAGTCAGGGTGGGGAGGGCACTGCTGGGCGCTTGACTATGGCGTGCGTCAGCACGCTATCAGTTTGGACGCTCAGTCCTTGACCAGTGCCATCAGGGATGGAATCTACAGGGAAAAATGCAAAACACCAAGCATCACAAGAATATATGATGCCGGGATCCTGCACGACGGGTCCTGGCAGAGGAGCCGGATGGAGATACAAAGCCCCCGAGGCCGAGGCCCTGGGCAAGTACAAAAAAAACCCCCCAGAAACAAACAAATATGCCAAAATAGGAAAACACACTACAGAATACAGCATAAACACACAGTTTGCAGAACAGGCTTCAAAACTGAGCATACCCAGACTCACAGTCCTTGAGGAACCCTCTGAGACTGGAAGCCATACTACTAGAACAACAATGATTCTAACAAAATTGTAAACAATTCCAAGGCAACTCCTCTAGAGGAAAAATTACTTACCTTTAAGGAAAACAGCACAAAACAGAGGGGGCAATCACCAGGGCTGCAAAAACACCAGTTTAAAACAACCTATATGGTTTAAAATAAATTCAGCTAACCTTTCTCCAGATATTTAGCTTTTTAATTTTGCTGCTTGAGGCGCCATGTCAAAAGTGCCACCGCACCGGAAGACAGAGTGTGCCCCTGGCATCCTGTCCTATGCCAGAAGGCTTGTAAAAATGATGAGCCAGGCGTTATCTACCTGGGAGAAAAAGAAACATTGTGGCATGTGGCATGCACGTGACCGAACTCGGAGCTGCAACTTTCATAATGACTGTGTCAGTGGCTCAGTAGGTAGCACACTCGCCTCTGAGGCCGGGAGATCAGAGGGCTGTGGGTTCAGTTTCCACATCTGGCACTTGGGTTAATATCCCAGTACTGACACTGTAGTGCAGCATGAGAGGGGTGCTGCACTTCTGAGGTGCCGTCTTTCGAATGAGACGTTAAACCAAAGTCCCATCTGCTTGGATTGGTGGTAGTTCAGGTGGATGTTAAAGATCCCATGGCACTTATCGAAAAGAGTAGGGGAATTTCCCCAGTCTCCTGGCTAAATTTCCCTTGTTCACTAAAAATACCACCAACAGCTTAATCTGGTTCAAGGTCAGTTGGCATTCATCTGTATCCCCCTCCCCCGGGTCGTGCCTGAAAATAGGCAGGATCTGTCTAGTGCACTTATCCGGTCAACAAAAACTAAATAAACTAAAATAAATAAATAATAATTTAAAGTACATTACACAGCTCCGTTTTCACCGAGAATTGGATGTAGAGGTTTAGTTAACATACCTCTACATGCCACAATGTTTCTTTTTCTCCCGGGTAGATACACCTCGCTCGTCATTGTTACAAGCCTTCCAGGGGCACACTTCGTCTTCCGGTGCGGCGGTACTTTTGACATGGCGCCTCAAGAAGCAAAATTAAAAAACTAAATATCTGGAGAAAGGTTAGCTGAATTTATTTTAAACCATATAGATTGTTTTAAACTGGCATTTTTGCAGCCCTGGTGATTGCCCCCACTGTTTTGTGCTGTTTTCCTTTAAAAGAGAATTAACTTAATTTGGTCATTCAGGACTGGCCATCTGCAGGCACCAAGTTTGAAAATCCAATAGGATTCCCTCTTAGCTACTCCCTTTTTTGATCACCTCCACTGGGCCCAAGTTTAACCTGTTCTATTCCAGTGAATAAAGCATGATGTTCAGCCATGTTGCTGGCTTTCTGAATGTGGGATGCTAAAGCATAACTAACGTTTTCCCCCTTCAATAGCTCATATGTGTTCCCATAGTCTTTCGCCGAACCTTCTCTTAGTCCTACCCTCGTAAAACACACTATATCTGCACATGGCCAAACAGACTATGTGGGTGATGTCACAGGTAATGAAACTGCATGTAGCCACATCATTACTATTTGTGGGGTTCTTAAAAGAGGAACATTCATTGATGACACTGCAATATTTGCAGCATCTACATTTCTTACAGCCTGTAAAAGGTGGGGAGGGGGTGGTTTATTAGTGGGCTGGACAGAGTGGACCAGCATATCCTCAAATTGTTGATCCTGTGGTAAACCATCTGAGGGCAGTTTTTGCTATGTCCACCAACTTGGGCTCAGATGCCAACATAAACCTTTTTTTTTTTTTATAATCTGCTTGACCTTCCATGCCCTATTTGAAAAAACAGAGATAAAACTGATTCTCTGGTTCTGTTCCCCTCTCACCTGTCCCAGTGGAATGCAACAGTAACGCTCTATCCAGAGAGTCACACTTTTCTCTAGCTTCTTGAACAACAGTCCTGGAGTACCTCTATTTTCTAACCTTTTTTTTATTTTGTAGCATATCTGCTTGCTTTTGATATGACTGCTCATTACTGCATATCCTGCGAGCATGCAAGAACTGGCTCAGAGGGGCATAATTTATGGTATGGCGGGAGTGACAGCAGCTTGCCATGAGTATGGTGTGATCAGTATGGCCTTTCTGAAAATGGTGGAGGCCACACTGCCACCACCTTCTTTTTTTAAACTGTGTTTTTATTCTATTTTCACACTCAAAGGAAGATACAGGCAAATCTCCTCAATCCTTGTCTTACATCAAATAAAATGTATGAAAAAATTTAAGGCAATGGTAAAAACTTTCACAATCAGGCATAATGGTCCTAGCTATACACAAAAGGCATGCAGAAAGTCAGAAACTAAACATACCATTGCCTGAGAGCAAAAGCCTATAATAGCAAATAAAAAGGCTAAGATCCAGGCTGCTCCAGTTCCTAAAGGTACACACAAACCAACCCCTTTCTACAAGACCCCCCACCCTCTCAGTATTGCTCCATTGCTATTAGGGGACGAAGAATCGTCCTCTTCTGATATATATACAAAAACAGAACCGCCACTTGATCTCAGATTGTGAGGTTCTACCCATGGATCTCTCTATCAGTTGTTCCATAGCATACATATCATTCATTATTTTGTGCCACTGGGAGCGTGTAGGCACACAAGGTTGCCACCATAGGCAAGTAATCACCTTCTTGGTCGCCAAGATATATACATATAACACAGAACCAGGCAGAAGATGTAAATCTCGAGGCGGTATCAAAAGAAGAACCAATTCGGAGGTCAGAACCACATCATCTCCCATAAGGATATACAAATTGTCTGTGACCTGCTGCCAGAAAAGGGCAAGATCAGGACATGTCCAAAATACATACAGATGAAAAGCCAACATCTCTCCACACCACCTCCAACAGTGCCCATATTGCGGAGGCAGATATTTAGTCAATTGGGAATGAGTATTAAAATATCTATTGCAGGTCTTCCAGGCGAATTCATGTCAGTATGGGGTGGAGGAAACCTTAATGGACAGGATAGTATATTTTATCCACTCATCGTAAAAAAAATGGACGTAGATGCCAGCCTGGTGGCGCTGGAGGTTGAGGAGCTGGTCGCTACACCTCGTGCCACGCCTGCGACCCGGGTTCGGGAATGAGCCCGGGTCATCGGGGGTCGGCAGGGGGAGAGAAGATCGAGTGTCCAGAGGAGGGCTCTCCTCTCGGGGAGAGGTACTGGCCCTGTCGCTGACTCCTGGTGGTGACTGGAGGCAATACGGGTCGGGAGGCACGCTCTGACGTGATTATGTCAGTAGGAAGGGGGGGGCAGGAAAAAAACAAGCCTGGCTGGGCTCCATGACAGTCCACCGTGCCGCGAACTGACCCTGGGGTTCTGGATTGGGTCTCCGGGGAGGGGGGCATCACCTCCCTGGCCCCACCACGGGAAGCAAGCCATGGGGGAAACACTGGGGTCAGCTAATTGCAGTGCGACGAGACCTGAGAGAGAGTTCCTCCCTCAGGAGGACCAAAGCCCCTGCCAGGGCTAAAGAGAACAAACATCTGAATGAAAAAAAAAAAAGAAAAAGAAATGGACGTAGATGTGCCGGCCCAGTGACGCTGCGGGATGAGGTGCTGGACGCCACACTGCATTGCTACACCCGGTGACCCGGGTTGAGGAGCGACTCGGGTCGCCTGGAATGTGACACAAGGGGAGGGAGGTGGGAGCAGGATCGGCGTTGGCTCTCCTCTCCAGGTAAGGGGTGGGTGCCCACCACAGTCCTGCCGTCACCAAATGGAGGTTCGGTGCATGGGGTCAACCAGCGTGACTGGAAGAGAGGGGTGTCTCAATATGCAAGTGTGTTTCCTGGCTACGCATTATTACTCACGTTAGGACGGTGGGTGTAGGGGTAAGGAGAAAACCCACAAAAACCCAGAAATTACATATGGAAAAAGAAATGGACGTAGATAACTCCTTGTTCCAAGCGTCCAATATCCCTTGCGTGGAGTCCCCTAAGTATTCCCGAAGGCCTCTATACAGGAACCCAATCAGGTGTTGCCAGGGTGTACCCTTTATTGAGTTTATAAAAATATGCAGTAACAAAGGGAGGGGATCAGGTTGACGGCTTCTCTGGGGGCCCTTATGTAATAAAAAAGTACGAATTTGGAGATTGCCATCCCCCTCTTTTATGATAAGGAGATCCCCAAAAAATGCACTACTTGCTATCCGTAGTTACTGCACATTTCAGATTTTTGTTTGTACTGTACTGTGTAAGAAATCCACAAACTGCCTTAACTCCTGCTCACTCCCCGCCACTCCACGACTATGCCATCAATATAACAGCGCCAAATACAGATCTTGTTATAGAACTTATTCATACTGACTGGAGTCTCTGATAACACACTCCTCCCAGAAACCAGGTAAATACTGGCATAACTGGGGGCAAACTTGGTCCCCACAGCCGTACCTTTGAGTTGGAGGTCGTATGAACCCAAAAAGCAAAAAGAACTGCTTTCTAACACAATGCATGTCATTTGCACAAGAAATTGCAGTTACATAAGAACTTACCGTAAAAGTAGATCTTCGAGAGAGGTTCCTGCAGTAGGTCTTCACATATAGGACGGCGCCCCCTGGCATCAGGTCCGAACAGCAAACTTGTAGATAGCAATCATCAGCGGGGACCGCCCCTGACGTCAGGCGACATGACGTCAGCCTGACTATAAAAGGTGCGGTCCCGCGCCGGCTCTCCAGTTCTTTTCCACCGGAGACCTAAAGAAAGGTAAGTAAAAGCTAGGAGTAAAGAAAACTCCTAGGACACTGCTTCCTCTCTAGACCAAAGGACTAGCTAGGATGGAAAATAAAGGAAAAAACATCCAGGAGCTGGGGGAAGGAGGGAGGGAAACTAGACCTACTGCAGGAACCTCTCTCTCGAAGAGCTACTGTTACGGTAAGTTCTTACGTAACTGCAATATCTGACTTCTAGAGGGTTCCTGCAGTAGGTCTTCGCATATAGAACTGAATACCAAGCAGTCCCCAAAATAACTCGTGCTGAGGTGCATCCAGGAGGAGGAGGAGAAGTCGCCATAGGGAATCATGACAGGAGGCCTTGCAAAATTGCAAGACCAAAGCCTGTTCTGCGCCTAGAGGCAATGTCCAGACTGTAATGCTTAGTGAAAGTGTGAATAGACGACCACGTGGCCACTGCACAAATCTCTGCAGTGGACACATTCCTAAAAAAGGCAGTAGAGGTAGCCACGCTGCAGGTGGAGTGGCCTTTAACTGCCCTCGGAAGGGACTTCCTAGATTTCATATAAGAAATGGATGAAGTTGGCTAACCATCTAGAGATCGTTTGTTTGGAGATGGCCTTGCCCTGGCACTGAGGAGCAAAGGCTACAAAGAGTTGGTTGGATTTGCGAACCTCTTTAGTCCAGTTCGTGTAGTCAGGATCCAGTGCACATCTAGGGTGTGCAGAAGGTATTCCCCCATTTCAATGCTGGGGATAGTGTACAGGTAATTCCACATTCTGATTCAGAGTTGTTTCTGAGACTGCTTTGGGAAGAAAGGAAGGGTTAGTCCGAAGGACTACTCTGTCCCTATGGAGAATCAAATAGGGTTGAGAGACCCTTCTGGCAGAAGTCACTGCAACTAAAAATAAAGTCTTCTAGGAGAAGAAGCGTAAGTCGCAAGTAGAAGCTGGTTCAAACGGGGTTAAAGTAAGCTTCTCGAGCATGAAATTCAGGTCCCGGGGGGACAGGGATTCCAGATCGAAGGTTTCAAGTGAAGGATGCCTTTTAAAAAGGTTTTGGCAACCTCCAACTGAGCCAAGGTTTTGCCCTCCACCGGGAGATGGCAGGCCGACACCGCAGAGAAATGGACCTTAATGGAGGGGTTGCTAAGGCCCGTCTCAGATAAATGTGCAGGTACTCTAACACCTGGGCCAGCACGATAAGGGATCCCAGCTCTTTGTTAGGGCCCAGATCGAAAATCTTTTCCACTTCATGGCGTAAGTGGATCTAGTAGAGGGTTTTCTGGCTTCTACTAAGATGTGTGCAACCTGCGAGGACACACCATAGCAGGAAACCGCTATGTTCACAGGTGCCATGCATGAAGATGGAGAGACTGAGGGCTCGGCTGCACCAGGGTGCCCTGCTCCTGTGTCAGAAGGTCATGTGAAAATGGCAGAGGGACTGGAGGTTCCAGTGCCAGTTGCTGCAAAAGAGGATACCACATCTGGCGTGGCCAGAGAGGAACGATAAGAATCATATGAGCTCCCTCTTGCTAAAGTTTCACCAGAACCTTCTGAATGAGAGGAAAGGGAGGACAAGCGTAGAGAAACCTCCCTGTCCAAGAGAGAGACATTGCATCTCACCAAAAAGCACCATACCCGGGAACGAGCGAGCAAAAGTTGGGTAGTTTTTCGCTGAATGGGGAGGCGAACAGATCTAAGTCTGGACAACTCCATCGAAGAAAGAGATCTTCGACCACCCCTGACTTTAGCTCCCACTCCTGGGCCCTGGCCACTGATCGACTGAGACGGTCCGCCAGGACGTTGCTTACGCCCGCTACGTGGACTGCTGTCAAGTAAAGGCTGTGCTGGATCGCCCAGTACCAGACCCTCATTGCTTCTCTGCAGAGAAGGTACAACCGTGTTCCTCCCTGTTTGCTGATGTACCAGACTGTGGACATGTTGTCCATCTGGACCAGAAGTGATCCCGGTACTAGAAGGGACTGGAACGCCTGGAGAGGGTAAAGAACCGCCCTGGTCTCCAGAACGTTGATGTGCAGCATAAGCTCCTGGTCGGACCAAGACCCCTGTGTCTTGTGTGCCCCCAGATGGGCTCCCCAGCCCAAGTCTGAGGTGTCCGTGGTGAGGATATGGGTTGGGACGGAGGAGTGAAAAGGTGTTCCCCTCGAATGGCTGAAGGGATTCTACCACCAGTGAAGATCTCTCTGAAGGTTGCTGGAGATCATGACTTTTTGGTTCATGTCATCCATTCTCTGATCCCATTGGACTCAGAGAGACCACTGGGTGACACTCATGTGAAGTCTGGCCAGGGGTACTGTAGAAATGGCCGCTGCCATCAGTCCCAAGAGACGGAGCACAGCGTGTGCTTGGATCCATCGAGCCTGGGCCACAAGAGTAGCCTGAGCAACTAAAGTCTCAGCCCGATTCGATGGCAGAAAAGCCCTGCTCTGAACTGTATCTAGTACGGCTCCAATGAATTGGAGTAGTTGAGATGGTACTAGCTGGGACTTGGGGAAGTTGACCGTGATCCCCAGAATTGAAAATAAGTTCAGAGTGAAAGAGAGAGACTCTTTCAGGCTGGTAGGAGAGGGTGCTGCGAGGAGCCAGTCGTCCAGGTACAGGAAGACATAGATGCCCTGGCAGCGTAAGAAAGCTGCCACCACCACTAGACATTTCGTGAACGCCCAGGGGGCTGAGGAAAGGCCAAAGGGTAGCGCCCAAAACTGGAAGTGGTCCTCCATAAAAGCAAAACGGAGGAAGTGGCAGTGGGCCGGGAGGATGGGTATGTGCAGGAAGGCATCCTGCATATCCAGGGAGCACAGCCAGGAGTTGAGATGGAGCAGGGGGAGGAGCCCCTGAAGAGTCAACATACGAAACTTCTTGTACTCGACGAAGATGTTTAGTGTGCTGAGGTCCAGGATCGGTCTCAGGTCGCCCGTTTTCTTTGGGACTAGGAAGAAGTGGGAGTAAAATCCCCTTCCTATCTAGTTTGGAGGGGCAGGTTCTATGGTCTCCTTTAGCAGGAGTGCCTGAATCTCTTGCGAGACAAGGGGGACCTGATCCCCTGGATAGAAAGACCGTCCCGGTGGTAGAGGGGCTGGAATCTCGAGGAAGAGGACAGAAACCCTGAAAGTGTCCAAAAGGGAAGACTGTACATCCTGTGTCAGGCCAGCTATCCGAAGTCAGGAGAGCCGGCGGAGACAGATCCCCGTGGCTGCCGCTCTAGCCACCAAATCCACCGAGTCGTATGTCGCCCGAAGCGCGTGATGAAACAAGGACTTTCCCATCCTAACCTTGTCCAGGAGCTTCTCCTAACGTTTTCGTCCCGAACCTCAAGGAGGTCCCATTCCAGCTCTGAAAGAGTAGCTTTTTGGAAAGCAATCATGTGCGAGACATAGTTGAGAGATCTAATGCCACAGGAGGAAGAAGAATAGATCTTTCTCCCAAACTGGTCTAACTGACGAGAGTCCTTGTCTGGCGGTGAGGAACTCGGGTGTTTCGGTTGGGCTAACCGGTCGTGAGCGGCAGTAATGACCATGGAGTCAGCTTTTGGATGGGAGTTAAGATACCGAATCCCTTCCAGGGTATAATAGGTCCAGTCTGCCTTCCTGGAGACCGCTGTTGCCATATTGTGGTCACCAAGTCCTCATGGGGTCCCATCCATGGGGGGATGGGGATAGGATCAGATGTAGCAAAATCCAGGTGTTCCGCTAGTCTTTTTCGTTGTGGATCCAACTCTTTTGTGGGCCAGCCTCAAACTGCCTGTATGGAGCGCAAGAGGTCTCCGAAAGATAGGTGCTCTCGGGGAGACTTGGGTGACTCCTTGGGAGGAACCTCAACCGGAGATCTGGAGTCCAAAGGTTCAGAGTCAGACTCCGTATCAGAGGGTTCGAAGCCGCTGGGAATGGGAGGTTCTATTCCCGCAGCACCAGCAGCAAGAGAACCCGAGGCTCTCCTAGAAGGAGACAGTGGAGGGGGGGCCCCCTAGGCTGGGGGGCTTCCCCCACAGGCTGCCTAAGCTCTGACAGCAGCTGGGTTCTAGCCTCCTGCCACCATTGGGGGTCCGTCTCTGGCGCCAGTGGTGGCAGAGGAGGAGGCTGGAAGGAAGCATAGCCTAGGTACTGAGGCCAAGAAGGGTAACTGAACTATTGCACACTGTTCTACTACTTGGGAATGCAAAGAAACTGCATGTTATATGTACCTATGATCCCCCCATGGGTGGTGTACTGGGCTTATCCTCCCTTCTTGAATCTGGTGGTTCCAGGACAGGAAACAATGAGGTAATAATCCTAGGGGATCTCAATCTAAACTGGCTTGAAGGCAATGTCAAGCAGTATGAAACTCTGCTAGCTGGCTTCTCAATGTCCCAATTCATTCAGGAGCCCACCAGATGGTCGTCCATAGGTGGTAACAGCTCTCTCCTGGACTGGGTCCTGACCAACAGGCCTGAGTGGATTAGCTCCTCAGGTACCCTCCCGGACTCCATCTCCGACCATGCCCCGGTGTACAGCATATGGAAGATCTCCGCCCCCAAGATCCCTCCCAAAATCATCCAGGTCAGGGACTTCTCCAGGTTTGACCCGGGGACTTTCCAGAAGGATCTCGTTCCTTGACTGGTCTTCAGTGATGGATGCCCAGAATGCTTCCTTGGCAGTCTGTCACTTCAATAGTATCTTCAGGACGTTACAGGATAAGCATGCCCCCTTCGTCAGACGGAGGGTAAGGGGGGCTATCACAAAATGGTTGCATGGGAACCTCCTTGCTCTCATGAGAGCTAGAGATAAATGTTGGGCCAGTTTCAAGGTCTCAATGAACCAGACCATATTCCAACGTTACAGGAGGCTCAGGAATGAGTGCAAAAAGGCTATCAGGGTTCCCAAAAGTGACTTCTGTAAAGCTGCCTTGCAGATCTCAGCTAAGGACCCTAGGAACTTCTGGAGGAATACTAAAAACATAGTGAGTGGCTCCTCCTCCTCCTGTGAGGCTCCACACATGCTCATTGATGGTGCTAGCTGTAATAATCCACTAACCATCGCAAATGCATTCAATGCTCACTTCTCGGACCTGTCTGCGTTCACTTCACTACTCTCCTCCACTGGTCATGACAGTCCTATCCAAGTCCCTCTGCCTCAAATGGCACCTTCCTCCCGTCCTCCATTGTATCTCAAGGCTGTGACGGTAAAAGAAATGCAGAGATTGCTAACTGGTCTCTCACCCTTTTCTAGTGCTGGCATTGATGGCATGGAACCAAAGCTTCTCTGCCTTGCCGCTGCTCATGCGCTGCCTCTGTGGCCCATATCAACCTAGCTCCTTAGCCTCTGGGTTATCCCAGACCTGTGGAAGGTGGCATGGGTTGTCCCTGTGCTCAAACAGAGCAACCCCAGATCCTTGACAACTATCGTCCGATTGTCATTCTGCCTGCCATCAGCAAGCTCCTTGAGCAAGTTGTGGCGGGACAACTCTTGGATTATATCCAGGCTCATGAGCTTCTGCCTCCCTCGCAGCATGGCTTTCGAAAAGGGCACAGCACCACCTCTGCGCTGGTCTCTGTCACTTCTGGGATAAGGGCTGCTATGGACCACGGCAGACTCTCTGGGGAAATCTTTATTGATCTCTCTAAAGCCTTTGACCTTGTTGACCATGCCTTGCTATGCTCTCAACTTGGGTCTTTGGGCTTATCCCCCCCCCCCCGGCACTGAGTTGGTTCTTCAACTACCTTCATGGAAGGCAGCAACGGACCAAATATAGTAAGGTGCTCTCGGATGCCACCCCCGTGTCCTCAGGGGTCCCCCAGGGGTCAGTCCTTGGGCCCCTGCTTTTTTCCATCTTCATCAACGACCTTCCCTCCTCGGCGGCCTCCTGCAGGGCTGTCCTGTATGCTGATGACCTTGTTATCCTCACTCATTCAAAGGATATTGGGGGTCATTAACCACCAACTGAGTGAGGGTTTCAGGAGTGTCCATTCCTGGATATCATCCCATAAACTGGTCCTAAATCTTAGAAAGACTCAGGCCATGCTGTTCGGTTCCCTGGCCAAGTTAAAGGCTTCCTCTGTTCCTATGTGCATCTCGGGTATTGATGGCACTCCTGTTCTCACCACCGATTCTGTCAAATACCTTGGGGTGACACTTGACCCGCAGCTCGATCTTGGTCAGCATATCCAAAATGCGTGTAGAGCTGTTAACTGGAAATTGGGTCTGGCTTACAGGGCAAAGAATAACCTTACTCCGGCTGCTCGCCTAGCATGGTCTAGAAGGGTGTTTCTACCATCCCTCTGTTATGGGCTCCTTTTGTTTGCCAATACCTCCAAGATCCACCTCTCTAGACGGACAGTCGCCTATAACAACATCTGCCATTTTGCTCTTTGAGTCCCTCGTCTCACTCACCACTGTGATCTGTACAGTAAGTTCACCTGGCTCTCCCTGCCCAATTATTTGAATTTTGTTGTGGGCAGTTTCACGGGTAAGGTACTGGGTACTGGCACCCCCCCGGACTGGCAGAGCTCCTTGTGCCAGCAGCCCCCGCTACTTACCCCCTAAGGTCACTGGGCCCTGCTATTCTTAAGGTCCCTCCTACTCATACCAAAATGGGGGGCAGGGACTTTGCGTCATGTGCCCCTAGACTGTGGAACTCCTTTCCTGTCCAGGTCCGGACCTCCTCCCAGTCGGGCCTATGCATCTCCCTGTGGAACCACTTGAAGCTCTTGTCAGTATGTGACTGTCTTAACCCTCCCTGATTAGCCTGGTCCTCTGCACAGTATACTTGAGTATATTCATTCCATGTATCTTGCAAATGTGTAAATTTTGTATATATCTGTATATATATTGCTGGTGACGTTGTGTCAGTGACGCTGTACCTTAGCATACTGACTATGATTACTGTCGTGACCTGGAATATCTTACTATGTATGTTATGCTTCTCCTGACACCTGTGTATCTGCTCTACTTGCTTCAAACTGTACTCTGTATGTTCTTTGATTTCCTGTACTCTCCCGGGTCGCACCTGAAAATAGGCATGTGTTTGTCTAGTGTACTTACCTGGTTAACAAAAGCTAAATAAATAATGATAACCCTTTTGCAGGTAATAAGAATACCCAGGGTATCCTGGCGTCTGGTGTCCCGGCGTTGGAGGCACATGGCCTGGCGTCGGATACTGTGGAGTCAACGGCGGGCCACCCGGAGGTGGGACAATGGGTTCTGAACCTGGAAACCCACCCGGAGGATCTGGTCCTGCTGGGGGAAGTGCCATGGCGCTTCTGGGAGGCGCGGAATCTGGAAGGGCCTCCGAAGGTCCCGAGGGAGGAGGCTCCATGAAAAGATCCCTGGCCGGCGGCGGACTAATGTCCGGAGATGGCGGTAGGTCTGGCAAGGGCGGAAGATCCGGAAGGAGCCCTGACGGCAGGTCCGAAGGCGACCTCGCAGGCAGGAAAATCAGCGGGTCAGGTGGTGAGTCCCTGGGATGTAAGACCCTAGGGGATGAAGGCTCACTCTGTCTGGCGTCGGGGCCAAACTGGAGCCCCACGAGAGAGTGGAAGGATCCAGGCGGGCGACGGAGGAGCCGTCGTCTGACTGAACGGACTGCGCCGGGCTAGTGGAACTCTGGAGACCACCACTAGGCTGCTCAGCAGAAGCCGCGTGCCCTTCGACAGGGTCGAGGGGTGTCTTATCGGCTAGGCAAGGCGACTTGACAGAGACCTCCAGAGAAGCTACCACCGGCTGCCCACTCACCTCGACAGGAGGGGGAGAAGGTGCCTGGCGTAAAGAAGCAGGCGGGGCACTGACAGAAGTACTCACAGTTTCGAAGGGCCTCCCGCGTGGTGACGAACTCCGGTCCCGGCACTTCTTGCTTTTCTTTTTTTTAGGGCCTGGCGACGATGATCTATCCCGCAGCTCCTGGAGCTCCTTTTCCATCGATGCTAGTCGTCGGGTCAGGAGATGGGCTTCGAGGGTCCGCCTACGCCTGGTTCAGGTCGCCTGGTGTAAGGCCTGACAGATGGAGCACTCCTGGGTGTTGTGCTTGGAACCAAGGCAGAGGAGGCAGCGGGAATGGTCATCCTCATGTGGGATTTGAGCGCCGTACTTCGAGCACTTCTTCTGTCTAGAAGACATCAAATATTGAGAGAAACGATAGAGAAAATAGTTATGAGGCAAAGAAAACTTCGACAAAATGTGGACATATGATCACTGTTCTAACGCGTGCCGAATGTACTGAGACAACGGCAGGAAAGAACTGGACAGTGGGCACGGGACTGCCCCTTTTATAGTCAGGGTGACATCATGTCGCCTGACGTCGGGGGCGGTCCCCGCTAATAATTACTATCTACAAGTTTGCCGTTCGGACCTGATGCCAGGAGGCGCAGTCCTATATGTGAAGACCTACTGCAGCAACCCTCTTGAAGTAAGATATCAATATTGGGCTTAGCTAATCCCTCTCGTTTTTCCAAACAGTACCTCAGTGCCTCTTAACCTTCTTCATGGTGTATACTGATGTATAAAGACTCAACATTGAGCATTACCAGAAGGCTGTCACTCTCAATGTCGAGATCCCCAAGCACACGGAGCATATCCCGTGTATCCAAAATGAAGGAGGATAGGGATTTTGTGATATGTTTGATGGCACAGTCGCAGATGTTCATGATCACCTCACTGCCCCCTTTATCAACTGGCTTTATTATGATTTCTTTGTTATTTTTCTCATTCTGTCTGTAGTCTAACTAGGACCCCGGAGAACAGGAGACAACTGTATCCACACACTCTGAACAGACAGAGGAGGAACAGGTTAATGAGCCCTTCAGTGTCACTGTAGGGACTACGAGAGGTGAGCATCAGCCTGTTGGTAGCCTGCAACCAGAAAAACAGTTTGTATACAGAGGGAAGGCACTGTAATTTCACCAGGTCCGTAAGTCAGGTTATTGTCATATCTGTCATCACTACTTGAGAAGTTTAACTCATGAGGGAACTTGGGATTCAAACACAGATGAGCTGGTATGCAGTTCTGTATCCTGGCCGCTGTGCTCATGATCACAAAGGCAGCGGTACTAGCCATTCAGACAAAGGAAAATTATTTCAGGCTAATAACCACATGGTGCTGAGTGGGCAGGAGGAAACTAGTGAGTAGTGCAGCAACTCCCCTTTTGTGGTGGCCATGTCATACAACAACAGGAGACAGTTATGAAATTGTGAAGCCAGCGAAGGGCCTGTGGAGAGGGTAGTGCCAGTCACCTAGTCTCTTATCTATGGTGTGAAGAACAAAGCTAGGTCCAAACTAGTAATTCCTACCCTGAATAAATGTCAAACTTATGCTGCCTAAGATGGCTTTAATTTGAGGGCAGCTTCTATTAGGAAGCTTTTGGCGAAGTGGTAGCAGTCAGTCTGTCTTACTGTAATTTGATCAGATGTTCTCAGCTGACCGCTTGCCAGTTGAATAAATAGGAACCCACCCCCTGAGGTCAATGTCAATTACAAGTTGCAAGCTGTCAGTGTCATTTGCTTGTTAGGATTCAAAGATACCCAAAAGAAAGTGCTACGATATTGATTTTAGCTGGCTGTTGTGAAACATGCAGAGAGTGAAGGAAATCGCCCTGTTGCTCCGTCTCTCTAGCATGACGAGAAGCAAGCCAGAGATTGACAAAACTACAATCTGGTGTCTGAACTTGGCACATCTCAAATAGGAAACATCACCGGCTTGATGGTGCTGGCAGAAAGGCTTCTTTCCCCACTGAAGAGACTAACCTTACAGCATGGATAGCTGCCCAGAGAAAAGCATCTGAAAGTGACTCGAAAACCAATTTATTTCAAGGCTTTTTCTCTTATTCATAACCCCTGAGTCCAAAATCAACTTTTCTCAAGGCTGTCGCTCTGTCATACCCTGAGTCTCAGGCCAGCTATCATCATCATCTTTATTTATAAGTGCTGCTCCAAAAATATCACAGTGCTGAACACTGAATAATTAAATCACATATACAAATAGACTAAAAACAAAAAGTTAAAATGATTTACAAAACAAAAACTGCCTGTCAAATAATTAAAATTAATCACAGTAGCTCAAACTAGGTATCAACACAGTCCAAAAAAAGCTAACTGAAATAAGCATGTTTTCAAAACAGTTTTAAAACTCTTGATGGTGAGGCACTCTCTAATCCGACAAGGTAGAGAATTCCACAGGGTAGGGGCCACAAAAACAAAAGAACGGGCCCTAGAGGGCTTTAAACGAACCCTGGGAACCTCTAGCAATCCCTCGTCGGAGGGGCGGAGAGGGCGCTAAGGGCACAGGAGATCCTGCAAGTAGCGCAGACCCTGACCTTGTAGGGCTTTGTAGGTCAGTAACCCGACTTTGGAGGTGATCTGCCAATGTACAGGCAGCCAGTGGAGGACACGGAGCACAGGCATGACATGGCAAGATCTCAATAAGCCAGTCAACAACCTGGCCACCGCATTCTGCACCAGCTGTAATTGGCTGATATCAACCCCTGGTAGCCCAAGGTATAGGGCACTGCAGTAGTCAAGGCAAGAAGTTACAAAGGCGTGGATCAACGTTGGAAGGTCGCCAGGTGGAACCAGATGCTTGATCCGGGCGATGTTCCTCAGATGGAAAAAAGGGGTCTTAATCACAGCAGACAACTGAGATTTTAATGTCAGGCCGCTATCAAACACAACACCCACATTTTGTGCCTGGTCAGAGGTGAGCAGCTGGTCACCCCCAAGCCAAAATCTGGAGGGTTGGCCTACTGGCCACCCCAGACCATGGCAACCTGGCTCCACCACCAACACCTCAGCCTTGTCCGAGTTCAGCTTCAGCCAGTTAGCACTCATCCAGCCCTGGATCTCGGAGAGGCAGCTGTTAAATACCAAGACCATACTACTCTGCTCAGGTACAAAGGACATGTAGAGCTGAGTGTCATCTGCATAGCAGTGAAAACTCAGCCCATACCACCTTATAATGTCTCCCAACAGCAGTATATACACTGAAAACAACATGGAGGAATAGCATGGAGCCCTGCGGAAGCCCACATGACAGGGGGATGGAGGCTGAGGAACAGATCCCCAACACCACCCTCCAAGTCCTGCCAGTGAGGAAAGATCAAAACCATCTGAGAACTGTACCCGACAGTCCACAGAGAATCCGCAGGCACTCCAGCAGCACCCCATGGTCCACAGTGTCAAACACTGCAGAGAGATTGAGAAGAACCAGGATGGAATGGCTCCTCCAGTCTCTTGCTATCAGGAGATCATGAAGCACCCGAACAAAAGCAGCCTCGGTACTATGTCTTTTCCTAAATCTGGACTGGAGAGGATCGGAGACATCATGAGATGTTAGGTGGTCATCCAGCTGCACCACAACCACCTTCTCAATAACCTTACCCACAAAGGGAAGTTTGGAGACCGGTCTATAGTTGGCTAAACAGTCTGGGTCGAGGGAGGATTTCTTCAGGAGGGGTCTACTACCACCTCCTTCAGGAGGGCTGGGAACACCCCTGTCTCCAATGATCACCAGACTATCTCAGCGAGAATCGGGCCAATAACTTCAATGCACCCCATTAGGAGGCACGCTGGGCTCAGATCCAAACTACAGTAGGTCGGGCACATATCCTAGATGACCTGCACAATGTCCTCAATCGCCAGCCGGCCAAAAATGGACCAGACAGACCTAGTGCTTGCCACCTCCTGCCAATCACCACAGTGCCCATTTGAGGGCGTTGAACGGATCTCTGACCTGATAGTGTCAATCTTATCTGTGAAGAATCGAGCAAAATGTGGGTGAACTGATCAGGACATTATACACTACACTACACCTGACGGTGTAGCTTTTGAAGCACAAAAGGAGATCAGATGGGGACTTTCCACATTAACTCTGAATGGTACTGCAATTTACAAGACATAGATCAGACCTGAAATTGCAAACTACTAACCATTTTTTTTTTTTGCATTATTTGTTTATCCCCTCCATGCTCCTGGTGACCCCCACTCCTTCAGGACCCATTTCCAAGTCCTCACCGATCCCACCGGCCTTACCCGAGCTCCCTCGTCTCACACCGCAGCTGGTCCCTACGATATCTCAGACGTAACCCTTCGCTGGGCAGGTCCCCTTCCTCTGAGGGGGAAGGCACCGGGGGGAGTACAGTGCACTCTTCTACAGTAGGGTCCAGGGATGCTGCTGAGAGAGGAAAGCCCATCGAAGGTACCAGAGGAATCGGGGAACGGAGAGCCATCATCCGGCGGCCACCAACGAGTGGTATTTCCAGTTTCTAGGTTCCCACATCACGCCGCTCTGCAGTGCCTCCAGTCTCCAATGGGGGCCGCTGCTTGAGTGAGACAGTCCCCAATCCCACCCCAGGATAGGACAGCAGTCCTTCGGACGCTCAATCCTATCCTCCCCCTGCTGACCCCTGGCATCCCGAGTCCATTCCAGAACCCGGGTCGCCGGCGTGGTACGAGGTAAGGTGCCAGCACCTCAGCCCTCTGTGCCACTATTTTTTAATATTTACAGGTGTTGAAATTGCTCCTGCATTGAGTTCTG
The DNA here is from genome assembly GCA_016271365.2 of Neoceratodus forsteri. Classification (NCBI taxonomy): domain Eukaryota; kingdom Metazoa; phylum Chordata; order Ceratodontiformes; family Ceratodontidae; genus Neoceratodus; species Neoceratodus forsteri. The sequence goes on from JADMNL010000027.1 coordinate 213,394,844, forward strand.
AGAGTGACTTTATCCCTGATACAGACAGCAGTTCAGAGCCATACAGCAATACTGACAGCAGGGATGAGCTTGACTAAAAATGATAAAACTCCTTGAGATTTTTTGTTTGTTGGTTCAGCTACATTTTTATTTATTTCTGCACTGATAATATGCTCACTACAGCAAACTTAGCTGACTTGGGCCAGGATTCACAAAAACCTTGCCCAGGCACAAACCTTGTTTTGTGCGAGCAAAGTGGTTTTTTTGCTGAGCTGCCATTTAAAGAAATCTGGTTTGCACGCTCACATCAGGTTTGCACTCAACCAAAGTGTGGAGGGAAGCGCGATGCAAATGGGGGGGACCTGAATATCGTCGCAGTCTGATTCACAGAACATCTGCTCTGTGCAAGGGCCTTTTGCACGGAGCAAATATTGCTAACCGAGACCTTGCCTTAATCCTGTGCAACCCTAGTGGTTGGCAGTGGTACTGCTGCGGGCCACCCCGCCTGACATTCAGAACATTAGTCCCTGGTGCTCAGTGGTCCCTCACCCACACCCAAGCCAAATCTGTAACTGATATTCCCTGGTGTCCAGTGGTCCCTCCCTCTATCCTGATCCTCTACACCATACATTGATACCATTCTCTGGTGTCTAGCAGACCCCCCACTGCCATGCTCCCCCCATCCTGACCCCAAGCCGGCAACCGGCACTGCCCTCTGCTCTCCACCATGGCCAGCCACGACTGAGCTGTCAATAAGCATGTACTGTATAGAGTACACATTCACAGTGAGCGCATACTGTCAGTTCAGTTGGTAGCTGGCCCTGGTGGAGAGTGGAGGACTGTGCCAGATGCAAGGCTGGGGTTGGGATGGGGAGGCAGCAGGGTGGTGAGGCACTACCTGCCAGGGTTGGGGGGGTCCTCCAGACACCAGGGAATAGTATCAATGTACTGTAGAGGGGATCATGATGAGGGAGGGACCACTGGACACAAGGGAATATTACATAAAGATAGGGCATGGGTGCAGGTGGGGGGAGGGACCACTAGACACCAGGGAATATTTTGTCAAATCGGGCAGATGACTGGTGGGGGGGGGCACTAAATGCCAGGGCCTGATATATGTGATCATTGGGCTGGCGATTGGCAGGGAAGACCACTAGCACCACGGAAATATATATAGATCCAGTTGATCCGTGATCAGCGGGGGACTACACACCAGGGACACAGGGCGGCCTCTGGGGCAGGGACTGAGGGGGGATGATGTGCTAAATTCCAATGCAGCCTATGTAAACAGGACCATAATGGGCATGCAAATGGACACATAGCACCTTGTATGCCCAACAGACTCATTTATATGGCTGATTTTGTGAACTGGAAATAAGCACCTGCACTATTCACTGTGGAGCCATAGTCATGGTGGCACTGGTGGGGTTAGCGCTAGCGGTAATGGGGTTATCGCTGACTTTACTTAGCCCAATTCTCTGTCATACAACATAGGTATGCTATCCACTAAGAATAGCACCCTTAGACACTTGGGCAAATGCAAATTATAAAATGGCAAGAAAAAATATCCAGAAATCTCATTGGCCAAGACAGATCAGCTGACCATACATTAATTCTCTGTATATGCACAGTCATCCTGGTCCTAAACCACATTACACAATGAGCAGATCAGTCCTCCTACAACCAGAACTATCTTCCATCAGTCTCCCTACAACCAGAACTGATCTTCCACCACAAACATGGCCGCTACCTTTACACTGTAGAAACCTTCAACTGGGCCCTAAAATTAAAATTATCTTAAATACAAAATAAAACAAATTAATTAAATGTTGTTTACCAGATTGTCACACTCTCCTTACACACATAAACAAATTAGAAACATTAAGTATTGTTTATAGTTTTTCATTACAACTGTTTGTTTGCTAACAGTGAAAAATTCCCCTTCTGTCTTTCCTTGCTCATCAGGGAAATCTCTTCTGCTTTCCCTGACAAGTGAGATAATTGAGTCTCTGGCTCTACAACAGGCCTTTGTTGTCTGTGTGTACAGTATGATGTTAGAGGAACGTTCTGCTAGTAGAACTGAGCAGAATTTTGGATACCTGTATTCCATGGTAAACATTCCATTTCTTGAATGTGGGGAAACACAGAGGGAAAAAAAAAACAGAATGAAGTAAGTAGGCAATAATACTATATAAACAAAGAGAAAAGGTGGTATATGACTCACCCTGTTGTTTATCTTTTAGGACAGAGCGAGCAGTTCATGATGCTGTCAGTGAGCGTGGCAGTTTTGAACCATGCTCATGCTTGCAGCACTGGGGAACTGAGAAGCCTCTGTTATGGCTTCCTTTTAGATCTGTCTACAGACTGAGGAGAATGAAATAAAATAAGGGGGCTATGTATCATACTTAGAATGAGAAAAACAGCATTTGTGAATTGTTGTGGCTTGCAGGGGAATATGAAGCTTAAGTGGGCAGGGAGATACACACCGTATAACACTACTTTAATCTAGCACCAATAGGCGGAAGGACTGTTTTATGTTAAAAGCACAGGTTCACTTACATTTTTACTTATTTAAAAATGTGTTTAAAAATAAAAAAAAAACTGCTTCTAAAAATAAAGGGACATTTTATAAGCTCAATAAGACACTCCAGGGTTGTGCATTAGGGTGTGATAACCACACTCCTAGGGACAACCGGCACTTGGCCTTCAGCCTCATGCCTAGCTACGCCCTTAGGAGTGCGGTTATCTCACCGTAATGCACACCCCGTCGCATCTTATTGCTTACGTGCAACACATACTTTTGCACAGTGCTTTGCAATTTTCTGTGAATCTAGCCCTTGCTCTTCTTTCTAACACCGCTACTATGTGGTGGGTTTATCATAATTTACTGTACTGAAGCTGCAGCTACAAATTGGGGGCAGCTTCTATTAAGATTACACATTATGTCTGCAGGCTTCAATCTGGGGTGGCTTATATTAGGGGGTGGCTTCAATTCGGTCAAATACAGTGTTTTATGTTCATATGTATGCTGGGATGTTTTCTGAATATAAAATAAAAGGTATAAAAACAATATATGACAGAAATAACAGAGTAACACTACCAAAGTGAACAATGACAAATAAGAACTTACTCCTTTTTCTAGTGGGTCAAACCACAGTTCTTCACCAATTCGAGAAAGAGCATGGATTGTCCTTCCGAAGGCTGCAGAAAACACAGACCCATATAAATTGTTACCCAATACCAGTAATGCACTTTTTGACAAGACAGCATAAAATCTGATACAATACCCACAAGGAACCCAGTGCCTAACACAATAAAGTTCCTTTCTTGCTGGTTGCAGGTCAGGAGGGGACTGGCCAGACACCAAAGGGCATAAGAGAGGAAGCAGGAAGAATCACCCTCCCAAAACACTCCTAAACCTAAGTGCCCAAACCAGGGCATACACCACCTCCAGTTGGCCAGTCAGTACACCCTAAGTAGCCCTGCACCCCAAGGGTTTTACTTGTTTGATTTGTTTGCTAATGATCAGGAAGGCTCCTGAGCCATACAACCCATTTTCAAGAGCGTCCCAGGGCAAATAAATGCTACAAGCAACATACACAAATCCTTATGCAATACATAAAACCTAAAAATGACATACATAAACATTAACAAAGTTAACAGAAAATAACATCACTCACACTCATTTCTCATTATCAAGTAAAAATCTTCCAAAATTTGTTTTAAATGTTTGGCAGTCTGACTATTTCTAATACCAACAGAATGAAATTCCAGGTCTATACAGCCTGATAAGAAAAAAAAACATGCTGACCAAAAAACGTTTTGCTAAAGGTGCATTTCAATGTCAAATCAATAAGTGATCTGAAATTTAATAATTCTCAGTGTAATTATTAATTCTTGCAACATTTCAGAAGCAATCTATTTAAAATGTTCCATATTATTAAACTTTGAAAATATTCGTTCCAGTGGCACAGAGCATTAAGGCGCTGGACACCATACTTCGTGCAACGCCGACGACCCACATTCGGAAGTGAGCTCAGGCCGCCAGAGGTCAGTCGGGTTGGGGGAGGGCGATGAGCCGGATTGAGCAGCGCAAGGCAGCTCTCCTCTCTGGGGAGGGATGAGAGGTTTCCCCGACTCATGGCTGCCATGCGGTGGAGGCCAGGTGGCAGTGCCAGGCCAGGGGGAACCTAGGTGCTAGTCTGGGAGGGAGGATGGGTCCATCACTGGAGCCACTGGACGCATGCGCACCTCCACGTGCATGCATGACCACGGACCAGGGTCCCAAGAACAGGAGAGAAAATACAAATACCATATCTCCCCAGTGCTGTTAAGGCAGGTGGGGTACACTAGGGAAGGGAGCACCAGGCTAAGTAAAAAAAACAACTTTCCAAATATTTTGCTCTAATCTTTACGGGACGCCTATTCAGCTTTGCATACATACTACACTGATGCATTCTTAAATGTGCATTGAGAATAAGCCTTATTATAAAGGATACAGATTTAAAATATATACATATTTTCTGTTATTAATCTAAAAACTGCAAGTCCATAATCAAACAGAGGCATAAAAACACAACTGTTGGTCCTTTTAACATTTAAAATTAGGGAAAGGGGAAATTGTTTAATCAGAAAAGGCAGTCTAAGCCAGAGCTTGTTTCCAGGTGCGACCTGGGAGCACAAAGAAGTTTAGTGACCTGCTCATGGTCACACAGTAAGCAAGTGGGAGCTGATGGGATTCAAACCCAGGTCTCTGGGTTTGCAGCTCAGTGCTCTTAGCCACTACACTATACTGCCTCCTAAAATTAGTTTATTTTGAGAAAAACAATGTTTTATTTTCTCAAAATGAGCTGCATATTCACCTTTATTTCTTCAATGTACAGTACAACCTCAATTATCCAAACTCACTGGGGGACGTAAGATTAGTTCAGATAATCAAGGGGTTCATAAAATTGAGGGTCCCTCTCACCATGTTCCTACTGGCTCAAGACACATGGTACAAGTTTGGATAATCCAGAGGTTCGGATAATTTTTAAGAGAATACCACATCATCTGCATTTAATAAACTTTTAGAATTTTTTAATATATATAAATATCAGGGATATCATTAATAGACTGAAAAAGAGTAACCCCAGAACAAACCCCTGTGGCACATCAAATTTCATGAATTTTTGAAGTTGATACAGCCTGACCTAACCTAACTGATTCTTATTATTTAGATACTCATAAAACCATTCTTGAAAACTCTGGAAAAGAATGAAAAGCCACACACCCACATATTCACCACTGTCCAAGGCCTCCACCAAAAATGTTGTAAGGCTAAGCAGGGTAGTTGCTGTACTGTGCCCTTCATGGGAGTCATGCTGTCCATTGGTCAGTATGTTATATTTATTTAGATGGTCAGAATGTTGGTTGTAGACCACTCTTTCAAATATTTCTGCTATAAAAGAATAATATGGGAACTGTCTGATAGTTATCAACACAGAAGTGTTTCCATTGTTATAACTGGGGGTTATACGAGTTTCTTTCCAGATAGTTGGCAAGGCCTGCACACTCAAACAAAAATGAATGTTTTTGGTACTCCTACTTCACTATCTCCTACCTTAAATAGGTGCAAATCAATTTAATCAGGTCCAAACCTTGTCTTCTTATTTGCATTGTTAATATACCTCAGGACATCTGCCTAGTCGCATCAAAATTAGGAAAGGGTAACCCTATAAAGACATGGGCTTAAACACTGCCTCCTGTTGCATCTTACACCACGGCATTAACAGCACGTGTGGCCATGTGCTGTTTGCCTGGTTCCACCAACTGGAGGTGCAAAGGCAGCATTTTCCCAATCCTGTGAAGATGAGTGAGTTGTAAGTGGACAACAGCGAAAAGAGCTGCTCAGAGTGTCAAATGATGGTATTCCTCAGAATGGTCAATCTGAAAAATTGAAAACTGAATAAAATTTTGTTACACATTATTACTTCAGTTTTAGTATTTGTGGAGTCAGGAGCTAATTAGACATGTCAACACCTCAACATCTACAAGTATCCATCACTCAGTTTTGACGGTAGATCCTTTAAGAAGGTTCATAACTGAAACAGAGTAGTAGAGTGGGTGCGAATCCAAACAAATGAGTATATCTGCACAACACTTATTAATCCCTGCTTCTGAAGCAAGGGGGGTGAACATGATAAACCTAGCTTCCCTTCTGATAGTACAGTTACATAAGAACTTACCGTAATAGTAGATCTTCGAGAGAGGTTCCTGCAGTAGGTTATAACATGTAGGACTGTGCCCCCTGGTGTCAGGACCACACGGCAAACATTTCCAGCAATGCCTGGCGGGGGACTGCCCACCCGACGTCACGTGACAGACATCAGCGTGACTCTATATAGTGGGCGGTCCCCACGCCCGCCTTCCAGTACTCCCGCTGGAGATCCAAGGAGGATTAGACAAGAGAAAGGATGAAATCCTGGAGCCCAGATCAGAACAGTCTGAAAAAAATGTAAAAACTGGGGGAAGAAGGGAGGGACAAGGTGACCTACTGCAGAAACCTCTCTCAAAGAGCTACTGTTACAGTAAGTTCTTATGTAACTGTACTATGTTACTTCGAGAGGGTTCCTGCAGTTGGTCATAACATGTAGGACTGAATCCCAAGCAGTCACTCTCAGAGAGACCGAGAGAATCACGGGAGGAGGAGCAACTGAAAAACAGATAAGGACCGGCCTTAGACAGCAGGCCCTGCAGAACGGTGAGGCCAAACCTGGCCCTATGCCTAGAGGCAATGTCCAGACTGTAATGCTTTGTGAAGGTACGAACTGAACTCCAGGTTGCTGCTGCCGCACATATCTCCACTGCAGAAACATTCCTCAAGAAAGCTGTAAAAGCAGCCATGCCTCTAGTAGAGTGACCTCTGATCTCCCCCGGAAGAGGTTTGTTATACTTCTGATAACAAAAGCGGATGCAGTTAGCAGGCCACTTGGAGAGGCACTGCCTTGATACTGCTGACCCCAAGGATTTAGGGGCAAAGGAGACAAAAAGCTGATCAGACTTTCTGGAATCTTTGGTTCGGTGGATGTAACATCTCAAAATCCTATGTATGTTCAGTGTGTAAAGGAGAGCCTCCCCTCTATTCGAGTGAACAGGGTAGTAAACTGGAAGTTCGACTGTCTGGTTTAGGGTGAACTCAGAAACCACCTTGGGAAGAAACTTAGGATTTGTCCACAGGACTGCCCAGTTCTTATGAAAAATAAAATAAGGCTCCTTATGCATCAGGGCCTGAAGCTCGGAAATTCTACAAGCAAAAGTAACAGCAACCAAAAATTGCACCTTCCAAGAGAGGTAGCGCATATCACAGCTCATCGCTGGTTCAAAAGGAGGAAGTATAAGCTTCTCTAACACAAAATTCAAGTCCCAAGGTGGGGTGGGATGGCGGATGGGGGGACTGAGATAAAGGATCCCTTTTAGAAAGGTCTCAGAGATCTCCAAGAGTGCCACGAGTTTCCCTTCCACTAACACATGGTAGGCTGAAATAGCTGACAGGTGGACCTTAAGTGATAAATCAGACAGGTGTAACAGATACTCCATAATCTGAGGAGCTGAACAAGTAAAGGGATCCCATCCCTCAGACACCACCCAAATGGAAAGATGCTTCCATTTCATTGCATATGTAGACCTGGTGGAGGGTTTCCTAGCCTCCACCAGAACTTGAGTGACCTTCTGGGAGACCCGAAGTGAGACCTGATTATGTCTGAAGGAGCCATGCATGAAGATGCAGGGTCCTGAGTCCCAAATGTACCAGCCTGCCTTGATCCTGAGTCCACAGATCATGCCGGAGAGGAAGAGGAACTGGGAGTTCCACTATAAGCTGCTGCATTAGTGGAAATCTGATTTGCCTTGGCCAGTGGGCGGCTATCAGGATAATCCATGCTCCCTCTGCCTGGAGTTTCAGAAGGACCCTCTGCAGAGTGGGAAAGGGAGAGAAGGTGTACAAAAGCTTCCCTGTCCAACACAGTGACAATGCGTCTTGCCAGAAAGCACCAGGCTCTGGAATGAGCGAGCAGTAACTGGGAAGCTTTGCGTTAAATGGGGAGGCAAACAGATCTATGTCTGGGTGACCCCACCTCAGAAAGAGACAGTCTGCTGCTTCCCGACTTAGTTCCCATTTGTGAGCGAGGAATGATGTTCGACTGAGGTTGTCCGCCAGGACGCTCTGAATGCCTCGGACATGCACGACTGAGAGAAATAGGTCATGCTGGACTTCCCAGTTCCACACCCGCATCACCTCCCTGCACAGGGGATACAATCAGGTGCCTCCCTGCTTGGTGATGTGCCAGACCACTGACATACTGTCTGTCTGGACCAGCAGTGTTCCACTTGATAGAATGGATTGAAAGGCCTGAAGGGCATAATGGACTGCCCTCATCTCCAGGACGTTGATGTGGAAAGACATCTCCAACTGGGACCACGAACCCCGAGTCCGATGGTCCCCCAGATGAGCCCCCCAGCTCAGACAGGAGGCGCCTGTGGTGAGGGTCCAGAGAGGTGGGGAACTTCAGAAAGGAAGCCCCGAGACAGATTCAGAGGACCTAACCACCAAAGGAGATCCCTCTTGAGTGCGCTGGAGACTAGAACCGGGTGGTCCAAGTCATCCAAGCGTTGATCCCATTGGATGTGCAACATCCACTGGGTGACGCTCATATGCAACCTGGTGAAGGGGACCATGGAGATGGAGGCCACCATCAGGCCTAAGAGATGTAACAATGCTCTGGCCGGAAGAGGCCTGGAAGAGGCCACTAGGCTGACCTGCTCTCGAACAGCCTCCACCCGGTCCGGAGGAAGGAAGGTTCTGCACTGGACCGTGTCTAAGATCACTCTGATTAACTGAAGGTTCTGAGAGGGGGATAAGAGTCGACTTGGGGATGTTGACTGTGATCCCCAGACATGAGAAGAAGTCCAGAGAGCACAAGAGAGAATCCAGAAGACTGTCCCTGGATGGGGTTGTCAAAAGCCAATCATCCAGGTAAGGGAACATTGCTATACCCCGAGGGCACAAGGCCACTGCTACCACCACTAGGCACTTGGTAGAGACCTGAGGTGCTGAGGAAAGACCAAAGGGGAGGGCTGTAAACTGGAAGTGCTCCCCCTGAAAGCAGAAACACAGGAAACGGCAGTGGCCCGGGAACACCGGAATATGCCCCCAGTGCCACCGCTGCTACCTCAGAGTTGCCAAGAAAGAGGAGTGGTTGGATCAAGGAGGGCTCAGGGAGGGAGAGGGTGGTGGAACAGAGACGCATCCTTCCAGCTGTACCTCTCAACAATTCATACGCTGTTCTGGTGGAGAGTGGTTCCTCTATGGAGGCACCTGCAGTGGAGACCGAGGAGGATGCTGAGAACCTCCACAAAGGAGACCCACAGGAGGGTGGCACGGGACCCCACAGAGGAAGGAAACAACTCCTGGTGGGGGACTTGATCACTGGGGGGCAGAACTAGGGGAGAGGGAGGTAAGGTGCCTGCCTGGCGCCACAACTTGGAGGAACAGGAAGTGAATCCTCAGGATCGCAGGAGCAGCTGCACGAGGGAGGGAGCTGGATGTCACTGCCCACCTAGGCACAAATGACCTGGCTGGGAATGGGATCAGAACAGTGCAAGAGGAGTTTGTAGAGTTGGGGAGGGGTCTTAGACAAGTAGCACGTACAGTAACTTTCTCGGAGGTGCTGCCTGTCTATGGCAAGTATGATGCTTGGTCACTCTGCACCATGGGATTCAATGCATAGTTGAAAAACTGGTGCGGAGCTCAGGCTTTTGGCTTCACTGGGGATCCACCTGGAGGGATACAGGCCTATACTGGCACGATGGTCTGCATCTGTCCGGGAAGGGAACCAGGATCCTACATGATAGGTTTAAATGCTTCATTGGCAAGCATTTAAACTAGCCAGTGGGGGAGGCACTGAAAAGGAGCAAAATAATCCCAGCCTCCCCCCACAAAAACGGTAGTTAACGAGGTAAGCACCAAAGTAGAGAAGTCAATAGGAAGCAGGATGGGGTAAATGCAGAAAAAGACAAAGGTAGTAAGGACAGGGATGGGGCTAAAAGGAGTAAAGCCATCAAAAAATGGAGAGTGATGAGTACCAATGCCCATAGTCTGTGTAACAAGCTCCCTGAACTAGTGGCCTTGATGGAAGAGGGTCACCTGGATATTGTGGCAGTCACAGAAACATGGTACACAGAGAACCATGACTGGGATGTCAACATACCAGGGTACACAATCTACAGGAAGGACAGGGAGGGTAAAAGAGGAGGAGTAGCTCTCTATGTAAGGGAAGGGATCAAAGCAATGGAACTAAAGAGTAAACAGGGAGTAGAGGAGGCACTGTGGGTCACCCTGGAGACAGGAAATGACACCACAATCCGTACGGGGGTTGAATACAGACCCCCCATCTCAGGGGGAGACAATGGACAAGGAAATGATAGAAAGCACCCTTAGAATGGCAGACAAAGGGGAGATATTATAGATGGGGGACCTGAATATGCCAGATGTTAACTGGAGCACCTTTGCTGAGGCCACATCCAAGAGCAGGACCATTCTTGATGCCCTATAGGGGGCATGCCTCAGACAGCTAGTATTGGAACCACTCGTGAGGGAGCAATCTTAGACCTGGTACTCTCAAATGGGGACAGAGAAAGGATCTCTGATTCAGAGGTGGGTAGCCATCTGGGAACAAGCGACCACCAAACAATTTTCTTCACGATAAACACAGCCATAGAGTCAAGCCATACAAAAGCAAGAGTACTGGACTTTAGGAGGATTGACTTTGGGAAAATGGGAGAGTGCCTCAGAAAAACACTAGCAAACGGGCAAGAAGGAGGGGTGGAGGAACAATGGGGAAAACCAAAACAGCCATCACAGAGGCAATAAGCCTTTGTGTGAAGCAAATTAACAAAATAAAACAAAGGAAAAAATCACTATGGTTCTCAAAAGAGGTGGTAGGGAAGGTTGAGGAGAAAAAGGTAGCATTCAGGAAGTATAAGGAAAGACAGAAGGAGCAGGACAGATAACTGTACCAGTTAAAGCAGAAGGAAACGGGGAAGGCAGTCAGAATAGCAAAGGCCCAAACTGAGGAAATGATAGCCAACTCAGTTAAGAAGGGGAATAAAACATTTTATAGGTACATTAGGAAGCAAAGAAAGACCAAGGGAGGGATAGTGAGGCTTAATAAAGGGACGGAGGGTGGGCAGAGGGTGACAGTGAAAAAGCAGGGATACTGAATGAATACTTCTGCTCAGTATTTACAAAAGAAAAGGAGGAGATACATAAAACAAACAGTAGTAACACTCTGGATACAGAAGTTGATACCGGCCCATTTACAGAAGAAAGGGTTCTGAAAGAACTCTTAAAACTGAAGGTGGACAAAGCAATGGGGCCTGATGGGATTCATCCCAGAATTTTAAAAGAACTAAGGGTAGAACTAGTGACACCACTGACTACCCTTTTAACAAATCATGGGAGGATGGGGTGGTACCCGAGGACTGGAGGAGGGCAGATGTGATTCCCCTTCACAAAAGTGGGAGCAAGGCAGAAGCAGGAAACTATAGACCTGTTAGTTTAACCTCAGTGATAGGGAATGGAATCACTTCTAAAGGAAAGAACTGTCGAGTATCTAGAGGCCAGAGGGGCACAGGACCCTAGGCAGCATGGATTCACAGCGGGAAGGTCATGCCAGACGAATCTGATAGATTTCTTTGACTGGGTGACCAAAGTAGTAGATCAGGGAGGGGCTGTGGACATGGCCTACCTAGAGTTTAGCAAGGCATTTGACACAGTCCCACACAAAAGATTAATATACAAGTTAGCCAGCCTGGGAGTGGGTCCCAAGATGACAGCCTGGGTAAAGAACTGGCTGGAGAATAGGACACAGAGAGTTATAGTAAATGGAGTCCACTCAGAAGAAAGGAGGGTTACTAGTGGGGCACCGCGAGGGTTCAGTATTAGGACTCGGTCCTCTTCAATGTCTTTATGTTTACATTGCAGAAGGACTGGAAGGAAAATGTCTCTTTGCAGGTGACACTAAGATCTGCAACAGAGTTGATGCACAGGGTGGGGTGGAAAGGATGAGAAGGGACTTGGCAAGGTTAGAGGAATGGTCAAATGTATGGCAGCTTAGATTCAATGCTAAGAAGTGCAAGGTAATGCACCTGGGAAACAAAAACCCAGGGGAAGAGTACACAATGGCGGGTGAGATACTAACAACAACAAGAATGGAAAGGGACCTGGGGGTAGTCATATCAGATGACCTAAAGATGGGCAAGCAATGTGAGAGGGCAGCAAGGAGGGCTGGGGGGATACTGGGATGCAGAGGGAGAGGCATCACCAGTAGAAAACAGGAAGTTATTATCCCTCTGTACAGACAGCTGGTGAGACCCCATCTGGAATACTGTGTGCAGTTCTGGAGACCCAATCTCCACAAAGACATAGACAGGATGGAAGCTGTCCAGAGGAGGGCAACTAAAATGGTGCAGGGTCTGCACCGGAAGACATATGAAGAGAGACTTAAGGAGCTTAATATGTATAGCCTCGAGGAAAGGAGGAGAGGGGGACATGATAGAAACTTTCAAGTACCTCAAGGAATCAACAAAGTCCAAGAGGGTAGCATCTTTCAAAAAGAGGTGCACAAGAACAAGAGGCACAATTTGAAGATAGAGGGGGTGGCTCAGAGGTAATTTAAGGAAGCATTTTTTCACAGAGAGGGTTGTGGATGCATGGAACGGCTCTTCCGAGGAGGTTGTGGAGTCAAATCAGTGGTGGAATTCTAAGCATGCATGGATAAGTCATAAGGCAATTCTGGGGGTGGGGTAGGAAGAAGTAGGCTGCTGGTTAACTAGGATCTGCAGCTTATCCAGTAGGTAGGAAATGGGCAGACTGGGTGGGCCAAGCGGTCCTTATCTGCCGTCAAATTCTATGTTTCTATGTTTCTCAAGGGAATCAATAAAGTCCAAGAGAGTAGCATCTTTCAGAAAAGAGATATGCAAGAACAAGGGGGCACAATTTGAAGATAGAGGGGGGACGGCTCAGGGAAAATGTAAGGAAGTATTTTTTCACAGACAGGGTAGTGGATGCTTGGAACAGCTTTCCTGAGGAGGTTGTGGGGTCAGCAACAGTGGGGGAATTCAAGAATGCATGGGACAGACATAAAGCAATTCTTGTGGGGGGTAAGAGGAAGTAGGCTGTTGGTTAACAAGGATCTGCAGCTTATCCATTAGGTAGGGAAATGGGCAGACTAGGTGGGTCAAGCGGTCTTTATCTTCCGACAAAGTCTATGTTTGTATATGCAGGTAAGCATCCTGCATATCCAGTGCACAAAGCCAATGGTCCTTCTGCAGAAGAGGCAGAAAACCCTGCAATGTCAGCATGCGGAACCTTTTGTACTCGACAAACAGGTTCAGTCTGCTGAGGTCCAATACGGGTCTGAGGTAGTCCGTCTTTCTCGGGACCAGGAAAAAATGGGAGTAAAACCCTTTTCCCTGATGAGGCAGAGGGACTGACTCTATGGCTGCCTTCTGTCTTACAGCCCGAATTTCCTCCTCTACTAGAGGAACAGTGCGGGGAGTAGCTCGAGTGATCTGAAGGGGATTCTGGAGGAAACTCCAGAAACCCCAAGGTGTGCCCTTTTGAAACGAGCTGCACGACCCACGCATCTGAGGTTACGTCGTTCCACTTCTACACGTGGAGGGTGAACATTCCTCCTACTGGTTCCTCGCACAGTGGCAGAGGAGGAGGAGAGAGCTGCTAGTCAGGAAGCGGAGGGGCAAGGGGGGGGGTCCTCTGGCCGCTCTCTCTGAAATTTGGAGGCAGGTGGGGAGGTAAAGATGGAACCCGTGGCCTTTCTTTTGCCCTGTCATCTGGTAAAGAGCTGCTACCCTGCCTCTTGGTCTGTTGCAAAAGGGCTGCATCTTCTAAAAGCCCGATTGGTACATAGACCTCACGGACCTCAGGGCCTGGCTGCTGTCCTGGAGGCTTGTGACAATATCTTTGGTGTCCCCTCCAAAAAGGACTGAACCTCTAAAGGGGGCATCTTGAATAGCAGCCTGGATGTCATTAGAGAGGCCAGAAATGCATAGCCAAACATGCCATCTGAGAGAGAGACAGTCGTGGTGGAAGAATGGGCAACCGAGTCATATGTAGCCTTGAGCGTATGTCAGCAAGAGATCTTCGACAGGCATAGGTCCTTGACAAGCACCTCCTTGAGGTGCGAGGATTCCATGGTCTGGATACAGGCCTCAAGCTTGGCCATGGTCGCTTTTTGGAAGGAGACCATGTGTAGCTGAGGGAGTGGAGGGCATACGTAGCGGAGGAATAGACCTTTTTCCCGAACTGGTCGAGCTGCCAGGATTCCTTGTCAGGTGGAGGGGGAGTACTCATGTGCTTCGGGGAAGCCGAGCGATCATGAGCTGCTGCTATGACAATGGAATCAGCTTTAGGGTGAGCATCCAAACACGAAACACCCTCAGGAGCATGATATATCCAGTCTGCCTTCTTAGGGACAGCCGGTATAGAGTGGGGCAGCTGCCAGTTGGTACTGGTGAGGTCTTCGTGAGGGGCTGTCCCAGGAAGGGGGGGGAGAGACAGGGATAGGAGAAACAGTCTCTAAATCCAAGTGTTCCGCAAGACATTTTCTCTTTGGGTCTTGCTCTTCTGTATTCCAGCCGTTGGTCTGCTGGATAATACGCAACAACTCCGTGAAAGAGGGGTCCTCTGGGGGAGATTTGCGTGATTCCTTGCCTTTAGCTATGGAGGAATGCTCATCAGAAGAGTTATCCGAGGAATCCTCCTCAGAGTCCAGAGCGTCAGGATTCTCAGGGGTTCCGAAGTCTGGGAAGGTGATCTCCTGAGGCGTGGTCCTGGAAATATGCACTATCGAGCAGACAGAGCTAACAGGGGACAGGGAACAAGGAGGAGGAGTGACTATCAGGGCCGGTAGATGCCTCTCCAAATCCGAGACCAGCTCCAACCTAGCCTCCTTCCACCAGGATTGAATTAGATACTGGAAATCCTGTTGTGGGGCTGAAGGAGGAGGTGGTGGAAGCACATGGGCAGGTGGGTAATGATAAAGAGGTGTCAGGCCAGGCGGAGGACAGGCGAACGTTTGCCCCTGGGGAAGATATCCTTGAAGGGTAACATATGGCTGAGATGGGCCAGGGACAATATCCTGCATCAGGATACCAAACATCAGAAGAGCAGATGTCAGAGGGGCTGGCGTCAGACCTACGGTCATCTGAGTATGTGGCGCTGGGCCCAGCGTCATGATAACTTGCGTCGGGGTCGGACACGGCGGCCCTGACGGAAGGGGGTTGGACTGAATACTTGTCAGTGCCCGGCGTCAGAAGGGGCGGAGGCGATGGAGGAGGGCCTGACGGCAGTACCGTCGGTGGGCCCGGTGAAGGAAGAAAAGGGTCAGGTGACCCTCTGAACATTGAGGTTTGGCGCTGGAGCCCCAGGCCTGGTGTCCCTTGGGGGGGACCTGGGACACAGTAACTGGGGTGGGAGAAGAAAGAACCACCTCCAGGGGTCCCGCTTCCTTCTCCGTACCCGACATGACCACTGGGGTTAGAGGTTCCACTGGGGGAGGTGGAGAGGAAGGCTCCTGCTCAGGAGAAGCCTCAGGGAAGGTTTGGCCGATAGCCATCGGCGTGCTAGACCAGACGTCGGGTGAGATGGCATCAGCCCCTGATGGGTGAACGACGTCCAAGTGGTCATCCGAAACATGAGACGACCGTCTTAGCGGATGGAAGAGGGACCGGGAAGAGGAGGGGTAGACCCTCGACTGACTTATCAGTCAGTGTCGTGCGGGTCCCCGTCTGTTCCTGGGGACTCGACTTAGCGACAGCCAGGCAGGCCCTGGAGGAACCTGAGGCAGACTTATCGGCAGAGCCTGGGCTTTCGCTGGAGGAGCCAGCAGACGACTTACCAGTGGACACTGGAAAAAAGTGGTAGTGGGGCCTGGAGAAGTCCCAGGCGCAACCTGGACTACCACAAGGGCAGGCGGGGGGGGGGAAACGGCCTTACTGGTCGAGGGCTTACTGGAACCCACTCTATCCCGATCCTCCAGACACTCCCACTCTTGGTGCTTTTCTTTTTCTTTCTTTTTCTTCGACTCAGAAGAAGGGAAAGAAGTGGTGTCCCTCAACATTTGCATCTCTTTCTCTAGGGAGGCCATTCTGGTCTTCAAAAGGTGGGCTTCCAAAGCCTGCTGTCTCCATTTGCGGGTGGCCTGATTCAAGGGCTTGCAGTAAGGGCAAGCCACGGTGTCATGGTATGGGCCCAGGCGGAAGAGATATCGACAGTGACCGTCCTTATGAGGGATCTGTGCACCGCACTTCTTGCACTTCTTCTTCGTCTTCGGTGTCAGAGGTGGAGAAGCCATAAACAAAATGTAATGCTAAGAAAAACTTCAACAAATGAAGGCAAAAATGGCTATCAAGTGAGCAACGATTACCACAAGAAACTACACGAAGGTTGACGGCGGGAAGGAACTGGAAGACGGGCATGGGGACCGCCCACTATAAAGGGTCACGCTGGTTCCCCGCCAGGCATTGCTGGAAAAGTTTGCCATGCGGTCCTGACACCAGGGGGTGCAGTTCTATATATTATGACCTATTGCAGGAACCCTCTCGAAGTAAGATCTTAAATTACTATTAAACGTTTGAGTGCACAAATGGCCTACTCCTCTTAAGCATGCACATAAGATTGTAAGAAAGAAAAAAAGACCACTTGCCCAACCAATTCAGTGGGAATACCAAGTCACTCCACCTTCTCCTAAGTACCTATGAAAGTCTGAGTCTCATTTGCTCCCAGTGGCCATTTTGGGTCCATTCCAGCAATGGATGGTTCAGACGCCATATGGCGTCTATGGGAACAAATGAGTTAAATGTATATACAGGGACTTACCACTGGCACAGTGGCTGTGCTGCCGATCATGACACTGGAGATCCGAGCTCAGGAATGAGGCCAGGATGCTGGAGGGCTGGTGCAGGACACTCTCCTCCAAAGAGGAAGGGTCACTGCCTTAACTGCACTACTACCACCTGGGTGACAACAGGTGGCACAGCAGTCAAGACATAGTAGGGAGAGAAGGATGCTGGCCAAGCTCCACATTGGCTTGCTCAACCTGCACGCACTTGGAGCTCTTAGCAAACTGGCACCTTCAGTGGAAGCAATGAAAAAAAGTGGAAAAGGCCCTGGCAATACAGAATGAAGCCGATACTCTTGGGCCCTGCCCAACAACTTGCTACCCACCAAAGAGAATCTCAATGAAGAGTCAGCACCCAACAGGCTATGGCCAGGTCTGGAGGCCCCCATCCTGGGAGGGGTAGCCGGGGCAATAAGTCAAGTGCATGATATGGCTGGGGCTGGGAGAAACTGACGGAAAGGGGCAGAGCTGGTGTACAGAACATAAAAATATAAACTACACCAAAAAAAAAAGTACAATAATTATAGTACCAGCTGGTACCATCTCCTTTGGGAGTCTGTTCCACTCTTTCTGAGAAATAGTTCTTTGTAATACTTCCCTTGAATTTTCCTCCTTTGGGTGACATTTTGTGCTCTCATTCTCTTGTCGTCTGAATACTTGCTCCAGGAACCTACTAAAAACAGCATGATTAGGCCACATGGTGGCCCAAAAGTAGAGTGCTGCACTATCAAGCAAAGGATCCAGGTTGGGAAGTGAACTTAGGTCGCGTGCGGCTGGGCTGCCAGGCTGGAGAACCACTGCTGTTTTCAGCACATCCCAGCCTGCATGTGGCACCATGCTTCAAGGCCAAAGCAATCCTTGTGGTGGGTTGGGGAGCTAGCTCCCTCACAGGGGAAAGCATGAAAGGCCAATACATGGCTATGTATAGCACTGGCAGAAGGTAGGTGGGGGAGGCATGTGAGTGAAAAATGGGGTAAAAATACCCCATTATCATCTGAGTGATACGTAAAAATACTCTCAGACCCTGAGTAATACGAATAACCTGTGTCCTAGCTGTTGGGGCTGGGAGGCTGCCTAAGATGCACCTTAAAGGGGTCAACGGCAGAGAAGAGGATAAAATTATTGATTTATATAAATATGAAATAAAATATCATGATATATCCCCCCCCCCGGCAATAAGACCACTTTTTCCTATTCTGCAACCTGTACTGAAATGCAACATACAGTATCTGACTTTGAAAAACCAACTGAAAATGGCCACACTATTGTTGGCTATCTTCTGGGTTCTGCAATATGAGGTGGAGCCTATACTGGCACATTCCAACAGCAGTAAGTTGGACAAACATTGTTTGGGTGTAAGCAGAATCATCTTTAAAACTTCTATAGTAAGGGCCACGTGATAACTCCACTACTGAAGATCAGTGAATCAGAAGAGGTCAACTTGAGCATCCTAAGGGGCACTCCCACATTCAGGTTAGGGTGGCATCCCTGTATTGCTCCCTGCTTACCCTCAGTATTTGCATTTATTTTAGCAGGAAAAAAGCTCTACTGAGCATTTCTCAATTACAAGGAAGCCCTGAACTGTACTCCTCGTTCTAAAAGCAAGGTGAGTAAAACCACATTCAGATGCATGAGTACATTTTTAAAAACAATCTAGTTTTTTCTAGATAAGAATTGATCAGGTGCCAACAATGCTTTTAGATAATGTTGGCAGTTAGGAGTAATTTACTCACCAGTTTTAAAATATAATGAGTAAAACAAAATTGGGATGTACAAATGCAGTAAATCTGGAAAAAACTGCTCTTTTTGAATCACCAGTTATGTTATGAAGCACTACTATTTGGAGAATAGAGCATTTACAAACGTTGAGTGAGTACTGGTACTCATTAAAAACATTTTCTGAAGAGTATTTCCTAAAATTAGGTGAGTAAAACAGGTCGGTACTCACCTTATTTGGAGCCCTACTTGTACCACTACATCCCTTCTGAAATTTTTACTTGTACCCCTGTGCCCCTCCCAAAATTTGTACTTGTACCCCTGCATCCCTCAAAATTTGTACTTGTATCTTTCCCAAAATTTTTACTTGTACCCCTGCACCCTTCCCAATATTGGTAAGTGTACCCCTCCCAAAATGTGTACTTGTACCCCTGCACCCCTTCCAAAAGTTGTACTTCAACCCCTGCACCCCGCCCAAAACATTTAAAGCACACCTCCCAAAAGATACAATTGCAACCCTCCCAAAATTTGCACTTGTACCCCTGTACCCTTCCAAAAATCTGTAGATTGTACCCCTGTATCTCTCCCAAAATTTGTACTTGTACCCCTGCACCCCTTCTAAAATTTGTACTTGTACCCCTGCACCCCTCCTGAATGTTGTACTTCCACCCCTGTACCCCTTCAAAAATGTGTGCTTGTACCCTGCGCTCCTCCCATTTTTACTGGATCCCCTACACCCCTCCCAAAATTTGTAGTTGCACCCCGCAAAACTTTTTTACTTGAATACCTGCATGTCTCCCAAAATTTGCGGCATACCTCCCAAAATTTGCACTTGCACCCTTGTATCCTTCAATGAAATCTGTACTTGCACACTGCACCCCTTCCAAAATTTGTACTTGCACCCCTGCTGAAACAGGCATCCCTCCCAAACTTTGATTTCCTACCATCTCACATGTCATAAATTGTGCAAAGGGCTGGGGTGTAGACTTGGGGAGTAGTGTGTGGAAGGGACAGTACATATTTTGGAGTAGTTGGGGCAAAAGGTACTATTTGTGGAAGAGTGTAGAGGTATGTGGGTAAATTGTGTGAAGGTTGCAAGAGAAAGGACGCAGACTTCCGATAATTGTGTGAATTTTGTTCCCCCCCACCTCTCCAGCCCACTGGCCACCACTCCTTCAGGTCGCACATTGACCTCCTACGCCCCACCAAGCCGTCTCCGTTCACCATCACTCCATCTCCTCTGTGGCCCGTCTCCCTGGTAGTCCTGGGGTAACCCTTCCAGGGGGAGGCCCTCCTGGGGTGCAATGGAGGGGAGAGAGAGAATACGTTACCTTGACTGAGGAGCAGAACCAGGAGGATCGAAGCAAGTGCTCACTGTGAGCTGGCAGCGTGGTTCAGGGGAACATGGCGGCCGTCATCTGGCAGTCACATGGGTAATTTTCCTCTTTTCTGCCCCTCCCCCAACCTTCCACCTCCCACAATCAGGTGACCATAATCAGCATCCTGGGGTACAAACATCTGGCAGAGTGGGTGGTGCTTTACCTTGCCTAGAACACCGCCACTTGCAGCTGCCAGAGAAGCAGTCCAGCACTGCCCTCCCCCTGGTAGGGAAGCATCCATGGGATGCTCCGATTCCCTCCCTGCCAGGCTTCGCTACTGTTGTCCCTGACTCAGCCGTAGACCCGGGTTACCAGCGTGCCAGGAGATCCCCCACGGCACCAGAAGTTTGCTTTTGTGTACAGAATAGGGTAAAAAGTTTGGGAATAAGTGTGTGGACTGTGGAATGAATTTTGAAAGGGGTACAGGAGAAGGGGTAGAAATCTTGGGGAGAGTAGAGGTAGGTGTAAATAGTCTGCAGAGTGTGTGGTAGGGGTAAAATTTTAAAAGGCTCCAGCAGTGGAGAGCACATTTTGAGAAGGAAGTGGGGTATGAGGTACAGATTTTATATTTGGTAGGGAGACAAACTTAAGGAAGCTTGCTGGTTTGGGACGCAGTGCAGGGGAAGTACAACTTTCAGGAGTCACGGGGTATGGAGAACAAACTGTTGTAAAAGTATGTATGGTATAAATTTTGGAAATGCACAAATGACCACACAACTCGGATGAGTGGGGATGAGGTAATAATGTGTTGGGTTAGGGTGGGAGTACAAATTCTGGGAGGGGTGTGAGGGGTGAGTGTGAAAATATTGGGATGGATGTAGGGTAGGAGTACAAATAGCAAGGGTGAGGTGTCAGATTTAGGAAGCAATATAGAAGTTTTTGAAAGGAGCAGTGGTACACACTTCAGGAGGGGTGTAGTGATAAGAATACATTTGTAGGAGGTGTGTGGGAGAAGGGGTATAGGTTATAAGAGTGGTGAAAGGTAGAGACAAAACCACAAGAGGGGGCGCTAGAGAGCCGCTCGCCAGGCAGGGAACATTTCCTGAATGCTCTGCATTTCACTTCTGATAATTTTGAAAATAAAACAAATTCAGCTATACGAACTTCAGAAATAAGACTGGGAACTAACATTTTGGCTCACCAGCTCTCGAACGATATAAAACTTAACATGATGCGGCAACAAAATAAGACTTTCGGCAATTGCTAAGTCCAATGTGGGGAAAACAGGGAAGGCCGATGAACCCTCGTGCTCTGCAGCCGCTACTGCAATGGAATCCTCGAAGAACCCTCCATGGCAACAAATCTTAGCCACAATGCAATCTATGGATGCTAAAATGGAAAGAACTCTGGCAAGGCTTGAAAAACATGATGCAGCTATTGTTGAACTGACTAACGCTGTACAAGGCTGCAATAAGCTTTCGATCGCAACCCAGGTAGCCACTGCAACATTAACAAAGGAAAATACGCCACTCTGGGGCTGTTTGGAGGCCTTGGAGAACGAAGTTAGATCTGGGACCTTGCGTCTTGTAGGCATGCCAGAAGGTGCAGAGGGTTCCGATTTACTAACAGGGTTTTATTTAACTCTAAAAATTGATTAGCGTTTTGCTCATAAAAGTGCTAAATCTTTGTGAAAATGCATAGCTCTTGCCTCACTGTGTTTAACAAACACAGCACTTCTAGAAAATCTATATAAATACTTTCTGTACAGTTAGTATCATCCCAAGAAAAAAACTGCTAATCAATTATTTAAAACCCTGACTAACCTTCCTAAAGGATTGGCTGCTCACTTAAATCGACCTACCTGAGGACTTTGATTGGAATTCTTTGCGAAATGCATATAGAGTGAACCCCAGAGTGCAGCCAGTGAATGTCACTGCTCCTCGGACAGTGCTGTTAAAAACATCAGGCTCAAAGGTCCGGGACCTGATCCTTTCCATAGCTCGGGCCTCGTATCCATTATACATCAACGAGATGGATATAAAATGCTTTCCGGACCTGTCTTATCAAACCAGAGCCTGTAGGAAACGTTTTGATGGGCTTCGATCGAAACTTCGAACCCTGGGCATTATTCATTTCTTTCTCCTGCCAGCTCATCTCAGGGTTACTTATGACGGATAATCTTGGCAGTTCAATGATCCTTAAGATGTCGGGAGATGGTTGGAGAAGACAGAGAAGGAATTTGGCCCTCGAATAAGGAACATGGTTGGAGAAGAAGACGCAGGAGAGGAATCTGGTGAAGACTGAAACTATCTCTGGCAAGCTTCAACAATTTTTTTATTTACAACGTCAGTGAGACATTGAATTAAAGATCAGTAGGTACAGGGATGGTTAAAATCTCCTAGTTATATGGTTATAATATTACTTTTTCAGCAAGATGGGTGGGGATAATGGTTTCTATTTTGGGGAAAAGATCTTAGCACTGGACATTTTTGATCTTAATGGTAGTTTCTCCACCTTTTGGATAAGTTTCCCTGTTTGCCTGCTGAAGGGTATTAGTTTTATTAAGCAATCACAAGTTTTCCTGTTCCAGACAATATGCTTGTTGCTCCTGATTACTCAGTTACATACTTGTATAAGATGGCTGTTGGCTAAGCTGAAGTAGATTTTTTATTTAGCTGAATGCAGTTAAGTTCAAGAAAAGCACAATTTTCCTAATTGTATTGCATTATTATGCAAACATGGATCAATAGCAGTCTGTAGGGACTGTGTTATTATACCTGAGTAAATTCTACCTTTTTTCGGACACTCCATAGCCGATGAGATGGCTGGCATTATTGGGACATTTAATGAATACAACTTTGGGTTTACCCCTCTTCCTACTGTCAAAGATTACAGGGGAATGTATTTTGTGTATCAACTTTATGTATGGATGTATCCCTGACTGTTTTTAATACCCTGTGTGAGGAAATGTGTATATGATTTGCATAAAATAATAAAGTTCAAAACAAGAAACTCGAGAGAGGTGTACAGGCATGAATTTAGAACAATTACAATGGAGAGGCAGGGTAGAGGTGTACATTTTTGTGGGATTATACATTTGGGGAGAGGTACAGTACTGAGGTAGTAGTATACTTTTTGTGAGTGTTGTGGAGCCTCAGCAAAGGGAGTGAATCTGGAAAGAATAAATAAGGAGAGAGTTGTTGTGGCTGCATTCAGCGCCGGAAAGGAAAAACAGAAAACCAAAATTTGCATTTTAAGAGTATATGAGAGTTTTTTGGGGGGAAGGTGCTTGATATGGTGCTCAAAAGATTGGTGATCAACATAGGGTACTTGTCAGATGATGACCATTTTGTTCTACTACTGTAAGTCCATTAACGAAAGCCCCCCATCAGAAAACTGGTACCAAAGACAGATATTTGCCATTCCACAATTTAAAGTACTATGTGTACTAAGCTGACAGGACCTAGAGGAAAATTATGTAATGGTTACTGGAATGACATCAGTACTCACCCAAGATTCCGATGGCTGGTGTGAAAGTCCGAGGGATTTTTTGTAAAACCATCAAATAAGAGAGGCAAACAAAATAACATTTATACATGAGTAACTGAAATTTCTGAACTTTATTTGTAACACATGAGGCCTAGTTACCCGCATGGTGGGAAATTAGTATATTTTTAAAGCACTGCATTTGACCTTTAATCGCTGGTGCCGCGGGAGCCCATAAGACGATCGGCACAGCCCTCCTCTCACCACTTCAGTCAACCGCCGCATGCAATGACAGAAAGCGCACATCCCCTTTACAGTAGTACGCATGCTCCTTTTACAGTACATGGGACGTGCACTCCCTGTCATCGCATATGGTAGCTGGCTGAGGTGGTCAGAGGAGGGCTATGCTGGTCACCGTATGGCATATGAAGAAGAATAGGGGACTTTCCCTGGTATCATGGGCCAGCATTCCCCAATGAATAAAACAGGTCCATGTAACCTACACCCCAAGATACACCCAGAAGAACAGGTTACCCACCTGTAACAGTAGTTCTAGGAGTGGTATATGTTGTTCATCCACACTCTTTGGCATGTCCCCTTCCGCTTTAAATCTCACCGGAAGTCTTCAAGCTGATTCCTCCCACCCACCCGGGGTGATATATACCTCGGCTCCACTCCATGATGCCAGATCTTAGCCCGCTGGAAGCCAGGTGTTGTGTGTCCGTGTGGATGAACAACATATACGACTCCTAGAACTACTGTTACACGTGAGTAACCCGTTCATCTACGAGTGTGGATATGTTGTTCATCCACACTCTTTGGCAGACTCCTAGCAGTTCTCCGGGAGGAGGGAGGCAAGGCGCACACCCTCTACTTAGGGAACAGAGATTGGAGAACTGAGGCCCCAAAACCAGCATTCTGGCGTGACTCAAGGTCGATGTGGTAGTGGGTGATGAAGGTGTTTACTGACTTCCAGGTAGCAGCCCGGCAGATTTCCTGGATAGGGATGTCCCTGGAATCAGCCACCGATGCAGCAGTATGGCGGGGAGAATGAGCTCTTATCCCTCTGGGAGGCTCCTTCCCTGCAAAATCATAGCACAGACCTATGCATGATGTAATCCATCCTGCAAGAGTCTGCTTCGCTGCAGGTCTGCCAGAAGCAGCTTCAGCATAGAAGACAAACAGCTGGAGAACCTCCTCCCGAATTTCTGCCGTCCTCTCTTTATAATAGGAGAGAGCACATCTCAGGTCCAAAGTATGGAGCCTGTACTCAGCCTCCGAGGTGTACTTAGGTAGTACACCGGCAGGAGTAACACCTGGTTAAGGTGAAACTCTGACATCACCTTCGGAAGGAATTTTGGGTGGGGGTGTAGGACAACCTTGTCCCTGTGGAAGACCAGGTAAGGGGAGTCCACCAAAAGCGCCTGGAGCTCCCCTGTCTTTCTTGCAGACATGATAGCCACCAGAAAGGCTGTCTTCCATGACAAGTGTGACAACTCACACTTGTGCATAGGTTCGAATGGCCTGCCTATGAGCTTTACCAGTACCACCAGTAGATCCCATGGAGGTGGAGGTTCATGCACCGATGGGGATATGTGATCCAGGCCTTTGAAAAAGTGCCCGACTACTGTCTTCTGCAACAACGTCGGCTGACTGGCACATGCCCGGTAAGCAGAGATTGCTGCCAGGTGCACCCTAATGGTCGAAGATCGGAGACCCCTTTGAGAAAGACCAAAGGTAGTCAAGAATGTTAGCCACTGAACAGGATAAAGGGTCCAGGCCCTTACTCTGACACCAAATGGAAAACCTTTTACACTTGAAGGCATAACATTTCCTGGTCGATTCCTTTCTGGATGCCACCACCACGGTGTAGACATCTTCGAAAAAGGCCCAAGTCTGGAACTCTAGCACCAGGTACCAGGCTGTGAGGTGCAGGGATTGAAGGTCCAGATGGAATACCTTCCCCTGACTGACTGATATCAGGTCCGGCATGTGCAAAGCCATTCGGTGCCTGCAGCTGAGGCTGAGGAGATCTGGATACCAGAACTGGCGCGGCCAGTCTGAGGCTACCAGAATCACCTTCGCCTTGTCCCTCCTCACCTTGAGGAGCATCTTGTGGATCAAGGGAAATGGAGGGAAGACGTAGAAGAGGCCTGGGGTCCATGGCCTCGAGAAGGTATCCCCCTGCAGCGAGCCCTGCTGAAGGGGGCAGACATGAAACTGCCTCAGCTTGGTGTTTTCCCTGGAGGCAAACAGGTCCACCATTGATTTGCCCCAACAGGAGAACAGACTGTAAGCTACCTCTGGATGGACAGACCACTCGTGGGATGTCTGATTTAAGCTGCTCAGAGCATCGGCCAGATGGTTTGAGGCTCCTGCCACATGGATGGCTAGGAGATCTGCCTCCAACCGGTTCACCAGGGTCCAGATGTGGAGCGCCTCCTTGCACAGCAAACGGGAGTGCATGCCGCCCCGTTTGTTGAGGCAGTACATGGTCGTGGTATTGTCCGTCTGGACTGGAACCACTTGACCCCGAAGCGGAGGAGCGAAAGCTGACAGTGCCAGTCTGACTGCTCTGAGCTCCAACAGGTTGATGTGGCATCGGGACTCCTCGGGGGTCCAGAGCCCATGGGCCCTTTTGTCCCCCCTGTGGGCTCCCCAGCCCATGAGAGAGGCATCGGTCGTGAGGACAACCATCGGCTCGGGTGGACAAACGGGATCCCTTCCTGCAACCGGTCTGGGGCAGTCCACCATTGGAGAGCAGCCCACATCCTCTGGGTTACAGTGACCAGCTGGTCGAAATGACCATGGCGCTGAATCCACCGGGTGGCCAGCTCCCAATGGAGGGGGTGACTGTGCAACCGGGCCCAATGGACCACTGAGATGCACACCGCCATGCAACTCAGAAGGCGCAGAAAGTCCTGGGCAGGGTGCAAGTGCCCAACCAGAAATGATTGGGCAAAGGAGGAAAGAACCTCCACCCTGTCTGCCAGAAGCCAAGCTCTGGCTCGACAAGAGTCGAGCTCTGCCCCAATGAAGCCCATCACCTGAGATGGCACGAGTTCCGGCTCAGCCTCGTTGATCAGGAGGCCGAGCTGGGAGCAGGTCTGAAGGGCCAGGTCTCTGGACATCTCCATCTCCTGTTGGGTGGATCCTGCTAGAAGCCAATCATCGAGGTAAGGATAAAATCTGACCCCCCGACGCCGGAGATAGGCCGCCACCACTGCAATGCACTTGGTGAAGACCCACGGGGCCAATGACAGGCCAAACGGCATGGCTTGGAACTCGTACAGGGTCCCTTCGACCCTAAAACAGAGTAACCGCTGATGGGATGGACGGATTGGGATGTGAAAGAACGCGTCCTGCAGATCCAGTGAACAGAACCACGTTTCGCTGCAAGGATGGTATGATCTGGGACACAGTGACCATCCGAAAGGTGCGTGACTGGAAATACTGATTCAGGTTGTGCAGATCTAGAATGGGGCGCCAACCCCCCCCCCCCCATCTGCTTGGGCACCAGAAAGTACCTGGAGACAAAGCCTGGGTCCGCTGGAGGATCTGCCACTGGAGCCACTGCCTCTTTGAGGAGGAGGAGCTGAGCAATGTCATCTCTGAGAGCCAACTGGGTCTGAGCGGATACTCGTTCCTCCCGAGGGGCACAGGCTCAGCTTGGAGGGTACTGCTTGAATTCCAGAGGCAGTCCCTGACCGACCACTTCCAGAACCCATCTGTCCGTGGTGATAACGGACCAGGCGGAAAGAAAGTGGCAGAGCCAGCCCCCCACAGGAGGACCCAGAGCCGGCATGACGAGAGGGGTTCGCAGCCCCCGTCCCGTCACTGAGCAGGCTTGCAGGTGGAGGCTCCAGGACTTGAACCTCGGCCTCCTTTACAGGCCTGTTGGGGTCCAGGCTTGGGCCAAGGGCGCCAAGCCTCAGCCTGCTTCTGTTGCTGGTGCTGCTGGCCTCCTTGAAAGGAGGACTGCTGAGACACAGGGGAAGAATGCCAAAAAGGCTTCTTCTTTTTCCTCTGCTGGTTCTTGCTCGAAGAACTCATAGCAGAGGTAGCGTCCAAGGTGACACTGGACTGCTCTATGCGCTGAAGTTGACCGGCCACTCCTGGGCTGAACAAGTTGGTCCCAAGGAAGGGCACATCAGCTAGTTTGGGCTGGGTATCTGCTGGGAAGGAGGAGAGTCTCAGCTAAACCCTGCGATGAGAGGCAACTGCAGCTGCCATAGAGCGGGCACACAAATCCCCAATGTCCAGGGCCATCTGAAGCTGCTGTTTTGCAACAGCTCGGCCCTGATCTCGAACTGCTTGACCATGGTCTGCATGTCCATGGGGAGATGTGGGAGGATTTCATCTAACGACCCCAGAAGGGCGTGAGAAAAATGTGCCATGATGACCGCCGAACTTGCCTGACGAAGGCCCAAGGAGGAAGCCGCATAGACCTTCCTGGCTGAATGGTCCAAGAGCTTGGACTCTTTATCAGGAGGTCGGTCAGTATCAGCAGAACTGCCAGCATGCCTGAACACAGAGGCCGTCACCATGCTCTGGGCCGAAGGGTGCTCTCTGAACCCCACTAGGGACCCCTTAGGCACCACGTACTTGCGGGCCATGCGGGCAGACGGAGCTGTACGAGATGCAAGGCGCTGCTATAGTTCAAGGGCCATGCCGACAATGGCCTCGGCCACTGAAGAGGCCTCCGTCAGGGTATCCCTTCTCTTCAGGATGTCCGTGAGAGGGTACTCCGCTTTTTCTGGATTGGCTCCAGGGGCATCCCCGTAGATTCAGAGACGAGGCGAAGGATCCCTTGGAAAGACGAGGGACCTTCCTGGTCTCATCTCTAGGCCAGCGGTTGATTCATTATCACCTGGATGTGAATGCAAACCGGTGACATCGGAATCCGAGTACAACAGCCTACCGCCCAGGTCACCTATGACTCGCTGGGGGCGGTCTGGGGTGACCGTGACCGACAGTTGCCAGGGAAGCCCGGTGTCCGGTCTGTCTTCCTTGGAAGGAGCCCCTCCCACAGGCTGTTTGGGTGGTGGTTCCACCACAGTACGTGGAGAGACCTTTTTGAGATGAACAGGTGGTCTTGCCAGCTCCGCGGGCTGGGGAACTGATTCGATCGGCTCCGAAGGAGTCGGCTTCGACCTGGGAGGTGAAAGCCAAGTAATGGTCGGGTTAGAAGCCATGGTAGGCTTATGCCCAGACAAAATCAGCTGCCGCCACATGAGGTCCTTGTAGCATCAACGGAGTTTCCCCCAGAGCCTCTCCTCATCCATGGAGAACGAGGACAACCGATGCCGTCGCCTCTTTTTGGAGCGCTTATGGCTCTTCCTCGGCCTGTCAGTCTAGGGGGTCCTAGACCTCGACTGAGATCGGGCAGGCTGATTTCGGTCAGTCGGGAGACACCGCGGGCTGGTGACTTCCTGAGTTCAGTACTCGCTTCTTGATGGGGACTCCAGCAGGCTGGGTTCCTCATCAGGGAAAACAAAGACCGAAGTCCTCTCCAAGGAGTCATCAACCGGAGTCGGTGACAAAGGGTCAATAGGATCAATGACGATTTCCACGTCGTTGACCAAACCCTCGGTTGGCTGGCCTGACGGCAAGTCCGAAAAGCTGGCGGCCGAAGAAGTGATCTCGACCGTAGTCGAGACCGCATGTTCCTGGGACCGAGATCTCTCCCACTCCCAAGACAGTCTTCGTTGAGACGAAGACATACTCAGATCCTTCTCTCACTTATGGGATCGAGAGGAGTGTGAGCCCACAGGCACCTCTCCCTTGGTAAGGAGAGACCGGCACAACTCCCAGAAAGAACCCAAGAAGGTGGAGCCAAGGTTAAGTGGAATGAAAAAGCTCTGAGAAGACTCCACAGTTCGAACCGCCTGCTCCTCGAACGCTTGCATGCGTTCCAACTGCTTGACGGATCCCGCAGCCGCGGAAACCGCCCACCGAGCCTCCTTAGATTTCACTGGAGGATTCCTCTTCGCAACCTGAATCTTCCAGCGGAAAGGAAGATCTGGCATCATGGGGTGGAGCCGAGGTAGATACCACCTGGGTGGGTGGGATAAGCCAGCTTGAAGACTTCCGGTGAGATTTAAAGCAGAAGGGGACATACCAGAGTGTGGATGAACAACATATCCACGCTCCTAGAACTAAGCTATCACAGCTTAGTGTTCCTTTCCAGGTCAAAAATTCCAAATAAATAAAATTAGATGGAAGGAAATCCTAGTACCTGGGAGGTTAGACCAATCCTTTAACTATCACCTTCTTACACTAAAGGGTGCTGCAGAAAGGAGATTGGAAGCACTGCAGTAGTCCCACATTTTTATAGCTGCAAAGCAAGTACTACACTGATGTAGTGCTGTTACACAGAGGACAGGACTCTGGAAGCATGTGACTGGATACCAAACGCACCACAGCTGTCTCCTTACACGAAGTGGAACTGAAGCACATCTCTCTGAGTCCTCTCCATTCACTGCAGTGCCCTTCCTTCCTGTTCCCGCCGCTACACTATTTCTTGGCACGGCTACTACATAGCGAGAGCAGAAACAACCCGCAGTTACCAGCAGCGTGTCACACCACCAGCAAGACAAACCCCAGTATCTGAAATCTGACAAAGAAGTAACGGAGGTAGTACTTTCTGAAAATGGTAAGTTGTTTCATGTTTTGCGGTAATTTCCCCCCACTCAGTCGGTACTCCCTCACCCTGTTCTGTCTAGCTCAGCCCAGTTGGTCTCTCCTCCCCCATTCCATTTGTCTCCCCACATGGTCACTGATCCTGCTGAGCAACCTCCCCCCTCATTCCTTTTTTCTCCCTGCCTGGTCGTTGCTCCTGCCGAGCCTCCCTCCAGATGTTTGTCTCTCCCCCGCACTCCCGGTCACCCCTCCTGCCAGGTCTCCCTGACTCGTCCTTGCCACAGGTTGCTATGGTCTGCATCCACATCCTTCCTGCCAGGTTGAAGTAAGGAGGGTACAGGCTATAGCCGCCACCTCGGTCCAAGGGCACCTGAGCTGTTCCGTAGTGCAGGAAAAAACACAAAACAGTAGAGATCAGCACTGGGGCTGCTCCTCACTGCCACACAGTACCCTTCAGTCTCTGTCAGTGCCACCAATGTACAAGCCAAGTTTCAAACAAAGCTCCTTAAGATACCACTCCTGCCCTGCAAGTACGGTGTTATCTGCAAAACAAGTGAAACTAGCACAATCCTTTCTGCCTTTCTGCACTATGCAGCCAATCACACACCCCTCTCCTTTATCATTTGATTAATAATTAATTGCATCCAAATGATAATAACAGTTTGCTCCTGCCAAAGAGATCGTAGCCACTAACAGGAAGTAGTACAGCACAGTGGTTTAAGGCTCTGAGCTGCAAACCTGGAGACCTTGGTTTGAATCCCACAACCCCCACTTGCATACTGTGTGACCCTGAGCAAATTACTTAACTTCCTTGTGCTCCCAGGTCTCACCTGTATACAAGCTTCAGCTTAGTGTGTCTCTCCTGGTTAAATAAAAAAAAAAAGTTAATCTTTATGGCCAGTTAGTTATTGGGACATGTCATGTATCACCTAAATCACTGGGGTTGGAAACACAACTGAACTAGGGAAATGCCACTGTGGGTTGGATGCGTTAATATCTTGGCACACATGCAAATCTCAGAGGTTACGGGCCCAGAGTGACTATTTTAAATCGCACTTCTGCTTGGCCTGGGTCTGGTGCGAATTAAGGGTATCATAAACCATAAAGTAACAAATTAACGGGGGGGGGGTGGACTCCATCATGAATTAGTACAGGACCTATGCTAATAAAGTATGGGACTCACAGTAATAAAACCTTGAAGCAGCTTCTGTTTTTACGGCTGCATAGCGATCCCTTGTCAGACTAATGCATTAGCAGCCGTTTTTGGTCTGACCCGTTCTTGTTATATAAAGCGGTAACAGCACCCGTATAGGAGATTAATTAAAAGTCTAAACAAAAACAAAAATTAAGAATTATGTTCATTCATCTAGGCGCCCACCTCAGTTTGTATGCATGTGTCCCTGCACTGTCACTGCAATGTACAGTGTCTGAGCAGGGTATATTTTGACCATCATTATAACCCTGTGGGTGGAAAATGGGGCAGGGGAACAAGTCTCTGAACTCACCAAATTCAAAGAATTTGGAAGCACATTTGGAGGCAGAAAAGATACTAGCCTTACCACCACCATTGCTAGTTCTTCCACAACCCACTGGGAATTCAACATTTTCAGTGGTTTAGGGGACTACAGGAGGACATGCAAAGGTATAGAGCAAGAGGATTTTTCCAGTTAAAAAAAGTTATGCTGGGGCGCTGCGGAGCTTCCAACATGGCGGACGCTTTCTGATTACTGGCAGATAAGGCACAATTTTAAAGTTAAAAAACCTGTATTTTTTGAAATCGGAGGCTAGATCTAAGTATCCTTTCTGGTGTCGAAATAGCTGAGGAACACAGTATGGGTCCAAAAAAAGACCAAAAACAGACGGCACAGAACCTAGAAGCCTACCTTACCCCCACGCCTAGCGGAAGAGTAGAAGGGTCAGGGTCGCTTTCTTCAGCAGACACAAGATCTTCTGATAGTCCGAATCCCCAAATCATGGCGATGTTGCAAAAAATCCAAGCAACGGGAGAGGAAACGAGCCGTAGGCTGGCTGCAGTGGAGGCAAGTTTTACGGAGTTTGATACCAGGGTCCAAATTAATGAGACCCACAACACAGACCTTAAAGATGAAAAAGACCAACAGATGGAGAGAAATGCCAGATTTGTGATGGACATCAACTTTTTAAAAGCCAAAGTGGAAGCACTGGAGAACTCACAAAGACAGGCGAATGTTCGTATTGTGGGCTTTCCGCCAAGATTTGCCAGGACTACCGAACTTCAAGCTGCAGTGACTCGGTTGATATTTGTGGTCCTGGAACTGCTGCCGGAGGATTCCGGCATAACAATCACCAAAGTTTTTGCCATCCCGATGCGAGCTAGGCCACGCAGTGTGATTAGCTTGCGCCCACTAACGGCCATTGCAACCCTTTCAAATCCAGAAGCCCACATTCCTTTGCTACAAGTAGCCAGAAAACAAGGAGATCTGGTGTGGAAGGGAAGTAAAATTGCTTTTTTTCCGGATATCTCATCTCAGACAGAGACCCAGAAGAAGGCACTACAAGTCACAAAGAAACCTTTATTGGAGAATGGTATTACTGCTCAGCTCTTATTTCCTGCATGACTGCTGATTAAACATGCTAATAAAACCCACATCTTGTCTGATCCAGATGCTGCAGCAGCATTTGCCTCAAAGCTTCTCTCTGCTCGGCCAGCTATCGGGGGATATGAAGATGGAGAAGATCAGGACTCTGATTCTAATGATTGATACTATTTGGGGATGGTGTTGAACTATCTCTTTAACATATAAAGCAAGTTTAATGCTCTACGAAAAGGAAGGACTGTTTAGTCTATCTTCTGTATTATATCATACTGAACTCCTGTTGTAAATTGAATCACCATTTGGGAGAGGACATATTAGAGTCCTCGAATGGCTACTGGAATTTATTTTCCTGATTTACTATTTGCGCCTTATGCCATGTTGTTAATTGTTGCTTCTTTTAAAGTCTGGCATGTTTCATGCAAATACTTTTCTGCCTATAGAGAGCCTTACTTCATAAGGGGATAAAATCGTACCCCACTCAGTTTGTGAACTTTAGCAGATGAATACTGTTTAAGAGCCTGTCTCCCTATCAGTCATGTGGTGTGACTTTGGAGGTAGGGGTGTCACGCAACTTAACTGAGCTCGGGCCATCTACAAAATAATCTTACAGGCTTCTCTCTAGGGTTTTCTCAGCTCTCCATTTATCTAGTATCCTACAGGGGCAGAAATATTGGTGAAGCTCCTTCGGGGTAATGAAAGGTGACAGCCTACTCTCCTACAATATTATCTAGCTGAATATTAGATACTTTATTACCTTAGGCTGTTTGATGAAGACTACTGGACACTATTCTGCATTTATACTATGAAGTGTACTCTGTACATGTCTGCACTAAACTGCTGTTTACCTAAGTAATTTGTGATAATACAGTCTGTACTGTATTTTATAAAACTTATAAATAAAGGGTACAAAAAAAAAAGTTATGCTTTTTTCAATATCTGGGGCCACTACTGCTTTAAAGGAGTAGTGCAATCAAAATCTGCAAACACATATGTTGTGCAGTGTTTTGATTTGTGTGTGTAGTTCTAGTGTATCTTTGTCTTTGTCTGCTATTAGGAGTTTTTTGTCTAAATTAGCCTACTAGTTTTACGGTAGTTTTATGGCCCCTGGGGACCTCCATCGCAGTATAGTTTATTGCTTTTCTTGATCCTACAATGCTTCCTGTCTCATGTGACAGTGATGCATCTGGAACCACTGATTCAGCAAGTACTAGAGACAGGAACCTGATGTTCTGCTTTCCACTAAATAGCTCTAGTTCAATATTTTTGTTTTCAATGTGTGTGTCGGGTCTAGCCAGCAGAGTAAATGTTTTGCTTGTAAAAATGTTAATTTTCTCAAACTACCCACAGCCATAAAAAGCACACAAATCACCCCAGGTCATCAATGCTATAATTAGTAAAGACTCTAGCTGTTTTATTACAGAAGAATCCACTGCTAGTCAATTTTTTAGGCTTACTTAATACCCTGTAAATTCCATGGGTCTGTATCTCTGATGCCCAGCACTATTTTCACAGAATTTGCCTAAATCCCATGGGTATGCATACCTATGGGATTTAGGCAAATTCTGTAAAAATAGTGCTGAGCATCAAAGATACAGACACTGTAAAATCTCCGTACACAAGGGCACTATTAAGGCAGGGGCAGTGCAGCATCATTTTCTCGTGATGTTTCCAGCGAGATCGTTGGGGGTTGAGGAATGCCACACTTGAAATGCCAAGTCCATCAGAGGTTTGGGCAAATTGTACGAGTAGTCAGGCAAAGAAACTATTAATATACTATGGTGCCTGCAGGGGAGATCAAAGAGGTGAAGCCCTGATCTGTGCAGTGGTCAGGGCTTCACCTCTGCCTATAGTTCTCCTTCAAGTAACTTTACCTATCCAGTGAGTACTAATGTCTACATTTACAGTTTAGCAAATACTTGAGGGCTAATTGAATGGGTTATTCTGTAATAAAATAGCTAGCGTCTTTACTAATTATAGCATTGATGATCTAGGGTGATTTGTGTGATTTTTATGGCTGTTGGTAGTCTGATAAAATGAAAAGTTTTAAAAGAAAAACATTTACTCCTGCTGGCTAGACCTGACATACATAGAAAACAAAAATATTGAATTAGAGCTATTTAGTGGAGGACAGAACATCAGGTTCCTGTCTCTAGCACTTGCTGAATCAGTGGTCCCGGACGCATTACTGTCACTTGGGACAGGAGGCATTGTAGGAACAAGAAAAGCAATAAACCATGCTGAGGTGGAGATCCTCAGGGGCCACAAAACTACCATAAAACTAGCTGGCTAATTTAGAAAAAAACTCTTAATAGCAGACAAAGAGAAAGACACACTAGGACTACACACACAAATCAAAACGCTGCACAACATATGTGTTTGCAGATTTTTATTGCACTACTCCTTTAAAGCAGTAGTGGCCCCAGATATTGAAAAAAAGCATAACTATTTTAACTGGAAAAATCCTCCTGCTCTATACCTTTGCACATCCTCCTGTAGTCCCTTAGGCCACTGAAAATGCTGAATTTCCCAGTGGGTTGTGGAAGACTTAGCAATGGTGGTGGTAAGGCTAGTATCTTTCCAGCCTCCAAATTCTTTGAGTTTGGTGAGTTCAGAGACTTGTTCCCCTGCCCCATTTTCCACCCACAGAGTTATAAAGATAGCAAAATACACCCTGCTCACACTCTGTACATTGTACTGACAGTGCAGGGACACAAGCATACAAGACTTTATTACTGTACGTCCCATAATTTATTAGCACAGGTCCTGTACTAGTTCATGAAGGATTTTTCTTGCCCCCCCGTTAATTTGTTACTTTATGGTTTATGATACCCTTAATTCACACTCAGACCCTGGCCTAGCAGAAGCGCTGATTTAAAATAGTCACTCCCAGCTTGTAACCTCTGAGATTTGTATGTGTGCCAAGATATTAACGCGTCCAGTCCACAGTGGCATTTCCCCAGTTCAGTCCTGTTTCCTCCCTGGTAACTTAGTTGATACATAACATGTCCCAATAACTAGGCAGGAGCAGTGTAGTTTCATTTTCTCGCGACATTTCCAGCGAGATCATGGGGGGTTGAGGAGTGCCATACCTAAAATGCCAGGTTCACCACAAGTTTGGACAAATTTTACGAGTAATCAGGTAAAGAAACTATTAATTTACTATGACGCCTGCAGGGGGGATCGGATCGGAACGATGAAGCCCCGATCTAGGCAGTGGTCGGGGCTTCACATCTGCCCGTAGAGCTCCTTTAATATCACAGCTCTGCTGTTGTAAATCGACTCTAAACCAGTGCTTGCTGAATCCATAGACCCAGATACATCACTGTCACATGGGACAGGTGGCACTGTAGGGACAAGAAAAGCAATAAACCATGCTGAGATGGAGATCCCCAGGGACCACAAAACCACCTTAAAGTTATTAGACTAATTTAGAATAAACTCCTAAAAGCAGACAAAAGGAAGGACACACTAAGACTATGCACACAAATCAAAAAACTCTGCACAACATGTTTTTTGCAAATTCTGACTATACTACTCCTTTAAGTAGTCACCCTCACAGTGCTCACTGAAAATGCGTGGCCACTATTTAGGGGGCACTCCCATGTGGTAAACACACTAGCCCCTGGCCCCAAATTTTAAGTCTTGATTTCCAGCCAGACCAGAACTAAAGGCTGGATACTCTGCCACTGCCCTTAGCTGTTTTTATTTATACACTTCGCACTCGATCCCAATTAGTGCTACTTGAGCACTAATGCTATTTTTTTTTTTTTAAATTCCCCTTTTTCTGGCAGGACCACCGGCAGCCATCCGCCCTGGTCACGGCCCCCAGAGACTTCTACCGCCGTCAACTGCTGCTGAGGACCCTCGGTCACCCCCGGCTTGCCCCCCCCGAGGGTGGGGCCGTGGGCCACCTTCGTGACCCCGGAACTGTGACTGGTCGGGGTCCCGCAGCGACGGCGGCAATGTGAGGCTCTCCAGGGAGGGCTTCATTAATCCGTGGTCCTGCCCGCCATCTTTTTCCACCTGCATTTTTCTCTTGGGAGGAGGCGGGACGTGCAATGACGCCAGCGTCCGCCCAGCCTCCTCCCCGTCGGCGGCGGTGCGTGGAACTCCCGGTCTTCACAGGGGTCCGCTCGATCCCATTTCCTCGGCTCGGCCCTTCCGACGACCGCTGGATCCGCTCCCCAACCCGGTCAGCGTCAAGCGAAATCCCATCAGCGCCGCCGCCGACGGCCAGCTAATGCTATTTTTAGTAATTTGAGAGAAATGTCTTTCAGTTGTTTAAAATTTACCTTTCACATTGCTGCCAGTTATGACACACTTCATTTTCGAAGAAGCCGTTAAGTATCCCTTGTACCAATCAGACTGCAGTTTTCAGAGGAATTAGAACTCGAAATTCAATAGTGGGAAAGAACAAGCTAGAAAACAAGCAACGTAGAGAAATAAGGCACCGCCAGAACTGCAGAAAATATCTGGGCATTTAAGGAAATCTGAAAAAATAGAAATGGGTGATTTAAATATTCCACTGAAATATAACCACTGCTTTATGGTAGAAGACAGCATAAGATTTTACAAATGAAATACTTGTCTTGAAACCTTGCAGAGTGGCTAAGTCTCACTTCTCTGGAATATACCTACAAGTCCACACTCATCTTCTGCTTCAGAAACAGTCCAGTTTTACGCTTTGCCTATACATATATGTATATATACTATATATGTTGGAATAGGCTTCCAGAGGCTGTGGTGGGGGCCAGAACAGTGTCAGAGTTCAAGATTACATGGGACAGACATAAGGGACTGTGTGAGAACGGGAAGAGGCCATAAGAAAGGGGGGGTCGGAATAAATAAAAGGGTGGAAAGGGCAGACTAGATGGGCATGAGGGCATTTTTCTGCCGTCAAGACTCTATGATATTGTGATCAGGGAATAAATTCCTCTCCCGGGAGTGATATGCAGTATTCATTTGTCCACCTACAATAGAATACTTTCCATCTTAGGTTTAAGTAGAAAGTAATTTTCTCCATCTAATATATTTGTATTATAATAACTGGGCTCCATTTTTCCCCACAGTAAAACCCAGTAATAATTTGCAGTTGTAACCAGCTGGTTATAATGGTATTCATGTGCCGGGTTTCCCTATTAACACGCCACCACACACACACAACACACACACACACACACTGAAGCTGCTGTATGTATGTGGCTGGAAAGTGAAAGTGCCAACCAGCACTTGCCTGCTCCATGCATGTGGGAAAGGAGGCTTGCATGGAAAAAATGGAGCCAACAGTTATATAAACAAAGCCTAGGAGACTGTGTAAAACTTTAAGTTTACATACACTATCACTCTGGGATGCTATTATAAACCCCTCAAACCTCACTCTCTGGGTTTATGTAGCATCCCACCCCTCGGGTGTGTATTAAATTCTCGTTATACACAGTCCCCCAGGTATTACTCTATATATCCTCCCATTGATGAACGGAGGAAGGTCCTTCTATAGATGGTTTCTCCTGATTGCCTTATTGGCCACCATGCACATTATATTCCATTATATCCCAAAGGTATATTACACTGACAAGTGAATTTTCTACTGCAATTGATAGAAAAAGTTTAAGATGCAATGCCTCTTCCTTACCTAGGTAAATACTATTTACAAGTGAAGAGGACTGCAACTTGAGGGTGGCCTTTGCCCAAACTACAGAAACGTCTTCTTGGGTATCTGGGAAAATGATTATGTAAGGGACCCCGCTGTAACCTGTACCATGAGCATATTAGTTTGTACAGACATTATATAGGCAATATTATTATGCTATGGCAGGGTGAAATGCATGAGTCAAATCAGTTTCTCTCTTATTTGATATCAACTGATCAAAATCTGAAGTTTACAATACATAATGATAAGTAACAGATATATTTCTTTGATGTGATATTTATCAAAGATGGTATTAATGGGATCCATACTGATTTATATTGTAAATCGATGGACTGAAACTCCCTTTTAGCATTTAATAGCTGCCATCCCAGACACATGGGGCCCGATTCTGAAATGGGATACGCCTGTTGGAAGGCGACTTGTGCCAAACCCTATCACGCAAATCACACTTTGAGACATGCGATACGCCCATCGCAATTCTAAGAGGCAGCCTGCGCCAAAGGGGGGGGTTACGCCACCACTACACAAGGCGCAAGGGGGATTCCGGTATAAATTACGCCGGCGGGGCTCTGGGAGAGGGCATGTCTTACACCGCTTGTGCCCAGCAGTCTGCAGCACCCGTATTGGGTGCGCCCCTCCTGCCGCAAGTCGCAGGGCTTAAGTACTGGGGACCCTGCCTGTTCTGGAATAGGGCGCAGGGTCCCCAGCGCAGCGGCGCATGTCGCAACGACATGCATCTTGGGAATCGGGCCCATGGTTTGTTATATCACAGACAGTTCTTGTGACTGAAAGATAATTGCAGCCATGATGTCAATTTTGAGAGACAGATGGAGTTTCTGAGATCCAGTTTTAGAGATAGGGATTACAGCCATGATTCGGTTTTGAAGGGATACAAAAGAACAGCAAATCCTGATAACAGTACTTTGTTAATGCCTAGATCTGAGGTTGTTATAAATCAGCTACAAAATCAGGAGTCAAATGCTGAGAGTTTACATTTTGTAACAACGTATTCTACAAATGCCAATGAAGTCCAAGAAATTATTTTACCACACACTGCCATGTGCTGGCAGTTGATTCGAGATTACAACCCTTTACTGTACAAAGTTCGAGAACTGTATATAAATGTGGGCCCAATATGAAGGACAGGGTAGTTCTGTTATCAGAAAATGCAACCAATAACCTCGTCAGACCAGACTAGATGCCCTCATTACCTGTAGGTAATTTTGCTTGCAGCAACAAGTGATTAAAAAAAAAGAAAGGATCTTCTTCTTAACAGAGACACATCAGATGTTTCATGTGAGAAAATATATACATTGCTATACCAAATCAGTAATTTATTTAATTACCCATCAGTGTAAAAGTTTCTATATTGGAAAAACTTCACATAAACTTAAAGTCTGGATTGGGGAAAACATGGGTTCAACTGCACACAAGGACTGTGATAATGCATTATTTGCACATATTCAGGCATGTGGTGATACGCATAAATCTGTATATGGGCACAGAAAAAGTTAAGACTCGTCCTAAGGGGAGGGAACGTGAACAGTGCGCTGCTTAATTGTGAACCAGTTTGGATTTACAAGTTGGGGGGGGGCGACACATGGTTTAGGTCTTAATGGCAGATTTAATGCCAGACCCTTTATGAAAAGAATTGCTTGCTGCTGTTTTGGATGAGATTTAAAGAACTAATGGAACCAAAACAGACGGATAGTAAAACAATACAAATTTTAAGAAGTATTCAATTGTAACTTTTTATTTCTGAAGTATTTTTCTTTTTCCTTTGACTCATTAGAAAGTTTTTTTTTATGTAATACTATTGTGTTGGATGTGTGGAATAGCTCTCAGCTTGGTAGGTGATATAGCTATCTCTAGTCCCCCCATTACATCAGCATTGTGATCTTATTGACAGTGACAACATAGGTAACTGACCTGGTAGCTACTGAGTGGCCGTTCCTAAGCAGCAGTGATATCACAATGCTGATGATGTAATGGGTGGAACAGAGCTGCTAGATATGTCAGCTGCCAGGCAGAGTGCTGTTCCACACAGCACACTTACTAACATCAGGTAAACAATCTTTTAACCAACCAAAGGGAAAAGAAAAAGTACCTCATATATAAAGGGTAATGGTTGACTACTTTTAAAAACTAATATTAGTGCTGGCTGGTAGCACTGGGGAGTGAGATGCTGGTCACTTCACCTGCATACGCCGCGACCTGCTCGGGAATGCAGGTAGGTCGCCGTTTAGGGGATGGGTCGGCATCCGGCGGACTGCTGTCCATCTCCGGGAGGGAGGGCAAGATTCAGTTGGTGCTCGTCTGACCCTGGCAGAGGCGGGGGCTGGCGTGGCGGCTGCTGCAAGCAAAGGCGCCAGGCGCTCAGCAGAAACTTGGCGGGGACGAGCGTGGGTGCGTGTCACCGACGTCATTGCAGACCGAGCACTGCAGGGAGAAAATCTAGGAGGAAAAAGACCCTGGTGGCTGGTCATGGCGGCTTGATGGCTGTCCCTCCAAAGGTAACACTCCAGCCCTGCCATGGGGGTGAGCTGTGGGAGGTGCAGAGAGTGAGGGCCTGATGGAGGAGGAGCACAGAGGATGGGGGCCGGACGTAGAACCGACCAGGGCCAGTGAGGGGAGAAAGAGATAAAAAAAAAAAAATATATCAGTTTTAGGCAGTACACTAGCTCTTTAATTGTTATCCCTAAATATAAGTCGTAATTAATATCTTTTTTTTTTCCTGTTTGCCCTGTCATAGTGCAAAGCATAAAATGGAAATCTTGCAATAACTGGTCTTGTTGATAGACCACAAGAAGTAATATGATGGTGCTGCGAATCAGAAGCAGCTACAGCCAGCGTGGCAATGGAGAAGAATTCATCAAGTTTTGAGACAAGTTATGATTACGTATATGCTTATTAGCACTACTGTCTTCTCCGTCTTACCATCAAGCCATATACTTTTCATGGTTGTTTTCAAACAGCTTTCTGTGACGTTGTGGTTGTCTTTGTTATATTGCTCTGTTTTTTGCCGTTTATACACTGTATGCAGGGGTCGCGTCATGGGTGTGCTCCGTTCTCAGAGCACAATTTGCATTTTGAGGAGCACGCTTTCAAAGCCTTTCCACTGTTATCTGTGCCCTACTGTATAGCAGGTGCCGGAGGAAGAAGGCTTTGGAAAACGCCCATGGCTCGCTTATTCCTTTGTTTGTTTTGGCACGGAGGCAAAATTGTTGTATTTAAGAAAGGGTTCAAAAATAAAAAGTGTCGTGGTGCTGCTTCCCTAGTACTTAGTGAAAAATGAAGAGGGTGGTGTCCATTTCAACAGTAGGAGTTTTAAAGTAATCTACCGGCTGTCTTTCCTGTCAATCTGACTAGTGTAGGGCTGACAACCTCCGTTGATTGGCTGTAGACTGTATTATTAATAGCGTGAGCGCAGCAAGCATGAGGGAGAGCAAGGAGACTGAAAAGAAGTTGTGAGTACTTTGAAAATTCCATCCAGCCAGCATTCGATCCAGTCAGTGTCCAGAAGAAACAAACGGTAGGCTTATTCATCATGTCCTGGCAAATGCAATACCACGTTGATGTGCCTCTGTAAAAATCTATATTTTTTAATCATAAAAGTTGTTGAAATCGTTATTTTGGTTTATGTGGCATCCCCGTATGGTTGAATATGCTCTCAGGGCAGGCGCTGACTGTGGGGCCAACCTGCTTACTTTAGTTTAGTGCTGCTGCTTCTTTACTTTATGTGAGGTTTAATGCAAGTTCTGAACATGTTGCATGAAAAACTGCTTGATATATTTTTAATCGGATATTCCAATGGACTGAGGAGGTTTGGGATGGGGGATCGCGGGTTGCTTGCATGTTCGCCTCACCATGCTGCATGTTCGCTGGGTTGCCTGTTCTCCCGTCCTACTCCTTGGTCACCTGTTCTGGTTAGCTTAAATAAATGCAGTTGTTGGTTTTATATGGTCACGTCCTAGTATGGTTGTTGAACTTGAATATGCTCTCGGGACGGGC
This sequence comes from Neoceratodus forsteri, assembly GCA_016271365.2. Lineage (NCBI taxonomy): Eukaryota > Metazoa > Chordata > Ceratodontiformes > Ceratodontidae > Neoceratodus > Neoceratodus forsteri. The sequence continues at coordinate 213,437,181 of JADMNL010000027.1, forward strand.
GCTTACTATGGGGCGAACTTGAGTTGATAACTTGAATTGTTATGCTGCTGCTCCATTTTTTTTTTTTTTATTTGACCCGGTCTGTGATGTTTGGTTTCCGAAATGGACCACCCAAAGGAATTCTAAAGTCTTCTTGCTGTATTGTTTGGAACTATGAAGAAATGGGGGGGTGGTCGCATGTCTGCCTGTTCTTCACTGCAGTCCTGAGTCGTCCTTGGTCACCTGTTTCAGTTCAGTTTAAAAAAATAAATAAATAAAAAATGCAATTATAGTTATTTTTAATCAAACATTTGCCTGCTTAAGCCTTATGCTGTCAGCTTGTGTAGTAGACAACTAGGGCGGCCCATCTGCCGTGTGGACAACGACTCCATCCCGACTGTGAAATGTGTTTGGTTTTTTGTTTTTGTATACAGAGTTGTCATGGACTGTAGCAATCCGTATCCTTGTGGTGTTCGTCATGGCAGGTGGGGGCAGAAGGGTCTACTAGTACTACACAAGTTGTCTAATAAATAAAAAGAGCAGCATCATAACCTATTCTTTCTGTATAAGAAGTCAAAAGCCCTCATGCCCACATCACAGACACAATGCCGGCCGCTGGCTGCTGTTGAATCAATACCCAATTAGATTTTATTTTTGGGTGAATGGTAGTTGGAACATGGTATGACTTGTGGGTGGGGCTCCAGCTGCATTGTCCATAGGACGTTCTTGCTGGTTGGGCATGCAATGTGTGTGTAATGGACGTGTCCTTTTTTTCCCATTGCCTCTTGCTACTCCCCGAAGCTGCTCACCACTTCGCCTTCATCTGCTTCATATCATGGGAGCCAATGTAGTGTTCTGTTCTGCTGCACTGTTTGAGTTTTATGTTTTTTGGTGGGAGATGTGGGGGCCAGGGACTGCATCCGTGGTGTTCTTTGGTAGCCATAGTTGTAGTCGGTTGTACTTCATTGGTTCCCAATGCAGTAAGAAGTGCATACAGTGTGAGTGTATGTAAGTAACTTAGTTTTCAGTGTTGAGGGTTGATTGATGTCATCATTACATCTAAAATATCCATACTGAGTGAGACAGACGTTGGTTGTGTGGTCCAGTGACTGGTCGGAGATGTTTTTATTGGCCCGGGGGTGGGAAGGGGGGACAAGACTCAGATTTGGGAGCTGGAAAGTAGTAGTTCTATGGATTTATGCTGTGTACATTCTGCCGTGGTGGATCAGGCCTTCAGTGCTCAAGCTGCATGCTGCTGCTGTTGGAACGATCCTGTTCCAACTTTCCTATGCACTTGTCTATGCTATGTGTGCTCAATACTACCCTAATGTTTGCTCACCATGTACTCTACCATCTTCTGTCTTACAGATGATCTCTGCTTTGCCTTGTTGTTTTGCTGACTCAATGTACTTAGTTACAAAATGTACTAGTTTACCTGCCATGCTGTGTTGTTGTATCTGTAATACCTGTCTGTACTCTCCCGGGTCGTTCCTGAAAATAGGCATACAACTTGTCTAGTGTACCTACCCGGTTAACAAATGCTAAATAAATAAATAATGCCTGCATCCCATCATAGTCTTCTTCTCTCCCCTCCTCCCCCAATTGCCCATGCATGAAAGAGAACTGGTGTCTGTAGTTGCTGCTGGATTAAAGGATTAAATTGTGTACCCACTATCTACAACAGAGAACTGATGCACTACTATGCCAGCCAGCATGCCATGCAGTGATGTAAAACCAGTGACAGCAGTATGCGCCTTTCTTGCTACTTGGCTTTAAGGCAAGCATGCATTTGGAAGGATGACTGAATGATAAGCAGTAGAGGATGTAGTTAAGTTTGGAAATAGTTTGTTATATTTTATTTACATATAGTTTTGAATGATTGTGAATGCTAGTCCTCAGCCACTGCAGGGGAGGGAGGAGGAAAGGAAGACATTTTCAGAGTAAATGTTGATATGTGGGATCTTATCTGACCAGGTAGGCACCTGGCAGCATCTCTACTTCTGAGGCTGAGCAGAGTATAAAGAATAGGAGCTGGCCTTCTGCTGTGTTGGTGTGGACTGGAGCAGATCCCACAGGCTATTTTGTAAACCAAGTGTTGGTGTTTTTTTTCTTCTTGGCATGTCATTGTCTTCTCAAGTTACCCAACAAATATATCATACAGGCTAGCTGGATACGCAAGATCAGACTACTTTGAAATGCCACGAAGAAACTCGTACTATCACTACAATAAATTCAGTAGTACATACCAGGCATAAAAGTACATACCAGGTACAACTGCGGAGAAGTATTTGTCCATATGACTTCATTAATATTGTAACATAATTTCTTTTGAAACAGTAATTTTTCTTGTCTGTAAACAGTTACATAAAACAGTTTGATACCTTTGGTATGCCTAAACATGGTAAAATACTTTTAATTCACTTACCTTAAAAGATAAACATTCAGTGGGTAGGGGCACAGATCTGCTAGGCAGGAGCACATATTTTGGGTCTTTATTTTGCCAGTCTGTGCTCCTAAATTTCAAAGTAGCACACTGTGACAAAACCTTAATGCCATCCCTGAAAGGGACCTCAGATTTCACGAACTCCAGCAGTAGTAAAGTAAGTAAAGTAGTAAATATTTTCTTATTCATATGAATAAGGGAGGCATTCAATTGAGCATAGCTCATTTACAGTATAGTCCCAGTATCAAAAAACAAACATCAGTTTCAAAGAACACAACATTCAGAACAATATTAAATTGCAGTATAAAAATATACAATATACAACAAGAAGCAATATATGTAAACAATCAGGATTAATAAATATCACATTGATTACAATTAAATTGATTACTAGCCCATCCCAGTACCATTTATTCACATCAGAAAAATAAATTATCTGATTCACTTCCCTTAAACACACAGGAATTTTATTCCACAGAGTCATCCATCTAAAAGGTACTGATGGGGGTGCACTAATGAGCAGCTAACTGAATGGACGCGTGTTCCCATGTTGCTCCCCCTTAACAGCCTAAATTAAAGTTTTAAAATAGGGAAAAGCGCCTAAGTCTGCGGATTTCAGCAAATTATATCGGAAGATAGGATGGACGATTATCTCACCCCAGGTCCCTCGAAAAGTCAAAGAAATGCCTCCAAAAGCACAAGAAAAGGAGGAGAGAGCAGCGGCCTGGTCTCATTGTCGGCGGCTGAGGTTGCCGCGCTGGGCAGAGAGGTTACGGGGCAGGTTATTGCAGCTTTGGAGCCGAGACTAATTAAGCTGGAGGGGAAATTGGATGTAAAGCTCCAGGAGATACAGGAGCAGCAAGTAGAACAAGTGGGGAGAATCACAGAGATGGAAGAGAGAATATCACAAGTGGAGGACAAACTGCTGGTGACCCCAGGGCAGGTAGAGGCACTCCAGAAAGACTTGGCTGAACTGAAGGAAGCATTTGATTACCAAGAGAACTATCATCGCCGCTTAAATCTGTGGCTAAGGGGCCTGCCGGAGGCATGGAGGGGGAGAGTGTGTTCGATTTTTGTGCAAGGGTGCTACTGGACTTACTGGGCCTCAAACCTGCGAAGGGAAAGTATAAGCTAGAGAGAGCTCACAGGGCCGTGATGCCCAAACCAACAAAGGATCAGCCACCAAGGCAAATAATTTTCCGGTTTCACCATTTCCAGGACAGGGAATTGGTGTTAAAGGCATTCCGTGAGAAAGGTACTGTGGAAATTGAGGGGCACTGTCTCTACATGTCCCAAGACTACTTGGCTCGCTTGCTCAAGAGGAGGAAGATGTTCAACGGTATAATGCAGCAGCTGAGATAAAGTAAGGTGGAGAATTTTTTAGTGTATCCCGCCATCCTAAAAATAAAACACGAGGGAGCCACGTACTCATTTTGGGAGATTGAGAAGGCTGAGGAATTCATTAAAGCCCTAAAGCAGAAACTGCGATGAACTCAGACAGAATGAAACTAGGCTTTACTTGACTGTTCATACAAAAGGAGGAGAGGCTGGGTTTTCGTTCTAGTTTTTTTTTCTCTCTTTCCCTGTTGGAGTTGTGTTATTTGAACTAGCTTTAAGAGTTGTGCTGGAGAGAGATGGACACTTGCATCCTGAGTGCTCATTTGGTGACAGTGCGATTTGCTGGACTTGTCAGCTAGCAGGGTCTCCATGCTGAAATTGAACTAGATCGGAAGATGGCTGCGAAATGGTAATGTGTGCGAGGGAAGAACTGCCATGAGAAGGAGTACTTGAGAGCAAGAAGAAGGAGGACCGAAGTAGAAGACGTGGCTATAAACATGTATGGGTAAAGGTAGGAGGCCGGGTGGGGAGCAGGGCTTAGCACATATATTTTTTGAACGCGGCCTGGTCTCCCTGCTGGCCTTAGCTGGTAGCCCTGGGAGTCTGCTTTGCAGAATCCATTTCTCAGGCTGCAAGGGGGGAAGCTGGTGTGGGGAGGAGGAGAAAGACTGGAGGGGGACTCATGTCGACTGGGAAGTGGGTTTGGAGCACTATACATGTTAACGAGAAGGGAATGCAGAGGGGGAGTGAGGATGTAAGGCAGCACAAATAAACCTGTAAGGGGACTGAATAAATAAAAAAGTAAATGTAAAAAGCTGCACCGAGTAAACTGCTGATGTATAACTATTAACCACAGCAGGAAGAGGGAAGGCAGCCGTGTGTTTGGATATGGTGGGGTGTGGCGGGCTGGGATGGTGGCTGTGGCAGTGTGGAGTGGAGGGGCACCATGCGCCTCATTGATGCAGCCAGGCTTTTTGCCTGGCGAGGAGTGGGATGGTTTCTCTTTGCCCAGTGCCATCGTGGTTGTCGGTCTGGAGTGCTGCGTACTTTCGTAGGCGCATGGTCTGACATACTAGATGTTCTAGCTGGGTGAGATTTTTTTCTCTTCCTGTTGGGGGGGAACAAATAAAAATATTAGATAGCGAAACAAGGGAGAATGGATGAAACTGGCTGTGGAGGGAGGGCATGGGAGCGTCTTTGTCAGTATAGGGGGATGAGGCTGACACTTAAGTCGGGGAGGCTATTAGTGTCTAAGGGACTGCCAGAAAGACAAGGGTGGATGGGAGAGGATAGAGATAAGCACCGGGGGGGAGGTTTAATGGCTGAGAAGGGGGATGTGGGGAGGAGAGCTGCTAGACATGGTAGACAAAAGGAGCAGAGTGTTGGGATGAGGTGCTGGAGTGAGACCTGGGACAGGAGAGAGAGGGTGGAAAATGAATGGAGGGATAAGGGGTGGTGGAGAGTAAATCAACTGGTTTCGGGGGGAGGGCTGGGAGAGGATGAGAGACAGAGGGAGGGGGATACAAAGTTTTATGTTGAAATTGCTGTTAGTGTTGTTTGTTCCGACATTGTTGTTTTTGTTGAACAAAAGTGCAACCAACAACACTATGTATGTGGAATACTCTCAGTTAAAAAGGTCATGATGAAAGGGAAAGGGTTCCTGAATCCCAATGGTGGCTAAGAACAGATTTAATGTTGTGAGCTGGAATGTTTGGGTGTAATAAATCCAGTAAAGAGGACTATGTTGTTAACGGCACTTAAAAGAGTGGGGACTCAAGTGGCACTGTTACAGGAAATGCACTTGACAGAGACAGAGCATGCTAAATTGGCTCACGGGTGGGTGGAAAAGTGTTATGCGGCATCTGCTTCAGTGCGCAAACGAGGTGTAGCCATCCTGCTGCATAAGACCCTCCCACTGGAGGTGAAGAGGATGGTTAAGGACAATAAGGAGGGCAGGTACATTTTTATATCTGGCCTACTTGAAGGCGAACAGATTACTTTGGAATAGCTGTATGCCCCAGCGGTCTATGACCAACAGTTCTATTGCTCTTTGCTGGATTTACTGGTCCGGGAACAGTTCCCAGGGTTAATAATGGGAGAGGATCTGAATTTGACCATGGATCCGAAAATGGACTATTCCGAAGGGAAGGGGAGGGAATCGGGCTGTATGCAGCAATGGCAAGAGGGTATGGCGGATCTAGATCTAGTGGACGCTTGGCGTACAGCAAATCCGGGAGTGAGAGAGTATACCTTCTACTCGAACCCCCATAAGACGTGGACACGGCTGGACTACATTTATGCTACTCAGGAATGGTACTCCCAGACATGGGAGATCTGTCACAGCCCTATACATGTGTCGGATCACGCGATGGTGGTGATGAAAATACAAGGCAGGGAAAAACAGGTATCTTCCCCCCCCTTGGAAATTCCCCATATATATGGCCCAGAATGAGGATTTTAAGAAGCATTTGGAGGAGAGTTGGGATCTTTTTATGGAAATGAATGATACAGAGGAGGTCTCTAGGGATATACTTTGGGATACGGTCAAGCCTTTTATGAGGGGAGCAATTATTGAATATATGTCTCGAATAAAGAGGAAAAGGCAGGAAAAGAGAAAAGACCTTGAAAGTAAACTGAAGGAGCTTGAGCTGAGGGTAGCTTGGGGGGAACAGGTAGAGGTTGTACCAGGGCTTGACAAATCCCATAGCCCGACGTCCTGGACAACTATTTTTTAACCCGGGACAAGCAGTCTGCTGTGCACTGCTTGTCCCATGGACTACCAAATCTTTATTTTTTTTTTATTTTTTTTTTTGATTTGTTTCATTTTTCCCAGCCACTGGGTGGCAGCAGCGCAGCGGCGACATTCTCAGCAGCACAACAAGCCCCCCCCTCAGAGGCTCAGTCACCTGATAGCCACAACTGTAGTCATGTGGCACTCTGGTCTGGAATGCGCGCCCCTGTTACAGGCGCTAGCGGGCACTCTCTCTCTATCTCAGGGGCGGGGAGCAGTGGAGCACTGGTGGAGCATGAAGACAGGTTGGGCGGGGACTACAGGCGGCAGAGCTTGCGGGTGACGTGACCGTACCTTGCTATTGGAGGAGACGCATCTTCAGGAGGAGCTGGGAGTGTCGGTAGCTGGCACGGGATGGAAAATGCGCCATTTCGCTACCAACACTTGCAGAGAGCAGAGGCATTTTTGCTGCTAGCTTGTGGTGGGTGGTTGCGTGGTGGGGAGTGGGGACAGAGAGAAACGACTGCCTGAGGGGCCACATACTAAATACTGCACTACAAAATATGAGAGGGCACTGAGGGCCTGAGGGGGTAGCGGATCAGTTGAGAGACTGGGCGGGGGGGGAAGACAAGCGTGGACTCTGTGAGGGAGACTCAGGGAGTGCTGATTAAGAAACTTTAACTTGGAGAGGAGAAGATAAATAAAAAATAAACGGGCAAGCAGGCAGCAGCACTGCAGTAGTGAATCAGAGGGCTGTATGTGTATGTGTTTGTGTCTGAGAATCAACTAAACTTACTCTGCTGATTGGGGGGTGCGACTAATAATTAGTACACTTAAGTACCTAAATCTAGCTAGTGTTTGTGTGTAGCTGGGGCTGTGTGACCTAATAACCTGCCCTCAGGCTGAGAGGTAGGGGAACTTGGGAACTTTTTTTGCTAGCTACAGAAAACCAACCCAACTGCCTGCTACTGCTGCTAATCTGGCATCTGCTACCTATACCCCTTAACCCCTACTCCTACTTACTTTGGTGAAGGTGTAACCTGCTGCCCTGAGAGCCAGGGTAGAGGAGGGACTTGGAGATTAACAAAAAATAAACTATAGGGCCGGCCCGGTGGCACCGAGGGTTGAAGCGCTGGATGCCACACTTCGCACCACGCCGGCGACCTGGGTTCGGGAACGTGACTCCGACGCCGGGGTTGGCAGGGGAAGGAAGGATTGAGCGCCCCGGACAGCCCTCCCTTCCTTCGGGTAGGTGAGGGTTACGATGCGGCGCTGCAGTGACACCCAGCGGAGGTTGGGTGTGTAAGGACAGCGAGCGATCTGACACGGGGAGAAGCCGCAGACGCCTGCATCGTGGCGGCGCGGACGCCATTGCACGTCCGGCCTCCGAGGGCTACACTAGCTACAATTAAAAAAATAAAACAGGACCTCCACTCTATGAAGCCCTCCCTGGGGGCTTCCTTCCTGTGTCGCCGAGCCCCCAACCAGTTACTAGGACCACGGACTGGAATATGGGGTGCCAGCTCCTCGGCCCCATCCTCTGGAAGGTAAGCCAGGGGTGACCGGGGGATACGGTCGGCATAGGAGGAAGACCTTGGGGTCCGTGACCAGGGCGGATACCTGGTGGCAGGATCCAATAAAAAATAAAAAAAAAAAGAAAAGAAACTATAGGAACACAAAAAAATAAACCCAGTGTAGTTACCTACCTATATTATTATTACTTTGGTGAAGGTGTGCGAGACACTATGTGGCTGTGAGACCTAATACCCTGCGCTGGTGCGCCCCAGGAGATAGAGGAACTTGGGGATTGGGGAACAACTGCACCTGCTTACATACTGAAGGGGAAAAAATTTTTTGTGATACACAGAAAACCTAAATAAACCACCTACCTAGTCCTATATATATTACTATTACTTTGGTGAAGGTGTGCAAGACACTGTGGCTGTGAGACCTAATACCCTGCGCCCCCCCCCCCCAGGCTGAGAGGTAGAGGAACTTGGGGAACTGCTCTCTTGGACTTATTAGATATAAACTATACTGAAGGGAAAACATTTTTTGTGATACACAGAAAATCTAAATAAACCTAGCCTTAGCCTAGCTACCTATATATTACCTACTTTGCTGAAGGACGGTGTGAGAGACATTGTGTGGCTGTGTGTGTGAGACCTAACCAACCTGAGTGCTGCTGCCCTGGGAGGGTAGAGCCTTGAGGGACTTCAACAACTAACTGTGGACTTTTGGTCCATTTTATGCTACACAGAAAAAACAAATAAACCACCTAGTGTTTACCTGTCCTGCACAGTATATATTACTGTTACTTTGGTGAAGGTGTGCGAGACACTGTGGCTGTGAGACCTAATACCCTGCGCCCCCCCCCCCAGGCTGAGAGGTAGAGGAACTTGGGGAACGCACCCACCTGCGGACTTATTAGATATAAACTATACTGAAGGGGAAAACATTTTTTGTGATACACAGAAAACCTAAATAAACCTAGCCTTAGCCTAGCTACCTATATATGACCTACTTTGCTGAAGGACAGTGAGAGACATTGTGTGCTGTGTGTGTGAGACCTAACCAACCTGAGTGCTGCTGCCCTGGGAGGGTAGAGCCTCGAGGGACTTCAACAACTAACTGCGGACTTTTGGTCCATTTTGTGCTACACAGAAAAAACAAACAAACCACCAAGTGTAGCTACTTGCATATTACTGACTTTGGCGAAGGTGTGTGAGACAAATAAAACCTGCTGCACTAGAGGGTAGAGGAAGGAACTTGGGGAACAACTGCAGACTTCATAGAAATAAGCAATTAATACAAACTAAGGGGAAAAACATTTGTTGGTAAACAAAAATAAACTCTTCTTTGGTGGAGGTGTGCGTAAGTGGCTGTGAGAGACCTAACCTGCCTTGAAGGACCGTATAGGAACTTGGGGTGAACAACTGCGGAAGAGTAGTACTTGGTGACCACCACCACCACCTCTACCTCCCTCTCACTCCTACTCCCACCTACTCTGTTGTCCTGCCCACAGGCCCTTCTGTACTAGTGTTCTAAGCATAAGCACTAACCTCTAAGCACAACAGCTTCAGGTAAAATATTACACAACAAAATCATGCAGAAATTTCCTTTAAAATGGAAGAGACCATATCTAACATATTTGGAAATAAAGATCACCCCCATCCCCCTTCCCTATTAAAATTAAACTACGATCCTCTTTTTTTTAAATATACAGGCGGAATTACATAGATGGACTCAATTACTAGTATCAATATTACTGAGAGTTCAGGCTATTCAAATGAATGTCCTTCCTAGAATCTTATATATTATGCAGAACATTCCTCTGCCTCCCCACTCTAAAGAATTAAATAAATGGTCTAAGGCCATAAGTCAATTTTTTTGGAGAAACACCAGACCACGGATTGCCCTCTATCAACTCCAACTACCAAAAGAGCGAGGGGGCCAGGCACTCCCTAACCTACACAAATACTTACTAGCAAAGTACAGTTATGTAAGAACTTACTGTAACAGTAGATCTTTGAGAGGAGCTCTTGCAGAAGGTAATACCATTAGGACTGAAGCCAGCAGGCGTCAGGACCCCACAGAAAACTTGTAGCTAGCAGTACAAGGCGGGGACTGCCACCAACGTTGGCTCCGCCCGACGTCAGACGTGGTATAAAGGGAGCGGTCCCCTGGCACCACCCTAGTTCTTCCACCGGAGACCCGGCTATAGGGAAAAAAAAAAGGAGAACCGGGCAGGAAATCCCCACTCTGGATGGAACTCATGACCCCTGGTAAAAAGGATACCGGGGGATGGAGGGTGGGAAAGCTACCTGCTGCAAGAGCTCCTCTCGAAGATCTATTGTTACTGTAAGTTCTTACGTAACTGTACTATCTGTCTTCAAGGGTGGCGCTCTTGCAGCAGGTAATACTATTAGGACTGCGTCCCAAGCAGTAGAAAGGATAGGCCCACATCTGAAAGGGCGCTAGGCAGGTAACCCGAAGCTTAGGTAGAACAACAACTCTTCAAGAGAGGAGGTCCTGAAGGACTGCCAGTCCAAAACCTGCTCTCCTTCTGGAAGCTATATCCAGACCATAGTGTCTGACAAACGTATGGACTGAAGTCCATGTTGCGGCGGCACATATATCCGCTGAGGAAACATTCTTGAGCGCCGCGAAGGAAGAAGCCACTGCTCTGGTGGAGTGGCCCTAACAGCATCCGGGCAGGCCCTCCCGTGGTGTTGATAACAAAAAGATATGCAATCCACCAGCCAACGGGCTAGTGACTGCTTGGACACAGGAGCCCCTAACATGCGCTTAGCATAGAAGATGAACAACTGGTCCGTCGACCTAGAGGAGCGAGTCCTGTGAAGGTAGAACCTAAGAATGTGGTGAACATCCAAGGTGTGCAACAGTGCTTCACCTTGGTTAGAAGCTTGGGGGTAATACACTGGAAGGTTGATGTCCTGATTGAGGGTAAGGGCGGACACCACCGTCGGCATGAACTTGGGACTGGTTCGCAAGTTCACTCTATCCTTGTGAAAAACAATGTAAGGTTCTTTGCACAACAGAGCCTGGAGCTCGGAAACCCTTCAAGCGAAGGTTGTACCCGCCAGCAGTAAGGCCTTCCAGGAAAGGAAGCGATCTCGCACGGGCCGCGGGCTCGAAGGGGAGAGAGAGAGGAGTGCCTAAAATGAGAAGGAAATCCCAAGGGGGAACGACGTCCCTCCTTGGGGGCCTGATGTGCAAGAAGGTCTTGCAGGCATCCAACTGTGCTAGAGACTTATCTCCTATAGCAGCATGATATGCGGAGACCGCACACATGTGAACCTTGATAGACGAGTAACTCAGGCCTAAATCTAGGAGGTGACAGAGATACTCTAGCATGTGCCTGACTGGACAACCCAAAGGATCTAGGGCTCATGCCGAAGCCCATAGGAAGAAGTGCATCCATTTGAGAGCGCAGGTAGCCCTAGTGGAAGGCTTCCTTGCTGCTACCAAAATCTCTGCCACCCTGCTTGATACTCTTAGCCTCTCTTCCACTAGGACTGCAGGAGCCATGCATGCAGGTGAAGAGAGAGAAGAGCCGGATGAACAAGAGTTCCCCGATCTTGAGAGAGCAAGTGGGTGGAGAGAGGCAACTGCACTGGAGGTTCCTGAGACAGTTGCTGGAACAGCAGGTACCAGATCTGCCAAAGCCACAGAGGAGCCACCAGAATCATTCTGGCTCCCTCCGACTGCAATTTGAGCAGTACTCTCTGCACGAGGGGAAAGGGAGGGAAGGCGTACAGAAACTTCCCCGTCCAAGAGAGGGACAATGCGTCTCGCCAGAAAACACCAGGCCCTGGAGCGAGTGAGCAAAAATTGCGTAGTATGGAGTTGAATGGGGATGCAAAGAGGTCCAACTCTTGAAGGCCCTAGTGGTCGAACAGGTCATCTGCGACCTCCTGGAGCAGTTCCCAATCATGGTTGAGACAAACAGAGTGACTGAGACCATACCTCTCAACTGTCCCTGGTTTTCAGGGATGTCCCTGATTTTGCCTCCAAATTTTACTCTGTTCCTCCTACACATTGTGTTTCCATGACCAAACAGTGGGGGTTGTAAGCACAAACTAATGTCAAACATTAATGTTACAGAGTTGTTCTTCCTTAGAAAATGCATTTTACACAAAGCCTCTTATTCTACCAGCTTTCAGAATGGATATCCTTAATTTTAAAGATGTGTCCCTGATTTTGGTCCCTTGTCCCTGATTGTTTTAAGCCTTGTCCCTGATTTATGAGGCAGGAGGTCGAGAGGTATGACTGAGACTGTAGGTGAGAATGTTCCGGAACCCCTGGGAGGTGAACCGCCATGAGGTCCACATCGTGTTCTACTGCCCAGTCCCACACTCTCATGGCCTCCCTGCAAAGGGGGTAAGAATGCGTCCCCCTTGCTTGTTGATATAAAAAAACACTGGTGTGTTGTCCGATTGCACCAGAAGAGAACCCCAGGAAACCTGACTCTTGAATACTGACAGAGCATTCAGAACCACTCTCATTTCCAGGACACTGATGTGCAGAGAGCATTCCATGTCAGACCAAGTCCCTTGGGCCCTGTGAATCCCTAGATGTGCCCCCCACCCTGACAGGGAGGCATCCGATGTCAGGGTTTGGGATGGAGGTGGTCTGGGGAAAGGGACTCCCCCTTCCAGGTTGTCCCGGCGAAGCCACCATTCGAGAGAATGGTGGGCCACTTTTGAAAGCCGGATCCGAAGATCCAGGTCATCCACAGCTTGGTCCCACTGCGCTTTGAGGTGCCATTGCAACATCCTCATATGAAGCCTAGCTACTGGGACAGTGGCGATGGCCACCGCCATATGCTCCAACAGCTGCAGTACTGCTCGGGCGGGAGAAGAGGGCCTTCCCTGAAAGGCTCTCACCAGGTCCTGGAGGCGGTCTATCCTGTCCGAGGGCAGGAAGGCACGCCCTTTCCCTGTGTCCAGGATAGCTCCTATGAACTGCAGCCATTGAGACGGCCTTGGCTGAGACTTCAGCCAGTTCACCATGATCCCCAGGGAAGAGAAAAGAGCATGCATTTGACTGGAAGTGCTCTCCTCTGAGTTCAGGGTCCTCCCTTTCGGCCTTTCAGCGGCTTCCAGGGTCTTTATGAAGTGCTTGGCAGTGGTAGCTGCGGCCCTCCGCAGGAGAGGCCTCTTTGTCTACCCCTACCTGGGCGATTGGCTCCTCTCTGCCCAGTCGGAGGGGCAGCTAGCAATTGGCCTCAGTTAAACGCAGGGTTGCAGGAAGTAGGCTGTTGGTTAACTAGAACCTGCAGCTTATCCAATAGGTAGGGAAATGGGCAGACTGGGTGGGCCAAGTGGTCCTTATCTGCCGTCAAAGTCTATGTTTCTATATTTCTATGGAAGCGCAAGAACCTCCTGTGCTGTTTCCGGATTTTGATATGCATGTAACCATCCTGCATGTCAAAAGAGCACAGCCAGTCCCAACTATGTTCATGAAAATCTTGTACCAAAGGAATGGAAATGTTAAGAGTGTGATATAAAGTAAGGAAAAAAATAATATTTGAAATGCTGTTTTAATGCTTTGTATATGTAGAGATACGTATAATAAAATTGCGGTCCGCAGCTGCTGGGAATTTTTGTTGTTGTTGTCCAACCCAATTTTCCTGCTGTTTTATTGGTCCTAAACTGTGACATGGAAAGTCTGTAGGTTTTAGCTGTATGTTTTTTTCTGTTAATTCTGCCATTTTTCTGTTTAAATAAAACATACTTTCAACAATCCAGATGATGTCCTGTAGTTCTTTTACCCTACCTATGTTATTTTACCCATCAGTTATATAGTTTGAAGCACCTCCAAAATGTGTTCTGAATGTACTAGGTGGTGTCCTCAGCTAGTACATTCAGAACACGGCCAATTAATTACTTTTTGACATGCACATCCCTTTTTTTAATGCTCCTGTGTGTTACCAGTGCTGCCCTTGCTATATTGCCAGGTAGTACATTTTGTCTGCTCTTTATCATTTGAGTCAGGTCATCTTTTTCAACCCTTCCAACCAATGGTGTCCATGCTCCTACTAGGTACATTCAGAATGCCCCCTTCCCCCCAATTGGTTGCCTGATTGTTTTGGGATTCCATTTTTCCTGTGACATAGGTGGCCAGTGGAAGGTGTAAAATCTGCTGCACATAAGTGCATGCCCCCTTTCTTGCTGTTTTTTGTACAGCAGAAAGTGTTGGTGTCCACCTGGAGCAGCCGTTGTGCATTCAGAACAAGGAAGAGCCCTAGTCATCCAAAGTGCACTCAGAGCACCAAAAGGTAGGATTCTGACCAGGTCTGCTAGTTTTAGGGACGGGGATCATTGTGCAACTTATTTTGACTCCATCAGTGTGATTTATGTACTGTTTGCTGCCTGCTGATGTTTGCTTCTGCGGCTGGAGGGTGATTTAGTACTTATGCTCGGCCTTCCTGCTACCAAAATGCTTGTTTAAATCCATGGCTTGTTGCATACCATTTTTAAAATCACCCACTGTGTGGTCTCCATATGGCTGGATGCTGAGCAGACCATGCTAGCTGTGGTTGTTGGAGGGGGGAGCAAAATATTGTTTGGGCTGGTCCAAAAATGTTCTTTCTGTTGCATTTCACATTGCCAATGGGTAATAATAGTCTCCATGATGTTTTGTAATGTCCATTGTATTTTTTTTTAAATCCATGCTTTGCTGTGCTGATGCTTAACAAAGATAAAAATAGACTTTGATGGCAGGTAAGGATCGCCTGGCCCACCCAGTCTGCCCGTTTCCCTACCTATTAGATAAGCTGCAGATCCTAGTTAACCAACAGCCTACTTCCTCCTGCCCCTCACCAGAATTGCTTTATGTCTGTCCCATGCATTCTTGAATTCCTCCACTGTTATTGACCCCACAACCTCCTCAGGAAGGCCATTCCATGCATCCACCACCCTCTCTGTGAAAAAATACTTTCTCACATTGCCCCTAAGCCTCCCCCATCTTCAAATTGTGCACCCTTGTTCTTGCACATCTGTTTTTCTGAAATATACTACCCTCTTGGACATTGTTGATTTCCTTGAGGTACTTAAAGGTCTCTATTGTGTCCCCCCTCTCCCTCCTTCCTCCAGGGTATACATATTAAGCTCCTTTAGTCTCTCCTCATATAGCTTATGGTGCAGACCCTGTACCACTTTAGTTGCCCTCCTCTGGACTGCCTCCATCCTGTTTATGTCCTTGCGGAGATGGGGTCTCCAGAACTGTACACAGTACTCCAGATAGGGTCTCACCAACTGTCTGTACAAAGGGATAACAACCTCCTGTTTTCTACTGGTGATGCCTCTCTCTATGCATCCCAGAATCCCCCCAGCTTAATCATGTCTGACAGAATTTTGTGTAACCACCCACCGCATGGTATCCACATGGCTGGGTGCTGTGCAGGCCATTGTTTGCTGCTCAACCTTATGTCATTTTGACACCTTGCAGTCTGTGGTCATTTGGGGGGTGAGGGAGTACAAAGTATTGTCTGACTGCTACTAAATGTTTTTCTGCGAAATGGTTTGCCTGTTGTGTCTATTTCTGTGGTACTTGGAACTTATATCCATCTGCTTTTGTGTAACCACCCACCGCATGGTCTCCACATGGCTGGATGCTGTGCAGGCCATTGTTTGCTGCTCAACCTTCAGCCATTTTGAGACCTTGTGGTCTGTGGTCATTTGGGGGATGGGGAAGTGCAAAGTATTGCCTGTCTGCTACTAAATGTTTTTCTGTGAAACGGTTTGCCTGCTGTGTCTATTTCTGTGGTAATGGGCCCTGATGTCCATCTGATTTTGTGTAACCACCTACCATATGGCTGGGTGCTGAGCAGGTCACTGTTTGCTTCTCGACCCTTAGCCATGTTCAGGCCATGTAGTTGTGGGAATGGGGGGGGGGTGCCCAGGTACTTTGGGGCTCAGAGTGAGGATATGCATTGTTTTTAAAATGTTTCTCAAAGTTTTGCTGAAATGTGCTTCCTAATGAGCCCTGCATGGTCTTAACATGGCTGCATGCTGAATACAGTCTTTTGTTAGGCACTCAGCGTGCAGCCATTTTAAAGGAAGTTTTCGATATAAGGCATTGGGCTTCATAGCCCAATAATACCTTATATCATCCTGAACTCACCCCTGCAAAAAGTTTAATTTTAAAGTCAGTAATTTTAGCATGGGAAGGGATTGTAACTGGCACTGAACCCTCAGCCAGCCGTTCCCTTCCAGCTTCCTGGTGCCCCTGCTATACCCCAGCTCCACCCCTGCACTCTTTGAAACTGTGATGTGTGGCCACAGAGAGTGCGAGGGCCAGCCCCATAAAAGTCTATGGGGGCTATTCCTAAAGCCGGCTTATAGTCATTTTTAACAGTCCTTGAGGAAAATTAAAGCAGTGCGCTAACTAGTAGGGACCTACTAGTTAAGTGACGGCTTTCATTTTCCCAGGACTGTTAAAACTACTAAAAATGACTTAAACAGCCCCTATAGACACAGTTCATGTGGAGCTCGCACACATTCTCCTGGCCACAGAGTCACAGTTTCAGAGGGCATGGGGCAGAGCTGGGGCAGGCGGGGCACCAGGGAAACTGGAAGGATCGACTGGCCGAGTGTTTGGCCTGGTGTTACATCCTCCCTATGCTAAAACTAAGAACCTTTAAATTTTGCAGGGTGAGCTCTGATGTTGTTGTAAGGTATTGGGCTATGAAGCCCAATACCTTATAGCAACTAGTCAGAAATTCACTTTAAGACCATGTGTGATGGTGGTGGGATACAAATGATAGCTACACTGGATTAGCTACTGTTGCAGTGCACCATTCTCCTTATATTCATCACACTGTGTTGTGTGCAACAGAAGGGTAATCTTCTTCCACCAGCTGTGATGTAATTGTCCTCTTTCTGCATTCTGTTGTTTCATGCGCTGTGAAGTAACTGATGGGAGAGCTCTGTTTCTTTCTTGTTCCCACTGTGAAGTAATTGCCCACTTTCTGTTCTGCTATTTCATCTGCTGTGAAGCAACTGATGGGCAATCTCTTTGTTTCTTCCTTTCCCCCATTATGAAGTAATCGTCCACTTTTTATTCTACCATTTCATCTGCTATGAAGCAACTGATGGGCGATCTCTCTGTTTCTTCCTTTCCTCTGCTATGAGGTAATTATCTACATTCTGTTCTGTTGCTTTATCTGCTGTGAAGTAAGCCATGGGCAATCTCTTTGTTTCTTCATTTCCTCCACTATGAAACAAATACACACAGCCACAACAGTAGCAGTGCAGGTAAATTTCAGTGATCCAGCTCCAGTCGGGGACACCCGATCAGACATTGTCAACCGAAAGGCAATTCAAAGGACTCAAGCAGGACTGCCTAAGTCACCTGCATGGTTTGCATCAACAGTAAAGTGATAAGTGATAATATCAAGTGCACCTGTAAAGCAGGCAGCAGTGTCAAGAAGAGGACTAAACAAGAAATGATGTCACAATTTGGAGGCAAACATTATGGATGTCATGAAGGAAAATGTGAAGAATAGACAACAGGAACAGGAGTGGGTCAGAGCAGTTTTGGTGCTGAAAAAATACAAGATGCGATGTACCTAAGCACAACCTTTGGAATTAGCTGGACAACACTCCTGAATGCATCTCATAGTGAACAGAAGCATGTAAAAAGCATACACAATTCTGTACTGCCTCAGGAAATTACAAAGTAAAAAGCTTTTTTGAACAGTCAGCAACCCCCACCCCCCGCCGCCATACAGGAAAGCATTCTTAAAAAAAAGTCAATGTTGAAATTGTTCCTATCAAAACTCCTGCATTTACTACATGCAAAATTTCAGAAGCAACACCCAGAGTATCATATCAATGCCATGAAGTTCAACAGTTTGTGCCCCAAGCATATAAAACTTGCCAGACAACAGAAACTGGACAAGTGCCTATGCGATACTGTGAAAATGCCACATTAAAACTGTGATCATTAAACCACATGGCAGATTTTCACAAACTGCCGGAGTGCAAAGTCACCAATATTTACAAAACTGTGGAGCTGACAACGTGTGCAAATGAAGGCTCCATGTTTTTCAGAAAAGACTGGAGAAGGTATGTGGGGCTTGTGCAGTGAAGGAAATTGAAAAACGTGCAGAAGCTCTACTGAATCAACACAGGTTAGAAATATTGAGATGGTACCAGTGGGAAACCATCACAGTGAAGAAAATAAATGATGGTATTAACACAAAAACATCCCACGAAGTGTTGGTCAGCAAGAAGACCACTTTACAACAACTTGTTAGAAGGCCTACAGTTTCTCGGTCACCATCTACATGTGGCATTGTGGCAAATAATGCAATTCGCATTACTCAAGACAGTTCTACCACAAGGCAGGGACATCATGGTGCTGGACTTTGCCGCAAACTATGCCTGCAAGTACCAGGATGAGATCCAGTCCTGCCACTGGCATCATGAGCAGGTTACAGTGCACCTGATAGTTACATATTACATGTGCTTACATTGTAATGACCTTGTCATGGAATACCTGGTATTCATCTCAAATGACCTCACACATGACCACCATGCTGTTTGACATTTTGTTAAGATGGCCAGTGAATACATCATGAACCCTCGCCACATAAACATTAGGAAGGTGGTACATTTCACAGATGGCTGTGCCAGTCAATACAAATCAAAATGGTCCTATGAAATTTCAAAGGCTTCATCAGAGTGTGGATTCCCTGTTGAATATGCCAATTTTTGGATCACATCATGGTAAGCACCCCTCTGATGGGGAGAGTGGTGTTTTGAAATGGTCAGCAACCAGGGCCGTGAAATCACAAATAACTATCATTTCAACAGCAGAAGAGATGTTCATGTAATGCCGTGATAATCTGACCAGAGAGCCTCCAAGTTATGGGTGTGGGCATTCCAAGAGGAAATGTTTCTGGGTGCCTGACAAATCAATAAGAAGGCCAAAATGACCAGATGTTATAGCTTTTCCCGGGAAAAGACATGTTCAGAGCGTAAGATCTGTGGAATGTGGTGTGGTTGCCACCAGAGCACTGTTGCATGTGTGCCCCAAGTGCCAAAATGATGATGGCCCATGTGTGAACATGGAGCATGTGGATCAATGGACTTCAAAGAGGCTCCGATTGAAACACTGCAGCACCAGTACTTCTCAGACAGCTCAAATGCTTGAACTCAGGAATGACACTATCCAGCAATGCCAGTGACAGACTCCTCTACAACTCAGTGCCAAAGAAAGAGTGCCCATGAGCACAGCACTGCAGATACAGACGCTCCTGCTGTTTCCAGCACTTCAGTGACTGACCCCTCCTTTGCTCCTGCCACTCTACTGACCGACCCCCTCTGCTGTAACTAGCACTTCATCAACCGATCTGATTGCTGCTTCAGGCACTGAAGCAATGGAGAAGTCTTCTACTCACGAAACTTCAGCAATGGCCTTCTCCACTGCTTCTGTCCCTAGTGTGCTTGCTGACTGTCCACCAGCTATAAAAAATTAAACCCAGACAAGATACAGCTGGAAAAATTCTATGCAGTCTACTATTCCAGTTTTTTTATCAGTCAAGTGCTTGCATTTAATGAACTACAACGTACTTTCACTGTCAAATTCCACGACCAGCATGCAAATCGATATCTCACACAGCCACAACAGCAGGACACTGATATGGTGAGACAGCAGAGACTTTTCCATGGACCTGTACATCTGTCATGAAATGGAAGCTTTACAGCTGCACAGGATGAACTGCAAACTATCGCCACAAAATATGAAAAGCTCAAGAGTTGCCGGAATTGACAGCATTTAAAGTGTTGGACAATACGATCATTTGCTATGCACAATCTTTTCTATGATGTTTTTATTTTTACATCTTATTGATGTTTGTTTTCTTATTTCAGTGCACTCAGTACACAAATATGTAATTCTTGACAACACAGATCACAACTAGTAAACTTTTATGAACCTACATTGTTCTTTGCTGGTCTTTGCCACATTGACAATGCACATTTGGTGTCTGCTATACATTCAGAACAAAAGGTTGGTGTCCGCTATACATTCAGAATGCAAGGTTGGTGTCTGCTGGTACATTCAGAACACAAGGTTGGTGTCCACTAGTGCATTCAGAACACAAGGTTGGTGTCCACTAGTGCATTCAGAACACAAGGTTGGTGTCCACTGGTGCATTCAGAACACTGAAGCTTATTTTTCTTAGTAATTTAAAAGTCAGTTATCTTGCAACACAGTGCATTTTTCACTATAGGGTCATGGCATGTTAAAATACTAGAAAAAAATTATCGACTCTGCATTTGAAAAATAACCCCTCGTGTCACAGTTTGGTACAACATTTTCATTAACATACCCTCCCCTGATTGGAGCACAGGAAAGAGGCCTGCCAATGTTAGCATGCGGAACCTCTGGTACTTGACCGAGAGGTTAAACATGGTGAGGTCCAAGATAGGACGAAGGTCTCCCGTCTTTTTTGGGACCAGGAAAAGACGGGAGTAGAAGCCCTTGCCTATCTGGGCCGGTGGAACCCTTTGAATAGCTCTCTTTTCCAGGAGCAGAGAGACCTCTGCCTGAAGGAGGCTGAGGTGGTCCGGTGGACAGTGGGACATACGGGGTGGTGAGTTGTTCGGAGGTATAGAGATGAACTCTATGGCATACCCTAATCGAATGGTTTCCAGCACCCACCGATCTGAGGTGATGCTGGACCACTGATGCGGGTATAGCGCAACTAGCCCTCCTACCTGCTCGTTCCACCTGTCCCCGATGGGAGGAGGGCTGGGGGGGATCAGAAAGGAGGGACAGGCGGGTCCAGGGGCCTTGGATTGCTTTGGGCCCTGGGAACCTTGGAAGGGGGGGCTGACCCAGTCTACGAAACCCCTTCCCTTGGGGCTGCTTGCCGGACTGGCCTTGGCGTTGGTGAAAAGGATGCCGGTGGTTACCCTGCGGCTGGGACTTGGTACATACGATGTACATCTGCTACTGCCTTGCTTGATTCTTGAAGGCCCTTGGCCATCTGCTCCACCTCTGAACCGAAAAGCACTGGATCCTGAAACGGGGAGTCCAGGATAGAGTCCTGAAGGTCTTGCTGGAAGCCTGTCAGTCTGAGCCAGGACTGTCTCCTCATACAAATGACTGATGCTGCGGCCCTAGAAGCCATGTCCATCGCATCATAGGAGCATCTGAGTGCATGCTTGTCAATGTCTAGACTGGACTGGGCACAAGCCAGAATCTCCTGCTTGGAGTCTGAGTCTTGGGGGGGGGGTCTCTGCCAACTCCATGGTTTTCCTCCACAAGGACTGCTGGTAGGAGATCATGTGGGCCATGAAGTTAAGGATCTAATAGATCCAGTAGCAGAGGAGAAGACTTTCCTACCCCAGCCGTCCAATTTTTTTGAGACGGGGTCGGGAGATTGCGAGCTGAGGTGCTTGGGCAGGGTCTCTCTCCCGTGGGCAGCCATGAGGACCAGGGAATTCGCCTTGGGTTGCTCCATCAGGAATGGCTCTGACCTGGGAGGCTTATACAACCTATCTGCCTTCCTCGGAACTGCAGGGACAGAGGAAGAAGTCCTTCAGGTAAGGCGAGTGACGTCCTGGAAGGGCTCAATAAATGAAGAGATGACGAGAGGCTTAGGCTCCTTCTCCCCTAGGAACTTAGCTAACAGCTGGTGCTCCGGGTCAACAGCCTCCGTATCCCACTGGTAAATAGTCTGGATATGCCTCGTTATATCGAGGAATGAAGGGTCGTCCAGGGGGAGGGGAAGCGTGGCGAGTCCCTGGGCTCTGGGATGGTAGCAGAAAACCATCTCCTGAGTAATCCGAGTCCAAACCTGCATCATCAGCAGAAGAGGACAATCGGAGACATGACAGAGACAGGGAAGGAGACCTCTTTCTGTGCTTCTTCTTAGGAGGTAAAGGAGGGTGATCTCCCGACTGATCTTTGTCGAGTGTGGGAAGAGGACCCATGGGTGGTGGTGTGGGGATCTTGTCTGGCGGCCTGTAGAGGAGATCCTCTTTGTCCGTATTCCACCAAGATGTGAATAAATTCTCAATATCCGCCGCCGTGATCACAGCCGGGGCTGCGCCGGGTTAGATGGCCCGAGCGCCTGACCGTCAGGGGCGGGCGTCTGGGGATTGGGTGTCCCATCCGGAGTGCCTAACGTCGGGTCCGGAAGACTGGCATCTGAAGACCGGCATCTAGTACCTGATGGCCGATGGCTGGCATCCGGCCGGCGACCGGCGTCTGGGGGGACGTCAGCTGGCGTCTGTCCATTTGGGGGAGGCATAGACGGCTGATTGTCGTCCGGCGACCGTCCCATATCTGAAGTCAGGGAATGAGTCGTCGGGGTAGGCAACCGGCTGGTAGGTCTGGCGTCAGAAGTAGGACGTACCTTCGCCAGTGGTGGGGGAGTCCGAGCCTGGGCGTCCCCATGCCTACTAGAACTTTCCTCTGAGCATTTTCTCTTTTCGGAGGAACTAGGCCTGTCCAGGGCCCTGGGTAGGCCTTCCTGGGCCGACCCTGTAGATTTGTGAGGTTGGTAAGCCAGGGAGGAGGATCGGTGTCCCTTCGAGGCCGACTCCTTTTGGGCACCCTGAGAAAAGGTGTGAGTGGCCTTGGAAAAGCGGGAAGACTCAGAAACAGCAGGAACCGAGCCTGACCTCAGCGAGGAAGATGACTATGGTGCTGGTTTGGCGGGTGAACGATGGCAGGATTCGGATCTGGCCCTATCCTTCTGCTTGTGATGCTTTTCACCCGAGGGCTTAGCTCTGGAGGGGGGGGACTCTCTGGCAGGAGAGGAGGAGCTGGCTCCGGAACCTCTCTGCATCGCTACAAGCTGCTTCTCTAACAAGAAGGTTTTTAGGGCGTGAGCTCTCCTGGTGCACATCTTTTGACTGAAGCGTTGGCAGTGCCTGCAGCAATCCGGCTGGTGGTCTGGGCCTAGACAGATGAGGCAGGCCGTGTGGCCATCTTTGGCTGGGATCTGCTTCCTGCAGGCACACTTAGACTTACGTCGTGGCGGAGAGGGCGATGACATAAACGAGACATTAGATTAGTTTAAGTGAAAAGATAAATGAAAACGACTTATCTTGGCATTCGATGCTGTCAACTGCAAGCGAGGTGTTCGTGGAGCCGAACTACGCGGGTCGACAGCAGAACAAGAACTGGGGTGGCGCCAGGGGACCACCCCCTTTATACCACGTCTGACGTCGGGCTGAGCCAACATTGGGGGCGGTCCCCTGCCTCGTACTGCTAGCTACAAGTTTTTTGTGGGGTCCTGATGCCTGCCGGCTTCAGTCCTAATGGTATTACCTGCTGCAAGAGCTCCACCCTCGAAGACAGATCAGTACTATCTCATATTTCCAAACGGACACTCCTTGTTCATCAAACCCCCGATATGGACAACTTTAGAAAGACACCTGTCAGACATACCCTTGGGCTACGACCAGGTCTTCCAGCCCAACCTTCCTCAAGGAGGAGAGCAGATCCCTGTATTCATAAAAACCATCATCCAACACTGGAGGAAGGTACTTAATACCAGGGAACTTCGCTCAGTGGTTCAGTGGATGGGTATCCCGGCAAGAGATGACAGGTTTCCCCGAGGTAGATTAGATCCCACATTCCGAATCTGGCAAGAGAAGGGACTCACCCATACCTACCAGTTCTTCCAAAATGGCACTATTAAAACATTCCTTCAGTTACAGGATGAGTACTTATTACCCCAACAGGATTTCTTCTGATATCTATAAATCAGGCATTATTTCACAAACGACTTGGCAATAAATGCATCAGACCTCCAAACTCACCAGCCCGGTGGCGCTGAGGGTTGAGGCGCTGGACGCCACCTCCTGCAGCTGGCGACCAGGTTCGCGAATGAGCACGGGTGCCGGGGGTCAAGCCGTGGGCGGAGAAGGGATACAGTGCCCGACGGCAGCTGTCCTTCCGGGGTGGGGTGATCACGCTCCCACTGCAATGCTACCACCTAAGGGAGCCTGGGTGGAGAGCGCGGTAGATGGAAAAGCAGCAAGGGGATTGGGTGACTGTCGGCAGAGGGGCGGAGCAAGAGGTACGTTTCAGCGTGCCTCCTAGCTCATAGCCCCTCATTGTATGCCGATGTCAGGGGGAAAGAAACCGGAAAAACACCTCGTCCTTCCTAGGCGGCAACACCTCCCTAGAACTTCTCTGACCACTCGTCAAGGCAGACTCCGCTGTGTCAGATCTACATGCACACACAGAGTGCTGGTTTGGAGGGGAAAGCAGGGGGTGTCCCCTCTCCACCCCTACCCGGGGGGTATACTGGGGGGTTTTCAAGGGAATGTATGTGTGATCGAGGCACTCTAGGGGCAGACCATGGCGGGGATCGGGGGGGGGTCCAATGAGGATGTCTGAGAGAGTGGAGGGAAGAGGCAGGTCAGGCGGATAAAGATAAGGGTTAAAAAAAAAAAGAGACCTCCAAACTCATCCCCTCCCTGCCATTCTAACACAACTATCAACCCTCGACTCCCAGCATCACCTTATTTCTCGCTTCTATAAAGTACTCCAGCAAATTTCACACCAAACTAATGACCTTACCCAAATAAATTGGGAAGCAGAATTACTGGTAACCCTAACCTCTCAGGATTGGCTGAGAATTTGGAGACTACTACATGCGGCAGGAGTTTTCATGAAAAATAGTGGCCCGATACTTCCGCACTCCCTCAAATCATGGCAAAGTTCTTGGTGGGGGGAAGATTCTTCCTGTTGGAGAGGTTGTGGGGAGGAACTTGCAACCCAAACTCATATTCTTTGGTCCTGTACAGTCCTTTCTGGATTCTGGGATTCAGTAAATCGGACCACTGAGGAACTGTTTCCCTCTCTGGGAGCTGTCACCCCACACCTAGCCCTACTGCTCCACTAACCCCACCACTTCCGGGATAAACATTCTGTTTATTAAACATCATGTTTAGGGCTGCCCACAGGTTATAACTAGACTTTGGTTAAAATCAGATCCCCCTCTTATATCAAGCTGGGAAAACTTTATATATGAGATTTATAAAATGGAACACCTGACAGCCCGACTCCAAACACAAACCCTGTTTCAACTAACAGGTGGGCCAAACGGTTTCTTCATATATCCCCCTCACGTCCAGATCTTATCCCATAGAGAGGTTGGGAGAGGGTGAGAGACACTGGAATTACTTATTCCTCCAAGAACCTAGACAAGGAGGAACATCTGATTAGATCCCTTCCTCCCTTCCTAGGAAGCACATAACAGCCTACCACTTTCTCTCCTGATCGGACCTCTCCAAATAAGCAGGGGTCGGAGATCAGATTGTTACATGATCCATTATATTAATCGAGCCTCCTCCCTGCTTAATACCCACCACTGGAACCTATCATGACTATCTTGTCACAATCAACTACTAATGCATTTATTATTATTTCAGCTTTCTATTGTCAAGTGTGTGAAACCTCCAGGTGTATAACTCTCTGTAGATGTATATGACTCTGAATATGTAGTACTCTCCTGCTGTCTACAAAAAGTTTAATACAAAACCAAAAAAATGTAAAATTGTGTGGCAAATGTCCCAATCCCCCATTCTGAAATGACCACAGTTCTGGGAGACCAGCTCTTCAATGGACACTGATGTTTTACTGAAAATGACACTGTAAAAGACTGGCTCTCTCTCAGAACTCAGTCTGCACTGCAACCAGTTTTCACAACCATTCAGATGCCTGAAAGGGTTACCCTGGTATGCTGCCATCACTCAGCATGACTCTCAACTCTGGCTATCGCTAGGCCCGAATCCTACTAGAGCCAACGATCACACAGTACAGTGCTCTTTCCCAAACAGCAAACGACCCACCTCTTTTGTCACAGCTGACAAGACTTTGCTTTAGATATCATTACTTTGTAGCACGTCTCTTCAGAAATGGCTCACAGGCTTGCCAGTTTACCCATGGTTATCTATACCTGAAATTACTCCATCACAAAAAGCATGAAGTATATAAATAACATCTAATACTCCACAATATTCGCATATTTTACAGGACAATACACACTAAAGACTATGTGGAAGGCCGGCCCCGTGGCGCTGAGGGTTGAGGCGCTGGATGACACACCTTGCACCATGGCAACAACCTGAGTTCAGGAATGGACTCGGGCCACCAGGGTTCGGTAGGGAAGGGTTTGAGTATCCGGAGGACTGCTCTCCCTTCCCGGGGACGGATCTGGGCCTAGCACTGCTATTTGGCAGCCCCTGGTGGAAATTAGGGACAGTGCCAGGAACATGTGGTGTAGAGACGAGGGGGTGGATCGGTGGCAGACGTTGGTACATCAGTGCCCAGACGTCATTGTGCATCCGCACTCCAGGGGGCAACCATTACACAAAAAAACTCAGTGGACCAGGGAGGTGATGAGGGCTCCAGGGACCTAGACCACATCCCCAGCACCGGACCATCTCTCCTCTGGTCCCCCAAGGCTCTCAACCAGGATCAACCCTCTAATCGCAGAAAGACTGCCAGGTAGGTGGACGGGCCCTCCCCCGGTGGGGGTGATCCAGGGGCCTGGAAGGTCCTGGGAGAGGGTCCTGGGAAAGGAGGTCTCAGGTGGGGAGTAGAGGCGACGGTCGAGCAGGCACCTCCAAGAGATGCCCTGGCCAACTGAGTGACTAAATAGAGTTTACAAAAAAAAAAAACGCTGAATGGAATACACTATTTCTACAGATAAAAATAAACACATTTGAAAAAAACAGATCACACAGGAAAAACCTAATGCAAAGCTATCTAAATCTCTAAGTAGAGCAGAAGCCTACTCCTAACTGGGAACTGGTGAGTTATGGCATACTTGATCCAGTGATGTTACTAGTTCAAAATCACAGCACAACTGAATTCTTACTGCAAATGTACAACAGAAATACCTTCGATTGGCTGGCCCACTATCCCTGCATCACTGGACATGCCTCTCACCCTGTCTCTGCTTTGATCCCTGGGGAACACCTTTTTCTCAGACTAGTACACACCAGATTTACGTATTCACCTCGGCTTGCCTTGTTATTCTGGCTCACTAGCATACCTAGAAACGTCTTAGTCTGTCTTAGCCCTGTTTACATTTAAAAATAGAAATTTAAATACCTGTAAATTTTCTTTCTCCCGACTGCTGGTCTCCGGGCTCATCATTTCTGGGAGGTCCTTCCTGGAACCACGTGACAGGCAGGAGGTAGACAGACTTTTGCAGAAAGGGGGTATCCTCCCAGTAATTTCCTCCAGATGTCAGTACTTCTATAGCCTTTGTCTTCTGAGGAAACACATAACTTGGAACAAACAAAAGAAAGGTTAGTATAACTTGCAGCCGGAGGCCGACATTCAGCGCTGTGGAAGGGATGGAGCCCTGAGACCAGCAGTCGAAGAATGAAAATTTACAGGTATTTAAATTTCTGTTTCTCTCTCCTAAAGCTGGTCTCCGGGCTCAACACTTCTGGGATATACTAAAGCAGTACATCCCTTCTCTGGGTGGGAAGAAAGTTCATAGTCCCTTATGGGTCCACCACTGCTTGGAGGACCCTGCGGCCAAAAGACGCCTCCGCCAAGGAGGCGACATCCAACTTGTAAAATTTTGCAAATGTATATATGGATGACCATGTGGCCGCTCTGCATAAGTCTGCTGGGGAAGCTTCTCTGAGGTCCGCCCAGGACATAGCTATTGCTCCGGTTGAGTGTGCTTGTACTGGTTCCAGCAGTTCAATCCCAACCTTCTGGTAGGCCATGATGATGGTAGAACGAATCCACCTAGCAACAGAGTCCTCTGATGCCTTCTTACCCATGTTCGGGCCTGAGGTAAGGATGAATAGGCTTGAAGTCTTACGGACCGAGTCAGATCTTCTGAGTGTTCTCCATGGATCAAGCGTGTGAAATTCTCTCTGTTTCTCATTCTTGGGGTGAGGACAGAAAGAGGGAATGTTCAAAACTTGGTTGCAGTGAAAATGAGACATCACCTTAGATAAAAAGGCCAGATCTGTCCACTTGACTAGAGTCTTGATGAAAAATAGTGTAAGTTTCTTTGGATGACAAGGCTCCTATCTCACTGATATGTCGGGTTGAGGTGATTGCAATGAGAAAAACAGCCTTCATAGTGAGATGAAGTAAGGATGTCTCCTTTAAGGGCTCAAAATGTGGTTTGGTGAGTGCCTTGAGTACTAGGTTGAGTCTCAAGGGAGAGGTACTACCGGTTTTATTGGAGGACGCTTCAAGGTTGCTGCCCTCAGAAATCATCGAACATGAGGAAGAGCTCCTAAGAATTCGCCTGAGTCTGCTAACAGTAGCGTCCCCAAAGCAGACACCTGGACTCTAAAGGTAGCCAGTTGGAGGCCCTTGTTGAAAAAATCCCAAAGGAACTGAAGTATGGTAGGGAGAGACACAGAGTCATCTAGTAAAGAGATGTCTCGCAACCAGAATAGGAATTTTCTCCAAATCCTATAATAACCCCTGGAGGAGGAGGAGGCTCACCTGGATTGACTCATCATTTCTCTGACAGGTGCAGAGAAACCTAACTCCC
This sequence comes from Neoceratodus forsteri, assembly GCA_016271365.2. Lineage (NCBI taxonomy): Eukaryota > Metazoa > Chordata > Ceratodontiformes > Ceratodontidae > Neoceratodus > Neoceratodus forsteri. The sequence goes on from JADMNL010000027.1 coordinate 213,465,714, forward strand.
TGAGGGTTTCCCGCTCAATCTCCACGCCAAGAGGGACAGATTGTGAGGACTTGGGTGCTGTACTAGTCCCTGATGTAGTAGATCTGGGCTTGCTTGGAACGCTATGGGAGACCGAAGAGACATTTGGACTAATCGGGGAAATCACGGTCTGCAGGACCAACATGGGAAGACCAGAATCACCTCTGCTTGGTCTTGGGCAATCTTGTGCAGTACCTTTGATACCATCGGAATTGGAAGAAAGGCATACAGGAGATCGAACTGAACCCAGTTGATGGAGAAGGCGTCCTGTGCTATGGTCTTCTCATCCTTGCTGAGAGAGCAGAATCTTGGAACTTAGCAATTTTTTCAGCAGGCGAAAAGATCTACCTGCGGGCAGCACCACTGCTCCGTGATGAGCTGGAAGGTGTTCTTGAGCTCCCACTCTCCTGGTAGGATGTCCTTTTGACTTAGCCAATCTGCTGTGACATTTTCCTGGCCTGGGATGTATGCCGCCCTTAGACTTCCCAGGTTGCCTTCCGCCCACTGGAAGAGAAGAGCCTCTTGCAGCATCTGAGAGCTCTTTGTGCCGCCTTGGCAGTTGATGTATGCCATTGTCGTCCGATTATCCGTGAGTATGAGGACGTCCTGGTGGGAAGAGTTGTGTCTTGAACTGCTGCAGTGCCAAGCAGACTGCCCGCATCTCCAGTACATTGATGCTGTAGAGGGATTCCACCTGAGACCACTTGCCCTGTGCTGAGAGCTGTTCCGAATGTGCTCCCTAGGCCCGGAGATTGGCATCGGTGGTGACTCTGATCTACTGAGGGTGTCCCAGACTGAGACCCTTCATGATGTTGTTCTGTTGAGTCCACCATATCAGGGATTCCTTCACCTGGTGGGATATTTGAATCCAGTGGTCCACTGTGCCCCTCGATTGGAACCATTGCTGGAGACCTGACTGGCGAGATCGCATGTGGACAAGTGCCCAGGGGTCTCAGTCTGCCAGGGAGACCATCGTCCCTATGAGTTGCATGAAGGAGCAGGCCAGCAGAGAATGGGCTGTCTAGAATTTGAGGATGAGGGTCCTCAGTTCTTTGAATTTCGACTCTGTGGGGAACACTTTGTTTTGGAACATGTCGATATTCACCCCCAGATGGCTCAGAGACTGAGATGGTTGTAGAGAACTCTTCTTCAGGTTGATCACGAACCCCAGAGAGGAGAGGCACCGTGTGAACTCCGTCACTGCCCAAACTGCTTGATCGTACCCTGGGGATTTGATGAGAATGTCTTCCAGGTAGGGGAAGAGCTGGATCCCTTGCATTCGGAGGTGAGCGACCACTGTCACTTGGACTTTGGAGAAAACTCTGGGGGCTATGGATAGGCCGAAGGGCAGCGTCATGAACTGAAAATGGTGACCTTCTACTTTGAATCTCAGAAACTGACAGTGTGCCTTCCTGATGGGAATGTGCAGATAGGTATCTTGTAAATCTATTGAGGCCAGAAAGTCCCCAATGGATTTCTCTGATGACGGAGGACAGGGTCTCCATCTTGAAAGTTCTGTGACAAACAAAGCCTGTTACAAACTTGATATCTAACACTGGCCGGAACCCCCTGAGCGTTTTGGTACTATGAAGAATAGGTAGTACACCCTGTCACAAACCCACTCAGCAGGTCAGGCCCTCTGCTCCCACAGTGCCAACCTCCGAGTGCAGTCTTGTGAACAGTTAACAGAACAGGCTAACCCTCCTGTCTGTTTTGTGGGTTTGAATCAAACTTTGGTCTCAAGTTCTGGAGGGATTCAAACTGTGAACCTCTTGCTAGCGTACCCAATGTACAGACTCAGATAATTCTGCCCTTCAGGGGGGCCAGATATTTTTTGCCTATGGGCACCTAACCAGGTGTACAAAATGAACCCTTAAAAACTCTATGAAAGACATCAGAATAAGCTCTTACCTTTTCCCAGTTTGGTAAAACCAGTAAGCTTTGTACAGTGTCAACTTTAACCATGTATGCTTCACTTGTCAAGAAAAAGAATTTCAAAGGCACACCAAATAGTCTCTAAAGTACAGGTTTACTTAAAAATAGATAAAAAAGGTAAAATGTTAATACAGAACCATATATCACAAAAACATACTTTATAAGAACAAGGGTTAAAAAAAGTGCAAAATTCCTATCACCAGACGATTAGACTTATATATCTAATGTATCTCTTCTAATAGTGCTGATAGACAGATGTTGTTGTCAAGAGAGTCCAAACGTGTGTTAGTGGAAAACAGAATACTGTTTTAAAACCAGCTTTGCCAACCTCTTTGCATGAGGTCACCTAGTAGTAAACTAATAAAGGTGACCTCAGCAAAACTCGTCACAAATTATGACACTCTTTAAATAACATCCCCTCTTTGATCTCAAGTAGCTCTTCTTCCCAGGACACATCAAAGAATCTTTTATGACTTTGCAATAAAGCGTCATAACCTGCTCTCTTCCTCTAATCATTATAAAAGTTTATGATTTCCCTTCCTAGCGGCTGGCAAGTTACAATTAAGCTAGATAAACAGGGGATCCTAATTTAGGATATCTTCTAGCCTGTAATTATCTCTTGGCCTTCAAGGTAACCCTTGTATCTAAAACTTGGGAGGGGGGTGTCATTCCACAGGCTGCTTCAGCATGTCTCATGAGAGACACTCGATAACACATTTTTATATTACAAAAATCATACAGTGATAAGAACCAGCTGTCCAAGCGTCACTATTCTCCCTACTTAGACTGAATTTGGGGGCTCTATCCCCTGCATGGGATAAGCTTCCCAAATCAGTTCATTCCTCATAGACGCGAGACAAACCATGCGAGTTCTGATTTTTGGCTCCACCCCTATGTAGAATGGTCATGTCATTCCCATGCAAAGCAAGACTCCATCTTAGCAATCTACCATTGTTCTTTCCCATCTGCGTCAGCCAAACCAGGGGGTTGTGGTCAGTCTGTACCACAAAATGATGCCCATATAAGTATGATTCTAATTTCTTTAGGGCCCACACTATGGCAAGACACTCTTTTTCCACAGTAGAGTATGCCTGTTCCTTGGGAAGTAACATCTTACTCAGATATGCTACAGGGTGATCTCTCCCTTGGCTGGATATCTGACTCAGTACTGCCCCAATACCCATGTCTGAGGCGTCAGACTGAACTATAAAGGGTCTGTTATAGTCAGGACTTGTCAAAAATGGAGCACTGCACAGTGCCTCCTTCAATCTGGTAAAGGCTTCTTCACAGGCTGGTCCCCAAGTAATTTTCTTTGGCATCCTTTTCTTTCCCAGATCAGATATGGGGGAAGCCAGAGTACTGTAATTGGGTACAGATTTTCTATAGTACCCTGCTGTCCCAAGAAAACTCCTGACCTGCTTCTGGGTGTTCTGGTCTGGGCCATGCCTGGATTACCTCTATTTTTATTTGGTTAGGACGGAGCTGTCCCCGGCCTACCACATGCCCGAGGTATGCCACCTCTCCCATGGCCACCTGGCACTTCCCGGCTTTGACAGTGAGTCTGGCCCTCTGAATCCTGCCCAGCACTTCCCTAAGGTGGGACAGGTGTTCCTCCCAGCTGGTACTAAAGATGGTAATGTCATCCAGGTATGCCACAGCGTACTCCTCAGCACCATTTATCACCTGGTTCACCAACCTTTGGAAAGTGGCCGGGGTGATCTTCATTCCGAAAAGCATTACTTTAAATTCAAATAAGCCTATCGGAGTGATGAAGGCCAACCTCTCCCTAGCTCTGTCCGTCAACTCTACCTGCCAATACCCCTTGGTCAGGTCAATGGTCGTAAGGTAGGTCGCCCCACCCAACTTGTCCAGGAGTTCTTCTGTCCGGGGCATCGCGTGGGCGTCTGACTTCGTGACTGCATTCAGTCCACGACAGTCCACACAGAAACGAGTAGAGCCATCTGGCTTGGGCACAAGGACTATGGGTGAGGCCCAGGGGCTGTGGGATCTTTGGATTACCCCTAAATCCAACATCTCCTCCACTTCCCTCCTAATGTCCTTTTGGACAGCCTCTGACACCCAATATGCTGTCCGCCGTATGGGCGTCTGTGTCCCTGTCTCCACATCGTAAGTCGTTAAGGAGGGTAGTCCAGGCTTGGCGCTGAACAATGGGGCAAAGTCTGCTAAAACCTCCTTTATTTCCTGGATCTTGCCCGGGATCAGCTGGGAAGACAATTTAACTGCCTCCACAGAGGACTCCCACTTACTTTCTTCCAGCAAGTCCAGAAGGGGGTCTCCTTCATCCGTCCCTTCCCCGGGACTACACACTGCAAACACAATGTCAGCCCTATTTGCATATGGCTTCATCATGTTGACATGGTACATCCTTTCTGTCTGTCTTCGGTCAGGTAACTCTATAATGTAGTTCACTTCATTTACCTTCCTAACCACTTTGTACGGTCCTGCCCACTCAGCCTGCAGCTTGTCTTTCTGGACTGAAATAAGGACCATGACTTCCTGACCCACCATGTATGAGTGAGCTCTGGCTCTGCGGTCATACCACACTTTTTGTTTCTGTCGGGCAGCTGCCAGGTAGTTCTGGGCTGTCCCCATAAGCTCCTTCAGCCTTTCCCTAAACCTAAGGACGTAATCCACAATGGGAGTTCCCTGGGTGGCGTACTTGCCTTCCCAGTCCTCCCGGATCAAGTCTAGGGGCCCACATACCCGGTGTACATATAAGAGTTCAAAGGGGGAAAATCCTGTCGACTCTTGGGACACCTCCCTGTATACAAACAACAGGTGGGGAAGGTATTTCTCCCAGTCCTTCCCAAGCTGTTCAGCAAATGCCCAGAGCATTGACTTCAGGGTACCATTGAATCTTTCCACAAACCCACTGGCTTGTGGGTGATACGATGCCGTGCATGTCTGCACCACCCCACACTTCTCCCATAAACATTTCATCAGGTCCGACATGAAGGAACCCCCTAGATCGGTGATAACCTCCTGCGGAAACCCAACACGGGAGAAAATCACACGTAAGGCATCTGCCACTTTGTCTGTCCTCAGTGAGGATAGGGCGACTGCCTCTGGGTACCGGGTGGCATAATCCACCACAGTCAGGATGAATCTCATCCCTGAGGAGCAGGGGGTATTTAAAGGCCCCACAATATCCATTCCCACCTTCTGGAATGCCTCCTCCACTATGGGCAATGGAATCAGGGCGGCTTGGGTTTTCTTGCCCACCTTCTCTATTTCTTGGCACCGGTGACAAGACCTGCAATACTCCTTCACCTGCTGGGTAAAGTTAGGCCAATAGAAATTTGGGGCCAACTGCTGCATAGTGCTCGTGATTCCCAGATGACCAGACAAGGGAATACCATGTGCAATCTTGAGCAACTGCTCACGATACCACTGGGGAATGACAAGTTGCCTGCCTAGCACCCCTCCCTCTGTCTGCACAGCCTGAGTATACATAAGTCCATTTTCCCAATAAACCTTATGTCTGCCGTCACCTCCCTGTGCCCCGTCAGAGTCTGCCCAAGCCCTCAGCTTCTCTAAACTAAGGTCACTTCTCTGAGCAGCAGCAAACCCCTCACACATTCCCAAGGCATGGGACAGGTCCTCTTCAGTCGCTAAACTAGGGTCCCTAACACTAGTGTCAGGGCACTCAGGATCACTGTCAATCCCAACCCTCTGACAATGAGTCACCCCTCCTTCTTTGGAGTAACCCTCTGTACCTGTGTGGTTAACTGCGACTGGGGAAATTTCTACCCCCTTTTCATTCATCCCCCCATCTGGAGACACAGGCTGGAGAACCAGCCTCTCAGTGGTTTCCACAATGGCTTCTGTGGGGTTGAGGAAACTACAGTTTCCCTTGCCGCTTGGCTACGGGAAACTACACACACCATCTGTTTGAGATTGTTGCCTAGGATCACATCCACTGCTAAGGTTTTGGCTACAGCCACCTGTTGCACAGTTCAAACTGTTTCACCCCAGTCTAGGAGAACACTAGTGAGGGGCAATGTTTTCACCTCACCAGTAAAGTCCTGTACAGTGACATATTTGTTGGGTATAAGCTGATCAGGCTCTACTAGATCCCCCTTTACCAAGGTCAAGGATACCCATGTGTCCCTTAACTCTTGCGTCTGTACACCATTCACCATGACTGGGTGCATGTGTTCCCTCATGTTCACTGGCATGCTCCCAGGGACACACAAACAACCCACTTCCTTCCTAGCCCCCTGTTGTGTATTGCTCGCCTTCCTGGGACACTGTCTGGCAGTATGCCCAGTTTCTTTACACAACCAACATTCATTTCTTTTCTCAGAGAAATCTTTCCTCTGAAACCTGGAGCTAACTGGTTTTGGTGGAGGCAGTGAGGGTTTTAGCTGACCTGAAGGCGTGCTTTTCCCTTTCTGCACTGCCACGCCCGCCCCATTCGCTCTCAGAGCAGGTCTGCTCTTGGCATAGTGGTCTGAGAGTTCAGCAGCCTCATGTACTGTTTTGGGATCTCAGTCCTCCAGCCTGGTTTTCAGCTCTGCTGGGCATGCCCAGAAAAACTGTTTTAACAAAATCACATTTTCAACTTTATCAACAAAGTCTGCATCAATTCCTTCCCACCAACGTTTTAAAAAATGATGTTGTTCCGTGGCTAGCTCCTCGTAGCTCATGTCAGGGCTGCTCCTGAGCTTACGGAATTTAGCTCTGTATGATTCAGCAGTTAATTCAAATTTATTTAACAGTGCAGCTTTAAGTTTGCTGTAATCATCACTGTCCTCATTGTCCATTTGATCTAATGCATCCGAGCTTTCCCAGTAAGTAGCAGGGATAGCTGGAAGCTCCAGGACTCCCAAGGAAGTTTAGCCTGAATACAAACTTTTTCAAAAGAATTCAAAAAGGCATCCGTATCCTCCACACCTTTAAATTTGGCTGTCAATGTGGAAATCAATTTGTAACCCAGTCCTGTCGTCCCAGATAAACCCAAGCCACTTACCTGCTCTGGTGCCGCTGGTTGGAGTCGTAGCTTCTCCAGTTTGTGTTCCCTCTGGCGCTCACGCTCCTCACGGTCAGTGTCTCTCTGTTCTTGCTCTGCCTCTCAGCATTCTAGCTCTGCCTCACGGTCTGCCTCCCGCTGTTCATGGTCCCTCTCCCTCTGGAACTCCAGCTCCATTCTGCGCAACTCAATTTGCAGCCTGAGTACTTCTGGATCCAGGACAATGGTGACCTTCCCCAGCTGCTGTGGCCCTTCGCTGACAGTGGCCCTGCTGCCTTCCTCATCGGATCTGAACACTTCACTGGCCGCTAGCCCTACCACACTCAAGGTTTGGTCCCTTTCAGTCACTGTCTGTGACTCGATGCTCTGGGTATCTGCTACCATCAGGGCATCCACGAGGTTCTGTTTGGTGGCTTTCACCTCAAACGGGACTCCTCTGTCCCCGCACAACTGCTTTAAGTAGTCTACAGTATGCCTGCTGTAGTTGGAAGCCATCTTCTTCCCTAACTACAGCTACCCTGACTTGCACTTTAGAAAAAAAAAATAAAATGGGTAGGAACTTGACTGTACGCCAAGTGATAGAGTTCTGTCTCCTTTTTAAAAAATAAATCACTGCCTTTTTCTTTCTTTGCTAGTGAGCTGACGGTCTCAAGCTGACACACTAAATAAAAGCTTGTAATACCAAAATTATCACACCGCTGCCAACCAATCTGTCACAAACCCACTCAGCAGGTCAGGCTCTCTGCTTCCACAGTGCCAACTTCCGAGCGCAGTCTTGTGAACAGTTGGCAGAACAGGGTAACCCTCCTGTATGTTTTGTGGGTTCAAATCAAACTTTGGTCTCAAGTTCTGGAGGGATTCAAACTGTGAACCTCTTGCTAGCGTGCCAATGTACAGGCTCAGATAATTCTGCTCTTCGGGGCAAATATCTTCCGCCTATGGGCACCTAACCAGGTGTACAAAATGAACCCTTAAAAACTCTATGAAAGACCTCAGAATAAACTCTTACCTTTTCCCAGTTTGGTAAAACCAGTAAGCTTTGTACAGTGTCAACTTTAACCATGTATGCTTCACTTGTCAAGAAAAAGAATTTCAAAGGCACACCAAGTAGTCTCTAAAGTACAGGTTTACTTAAAAATAGATTTAAAAAAAGTAAAATGTAAATACAGAACCATATATCACAAAAACGTACAATCATTTAAAAGAACAAGGGTTAAAAAAAGTACAAAATTCCTACCACCAGACAATTAGACATATATCTAATGTATCTCTTCTAATGCTGCTGATAGACAGATGATGTTGTCAAGAGAGTCCAAACGTGTGTTAGTGGAAAACAGAATATTGTTTTAAAACTGGTTTGCCAACCTCTTTGCATGCGGTCACCTAGCTCTGCCCTGTCAGAATATAAAACATTATACAATCATGATATTTATCCAGCAGGAGGTTAAGTTAATAAAGGTGACCTCGGCAAAACTCATGTCACAAATTATGACACTCTTTAAATAACATCTCCTCTTTGATCTCAAGTAGCTATTCTTCCCAGGACACATCAAAGAATCTTTTATAACTTCGCACTAATGCGTCATAACCTGCTCTCTTCCTCTAAATGTTATAAAAGTTTATGATTTCCCATCATAGTAGCTGGCAAGCTACAATTAAGCTAGATAAACAGGGGATCCTAATTTAGGTATCTTCTAGCCTGTAATTATCTCTTGGCCTTCCAGGTAACACCTTGTATCTAAAACCTGTAATGGGGGGTGTCATTCCACAGGCTGTTTCAGCATGTCTCATGAGAGACACTCAATAAAACATTTTTATATTACAAAAATCATAGTGATCAGAACCAACTGTCCAAGCATCACACACCCCTCTGTTGCCTTCTAGAGTGGGGACTTGTTCGATCACTGCTGACTGTATAAGATCTGTAATTGCTTGCCGGGTCACCGCTTGTTTTATTGGGTTGCTTGAGACTGGCAAGGGCACTATGGGCAGGGGCGTCAGGAATCAAATTCAATGAAGTAACCCTCGCGGATTACGTCTAATACCCACTTGTCTGTGGTGGTGTGGACCTATTCCTCGACAAAGTTGGAAAGCCTGCCCCCGACACAAGGATGGGTCCGTGAGTCCTCATTGGTATTTGTGAAGTCGCCCTTGATATCTCAGGCACCTCCCCTGCCACCTCGGAAGCTGCATTGGTTACGCGAGTTGAACCAAGAGTGTCTGCCTGGGGCCGTCTTGTTCTGCCCCCTGGAATAATTATGGGCACGAAAATTCTGTCTGGAACCTGAGGTCCAGGGCGTGTTCCTTCCCCAGGCTGGCGGCATTCACACTTTCAACGTTTCTCCAGATTCCTTGACCGCCTCTTTTAGAGCTGAGCCGAAGAGAAGGCCTCCTTCATTGCCCAAATGCATCTTCGAGGAGGCATCTGACTGCCAAGCTCGCAGCCATAAGTTGCGTCAAGCCGAGGTCTGGTAGAACATAGCCCTTGCTGCACACCTGACTGCCTCCTCCAATACGTCAGCAGAATAGACTGAAACAAGATCCATGAGCTGTAACTGCTGTAAAATGGTCTGGTTCTTCTCTGGCTCATCAGCAAGCTGGAATGCCAGATCAGTGGCCCAGGAAAGCACGGCTCTAGCAGAGTAGAGGTCAGCCGTAGCTGCCTTGAGGGAGGTTGCAGTGGACTGAAAGGCTTTCTTTAGAGAAGTGTCCACTTTCCTATCCACCGGGTCCTGCAGGCAGGTTCCGCCTTCTGCTGGGATTACCATCCTTTTCGTGAGGTTTGAGATAAGAGGGTCTGTCCTAGGGCAGTTGAGCCATTTCTCTGCAGGCTTCTTGTCGAATTTCAGGAGTTTGGTAAGGAGGCGAGGGACAGGGAAGGAGCGTTCGGGTCCCTGCCATTCTTCCTTCAAGAGGTCCTCTATGGCTGGAGGGAGAGGAAAGGCTGTCACTGGCTTCGAAGCTGACACTAGCCAGAATGCTGGCTTCGCTTGCCTGGGCTCTGGAGGAGAGGGGGAGCTCAAATGGATCTTCTCTGACACCTTTTTAATGAAAAAATCTAGGTCTTCGAAATTAAAGTTTCTGGCTGGTGAGGAGTCTGAATCAGAATCCAAGTTGGGGAGTTCCCCTTCTTCTAAGGATGTATAGTCGGACCCTGTGGGGGACCTATCCTGCCTGTGCTTCCCATGGGCTGCGTCTCTGTGTCTGGAAGAACTCCTGGATCTGGGTCACCTCCTCCTATTGTACTGTGAGGCGGGGGGGGGGAGTCCTCAACCGAGGATGGGGAAGGGGTGCGCTTGCGTATGGCTTTCGTATGGGTCCTGGGCTCCCGAGACTGCTGAAGGACGTTGAAACATGAGGGGTTGATGGCGAAGGCTCTATCCAGTTTCTCTATCAGATCTCGGGCTAGGGCCCCAGTCGAGTGGCAACGTCCTTCTAAGGTTGGGGACTGGCCCTGACCCCTGAACTGGTCTTGCGGATACTGAGATTCCGAGGCGGATGCCTCATCCCGAGCTGGCAAGGTTGCGCTGTCGCATTTCGCACACAGAGACCCTGCGAATGTGGTCAGCATGGGTGTTCTGCACTTGTGGCACTTTCTGCCCCTGGGGTGCCTGTCCTTAGTGGAGACCATGACCCTCTGAAATAAAGAATTTGAAGAGACAAGTGGGCTTAATGCTATCCTGCTCCTTTAAACCTTGGATATTGCTGCGCTTGGTGTAATCCCCTTGCAACTGCTGTGAAGGACTGTGCTTGGTGTAGACTCCTTTAAGGCCTTGGTGCTTGTTGGGCTGCTTTGAGCCTTGGTACCCCCTCAAAATGCAAGATCCGTTGATGAGCTGAGGCCAGAATGCTCACCAACGAGAAGGAGACTTGTCTGCTCCCCTTTGCCCCTCAAACACACTGCCGCTGTAGCGCTACTCTTCCCATGCTGATTTCCTGACATTGGAGAGCCTAAGGAGGTAATGTGGCTCTCCGACCAGCAGTCGGGTCAACGGCCTGAGTGTCCTGTGGCCATCGACAGAGGGACGCTCCGAGCACCCGTCGACAAGCTGAATCCTTCCTTTTGCTCATCAACGCAGCGGCTGCTTCTTCTGGCGATGCCTGGGGACTCAGTGCTGCTCCAAAGTACCAGGCATGCCGCAGTTGCTTTTGTGATGCTCCGGGGGGGGCTTAAGCACGGGAAGCGGTTGCCGCATAGTGAGGGAGCACAGGGAGCCCGTCTGTCCAACTTGCAAGGCTGAGACTGGGGTCCCTGCAGTAGCACCCCGGAGCGCTAATAAGTAGTCCTTGTGTGGAAAAAAAGTGTAAAGACTCATTATTCTCTGGGTCTGTCACTCCTGTGACAGAGGTCCTGCAGAGCTCCTGCCACCAGAAAGGCAGGAAGTAAACTGACATCTGGATGAAATGCCTGGGAGGATACCCCCTTCCTGCAGAAGTCTGTCTACCTCCTGCCTGTCACGTGGTTCCAGGAAGGATCTCCCAGAAATGATGAGCCTGGAGACCAGCTTTAGGAGAGAGAACATGTCTTTTTCCCCTATGAAAGGGATTCGGTCCTTTGAAGTTTACCCAAAACAACAGGCTTTTACAGGAAGGGGACAGATGTAGAATTATTTTGCAAGAACGGCATTCACTGCACACAGAGAAAGATGTTGCCAAGCACGCTGTAGCCTTGGTGAACATATCCACCAGATCCCCTCTGAAATCTGTGTGCATTAAGTTTTTGAGTTTGAGGCATGACAAATTGAACACAGCTAATGTCCTGGTAATCACAGATCACTATGCAATACATTCAAGAGATTCCCACAAAAGAGGTGTCCACCATAGCTAAAGTGTTGATGGAAAAGTTTATAACATATTATTTGACCCAAACAGGTCTATTCACACCAGGCTGAGACTTTGAAAGCCTATTAGTCAATGGCTTGTTGTCAACATGGGGTATCAAACAATCTAGGACCCCACTTTCTCACCCACACAGAAATACTCAGCCTAGAAATACTCAACCTAACAGATTTAACAGAACCCTACTTAACATGTTTGGCATACTGGACCCAAAATGAATGACCTGAGTCAGTAAGCATCCTTGTTCGTGCCTATGATTTTACAAAGGGGAAATACTACCAGATGTTTTTCCATACTATCTAACGTTTGGTCAGGAGGCCAGGTGCTCATCGACTTGAACTTCAAGGTGTCTGCTGACAGAGAAAAAACTGAGACTAATTTGCAATATGTTCACCACCTTAAAAAGCTATTAAACACTACTTATAGGTTAGCTGAGAGTGAGACCACTAAAACAGTGCAAGTGGAAAAAAAAAACAGTACAACAGCAAAGTAAAGATACAAAATTTATAACCTGGAGACCAGGATTTGGCGTGGAACCTGGGACTTCCAGGAAGGCATAAGATTGCCAGCAGATGGGGATACCATTCATATATCATGATGGAACAGCTATACAATATGTCAATGCACCGCGTACAGACAGAAGAAGAGGAAGAAGGGGACCAGTCTTTGCACCAGAACCACTTGCTGGAACCCAGACCAACTGAGGCTGCTCCAGAGTCACCCCAATCCATGGAGACACAAGCTGCTGCACACAAGAAATGGAGAAGGGCCCCTCATAACCAAAAAGCAATCAAGCCAGATTGCCAGGAGTTGGCCCAAGATGCCATGTCCCCAGAGCCATCCCATGAAGAAGGTGAAAAGGTCAGGTACTACTCCAGGGCTGGAAATTTGTTTAAGTATTCGACACAGAATGCCATTACCCAAGATTTAGTATTCTATCCGTAGAACTGATATACAATCTCTTTTTTTGTATACTACCATTAAAATGGTGAGTGATCAAGTACGTCATTGTTTCATTAATAAACGGCAAAGTACAACCAGTTTGGTTCTTCATTATACTTACAGAGACTTCAATGTCAGCCTAGTGCTGAAGTCCCACAGATGGAGAATTCTGAGAGATTTCAACGCCTGGGTCAATGACAAACTCTTGTTATTTGGACGTGGCATCCTCCAAAGTATGGAAGCCCTGGGCCTGCTGCAGATTGTTACCTCAGCGACCCACTTGCACGGACACACACACTGGACCCGGTATTCACACTGGGTCTTGAGATCATTGATCTCAGGATTGGTCCAGTGGTTTGATCAGATAATAGCACCGTGAGGTTCTCATTTGGGCCCCCAAGGATCCTTCCTCTGTGGAGATGGTCCGGTACCGTCCTTTATGGGGATTCTCCCCAATAGGACTACAGGCGGTGCTGGACCTATTGAGTGTGGAAACTGCACGTGGGACGGGTGCAGAGGAGCCGGTGGCAGCCTATAATAGGGATGTTACTGTTGCCTTCAACTCTTTTGTGCCCATCCATGTATGGCCCTTATCTATACACTGGAGACCCTGTGGTTTGATGGGGAGCTCAGGTAGTTGGAAATTAAGGGCCGGAGGCCGGAGTATCACTGGAGGAGGTCCGGGTTGATGATAGACAAATTTGCTTTGAGGTCACACCTCCTAGTGTTGAACAAGTGCCATAACTGCTCTGCTCAATCCACTGGCAACAGGACCCTGGAGGCCCAGCAAAGTCATCTGCCTGAGGCGACTACCACACCAGCTACACAGTCATTTACATTCCAGATCAGAGGACTGTGATTACTCGGGTCTTGCTTTATTTACAGTCTGGATCAGAGGACTGTGATTACTCGGGTCTTGCCTGTCTGCAAGAAAGTACTGTTACCACAGATTCAAGCTTATTGTGAATGAACGCTTTCTTACTTTTTGTACTAACTGTTCAGCCATCATTAGCTGGGCACTGGGAACTGTACTGTGGAAAAGAGGGAGCTATACTGTATTCATCATGGGGAGGAGTCCTGTAGTTGCGAGGCTGACCGGTACTGCATCCCAGGGAGAGAGAGGTACCTTAGTCATTGCCAGGCCCACTGTTATTTTTCTAGGCAGAGGCACTGTGTTTGCTTTAGCTATTAGGATCCAAACCCCCATTACCGAGGAGTGTGACCCAGGCCTCTTAACCTTGTCTAGGACCCTTGCCCTCAAGCCAGGGGGTGTCACTGACTCTCACACACACACACACACACACACACACACACACACAGTGAGCCGGTGAAATGTTCTACACATGACGTACAGTGAAGCCCGCCAGGATTACGCACAGAGTCACAGTTTCCTACATGACAAAAGGGACTAATTCTCATTGAAACTGCACTGTTTACTGCAGTAACTCTACTGCAGTATGCTGCAGAACTGGGTTTAAGACTGGTGATCTTCACTGTAATAATATGTTACTTGTGACATCATAATTTCCATAGCAACCAACTGTAATTCATAAACAATTATTATGACATTGCATGTAGACAAGTTGAAGATGCAGCCTGAGGGACAAGGATCCTATTTTCAAGGCATGATCTATTGAGCATCTATATTGTAATCTCTTGCTTGAGGCATCATGATTTCCATGGCCACCAATTGTGAATCATGAACAATTATTATGACATCACATGTACACACGCAAGAAATATAGTCTGATGGACAGGATCCCATTTTCAGAAGACAAATACAGAACATGTGAACATTATAATTAAGTAGCATTGGAGTTGGAGGTGGAGCTAGTAACGCTCACACTAAGATGGTGCTCTGAAGGGTACCGTCGGAAGACTGCACAAGCCAGCTTTTGGAAACGTGGACACTTTTTCGGATAGATAATGAGTCTGCTTTTCACTTCTCCTTCTTGTAATTGGAGTTATCCCATCTTAGGAATGTTTGCCTTTTTACTTGTAGACATCATACGCCCACTGATATCTACATAAATGTTTTTTTTTTTTATAATGGCGATCATCAACCTACAATGTCTCTCATTCCACTAAACGGAGCAAAGCATGGAAACATTCAAAAAAAGAAAAGACGCAGCCAGGCAATTTAATCTGAGAAACTGAAGTTGGGATGCCATGCACAAGACTCCAGCAGCAAAAAATTAATTTTGGCCCATTTTCACTTAAGCCATTGCTCTCACCCGTCCCAGAGTCTCCTTCACAGCTACATATAGCTGCCGCTTTTTCCATCTCGGAGCTGATGCAAACTGGTGGATCAACAGGTGCAGATGATAGCAAAGATGGAGCGGCACCGGAGATCGAGGAACAATTTTACACAATGGCTGATGAAGATGACAAGGCTCAGCTTGGGCGTTCAGCTACAACTTCCAGCTCCAGTACTACTGAACTGAATGTAAGTAGCAACAATCTCTTTAAAAACAGTATTATTAATGCTTAAAACACGGGTGCCAAATCAATCCTATGATGCAACCTCGGTAAACATTGATGTAGTGGTAACTAATAATCAAGAAGCTAACCTGGCAGCACTGAACTTTAATACCCAGACCGATATCGGCACTTCTTCGTCTCCACTTCCCACCGCAGACTCAGATATTGTGAGCAACAAATCTAATTTTGACCTTGATGTTAGCCCTTGCTGTGCCGCCGGCATGTATACACATCCTAAAAACCTATATGTTCTAAATCCTCTGGCAGCCTAAGGGTTAAATGAGGTAGTGGGACCTCCAAAGTGAACTTAACCATGTTTACGCAACTCAAAGCCCAGATTTCTCAAGACATCCATGATGGGCTTGCTGCTGTTAACGCTACCTTAACCAGTATTTCCACATCCCTCACTGACATTACAACCAGGCTTCAGCGATTATTTATTCATACAGATGCTGCTGAAAAACAGGTCAGTGACCTGGAAGATAATATTAAACCACTTAATGTGCAAGCTGCTCAACATGCTAAAATTCTCAAAGAACTTCAGATGCGCATAAATGATCTGGAGGATAGATTCAGATGACAAAATGTAAAATTGATCGGCATTCCTGACAGTATAGAAGCTGGTACTGATCCCATACCTTTTTGGAGAAATTTATCACTAAAGCCTTGGGCCGACAATATCCAGACAAGGTTATTCTCGACCAAGCCAACTGTGGGGGGGGGGGTCCAATGTCTGATTCTAAATAAAAACCAAGGTCAGTTTATTTGAAGCCTCATTATTTTTCTGACCGGGAGTTTATATTGAAGCATGCCAGGATTAACAAAGGACTTTTTGCAGATAAAATTAGATTCTCTGCATATCCAGATATCTGCACAGCCATGATGCAATCTTGCCAGGCTTTTGAAAATGTTCGCCTCATTTTAAAACAGAAGGGCATTAGATTCTCTCTTTTGTATTCAGCAGAGATAAGCTTTTTCAATAGAGGCCAGCTGCATATCTTTGATGATTCTAAGAAAGTGGAGGAGCTGTTAACTCAGTCTGAAGATGCTCTTGGTCAGTTTGGTTGACAAACTGTCAGACCCAGCCCCCCCCCCAGAAGAAGAGACTTACCACAATCATATGTATGACTTTGCCTTATGTGTATAACAAATGTGAATATTTATACGACAATATCACTCAATTGTTAAGTTTCAGGATTGGTCATGGAAAGTTATTTGGGGAATGGTGTGGGACCACATTGGTGGGTAACAGGGACAAGATGGATAGAAGAGATAAGTGGAGGAGAGATGAATAGGAGAAGGGGCGATAAGGCAACTGGTATAAATTATTTTTTCCATATATCCTAAAATACTACCTTCCCCCACCCTTCTTTTTTTCAAAAGGAGAGGGGAAGGGGAAAAAGTGGAAAATTCTTTGTGGGGAAAACACTTTTTTTCCCTCTTATCTCTCCATCAGCTTAGCCTTAAAAGGATCTCAACAGTTGTATTTGTGATTGTTGGACTCCATGCAGTACTGACCTGAATTCAGCGGGTTACCCTTAATTAAATTAAACCATTAATGTTCCTTTCTAACACAGCAGTCTGTGTGGTCCGAGCCAGACCTTTGATGACCGTTATCAAGAGCGATGGATGGGGTGTCACCCTTAGAACTGAGCACACTTTAGAACTAGGATTTAACACAATACATTTTGAGCATAAAGTTCAAGGGTGGGGGGGTGTTATTATGAGAAAATAGAAATTTAAATACCTGTAAATTTTCTTTCTCCGACTGCTGGTCTCCGGGCTCATCACTTCTGGGAGGTCCTTCCTGGAGCCACATAACAGGCAGGAGGTAGGCTGACTTCTGCAGGCAGAAGGTAACCTCCCATCCACTTCCTCCAGACGCCAGTACTTCAATAGCCTTCGTCTTCTGAGGAAACACGTAACTTGGAACAAAAACAAGAAATGTTAGTGTAACTTATGGCCAGAGGCCGACTTTTAGCATTCTGGGAGGGACGGAGCCTGGAGACCAGCAGTTAGAGAAAGAAAATTTACAGGTAAATTTCTATTTCTCTCTCCTAAAGCTGGTCTCCGGGCTCACCACTTCTGGGATATACTAAAGCAGTACATCCCTCCACTGGGTGGGAATAAAGTTCATAGTTCTCTATGGGTCCACCACTGCCGGGAGGACCCTGGGGCCCCATGACGCCTCTGCCGAGGCAGCGACATCCAACTTGTAAAATTTTGCAAATGTGTGTATGGATGACCAGGTGGCCGCTCTACATAAGTCTGCCAGGGAAGATTCTCTGAAGTCCGCCCAGGACGCAGCCATCGCTTAGGTTGAGTGTGCTCATACTGTTCCTGGTAGGCCATGATGATGGTGGAATGAATCCACCTAGCAATACAGTCCTTTGACGCCTTCTTACCCATGTTTGGGCTTGAGGAAAGGATGAATAGGCTTGAAGTCTTATGGACTGAGTCAGATCTCTTGATGTAGATTTTGAGGGTCCTCCAAGGATCAAGTGTGTGAAATTATCTCTCTCATTCTTGGGGTGAGGACAGAAAGAGGGAATGTTCAAGACTTGGTTACAGTGAAAATGAGACAACACTTTAGGTAAGAATGCTGGATCTGTCCGCATAACTACGGAGTCTTGATGAAAAACAGTATAAGGTTCTTTGGATGACAGTGCTCCTACCTCACTGATGCTTCGGGCTGAGATTATTGCAATGAGAAAGATAGCCTTCATAGTGACATGAAGTAGGGAAGCCTCCTTTAAGGGTTCGAACGGTGGTTTGGTGAGTACTAGGTTCAGCCTCCAGGGAGGTACTACCAGTTTATTCGCGGACATTTCAAGGTTGCTGCCCTAAGAAATCGTCGAACATGAGGAAGAGCTCCTAAGGATTCGCCTGAGTCTGCTAACAGTAGCGCCCAAAGCGGCTACACCTGGATAGAAGGTAGCCGGGTTGAGGCCCTTGTCGAAACTCCCTCCTGAAGGAACTAAGTATGGTAGGGAGAGACACCGAATCATCCAGTAAGGAGAAGTCTCAAAACCAGAATAGGAATCTTCTCCAAATCCTATAATACACCCTGGAGGAAGAGGCTCGCCTGGATTGAATCATCGTTTCTATGACTGGTTCCAAGAAACCGAACTCCCTGAGAGTTTCTTGCTCAATCTCCATGCCGAGAGGGACAGATTGTGAGGACTTGGGTGCTGCACCGCTCCCTGATGTAGTTGGTATGGGCTCGCTTGGAACATTAGGGGAGACTGAAGAGACATTTGGACTAATCATGGAAACCATGGTCTGCGGGGCCAGTGTGGACAGACCAGAATCACCTCTGCTTGGTCTTGGGCAATCTTGTGCAGTACCCTTGATACGATCAGAATTTGCGGGAAGGTATACAGGAGATCAAACTGACCCCAGTTGATGGAGAATGCGTCCTGTGCTATGGCCTTGTCGTCCTTGCTGAGGGAGCAGAATCTTGGAACTTTGCAATTTTTTCGGCAGGCGAAAAGATCTACCTGCGGGTAGCCCCACCACTCCGTGATGAGTTGGAAGGCGCTGTTCTTGAGCTCCCATTCTCCTGGTAGGATGTCTTTTCAATTAGCTAATCTGCTGTGACATTTTCTTGGCCTGGAATGTATGCCGCCATAGACTTGTCAGGTTGACTTCCACCCACTGGAAGAGGAGAAGAGCCTCTTGTAGCATCCGGGAGCTCTTTCTGCGGCCCTGGGGGTTGATGTATGCCATTGTTGTCCGATTGTCCATGAGTATGAGAACGTACTGGTGGGAGAGTTGTGACTTGAATTGCTGTAGTGCCAGGCAGACTGCCTGCATGTCCAGTACATTGATGCTGTAAAGGGACTCAGCCCAAGACCACTTGCCCTCTGTCGAGAGCTGTTCCGAATGTGCTCCCCAGTCCCGGAGACTGGCACTGGTGGTGACTCTGATCTGGTGAGGGTGCCCCAGACTGAGACCCTTCATGATTTTGTCCTGCTGAGGACACCACTTCAGGGATTCCTTCGCCTGGTGGGATATTTAAATCATCTGGTCCATCGTGCCCCTTCATTGGAACCATTGCTGGAGAAGAGCAGACTGGAGAGGTTACATGTGGACTAGTGCCCAGGGGACTGAGTCTGCCAGGGAGACCATCATCCCTATGAGTTGCAGGAAGGAGTGGGCCAGCAGAGAACAGGCTGCCCGGAATTTGAGGATGAGGGCCCTCAGTTCTCTGAATTTCAGTTCTGTGGGGAACACTTTGTTTTGGATCGTGTCGAAGTTCACCCCCAGATGGGACAGAGACTGAGACGGATGTAGAGAACTCTTCCTCCAGTTGTTCATAAACCCCAGAGAGAGAGGTACCGTGTGACCTCCATCACTGCCCAAACTGCTTGATCGTAGCCTGGGGCTTTGATGAGAATGTTGTCCAGGTATGGAAAGAGCTGGATCCCTTGCATTTGGAGGCGAATGACCACTGTCACAAGGACTTTGGAAAAAACTCTGGGGGCTGTGGATAGGCGGAAGGGCAGCATCTTGAACTGAAAATGGTGACCTTCTACTTTGAATCTCAGAAACTGATGGTAAGCCTTCCTGATGGAAGTAGGGGGGATTCCATGACCAAGGGTATCCATTTCTAGAACTGACCCCAATCGTCACTACATAACTGCTGAGATCACATTTCAAAATAATCATCTTACCCTTATTAACATCTATGGCTCAATGAAAACACTACACACCTGGCCCGTTAGCTGAGGGGTTGAGGTGCTGAGCGTAGCCACACCTCGTGCCATGACCAGGTTCGGGAACAGACTAGGGCACCGCCGGGGGTCGGAGGAGGATCGAGCATCCCAACGGGATGCTCTCCTCCTCCTCCTGGGGTGGGTTCCTGGGGTGCTTTGAGCACCCGACGCACCTATACCTGTGGAAGCACGAGCATCGGGGCACAGGCAGCTCTTCGGAGTCAGCGAGGACAGGATGTTGTGGGCATCTGACAATGGCGTGCGTCAGCACGCCATCTGTCTTGACGTCAGTCCTGTGTGCCCACGCCCTCAGGGCAAGGAGGGACCAAGGGGAAGAAAAAGCAGAAAAAACTCTCGCGGTCCAGGATGACGCCCGAGCCTAGCCCTGATCACCTATCCACGGGCAGACCCCGTTGTGCAGGCACTTCAGGGGACAGAAGTAAGGTAGGGAACAACGGAGCAATCCTGGCACTCTAGGGGCAGACACTGTGGGAGGGATCTACGGGGTTGATCAGGTCTGAAGGAGTGGACCGAGAGGGTAGTAAGGAGGGGATAAAAAGAAATTGAAAACACTACACACCCGAGTTTTTTAATGATGTTTTTTTGAACCTTGCTAATCTTCCTACACCCTATATCCTGGCGGGCGATTTAAACTTAACTTTAGATCCAAAGTTGGATAAATTGGTTTTCAGGCCAGACAAACTTAGCTCTGCAGTGGCTAAAATAAAACAGTTCTGTAGTGATTATAATTGATGTTTGAAGTATTAGAAACCCTAGTATTAGACAGTATTCTTTTTCTCCTCGGCGCACCAAAATTACTCTAGACTGGATTATTTTCTTGTTTCTGAATCAATAAACTATTTGATTGAAAACATCACATATGAAAATATTATATCTGATCATGCTCCGCCGATGGTGGATATTAAAATTAAATCAGAAAGGGCACTACCCCATTCAGATTAGACCCAATTCTATTAAAAGATGCCCAGTTTGTTAACTATATGCAGAAAAATATCAACAACTATTTTTTTACACAATATAACTCAAGATGCTTCCTGCTTCCATATATGGGAAGCATTCGAGGCCTTTGTACGAGGTCTTACCATTTCGTATAGGACTCAGAGAAATAATAATAGAAGTAAAAAAATTAAAGAGTGGGTGGGGGATTGGAGGATTATAGCTCAAGTAGGGTGATGGGGTTGGAATTGGGGGGCATTCTCTGGCCTCCCGGGAAATGGTGGTGGGGGGGGCAAACCGGCAGTCACAGGTAGGAGTATGGTAGAGCTAGCATATGAGGGTGGCATCCAGGCTGATGGAGTTGGGAGGAGCAAGCAGGGGGTTGTTGACAGAAGGAGGAGCCTGGAAGGATCTAAATGGGCTAATAAACATTCCCAGGCTGACGGGAGAGGCAGGAGTAAGCAGGGGTTTGATGATAGGAGGAGGAGTCTGGAAGGATCAAAACAGGCTAACAAAGTGGAGGGTGGGGTGCAGGTGATACTGCTGGGGGGATTCCATGACCAAGGGTATCCAGTGGGAGGGAGTGGGGGACAATAAAAGCAGCCCAGTCAAGGCTAAATGTATGCCAGGATTATCCGTACACAAGGCCATATTCCACCTATACTCGATAGCACTGGAATGTGGGGGATCCCTGGACTTCCTAGTACATCTGGGGACAAATGACTTGGAAGGGAACCGTGAGCTAGAAATACAGGCTAGGTTCCGGGAACAGGCAAGGGTTTGTCACTCTATAGGAAGCAAAATTTCCTTCTCTGAGATTCTGCCAGTACCAAGGGCAACTGGGGAGAGCAAACTAAAACTTAGAGGGGTGAACCAGTAGCTTAGGGATTGGTGCAAGGCAGAGCGGCATGGGCTGGTGGGAGACTGGGGAGATACTTGGGAGGATAAGAGGCTATATGCCAGGGATAGATTACATCTCAATCTGGAGAAGAGGGAGATCTTGAAACTAAAACTTGCTGGTTTTATAGGAGAGAGGTGGGGTTTAAACTTGTAAGGGGAAGGGTCAAATAAAAAATTGGCCCCAGGGAAGCCGTTTGTGGGTCCAGGTCTAGGGCAACTGAAGAGTGAGGGGGAATGCGATGCAAATCTAAGGAAAATTGGGCAGAATAAGGACTGTGCAGGGCTGGGAGATTGGACAGGGAGGAAAGGTTGGGGTGGAGGACAGTATTGATTAATGCCAGTAGCATGAGCAATAAAATGCCTGAGTTACAGGCTATGCTGGCTGAGGGATCAGCAGACGTGGCGTCAAGTACAGAGACATGGGCCACCCAGAGAAATGATTGGGACCTAAATTTGGAGGGCTACAAGATATTCAGGAAAGATAGGGAAGGGGTTGCGCTGATAGTCAGAAATGACATTGTGGTTAGTGGAGTGGAGGAGGCTGAAGGAGGAGTGGAGGCGATTTGGGTAACCTTGCAAACGAGGGGAGGAAAAAAATTGAAAATAGGGGTGGTATACAGGTCCCCCGCAACTAAGGAAGCTCTGGAGGATAAACTGGTTGAGAACATCAAGGGTCATTGTGACCTTGGTAAGGGTAAGGTGGTGGTCATGGGCAACCTTAATATGCCGGGGGTGGACTGGGACACCATGACATTCTCTGTAGACAGGGAACAGCGACTGATGGACGTTTTTCAGGATGCTTTCCCGGTCCAACAGGTGGGGGAACCTACTAGAGAGGGGAGGATACTGGATGTTGTCCTAGCGGACAGTGATCAGATAAGGGGCCTGGAGGTGTGCAATTTACTGGTGGGTGGAGACCATGCCACGGTCTGGTTTCTGCTGTATATAGGGGGTGAAGACAACCGCACTAACACAGTAGTGGTAGACTTCAGGGGAGCGGATTTCGTGGGCATAGGTAGGATTCTAAGAGAGCGGTTGTACAAGATTAGCCCAGACATGGATGCTGGAAGATTGTGGGAGACGATTAAAAAAGGGGTACAGGAGGCTACTAAGTACTGTACAAAATTAAGGCAAAAGCATGGTAGAACCAGTAAGCCGTGCCATGTTGGTGGACTACGGAGGTGCAGGAGGCAGTGAGGGATAAAAAGCCCGCGTATGCACGTTTTAAACGCTCAAGGGGGAACAAGGAGCGAGGAGAGTATGAAATATCGGCCAGGAGGGTCACCAGAGTGGTGAGGGAGCCAAGGCAGAGATGGAGCAAAACCTGGCTAGGGTTATCCGGGGGGGGACGGATTCTATAGATATATAAGAGAGAAGCGAAAAGAGAGGATGCAGATCAATATGATTAAAATTATGGGGGATGGGCTTAGGAAGCAGGGGAACAGGCAGAAGTGCTAAATGAGTATTTTGCCTCAATCTTCGCAAATGGGGACTGGGGATCCCTATAAGCTGATGGGAGGGAAGAGCATTCAGCTAAGGTGAGAAGTCGGTCTGAGACCAGAGGACGGAATGAGGCTAAGGTACAGATAGGACAAGACCCAGAAGAGATGGGGAGGTTCAGTGAGGGGGAGGAATGGGGGGAAGAAATCACAGTGGATAGGGTGAGGAAGGCCCTTCAGAAGCTAAAAACTGATAAGATGCCGGGGCCGGATGGGCTACACCCGAGGGTTGTGAAGGAATTGGCGGAGGAGCTGGCAGCTCCACTTGCTGCACTCTTTAATACCTCTTTGCAGACAGGATGGGTGCCCCAAGACTGAAGGGGGCCTTATGTAGTGCCTATTCATAAAGGGGGCTCTAGAGAAGAGATGGGGAATTATAGGCCTGTCAGCCTAACGTCTGTGGTAGGCAAAGTAATGGAGGGCTCTATCAAGGAGAGGATTGGGAGGCAGCTGGAATGGTAATGGTTAGGGCACTAGGATGATAAACAGTATGACTTCGTTCTGGGGAGATCGTGTCAGTCCAACCTCGTAGAGTTGTATGACTGGGTGACGGAGGCCTTGGACAGACATAAGCCGGTGGACGTCCTATACCTAGATTTCAGCATGGCGTTTGATTCAGTACCACATTATGGGCTGGTAAAAGAGCTGGGGGAGATGGGGTGGGAGGACAGGAGCTCAACTGAGTTGAAAATTGGCTCTTGGGGCATTTACAGAGGGTAATGGTGGATGGGATACTCCTCTCTCCCAGGAAGGTAACCAGTGGGGTCCCTCAGGGTTCGGTATTGGGGCCACTCTTGTTCAACGCCTATGTCTCGGATATAGGGAAGGGGGTTAGGAATAGGTTGAGTCTCTTTGAGAACGATTCAAAACTGGGAGCACTGGTGGATTGTGAAGAAGCGAGGGAGGCGGTCCAGGGGGATCTGGATACCCTGGAGGGGTGGTCAAGGAGGTGGGGACTGAAATTTAATGCCGGGAAATGTAAGGTACTACATTTGGGGATCAAAAACCCAGGCCAAGAATACACCCAAGGGGGCACACAGCAAGTCACATTGGGCGAAAGGGATTTAGGGGTGGTGACTGACGTCAAAATGAATAACTCTGAAAACTGTAGAACAACTGCAGCCAAAGCAAACTGGACACTGGGCTGCATAGCCAGGGGAATTACGTCCAGAAGGAGGGAGGTGATCCTCCCTCTGTATAATGCCTTGGTCAGGCCGCAGTTCGAGTACTGTGTACAGTTCTGGAGACCTCATCTGAAGAGGGACATAGCGCTGCTAGAGAAGGTCCACAGGAGAGCGACCAGGATTATTCAGAGCATGCAGTGGAAGCCTTATGAGGAGAGACTGGAAGAGCTTGGGCTTTACTCACTGGAGGAGAGGAGGGACAGGGGAGATATGATAGAGGTTTTCAAGTATGTAAAAGGAATAACCAGGAGTGGAACCAAGGAGCTTTTTAGGCTAAAGAAGGGGGGAACAACCAGGGTCAATGAGTGGAAGCTGGAGGGGGGAGACTACAGGGGAGCCGTAGGAAGCATTTTTTTCACTGACAGGGTGGTGGAGCTGTGGAATGCGCTGCCTGGGAGGCTGGTGGAGGAGGGCACAGTGGAGGGATTCAAGAAGGGGTGGGACAGGTACAAGGGAAAACTGAAACAAAAGAAGACCCTCTTGGGTGCTGGGGGGTGGTAAGGCAAGCAGCCACTAGGTTGCTGGCTTTCGAGCAGGAAGACAGACAATTTGGCCTATTCTGCTGGCTTTTTAGTATGTTAGTATGTTAAGGATCTCAAATGTAAAATCGCTCAATTTGAAGCTATCCATACTCAAAATTTAGATTCTGATAATCTTCAAAATGTAATTCAATTTCAAAATGAATACACTTGCTACTGAAGAAGCTGAACGTCAATTACTGTTTACAAGAAGTCAACACTATATCATGGGAGATAAACCGGATAAAATATTGGTGTGGCAATTAAAAAAAGAATAGGCAGACAATAATATAAATGTTATTACTTCACTCTCTGGTGACACAGTTAATAATCCTAAAGATATTAATAATGCATTTAAAGACTATTACAATTCACTATACTCATCAGTAGGGATGTAAGTTTGTCATGGATGAGGTTTTAATGACTCATTGTTTGATCACGAAATCATTCGTAAACAGTAGTAAATGTTGTGGCACTGTCATCATTGCTACATTCTGATGACACTAGTGAAAGTCATGGAAGTCCTGAATAAAGATCAAACGTCATGGAATCAATGACGTGTATGACTGCCATGATAAACTTACATCCCTACTCATCAGAGCAAACTGCTACTCAGCAAGAAATACAAGATTGCCTGAATGGACTCATCACCCCCAAAATTAATCAGGATCAAAACATAATGCTAGAAGCTGATATCTCTATACAAGAGATTCTTGTTGCAAATAAAAAACTTTGTCAAAGCCCCCGGGCCTCAACAGCATCTCAACTGACTTTTATAAACAATATGCTCATACATTAGCCCCACATTTAAAAACAACCTATCAAACCATACTCAAACTACAACAACTTACAACCTTGTTCAAAGAGGCCACCATACTTTTATTTAAGAAGAAAAATAAAAATTCTATACTCCCCGGTTCTTATAGACCTATTTCTTTAATGAATGCCAATGCACAGATTTTGGCAAAGGTCCTCGCCACGAGACTTAAAAAAGTACTATTAGATTTAATACATCCAGATCAGAATGGATTTATAAAAGGTCGTCATATTAAATTGAAAATTAGAAGAACTACCAATATCATTGACAGATTTAAACATGGTGACTTTTCTCTTTTCTCAATTGATGCTGAAAAAGCATTCGATAGAATTAAATGGAATTATCTTAAAACAATAATAAAATTTGGATTTGGCCCCAAATTTCAATCTTGGGTAAATATACGCCGGGTCTCATGGACGAGGATCAAAACTAATCAAAAAATGTCAGAAGCAGTAAGATTGCATAGAGGCAAGTGCCAGGGTTGCCCCATTTTGCCACTAATTTTTGCACTGGCAATTGAACTGATTGCTATAATGATTAGATGTGACGAATCAATCAATGGCTTATCCATAGGGGGTATCGAACAAAAAATTAGCCTGTACGCTGATGACGTGTTCATTTATACATCTAATATGAATGACAGCTTCCTGCATATCATTCAAAAATTAAAGGAAGTTTCCGATTTAGGGCAGCTACTCACATATTGTGGTAGCTGCCCTCAGCGATAGTTATTCCAGCCTGGTTTAAATAATAAATTATGTCCCACACCTTAGTATTTTGACTCGTAATTCTGTATTTTGCAATGCAGCCCAACGGTTCTAAATCCCTGGTAACCGTGACTGCATGCAGCTCAAGCGCGGCGTAATGACGTGTGACCAGGGGAGGCGTGGGGGTGCACCCCACTGAAATGAATGGGGCTGAAATTTCTCATTTAGAACTCTCGCAGCAGCTTAGCCTTTTCTGAGTCAGCTGCTCTGGGGAAGTTTTAGAATGTTCAGTTAGTCTTAGTGTGGAAGTAAGAGTGGCAGGAGCTCTGCCAGTGGGGCTCTGTGTCAGAGAGCGCCCTGTGTTTCTCACCCTAGTTTGGATTAAATCTCCAGTTTGCCACTGAAGTGGTGGAGACCTTTCTTCAGCAGGATTCCTTGATTTTCACTCCAGAGAAGAGGAAGGGACTGCTAGTTCAGTAGATCCAAGACAATCCCCTAAAGGTCTTAGTGTGTTACAGCTGCCTTTGAGAAGGTTTTTGTGTGGATTTTCTGTCAAGCTACCATGGAAAAGGGTGCTTTCTGTGTTGTTCCCATGCCTAAAGGAAGGGGCAACAACTCTGTGGAAAATAGTAGTTCATGGGTTGTTTCCATGCCTAGAGGAAGGAGCAACTATTCTGTTAGTACTAAATTGGGATACAAGTTCTCTAGTTAGGGGTTTGTTTTGGTGTGTGTGCCAAAGATAAGGCTAGATCACACCTGTCAGGACCCCTGTTCACCAAGTGTGGCAATTTGAAGTTCCAAGTCTTTAGCATGTCAGCGGGGAATGAAAGCTTCTATGGTGTAACCCTGAAGGAATGGCAGAGTCTGTTGGTTGGGGCAAAGGGTGGGAGGAACGCCAATCTGGAAGCTTACAAGGCAGGGCTAACTGATTCGTTGCTGGCGTCAGGTTACCCTGAGCAAAGCCCATTGCTTTGGGATTAGGTGTGTGGCATAGTCCACAAGCATACACCTATGGGAAATGGTTCTGAGCGTGTGGCACAGTCCACAAGCATACACCATGGGGAAGAGAGAGGAATTGCTTCTATGGAGAACTGTACTGCCAGGAAAGGAGAGTTCTGGAAAATGTGTGTACCTGTTTGCCATGACTGATCCTTGGGGTCCACTGATGCTTTAGTAACATCTGTAATAAAGCCATACTGCACAATCCCAGCTGCTGCATTGGACAATCTGATCTTACTTCTGTGTGGAATTAATGGGGCCCCCACCAGTTAGGTCTAGCATACGCCTAGCATCCTTTCCCGTTGACCTGGTTGTAGTTACAACGGTTCATAGTTGGTTATTGAACCTCCACCCCCTTCCTCTGGATAATGAGCCTGGTATACACTCTACAGCTAGGAATGGTTCTAAACTAAGTAATTCTGCCAAAAGTAAATGGTATACCATCATGGGGGGTGCCCAACATGCCATTTAAAAAGTTATTAAAATCACAAAATTTACCACTGGGAGTTACTGTGTTTCTTTAAGAAGGCCTGTGCTTTCTATCATGGTGCCAACCTCTGTGCCCTTGGAGGCCCAGGACAGCTGGCTACCCTGGGCATTTTAAAGGCGTGGGGTAGAACTCTGTTTGAAAGAAGTGAGAATTCTTGTCAGCTGGAGGAAGAACAGACTGGCATGTACTGCAGTCTCCCTCTGAGGTACAACCTTTTTCTCAAGAGTTGGCATTGGGTTAAAAAACAATCATTCGTTGCAGCAGCCCATGGAACAGCATTCCTAGAAGGGGGGGTGTGCCCCTCTCCAGATAAGAAATACCACTTTAGGAGTTTGTAGGAGCTTCTCTGGGAAGGACTGCCAGCTTTAGAACAACATGGAAGAACAAGGTGACATTTAACCTTATTCAAAATGTGCCAGGTGCAGACTTTTGTGATTCAAAGCCCATGGACATTTTCTTTTTTTTTTTTTTAGTGTATTCTATTTCTGGCACCTAGGGATTAGGGCATCTCTCAGGAGTACCCTCACAGCTGCCGCCTCCACTCCCAGCCTGAAACCACCATCCTCCGGAGTACAATTGCTGAGCAACCCCCCTCCCCCGGATCCGTCCAGTGCCCTGGAGAAAATGGGTTACACACATACCTCTCAACTGTTCCTGATTTTGCCTCATGAAGTTCTTCTGTCCCTCCTAAATTTGGCATTTCTGTCACTGAAGAGTATGGATTTGAATCACAAAATAATGCCAGCCATTGGTGATACAGTCTAGTTCTCATTAACAAAATGCTATTCATACTAAGAAGCATGTTGTACACAGCTTCTGGAACTAATATTACTATTTTTTTCCAGATGTGTCCCTGATTTTGGTCATTTGTCCCTGATTTGTGATGAGGGAGGTTGAGAGGTATGGTTACACATGAAACACGATATCCACTATTATCAAATGCGCTAATCATTTATCCCTTGCCACTCTAACACTAGTTACAATTCAGAGTAGGGGGGAAAGAGGACACGTGACTGGAAAGTGTCTTCACCGCAGCCAAAGCTTGACCACAGGACAGAGACCCGTCTTCTGTATCTCCACAAGTAACTCACCCATGCTCTATCACAAAGTCAGATTTTCTCGTGAGAGTTTCGTACCACATTACATTTTCGACAAAAACTAGCTGAAAGCGCAACTTCGTCATACTTATGGTAAGCTAACTATGTTTTATTAGCTCTCTAATAAAGTATGTCAGATTTCATCAACTACAGGATAGATTCCTTAATAACCAGCTATTGTTTTATGTAGGACAACCAAATGCCGTACAAATATATAATAGTTACACTAGCTTAGTACTCCCAAAGATTAACTAGCTTCCCGTGAGCCAGCTCTCAGAGATCCTGTACTCCCTTCGTCACAGAACTTGCCAAACTCTGACGGGGCTTTGCGGCTGCCGTAGAAGCTGTCTCGTGACTGATTCTGGATTGGCTGCTCGCAGAACTCTGTGGCTAGTCTGCTCTTCTATGCGGAGGTTCCAGTGGCAGAGAAAGATCAAAATGGTGAGAGAGGATATTCTATACATAACTAACTAGCAGTGGTTTCAAGGAAAGCTTGTCTTTGTTTTCTTTACAGTATGCACGGGCATTACCTACTAAACTTCAGTGGTTTGATAACTTGGTGGCTGAGTTTTGATGTGTAAGTTGTTGCAGTTGGGGCCTCTTCAGTTGATATGGGCGGTGAACTGTCACATGATATCAGATCCGAAATTGGCACAAAATTAAAAAAAAACGCGTAGCCGATATATTTTGTTTATATATATATATTACATATTTATACTGAAGTTCAGGATTTGTTTAGCAAGGCAGTATACTACAGTGTTGATAAAATTGTTGCCTGTTTGTGCAAAGCTCTAAAGGGACCCCGGTTCAAAACCTGCACATTAGCTTGCCAGAGGGTTTATGGAACTAAAACCCTTGAATTCTCTACCTTTTGAAATTCTCGACAGCTATGTATTGTTGTTTATAATAACTTCCTTACTCAACATCTGCCAAAGTATATAACCATATTACCGTAAATTACTAATCCATGCAGTGCAAGGCTAGAAATGTATGCTGGCAGTACCAGCCTGGTAGCGCAGTGATAATGCTACTGCTCACTACGCTTGTGACCAGGGTTTGGGAATGAACTTGGGTTTCTTGGGGGCTGGCTGAGGTAGGAAGAAACGAGCATCCCAAGGAAAGCACTTCTCCCTTGGGGTTGTTGCATTCTGGTACTTCCAGATGGCAGCATGGGGTGGGGTAGGTCACACATGGAAGAGGGAGAGGGGCAGTCGTCAGAACCCAAGCAGGCATGTGTGTCACTGTATGCCGACACCGTGGGGAGAAAACTGTTGGAGAAAATCCCTGATCTGTGAGGATGTCAACTCATTGGGCAGGCCAGCCCCACCCACCACATCTGTGGTCTTCAGTAAATGGTGGATAACCAGTTAATCCCTGAGGAGGTAGGTGATTGAGCTGGGGGGGGGCACATCAGGAGGAAGGAGACAGACCAGGGGCTGGAGAAAAGGTTTTTTAGAAAAAAAAATGGATTCTGGCTATTCGGGGGGCGAGGCAGTTTTTGGCGTGTTGCTTTTATAATTTTACTAGCTAGAAATATAGAATCTGATGGCAGGTAAGGGCTGTCTGGACCACCCAGTCTGCCTTTTTTTTTAATCTCCATTCTTGCTGAAGACCTTACTAGGTCTATAGCGCCCACCCCTACAACTCCCTTGTGTTTATCCCAGGCATTTTTGAACTGTTTTGCCCCCACAGCCTCTGCTTGAAAACGGTGGAATCTACCTCTTTTCCATGAAGAAGTACTTCTTCATATCTCTCCTGAATGCAACGCATTCCAGTTTCGTAGCATGTCCCCTTGTTTTAGAGCATCTTTTTTCTGAAATACACTATCCTCCTAAACCTTATTTACTTTTATGGGGTATTTATAGGTCTCATCATATCCCCCCTCACAGGGATAAAGAGTGGGTAAAAATGAAATTTGCCCTGATCTAAAACAGACCCATAACAGCTTTGGTGGGTCAGAACTAGAATGGATGTGGAACTACACAGAGTTAAGGCAGAATTGTTGAAGAATGGATCCAGGACAGGAATCTTCATGGAACAGCTGGAAATGATCCAGAATCATGAATGAGAAACAGAATCAAGTCAGAACTGGGAGAGATGTTGGGGGGCAGCTGCAAACTAGGGGTGCTTGCTGCGCACTAGAGCATACTTAGATAGACCGGGTGGTCTGTTTCTGCTGGCACATTCATATGTTTCTATGTTCATAACCACCAGGAGTCCAGATCAAATGAATAGTAAGTTAGCCAGAATGGAGTCGGAACCAAAAGGACTCAATTAAAACCACCTGGAACAAAGATGAAATGAAGCCAGAATTAGCCCTACATTTTATTCTTTATATCCAGATTCTAGTCCAGCACCCTGTCCTCCTACCTTGCCTCCCTTCTGTCCTCATCCTGTTCTTCCTCTCTCCACAGCTATGCTTCCCAGTCTTTTTCTAATCCATCTAGGAAATCTACTGTTGGTCAAGCTGCCATTCTCATATCGCTTTCCTAAACTCTGGTCCGCCCTTCCCCTGTCAATCTATTCGGCCTTTTCTGCTTTCTCCCTTGTGTCTGTTCATGATTTTTCTATTCCTGCCTGCGACTATACATGACCTTCTACCTCCCCGAATATTGTCCTGGCCTGTTTGCTCTTCTCCTCCCCATTGTACCTATGAGTAACTCCCCAACCTGTCAAAGTTCAATTTTTATCTACAGCCTGTACCTGTTACACTGATTTTGCCTTACAGTGTATATGATTATGCTCCTTTGATATACTGTATAGCTGTATATGACTTAAGTTGCAGTACTTTAAATACTTTTTATTTTTTGTCTCCTCTGCAACTATCTCCCTTATCCCTCGCCCTCAGAACACATCTGAAAACGAGCTGTTATCAGCACAGTATGTCTTTTCTGGTGAGACTTTTGAAATAAAAATAAAGTCTTATTTCCTACTTGATCCAGGGTGGTTTGGATTGGGTTCTCTTGGTTCTGACTCCATTGTGCTACATATTCTGGGTTGTTCCTTCTTGTTTCAAGTTCTCCATCCACCATTCCAGTTCACTTTCTGCCATTCTGGGTGCATTCATGACATAATTAGTTGGCAAGTATCTGGAGGGTGTGAATCCAGGAAAATCCCAGGGTCCACATGGTATCTATCCATGGGTAACAGTAGAGTTACAAGAGGTTCTGGCTGGCCATCTCGCTGATATCTGTCAGGACTACGTATAGACAAGAATAGTTCCAGAAGATTGAAAAACAGCTAGCGTCATCCCCCTATTGGAGAAGTGGAGGCAAGGTCAGATCAAGGTGATTACAGGCTTGTGAACCCTACCAAGGTGCTT
Organism: Neoceratodus forsteri; assembly: GCA_016271365.2. Classification (NCBI taxonomy): domain Eukaryota; kingdom Metazoa; phylum Chordata; order Ceratodontiformes; family Ceratodontidae; genus Neoceratodus; species Neoceratodus forsteri. Next base: position 213,498,130 of record JADMNL010000027.1, read on the forward strand.
GTCAAAGTGTTTGTCAATCATAAAAGATGTGGTAGTTCAGCACATGGAGGAAAATGGTCTGTTCTGTAGAACGCAACATGGTTTCTTAAAAAGCAGATCCTGCAAAACCAACTTGATTGCCTTCTTCAAGGAGGTAACTGGGGAGGTAGTTAGGGGCTAGGTGGTGGAAGTAGTTATTTAGGACTTCAGCAAGGCCTTTGACACTGAACCACATGGTACCTGCGTGGAGAAAGCATCACAATAATGAGTGAACAGAGTGTACAGGAGGTGGATAGCAAACTGGCTGATGGAAAGGAAGCAGAGCATTCAGAGTGGAGGGGTGTGCTAAGTGGAACACCCCAAGGGTTCGTGCTGGGTCCATTGCTGTTTAACATATTAATAGATCTGAATAATGGTGTCAGGAGCAGGCTGCTGAAGTTTACTGATGACACGGAATTGACAAGAGAAGTGGACACCTCACTGAAGGGAGATGCACTAGAAGAGGCTATGCACTCAACACTTGCAGGAACCAAGAAATGGGGGCTTAGATTTAATGTGAAAATGCAAGGTGCTACACCTAGGGGTGAGGAATCTGGGTCACACATACGCACTGTTTCGAGCAATAGTGGACAGCACAACTGAGAAAAAAATCTAGGGGTAATGGTGTAAAGTAAGGTGAAGCCAGACAGGCAGTGTGCTACTGCACTCAAGAAAGCAAATGCTGGCTGGCCCGGTGGCGCTAAGGGTTGAGGCGCTGGATGCCACACCTCGTACCACACCGGCGACCCGGGTTCGGGAGCAGACGGGGGTCAGCAGGGAGGGAGAAGGATTGAGCACCCAGTGGAAGCTTTCCTTCTCCGGGGAGGGGGGATCGTACTCTCTGCTGCGATACCGCCACCTGTTGGGCGAACCTCAGGGGTGGTCGGTGCAGCTGGGGAGGCAGCTTTCTTTTGTGAGGTAGCGGCAGAGGACCGACTTGACGCTGCGTCTCTACGCGCGCCAACAGCCTTGTCCTCATTGCACGCCGAACATCAGGGATACAACTTGAAGGAAAAAGCCCTCCAGCCACCTAGATGAAGTCCTCTGGAGCCAGTCTCGCAACCTGCCGACCAGGGCAGACCCCACTGTATAGCTCACCACAGGGGAAGGAGGGAGTGGGGGGATCTCTTCTCGCCCCTTCCGGGGGTAATCCAGGCCATCAAGGGCCCGGAAGGCAGTGTGGCACTCTAGGGACAGATCCAGTTGGTCAATAATGGTTGGGAGGGTGTCACTCCTTGAGGATGGAAGGAGTGGTGGTTGGAAGGGACAGTAGAAGTGGAAAAATAATAAGTAAAAAAAAAAAAAAGAATGCAAATGCTATGTGGGATAGTTAACTGAGTGGTGTGTCAGTAGTGCTACCACCCACCACGCCAGCAACCTGGGATCAGGAGCAACTGTGGGCTGACCGGGGGGGGGTGGGATTGAGCTTCCAAAGGACTGCTTTCCTGTCCCGGGGAGAGTGGGTTGCTTGCTTGCTCTGCCAAATGATCGCTACCAGATGCAGGCCTAGTGGCAGTATGGGTCGGGAGCAGCTAAGATGGGCAGCAGCTGCAGGGCTATACAGCACTCATGTGCCTCCTCGTGCACGAGTTGATGTGCATGCCTCAGCAACAGGAAGGAGAAAAATCGGGTAGAAAATGGCAGTAAGGCAGGAATGTATAAAGCCCTGTGCGCTGTCTCCCAGCTGCTCCACCTGCTCTCTATGGTTTGAAAAACTGGATGTGTCTTTCAGGGGAGGAGGGATGGGCCCTCCTCCTCCTGACCCCACTGGGGGGGGATCTGTGGGGGTAACCCACACCACAGATAATCCTGGAGAGGTAGCAGATGGTGGAAGGCAGTGGGAATAGGGCTGAAGGGAGCCCAGCCTGCCTTGGTTGAGGAGAACAAAAACCTATATGGGGGGGATGCTGTGCTACGATGCATTAGGAGGGGATGAGGTACAGGTCAAGGGAGGGGATTCCCCCCAGTACAAAGCCTTGGTTTAGCCACACCTGGAGTACTGTGTATAGTTCTGGTCACCACAATACAGAAAGCATATTGAAGCGATCAAGAGGGTTCAACATATGTCCACCAAACTGATTAGTGGCCTAGGAGTCCAGAGCTACGGAGATAGAGAGTGGACATGCTCAAATTATTCAGCCTAGGAAAGAGGTGGTTGTAAGGGGACATGGTCTTGGTTTTCTGAATGCAAAAGGACAGAGACATGGTGGTATTATACTCTGGTGTTTGGGCTGGTGAGTGCAAGTTGAGCTGGAAGGTATGCCTTCAAACTGGGAAGCGGTACAGAATGAGTGAAAACTTTAGGAAGTATAACTTCACACAGAGGGTGAGTAACATGGAATAGCCAACCTACTGAGGTTGTAGACTTTAGCACTGTTCAGATGTTCAGAACAGGAATTGCCAGATTCCTGAGGGGTCTGTCATAAGAGTTGCACTTCATGAGTAGGGGTAACATTCCTGCTGATGATCTTAGATGTGTGTCCATAGTGTAATTAAGTGTAGTCACTGTCATGTGGCGGGAGAGCTGGACAACATGGATCCTAACTCCTTTCCATTGCCACAGTACTATTTTACTATGTATTTCGGTCCTGAATCCATTCTTGGGTAGTTCTGGAATGAGTCCATGTAGTTCTGCTTCCATCAGGGTTCTGACCAAACATAGAGATTACTGGATGGGCAGCTATGCACAACCAGTGTGTTCTGCCACAGAGGGGTTCTGAGTCCCTCTGATCTCGAGAGCGAAGATTGAGAGGTTCATGGGACTCACAACCCCAAGGTGGAAGAACACACTGATTGGGCATAAAGTTGTTCATCCTGTATTTTTTTATAGTGAATAGTATTATGTGAAATGTGCACGCAGTGGTTTTTAGCTTTCAGAACAGAACTGACTTGTGCATTCTCTGGAGGTTTTAGCATGGTGTTGTACCACATAAGGGTACAGTCACATTCCATGACTTTTGAATTGTAGTACAATAGCATTTTGAAAGGGATGGAATTCTATGCAGAACAATGCTCTACTATACACTATAAACTGTTATAGGAATGGTTCATGTATGAATGCCTTCTATCTTTTATGCAATCTGTGTTGTAGATTTGATTTTGTAGACCAAGGTGTCCCATAAGATCAGGGAGACGTGTCTGTTGCCTGTTAGTCTAGCCCAGGTAAGACTTTGACCTGCCAGCCTTTCAGAGATATTTTAAAGGTCCTTCAAAATTTATTCCCATTGTGCCGAAATGTATCTTATTTGCATGACAATAATGGGTAGGAGTTGAGGGTGAAATGGATGGTACTTCTTTGGAGTCACGGCTCTTCTCATCAAGAGGGTTAGACAAAATTCAGGGGGTCCAAACTGATGCCCTACAGTGTTGAGAATTTCTGAATACTGTCATATTTAAGGAGTAATGTGTAGGCCACTCCCATGGCCCAGCGGTAGCACATAGTGGTACCATACTGGTGACCCAGGCTTGGGAGCAAGCCCAGGTGACTGCGAGAAGGGACAGCTAGGTGAGGGAATGCCACCAACGGCAGTGCTTCCCAGACCAGGAAGGGCTGGCACTGCATCCACAGCACCAGTGACCTGTGTGGTGAACCGTGGGATACCCCTCCACCACAGGGGATACTGTGTGTGGGCGTGTCACTGCACAGTACTATGGGAGGGAAGATAAGAGAGTTACAGGGTAATCTCCCCTGGAGCTTGGAGCTACATCTGTGATAGTCCCTTCCAGGTACTCTCGGGTCCAATCAGTGATAGGATGGGGAGATCAACTCAGCGTGGAGGGATCCTTGTGCCAAAGCAGGGTAAAATGACTCCAGGGCAGGAAGAAAAAGCTTAACAACGACAATAAAGATAAATATGTTAAATTATGTAAGAATCTAAATCACAGTTGATAATGGGAAGATGATCAGGCTAGTACCCTTGTGACTGCTCCTCCATGGTGAGAACCCTGGTTCGGGTCAGTTTGGCTAGGACTGGATCAGTGTTGCCAGTAGAAGAGTATCCTAGTCAGGGGGAGGGATGGTGCAGAGTTTGCAGCTGCAGTGACCCCAATAATGAACATGAGAGCTTATTCCTCTGTAGGAGTTCGCGATCCTTGTGCATGTCCATCTTGGGTACTACTGGAGGAGAATGGCAACCACCAGAATGATGACACCAGCACTCTCAGACCTCATGGTTCCACCGGATTCCCGCAGCACCGGGTGAAAATAAGCAGGTCACAGAGTTTAGAGATTGCTGGAGACAGATAGGAGGAATGTTGGCTGGAGAATAAAAACATTGGGGGAAAAATAGAAAAATGATGGGGGGTAGTCTGATTTGATTTGAATTAATTTGATGACCTGGTTGGCCCAAGAGCAAACTGTCCATTTTCATGGGCGACAAAAGATAGAAATCGAACAGTAAAACCATCAAGTATACAAATATGTAGTAAAAACGATGAAAAATACACCATGACATAACAATAAAATCAATTAAAACATTAAATCTAAAATGAAGAGTAATGGGTAGACACTGAAAAGTACTTGGCACATGGACGGCCGCTTTATAAATCGGTTTCATAAAGTTCCATACAGTTACCAGCATCTAGTAAAACCAAGGCATTGGTTGTTGGGGAAAGTCGGGTTCACTTATGGTCTAGAAGTTGTGATGGGATGGCCTAGCTATTTTATTTATTTAACAATTGGTAACCGGGAAAGGCACTCTGAGCTAAGGCTTGTTTCCAGGTGCGACCCAGGGGAAAGTGTAGAAGAAAACATCAAGCAAATACAATAAAGTAGCTAGTTACAAACAAAGTGCAAACAACAGTAGTGCTATTTGGCAAAAGGTGACAAATTTTCAAGTCATGAGTATTAGAAGCAAGAAAACACTAAGCTTCCTGAGACAAAAATCGAACAAGTGGCACCTGTGTTCTTTTGTAACAACTCTGTCAGTCCAATAAAAGGTATAAAATCGTCTGTTTGTGTGGATCTTGTGTTACAAGGACCAATATGGCAACAAGTTCTTTCTGAGTGCAGAGAAGTGGGAGGCATACAACCATCCTGAGGGAGGTAAAAATTGGGGAGTGGGAGGAAAAGGGATGTCAGGAAGGGAGCTGACAGGTGCAGGAGGGAGGTTGGAGGAGTTTAAGCTGGTGTGTAAGGGAGGTTACAATATTATATAGGTTATTGGGGGCTATAACAATTGGGAGCTATAACTTTGGGGTATGTGAGACAGCCTGTGCCAGGATCATTTCAAGCCCTGCTCTGGAAGTAAACCCACTGATTCTGTATTACTCATTTGAAGTTAATGCTCATTCTTTTGTTGAAGCACTATTGAACCATACTTAAATTCTTCTAACACACTCCAGAGTCAGATTGATCGCTTGGTAAATTGTGCTGTGGCACAAGTAATTGTGTTCTTTGCTGCTGTTCATACAGATTATATTGAGTATACCATAAATGTTTACCATATAAACCATAGAGATCGTATGTAACAAAAACTAGAGGGGACATCATGTGGTGAAAATGGAGGCTTTCACATCGCCATATGCAAGTGGCCTATACTGTCTCCATGGAGCAATTATGTAATTAACCGGAGAGGGCAAGAGATGACCCCTCTAGTTTTTAATATATAATGCATGGTTGGACCCTCATCACCGGAGAAAAAGCCGTTGCATATTTCCCCATATATGATGGTAACCAGTTAGCATATTATGACACCAGTTAGCTAATTACACTGTATTAATATTTTATTAACATGTTAATAACACATTAATACCCAAACCACCCCATAACTATGTACATAGTTATGCAGATAGTATAGCCTAGTGGTTAGAGACTGAGCTATGAACCAAATGACCCTGTAGTCATGGGTTTGAATCTCGTATACGCCACATGCACACTGACCATGAACCAATCACTGCACACAATGGTATTAGCAGTAGAAAACAAGAAGTTGTTATTCCTCTGTACAGACAGTTGGCGAGACCCCATCTGGAGTATTGCGTGCAGTTCTGGAGACCCCATCTCCGCAAAGACATAGCTAGGATGGAGGCAGTCCAGAGGAGGGCAACTAAAATGGTACAGAGTCTGCACCAGAAGCCATACAAAGAGAGAGAGACTGAAGGAGCTTAATTTGTATACCCTCGAGGAAAGGAGGGAGAGGTGGGACAGGATAGAAACTTTCAAGTGCCTCAAGGGAGTCAACAAAGTCCAAGAGGGCAGCATCTTTCAGAAAAAGAGATGTGCAAGAACTAGGGGGCACAATTTGAAGATAGAGGGTGGACAGCTCTGGGGCAACGTGAAGAAGTATTTTTCATGGAGAGGGTGGAGGACACATGGAACGGCTTTCCTGAGGAGGTCGTGGGGTCAAAAATGGTGGAGGAATTCAAGAATGCATGGGACAGACATAAGGCAGTTTTGGTGGGGGTTAGGAAGAAGTAGGCTGTTGGTTAACTGGGATCTACAGCTTATCCATTAGGTAGGGAAATGGGCAGACTGGGTGGGCCGAGCGGTCCTTATCTGCTGTAAAAGTCTATGTTTGTATAACACATGTGACAGGCCCCTTAATAACATATGTAACACTTACCTTGTAGAAACACAGAATTTGATGGCAGATAAGAACCGTTTGGCCCACCCACTCTGCCCATTTTTCCTTACCTACAGCATCACTACAGACCCTAGTTGATCTCTGTCTCTTTCTCCTTCCCCCCTTCATAACAGCCATCCTAAAATCCCCCAAAATTCTATCTACAGAAAGCTATCATGACCTACATAAAAAGCCCACCCAGCACCTTCCCTCCACTTTCATGTAGCAAGTAGGTCTGTCATGTTGGCCCTCCCTGCTGTTGCTGCCACCACCGTGCCTCTCGTCCCTCAATTCTCCCGGCCTCCCTATACTCTGGCTCAGTGTGTCCAGCCCAAAATGCCACTCATGACCAAACACCATGCCGCTCATCAGCAGACTCCACAACACTCCTGACGACACACCATGCCACTCCCCGCTGCAGGCCATACTGCTGTCCATCTTGAAAGAAAAGCAGAGACTGCTGGAGCCATGCCTCCTTGTATAGGAGGCCCCTACCCTACAGAAACACTACTGGAACAAACAACGGTAGTCCCATAAGAACACACTACACCAAGTACATTCTTTTCTTTTTTTTTTTGTATAGCTTTTTTCCCATAGGTTGGCTCCAGCAGGCTATTCAGCTCTGTCCCTGCCATCCTGGTCCAGCACCAACCCCCAAGAATTCCTCACCACAGATTGCCTTCCCCTCCCTCCCCCCACACATGGTAGTGCTGGGAAAGGGAAGGCCATTCTCCCCCACCTGTTGACTGTCCTCCAGAATTGGGGGCGGTGGTCGGGTGATGATGTGGGAACGGGGGCAGGCAGGTCTTCATGAAGTCGGTGCCTTGTCTCCCTATCCCCTTGCTGCCACGGCAAATAGACGTGCACATGTGGATGCACGCGCATGCTACAGAACCGTGGCACCTCCCTTCCACGTCACTCAGACTCCGCTGCCACCCGGCCTCCACCAGATGGCAGCCAAGGAGTGAGACAGCATCCCTCCCCACCCCTGGCGGAGGAGAGCAGTCCGTCGGACACATGATCCTCTACACCACCCCTCGGTGTCCCAAGCTTGTTCCCGAACTCAGATTGTCAGCATAGTGAGAGGTAATGCACACAGCACCTCAGCCCTCTGATACTAAGCACGTTCTTAAAGGTACATACCACTACACTACCCCAAAAAAAAAAGAAATCACTAAATTACAGAAAACTCTTACCACCACTACACTATGGAAAATAACTACATAGAGAATAATGGCTATGCGAGTGTGCATTATGTTTTTTTTGGTTTTTTAAACAGACCCGAGTTGTGTGATGACCCTGTAAACCTCGAGAGTGAAGGGTGTTTAAAAAAAAAAAAAAAAAAAAAAGTACACTCAGCATAGCCAGTATTTTTTAATAATTTGCTGGTTCAAGGAGTTTAGGCATAAGCAAAAGAAGCTGAAAATTTGGTGAGGCGGCACAGTGACCCACAATCATTTTCGATTGCCTGTCTCCATTATCTCCGCTTGAAGTGAGGCAACATCAACATCAACCAGATCAGTTTTTTTATGTCTATAAGCAGATCAACTGGATAAGTGCTGAGAAATAAAGCGGTTGGTTACCTGGGATGAGAAGCTACATTTGTGTCCTCGGTAACCGAAGAAACCGCCGCCATGGTTGTTCCACCCACGTGCCGATTGCAAGCCAGTAAGGTAGCACGCTAAAGATGAGTGACAGCAAATGCATAATAACCCGTTCTACAGGTTATTACGGCATTTGAAACACGGCTGTAGTCCGTTTGATAAAGGGGGTCACCAGTAATTGTACTATGGTAAAACATAGGACACAGCAAAAAGTATCCAACCTAATGCATTATATAAAATAAAAGATGGCAAAGTCTGGCATACTCATGAAATACTACCATCTCAGGGTCAAACAAGCTCATAAAAGCCATTGACCCTTCAGGCTCTTGGCTTTATGGCATGCTGGACCCCTCAATGGTATTATTTCCTTGTATACTGCATTTTGCCATCATTTATTTTTCTATATATACGATCTCTATGACAAAAACATTGATGGCCCACATTGAGCCAGTAATGGATCTCAAACCCATAAAGTGCAGAAGCATAGCTTAAATATATGCTGAAAATATTTCATATTGCCTTTCATGCCAAAATATGCTTCACAAACTTGTCTTTTCTAGACAGAATAGTTCAGTGCTGTCCAAAACAGAGCCTGGTATAAGACAATTGGATTTGCCTGCATTAAAATGTTCACAGAATAGTACAGTGAGTTCAATGACTGAGGAAAAATGGTGCAATATACTTGCTGAGAGAAAAAATATACTTTCTTTGCATCATATATTAATACATTTTTGGTTCTGAAGTCATTTTGCCAATTATGAGGTATTCAGGTAAAGTGCCGTGCAGAAAGCTCATTGATAACATGTTATATCATGCCTCTGCACAAAAATGCATTAAAATGCCAGCAACAGGTAGAAGACCCAAGATATTTACTTTTAGCAATTTAATTTCTACACCAAAACCACTGTTAATCATGAGGTAACCGATAAGGCCTAATCAGTGCGGCACTGTCTTTTAATTTACCTTGTTTGATTTTGCTACTGCAACTAGTGAGATGATTGTATGGATCTAAATAGTTATAACAATGCAAAATATGATCAGGCAGCACTAACATTTCAAAGTGACACTTGAAACAGGATCTTATTATCTTTGGTTACAGTGAGCTCTGCCGATAAAATGTTACCATCTGGTTGTGCCACACTTTTAGAAACCTGTAAGACACTTTCTCAGATGAGAGTAATATGTACAGTTAGACAAGTATACTTGTCTTCGTCTGTAGAGAGTTATGTTTCTGAGCATCTGGCTGAGTTCTCCAATTATTTATTATCAGGAAGACAATCATTTGAAATGAGAAAATTGTGCAAAAAAAAAAAAAGTAAAACACTGTTTTGGATTCTTTTAAACACAGTTTGGTAGGAAGCATTTTTGGCACACTTCCCTAACATTAACCATACTATATACAACTAAGGTAATATACAGTTAACATTTATATGTTCATAATATGCCAAGATCACTTATGATTTTGCCTTTTTTTTGATTTTGCTAATGATTTTGCTAATTTGTTTTCTGTTGCCTTCTTTTTATTTAACTTTGATCATGTCTCATCTGTTCCTCATCCTCTTGTCTGCAATCAACCACTTCATTCCAATAAGGCTGGGCACAGAGTAAGTTACTCCTCTCTAGCTGTTGCTGGCACTCCTGGTAGTATCTGAACAAACATAAAATATAACAGATTGTTAAGTTGCGTTGATGTTTAACCTGGTAACTCAGTGGTTCTGCATGATTTCAACCACTTACCAAAAGAGTCTCTTTCCAAACAGAGAAGTGAACATTTTAAGCTGACCAGACCCTACATTCGTTTATATCTGGGAGTTGATGTTCACATCAATTCAAGAAGGCAAGCTTGCATTTGGGCTGTTTATACCACTCTGTCACTTTGAACAGATTCTTGCTGTCTGTTTATGTGCATTGATATTTGTTTTCTGAGAGTTTTTTGGTTTTGTGTGTGTGTGTGTGGTCTCCTTCCCCTCTGAGCCGGAGGGTTCGGCCCCCTGCCCTGCTCGCTGGCCCCCTGTGCCCAGGCTTTATGGCCCTGGATGGGGCCGCTGGGCGGGTGCCCCCTCCCTAAGGAATCTGGTCTCTTGCCTTGTCTTACCCCCCCAGGGTGGAGCCACGGGAGTGGGAGGGGCCCAGTCCAGTTAGTCTCAGCAGTAGCGAGGCGGGGCCCCATGAATGGAGCCAGCATTTTTTCTTGTAGCCGCATTCCTGAGGCGGGATGTGCAATGGTGCCAGCATCTGCCCTGCCCCTCGAGCGTGTGGCACCAGCAGCGGTGCTATCCCTCAGCCTCCACCAGAGGTCCACAGAGCCGACACACTTCCTCTCCCTCTCCAGAGAAGGAGATCAGTCCCTGGGATGCTCAATCCTTCTCCACCTGTCGGCCCTCCGACTCACGAGGTCAGTCACCGAACCGGGATGTTGTGTTGGCGTACAGGCGGGGCGCCTTGCCGCTGCGCCCGGTGGGCCGGCATTTATTTATTTTATTTGTTAACTGGAAGATAGCACCATTTTCAGGCGTGACCTTGTCAAGAAGTAATAAAAAAAACTGATATTTTAAGTCATCACAATTGAAACACTTTCTTAAAAACATGCATTATACAGTAAATGAATACATGGTGCACTAGTATCTCATCGGTAACAGTTAAGCAGTGTTTACTTAACAGATGACATTTTAGTTCCTTTTTTTTTTTTTTGGCGTGAATTCTTTTTATTCACCCATGCCACCACCCTGGACCTCCTTCTACCACCTCAGTGTCATGTACTCGACCTTCAGAGCTGCTGTCCTTCTGATATTCTGGCACCCTCAGCACACTGTGACAGGCCCTCTTGGTTTATGCCAACGCAGGGACTATCTTTCAGCACTATGTCAGAAACATAACATAGAATTTGATGGCAGATAAGGACGGCTTGGCCCATCCAGTCTGCCCATTTCTCTCTACCTACACCATTACCACAGACTGTACTCAATTTGCAGCTCTTTCTCCCCCCACCCCTTTCCAGTATGATTCCATTGTGCTTATCCCATGCATTTGTGAATCCACAACTGTTTTTAACCCCACCACTTCCACCGGAAGGCTGTTCCAGAAATCTACCACTCTTTCTGTGAAGATGGACTTCCGCACATCTCTCCTGAATCTACTCCCCTCCAGCTTCATAGCATGTCCCCTTCTTCTTGAGCACCTTTTCTTCTGAAACATACTTCCCTCCTTACCTTATTTACCCTCGTGAAGTATTGAAAGGTCTCTATCATATCCCACTCACCCTCTGTTCCAGGGTGTACATATTGAGGTCCTTTAGTCTCTTCTCATAGGGCTTTTGATGCAGGCCCTGCACCATTTTAGTTCCCCTCCTCTGGACTGCCTCCACTGTGTCTATGTCCTTCTGGCGATGTGGTCTCCAGAACTGGACACAGTACTGTATTTGGGATCTTATCCGTGATCTATACAAATGCAACACCACCTCTCTTTCTGCTGGTGATCCCTCCCTATGCACCTCAGCATCCTACTGGCCCTCAGATTGCCTTTTCGCACTGCCTGACCACCTTTAGCTCATCCGATATGATTACCCCCAGGTCTCTTTCCTGCTTGGTGGTCAGCAGTACCACATCACCCATTTTGTACTCCACCCCTGGGTTTCTGTACCCTAAGTGCATTATTTTGCCCTTTTTTGCATTGAAACTCAGCTGCCATACCCTTGACCACTCCTCTAGTTTTCTCAGGTCTCTGCTCTTCCTTTCCACCCCCAGGAGTTTCCACCCTATTGCAAATTTTGATGTAATCCACAAAGAAGCAAACCTTCACTTCCAGTTCCTCTGCAATGTCACTTATAAAGACGATAGAGGACCCTGAGGCACCCTGCTGGTCACTCTTCCTTCCTCGGAGTAAACTCCATTTACCACCACCACCCTCTGTCTCCGATCCCCTAACCAGTTTCTTATCCAGTTTACCACCTTTGGACCCACTCCTAAGCTACCCAGCTTGCTTACTAGTGTCCTGTAAGGACCGGTCCCAGAAGTGATCCCTGAGGCACCCTGCTGGTCACCCTCCCTTCCTCGGAGTAAACTCCATTTACCACCACTGCCCTCCGTCTCCTATCCCCTGACCAGTTTCTTATCCAGTTTACCACCTCTGGACCCACTCCTACGCAGCTTGCTTACTAGTCTCTTATATGGAGCAGTGTTAAAAGCCTAACTGAAATCTAAGTAGGCCACGTCCACCACGTCACCCTGATCCTAAATCCTTTGTCACCCAGTCAAAGAAATCGATCAGGTTCATTTGTCGTGACCCTTGTGAACACATGGTGCCTCAGGTCTTGTAACCCACTGGATTCAAGAAATCCTACAGTTCATTCCTGCAGCAGTGATTCCATTAACTTTCCCACCACCAATATCAATCTGACTGGCCTATAATTGGCCAGCCTTCTCCTTGCTACTACTTTTGTGTAGTGGGACTACATCCTCTCTCCTCCAGTCCTGTGTAACCACTCCTGTTTTCAGTGAACTGTTAGAGGTGCAGCCAGTTTTTCACTGAGCTCCTTCAGTGCCCTTGGATGCACCCATGTGGCCCCATTGCTTTGTCCATCTTCAGAGTTTCTTCAGGATTCACTCCTTCAGAAAAGGACTAGTGTCCACCTTCCTCCCCCCAAAGCTTCTCTGTTACTTATTTGTGGCCCTTCCCCTACTCTTTCCTCTGTAAACACTGAACAACAGTATGTGTTCAGGATGTCTGCCTTTTCCTGGTCTCCCTCTGCACAGTGCCCCTTCCTTCCCTTTTTAACCTTACAATTTCACCCCGGTCTTCTTTTTCTCACTTACATACCTAAAAAAATTTTTGTTCCCTTTTGTTACCTCGTGGGCTAGTCTATCTCCACTTTGCTCCTTTGTGCTTATAGAAACATAGACTTTGACGGCAGATAAAGACCGCTTGGCCCACCTAGTCTGCCCATTTTCCTACCTATTGGATAAGCTGCAGATCCTAGCTGACCAACAGCCTACTTCTTCCTAACCCCCCCACCAGAATTGCCTTATGTCTGTCCCATTCATTCTTGAATTCCCCCACTGTTTTTGACCCCACGACCTCCTCAGGAAGGCCATTCCATGTGTCCACCACCCTCTCTGTGAAAAAATACTTCCTCACATTGCCCCTGAGCCGCCTCTCCCCCATCTTCAAATTGTGCCCCCTTGTTCTTGCTCATCTCTTTTTCTGAAAGATGCTACCCTCTTGGACTTTGTTGATTCCCTTGAGGTACTTGAAAGTTTCTGTCATGTTCCCCCTCTTTCTCCTTTCCTCAAGGGTATACATATTAAGCTCCTTAGTCTCTCTTTGTATGACTTTTGTTGCAGACCCTGCACCATTTTAGTTGCCCTCCTCTGGACTGCCTCCATCCTGTCTATGTCCTTGCGGATATGGGATCTCCAGAACTGCACAAAGTACTCCAGATGGGGTCTCACCAACTGTGTCTGTACAGAGGGATAACAACTTCCTGTTTTCTGCTGGTGATGCCTCCCCCTATACATCCCAGTATCCCCCCAGCCCTCCTTACTGCCTTCTCACATTGCTTGCTTACCTTTAGGTCATCTGATATGACTACCCTCAGGTCCCTTTCCATTTTTGTTGTTGTTAATACCTTCTCCCCATCCCCATTGTGTACTCTTCCCCTGGGTTTTTGTTTCCCAGGTGCACTTCTTTGCATTGAATCTAAGCTGCCATACTTTTGACCATTCCTCCAACCTTGCCAATTCCTTTCTCATCCTTTCTACCCTCTTGTGTATCATCCCTGTTGCAGATCTTTGTGTCATCTGCAAAGAGGCATACTTTTCTTTCCAGTCCCTCCACAGTGTCACTTATAAAGACATTAAAAAGGGCCAGACCCAGTACTGAACCCTGCGGTACCCTGCTAGTAACCCCCCTTTCTTCGGAATGGACTCTATTTACTATTACCCTCTATGTCCTGTTGTCCAGACAGTTTTTAACCCAGGCTACCACCCTGAGACCCACTCCCAGGCTGGCTGATTTGTTTATTAATCTTTTGTGTGGGACTGTGTCAAATGCCTTACTAAAGTCTAGGTAGGCCATGTCTACAGCCCCTGTCTGGTCTACTGCTTTGGTTACCCAGTCAAAGAAATCCATTAGATTCGTATGACATGAACTTCCCACTGTGAATCCATGCTGTCTTGGGTCCTGTGCCCCGCTGGCCTCTAGGTACTCAACAGTTCTTTCTTTCAGAAGTGATTCCATCGTTTTCCCTACTACTGAGGTCAAGCTAACAGGTCTGTAGTTTCCTGCCTCTGCTTTGCTCCCACTTTTGTGAAGGGGACTCACATCCACCCTCCTCCAGTCCTTAGGTACCACACCATCCTCCCATGATTTGTTAAAAAGGGTAGTCAGTTGGTGTCACTAGTTCTCCCCTTAGTTCTTTTAGAATTCTGGGGTGAATTCTGTCAGACCCCATTGCTTTGTCCACCTTCAGTTTTAGGAGTTCCTTCAGAACCCTTTCTTCTGTGAAAGGACTGGTATTGACTCTCTCCCCCAAAAAAAACAGAGTGCTTCTATTGATTGGATTAGGTACCTTCCCCCTCCTCCTCTCTTGTGAATACTGAGCAGAAGTATTTGTTCAGTATCCCTGCTTTTCCAGTGTCATTCTCTGCCCACCTACTCTCCCTCCCCTTTATTAAGCTCACTATCTCTCTCTTGGTCTTTCTTCGCTCCCTAATATACCTATAAAAGGTTTTATCCCCTTCCTAACTGAGTTGACTGTCTTTTCCTCAGTTTGGGCCTTTGCTATTCTGATTGCCTTCCCCGCTTCCTTATGCTTTAACTGGTACAGTTCTCTGTCCTGCTTCTTCTGTGTTTCCTTATACTTTCTGAAAGCTATATTTTTCTCCCTAACCTTCCCCGCCACCTCTTTTGAGAACTACAGTGTTTTTTTTTTCTTTCATTTTATTTGCTTCACACAAAGGCTTGTTGCCTCTCTGATAGCAGTTTTGATGTTTCCCATTGTTCTTTCACCTCTCCTTCTTGCCTGTTTGCTAGTGGTTTTCTGAGGCACTCTCCCATTTTGACAAAGTTATTTTTATTTATTTATCGAATACAATCAGAATTAATACCTTTGAGTCAGAGACTCCTTTACAAAGGCTCCACGTCATAGAGAACAATACAGAGCATACAGTGTACAGACATCACAGTATAAATAGCAGTGTGGGAAATATCACACCTTACAAAAGATACATGGTGAAGTACAACAGGTGGCTGTGTTACAGGGTAATATCAACAAAGACAATGCAGTACAGTGGCAAAATACAGTAAACACAGTAACTACAGAGGCACTCTAGAAGCAGGACCAAATGGGTCCATTGTCATGGCAGTTATAGGTCGTGGGTAGGTGGAGTCACGCAAGATACTACAACGGAGGAGAAATTTGAACAGTCCTAGGGTAGGAGCCAGGAGAACTGGTATGGGCAGTGAGTTCAGCCAATTGGGGGCGCGATATCTGAAAGTTCTTTGCCCCATGGAGGTTTTACAGCTGGGAACCTGGTAGGGCGATTTCACAGCGTGACGTGTGCATTTTGTGCTGTTAGAGGGGGGGAGCAGCGTCACAAGCGCTGGGGGCGTGAGGCCAGTCATGATTTTCTTGGCAAGGAGACAGGTCTGGTACTTTAGGTGATCATCGAAATTAAGCCAGTTTGTACTGGTATACAGCGTACAGATGTGTGTAAGCCAGTCACATCCTGTGGCCAGTCTACAGACTTTATTCAGGGAAAC
This sequence comes from Neoceratodus forsteri, assembly GCA_016271365.2. NCBI lineage: Eukaryota > Metazoa > Chordata > Ceratodontiformes > Ceratodontidae > Neoceratodus > Neoceratodus forsteri. Next base: position 213,514,073 of record JADMNL010000027.1, read on the forward strand.
CCTAATTTTGTTGAGGGAGGTGTTGTCGGCAGCACCATAGAAGATAATCCGTAATCAATGGTGACAGGATGGAGGAGGAGATGGCTATCTGTGAGGGCTTGAGGGGACAGTGCCTTGGTGTGTAGCAGACCAATGCTTACATTTAGCCGTATTAAGTCTGCGGATATGTTCATGGTAGGTTAGCCCTGAGTCTAGAGTAACCCCTAAGTATTTAAAGGTAGAAACCTGTTCCTGGGACTCATTATGGGAATTATGGATGAGCAGGGTTACTGAACTTGTTTTGGGCATGGGTAAATGGCATGGATTTTGTTTTTCTATAATTTAGAACAAGCCTATGGTCAGTAAACCATTTATCTGGACATTGTGGCCATCACTGAAACCTGGTGTAATGATAACCATGACTGGGAGATGGCCATACCTGGCTACAACATATTCAGAAGAGACAGAGCAGGCAGGAAGGGAGGAGGAGTGGCACTGTATGTGAAAAATGACATAAGGGCCATACAGATCCAGGAGGAACAAATTGGGGGAGAGATACTGTGGGTTAAGCTGGAAAGGAAAATGGGGCCAGCTCATCCGCACAGGTGTGGCTCTAGACCACCAGCCCAGGAGGAAGAAACAGATAGGAGTTGATGCTAGCCATCCAAAGGATGGCAGACAAGGGTGAGGTAGTACTGGTTGGAGACTTCAATATACCAGACGTGGACTGGAGCATCCAGCAGCAGCATCAACTAGGAGCAGATTTATCCTGGACTCCTTCAGGGTGCCTTCCTCAAGCAACTGGTCATGGAACCAACTGGCAGAAGGCAATACTGGACCTTGTGCTCACAAACAGGGACAGTGTGATGGGGGTAACAGTGGGGAGCACCTGGGTAACAGTGACCACCAGTCATTGTGGTTTGAAATCACAGAAAGAGCAGAACCAAACCACACAAAAACACGTATCCTGGATTTTAGGGGGGCAGACTTTGGGAAAATGGGGAGATGCTTGAAAGAGGCATTAAGGGGAATGGGACAGGAATCAGGGATTGAGGAACAGTGGGCAGTATTTAAAATGGGGATTATAAGAACAACAGAATTATGCATTAAGCAGGTTAGCAAGAGGAAAAGAAAGAGGAGACCATTATGGTTTTCCAAAGAGGTAGCAAAGAAAGTGAAAGCCAAAAAGATTGCATTCAGGCAATACAAAAAGACACAGGCAGAAGGGGATAGGGAGAAGTACCAGGAGAAACAAAGGGAGGCAGGGAAGTCAGTAAGGGAAGCCAAAGCTCAGACAGAAGAACACATTGCAAAATCAGTGGTTAAAGGGGACAAAACCTTTTACAGGTACATAAGTGAAAAAAGAAGGACAAAGGGAGGGATAGTGAGACTGAAGGGGGAGGATGGGAGCATGTGGAGGATGACAACAGTAAAGCTGACATATTGAACAGGTATTTCTGCTCAGTCTTTACTGAGGAAGAGGGGGGTAATGGGTCTGAAGGGAGTACAAGGGGAGAATGGTGCGAAATGGACACAAGTCCCTTTCGAGAAAGGGTCCTGAAGGAACTGGAAGTAATAAGAGCTGATAAAGCAATGGGCTAGATGGGTGCACCCAGGGTCCTTAAAGAACTAAGAGAGGTGGTGGCTGAACCTCTGGCTATCCTGTTCAGCCAATCACTGAAACAGGAGGTACCCAAAGACTGGAGGACACAGATGTAGTCCCTTATACAAAAGTGGGAACAAAGAGGAAGCAGGGAACTACAGACCAGTCAGCCTCACCTCGGTAGTGGGAAAGATCATGGAAGCACTACTGAAGGAGAGATTGGTGGAACATCTGGTTGTCAATGGACTACAGGACCCAAGGCAGCATGGTTTCACCAGGGAGGTCATGTCAGACCAACCTCATTGAATTTTTGACTGGGTGGCTAGGGAGGTGGATCAGGGAGGGCAGTGGACATGGCCTATCTGGACTTCAGCAAGGTCTTTGACACTGTGCCACATAGAGACTATTACACAAACTGGGGAATATGGTGTGGGCAGGACAGTAGTGTGGTGGGTAGGTAACTGGCTGGGTGGCAGGACACAGAGGTGGTGGTAAATGGCTGTCACTCCACAGAGGAAGAGTGACCAGTGGGGTACCACAGGGATCAGTGCTGGGACCGGTCCTATTCAAACATCTTCATCAGTGACATTGCACAGGATATAGAAGGCAGAATTTCACTGTTCGCTGATGACACAAAGCTCTGTAACAGAGTAGACACACCAGAGGGTGTAGACAGAATGAGAAGGGACCTGCAGAAACTTGAAGAATGGTCAAGGGTTTGGCAGTTGAAATTCAATGCAAAGAGTGCAAGATAATGCATATGGGGCACAAAACCCTGGCACAATATATCAGTTGGGGGTGAGGATATAGCATGCACCAAGCAGGAAAGGGATCTTGGGGTTGTCATCTCTGATGACCTCAAGGTAGGAAACAGTGTGACAAGGCATCAGGTAAAGCAAATAGGATGCTGGGATGTATAGGCAGGGGCATCACCAGCAGGAAAAGGGAGGTCATAATTCCGCTATACAAGACACTAGTGAGGCCCCACCTGGAGTACAGTGTACAGTTCTGGAGACCATACCTACGTGAGGACATAGACAGGGTAGAGAAGGTTCAGAGGAGGGCAACAAAGACGGTGCATGGATTGCATCACAAGTCCTATGAAGACAGGTTGAAGGAACTGAACATGTACTCCCTGGAGGAGAGGAGGGAGAGAGGGGATATGATAGAGACATACAAGTATCTTACAGGGAGGAACAGGGTGCAGGAAAACACTATTTTAAGCGAAAAAGATGTTTCAGGACTAGAGGGCATGGGATGAAGTTGGAGGGAGGACGATTCAGAGGAAACATGAGAAAGAATTTCTTCACAGAACGGGTGGTGGACAAGTGGAACACCCTGCCAGAGGAAGTGGTGGGGGCTGAAACAACCACGGGATTTAAGAATGCATGGGATAGACATAAAGGAATCCTAGAGGTCAGGGGTAAGGGGAAATAGACTTCTAGGAAAACAAACTGAACTTACAAGCTCAAATGGGCAGACTAGGTGGGCCATAGGCCCTTATCTGCCGACACTGTCTATGTATCTATGTAAACCAGGATTCGGCCTCATTAAACGACCCTTGGAGGGCTACTTGGAGGGTGGTAGGGTTGGTGTGGATGCTGAACAAAACCGCATCGTCTGCGTATAGAAGGAGACTCCCAGAACAGGCCTTGGGCAGGGAGTTAAGGAATAGAGTGAAAAGTAGGGGGCCAAGGATTGACCCTTGGGGAACCCCAGATGTAACTCTGAGGGGGGATGATAATGTATGCCCTAATCTGACTCTCTGGGTTCTGTCAGACAGGGTAGTTTAAAAACCAAGTGGTGGTATTCTGTCAGAAACCTGTTTGGGTTAGCGAGGTTAGAAGAAGTGAGTGGTGGACGGTGTCAAATGCTTTGGAAAGATCAAGCACCAGCAATATGGCCTGCATCCAGGGTTGCATGGATAGTGTTGGTGTATTCCAAAAGCACGGTTGTGGTGCTATGGTTTTTACGGAAACCATGTTGTTCAGGGCAGAGGAGATTGTGTTGAGCAAGGTAGTCTGTGACTTGGATGGCAACTATCTTTTCAAGAACCTTGGAGAGAGGGGGTAGAATTGAAATGGGTCGATAATTACTAGGCAGGGTTTGATCACCACTCTTCAGGAGCGGAGTGATGAGGGCAGTTTTCCACATGGAGGGTAATTGACCTAGGGCAAGAGAGCAGTTTAGCAGGGCAGTGAGGGGTTAGAGTACTTCAGGGAGAGTGAGCCTTAGTATTTTAAGATCGAGATTGTCACTGCTGAACCGGGATTTGCTGAGTGCCTGTAGCAGGAGGGGGGCAGCATCACGCTGGGAGATGACCTTGAAGCGGAAAGGAGGTACTTGGGTGGGTGTCGATGTTATGTTGGGGGTGGGTGCAGAAAGGTTGGCAGGGAGCACACCGCTGAGGTCTGAGAACGAGGAGTTCAGTGCATTTGCTATTGTGTCAGGGTCCATGGATATGCCACCATTTACCAGTATCTGGGAGGGAGGGAGCATTAGAGATTTTGCCACTAAGATCTTTGAGGGAGTCCCAGAAATTGCGCTGCTTCCCCCAGGAGGAGATGAGGGCTGCTCTCTAGTATTCTGCTTTTGTCTGTCGGACCTGCCAGGTGCAGCGGTTCCTGGCCTCACTGTAACGTTGCCTATCAGTGGGCCTTCCAGTCTCCAAGGCTATGTGCCAGAAATTTTCACGGTGGCCCATGAGGTGCAGAAGGGACTGGGACATCCATGGGGTGTCAGCTCCTTTATTGACTCGTTTGCAGAAGGGTGCAAAAAGGTCACAGGCGGAATTGAAGGAATTGACAAAGTACTCCAGGGCAGAGTCAATATCAGGCGAAGCAGCAATGGGAGACCAGTCCCAGCTGATGAGGTGGTATTTCAAGGACTGTAGCTTGCCTGGCCTGAGTTTTTGCTGAAAGCTAACTTTAGGAGGGGCCTTTTTAGCCTTCTAAGACCCAGCACCCAGTACTGGGGAGTGGTCACTCAGTGCGTCAGGTAGCACGGAGACCTGGGTGAATTTGTGAGGGCGATTAGTAAGAATTAGGTCAATGAGGGTCGAGGTACCTGTTCTCGGGTTGTGTCGGGTGGTAGTGGGCACAACTTGAGATAGACTGAGGGTGGCTGCAGCATCCCCATATGGAGCGGCAGTGTCAGCTAACCAATTGATATTAAAATCACCCAGGGCAATAATCTCTAGCTTATCTGGGTGTTGCTGGAGGTGGGTGAGAACTGACTGGAATGCACTTTTTTGAATCCTGGACGGGATGTAGATAGAGGTGATGGAGAGGTGCCCTGGAAGGAGCAACATTAGCTTGAAGGGAGAGGAATTTGGCACCATGGTCAAGAGCTGGGGAAGGTAGAGTGAGACCTTGGAGGGTGTCACGGAGGTAAATTGCACAACCTCCCCCTTTTTTGGCTAGTTTGTCAGCCCGAAATATTGTGTACCCTGGCAGAACTACTGCGGAGTCAGGAGTGCAGGTACCCTCACTTTTGTATGGCTTGACTCTACGGCTGTGTTTTTCATGAACCACACTGTTTGGTGATCACTTGTTTCCAGATGGCTACCCACTTCTAGGTCTAAGATTGCTCCCTCCCGAGTGGGTTCCAACACTAGCTGTCTGTGGCATGCCCCCTGTAGGGCATCGAGAATGACTCTGCTCTTGGATGAGGCTGCAGCAATGGTGCTCCAGTTAACATCTGGCATATTCAGGTCCCCCATCAACAATATTTCCCCTTTTTCTGCTATCCTGAGAATGCCTTCTATCATTTCCTTGTCCATTTCCTCCTCCTGAGACAGGGGTCTGTATACAACCCCTATACGGATTGTGGTGCCATTTCCGGACTCCAGGGTGACTCACAGTGCCTTCTCTTCTCCTTGTTTACCCTTTACTTCCATTGCTTTGATCCTCTTCCTTACGTAGAGAGCTCCTCCTCTTCTACTTTCCCTGTCCCTCCTGTAGATTGTCCTTACTGCTTTTCCTGCTTCTCTCTGTTTCCCGATACACCACCCTATCCTCCTCCTCCCTCTGCATCTCCTTATACCTTCTGAATGCTGCACTTTTAGCCTTTATCTTTTCAGCCACCTCTTCGTGAACCATAGTGGTCTCTCTTTCCTCCTGCTTTTGCTCACTTGTTTGATGCAGGAGTTTATTGCCTTTACTGTGCTCCTTTTTAGCTTTGCCCACTGTTCCTCCACCCCACCCAGGCCATCCTCCTTGCCAGGTTATCCCTGAGACATTCACAGATCCATATAAAATCTGCCTTCCTGAAGTCCAGTACCCTCACCCTTGCGTGGTTCGATTCCACAGCTGTCCTTATATTGAACCACACCGTACAGTGACCACTGGTCCCCAAGTGGCCTTCCACATTGACGTCTGCAATACTGTCCCCATTAGTAAGTACCAGGTTCAGTATTGCCCCACCACGTGGGTTCACTGACTAGTTGCCTGAGGAATGCCCCCTGCAGAGAGTCCAGGATATCACTGCTTCTAGCTGAAGCGACTGCTGGGAAGTTCCAGTCTGCATCTGGCAGGTTGATGTCCCCCATCAGCAGCACTTCCCCCTTTTCTGCCATCTTGCCAGTGGCTTCCATCAGTGTCTTATCTAATTGCTCCCCCTGTGCTGGAAGTCTGTAGATCACTCCAATGCGAATAGTTGCTCCATTCCCTGTCTTCAGGGTGACCCACAGCACCTCTGGCTCACCCTGTATTTCCTGTATCTCTGTCGCTTTTATGCTTTCTCTCACATAAAGCACCACACCCCCTCTCTTCCTTCCCACACAGTCCTTCCTGAACAGAGTATAGCCTGGTATATACTCCCTGAGGAAGCGTGCATGCGCAAAACCGGTCGGGGCTTGTGAGTTTGCTTCTAATTGCCACTATTTTTGCCACATGCATGTAATACAATAAATAGTTGTTTTGTAATAATACGGATGCTGGTGCTGCCTTTTTTGGATTTGATATAGCCTGGTATGGCCATGTTCCAGTCATGGTTTTTAGTGTACCATGACTCAGCAATGGCCACAATATCCAGGCTGGCCTGTGCCATGATTACCTTTAGGTCCGGAATCTTATTTCCTAGACTCCTAGCATTCGCACACATGGCCTTACAGATTTTATTTCCACTCTGCTTGTTACCCCTTTTTTCCTTTTTGCCCTCCTTCCCCACTCTTTTTAATGCTCCCATTCCCTTCCCCCTTTATCTCTACCATCCCGATCCTTTTATTAATTTGCACCCTGGATGATTCCCCGGTTCTCCTTCACGCTCTACTTCCAGTCTGTTTGGGGGGGCAGTTCACCTAACCTGTCCATTGCCTATCGCTGCCCCCTAGGCTAGTTTAAATGTTAATTTAAGCAACATTTTAATCGTCCACTGAGGACTGCAGTTCCCCTCCTGGCATACCTCTCAACCTTTTATCCCCCAAATGTGGAACATTGCCTCTCAAAATGTGGAACAAATGAGCAAAATATGGAATACTTAATCAAATCTTTACCTAGGAAGCTCAGAACACTGTTACAATGTTTGCACTTATGTTCAGAAAGTCTGTTATTAATTGAATAATATATTTTTTGTATCATTTACTATAGATTTTTGCTTTAAAATGTTAATACTGAATGTGGAACAAGTCCTCACAATGTGGAACAGGGAGCTTTTGTGAAGTAAAATGAGGAATGTTCCTCGTGATGTGGTACAGGTGAGAGGTGTGCCTCCCGGACGGATGTTGACCATCACTCCTGTAAAGGCCCTTCTCCCTCCAGGTGGGTCTCCAGTCCCCAATGTAGCTGAACCTTTCCTCACTGCACCATTCCTTCAGCCATGAGTTGAAGCTCCTGGTGCGGAGATCCCTTTCCTTTCCCCTGTTGTAGACGGGTACCACCTCAGCAAAAGCCACTGAGCAAGCTGCCTGTCTAAGACCCCTCTCCAGCTCCCTAAACTCCCCCTGCACTAACCCAGCCATGTCCCTAGTCAAGTCTTTGGTCCCCAGGTGGATAGTGAAATCCATCTCTCCCTCCCATCCAGTTGCTTTAGCAGTCCTCAGGATCCACCTCCCATCCCTCTGAGCTGTGGCACCAGATAGGCACCTAACCTGCCTCTCCCCACCCTTTCTTATTCCCAAATCTATCCCCCTCACAGTTGAGTCCCCCATCAGAAATTGCTTCCTCCTCCTCCTCCTCTGGGGTCCTCTACCACCCTCCTTGGAGCTTGAACTGTAAAGGGCCCCCACATCCTCCCTGGTCACTACTACGGGTGCCTCCTCCCAGCAGTCCCACCCCACCAGAGCAGTGTAGGGATTAGTAGTGGTACCAGTTGAGGAATGTGCCTCTGTCCCACCACTCTCACCCTTCCACAGGCCCACCATAGTCCAGCCATTCCTCTTCCTTGGCATTCTCTGAGGTAATGATGGTAGACTTGTTGGCCCGTGGGTGGGGGAAGAGGTTCTCCGCATCCCAGGCAACTCAGCCTGGAGTCTAGCAACCTCCTCCCTCAACCCAGAGAGGTATGCAGATGGGGCAGCACCACAGTCTCCATAAAGTGACTCTGAAAACTTCTGCCCCATAGCCACTGCACTGCAGCACTCCCAGCATTCTCAACTTCTGTCCTCTTGTATTTCTCTCTCTGCCTAGTACCCTTAGGCTAGAAACAAAATATATGGAGTACTTTCTGTACCCACTTCCCTTACTCCCTTAACCTTACATAAATATAATATACAAAAAATATAAATATCTATTTCACTCGTATCAAATGTTATCTAAATGTTAACAGCAAATCTCAGTATACTAGAATTCAGTTGGCTGCCACTTCTGATGTCCTATTAGAACCAGAACACTATGACAGGAAAGTTGTTTCTAACAGTCAAATTCTGGCTAAACAATGCACTTGAAAAGCTTATTTTTAAAAGAACAAGAACTCAGCAGCCCAGAAAGCCCAATAAACAGTGAAAAGTAAAATCACAGTCTCACATAAATAACAGGCCACCACAGCAACAAGCCAGCAAATTCTAGTCACAAAGACAACCCCACAAAAGCCACACACAAACTGCCACACTATAAATAAAATTAAATTTACACTGAGTGATTCACCACAGAACAAATGTGGTTACTGGCCTGCTCCCAACTAACATCAAATACACAAACCTACACCTTCAAGTAGGCAACAATTCCTTCTTTCTCAATCCACCAACAGTAGACCAGAAAAAATATTTAAAGTTATGAAAAAGATGGAAAGTTTTAACTTGGCTGTGGGAGCTCCACACAGACACAGCCACTCTGCTACTGCCCGCATTCTAGAAATAGAAAAGACAGCAAAACCTCTCTTACCCAGTTGATACAGCAGAGGTCTTCCCATGACCATCATAGAGGGCCAGGAGGCAGAAAGCCCTGTGTGGCTGTTGGGGCAGGCAAAGCATTATCTGCCCAACTGGTGCTGCTTTTGCACTCTTTATCCCACCCACTGGAGAGAACATAATGTCGTTGGGTGCCAGAATGCCTGACAGCATTGACCTGCCCAGTCTCCCCTTCCTGGGTGTCACAGGCACCCAGCGTGCACTAAGTGGGCTGCACACCCCTCACTCCCCAGAGAGCGATTTCTGGGCCTCGACCCCCACCCACTTGTCAGGCCCCTGACATCCTTGGTCTCATTTCCAATCTGGGTTGCAAGTGGCGGTGCTATTTCATTCATAAAACTTTATACAGGTATATACTGTTAGGATACATGATCCTATTTTCTTCTTTTTTTTTTTTTTAACCTCAGCTTTTATTAAAGATAATTGTCAGTTACAGCACAACTTCTTAGCTACAACATAGCAAGTAAACATTCTTTTCTGTAAAATTCATAGTTTAAAGAAAATTACAGTGCTATTCCTTTAAATGTTCTATTATTTACAAAAAAGAAAGACTTATTCTCTGGTATATCAAACTTTAGAAAAAAGGGCACAGATGCTAATAGTGGTCTTACACTGCTGTAAGCTCAAGGCTTAAGTATGGAGGATACAGTTCTCTGCAGTGCTAACCAAATTTTTATCCCAACGTTCACGCATATCTAATCTGTTTTACACAAACTAACTTATCTAATAACTGTCCAAGAATTTGGAGGCACATTAAAAAGAAAAGGAAAAAAGTAAACTTATAAGTGTGCACAGTCATAGTTTTCCTTCCCTCCATGATCCTGTTTTCAACTGTAGACCTGTGTAATGCAAACATGTGTAAAACGATACAACTAAACACTCGTGTAAAAACACACATATGTAAAACTATACAGATGATAGAAACAAGTTTACAAGATACAACACTATATCGCAATTTACAAGTTACGTGTACATGGTTTAGTTAGATAATTCTTTTGAATGCTGATGAGGTGCTGTGCTGATGATCGGCACAATTCCGTCAAAGCAAAATGTCAGACAGTACATTTCAGGCTCTTAGGAAATTCATTCCATAGTTCCATTCTTTGTGTGCAATAGCAAAAGGCCCTCTGTCCCACACTAGCGATCATAAGTACTCCCTGCTACATATGTTCAAGTGCCGAATGCAAGTAATCCTTAATATTAATTAAGAAACTTAAGCATAACAGAAAGACATAAATTTACTCTACAGATAGAAATCATCTAATCTCAGGGAAAGCAGTTGAATTTGGAGTACAAGGAACAGTGGTGTTCTGTAGAATTTTCAGATAAAATGAAACATATTCTGTTATACAAGGTCCTTTTTTTTTTTTTTTTTTTGCTCAGTTTTAGGCACAGGATCATAAATGATTGCTTTCAAAAACAGGAAGCAGCGTGCTTTGTGCTATAGTGCACCTAGCATCAGCTGTAAGGCAGTTCTTAAATCAAATGTAATGCTTCTTCAGGTTTTTAAATCTGCATTTTTGTAATCGTCGTTGTGCTCTTCCTCGCCAGTGGTCAACCACTATGGCTCAGTTGTCTCTGCATGACCACTGGACATGGGAACATTTAGAGTCTTTCGTTTTTATTTGTATATAGCCCCTCTGTCCAATAAATAATAACAGTTACATTTTACATTTCTGTAACGCTTTTTATACTCTCTCTCAATTTGCTTTAGAAAGGAATTGAAATAAATACCAGTACTGCATCGATTATATGCAGGGAAATGTAACGGCTGTTATGCAGTAACAACATTCCTCACACCGCAGTGGACAGAAAGTGTGACTTTGCAGAGCGCACAACTGAAGTACATTTTCTCCAGATCACTGCTGGCAACTTACTCTCTCTTTTCACTCTCAGTTTTTCCTTCCTTACCCAGTGGGCCTTACTTTCCTTCAGGCTGTCCACAATAACTGAGTCCCAGGCTTACTGGAGTTGTTGCCACTGGTCCCTAACTAATCACTGCCTGCCTCCTTGATATTGACCCAGACGTAGGGGTGGGACAAGCAGGACCTTTTTTTGACCTGGAGGGGTAGGGGACACAGAGGTGCACATCGCAGCTGGGTGTGAACAGTGTAGTGGTATCATCCGACTGAATGCTATTTTATTTATTAGTTGTATTTTATTTATTTATTTATTTATTTTTTAACTTACACGTTTTGACCAGGAAAGGCACACTGAGCTGTGATGGCTTGTTTCCAAGTACATCCTGGGGGATGGGTTACATGGACCTGTTTTATTGACCGGGGGAATGTTGGCCATGACACCGGGGGATCTCCGTTACTCTTCGTCGATAAGTGCCATGGAATCTTTTACTTCCTCCTACTGGAGAGTGACAGAGATGGGCAGATGGACCTTGGTGTAATGTGTCATTCGAAGGACGTCACCTCTGTGCAACACCCTTCCCCCCCGTACTGCACTACAGTGTCAGTTATGGGTTTATTTATTTATTTATTTATTTATGTATGTCTTTGTTAACTGGGTAAGTGAGCTTATCCGAAGGACCGCTTTCAGTCACGACCCAGGCCACAAGATGGCAATAACATGAGTCAAAAACAGTGCATACAGGAGCATGGGATAGACCCACCTCAACATGAGGTGATGAAACAAGAATGTACAGTATTACCCCAAGTACCTGGTATGGGGCTAGAACCCACAATTGTCTGATCTTCTGACCCCAGAGGTGGGTGTGTTACTTACTGAGCCACTGACACTGCAATGTCACTATTCTTTCTGCATAATTTTCATCCTCCCCACCATATCCCACCCTCCTCCCTCTGGGACTTTGCCCTAGACCTTTTTTTTTCTTTCATTCATTTTTGTGCCGCCGGCACCCCTAGCCCCACGAACAGGCTCGTCTATCCTCGGTGACCATAACCTTCACCCGGGAAGCCCCTGGTGGGGCGCCGCAGCGAGAACTGTGGTGGCTGGAGGGTCGTGGAATCGAGGCGGCTCATACATGGGGCCAGCAAATTTTATTTTATTTTTTCTGTACTGTCCCCCTGGAGCTGAGGAACATGCAGTGACCCCAGTGGGAAGGCGTCCATCCCAGCTACACCCATGGTACCAGCGCACCACATGTCCCCAGCCTCCGCCAGGGGCAGCCGCACCAGGACCCCCGAGAAGGAGAGCAGTCCTCTGACACTGATGCTTCTCTCCCTGTTGACTCAGGGCCTGCCCGTGCCTATCCTCAACACGGGTCGCTGGCATGGCGCGAGGTGTGGCATCCAGCGCCTCAACCCTCAGTTCCACCGGGACGGCTGCCCTAGACCTTTTTGACCAGTTAGAAGCTGAATTGGAGCATCCCCCACCACTCTGACACTTGTTGGCACAGGACTGGATGTGCTGAATGGCACCACTGCATACTGTGTCAGCCTCTTGCATCACAGCAGGGGCAGGACCTCATCCTCTACCCTGGTCTGGAGCCTTGTATTCCTGCCCACTTCGCTCCCTCCTCCTGGACCAAAAGGGGTGTGTTGACCACTCTCTGATGGGATTCAAACCTAAGTTATCAGCATAGTAAGCTGCAATACTTGTAGGTGTATAGAACAAAGTGCCTACATTCCAGAAACACTTAAAGAACTTTTTACCTTTAGATTATTCTTGCCTTGCCAAAGTTTCAGACCATAGGATATTTACTCAGAGCAATCACTTCAACATTTTTTGAAATGACTTTTAACACTATTGCAAATATTTCTCGAAGCAAAAGACTCCTGTCACTATAGCTGTCTTTTTAACTTGTCTGGTATTGCTTTTTGTGAAATATCATTTACAAATGAAATCTATAACACAAGAATTAACATACAGAGCTAGACCGCATCTTGGCTCACCCCCTGATCGCAGGACATCAGAAAAGGACGAGACAAAAAATACTGGGCATCAGCTCCAAGGCTCAGCTGGGGGAAGGGGGGGGGATCCTGTTACCTGGCTTACACTTGGCAGCTAAGGGGGTTGGAGTTGGGATTGTCAGCAGACGCGGTGGGGTGGGCTGCCATCAGGAGTGATATGCAGATTATCCACTTGATGGCACTGAGGGAGGAAAGAAAATGTGTGCAAAACACTAGCAGGAATTTTGGTGGGCAGATGAAGCCCACCACCTCTTCAAATCCCAGTGGGCCGCCCTGCTTGTTCCTCGAATATAACTCTAACCCCATGAATCCCTCACTTATGGTTTCACTCTGTGCATCAGTCTCCGTAAAGATGGATGCCCCTGAGACAGATCCTATTCTAAGAGCAGAACTTAGAATAGGTGTTTGAAAATTCTGTAGCCCTCTTCCACCCTGGCAGTTGTCAGATTTGTTTCTTCGCCTGGAGAGAAAGGTCACCCTGAGTATTGTTCCAGTACAGCTGGGTCTCCAGACGTTTTTTTATTTTAAAACAAATAGTAGTATTTTTAAGTGTTTGTCTCAATTTACAACTACTACTGTTCTGCATTAGTTAGGGTATTGTTGTTTAAGACACTGGTCCCTCCGGCTTCAGTTTTAATTTCCAGGATAGTGTTTTTCTGTTGTACTCTGCATTATATAGGGTGTTTTGATTTTTACCACTCGTCCTTCCAGTTCCTGTTTTGATTCGTGAGAACCTGAGACTACATTCTGGCTATCATTTTCTATTTTAACTTTGTTTACAAAATGTATCACATACTTGCCTTGTTTTTAGTAAGTGGTTCTGTGTTATGAGCCACACTGTACAGAAACGAGCACTTTCACCTTCTGTTTCTGCCTGTGCCCTTTCACCCTAATTAATCGCTTCCTGTAAAAGAAGCCCTGATTTGACCTTTGGCACAGGTTTTAGGAGGGATCAGACCACAGCTTTATTTATTGTGAGTCCTGCATTGTTTTTGGCTGAAACCTCAGATAAAAGGACAAATGCATGAGAATCTATTATGGCTTTTCAGTCTGCCTTTTTGTCAACCAAAAATATTAAGAAAGACTTTAAGGGAGTGCCCAGTGATGGTGGAGAGCATGCATCAGAAGGTTTTGTCGCCTCGTGTTTAACAGCAACATCAAAGAAATGTAAAAGGTGACAAGAAAAAAAAATAAAGCTGCTCAGTCATCTAAAAGGCACGGTAAAGATCGATCAGATGTCCAAAAGGAGGAACCCTTAATCCGTTGATGGCAAGAATGTAAATAAAAGAGCCTCCTGAGCAGTCACTGGAAATGGTGCTTGCTTCTTGTCTTTTCTTGTACCCTGCTATGTAATTTCATTTTTGATGTGGAGCCTTTGCAAAGGAGTCTTTGACTCAAAGGTTGTAATTCCGGTTCTTTCAATAAATAAAATAAATAAAAAGAAATTAAAAGAAAAAAAGCTCCATTCCTTCTGAACAGCAAAAGGAGCAGGCAGATGACAATGAAAAAATGCCTTCATCTGTGGACATAGCAACGATGTGGCAATTTTTCTAGGCCATCCCAGGCTATGGGAAATTTTACTAATATGAATACTATCCCCCTCCCTCCCCAGGTTCAGGTTCCTGCCTGTCTGCCTGAGGAGGAGGAAGAAGAAGAAGACTACTATGTCAAGAAGAGGAGGGTGATCCCATGAAAACAGAGGGTGCACCTGAGAAGGATTTTGGCTCTCTTCCAGGGCATAATGAGGACTATACTTCGTCTTCCTCATTTGTCAGACATATGCTTGATACCCCTAAATATCCACCCTTTGGAAACTGAGGAGGATGAAGAGGATGCTGAATTTATGGACATGATGAGTATGTAAGAGGTTGTTAGCTCTTATATGTAAGTCCCTTAAGGTCATAACAAAAATCATGACTTCTCCTACTTCAGCTGCAGCCATTTACAAAAAGATTGATAGAAAATACCAGGTGGATAGACAGGATTTAAAACACCTATATGCCCTCCCCACTCACCCGACTGCTGCTTGCAAGAGAACAAATGTCACACTCTGTGTACAGCCTCCAGAAAAGTACTCCAAAAAATGGTTCAACGGCTACCTCACCAGGAGGTCACAGAGAGTAAAATGGAAAGACTCCTTGTTGGAGTCTCTCCCATTAACAGAGGGGGGGTGCCCCAAGGGTCTATCCTTGGCCCCCTTCTCTTCTCTTTCTTCACCAATGATCTCAGTAAACACTGTGGGGGGAGCTCAGTGGTACAGTATGCGGATGATGCAGTTATCTACTGCCCCTCCTCTAATCTGGGAGATCTCAGTTCCGGACTTCAGGATGACCTGAGATCCCTAGAGCAATGGCTTGTCACCAATATAATGATCATAAATTCTAACAAGACCAAGGCCATGCTGTTTGGCCCAAGAACCCTCAGTCGTGATAGAAGCCAACACCTCCAACTGACGACCGTGTCAGGCAAAGGGCTAGAGGTGGTTGAATGAATAAAATACCTTGGCCTTACCCTGGACCAGGGCTTCACCCTCAAGGAACACGCAGACCAGGTAACCAGAAATATTCACGCCAAACTTGGGACCCTGTACAGGTTGAAAGACCACCTGATACCAGTGGCCAGGGCCTCCATCGGCACTAGTGTCCTACTCCCAACCATTACCTTTGCGGCTCCGGTGGTTCAGGGAGCAGCCAGACAAGAGATGAACAGACTACAAGTTCTCTATCATAAGGTGGCTCGCTTCGCCACACTATCCGGTCCCAGGATCCACCACTGTACATTGTCCCAACTAAACTGGCTCTCCTGGGATGCCCGGCTCCAGTACCCCCTACTCTGCCATACCTTTAAATTACTCGGCCCCTCCCCTCCTCCCAGCCTCACTGGGCTCACTGCCCCAAAGAGTAACCCTAGGCTCCTCCGCACGATGGACCGAACACTCCTTGCAGTGCCCAGGGTTAGAACCAAGGCGGGTGGCAAGTCGTTCGCCCTCACCGCCCCATACTATGGAACTCCTTGCCCTCAGGTGTCCAGGAAGCTACCTCTACCAACACCTCCTGCACAAGGCTGAAGGCTCATATGATGGCCACCTCCAAGTGCAATTGCTAAAGGAAAGGGGCTACTAAGCGTAAGCCTAATTCATCACAGCACAACACGCACAGGGGCCTTACCCCCCCTACCCAGGGAAATACCTATACAATGACTACACCAACCTATATGGCCTACCCAGCTGAAATGCAACTATGTATTACCCCGTGTTATGTTTCGATGCGTCTTATGTAATGTACTCTTGCTGTATACTATACCATGTAATCCCTGGGTTGCCCCTGAAAAAGGGACCTTTGGGGCCCAGTGGGCTTACCCAGTTATCAAAATTTAATAAACACTAAATAAATAATTCACAATTATAATATGGCAGACTTTAGTACACTAAAAGAGGAACTGGATAAATGGAACTGGTAAAAAGAATTTGAAAACATAACATTACACAATCTGTGGGACAAGTTTAGTACCAAACTTAACGAACTGATTCAAACTTATATACCGGTCAGCAGTAAATATCTTGGGTCCAGGAGAGTCCTTCCCCCATGGCTGACCCCTGTGGTTAAAAAAGTAATTAAAAAGAAGAATGGGGCATATAGCAGGGCCAAATTGATTGGAGAGGATAAATCATGAGGCATATAAACAGCCTGAAAGAGGCAAAGAGAGCCATTGCCAATACAAAAAATAAATATGAATATGAGCTGGCTACAGAAGCTCAGGACAGTTATAAGTCCTTCTATTTGTACATTAATAATGAAGGGAACTAGTAGAACAGTTGGCCCATTAAAAAACAATACTGATAAACTAATAACTGGAAACAAGGACATGGCAGATCAGTTCAATAGTTATTTTGCCTCAGTCTTTAATTTAGGCCAAACAACGCAGTCTCAAATAAACAATTGCAAGGGACTTTATGCCCAAGAATAGAGGTTGAAGTTGTTAAAAAAAAGGTTAAAAAAATCTGAATCAAAACAAGGCACAGGGCCCGGATGGTCTACACCCTAGACTTCTTAAAGAACTGGCAAATAGCTTGGCAGGGCCTATTACATACTTATTTCAACAGTTCTTGGAGACTGGCCGGGTCATCAAGGTATGGAGACAGGCAGTAGTAATACCGGTATATAATAAAAAGGGTTCAATACAGGAGGTCGGCAGTTACAGACCAATTAGCCTGACCTCTGTTCTCAGTGCGGGGGGTAATATTTGAGAGTATAATCAAAGACATGATCATGAGGAACACAGAGATAGCGGGTGCCATGGATGAGACACGGCATGGATTTACAAAGAGTAGGTCATGCCAAACTAACCTACTTGAATTTTATAACAAAGTTAGTAAAGTACTAGATGAAGGCAGGTCGGTGGATGTCGCATTTCTGGACTTTGCCAAAGCCTTCAATAAAGTCCCTCATGAGCAGCTGATTTAGACCCTCATTAAATTGGGTGTACAGTCAATAATAGTCGATTGGATTAGGGATTGGCTGTTGGGGAGGAAGAAAAGGGTATGTGTATTGGGTGAATTTTCAAACTGGGCAGATGTAACCAGCGGGGTCCCCCAGGGATCAGTACTGGGACCCTGCCATTTTAATCTAGACATCTCAACAATAAGGACAAAAGCTGACATTTGGCTCTCCAGATTTGCAGATGATACGCGCCTGGGTTTCCCGGTAAATAGCCAGTTCGATGCAGCAGTACTACAGGAAGCATTGGGGGAATTGGAGACTTGGGCACAGGAAAATAAGGCTACATTTAACATTGACAAGTGCACAGTGATGCACCTGGGGGAAAAAACCCTGAAGTAGATTATACACTGGCCTGGCAGGTGCTCAGAGTGGTGTATGATGAACAGGATCTAGGGATCAGGGATAGCAGTAACCTCAAGTTCCAGCTGCATTGTAACCAGGTGGTTAAAAGGACTAGTGGTATCCAGAGCTGTATGCATAGACACATTAAGAGCAGGAGTGGGGAGGTTTTGCTCCCTCTTTATACCTCTTTGGTGCGGCTGCACACCAAGTACTATGCGCAGTTTTGGTCCCCTGGGAATAAGAGCGATATTATAGCTCTGGAGAAAGTACAGAGAAGGGCGACAAAAATAATTAAAGAAGTGCAGGGGTTGGATTACGAAGACAGACCAAAAAAACTTGACCTGTATACCTTAGAATATCGCAGATTTTTTTTGGGGGGGGGATATGTGCCTGATCTGTCGGGTCTTGTCAGACCAACTACTGTAGGAACAGCTGGGCCTTAACTTTAGAGATCAGATTTACAACATGAGAGCCCACCCCCTACAGCTTAAAGTTGATATATATAATACACTGGTTTTCACTAAGAGTGGTTAAAATTTGGAATGATCTGCCGATTGAAGTGGTAGGAAGTGGAACATTGGAGGCATTCAGGAGTTCCCTGGACCGCTATATGAATAGCAGAAACATCACGGGGTATTAGTAGACATCGATGGCAAGCTATAATGGACCCTGGTCTTTATAAAGCTCAATTAAACCTATGAACCTATGAATTTAATGTGTTCAGAAGACCTTTGAGCTCAAGAGCCCATTTTCAAAAGTGTACGGTTCAGATATGGTTGCAAATGGCAAGAGGTACAACAGTACATCAGTAGGGGACAACAGTACAATAAAAAGGGAAATACATGTAAGTAGTAGTTACATGTTTCAGCAGGCTTTAACAATGAACACAGGTGCATGTGAAGTGAATGGCATTGGGGCAGTTTTCTCTGAGACTAGCGCACAGGGGAGAGTTCATAGTAGATGGATATCAACAAGCAATAACAAATATTACAAGTAAGTAAAATTATTCAACCTCAGGGTTTTGAATGGTATAAGAGGGCATCGTGTGGGTGTAAGGGAGGCCCATCAGAACAGGGGCTAAACAGTGGGTTAGATCTAGGCACAGTTGCAGTGGAGCTTCTGGAATAGATAGTCAGTGACTTGTGCCTTGAAGGTGGCGAGGGTGGGATGAGCAGTAAGCGCTGAGGGCAGTGCGTTCCAGGCTAGGACAGCTTTAGATATGAAGAAGTGCTTTCCTAGTGAAGTTCTTCTAAGGGTCAAGAGCAACTTTTGGTCGTCCATAGACTGAGTACCATAGCCATTGCTGACTGGGGAGATGTGGCTACAGACACCTGGTGGCCTTTGGCCCAGAAGCACTCTTTTACATAGCAAGGGTTCATTGGGGGTCACTCAGAGGTGGAGAGCCAGTTGGAGGAAATGTAGAGGTCACTTCAGTGTGAGTCTGGTTTCTTAGTAAATGTAAATCTGTAGGCATGGTTGAAGGTAACAGAGATTCGGTCAAGGACAGAGTTATTGGCAGCTGAGTAGATGACCATGCGCTAGTCGATCGCCAAGACGATGCAGCTGGAGACTAGAATTTTTTTCACCTCAGAAGAAAGGTTGGTCCTGTTTCTGTAGAGTAGGCCAAGCCACTGGTGGATTTTCTTGACCAGGGAGTCAGCATACAGAGAAAGGAGAGGGTTGGATCCAGGTGTGTTAAGTGTTTGAAGACATGGACTTGCTTGATGGAGTCCATGGATGAGGTGGAGATGTGTAGCGCTGGTGCCTTCTTCAGGTTATGGGAGCTCCCAAACAGGAGAGATTTCATTTTTTGGGCATTAATGGTCTGCACGTTAGCGGAGAATTAATTGCAGACTGTGCTGAAGTCAACCTGCAGGTTGTATTCCAGGGTCTTCAGGTCTCTGGGAGCTGAAGATAACCATGTTGTCTGCGTACAGCAGAAACATAGAGTGCACACATACTTTAGGGACTTTATTGATGAAGAGGCTGCACAGCAGAGGTCCACGGATCGAACCTTGAAGCACTCCTGCGGAAAGGGGAGGCTGACCAGAGAACACGTCTCCACACTGGGCCTTTTGCGATCTGTTGGTGAGGTAGTCGGTGAACCAGATAGTACCTTGGCTGACAGACCCAGTTCCTGGAGCGTTATAATGAGGGGGTCATGCCTGGTGAAATCGAATGCCTTGGGGAGGTCAAGAAATGCTGTGCCAACATACTCTCCATTGTCCAAAGCAGTGTGAAAATTCTCTTTTAGCTCAGTTAGGGTCGGTGGTTGTGCTGTGGAGTTTCTGGAACCTGTGCTGTTCTGCAGCCAAGAGGTCATAGTTCAAGGCATAGTTTATCTCTTGGTTGTAGACAGTTTTCTTCAGAGTTTTGGAGAATGGAGAAAGATTACAGATGGGCCGCTAGTTGGGAACGAGTGTGCTGTCCCCAGATTTAATTACTTCTATGGTGCTGGCTTGTTTCCAGACAGTGGGGATGGAGCCAGTTTGGAGGGTGAGATAGAAGAGTTTCTGGACTGGTAGCGACAATTCATCAATGACTTTTTGAGTAGTTCTTGTATACAATTTGTTGGGTCCAGTTCTGGTTTTGGACGTCAATCTAAGGATATATTGTTTTTTACTGTATGCTTACCCACTTGAAATAGAAGTTTGGTCTTGTGGAGCTGGGGCAGTGGGACGAGTGGTCGGGGCAGGTGCAGTAGTTGGGGTCCCAGCAGAAAGGTCTGTGCCGACATTCACACCAATTCCTTGATAAGGATGGGGTGCTTCCCTTTGAAACTCTGTAAACAAAATATGGCTTGTTGGGGAGGGATCATATCAGATACTTGCAGGTGCACACTTACCAATTACATAAGACCAAGCATAGAACTAAGCTTCCTGACCCAAAGCTATCAAGTCTAAAATTATTAATGGATGCTCAGTCCAGAGGGCAGTGGGCAAACTTGATTGGCCATTTCTATAAGGGCCTAACAGAATACCAGTCTGATTCCACACATTATTTTATTAAGTTTTTGTTGACCGGATAAGTGCACTAGACAAATCCTGCCTATTTTCAGGCATGACCCGGGGGAGGGGGAATACAGATGAATGCCAACTGACCTTGAACCAGATTAAGCTGTTGGTGATATTTTCAGTGAATGAGGGAAATTTGGCCAGAACACCGGGGAAATTCCCCTGCTCTTTTCGATAAGTGCCATGGGATCTTTAACATCCATCTGAACTACCACCAATCCAGGCAGATGGGACCTTGGTTTAACGTCTCATCCGAAAGACGGCACCTCAGAAGTGCAGCACCCCTCTCATGCTGCACTACAATGTCAGTACTGGGATATTAACCCAAGTGCCAGATGTGGGAACTGAACCCACAGCCCTCTGATCTCATGGCCTCAGAGGCGAGTGTGCTACCTACTGAGCCACTGACACTGCAGTCCTGCCATTACGTATTAGACAAATGGAATTCAGACTTGTTAATGTCGATCCCATGGGAGGACTAGTAAACATATGCATAAGTGTAACTTCAGATAGCTGGCGAGAGTTTGCATAGAAATGCTGATCGCAATTTTTCTACACTCTGGCTAAGATAGCAAGAATTTTTATGCACACAGCAGGTCTTTGCTGGAGGGAATGTGGTACACAACAGGCAGACTAAGCCCATATATTCTATTTTTGTCCTAAGTTGACTGATTACTGGTGTGATATCAGGGATCAAATGTCACAACTAGTTATACAGCCAGAGCTACTTATGATACTTCTCTCAACACCCCCAAGAAATATAAAGATTGCCCCTTGATCTATGGCCCCAGTGCTCATTTTAGCAGCTAAAAAAGCCATAACCAGAAAATGGAAACAAACCATTGTGCCTACTAGAGAGGACTGGCACAATTGTTAACTAAATATATTATGTGGAACGTATCACAGCACATTTAAATGACACCCAACAGAAGTTTAGAACAAAATGGCAGTCCTGAATTCTTTATATTATCCAACACAATAAAGAATTTGTTCCATAAAAACAATCTAGGCTGGTCAGATAGACTATTAGGAACTGGAAGGGGGTTAATTCATCAGACCCATTTGGCATCTTCTCTTGACCTGGAAAAGATAGACATGTTAAGGATACGAAAGAGGTTAGCATATACACACTGTAACATCTTAATTATAGAAATTATTTTGCTAACCTGTGTCATATGTATTGAGAAGACTTAAGAATCACCTTACCTGTGACTTGCCTTGCTGTAAACTGTGGCATTACTGCTCTTATCAATTGTTATTTTTAAAAAGCAATAAAAAGAAATTATAAAAAAAAAAAAAATATTGAAGGCTTCAGCAATACCCACAGAGTCAGAAGTATTTGAGCCGTTGATATTTAAAACATGGGGGAGGGTGGCGGGGGAGTGAAGCAGCATCATATTTTCACATAGCTTCCTAGAGTTGTGCCGGATTCTTGGAGCTTAGTCATGCAGAATTTACTTTTTGCTTTCCTAATAGCAGATTTGCACTGGTTTCTCACTTCCTTGTACCTCTGCATGATCTGGGTGGACCTGATTTCTTTAAACAAAGCCCACTGGTGCTCTCATTCTTCAAAGAAACAACTGAAACACTGGCTTCTTGCAAAGAATGAATGTACTTGTTCTTAGTGGTTATGTTTGTATGTAACATTTGGTATTTGAAATCCTGTTTGTATATTGTATTTATTGTTTTTTTTATGTATTCTCATGCTTGTCACTTGTGAAAACAGGCATTCTTGCAATCAGCTAACAAAAAAATTTAATGAAATAGAGAGCAGGGAGGTCTGGGATGACCCAGTGGTTCATATCTCCGCAGATCCTTAACTTCCTTATGGGTGTGAAAAGGTTGCATATAGCTTGGAAAGGACAGGAGAAGCAAGTCAAAGGTGAGGTTGATGTCCAGGATGCAGTCCCGATAATGCCAGTTAGTGTGATAGACATGGTTTCTGAATTCAAATGACCTACCTCCCTTTAGTCTACAGGGGTAGATGAACTTGAGTGGAGGCCTTGGTTTTCCTGCTGACCAGGAGCAGTAAATTGAGGCGTGGTCACTGATCAGATCTGGGAGTACCTCGACTTGTGAGAGCCTCTCCGGGGGATGTCAGAATCCAGTTAATGGGAGTTTCTGAGACTTTTTTGTAGTTAATTCTAGTTGGGGAATTGACTGCCTGACTGAGGTAGAGATCAGCCAGCATGCTTTTGTAATGTTAGGAGTGGGGGGCGAGCCAGTTATTGTTGAAGTCTCCAAGGAAGAGCTTTTCATGGTTTTGGTTTAGGCAGCTGACTTGGTTAAGAAAGGAAGGAATCAAACCAGGTTCCAGACCTCACCTGTTGTGAGGCTGGCAAAGGTAAACTAGCTTCCAAGAAGTTTGAATCTCATTGGATACTCTCTTGCATTCAGTTCTGCTATGAAAAAGCAGGAAAAATGGCACCCATCAGCTTAAGGGTACACTCCACAAGGGGCACCTCTGCCGCTATGGCATCCTCAAGGGGCATCCCATTATTAGACATTTGCAAAGCAGCTACCTGGAAAACACTACACACCTTCTTGAAACACTATTGTCTGGACATACAGTCCAGAAGGGATGCCAGCTTTGGAACTGCTGTATTGCAGAACCTTTTTCCAAAGTAGGTTTTGGGACCCAGCACCCAAGATACTGCTATATATTCTGCATAGAGTGAAACCGTAAGTGAGGGGTTCCTGGGGTTAGAAGAAAAAATTACTCACCATAGTAATGTTGTTTCTTCTCAAGGATCACTCACTTTGGTTTCCTTCTCCCAACCTGCTCCCTTTTCTGCTGCCTGAAAATAGGTTCTCACAATAATCAGTTAATTTTACTTATGCTGCTTGAGCATTACTGCTGTGTTTTTCTCTACAATTGTAAGTTGTGGTTTCTCTTTATATTTACATGTCTGCTTTAATATTTTTTTTTTTTAAACTTGAAATGTTCATAAATGTTTTGTAGTCTTTTAGCTACATTCAGTAGCCACTATTTGTACTCGCTATAGAAACAGATCTGACGACTGCCAGGGTGGAAGGTGGTTGCAGAGTTTTTCAACCACCTATTCTAAATTCTAAGTTCTGTTCCTAGAAAAGGGTCTGCCTCTGGGGGCATCTCTCTCTGTGGAGCTTGATACAGAGTGAAACCATAGTGAGGGATCCGTGAGAAGAAACAACATTACGGCGTGTAATTTTTTCTTCTGGGTCATGACGGATGATTCAGGGTATGGAGGGAAGGTCTTAGGAGAGACTGGAGGAGCTTGGGCTTTACTCACTGGAGGAGAGGAGGGATAGGGGAGATATGATAGAGATTTTCAAGTACATAAAGGGAATAATTTGGAATGTAACTAGGGAGTTGTTTCGGCTGAAGAAGGGGGAGTGACCAGGGGACATGAGTGGAAGTTGGAGGGGGGAATTAAAAGGGAGAACGTAGGAAGCATTTTTTCACTGAGAGGGTGGTAGAGCAGTGGAATGCACTTCCAGGGAGGCTGATTGAGGAGGACACAGTGGAGGGCTTTAAGAAGGAGTGGAACAGGTACAAGGGGAAACTCAATCTAGAGAAGTCACTCTTGGGGGCGGGTAGGTGGGTGGTGAGGCGGACAGCCATTAGGTTGCTGGCTTTCGAGCAGACAAGACAGACCATTTGGCCTATTCTGCTGGCTTTTTAGTATGTTAGTATGACAGAGCAGTGGAGAACCTAGGGAATATGGAGACAGCAAGTGGCAGTTCGAGGTTCAATCCACGAACAGGAGTTTGAGGAGCAAAAAGTGGGGTGCTGAGGAGAAAAACAACATGCCTGAGCAGTGTACATTGCCAGTAGATATGTGGGCAACCCAGATTTGTCTGGTAATATCCCGAACAGCACAACATCCTCACTACGCCAGACTTGTTCCAGGAGAAAGACTTCCTTCGCTACCCAGTCATACCAGTTTACAGCCCAAGTAAATATTAGAACCATTGGATTCCTCCAGATTGATGTGCTCAGAGACCAACCTCAGGTCCACCTTACAGATTTTGAGCACCCAGTATCAGATCTCTCTCTCTCTCTCTCTAGTACTGAAAAACTGAATGGCCGCTGAGGGAACTTTGGCATTAAACGTTGAACAGCTGCATCCAGGGCTGCCAGCTTTGGTTGAATCTTTAACCAGTCAAGCTCATGACTTTCAGGGTGACGTGTAACAGACTATTATGTCATTCTCTGAGTCATGTAATACAGGAGAAGGTTGGGCATCCCAAAAGAACTGTCACAAGCCAATAGCGGCATGTTTGACAGCTGAAATATAAGGGTTATTGTCCATCCAGAAAAAGGAGACCATCATTCTGCCTGTATGAGGAAATGATGCATAATATATGCATATTAGCAGTGCTGATTCAAACACAGCAACTGGTTATTGTCATAATAATAGCACTAGCACCTGTCTGTTGGGGCACGTTTAATGTATTTACGTGTGGCCAAGGTTTTTACAACATTGGCAAGAATTTTTTCCCTACTATTTGAACTACCTCCCAATGCCTAAAAATATAGTACCAATATATTTTAACTCATCTGGCATCTAGTGCAAGGAAGCTGTGGCAAACAGTGAATGGGGACAAACTGAGCTAGAGAGACGTCAACATCTGCAGCTTATGTTGTATCTGAACAGCACCACAAAGTCCAAAAGGTTATCTAATATTTGTGGTATTGAGGTCCAAGGCTGCAATATGAAAGGCAGATCTTCTGCCTACCTAGGTATTGTGTGATCCTCTCCACCTACAACTAGGATCTTGACAAACATTATTGGCAAAGGGTTCCATATTGCTAAAATGAACCACATAGGTGAGAGTGGGCTCCCCTGTTGCATCCCACATTGCACCTTGAGTGACTGGGACACGACCCCATTAACAGAAACATTTGCTTTTGCCCTAAATTATGAGGTCCATACCCAGATCCTGGCACAAAATGGTCAGCATTTATTATTTGAAAATCTGCCTTGAAGTATGTTAACTCCACTTTTGAATGTTTTTTTGTTGACGCAACCGGGCCTGAAATGCCACACGCTACTTTGGAATTTCCTATCAAAGTTTTTCCTACACTTGCAGCACTTTGGTGCTAGTAGACATGCCTAGAGCACGTCTACCATTGGTCTGATTTTTGGCCTGCAAACAGCTTTTATAAAATAGTCTGCTGACTGAATTACATAATTTTACTACAATTGACAGCACTGCATGCCCTTGTAAACTCCAAGTCCAGTAACCCCTAAGGTTAAGACGATAAAATGCTGAGGATGTACATAATGTCGCCAGGGGGGACTGGAGAAAATGTAAGGTAACTGTGGTATAAGCCTGCCCAAAAAAGCATGTCTTTAGTCATCAGAAATCTGGGAAATTTTACAACTGCAACATTGTATTTTGTCCCCCCTCTGTTGGAAAGAGACTAATAACTGTAAACTTTGTAAATCAGTTTGCTACTCAGCACTAATAGACTAATTTTCAATGCTTTGTAACACCTTTATTATTATTTTTTTTTGTTCTTCCTGAAATTCAAGAGCATCCAAACCTTTGATTTTTTTTGTTACTGTTCAGGTGGCTTAGTATTAGAGCTGGAGTGCCTATCCTTGGCATTGTAATCACAATTCCTATCACCAGCAGCAATGTTCAAAATAGATTAGATAGCTGGGAGTCAAGTTATAAAGCTCATGTTTAGTGTAGGGCTCAGAGGGGGCCGAACATATCACCAGTTCCAAGTGGATACTCATACATTTATTCCGTGCTTTTTTCATTTTTTTGTTAATTTAGTGTGTTTTATACTCCCTTGGCCCGACTGGCCCCTGTCCTGCCGCTCTTCCCAGCCCGGTCACCCACCACCTCCGGGACATACCTCCATGGATGACCCCCCCATTGGAAGGGTTGCTGGAGGTAGGCCCCAACAGAGTTTTAAGTGTCAGTCCTGGATCTGGAGCCTGATCACTGGTGCGGGACCTGTGGCAGGTGGCATCCTGCAGAGACATGGGTTTTCTGCTTTATTCTTCCCCAGCACACAGACATTGGAAGGCCCTGGAACTGACGCACTAACACAAGCAGAGTGTGCAGCATGGGTCAGAGCACCTACATCCCCCTCCCTCGATCGCTGGCTCCAGCTTGCACTGCCACCTGTGGTTACCTAGGTGGCTGTATCGCAGCAACATCCAGACATCCTCCCAACCCCAAGGAGGGGAACATCCACTGGGATGCTCTACCATTCTCCCCCAGCAGGCCCTCCCGACAATTGAGGCTCATTCCCAAACTTAGGTTGCCAGCATTGTGAGCGGTAATACTACTGCTACACCAGTGGGCTAGCACCATTCATTTTCTCTTATTTTAGGAGCTCACCCCTTGGGGCATACCCAGAGCAGCAATCCAGATTTTGGGGTCTGTATACAGTTAAGCTAGTTGTTACTTCTTTATACTCCAGTTGACGACTTTTGGGGTGGGAGAATTAATGTACGAGGAGTCACAGTATTTGACATTAATCCCGATAGGAATCGGTTTAACAGCAGTCACAGAGTGACTGTGTTTTCTCCTTCGCTATTCTCCCAATGGTAATATCCGGAGCCGCTGAACAGGCTGGCATATTTTCCTATTTACAACTTGTAATATTGTATCCCCCACATCCTCTTAAATAAGATTACAAAGTGAAGCTCTATGATTAAAAGATGCTTTAAGTATGATTGTCAACTGTTTTGAGCAAATGTTCGGTTCTACATTTCATCATCTCTAATACTTTGTATGAATTGTTTTAATGTTTTTGCATTAAAGGAAAGCCGTCCAAATATTCCAGCCCCCCCCAACCAGGCTTACCCCCCAATTAAGCTTTTTGCAAGGAAAAGCCTTCTTTTTATGAGCTGGAACTTGCTTTATTTTACTTCTGAAAACTCCGGGAGTCAGGAATATGGCGGGTGCTGCGTGGCTCCATTTAGTGTGACAGTGCGGGCGCGGTACTGCTCACTTTAGATGTATTGAAGCGAGCAGTGTGGCTTCTCACTTTCACAATAAATGGAGCAGCGCAGCATCCACTATATTTCCGACTCCCGGAGTTTTCAGAAGTAAAATAAAGTAAGTTCCAGCTCATGAAACAAAGGCTTTTCCTTGTGAAAAGCTTAATTGGAGGAGGGGTAAGGCTTTGGAGAGTGGGGACCTGAATATTTGGACGGCTTTTCTTTAAGTGAATATAATAAATATAAAGCTAATAAAACAAGTTTCTGAACCTTAGCTGCAGCAGAGAGGGTCTTTGATCCTGGTGACTGGGACTGCAGTTAGTAACAGAGTGGTTGTTAAACTCATCTTTGCCTGCTTAAGGTCTGTGTGCACCTGCCTGAAGCATTGTGGCAGCCTTCTCTCATGCCAAGAAAAGTACTGTAATTCATCCAAAAAGAAAAAAGGAAAAGGACATGGTCTTTTTTTATCCCACTTTACTACCCACTCACCCCACTCCTTCAGACTTGATCACCCCCAGCGATTCTACCACAGAGTCTGCCCCTAGAGTGTCGGCCTTCCTCCCCCTTACCTTCCTCCTTCTGAAGCGCCTGCACACATTGGGGTCTGCCTGTGGTAGTTAGTCCGGGATTAGGTCAGTCATCATCTTGGGGTAGAGCGGGGTTTTTTCTGCATTTTCCCCTTTTAGGTCCCACTACCCCTGAGGACATCGGCATGCAGGACTGACGTCCAGGCAGACAACGTGCTGACGTGCATCGTTGCCAAGTTCCCACAATGTGCTCCCCTCCCAGGTTTCGAAGAACCACCTGTGCCCTGACACCCATGCTTCCACCAGCACCAGTGCGTTGAGTGCTTAAGGCACGCCAGGAACCCACCTCTGGGGGAGGAAAGCATCCGTTGGGATGCTTGATCCTGCTCCGCCCCTCTGACCCCGATGACCTGAGTCCATTCCCGAACCTGGGTTGCCGGCATGGTGCGAAGTGTGGCGCCCAGCGCCTCAACCCTCAGCACCACCAGGTCGGCCAGATAGTGGACACTTTTGTTAACCCGTTTAATGTTTGGGTTGACCAGCCAGATAGCTTAGTGACAACAGGCACTGCTTGCCATGCCAGCAAACCCAAGTTCACACCCACAGTTCGCACCCACAGTCTGAAGCACTGACGTATTATGGCAGAAGGACAGAGAGTTGGAGGGGGGCACTTCTCTTCCAGGGAGAGAAACCAGTGACACTCACTGTGATACTGCATGGCAGTGCAGCTGGGAGTCCTGTTCTTAGTGTGGCAAAAATGGAATGACCAAAAATAAATGCTTGGGCCATTGGTGTCTGAACCACAGTTCAGAAGGTTACATAAGCCAAAATAATTTTCTTAAAGTAGCTGAACACTTTCTGGGCAAGCTAATGTGAGCAGAGGAGGAAAATCCAAAACAATTTATTGATTCTGAAGAGATGTATGCTATTGCATTAACTGTTTTCATCAGTGTGTCTTCGTGCAGTGATGCCCAGAGGAAGAAGACTAGGTTATGCAGTGAAGAAAAAAAGAGGGAAACTTTGTACAACTCGCACAGTGTAAATAGGGAAGCTCTTACTTTCTAAAGATATTGTTATAATAGGGGAGCAGCATATGACTGTTTTTTCATTGTAAAAAGGTGAAAATGCAGCTTTAAAATTCCATGTAATATATTCTATACTTGGCATCTACATTGTGTTATAAGAAGCCATGCTGTTTGTTTAGTGATTCCCTTGTGTGAATTACTTATGGGGCCCGATTTTCAAAGCCTCCCTAAATGGCACAAGGGCCTTGCATCGCAAGGAATGGTGCAAGGTGTGGTTTGCGCCAAAATGTGCGCTGGGAGCAGTTCTCAAACATAGCCTACGACAAATGCAGGCAACATGCGCCAAAGGGGGATTGTTCCATCTTTGGGGCACAAAATGGACTGCAGCATGGAGCTAGGGAGCTTGTAGCAGATGCAAGCTGCCATATCCCTTAAATCCAGATTCACTAAACCCTCCAAGAGAGCACATTTCTAAGTACCGTTAGACCAGCCAGGGCTTGTCTAAGGGTATTTAAAAGTGTGTCCTCCGGGAGAGTTTGAGTACCTGAGCCACCCACGAAGCCCTCCCTGGGCAGAAGGAAACATGTACCGTGGTCTGCCCTCCCCATCCCTGATACCGTATATGTAGATGTTCATAGTGCCCTGGTGTCCAGTGGTCCCCCCCAATCCCCGATCCCATATATGCAAATGTCCATACTACCTTGGTGTCCAGTGCCCCCCCCCCATCCCATATATGCAAACGTCAATACTGCCCTGGAGTCCAGTGGTCTCCCCATCCTTGAGTGCCCCGTCCAACAATACCAAACAGTCCCCCCCCAATCCCATCCCGGAGCCAGCAACAGGCACAGCCCTCTGCTCTCCACCACGTCCGGCTGCCGACTGAGCTGTCAAGGAGCATGTACTGTAACAGCTAATTGTGCAGTATGCACTCCTAGACAGCTCGGGAGGCAGCCAGCAGTAGTGGAAAGTGGAGGGTTGTGCCGCTAACCAGCTCCGGGATGGGTGGTGGGGTACTACCTGACAGGGTGGTGGGTCCCCTAGATACCAGGGACTGTTGGGTATTGTTGGATGGGGCACTCAGGGATGGAGGGGAACCACTGGCCACCAGGGCAGTATTGACAGTTGCATATATGGGATCAGAGGGGCCCGCTAGACATCAAGGAATGCTTCACCTAAACAGTCTGACTGCCGCCTGACCGCGCCCACAGCTTGCAGCAAACCTTCCAGGTGCGTCATCTGTTTGGCGCACAGCCGCAGTTGCCACAAGCTGCAGGACTTTGCTGCCAGGACCCTCCCCAGTAGAGAATCAGGTGCAAAGTCCCTTTGAGAATCAAGCCCATGTTCTCTAAGATCCAAGGTTGTTTATCCATGATGCAATGCAGGCTTTTCTCAGTCTTGTTTTCCATCATTTGTCACACACACACCGTAAAGGTGTTATTGTCTTAATTATATCTGGAAACATCTATAAGTCCCACAGAGATTCCACTGTCCACCAAATGTACTTAATGAATGTTATCTCTACCAGTACCAGGCTGTAGGGCTTGGTTACAGGAAATTTTATTGGTCCAGTACAAAAACTACCAGCATATGACTGGTGGGCCAGTTCCAATCCAATCTCAAATTCTTTCTTCTGTTTGTAGGTCCATAGGTCAGTCAGCAGTTTGGTTGGGGGCTGCCTGACAGCCTAGTGACTCTCCCCGCACTGCTTGTCACAAAGAGGACTTGGGTTCAGTTCCCAGACCCGTGATCCTATTTGGGGTTGGCAGAGGAGGATTACAGGCACTGGGGGCACGTGATGCCTTCAGGGAGAAATTTGGTGCCTGACACTGGTGGCCTGGGGAAGGGTGCATGTTGGCAGCTTACTCTGCACAGTGTCAACCCCTAACAGCCACATGCAGGGCATGGTTTTAGGGAGGTCGCTGAGACGGCAACATCCAGACCCCTTACAGATCCCAAGGTTAGAGTAGCTCCAGCGTGGCTCATGTGTCTGTATTAAATAGTGGTCACTAACCACAGATTCTCCATATAGACGAGATCGGGCAAGAACAATGCAGCATCTGCCCATGGGAGGGGCCCAGAAAGTAAGGCTCAGAATCGTGAGTGCTAGGTGGGGGGGGGGGGGCTAGGGGAGAACAGTTTTAAAAATTGCATCTTAGAGCTGAACATTTTACAACCATTTCCTTTTAAACCTGGTATATGTATTCCATTAGTAATTTTACAGCACAGCCTGTGAACTTTAGCCTTTAGGGTACAGGCCTTCGATTATAGTTCTATAGTCTCTATGGTTTCTTCAGTTTGTTCCTTTGAGAGTTGAAACATACTGTGCATACCTTTTTGTTCTTTAAACCTTTTCAAGGTTTTAATAGAAGGAAAGGGGGGAAATAACTTAATTCTGGTCCCCAGATTGCAGATGAAGTCCATAAAGTTGATAAAGGAGTGTTCGTTACATTTGAGGATGCCCTTTTTTCACTCCTATTTTCACCTGCTTTTTCCTTCTGTCTTCTGCTTCACCAGTCATGGCTGCTGCAGCTGCAGCCTTCCTCTATCCAGGAAGGCTGGCAAACTGCTTACTGTCACAGCAGACTCCACCAGTGGCACTCCTTTTCTTCTGGTAGCCTGTTGCTTAGACAGCACGTGGCCTGCACCCTCTCTCACCCAGGAAGGAGACAAGTGCCTCATCTCTTTTACACTCCCCGCTGCCCCCATCCATGCGGCCCCAGGAGATAACATGCTCACTCAAAGAGGAAACCTAAGGGTACAAAAGAAGCAAAGTGCACAAATAAAGTAAGTCGCATAAAACAGTTGAAGGGGACAGGAAATTTGTGCTAATTGGCAGCAGTTAGTTATGTTCCCAGTAAGAAAAATGAAAGACTTGCCTGAAAATAAGCCATATTTAACTGTGCCTGTAATAAACACTGGTGTGTGAAACTGTGTTTTCAATTATTTTCTTTTTATGGACAACATTCTGCGCAGTTCTCGTCATGGAACCAGTAATTTGGAGTGTTTATTATGTCACGGATTGTGTATAGAATGCTAATCATGAGCTATTGTCCTATCAGAACCATGCTTGGAATTCTTTGCTTAAACAGTGATATAGCTAAAATTCCAGATCACTGGCTCCATGATGAGAACTGTAAGAGGATGCTGCCCATGAAAACAAAACAAAGTAAAATACAGTTTTTTGTATCACTTCTTACTCGGATACAGTTACATATGGATCATTTAGGCTTATGGATATAATTTCTGTAAATGGGAACATTATAAACAGCTGCCAATTAGAAACCATTTCCTGTCCTTACATTAATATGACCACAGAGATATGGCACAAAGCCCAAAGTGCTTCGCATCTCCAAAATGAGACTTTGTCAGGGGGCCTCTCACCCAAACCTCAGCTTCCTGGGTGGCAGTTTAATGGGCTGCCATTGTGCCACTGGGATAGCCGAAGATGCTGTTCCTGGGTTGAAGACAATGAGCTGGCAGTTAAGACAGAGCATGGTAACATGGTCAGAGTCAGAAAGAGAGGGAAGAGTGGCAGTGTCATTTTAAGGGAATCAAAAGAAAGATGACAGCGCAGCACTACTATTGTACTGCCACGTTAGTGCAGGGTACGAACCCAAGCCCCTGGAGTGTGGTTTGAACCCATACCCTTTTGGCCCACTAAAGTTAATGTCTTTCAAACAGAAGACCTCAGACCTGCCAAACTGTGAGCAGGTAGTCTTGTGATATGGACTACTGTGATCTAGGATCTGAGCTGAGAAGAGAAACTCGTTTCACGTGAGACAAGGTCCAAAATTCAGTCTGCATTCGATCAGTCTATCTACCCACTTACATTCTGCATACGCAGAATGAAACAGAACTTTTTCTGTGTTTCAAATGAGCCACACCTTAGGAATAGTGTTCAGAATATTTTGTCCAAAATGTTAACTGTAATAACATAATAGACACAGTTTTACCACCAAATGTTTAACAAACATGTAGTTTTGCATATATTAGCTTAACAGATACATGTTCAGATTAAATTAGTATTCTTTTGCAGGGGGATTTAATACTGTCTCCACTGGTAGGCTGTTCCATAGGTTCACTGCCCTCTGAGAGAATGGTTTACTACTGTTGCCTCTCAGTTTACCACCTCTGAGCTTCAGGGCATGTCTCCATGTCTTGTTGGAGGAGGGCACAAGATCAAACATTGCTGTTTTATCTTATCGATTGTTCTTGAGTATACGGAAAACTGAGATCGTGTCCCCTCTCAGCCTTCTTTTCTGTCACATGAACATGTAGAAGTCCACCAGCCTTTCCTCATAGGTTTGGTCTTTCATATCCCTCATCATTTTGGTGGCCCTGTGTTGCACCCTCTCTGCTGCCACTGTCCTTATTGTAGCGGGGTGCTCAGTACTGCAAGCAGTACTCCCACTGGGGCTTGACAGGGCCGCGTGTAAAGAGGCAGGAACACATCCTCTGCTGGTTACCCCTTTTTGCTGCACCCCAGTATTCTGCCAGCCCTCTTACTAGCTGTTGCACACTGCTGGTCATGCTTTATCCCCATCCCCTTGTCTGCTGTGACCAAGTCAGGTCCTTTGCTTCCTCCACTGCAACCAGAGGGGCCCCTCAGAGTGGTTTAATTTTTAATTATTACAATGGGGAAAAAAACGGATCATTTCCAAAAATAGTTATTTGTGTGTGTGAGTTTTTGTCTAACAAGTTGCTCTTTATGCTCCCTGAATTTCTCAAGTTGGTGCTAGTACTAGGAGACCTGCATATCCCACACCGCTGTAACAGTCTGCCTGCCAAGTTCAAGAAGCTGCTGGTGCCAGGAAAGATCCAACACATCCTGTGTACAGGAAATCTGTGCACCAAGGAGAGCTATGACTACCTGAAGACATTGGCCGGGGATGTTCACATTGTCAGAGGAGACTTTGATGAGGTGGGTGCTTTTCTTATACTGTGTGATGCTTTCAGAGGCAAATCCTGTGAAAGCAAGGAATACTAGGGATGGGGTAGAGTATTACTGAAATATGCAAGATGTTACAAAACAGGATAAATGTCCACAAAATGTCCCAAAAAGCCTGGTAAAACATAATGGAATCATTTGAGATTCCTCCAAAATTACTTGGTTTTGAAAAAAATTAGAAAATGTTTGTCTTTTAACTAATCTGGGCTTGCTTTGTATCATTGTAGAGTTGGTTTTATTGTATTTATTTAAACCTTTTGTCCTGGAACAGAGTACAGAGGTGAAACCAGCTTTGATTACAGATGCATCTTGGTGGGGTACAGAAGATACAAGGGATGAACTATGCCCAAGTGAGCGTAATGAAGGTGTAAAGCTCTTGGGTTCTGGTGACATTTATAAACTACAAGTCCGAAGGCCATGCGGCTT
Source organism: Neoceratodus forsteri (assembly GCA_016271365.2). NCBI lineage: Eukaryota > Metazoa > Chordata > Ceratodontiformes > Ceratodontidae > Neoceratodus > Neoceratodus forsteri. Next base: position 213,548,615 of record JADMNL010000027.1, read on the forward strand.
GTTTGTCAAGAGAACCCCAAGATAGCATTGCATCCTCATTTTTGTTTCCTTGTTTGTAGTTTATTTGCCACAATACATTTTCATAAAGAAACACTGAAGCTCACTGATTCTAGGGACACTGTCAACCCCCATAGGCCTCAAAATGTCCCTAGTTTAAAAAAAAAAACGATTGTTCACATTCTGTAGGGACTGCCGATGTAGCTGGTTGTTTGATTCTGTTTATTTTTTCTTTTAAAAAGTGAACAACAGACTGCCCACCGTACTAGTGTTGCCACATAAAAACGTGTTCATTTACAGTCCTTGATCTGCTCCCACTGCATCTTTCCTGGACTTGAAAATGCCCACAACACAGTCTAGCCACTCATTATACAGTAGGAGTAGAGGAGACTATTGCATCATGAGTGGCTGAACTGCTGTGGGTGTTTTTATTTATTTATTTTGCACTTTCTATTTTTCCCTCCTCTCTCCCCTCAACTCCAGTCTCCTCGGGAGTACCTAGGAGTCATCCCCCTATGGTTCGCTCCTACCTGGTCAATCCTCCATCGCCGTGTAGCCTCGGTTTTGCCTCCATGAGGCAGGCTGAGTGGGCTTCAACACCCCGGAATTCTCTGGCAGCGTCGGTAGGGAGGATGCCAGGAGGGCAGCCGTAAATCATGGGCAAGCTCCGGTTCTCCATCTCCACCAGAGCTGAAAGGGTTTTTCCCTTTTTTTTTTTTCTCCTGGGAGTGACCAGCGCCCTGACGTCAAGGTCTCACTGACGTCTGCCACTCCCCGCCCCTTCACTACGCTTCTCTGGCGCTTGCTGTATCTCCGGCGTCCGCCAGAGGCCAGTCGAAACACCGGTAAGGCCCTGTCCCTCCCGGGAGAGAGACCTGTCCTCCGGATGCTCAATCCTCTCCTCCCTGCCGACCCCGGGCCGGGCTCGTTCCCGAACCGGGTCGCGTAGTCGCAGGTGTGGCGTCCAGCGCCTCAATCACAGCGCCACCGGGCCGGCCCTGTGGGTGTGTTTAATGTAAAAGGAGTATATAACAAGAATAAAATCCAGGATTTGAAACAAAACAAGGTTGGCTATAATTATAAATTAGTGGGGGCCGTGGCTAGCTATCAGCCTGAAAGGACACACTTCCAGAGAGCTCCCTATCTAGCGTCTGCTTTAACTGAATATTTTATCAACTAACTATCTGATCTCTGCTCAGAAATCGCTCTCCTGGCTTCTGGGTGTTCCACTGCATCTAAGGACTCCAAATTTACTACAATGGGGCGGAAGAACTCTGAACAAAAACCTAATTTCTTTGCGCCTCATGGCAGGACTCCTAGGCCGCTGTCTCATCCTACTACAACGTCCACGGCTGAAGCATCGCTCAGGGAACCTGGCCCGGCCACCTTGGAGACGCTGCAGGTGGCTTTGTTTAACTTAACTAAATCTGTCCAGCGCATAGATGAAAAAATGGACAGCTACAACACTCAACTTGTTCAGGCAGAACAAAAATTAGAAAGCCTCATTGACACAGCACAAGAAGCAGAGCGGTCTTCGTCCCATGCTCAGGCTACGGCTGTAACTTGCATAAAAGAACAGTCCTTGCTGCGCTCAAGACTGGAGCATTTGTAGAATCTAACCCGAGCAGCCAATATCCGTGTAACTGGGCTTCCAGAAGGTGTGGAGAAAGATGACCTATCTCTTTGTTTGTCGCAATGGCTACAGGAGATTTTGGGGCTGGACTTACATGATCAGATAGTCCAGTCCTACAGAGTGAACATTCGGAGACCGCAATCTGCTGAAGGGGCCGAACCGTAATGTTTATCTCCACATCGGTAATGGCACGAGATCGAATCCTACAGGCAGTGAGAGCAAGACGTAGTGTCTCAGTGGAGGGATCTAAAGTTTTGTTTTTCCCAGATCTGTCTTACTCTACCCGCATGCGGAGGAAAAGTTTTGATGCGATCCGGAGACGCCTACGAGCTATGGATGTTCCAAACAACTTATTGATGCCAGCTAGACTTCATGTCACCGTGGGAAGGAAATCGTATATATATATTCAGACCCTAAAGAAGCTCTGAAAATGGTTGAGAAGTTAGAAATTGAACGAGCGGCTCAAGAAGGCGATCCTGCATCCGACTCTGAAGGGGACACTTGAATCTGAGTAAAAGACTTAATTTTCACTTGATTTAAAGTTATTAAGTAAGCTTGGTTATTATTTTAACCGAAAATGTTTTTTAGCAAGTCTCGACCTCATTGGGGAAGGGTGAGGTAACTATTACTCAAATACATAAGTGTTGGTATTATGAGGTAAGGGATATAAATTTAATAAGTTTAGTTTTTCAGATGTGGAGATGTCTGAACACTACTGAGTTAAGGGGAAAGTGTTCCTTGTTATTTTGGTTTTGGATGGAGGGAATGTTCCTGAGTGAGAGCAGGGGAGAATATAAAGTTAATGTGGAGAGACGATTTAATAACTTAGCATTATGTTTCCCCCTTGAATTAGATGCGGAGAGGAGGCATTTTTGGGAGATAAAAAAGGAGGATATTAATAATAGAGTATCTAACAATTATAGGACGTCATAGCCCTGTTTGCATTTTATATAAGTGAAGTATTATATTGCGTTTTAATAATTAGCATTGATAGCACATAGCCAATACGAAGAACTTTGTATAAAGTAAGCTACTGAGAGCTGGAATTCCCCCTACTCTTGTACCATTTGTTACAATGGATTATCTACCTGCATATCTTTTTTATGTTGCTTAATTAATGGTGGACTGCATTGTACAGTGAATGTTGTTGCTATGTATATGCATAAAATATATAAATAAAAAGTTTAGAAAAATAAATTAGCATGCATTTCATTTCTAATAAGCAGGCAGATAAAAGAACCAGCAGCATCAATTCATTTTAGAGAAGGAAAGTGACCATAACATTTTTTTTTTCAACTAGAAATAATATGATACAAAAAAGGTTGGCAATGTCCCTTTAAAACAGTGAGCAGCATAGTACTCGTGAAAGTGTTTTACAAAGGGTGACGTAGGACCTGACTACTGTAATAAAAGTAAGATCTTACTTCGAGAGGGTTCCTGCACGGTAGTGCTTCACATATAGAACTCGCCCCCTGGCGTCAGGTCCATTATAGCAAACTTATGAATAAATCATCAGCGGGGACCGCCCCAATGTTAGGCGTCGTAGCGTCATCCCGACTATAAAGAGGTGGTCCAGCGCCCGCTATCCGTTCTTTCCTCCCGTGCGCCTCAGTCACGTTCATGCTCGCGTCAGAACAGCAATCTAACGTCGCGTTGTATTTCTCAAAGTGTTTCTTTGCCTCTTGTAAAATTCTCAAGATTTTTCTTCAATTTGATGTCTTCTAGACAGAAGAAAAAGTGCTCAAAGTGCGGCGCTCAAATCCCGCACGGGGACGACCATTCCTGCTGCCTCCTCTGCCTCGGTTCGAAGCACGATGTCCAGGAGTGTTCCATCTGCCAGGCCTTCAACCAGGCAACCAGAACCAGGCACAAGAGGTCCCTTGAGGCCCATCTATTGACCCAATGCTTGCCGTTTATGGAAAGAGAGCTTCAAAACCTTCGGGAAAGGTCATCGTCACCGGCCCCTGAGAAAAAGAAAAGTAAGGAGAAGCGCCGGGACAGGAGTCCATCACCATCTGGGGGGCTGGCAACCATGAGTACTTTTTGGGGCACCCCGTCCGCTTCTTTGAGCCTGGCCCCTTCTCCCCCTCCTGCCAAGGTGAGTGGGCAGCCGGGGGTTGCCTCTTTGGAGGTGGCAATTCTGTCGACTGATTCTGCCGGTAAGTCACCCCTCACCTCTGGCGAAGGGCGCATGGCCTCCGCCGATCAGACTAGTGGCGGCCTTCCAGCCGTCTCTAGCCCGGCCGGATCTGTTCCTTCAGACACCGGCTCCTCCGACGCCCGCATTGATCCGTCCACTCTCCCGTCAGGCTCCAGTTTGGCCCCTGACGTTGGACAGAGTGATGGGACTAGTCGATCTGTCGTCTCCCAGGGTCCTCTACCCTAGAGACTTGCCACCCGACCCTTTGCTGTTTGCTTTAGCAAAGTCGCGTTCAGACCTGCCGTCAGGGGCCCCTTGGGTCTCTTCCCCCCTCGCCAGGCCTTCCTCCATCGCCGGAGTTCATTCTGCTGCCACTAGAGGACCCGCGTATCCAGCCTTCACCCCCCAGTACTTCGGGCGCGCTCCAGGCCCCGATGCCCCCTTCAGGCTCCACGGCACCTCCCCCTGCGGGTCCTTTGTCTGGGTTCATTGCCCAGGAACCCTCTTTCCCGCCTGCGGGCGCCCCTCCGTCAGTTACTCAATATCTGACGCCGGGCCAGGTGCCTTTGTCGCCCGGGTTTTCCGACGCTGGGTTCTCAGACGCCGGGCTTTCCAGTGTCATCATGCCTGATGACTGGTTATCCTACTCCAGGACATCCCATGCCGGGTTACCCAGGGTACTCGTATTACCCGTCCTGGCACTATCCTCAGTACCCGGGTTATCCGAGTTATCAGCCACCACCTCCTCCTCCTCCTCCGGTGCTGGAACATCAGTCCATCCCTCAGTGGTGGAAAAAGGCTAGAGCGCAGCTTGTGTCAGAGTTAAGACAGCCGGTGTGGGAGATGCCCTCTGTCAGGGTGACCTCTCCACCGCCTCTTGCTACCAGAGCCTCTACGTCTATTGCAGTAGGCATTACTGAACTGGACCCTTCTGTTCCTTCTGGCTCTGATTCCTCTGACACTAGTTCCGACTCAGATTTGTCGGACCCCAGATCTCCCGTGGAGGTTCCTCGGAAAGACTCCCCAAAGTCCCCTCCAGAGGATCCTTCTTTCAGAGACCTGGTACGTTCTATTCATGCGGCTGGCGGTTGGCCGTCCAAAGAGGTTGATCCCCAAAGAAAACGTCTTGCGGAACACCTGGATCTGGCCACTTCGGACCCTATTCCCATTACGCCGTGGATGGGACCTCATGAGGACCTTGTTACCACAGTCTGGCAACAACCGTCCTCCATTCCTGCGGTCTCCCTCAAAGCTGACCGCATCTGTTATCCCTCTGAAGGGATTTTTCACCTGAACTCCCATCCCAAGGCTGACTCTGTGGTCATCATGGCAGCTCACGACCATTCAGCTCAGCCCAAATATCTGAGTTCTTCGCCCCCGACAAGGACTCGCGTCAACTCGACCAGTTTGGGCTCAAAATTTCTTCTTCTTCTTGTGCAATACATTCCCTTAATTACATCTCGCACATGGTTGCCTGTCAGAAAGCTTCTCTTTTGGATCTAGAAAGGGACCTCCAGGATGTTCAAGATGAAACCATGAGGAAGAAGCTCCTGGATAAAGTACGGATGGGGAAATCCTTGTGTCGCCATGCTCTTCAGGCTGCTTACGAGTCGATGGATTCAGTGGCGAGAGAAGCTACCACGGGGATCTGCCTCTGATGCCTCTCCTGGCTCCGTGTAGCAGGACTGGTGCAGGACATGCAGTCCTCTCTGTTGAATGCCCCTTTCAGGGGTTCTGTCCTCTTTGGCGGTGACACTAAGGACATCATTACTGGGCTGCAGGAGAGCGGACGCTCCTTGCGGGATGTCCATTCCTTATACAAGACGGGACAGAAAAAACAGCCCTTTTGCCGCCAAAGAAGATGGAACAAATCCCAGGCTAAATGTCAGACAAAGAAACGTGCACCTGGATCGGGAGCTCAAACTCCACAGACCAAATTTCAAAAACAGGCCTCTGGGGCAAAAGCTCCCCTCCCCTCAGTGTCCTGACTCTTTTCCCCTCCTTCCGCTACCTCCAGTACATCAGGAGGAACCAATCGGAGGGAGGTTCGACCTCCACCTGGAAGGCTGGAGGTCCGTCACCGCAGAAAATTGGGTGCTTCAGCTCATCCAGCGAGGTCATTCGATAGAATTCAACAAAATTCCAACCCCTCAACCACCAGGACGGTTCTTCTGTCCCTGGGATCAGGTCCCCATAGTCTCTCTTGAGATTCAGGCACGTCTCCTAAAGAAAGCCATACAGCCTGTCCCGTTAAACCAACTAGAAAGGGGATTCTGCTCCCACTTCTTCCTAGTTCCAAAGAAAACGTGTGACCTGCGACCAATCCTGGACTTCAGCACACTAAACATCTTTGTCGAGTACAAGAAGTTTCATATGTTGACCCTTCAGGGGCTCCTTCCCCTGCTTCATCAAAATTCTTGGCGTGCTCCCTGGACATGCAGGATGCTTACCTGCATATCCCTTTCCTCCCAGCCCACCGCTGTGTTCTCCGCTTTGTTTTCCTGGAGAAATATTTCCAGTTCCGAGCACTCCCATTTGGTCTTTCTTCGACCCCTCAAGTGTTCACCAAATGCCTAGCGGTGGCGGCGGCCTTCCTGTACTGCCAGGGCACTTACGTCTTCCCATACCTGGATGACTGGCTCCTCTCAGCACCGTCTCCTACCAGCCTGAAAGAGGCTCTGTCTTTCACTCTGAGCTTGTTTGCTTTACTGGGCATAACAGTCAGTTTTTCCAAGTCCCAGCTAGCACCCTCACAGGGACTTCAGTTCATTGGAGCTGTACTAGACACAGTTCAGGGCAACGCTTTCGGGCCGAGATCCTTGCTTCTCAAGCCACACTGGTGGCACAGGCCGATGGATCCCTGCACACTCAGTGCTTCGTTTATTGGGTCTGATGGCAGCCGCCATTTAGACAGTCTCAATGGCCAGGCTTCACATGAGGGTCACCCAGTGGTCTCTTTGAGTCCAGTGGGACCAGAGGACGGACGACATTCGCCAGAAAGTCATGATCTCCAGCAGCCTCCAGAGAGATCTACGCTCGTGGCAGGATCTCAGGGAGTCCCTTTCCTTCAGGCAGTTCCAACTCAAATTCTCACTATGGACGCCTCAGATCTGGGCTGGGGTGCTCATCTGGGGTCTCACAAGACACAGGGGTCTAGGGCGGTTCTTTACGCACTCCAGGCATTCCAGTCACTGCTGGTTCTGGGATCTGTCTTGGTACAGACGGACAACATGTCCACTGTCTGATACATAAACAAGCAGGGGGGAACCAGATCATACCCTCTTTGCTGAGAAGCCATGAGGGTGTGGTACTGGGCGATTCAGCACAGCCTTTATCTGACAGCAGTTCACATTCCGGGCGCCACCAACATTCTGGCGCACAGTGTCAGTCAATCAGTGGCCGGGCCCCACGGGTGGGAGCTAAAGTCAGAGGTAGTCGAAGATCTCTTTCTTCGATGGGGTTGGCCAGAGATGGATCTGTTCGCCTCCCCATACAACACAAAACTCCCCGTCTTCTGCTCGCTTGTGCCCAGGTATGGTGCATTTTGGCGAGATGCGCTGTCTCTTTCCTAGACAGGGAGGTTTCTGTATGTCTTTCCTCCCTTTCCTCGAATTCAGAAGGTCCTGGTGAAACTTCATCAAGTGGGGGCCCACGCAATCCTGATTGCTCCTCTTTGGCCATGCCAAATTTGGATCCCTCTTCTGCAACACTTGGCACTGGAATCTCCGGTCCCTCTGCCCATTTCTCACGACCTTCTGATTCAGGAGCAGGGCACACTGGTACATCCGAACCTTCAGTCCCTCCATCTTCATGCGTGGCACCTGTGGACATAGTGATTTCCCACTATGGGGTCTCTTCGCAGGTTGAGTACATTCTAGTGGAGGCCAGAAAACCCTCCACTAGGTCCACTTACGCTATGAAGTGGAAGAGATTCACAATATGGACCCAAGCAAGGAGCTGGGATCCATTTTCATGCTTGGCATCCCAGGTTCTGGAGTACCTTGCACACCTGTCTGAGGTGGGCCTTAGCTATTCCCCCATTAAGGTCCACCTCTCTGCGGTGTCTGCCTACCACCTCCTGGTGGAGGGCAAAACCTTGGCTCAACTGGAGGTTGCCAAAACCTTTTTGAAAAGCATCCTTCATTTGAAACCTCCGATCAGAATCCTTGTCCCCGGGACCTGAATTTCATCTTGAGAAGCTGACCTTACCACCGTTTGAACCAGCTTCTTCCTCGTCTTCACGCTTCCTCTCCTGGAAGACTTTGTTTTTAGTCGCTGTCACTCACCAGAAGGGTTTCTGAATTACAGGCCTTCATATGTAAAGAACCTTATTTGATTTTCATAAGGACCAAGTAGTCCTTCGAACTAACCCTTCTTTTTTGCCCAAAGTTGTTTCAGAAACCACTTTGAACCAGAGCATGGAATTACCAGTATACTATCCGCAGTATTCCAACGGGGGGAACACCTCCTGCACACACTTGATGTGCATCGGATCCTGAGGTATTACAAGAACAGGACTAAAGTGGTTAGGAAATCTAACCAGCTGTTCATAGCCTTTGCCCCTCAGTGTCAGGGCAAGGCTATTTCCAAGCAGACCATCTCCCGATGGCTCGCTAACTGCATCTATTTTTCGTACACAAAATATGGGAAGTCCCTTCCGGGGGCAGTCAAAGGCCACTCCACCCATAGCGTGGTGACCTCTACTGCCTTTTTCAGGAATGTGTCCACGGCAGAGATCTGTCCTGCGGCCACCTTGGTCATCTGTTCACACCTTCACTAAGCATTACAGTCTGGACATTGCCTCTCGGCGCAGAACTGGCTTTGGTCTTGCGGTCCTGCAAGGCCTTCTGTCGTGATTACTCTTGGCGACTTCTCCTCCTCCCGGATGCACCTATGCCTCATTTTTCTTTGGGACTTCTTGGTATTCAGTTCTATATGTGAAGACCTACTGCAGGAACCCTCTCGAAGTAAGATATAGCAGTTACGTAAGAACTTACCGTAACAGTAGATCTTCGAGAGAGGTTCCTACAGAGTCTCGTTCCTCCTCCTTCCCCCAGTTTTGGATGCTTTACTTTCCATCCTATCTAGTCCAGCTGGACTAGAGTGGAAGCAGGGTCTTGGAGTTCACTCGGTTTCTCCTTACCCATCTTTAGGTCTCCGTTGGAAAAGAACTGAGAGAGCGGTATGAGACCATCCCTTTTATAGTAGACTGGCGTCATGGCCCACGTCGTCGGGCGGTCCCGCTGATGATTGCTGTCTACAAGTTTGCTGTGCCGGACCTGGCCTTGAAGGTGCAGTCCTATATGTGAAGACCTACTGCAGGAATCTCTCTCGAAGATCTACTGTTATGGTAAGTTCTTAACGTAACTGCTATTTCCTAGCCCTTATGATTCAAAAGTTAACCTTTTTTAAAACAATTAACTGCTAGCTTTGGAGCAGTTCAGGTTAGGCATTTAAAGGGAAACTCCAACACAGCCACAGAGTGCAGCAGCTGCTGCCGAAACGCCCTATTAAGGCTTTTAGTATCAAATGAAATTTTTCTTTTACCTGCTGCTTTCCAGTTTTAATTGCAAAGATCCCCTCCGTCCATATTGCCTGCAGAAGGTTATGCTAATAAAGGCTACCAGCTCTGCATTTGTTTGTTTCTTTGCTTACCTTTTTCATTATTTTTATTTTACTTTACCAACTACTGCACACAAAAAAAAAAAATTCAGCAGACTCAGTATGAAGTCAGAAAATCTTTACTGGCAAAGCAGGTAGTGTATTTTAACAGGAAGCTGCATGTCTGTTTGCAGACTTTGTTAGACAAATGAAGCTGTGTTCTCCTAAAACTGCTACAGATATAATAAAAATATGACATTTTTCCATAATTTGTGAGCTTTTGTATTGATTTTAACAGGTGATAGTTCTTTCTGAATAGATTTTACTTGAGAAGAAGAAACAGAAGCTATTTACATTTTTTTTATTTTATTTTATTTTTTTTTTTTTACAAAATAGTAAAATCATACTGATGGACCGCAATATTACAGATATATGAAAGGCAAAGTTTATTGCTGACAGAAGTGTCTATTTCTTTTTAAAAATACAGAATTCTATAGTTTCTCATTGAAATTCATTGGGATCCTAAATAATTGGGATTTTCTTACATCACAATAGCAGAATTATATTGGAATTTGTTTCCTTCTATTTTAAAAAGTAATGGTAAAATTCCATTGGATTCATTGCACAAATAATTTAATATAAAAGTAATTACTAATACATTAAAACACAATAAATAAAATAGCTAATTGTCTATTAGAAGTGAACACATGCTCTTTAATTTTTTTTTATAAAAGTTTGTAGTCAGACTATTACAGAATCCTAGTGTCAATACACTTTCAAGATACTGAGCAACATCTATACATGTTGATAATAGTAAGAAATAATTTTACTATATCAGTATTGTCAAAACACATTTTTTCAGTACATCGATACGTTGGAAATGGATTGTTAGGATGTCAGCAACAACTCTGGGAGCTTCTACACCAGTTATAGTTGCAGTTCATATGTTGATCCTTGCTACTTGTCTAGGGCATTTCATTCTGTAAACGTATTAAAAGGAGCAAAAAAAACTCACTTCTCGTGTCTACTTTCTCCCTTCTTATATCCATCTCTTCATTATTGTTGTATAATTTTTGAAGGCACAGAGAAATCACTGGATAAGGAGGTTCATAGGACCTCTAGACCTAGTGAAAAGAAAACACACTCGAGCTGTTTTTTACTTGGTTTAACAGGTGCTCACTCCCTGTAAACGAATTAGATGTCTAAGGCTAAATTCATAGACATTTGCCAAATCTAATTACATTTTAAATTGTGATATATTCTGGTGTGTAGTGCAAAACTGGAAGTTGGATCATGACAGACTTCTGGTTTGGGGCTTCTAACTGAACTTGCCAGTGTGGGCATCTTGTCAGTCGTGGTACCAGAAACTATACTCTGTCCCCAAGAACCAGATCATCTAATTAAGTATTTTCAAGGTTATTTCATCTTGTCAACTACAGTGATGGGAAACCACGGTTGTATACTATAAACCAATGGTAAAATGGGAATCCATTGCTCAAATGGGAATCCATTGCTCAGTATGTGCTAAATACAGTGTAGATTTCCATCACCAACTTTTTGGAATTTGTATGTACTGAATGTAAGTAAATCACCATTTCCTTCTCTGTACCCGTCTTCATCGCTGAGTTCTACTGCCTTGGTTCAAACCCTGACCTCCAGGCGGTGTTAGTACAGAGAGCCATATCTCCTGTGAGAAATCAGTTGTGCATCTGAAACAAGATGGGGTGATAATGGAAGATTTCCAGTGACAGACTAGGCACAGTACAAACTCAAACCTGCCCATGACAAGGATTTTATTAATACAGTCATAGAAAACTCACCTAAACAGCCAGTTGCAACACATGGTCCTGGTGAATCCAAAACCTGTAAATCCATCACAAGGGCTGGTTCATGTTCCCCCTGGTTGAGATATAGATTAGACATACTGATGAGACCAGAGAAGGATGACACATGGCTGTGTCTTCTGTTTTCGGCCTTTGCAGGGTATGTGTGAGAGGCCATTTGGCCCCATCCACCCCTTTTTAAAGCAGAACCGATCTAAATTCTTCCATGCAGAACCAGTCTAAAAATCTTTCATGGTGATTTGCATATACAGTGGTGATCGCGCAAAAGTGTACCGGTAGTGCAGTATACCGCTACTGTGCAAACGCTGTACCCAATTCAGTAGCATGTATACCAGTATTACGCAATGACGTGTGGTGCACGGTAACAGTATACTTTTGCGTGATCTCCACTGTATGCCCCATAATGCTTTAAAGGCATTATTGAGGTATGTATCATTTTGTATTTCTTTGTAACCTGGCTTTGTGCCAAGGTCCTTTCTGGGTAACCCTTGCCTGAGTGCTTTTTTTGCTGAGGTTGTTTGCCTTTTAGAAAGACTAACAGGGCTTGTGACAGTTTACTGCTTGGGGGACGGAGATCCCTTCCTCAGGGAGGAGATGATCCTTGAAGGTTCTTAATATAGTTTTTGACAATCACAAGGCAGGGTTGATTCTCTAGGCAAAAACCCTTGATTAAAAATTATGCTTCTTAGTAACTGGCGAGCAGGGCTGCAATGGAGGTATCTATCATGCCTTCTAGAAGCCACAGACACTTTTGTAACCTTCTGCCTGGCCACACCAGGTTGCAGTGTCCATTTGAGACAACATGCCCCCTCCCACTTTCCTTAAGAGGACCTGGGTTTCTCCTTAAAGTACTAATATTCTTTAAAGAGTCAGGAAAAAATTAAATTTTTTAGATGAATTTAAGGTTTACTGTGCAAGAACAGATTTGTATTCATGCCAGTTGTTTCTAGAGTCCATCTGGATGCTATCAGTTGGTGTTAGTGGCATTGTCTAGATGCCATTTATCTGTCCATCTCCTGTCTTGCTCATCTTGGCTTTTGGAATATTTCTAGTTTCCATTCTGAATTTTCCTGCCTCTCTCAGGTTCTCCTTAATCAAAAAAATTTTTCTTACATAATGGCCACAATAGATCTCAGTCCCTAGTCTGGCCAATATCCTGCTCAAAACCTTTCAGAACAGGTCAGTCCATCAGCACGGCAGTGGAGATACCGCTCGCTAAGTTGGCAGCCCGAGTTCTGGAACAAGCTCAGATCGCGGGGGGCCAGCCGGGATTTGGGGGGGGGTTGAGCATCCCAACAGATGCTGTCCTCAAGGGAGGTGGGTTGCCTTCCTCACTGCGATACTGATACCTGGGTGATGGACACAGGCTGGAGGTTCGGAGCAGCAGCATGCTCATCACACACACACACCTTGATCCTGTGTGTGCCTGCGTCTGTGGGAATAGGGAGGAAATGCAGAATGCCCCAATGCCAGGATGCATGACAGACACCAGTGGACCAAAAATGACTAGCTCTGAACTCTAACCTGATGAAAATCGGTGCAGTTGGGTGGTACCCCCCCCTCTTCCCACCCTAGGGAGGATAGCTGAGGCAGTATGAAGGTAGACAATTGATGGGGGTTGGAGTCTGGTAAAGCAAGGGTGCTTAGGAGATCCCTGAGGGATGTCGAAGCAGTTTGTAGAAGGAGTGTAAACAACGAATTTAAAAAAAAAAAAAACTTTCAGAACATATTCAAGGCCCCTTTGCATACATTTTGTTTTATTATTATTATTTTGTAAAATAAAGGTTTTTATCTCTCCAGGGCTGACCTGGCAGGCCTTGTCCCCTGGTACTGTTACCTGTCCATTGCCTCTCTCCTTGTCAGGGGCATTCCTTCATGGCTTGCCTCCTACAGCGGGCCCTGGGGGAGGGCCGTCCTCCCCACCAGTGTCTCACATCCAGAAGCACCACCCCCCAAAAAAAAAAAAATGGAGCAGCAGGGTGGATCACGGTACCTCAGACAAGGTGTCATGGAGCCATGGTCCCCTCTTTTTCACCACACATTTCTCACTCCTAGCCTGGAGCCTTGGTGTGGCACAGCAGCACATGTGCTTCAGAACTGCAGCCTTCCTCCACCCTCCCAGAAGTCCATACTATCCTCCGAGTATTGGGGCCACCACCAGGCCTCCAGCCAGTGGCAGCCTAGAGCTGAGAAGGCACAGCACCCCTGTTTGCGAGAAGAGAGCTGCCTAGCACTGCTCAGTCCTTTCCCAGCCCATCCACCCCCCCACCAACACCCAGCAACCCGAGCTCATTCCTGAACTTGGGTCACTGGCATGGCGCGAAATAGGGTGCTTTGAGCGCGTCAGCCCTCTGCATTATGGGGCCAGACTACGCATAACAGGTTTCATAGGCCTGGGTGCATCTTGGTGGTACACTTTTCCACATGAAGAATTCTTTCTCTCCATTCCAGGCATTGACTCTCCTGCCTCTCTCACATACTGTATGGATGGGTGTGTTTTTAACCCTTCACCCCCATTTAGGTTAGGGGGTATGCTACAGCATGTGTATATTCTCTGAAGTTCATTGAGTTTCCATTGCTGGCTGCATTCTAGACCTCAGCCTTTACATCAGACTCTGTGATTTTGTCAGCTACACGTGATCTTCTTAGCATCTTATGTTTCAGTTTCCTGTCACCCCAGGGTTTCCCCCCCCATCTTCCCCCTGGTGGGAAGGTCGAAGTCGCTACTAAAGAGCTGCTTGAGTGCAGATATAACAGAGTATTGGCCTCCTCTGCATAGTTCAGATCCTAGGCATGGGCAACTGAAGTAGTAAATTATGACGGCATATAACTATAATGGCTTTCTTTGAAGATAGGACCAAATTCCTAGGCTCTCTCCCCATTGTGCTAGAACATCTTAATCTCCGCAATGATACATACACTCTGAACCAATCGTAAATTGCTGGAGATGAAGATTACATATAGGAATTTTAACAACCACACAGAGGACTGTTTTCAGCATTCTGTTTCTGACTCCATGTTTTTTGTTCCACACAGTGGGCTTAAAGGCTCTGCAGTCTACTTGGCCAGCAATATCTTCCTTCTGAGGCAAGGGTCACTTCCTCCACTGGTGATCTACGTTTGGTGTTAGCAGTTCAAAGCTATCCAGAGGGGTTTGTCTCCTGCAGAGAGTCCTCTCTTATTTCTTCCTTCAGTTGTTTTTTTTTTTATATTCACCCCTCCTCCATAGTTCCCCAGTATCAAGGATCTTTTTAACCCGTTCTGTCCCAGTGGCCATTTTGGGTCTGGCTCAGCAGTGGGTGGTTTCAACGCCATATGGTATCTTTGGGATCGAAGCTTCTGAAGCAAACCATTGTTAATTTTTTCCCTTTGATACCTTCATGCCTTCATAGTGGCCAAATACCTTGCTTCGACTGGATAACTTTTTAAGGCTTGTTCCTTCTCTGCTAAGATTATGAACACTCTCTGTTTTACTCCTGTTACATCTCCAAGGGTTAGATCCTCCTCCTTCTGAGGTCAGTGGACTGTCTGCTTGACTACCTTCTTTCAGTCTGTTTTTTTTTTTTGTTTTTTTTCCCATACACGTTGACATATACAGGGTTTTTCCTTGTTTTCTACTCCAAGTTTGTTCCCACCTTGTTTCGGGAGCTGTCTCAGGTCATTGTGGGAGTTTTCTTCCATCTCACAAAGGGACAAAACCAGTTTCTCAGTGTGTTTCACGACAGGTAATACCTCACAGTTGTTTTTCCAGTTCTCTTACAGAGTTTTACTACTTCCTTTCTTCATAGGAAGCAGTGGAGTTTTTCTTCATCATTTAGTTCAAAGTGGGCATCTCCAAGGCCAAGAGTCACTTTAGTTTGAATTTCACACAGTGGTCAGAAAAATCCACTTGTTGAATCCTGCAGTCCTGGTCAGCCACTCAGTTTTCTTCAGACCTTTTTGGACAGAGAAAAATGCTACAAGCTCCAGGTCTCCCTGTGCAGGTAAAGAACTGTCCTGTATGGCTAGATTTTATGTAGTGGCACTATATAGAGCATCTGTCTGTATGGATTAGAGCATATTATTACATGGGTAGGGAGAGGGAGGGAGGTGATTGGTGGAGTGCCATCAGATGACAGTGTGTTAATGCACATTATCAGCAGAGTTAGTGTGAAGGGGTCTGTGAGAGATCCCTGGGCAAACCTGCACTTGTATTGGAGAAAATAATTTTGGAAAGGCAGCCATTTGCAATCCTTGCTAAGGAATTCCGAGTATTACTGCAGAAGGCAGAGGTGCTTTTTCAAAGTTATTGTCCCCTACACAACAACTGCTGGCAAGCATTTGTAGTCCTCAGTAAGCTATAGAGGGATGTGTCTTACTTACTCTACTGTGTCATGTTGTCCTTCCACCCACCCACCCTGCAGATCACCGGGGACCACACAGTGGGTGGGGAGAGGGAGTGCACACAACAGTGCTGCTGTCGGCACCAGTGTCATTTTGCCTTGCATTAATGCTGACCTAGTGATTATATAGTAATTGCCTTCTGTGTCTGCCCTCCACCAGCCTGTCGTGTGCTCCAGAGCAGCAATGTTTCTGTCCACAGTCTGTTGTTTCATAGCCACGCCACCTGGCTACCCACTGGGTCAGCAAAATAGGAACATTGCCATTGCTGCAGGAAAACACCATGGACCCAGTGTCAGCGTTAGGGCTGCAGCATGCGACTTTGGTTCTGCCTCTTCATGACAGAAGCAGCTGTCCCCCTAAAAACCCTTCTTTTGGGGTGCAGCAATACCCAGGGTATGGACAGTGCAGCAAGGACTGTATCTCTGTAGATTGTCCCCCACCTGTATCCCCATAACAACGCTAGTAGAAGGGTGCAGTGTCAGAGCGCACTGTGTCATGCTGCCATGCCAGTATTTACAGGTCTGGAACAGTGTCGCTGACCGGAATAATTCGGCTGCAATGTACAATAACCAGGAGAAGCAGTGCAGGCATGGAATGGGCCACCCATTCGCTAGCTACCTCAGCATGTGGTCACTTGCTTGCTCTGTGCAAGTGTATGTCGCTCAGCTGCAGTCAGGAGAGAGAAAGAGGAAGAGTGACAGCCCATGTAATTTGGAGAGACACACACACACACAGACTGAAACATTGTTGAAATCAAAGTTGCAGCACTGTGTGTTTTCTCTCTCTCTCTCTCTCTCTCTCTCTCAAGGTAACTCTGAGCACGCTTCGCACAGTGCACCCACAGTAGTGAGTGCCCAGAAAGTGAGGTTTTGTTCCCCTCTGTGTGCTTCTCCATGGCTTCCCTCCTGTTGCCATCACAAAGAAAGAGACATAAAGATGAATGTTTTGCATCTCCCCATTGCTGTCTCTCTTGCTCATGTCTGTATGCCCCCCCCACTTGTTAGCACATGGGCAACGGTCTACTGACCTGCCACTGCCAGCCATGCACGTCCCATTGTCTGTTTGCCCTGCAGTTTTGTCCCGGTGCTGTAAATTTGGGTTTGGAGATAGAGCAACACACACCATGTGGCCCCCGAATAGTTCTCCCCTACTCTTGCATCATGTTCCCCTTGCCTGTACAGTGTTCTGGCACACAATGTATGTGCTGACGTGAAGCTGCTTTAGTTTTATCACAGTGCTGTAATTTGGGGTTGGGAGAGAGAGCGACAGACGCCATGTGGCTCCGAATTGTTCTCCTCTTGTTTTGCACCGTCTCCCCCCACCACCACCACCCATACAGTGTCCCGGCACAGAAAGCAGCTTGCCAGAATTTCACCAGTGTCCTTTGTCTGTTCAGCGGGCAGAGAGCATCACCAGAATCATGCAGCCACTTGTTGTGTCTGTGGCACACAATCCATAAGTCGTGCACTGTGCTCTATCTATCTCTCTATCTGTGAGAGAGAAAGTCGTGCACTGTGCTGTGTGTATCCAGGTGTGAGACAGAGAAAGACACACACACAGACAGTATGTGTGTGGGAGGGGCCGTCAAATGTTGTGGCCGTGGTTCCACAGGAGATTGTTGTCCTTGAGTTAGAGAGAGAGAGAGAGAGAGATAGAACATGACACAGGAGAGACTGACAGCGAGACAGGAGGGTGCAATTTGTGTGCCTGTCTGTCTCTCTCCCCCCCTTACTGTCAGCTTGCAGCTGGGTTTTCTGTGATGTGCGGGGGCGTGTGTGTGTGCTGGGGGTTGTGCATGTTGTAGGACATGTAGGAGTGACTGTTAAGCACAAGAGATGTCACAGCTCGTATCACTTGTGCAGAACAGCAGTGCATGCTGCATTATTTGGTAGGGAGTATTTTGCAAGGTGGCAGGATAAGATTTTTTTTTTTTTTTTTTGCTGTTTAAACAGCAAAAAAAAACAAAAAAAACATCTTGTATAATGTTTTGTTCTTTTTTTGGGCCCAGTGGCACTGAGGGTTGAGGCACTGGACACCACACCTCGTGCCACGCCAGTGACCTGGGTTTGGGAGCGAACTCAGGCCATCGGGGGTCGTCAGTGGTAGGAAAGGATTGCACATCCGGAGGACTGCTCTCCTTTCCTGGGGGTGGGTGGGTACACTTGCCGCAGTGCTGGCAGCTTCTGGTGGTGACTGAGGGGCGGCGTGCCTTGCGGCATGCTCTTCCGGGGCTGGGAGCTGCAGCAGACACCTCATACACATGTGCGCACCTGTCGCGTGCAGGGCATCATTGCATGTCCGCACTCCAGGGAAACACACAGTAGCAGAAAAACCCTGGTCCCATGGATAGGCAGTGGCAGCCTCTGGTGCCCACCGCCACACACCCAACGCCAAACTCGTCTTTTTGACTCTCTTGAGCCCAACGCGCTGAGCGGGGTCATCGTATCAAGGTACAGTAGGTGGGGAGTGTCTGTCCTTGATTTACCGGTGGGGCAAGGATCAGGCGGGTGGTAGAGCGGTTGAGGCGAGTGGGGTCTGCCTGAGTGTTCAGTGAGGGCAGAGATAAAGAAAGTCTACAAAAAAAATGATTTTTGTTGTTTAAACATAACCCATGTAATAAGTGAATTAACGCACGACAGGGTGTGCTGAAAATGTGGACTAACGTACACCCCAGAGGGCTGTGAGGGCACTCAGGCTGCGTTCTCGTGCCTCACAGCACCCCCGAGGAGTGCGTTAATTCACATTATCGCACACCCTGTCATGTGTTAATGCTTACTTGTACCATGGCTATAACAGCATCCTAACCCAAGGGGATGACAACTTCTGCCTCAGACCAGTACATAGCAATTACACAGTCATATACTTACACTTTCTTCAAGCATTTTAGAACTGACACAGGTCAATGGTTGTCATCATTAGACCTGCCAAGCTGCAGACAGTTTCTGTATAAGTAAACAGGTATTTCTGTCTGGGGACAGAGATGGGGCAGTTTTCTCCCTGTCCGGTTTGGTATGACTATTGCATCATAGAACCTATCTTGTAAGTAATGCCCATGGACAATGTGGAGCAATACTGGAAAAAAAGAAATTCAATCCGACAAAGCGTAAATTTTTTTTTTTTCCTAGCTTGAACGTGGTCGTTTGGCCACCGCCGAGAGCTGCTGTTACTCTCATGGAGAATATTTCCCAATGGATGCATTTATATATTCTGATAACTTATTTCTCTGAGTTGGTCCTTAGGATAGTCAGTGGTCATATTCTAATTCCTTTAATGTGGGTACTGACATTTTATTAATTTATCATTCCATAGCATATCTTAGTTACCTTTTTAGGTGGACAACATTTTCAAGATATGGTGTGCAGCCCTCAAATTAAGGCTGTCTGAGAGAGTTTGTACATCAGCGGGAGGGCAAGAGGGATGATTATAGTCATATCAGTTTTCTTTTTTTTATATATATATATATGTTTATCGCATTTAAAGTAAAACACAGGTAATACAGCTCATGTCAGACATCTAACTCAAGATACAGGAAACATTCAGTGCATAATAGGATCAGCAGCCTAAACAATTCGGCTTACGGATGAGGAGGTATACCAAACATATAACAAATAAAAACCTGTTGACCTATAAAGCTACACGCTGCAAGTGTGCGAATGCTATCAGGATATCTATATATATATAAAATATAAAACCAACAATGTATTAGAGTCCCGTATCCAAATCAGGATATGCTCTCAGCCCAAACATAGTGAGGTCCCCAACATAGGAAGCAACCGCCCCCAACTCACCCTTCCTAGGGCTAATCCAAACCCAACTACGCCCCAGTCATTAAAAAAAAAAAACGGCACTATAACATGTCTAGGTACTAGAAACATCATGGTAAACGCATTATTGTAAGACCAATAAAGCTAAATTACTAGATCCTTAAACTGTATGGGGCAGAAATGTTGTAATGTCCAGAACCAAAGTCGATCCAGCTAACCGTGTATATACAGTACTCGAATCCCTGAGGTGAGCGTAGCAAACTACAGCAAACCAGACCTGCCACGAGGTGGATGCCATATTACCTACACATTAAGTAATAATATCAAACACATAGGAAATAATCCTAAAAAACAGGCAAGGAATGGAGCAAGGGCAGGCATATTAAACATTATAAAATTAACAGTAGTTAATACAGTAGTCCTTTCCCTCTCAAGTAATCGATAGAAAAAAACACATTGAGTTAAGGAACTGAGGCGCAGAAAGTAAAAGCATGGAATTATTTGCAATGAGATACAACTCTGCTGCAGTCCAAAAGTCAAGTTTCCTCATTGTCAACTGAATTTTCGGCATCTTGGGGTCAAGCTGTCTCAAATGTTTGTCAAATACATTCCACACGTTTACCAGCTTCAGCAGGCTGTGCAAACTGATAAGTATGTCTGATGTAGAAAATACAAAGATAGGCAGGCATAAGGAGAGAGTGTGTGACCCCTAAACTTTCAGCTGAGCCCTCACTCCATTAAACTGCTTCATCCTGGACAGTGGCAGAGCTAGAGGGGGACTGGGGGGTGGGCGACTCTCCTGGCTGCCCCATTGTGAGTAGTGGCGCCCGCTAACATCTTTATTCACTGTTTATTGCCCACTGTGGAGCCCATGATTCACTGAATGCACCCTAAGCTCCCAAACACTCCCTAACCTGGCTCCGCCACTGATCCTGGAGCAGGTCACATAAGAAAGAGAGGGGAAGAGGTGCAGGGTAGTGCCATTAAAATTCAACTTCTGACCATTCTGGGAAGCTTGTAGCAAGGTGTCTCACACCACTACCGAGGCCATAACCAACATAACTGTTTCAAGGTTTGTCCCCTTGTTGATCCGCAGAACAGAGGGAAACCCAGTAGGCCTTGATGAAGCTAGATGTCAGAGTCTGGTTGTAATCCTAATGCCCCTAGCAACCTAGTTTGTAAAAAGTTAAGAATGCTGTCACCCTTACTTCCCTCCGGGATCCCAACCAGTCTGACATTGACTGCCCGGTTAGAATTTTCAAGTGCCTCAAACCTATAATGCAGCTGGGCATTTTCTCGCACGAATTTACTGGTGGCTGCCAGTGCTTGTACGGCCAAGGTCTCCACTGAAGCAGCCATTTTGGTGGTAACCTCAATTTTAGCATCCTGCTCTCCTGAGTTCTGCAGGATGGTTGCAACTTTTGCATGGATCACCTGCATGGAAGCCACCAAAGACTTCCTTGGTGGTTCTGCTCTAAGACTAGCGGGTGGAGCTGTAGATGTTTCAGTCTGCTGCGTAGGTTGCTGCTGCAGGTTTTTTGGTCCTTCGCCTGCTCCTTTAGGGAGCCCTAGCTCAAATGTAGTATCACTCTGTGCAGAACAATAAGCTGAATCAAACTCTACCACAAAATCAGATTAAAGCACTGAAAATAATATTTGTAAATAGATTTAGCCCAGCAGGACCGTGGAGCTGTGGTCAGGTGCATCTTCACCGCTAGCATGCACGCTAGTAACCCCCACACACACACATCAATTTTCTATCACAGTAACAACCATAAAGCTGTCCAGTAGATTACTTCAAGTGAGGTATTGTAAAGATTCTTAATTTCTCATTGTTCATCTTGGTTGGTGGGAGTTCAGGTTGTTGGGTTTGAGTGTGTTTCGATGCTTATTAGTTATTGTGAGGCAATTTATGTGGACTTCCTGAGCTAAGTACTTAGAACACTCACACTCCCAGCATTTTGTGCTGTTGTACCTTGTCGGGTTGCATAGTACCCATTTTGGAAGTAATGTCCATTGACAACATTGGAGCTGACAGAAAAAGAAATAGGTAAGTATGATGGAAATTTTTTTTTTTTTTTACCACTTTCACAGTTCTCTCGGCTTCACCTGTGGTGAGTTATGGTCTTGTCTTCTCACGCTTGGAGATGAACTGCATATAAATATCATTGTTTGTGTTTAAATGGTATTTTACTGATTTATGTTAAGCAGCACGCCAGGGTTACACATTTTATCTGTCTCTCAGCAGCAGTAGACTTGTCTAAATAGAGCACTTAACGGAGAACTGTGCTGAACTTGTAAGTCGTTTTTGATTTATTTTATTTATTTATTAAATACTAGGATTACAGTGACCCTTGAACCAGAGGTTCTTTTACAAAGGTTCTGCGTTGAAAGGGGTACCTCACAAATGGGTACAAACAAGGTGGTTTACAGACATTAGAATTGCAATAAAGTGTTGTTACAATCACTAGAAAATAACAAGGTAAGCAGGCATGTGATACAAGTTGCAGTTTCAGTTAAGCAGTCCGAGCAGGACCGAGTCAAAAGTGCTGAAGACCAGGGCGGTAAGTGCTGATGGGTAGGGGAGGCGGGGGAGGGGGTTTGAAGAGAGGAGAAGGGGTGGGGAGAGGAAAAATGGAGAGAGCAAGGCAGCATAGGAAACCTTGGTGAGGGAAGGTAGAGGAGGATAGGGAGCAGGAAAGGGGGATGGGGCAGGAGTGGGAGGAACAGAGGGGGCAGGAGCACAGGACACAGAAGGGGTAGTGTCAGTGAAAAAGGGAGATGAAGCAGAAGGGGTAGGAGCAGGTGGAAGGGAAGAGAGGCAGGTGGGAGGGGTGAGAAGGCGAGAGGGGAAGGGGAGGATGGGGAGTGAGGCGGGATGTTGGGCCCGGGATGAGCAAATGGGCTAAGAAAAGGTGTGGGAGGGAGGAGGTGGAGAGAACATGAGAGAGGAAAGGGGGGGATTTGAGGCAGAGAGGAGAAAGAAGAGGAGATGGAGAAAAAGATGCACGATGTCAGGTGAAAGGGAGTCGAGAATTAGCCAAAGCAAGCGCAGTGATGTAGTGTAAAGAGGTGTTGTCGAAGCTTAAGTTTGAAATCACTTAGTTTAGGCTCTATCATTGTTGTTTTGCGTACGGACCAGTGTTTGGGGTGGTGGGGTTGGCCCCCATATTCAGACGTTTAGTGTCTGTGGTCGGGTCAGTGGCCATATTCATAGGTCCCCGGTAGCGCTGCACCATCCTGACAGCACAGCTGTGGAGAATATACTACTATACCTGTGCAAATGAGGGATTCCTCATGTATAAAGGTTGCAGCGGTATGTCAACAGTTTTGGCTGTGCAAAAATTCTCAGAATCTTAATCCTGGTTCTCCCGCCACAAACGTATTTTAAACTACAAAAAAAAAACAAAGTCATGGTATTTGCCAGTCCACATAACAAATTTAAAGGCACTCCCCTAAATATTCTAAACTGCCAGCTCGCACCACTGGAGCAGGTGGCACACTTCAGATAGCTAGGCATCACTCTGCATTCTACACTCTCCTTTCAGGAGCATATTGACCAAGTATGTAAGGCGGTAAATACCAGAATAGGCCTTCTATATAGGCATAGGCCCTGCATGCCCTCCGAAGCCCTGCGGCTGGCAGTTACCAGCTCAGTTTTGTCCATAGTTGACTGTGGCTTACTTTGTCCATAGTTGACTGTGGCTTACTTATTTACGGATCTGCTGCTGACACTTCTCTTAGAAGGATCAAGATCTCCCTGAATAAAGCTTGTCGTCTAGTCACCGGTTGTAACCATCTCACTCACGCCTGTGAGCTTTATACACAAACGGGCTGGTTGAACTTTGAGGAAAGGCTTGCTTACCACACCTGTTTGCTAGCCAAGAAATTATCCATTGGCCACCTTCCATCTACCGCCCAGCATCTCCTTACGTTGGCCCCAATCACCGGCCCTACCAGAAACTCCTCTAAATCGGCTTACCTAGTACCATTTTGCAGAACCTCCCGGGGCAGAGAGCTTTTATGTACAGAGCTCCCCAATGATTCAGTGGACTGCCTCGGGAGATCTTATCTGTCTGTAAACTTGGCTCTTTCAGAAAAACTGCTCCGACAGCATCTCCTGGCCTCCAACCGCTGTGACTGCCTATAATGGCATTGCATATCTCCTTATGTCACACACCCTACCCTCTGCTTTCCCCACGTTTGACAATGTCCTCGCAGACTGCTACTTTTTTCCTTTTCTCTAGTTCCCTCCTCTCAGTTACCTCCTTCCCCCGTTCACCCCTGCCCTACCCCTATTCCCCACCCCTTTCTTCCCACAATCTCCCTCCCCCATGTGTTAATCCATTACTGTATAGTGTATTTTCGTGTTCCTGTATACTTTCGCCCTGATGTTATTGCCTGATAATAACCTTGTGTTGATAGTAATTGTTCCTTCTGCTGTCTCTTCCTATTGTACCCTGGTTACATCCAGGTTCTACTTTTACTATGTGTACCTGTAGATGTGGAGTCTTTGTAAGTGATTCCCTGACTCAAAGGGTTGTAATTCCAATACTCTCAATAAATAAATAAATAAATAAATAGCCATTAAATAGCTATTTAATGCTGCCGAAATCCTGCCCTTAAAAGGGCACTGTCAGCTTTCTCCACTCGTTTGTGGTCTTATCTAAGCAGTGTACATTCTGACACAGACCCATCATACATGAGTTATAAAATGCATCCAGTGATATAAAAGTTGTTTTTTTTTACCTGTTTTGTTAAATTTTCACAAAACTCGAGTCCGATCTGAAAGCACGCGCCACCGGAAGCATCGGAAGGATGAGAACGCGTGTCAGGCACGAGCGCAGTCTCGAGATGCAACTTTTTTGCATTTCTCTCGTAATAAAAGGTTTCCCCAGTAAATAATTAAACACTGAGCAGTTTCAGGTGCCTAAAAACAAAAATCGAGCACTGCGAGCATTGCATTTTACATTTTTAATCACGACCCGAAATCCTGCGCATGCTCGAAAAAGGCATATACAAGATTCTGCGCATGCGCAAGACACATGCCGATCTCACGCATGCGCGAGATTTCAGGTCGTGATTAAAAAAGTAAACCGCAATGCTTACAGTGCTCGTTTTTGGTTTTTAGCCTCCAGAAACCACTCAGTGTTTATTCATTTACTGGGGAAGCCTTTTTTCTATTAAGTGTCATGCTAAAAAATTGCGTCTCAGGGCTGCGCTCATGCCTGACGCGCGTTCTCAACCTGCCGATGCTTCCGGTGGAGGGAGCTTTTATTTCGGAGTGAGGAAATATTGAGTTTTGTGAAAATGTAGCAAAACAGGTACACAACCTTCTTTTTTTATATCACTGGATGCATTTTGTAACGCATGTAGGATGGGTCTGTGTCAGAATGTACACTGCGTAGATAAGACCACAAACGAGTGGAAAAAGCTGACAGTGCCCCTTTAAGTGAGCACAATAGTTGCGCCTCCCCCGATCACCCATGCCATTCTGTTTCCTTATTATCCCTAGTGTCTAGTAGAACCCGCATTCAATATTTTAGACACGCCCCCTGGTTTCCATTGGACTTCCCCACCCCTGACTGCCCGTTTTATATATTAGACCGCCCTCCTTGGTAGTCTAGTTAACCATCGACCACCCATTCTGCATATTGCACATACCCTCACTGGTGTCTAATGGACCCGCCGACCAGCCATTCTATATTATAGACCACCCTTCCTGGTAGTCTAGTGGATTCTCCCCCCCCCCCAAACCTGTTGCCAACCCCTCCACCCCAAACACTTGTCCGTATGCAAGACAACAATGACAGAGCCGTCTGCTTACCTCCTTGGCCAGCTGTCATCAGACTGGCAGTGAGCGATCATGAGACGCAATAGCTCAGTGATAGTCAAGACGGTGGCTGGTCTAGGAGGTGAGCAGAGGGCTTTCTCGTCATTGTCTTGCTTGCATACAGAACAATGTCCAGGGTGAGAGGGGGTGTGGCAGTGAGCAGGCAGGTCAGGTTGGTTGTTGGCAACTGGTCGGGGGGGGTCCACTAGACTACCAGGGAGGGTGGTCTAATGTATACATTGGGGGCTGGGGGGCCCACTAGACACTAGGGAAGGTGTCTAATATATACAAGGCCCCTGGAATTCTGCGATTCTGCAGTTACGGAATTTTCCACAGAATTTGCATCATGCCTCAGAAAATTATATAGTACCACAGAATTCACTGATCTTCATCGAGGGTATCTCTTGCAGCAGGCCACACCTGTGGAACTATGCCAGGCACTAGGATGACATGGAAACTTTTTTAGCTAGTAGTCTACAAGGGGCCACCCATGACAACGTCAGCTGACATCAGCCCTCAGTTCTTTTCAGCCGTTGACCATCACACATCGGACCTTACGGAGATTCTGGATGCTTCTGTCAGCCACTTTCTTTATATTACTTCATTTTACTTTGTTTTATGCCTAAACATTGTGTTTTTTTCCCCATCTAAAACCTCTAAAGAACACTCGGATCTAACAGGACGCACACCGCCACTTCCTGTTCAGTTTTTCCCGGCCGGGCCTGAGACTGTTAGGCCTGGAGACATTAGGCCTGCCATCCGTGAATGTTCCTCGGACCACAAGCTTTGTGATTGAGCAGCGAAATTCGAACGTGAGGATTGCCTTTCTGGGGGGGGCGGGGAGTGTCTCAGGAAGAGCCCCCCTCCCCCCGGGGTTACCTACTCTCTCCTCAGACTTCCTGGGCCACGCAACCCTCAGGAACAGCTTTGGCTCTTCTCCAGAAATATAGAAGGTGGCTTCCTTCTCTATATCTTCCTTGTTGCCACTTCCCATGACGGCAGCTGCGATCACGCCATCGTCAGCTCAGGCAATGCCGTGGCCTGCCAACCAAACACCTTAAACCCTACAAGGTACAGCTCTGGCAGCGTTTCCCCTTCCCTGGTCTACGTTGCTGTCCTCACCATGCTGCCTGCACCCTCTTCTCTGGGTGGGCTTTGGCAGGCACCCCACTGGGCCATTCCCGGTCGGTGAGAGTCTGTCGGCATCAGGTTTTCTCCTCGCCATTGCCACCATCCCTGCCACCTGCTTCCCTCTTGTACAGGGGCAGCGAGCAAGGAGTTTTGCTGGCTCTGCGTTGACCGGTGATTGTTTGATGGGGGATTCCTTCCGGCCCCCGCCGCCAGTCCACCCCAGCCGCTTGGACCCCTTCTTGTCTAGGGGCCACCAGTGGGGAGTTTGGCTGGGCCTGGTTCATCCTGTACTGGCCTGTCGTCGTTAGGACTCTCCAACCTACCCCTTGAGATCCGGGAATCTCATATCTCCTGCCGGCCCTTCTGGCTTTCAGGGTGATGTTAGGGACCTCAGCCCTCCATCCTCCCATTTCAGTTCATCTGATGATGCCAGAGCGCTAACTCTCCCTCCTTTCGGCACTGTAAAGAGCTCCAGGGACACGGTGGACCTTTGCCATCCCCACCATGATCTCCTCCTTACGCATTTTCATGCTCTCCCTCCAATGGTGGGGAACAGGGCCGAGGCAGCTGATGGGGATAGGAGCCCCTCCGGTCCACGTCAACAGCCAGTTCTGGGGGTGGGGGGATGAGCTCAGTATGCACTGCCGCCCCCCAGGCTGGTCCTCCTCCTCTCCAGTGAGGACAACTTCACCAGGTTTTGGGGGATGATGCTTAGGCAGGCTTTACTTTGAGGACTTCCTGTACTCTGTTGGCTGCCTTGGAGGTGACCACTCTGGCACCCAGGCTATTCATGAGCTTTCTCCCTGTGTCAGGGTTGCTTCATGCAGCCCACATTTGGTTCCAGAATTCTATGCCCTAGGGTTCTTCACCTCCATATACAGAGTCCCGTCAGCTGGGCCTTCTGGAAAACTGGGCTCACATTCCAGCCATGCTGGCCACCAGGGGTACGATTTCCTTACCCATATGGTCATGGGCCAGCCCACTTTCTGGCGACAGACCACAGCAGCTGCACATGCCCTTCGGGGGGGATCCCAGGAGATGGACACTACCATTGAGGCCCTCCAGTCGGGGACTGCCATGAGCCAGCACCTTTTGAGGCTGGCCTGTGACACCGCTGATAGGGCAGCGTTGGTTGGGCTTCTGCCCCTGCAGTGTCTGGGTTTGCCCCGACATGCTCCAGTTCCTCTGGTATGGTCCTTTCCCGAGGTTACTCGCTCTTTGGGGCAGATCTGTGCCTCCTTCTTGTCCTGCGGGCCTAAGGCAGGACCCTGCAGTCAGTCTACCCCTTTGACCACATTTTGTCACATGGTAGCCGGTGGGTGCCCCTTCTTTACACTGCCCCCGTAGGCCCTTACCCAGACTTCTGGGCATGAGCAGGGCTGTCACAGCCCTGCTTGCCCCTGCCTTTGCTGCTGAACAGGCCCCCAGAGGAGGTAGTGTGGCCCCAACTGCAGGTGCTACCTCAGCATTCCTCCTTGCTCGCCCCCACCCCCTCCAAGTCTGTAGTAGGAGGTCTGTTCTCCCTACACCTGTACAGGTGGCAGGAGATTACCACAGATGCTTGGGTCCTGCAGCTCTTGGTGCAAGGTCACACTCTAGAACTTACAGAGTGTCCTCCAGATCAACCTCCAGTTCAATCAAGTAACCTTCCCCCCAGACCTCAGTCCTTTGCTGAGGGGGGGATTTGCACATTGCTGCCCAAAAGGGCCATAGAACCAGTTCCAGAGACTCGAGGGAACAAAGAGTTCTACTCCCATTTCTTCCTGGTCTCCACATGCACAGGGGGACTTACGACCCATCCTGGACTTGCGAAATCTGAATTTCGACATCCAGTACAAAAAGTTCCGGATGGTGACCCTACAGGGCCCTATGCCCGTTTTGCACCAAGGAGCTTGGATATGGTCCCTCGACATGCAGAATGCATACCTGCATATCGCGATGGGTGCACCCACTGGCAGTACCTCAGGTTCCAGTTCCAGGGGAGCACTACCACTTCCGAACATTGCCTTTTGGCTTGTCCTCTGTGCCACGGGTTTTTACCAAATGTTTGGCAGTGGTGGCAGCAGCCTTGAGGAGGGTGGGACACACCGTCTTCCCTTACAAGTTCAGTTGGTTACTCAAAGCGCAATCCAGGGAGTACCTGCTCCAGACCCTGGGGCGTACCAGATGATTCCATGCCCTGGGGATCACTGTCAGTATGCCCAAGTCAGTCTTGACCCCCCCCCGTCCTCTCCTACAGTATATAGGGGCAGTACTGGACACGGCTCAGAGCATCTCTTCCTGCCCCAGGACAGAGCGGACCACCTGGTGGCTCAGGCCCAGCTGCTGTACAACAGCAGATATGTTACAGCCAGAGCCTTCCTCTGGCTCTTGGGCCTGATGGCTGCAGCCGTTGTCACAGTTCCTTTAGCCAGGCTGCACATCTGGGTCCCCCTGTGGACGTTGCAGGTCCTGTGGGATCAGCGCACTGATAACCCAGAACAACTAGTTCTGGTCTCCTCACCAGTCACAAAAAAAAAAAACTAAAAGGTGCAGCTATGGTGGATGGAACCCAGCAACCTGTTGAAAGCGGTTCCCTTCCTCTTTCCCTCCCTGTAGCAGATCCTCACCACGGACGCTTCAGGGCTGGGCTAGGGGGCCTTATCTAGGGCCTCATCAGACTCAAGTGACGTGGTCCAGCGTGGAGGCGGATCTCTACACTAACATCAATAAATGGGGGTGACCCACTCGTGCCTTCTGTATCGGGAAGCGAAGAGGGTCTGGTATGGGCTTTAGAATGCGATCTAGAACTGTTGGCTGTCCATGTTCCAGGCATCCATAATATCCTGGTGGACAAGCTATGGCGGTCGCAGTTTAGCATGCATGAGTGGGAACTGCTCACCTGAGCCATCTAAGACCTGTTTAACAGGTGGCATTTCCCAGAGTTGGACCTTTCTGTGTTCCCACTTAACACACCTCTGCCACATTTCTGTTTGCTCGCTCCAGGGCCTGGAGTTTTCTGGTGAGACGTGTTATCCCTCTTTTGGAAAGGGAGGTTTCTCCATTCCTTCCCTCTTATCCAGAGGGTGTTGATCAAGCTTCAGCTGGAAGGGGCCAGTGATCCTCAGTGCCCCCTTCTGGCTTTGTCAGATCTGGTTCTCCTTGCTGCAGTCACTGGTAGTAGAACCTCCAGTCCCCCTACCCCTGTGCAAAGGCTTGCTATCACAGGAACAGAACCCTGGTTCATCCGGACCTCAGGTCTCTATGCCTATATGCCTGGCTCCTGAAGACATAGCCATAGCTAGATCTGGGATGTCCCAGAAGGTGGCCGCTGTTCTGGTAGTTGCTAGGAAGCCCTCCACCAGGGCCACTTATTCTATGAAGTGGAAGCGCTTTGCTCTGTGGGTGGCTTCTCATCAGTTGGACTCTCTCACTAGTCCAGTGAATCAGATTCTGGAGTACTTGCTGTCCCTCTCAGATTCTGGCCTGCAACAGTACTCCTCTCTTCAGAGTCACCTCTCAGTCATTTCGGCCTTCCATGTGCCTGTTGAAGGCCGTATGGTGGCAAAACTGGAAGTGCCCTGTACTTTCTTGAGAGGCATTCTTCATTTGAAGCCTCCCATCTGTAATCCAGTCCGGCCTTGGGACCTGCATTTTGCATTAGGGAAGCTTGTTTTGGCTCCTTTTGAGCCCAGTGCACCTTGCGAGCTAGGCTTTCCGTCGCAGAAAGTGTTATTTTTAGTTGCTATTACTTCTGCTCGAAGGATTTCAGAGCTCCAGGCTGTCATGTGACCAGTTTTATTTGATTTTCCACAGTGACAGGGTGTCTTTGCATATGAACCCTAAGTTTCTACCAGAGATGGGATCTGAGTTTACCTTCAATTAAACCATCCACCTGCCTGTTTATTATCCTGAGCATGCCTGCCAGTCCAGGGGAAACATTGCTCCATATTTTAGAAATGTGCATAGAATTCTTCGCTACTATACACACCATACGAAAGATTGTAGGAAGTCCTCTCAGTTATTTGTTTCCTTCATCCCTGGGAAGGAAGGTGTTTCAGTTTCTGAACAGTGCTTCTTCTAACGGTTGGTCAGCTGTATCACTTTTTGTTATAGGAAGTGGGGCAAGGAGCTTCCTGGGGCTGTTTGTGGCTGTTCCACCAGAGGCCTGGCCACTTCTGTTGCCCGTTTCAGGAATGTGTCAGTTGAGATCTGTGGTGCTGCCACTTGGAGCACTGTTCATACCTTCACCAAGCACTGCAGTCTGGACATTGCCTCTAGAAGTAGGACAGGCTTCAGCCTAGCTGTGCTTCAAGGCGTCCTTTCATAGGCCTGTAGCTTCCAGCCACCCTGACTGGTTTTCTGCTGTCAGAATTCCTTGGGACTCATTCCACAGGTGTAGCCTGCTGCAAGAGATACCCTCGATGAAGATAGTACAGTTACGTAAGAACTTACCATAACAGTAGATCTTCAACAGGATCTCTTGCAGCAGGCTATGCACCCGTGTCCCCCTTGGCCTTCGGGTTTCTCTGTCTTTCTCCTAGACAAGTTACCTTCGTTATAATGGCAAGAACCTTTGGCTCTTCCTCTGTTCCTCAGCATGAGGTTCTCTGCTTTTGGTCTCCAGTGAGAGAACTGTATATGGGATCAGCTGATGTTGCCGTGGGCAGTCCCTTGTAGACTGCTAACTAGAAAAGTTTCTGTGTGGTCTTAGTGCCTGGTGACTATAGTTCCATAGGTGTGGCCTGCTGCAAGAGATCCTCTCAAAGATCTAGTGTTACGGTAAGTTTTTAAGTAACTGTACTTTTTTGGTGAGTTTTCATTCAGATAAATAGTTTTTCCATAGTGCCCAGCTCCCTTCCCCATCTCGTTGATCCTGAAGCCCTTCAGTGCTCAGTATGTGATGTCACATCATATTTTAGCCAATGGCGGGACTACATTCTGCCACAGAAATGAAAAAATCATGCCGCAGAAATCAGAAAATGCTGTGTCAAAAGCCTAGAGGCCCTACTGCAGAAATCAGGACAAAGTGCTGCAGAGCACTAGGGGCCCTGAATATACAGAATGAGTGGTCAAGGGTGAGGGGCCACTAGACACTGAGGAGGTTGTCTAATATATAGAATAGGCGATGGGGGGAGAGGTAGGGTATCCACTAGACTACCAGGGAGTGTGGTCTAATATATTGAATGTGCAGTCAGAGGTAGGAGCTCCACTAGACTACTTTGGGGGGGGGGGGGGACTAATATATAGAACGGTCGATTTAAGGGCGAGGACGAGCTGGGATGCACAAAGTCTTGGCCAGATGGGGTTTACCATATCTTGCCCACCCACCTACCCAGGCCTACTGCAACAGAATGCAACTCAGGAGTCCTGCACAGCATCATAAACTACAATAAAGATGGATATCTTACATCACTGTAGTGTGCTTAGGATAGATGCACAATGGTTCACCTTCCTCACCAGCTATCATCGAGATTTGAACACCTGCCAGGATACACAACAGTCAATAGGGGAAACAGCGCCACGTGGTATGCTGATGAGCCCATAATAGGCAGGCAGATGGCCCTTTAGCACTTTCCATACCCAGTTGTCTCATTAGCATGCTAGGGCTGAATAATGCCCACAGGAGCCCTGGCGCGGTCCCATTTGGGCATCTCTGTCTCCAGTGGACTCCCTTGTGAGCCATATTCAGCCTTGGGCTCTACCTGCACAGCGCATAGTCACTATGCACTGTGCCAGCATGGCCTCATATTCAGACAGCATGCTGTCTAAATATTGCACAGGGCAAGCCGAGTGCTACTGGCTGTGCAGCACTAACGGCGGACTCTGAATATTGGGGCCACTGCCCCCTGTAGAAGCTGCATTTTAAATACTGGTTCCTAGTCTGTTGCTGGTTCATCTCTACAGGATTTTTTGTTACACTAGTGTGAGTTTCTGATTTACACAAAGGTAGAACGTATGTTTTAGAACTTTATAATGTAGTTAACATCCTTGTTCAGCCTGTCCGTTTTTGGCACATTATACCCATGTTCCACTAGAAAACTCTGTGGTTGGGAGGGACGTAAGCTACATCGCACAGTTTTAAAATGATAACACCAGAGTGTAAATAAGAAACAACCACTGAGGTTACTGATAGGCCAATATAGATGAAACAATAATTCATTGGAACCAGTATTTTAAAAACATCTACTGGGGAAAATGACTTGAAGGTTCATTGCTGTTCTCCTTTAATAAAACAGTACTAGAGGGAAGGACAACTGAGTTGCCTGCAAGTGTCATTTTATTATATGTATGTTTAAATCTGTTTTTCTTTTTGCAGAATTTGAATTACCCAGAACAGAAAGTTGTAACTGTGGGACAGTTCAAAATTGGTTTGATCCATGGACACCAAGCTATCCCCTGGGGTGATATGGCCAGTTTGGCTTTGCTGCAAAGGCAGTTGGATGTGGACATTCTTATTTCGGGACACACACATAAATTTGAGGCATTTGAGCATGAAAATAAGTTCTACATCAACCCAGGCTCAGCTACTGGAGCATACACTCCTCTGGAAAGGTATGCATTCAGCATTTTGGAAATTAAGCAAATTGTATTCTGCTAAAACAAACTGGTTACAAATCATCCACATTTTAGTAGCAAACCTATCTATTTTGCATCTGCTTGCTCCCCTAGATCTGCTATCGTCACAAGCAAAACAGAGCATTTCTTCATGTGCTGTGTTTTAGTATGCCATAACAAAATACAGCATATGGAATAGTGTATGCAAAATCATACACAACAAGACTATAGTATATGGTTAGGGTTTGCTGTGGATGGAAAACTATGGGTTTCCAAATTCTGTTGTAGGACAGTTCAAAGGTCAAAAATGTTGTACTATCGTTCTGATGTCACATCGCTAGTACAACAGCTTTTGCCCCTTGAACTCCTACCTGATTGGTGGAATCTTGGGGGATGGGACTCGAGCGAGGACCAGTGCCAGGAGTGTCAACGCAAGGTATGAACCTTGTGTCCATTTTGGTGGAACCATATGCTATAAAAATAGTGGATGGTTGACCATCCACAACTAAGTCTGTGTTTCCATCGAGGGAGTTGATGATGTCATAGAGACCTCAATAGCGAAACACAGTCTTATTGTGGATGGTCAACCATCCACTATTCTGTATGTGTTTCCATTGAGGGGTAAGAGGACATCATAGGGACTTTAAGAGCAAAACTTGAGAAGTCTCTGATGATGTCTCTTCACCAAGATGGAAATACATGCTGATTTGCGTATGGTTGTCCATATTCTAATTTTTATATAGTATGTGGTCAGTGATCTGACCCATCATGGCATTGCCGCCTGACGAGTTAACATGCTGCAAGAATGGATGGTTTCATTTGGAACGTACAAACAGCATGGTAAAACATGCACAATCATTTTGAACGTGCACAGCAAGGATTTTGAACTGACCCAATTGCCACCCACAACAGGGATTAACCATATACTATAGTTTGTACAGCTCTCCATCCAAGGAGCACAGCAACTTATCACAAAACAGTTTATATTCCAAAAGTGAATTGTAATGGCCCATGTTTGCATTTGGCGGCACTCTCACTAGATTGTGAGTTGAAGTCCCACTTTGAGGACTTCCGTCCAGTGCTGACACTTCAGTGTGGTACAAGGGGGTAGGTGCTGTTCTGTTGGAAGTGCTGTCTGGATAAGACATTACACTGGAGTCAGTTCAACCTATTCTGTAGTTCTTCAGGTTGCAGATAAAGATCCTGAGGTATTTTTTGTGAGAGATGAGGATCACCCCCACTGTCCTGGCTAATATTTTTCCTACCTCGCCATAAACAGGTTGTAATGCTGGTCTGTGTGGTTGTGTGTGGATGTTAAGTCAGGCTGTCATGGTTTCACGGGATTGGTACCGTGGGCTATTTCCAATACCGTGATAACCGCAGTTTATTATGGTATACTGTGGTTTTCAGGTGTTTTAACTAATGTTTGGGGGCATTTTTATGGACCACTGCCCTACTGCAGCAACTCTCCCTAACACAAGAGTTTGAGAAGACTTTTGTATAAAAATGACTGCTTCCATAATGTATGCCTTTTTGTTGCATTTCAGTAAAGATGTTCCAAGTGGCGCGGATATGTTTAATGTAGCTGAAGTA
Organism: Neoceratodus forsteri; assembly: GCA_016271365.2. Taxonomy (NCBI): domain Eukaryota; kingdom Metazoa; phylum Chordata; order Ceratodontiformes; family Ceratodontidae; genus Neoceratodus; species Neoceratodus forsteri. The sequence goes on from JADMNL010000027.1 coordinate 213,583,071, forward strand.
ATGTGTCAATGTGATTCAGTTGTTAGCACATTGATCTCTGGGTCAAAAGGTTGTGGGCCCTAGCCCCACACTGGGATTGGAATCCTACCATAAATGCTGACACCTGAATGCAGTAATAGGGGAGATGCTGTACTGTCAGGGTGTGCCGTGCTTCAGATGAGATGTTAAACCAAGGTCCCTTCTGCCCATCTCTAGTGCTGTCCTGGTGGAAATAAAAGAAACCAAGGCACTTTTTCCCCAAGAGATGCAGATTTTCCCTGGTGTCCTGGCCAGCATTCCCCTACCTATAAAACTGGCTCATGCAGTTTTCCAAGGCTATGTGTGGGTGTTGACGTGCAAAATGGCTGCCATGACATGCTAATAGTCACTTCGCTACCAGTCTCTCATTGCTTGTAAAGCACTTGGCTGTTGTTTTCTTTAGTAATTAGGATAAATGTATGTAAACATAATACTAGGCTAAAGTGTGAGAGACCTTTCGGCACCATGCATTTCTGCATAAAGTTGTACCAGCATAATATTTTGTGGTGATTTTCACATACAGCCCATGATGCTTTGCATTATGGGGGTATGTGTGATTTTGTATTTCTTTGAACCTTGGCTGTCTGGCCAGTGCCCTTTGGGGTAGCCCTTGCCTCAGTGCTTGCACACTAAGGTTCTTTCTCTTTTAGCTTGTTTTTTGTTTTTATTGGGCTCATCACAACCCAACCCAGATAGACCAACTTAGGGTAGCTGGTTCATTTCACTGGGGTGTCATACAGACGAGGCACACTGAAGAATCCTAGTAGGACGAAACATGTGTCTGTGTCTTCTGTTGGCACCCTTTGCAGACTGTGTAAGAGCCTTTCGGCACCATGCATTTCTCCTTAAAGTTGAACCAGCATAATAGTTTGTGGTGATTTGCATATACAGCCCATGATGCTTTGCATTATGGGGTATGTGTGACTTTGTATTTCTCATAATACTAGGATATATGTATGTATGTACATACACATAATCCTTGTCCTTTGTCAGTCAAGTTTTCTGTCTTGATTCTGTTCAGTAGCTGAAGTCATATTCATCTGTTTGTGCTGTCCCATTCAGTTGCTGTTTGTGACCTCAGCTATTGAACAGCATCAAGGCAAAATGAACTGAAAAAGGACAAGGACTGTATTTCCATGCATGTATCCCTTATCAATAATGAAAATAACTACTTATCATTTTGTTTTATTGTGGAGCAAATGTAGGTCTTAGTCTGTACATCAGCATTTTTTCAAGCACAAAGGTACTTTTATTCTCAAGAAAGTTTATACTGAAACATTAGTCCTGCATGCAGTCTTGCACTTTTTTTTAACCTCAGGGTTATCGTGTGGAAAGCATGTACGTACAAATAGCAAGCATAGTACATCAAGGGCCCGATATTGGAATATGGGCAAAAGCAGAGCGCAAAGGTTTACACTCTACTTCCCCTTTCCCACGACCCAAAGATGTGACATTCAGTCGGATAGCGCAACAATGCGATCTGATTGAATACAGAGCCACGTCAGGGCAGCACAAAATTGAGTTTTGCTGCCTTGACATGGGTTCTGGGCTGTATGCAGCCCATACCAAAGTGCACTGAACTACGCCCCCAGACCTGTTAGCACTGGGCACCCTCCCAGTGGAATATTCAGCTGGCACCATGCAGATGAGCTCATAGGGAATGCAAGGTGCGAAGGGACCATATGCATGCCCAGTATGGGCTTATTTGTTTGGGAAGCGATGGCAGGTTTGCATCCTTGTGGCTGCCTCCCCAACCTATCCTGATCACCTGTTCCTGTACAATAAGAAGAATTCCCTAGTGTCTAGTGGCACCCCCACCCTCCAAACCTTGTCCTTGTACTGTAATAAATATTCATTTTGGTGTCTGGTGGCACCCTCCCCCCATCGTCAGATCCCTGGCCCTGTTCTTTTAATAAGTATTCCCTGATATCTAGTGACACTCCCCTGCCCTCCGATCGCCATCCCTGTATTATAGTAAGTATTCATTGATGTCTGGTGGGCACCCCTTGCCCTCAGATCCCCATCCCCATCCTCATACTGTAAGAAGCAGTCCCTGGTGTTCAGCGGCACCACCTGCCTTCCGATCCCCATACTGTAAGAAGTAGTCCTTGGTATCTAGTGGTACCCCTGTGCCTACCGATCACTGTCCCCGTACTGTAATAAATAGTCCCTGGTGTCTAGTGGCAACTCCCCACTCCCACCCTTTTGATTACTCACCACTGTCGAATAAATGATGTTCCTGGTGTCTAGTGGCACCCCCCCACCCTCTGATCACTTGCCACTGTTTGCATAAATGATGTACTCGGTGGCTAGCAGCCCACCATTCACTACCCGCACCATGTACATCAACCATCCCCACTCCCACCCCCTGTACTGCACTGGCTGGTGCCGCGTGAATCCAGTACGGCAACTGGCACAGCCCTCCTCTCACTGCCTCGGGTGGCCACTGTATAGACTGAGAGGAGCACACATCCTATGTACTGTGAAGGGAACCCGCTTATGGGACTTCATTTATTCGACACCATCGATCGGAGGGTGGGGGGGAATGCTACTAGACACCAATGACTACTTATTACAGTACGGGGATCAGAGGGCGGGGGGGGCGCCATTAGATACCAAGGACTGTTTCTTACAGTACGGTTGGGGGATCGGGGGGGTGCCACTGGACACCAGGTACACCATTACTTCCATGAGCTGGGGTGGGCGGCTGCAGTATTTTTGTCCGCTACCAGGGCATTGTGCCCCATTAAGTCGGGGTTTGCAAAGGTGGTAACTTGCGTCCATTTGGGTGGCAGTTACCACCTGTGCAGACCTCTAAGTAAGCCGCTGTGCCTGTATGCAGGGGGCAACGCCCTTATTTGCATGGGCACATCGGTAACTTAGTGCTCGGGCGCTGCTGGGTTATGCCCATGCTGGGGGAGTCTCTGAATATAGAGCTCACCCAAAAATCGAGTGCAGAACCCAGTTAGCACGTGAAAACACCTCTTAGCGCACGGGCTAAGTTTTGAATATCTGGCCCCGCATGTCCATATAAAGTTATACAGAATCAACAGATAAGAGAAACATTATGAAATGTCATATTCAAGTGCCTTGCATTCTTTAAGACTAGGTTTTATGTTGCAGAAAAAAATACTGTGTAGGATAAACATGTGTGTTGATTGTTTGTATACCTATGAATGTACTGACCGTACACAACTTTCTTTCTAGCAACATCATTCCTTCTTTTGTATTGATGGACATCCAAGCCTCCACAGTCGTCACTTATGTTTACCAGCTGATCGGGGATGATGTAAAAGTAGAAAGAATTGAATACAAGAAGTCATAAAATTAACCAGTCGGATGGTGTTTATTGTCATTTTGTACTACTTTATTCCATATTCATGTGTCCAATTAAGTGACAAAATCATAACAGTGTATAAAAAATTTCTGTTGTAACATTTCCTGTAGCATTGTATGCTACAAACTAACTGTTCTGTTTGCTAGCAGTGTAAAGTTGGTTTACAGTGAATTTCAACAAATATCTCCATCACGAATGAAATAAGATTTTTTTTGTCTTTGAATGAAATGTTTAGTCATGTAAATATTGTATTTCAAATGCCAACATTAATAGATCTGTGTTCCCCAAATACGTTAGGTGTACATGAAATGCCATTTAAGAGAGCTCTACTAATCGTTGTTTGAAACACTCAACTACCTTTGCATATATGAGGTTTACTTTTAGGTATTGTAATAAACACAAGTCATATAATATATATATTTTTATCTGTGTAGACCTTTGTTTTTTTGTGCAGCATCAAAGTTAATGTGACACTCACTTGTCCCAGTAAAAAGGCAGCTGCTAACAAAAGCGGATAGATCAGAATGAAGGGGACAGCTAATGATTACCATGACATCAGGCTCTACGTCCCTGGGGGAGGGGGAAAACTGGTTTAAAAAAAAAAAAAATCCCTGGTGTCATTCAGATATTACTGGGATGGTATGGTCACCTAGATGATGGTAGTAGTACAGAGTATGTAGCCATCCCTACAGAAAGAGAATGTCCACTGGGACACTTGATTCCCGCCACCCCAACCCCACCTGGCTAGTCCTGGTGTCCCAGGCTTGTTTCCGAACTTGGGTTGCCAGCGCTGTGAGCGGTAACCCAACCACTGCACTGATGGGCCAGTGAACTGTGATTTTATGATGTTGACTGTGGTGACTGGACCAACTCTATTATCAAAATATTCAGAATTGTGTAAATGCTGCAAATTTATTTGTAAAGATATGTGAAAGAAAAGTACAGAGCTCTGCAGGAATACATAGTTGCCCCAGAGAGGACCACAAAAGAGAACCTCCCAGGGAGGTTCTCTTTAGTGGTCCTCTTGAGGGCAATTATGTACTCCTGCAGAGTTTTGCACTTTTAAATATCTTTGCAAATAAACTTGATGTTTTTACTTCCAGAAACGGAGAAAAGCACCTTATTGGTGGTGAGAGCAAGTCCAGAGTTTATGTTGAACTGATTACCTGTAAATATTTAACCTGTACACACTGCTATCCTCTGGGCGATCTATTTTTTTGTAACCAGTATTGTATGAGGTAGCTTAAAATGTTATTATTTAGTGTAGACTGTTGCTGTCATTGTTGCCTTGCAACGATTGGCTGAATGAAATGACGCCAAAGGTGCAAGGGAGAAATTACAGTCTACACTGAATTACAATCATATTTTAAGCCACCTCATAGAACATCTCATGCATATCATGAGATTCAAATAACATAGCTACTAGTAAGATAACATTGAAAGCTACTGGTAAAAAATATTTTTCAATGTTATTTTACTATTAGTTATGTTGACAGGTAAAATAACGTGTTTTATTCTGTAAATATATTTTCTCTCCCATGATATATGTAGAAAATATCCCACGAGATAGTTCAAAATATGATTGTCATTTGGTGTGAAATGTTGGTGTTATTATTCCCTTTCACTAGTGGCTGAGCGAAGCAAAGTCATGAGTGCTAGAGAACAAGAACACCAACACTGCACACCAAATAATTATATGTTGAGCTACCTCTTGGGATATCGTATGTATACTATGGGATTACCGAAAAACCAGCTTCACTGTGACAAGGAAACTGGTAAAATAACATACGATCTTACTTCGAGAGGGTTCCTGCAGTAGGTCTTCACATATAGGACTGCGCCTCCTGGCGTCAGGTTCCAATGGCAAACTTGTAGATAGCAATCATCAGCGGGGACCTCTGACAGCCAGGCAGTGACGTGACAGCAGCCCAACTATAAAAGGCGTCCTCTGCCCTCCAGTTCTTCCTGCCTCCTCAGTTCAGCCCACAAGTTAGAACAGCGATCTAAAGCCCACGTGTCAGTGGAAGTTTTTTCTTTAATCTCAGCTTTTTTCCTCACTTATTCGACCGATTGTATGTCGACTTGTACATAGAAGAAGTGATTGAAGTGCAGCTATACTCCTGGATTGCCAGGCTTTCAATACCCTTCTTGGAAGTACCCGGGCTACCAGCCTCCACCTCCAGTGCCAGATTGGGAGATGATCCCCACATGGTGGCAGGATGCCAGGACCCAGCTCATTATGGAGCTCAGGCAGTCGGGAGACATCCTTCTTCTCAGGGCCCTTCCCCCACCAATACCCTCCGTCCGAGCAGCGGGTGCTCTACCAGTAGGCTCATCTGGGGTAGACCCTTCCATTCCCAGTGGTTCTGAGCCTTCCGACTCGGACTCTGACTCCAAACCTTCAGACCCTCGGTCCCCAGTTGAGGTACCACCCAAAAAGTACCCAAAATCTCCTCTAGAGGATCCCTCCTTTGGGGACCTTTTGTGCACTACTCAGGCTGCAGGAGGCTGGCCATCCAAAGAAGTGGATCCCCAGCGTAAGAGACTGGCAGAGCATTTGGATTTAGCCACTACAGAACAGCTACCCATCCCCCCCGGATGGGTCCTCACGAGGATCTGGTGACTACTGTCTGGCAGCAGCCGTCCTCTATCCCTGCTGTCTCCAGAAAGGCTGACTGCACCTACTATCCCCGGAAGGGATTCAACATCTCACGACTCATCCCAAAGCTGACTCTGTGGTGATTACTGCCGTTCACGACCGGTCAGCGCAACCAAAGCATTTGAATTCCTCGCCTCCCAACAAAAACTCTCGGCAGTTGGATCAGTTTGGCTGGAAGATCTGTTCCTCTTCCTCTTGTGCTACCCGGTCCCTCAACTATGTTTCACACATGGTGGCATTCCAGAAGGTCTCTCTCTCTCTCTCTCTCCGAGCTGGAGAGAGACCTTCAGGAGGTCCAGAATGAGTCACTCCGTAACAGATTGCTGGACAAAGTCAGAATAGGCAAGTCTTCTTGTCGTCATGCTTTGCGTGCGACTTATGACTCAGTAGACTCAGTGGCTAGGGCGGTAGCCACGGGGATCTGTATCCGTCGCCTTTCTTGTCTTAGGATTGCAGGTCTGGCACAAGACGTCCAGTCCTCCCTTCTGGACGCCCCTTTTAGAGGTTCCATCCTTTCCGGCCAAGGATATTATTACCGGGTTGCAAGAGAGCGGACGCTTCCTTCGAGACTTATGCTCAATGTACCGGACGGGGCAGAAGAAGAAGCCTTTTCTTCACCAAAGGAGATGGAATAAAAACCAGAGTAAACGTCAGGGCAAGTGACGAGCCCCTGGTTCGGGAGCCCAGACCCCCCCAGGCCAAGTTCCCTAAACCAGCCTCCAGGGTAAAAGCTCCTCTCCCCTCAGCGTCCTGACTCCTTTCCTCTCCTTCCGCTACCTCCAGCAGTCACAGAGGAACCGGTAAGAGGGAGGATCGGCCTCCATCTGGAGGGGTGGAAGTTTGTCACCACAGAATCATGGGTGTTACAACTCATCCAGCGAGGTCACTCGATAGAGTTTTCCAAGATCCCTGCCCCTCATCCTCCGGGATGGTCATTTTATCCAAGGAATCAGATTCCCATAGTCTTCCAGGAGATTCAGGCCCTCCTGTCAAAAGCAGCCATAGAACCCGTCCCTCAAAACCTGCTAGGAAGGGGATTCTACTTCCACTTCTTCCTAGTTCCAAAAAAGACTGGTGATCTGAGACCGATCTTTGACCTCAGCATGCTCAACCCCTTCATTGAGTACAAGAGGTTTCGCATGCTGACCCTTCAGGGGCTTCTTCCCCTGCTCCAAACAAATTCTTGGCTGTGCTCCGCCTACCTGCATATCCCTATCCTCCCAGCCCACCGCCGCTTCCTCTATTTTACATTTTAGGAGAACCATTTTCAGTTCTGAGCACTCCCCTTTGGCCTTTCCTTTGCCCCTCGGGTGTTCACCAAGTGTTCAGCAGTGGTTGTGGCTTTTCTTCCCTGCCAGGGCATTTACATGTTCCTGTACCTGGACAACTGGCTTCTCGCTGCATCCTCTCCGAACAGCCTGAAGGAGTCTCTTTCTTTCACTCTGAGCTTGTTTGCTCTTCTGGGCATCACAGTCAGTTTGCCCAAGTCCCAGCTAGTGCCATCACAATGGCTCCAATTCACTGGAGCAGTACTAGACACAGTTCACAGCAAGGCTTTTCTGCCATCGGATCGAGTCGAGACTAGTTTCTCAAGCCATTCTCGTGGCCCAGGCATGGTGGATCCCAGCACATGCTGTGCTTCGTTTCTTGGGACTGATGGCAGTGGCCATTTCCACAGTCTCCCTGGCCAGACTTCACATGAGGGTCACCCAGTGGACTCCCGAGTCCAATGGGATCAGAGGACGGATGACATGAACCAGAAGGTCATTATGTCCAACAGCTTACAGAGAGATCTTCGCTGGTGGCAAGATCTTTCCAATCTGTTACTGGGAGCCCCTTTTCTTTCCCCTATCCCTACCCAGATACTTATCGTGGACGCCTCAGACTTGGGCTGGGGAGCCCACCTGGGGATTCACAAGACACAAGGGTCTTGGTCCAACCAGGAGCTTCTGCTCCATATCAACGTTCTGGAGACCAGAGCAGTTCTGCACGCCCTCCAGGTGTTCCAGTCCCTTCTATTACAGGGATCACTTCTTATCCAGATGGACAATATGTCCACAGTCTGGTACATCAGCAAACAGGGAGGAACTCGCTCGTACCCTCTCTGCAGAGAAGCAATGAGGGTTTGGTACTGGGCAATTCAGCACAGCCTTTTCTGGACAGTAGTCCACGTTCCAGGCGTAAGCAATGTCCTGGCAGACCGTCTCAGTCGATCAGTTGCCAGGGCTGACGAGTGGGAGTTAAAGCTAGAGGTGGTCAAAGATATCTTTCTTCGATGGGGTCGGCCAGAGATAGATCTGTTCGCTTCCCCATTCAACGCAAAACTACCCAACTTTTGCTCGCTCATTCCCGGGAATGGTGCTTTTTGGCAAGACACACTCTCTCTCTTGGACAGGGAGATGTCTTTACGCATTTCCTCCCTTTCCTTTCATTCAGAAGGTTCTGGTGAAACTTCTGGAGGAAGGAGCACATTTGATTCTGATCACTCCCCTCTTGCCATGCCAGATTTGGTTCTCTCTCTTACATCTGGCGCTAGAACCTCCGGTTCCCCTGCTGTTATCCCACAACCTTCTGACTCGGGAGCAGGGCACCCTGGTGCACCTGAGCCTTCAGTCTCTTCATCTGCATGCGTGGCACCTGTGGACATAGCAGTTCCCGCTACGGTGTTTCTTCACAAGTTGCCCATATCCTGGTGAAAGCCAGAAAACCATCTACCAGATCCACCTACGCCATGAAGTGGAAAAGATTCTCAATCTGGGCCCTAGCCAGGAGCTGGGATCCCTTTTCGTGTTTGGCTGTCCAGGTGTTGGAGTACCTCGCACATTTATCAGAGACGGGCCGTAGCTGTTCTTCTATTAAGGTCCATCTCTCTGCGGTGTCGGCCTACCACCTCCCCGTGGAGGGCAAACCTTTGGCTCAACTGGAGGTCACCAAAACTTTTTTTGAAAGGCATCCTCCACTTGAAACCTCCAGTCCAGAATCCCTGTCCCCCCAGAACCTGAATTTTATGTTAGAAAAGCTGACCTTGCCTCCTTTTGAACCAGTCTCTAGCTGTGAACTGCGCTTTCTTTCTTGGAAGACTCTGTTGTTAGTTGCAGTAACTTGCACCAGAAGGGTTTCAGAACTTCAGGCATTTATCTGTAAGGAACCCTATTTGATTTTCCATAGGGACAGAGTAATCCTTCGGACAAACCCTTCATTTCTTCCAAAGGTAGTCTCAGAAACCACTCTCAACCAGAGTGTTGAACTGCCGATCTATTATCCACAGCATTGTAATGGGGGAATACCTCCTGCACACTCTTGTTGTGCACAGGATCCTGAGGTATTACACTAACCAGACAAAAGAGGTCCGCAAGATGAATCCGCTATTCGTGGCCTTTGCTCCCCAGTGCCAGGGCAAGGCCATTTCCAAACCGACCATTTCTAGGTGGTTGGCTAACTGCATCCACTTCACTTCCCAAAAACACGGGAAATCCCTTCCAGGGGTGGTTAAGGGTCACTCCACTAGGACAGGGTTTGACCTTAACATTGTTTTACTAGCCCTGAACCTAGTGCAAATTGGCCAGGGCTGGTGCAGCTAACCCTCTACTTGTCTGTCTTGACTAGTGCAGGTTTTTCATGGCTGCTAATGAAGTTGAAAAAGTCCCTGCTTTAGCAGGTTGTAGTCCTTTTGCTAATTTCCCTCAGTGTTCCATGCGGCCTGGTGTGATTAACAGCTCATTAAGAGTTGTAATTATCTGGCAGTTCAAGAGGGAGATCCAACAGAAGATTTGATGTGAGTCATTATCACTCAATTGTTAGGACATTCAGCTAGTGTGCATGCTGTGATCAAGGGTAGATTGGTTAAGTCACTAGCTTCCTCTTTGCCGAATTTGTCTCCGATTTGTCCCACAATAGTAAGACCAGTGTGCCTCATTTCCCAACCTTTTAAGTATCTGTATCAAACACAGCAGTGGCAGAATGCTATGATGTATACACGGTCTGCCCAGCCAGGTGGTCTGTCCACTCTATACTTTCTCTGGACACCACTGCAGACTAGACTCTGAAGTGGCCATCCATAGACCCATAGCTGCCATTACTGACTGGTGTAGGGTTCGTAGCTCCTCTTAATGGATCACACCAGTCAATGCCATCCATGCAGTACCACCCAGCATGTCATTTCATCCTTAAAATAATGCTTTGGTGCATGTAGGGTACAAAGCAAAACCTTAGTAAGCATCATGCCTATATACTGCTCCCCTTTGACTGATGAAAGGACACTGTTACGGAAAATCTTTTTTTGTTAGGGCAGAGCATGTTATATCAATACTTTTGTGCCTGGTATATATGAACAGATATGTCCAAGTTTCTTACATCCCAAGCCCCCTGTGTGTGTTTAACTTTCTCCAAAGAAATCCTAAAACTTCCTCTGGCTCACTTCGTAGTGTAAGAAAGCTTCCAGAAGTGCAGGTCTGGTTAATCACAGGATGGGGGATGAGAGTGTCTTTCTCTGCCTGATTCTGTACATTGCCCTGCAAGTTAGGTCAGGTGCATGATGATGTTGGCTGTTGTGTGTGCAGAGCTAGAACTGCTTGATTAAACATATGCTATTGTGGTATTCTTTAGTCGGAAGGGGGTGAAGAAAGAGGAAGCAATAGGCACGTGGTAAAAAACAGTGGGAGTACACACTGTATGTGATTGTATTGCAGTATTTTTTTGCTGGGGCAGGAAGCAGTGTGGGACCAGGATAAATATGCAATAATCAGAGTATTTCTTGCTTGCATTTTTCCTGTATAACCGATCAAAACTGACCATTATTATTGTGGGGTAGTGCAACCATCTGCGGGCTAGTGCAGTTTTTAATCAACTTGTCCGGCTGGCTAGTGCAAAAAAAAGTTAAGGTTGACCCCTGCACTAGGAGTGTTGCTACTTCTACTGCCTTTTTCAGGAATGTGTCCACTGCAGAGATCTGTGCAGCGGCCACATGGTCGTCTGTCCACACCTTCACTAAGCATTACAGTCTAGACATAGCCTCTAGCCGCAGAACTGGCTTTGGGCTTGCAGTTCTGCAAGGTCTCCTGTTGTAAACTTGCAGTTGGTGACGTCTCCTCCTCCCGGATGTACCTCCATATTATTTCTTTTGGGACTGTTTGGTATTCAGCCAGTAGGTCTAGTTTCCCACCCACCTTCCCCCTACTCCTGGAACGTTTCCTTCATTTTCATCCTGCCTAGCCCTTGGGTCTAGAGAGGAAGCATGGTTCTAGGAGTCTTCACTCCTCTTTTTTCTACTTACCTTTTGTTGGTCTCCGTTGGAAAAGAACTGGAGGGCTGGCGCAGGAACGCCCCTTTTATAGTCGGGCTGACATCATGTCACTTGACGTCGGGGGCGGTCCCTGCTTATTGCTTTCTACAAGTTTGCCGTTGGGACCTGATGCCAAGGGGCGCAGTCCTATATGTGAAGACCTACTGCAGGAATCTCTCTCGAAGATCTACTGTTATGGTAAGTTCTTATGTAACTGCAATTTATCCCCCCTGGCTATGACACTGTGAGGAAGCAGTAGACAAGACTGGAAGACTGCCGATGATAAGGAAAAGGTGACATCTCAAGGGTCAAACAGCTATATGAAAATAATTTTTGGCTGGATCTCTCACAGCAGTACTATAAGGAAACATAAATTTCCTCTTCCGAATTTAAGCTTGGGGAATGGCCCCTTATTAATATCTCTCTTTCTTTCAGCAAATATTGGTGAGCACTTCTGTGCAAAAGGTAGTATAGCTAAATAATATTTAAAGCAGTAAATATCTCCTTTGATGTTGATAAACATTTATGCCAGAGACACAGACCTCCTGTATGACCACACAGTGCCTTTACCAGCCACACCACTGTGTGGGGACATTATGTCATCACACTTGTATATGTTTATCCACTTTTTAAATGCAGTGGTTTCATAGAAAAAAAATTTTTTTGAAAGAACAGATTACGACCCAAGCTTGGGCAGCAGAATTTTTCAGTGGATATGATACTGATATTTAAATTTATCTTAACTTGCAAGAATGTTTACCCTGTTTTTTGTTTTTTTTTTACTTTTTTATTCTGTATAATAAGTTAACAAACTTTTCCCATCAGGTGGCCATTTCTAAAGGTGAGTTTGCTGGTTTCTGCACCCATTGACATTGACTACATGGATATTATTCAGTAACCAGTACAAATGAGTCACAGCCCCATGTGATCTGGGTGTTAAAGGTCATAGTTCAGATTTAGACTTTCTGTACTTTCTTGCACACTGTGTACCTCTCATTCCTTTCAAACTTGGTATATAAATTCCATTAGTAATTCTACATAACATAATGTATGAGAAAACCAAGTGCCTTTGATCTCTGAAATACACAAAAATAGTAACTTTTTCCATGCTTTCATTGCCAAACTTCCCGATTGGCTCCCGGGGGGTTTGTTGTAACAAGGGAGAACTGTATTTGCCAAAATGAACATTAACCTGTGGATCAAGAACAAAGTAGATCTTTGTATGATACAGTACCAAGGCATCGCAGCGGTAGAGCTACTACTTGCAACACCAGCGATTCAGGTTTGGGAATAAGCCTGTGCTGTCAGAGGGCTAGCATAGGGGGAGAACTGAGTTCCCTCTGGAAAGGGAGGCTTACTGCCTTCACTGTAGTGTTGCCACCTGGATGACCTCAGGTGGAAGCGCAGCAAAGGCAGAGTAGGAAGGTGGACATCGGAGCCATAATCTGTGGTCCCAGGCTAGAGGCAGTAACCCCATGGTAACTTCAAACTGTGGGCTTGATTGTGCCATCACATCCCATAGTATATATGGCATGGCTGAAACCCAACCATCTCAGTTCCTGGAAGCCTGTGAAGAAAGCACCAGGAGCTACTCCTCACTTTCAGGCACTTGGGTAGCTTACTGAAATGAAGTTCACCAAAGAAAAGAAAAAAAAAAACAGGTATAAAATAAGGTGCCTGTCACAATTTGCAATGCAAAAGCCGGCCTTGTGGTGGAGAGCTGAGGCGCCGTGGGGCACTTTACTTTTTCCCACGCCAGCAACCTGAATTCAGAATGGATTCGGGTCACGGGGGGTCGGCCGGGGAGAGGAGGATCGAGCGTCCAGAGGACTGCTGTCCTCCTCTTGGGTGGGACGGTTGCTGTTTCCGGTGCATGTCTGCCCTGTCATAGAGGCTTGATTACAGGCAGCACAGAACACCACTTTGGGATGGAGGGATGGCATCCATCGACATCTAGTGCACGGTAGTATGCGTGCAGACAGAATTGCACGTCCATTCCTCCAGGGGGACTAGAAAATGGCAGGATGCAGAGCAGGATGATGGTGTCGCCTTGCAGGACCCACACCGGCTGCAGGGCTCTCTTACGGCACCGGATTCATTTTGTCAGTGCCAGGTGCCCACCGTCGACCCCCACCATGGGGGGCAAGCCGTGGGGGAGGCATTGTGGGGCTTTGCATCCATTTATCAGTGGTATGGGTGCCTGCCATTGACCTGCATCATTGGGGTTAAGCCGTGGTGGAATCGCCGGTGTGAGATAATTCCCTGAGGATGCTGGGTGACAGGGCAGGGGATGGCGGTGGAAGGAGGTGCCTGCATCATGGCGAAGAGTAAAATGGATTAACTGCAAAAAATTTGCAATGTAAAAGTGCCCATTTCCTAATCAGAATGGGATTTGTGTTACCCTGGTTTTTAACTAGTTAAATGACCTTTTATTTTCACCAGCCTGTCAGCACAGCATTAGGACTACCACTTGTGACACCAGCAACCTGATTCAGGAACAAGCCTAGGTTATTAGGGGCTAACATAGGGGAGGATGAGGAGGAGGAGGAGGATTGAAAATCCGAGAGGATGCTGTCTCTAGCCTGCTGCACCAATACCACTTGTGGTTTCAGAAGTGGAATAGCAGCGGTGAGCTCAGCATGGGGAAGATGCCTGTTTGATGCGTGGCTGGGAGCACACGCCGCCGTCCAAGGGGACTGAGGACCAGTAGAGTAGGAAAACAGCACACTCAAGCACTGCTTCGCTCACCTGCCGAGAACCCAAAGTTTCCTGGAGGGGGAGTGATCCCCCCTCAACCCTACCATGGGGCAGAAAAGGGGGTTCTCGGGGGTCTGGGTCAGAATACCTGGTGGGTGGTTGCCGATAGAATGGGTGCCATAGATAGACAGCTGGAAAGTAAGCAGTAACTCACAAAAAAATGCCCTCTTATTTTCCTCATATTTACTTCTGACACTTGATGCCTTACCTCTGTGATCTACTGAGGGATCCGTACCACTGCCCGAACGGCAACTTGCCGACAATCAACTGCCCGAATGCAATTTACCGACCGGGTTTGTTTGCCGACAGATTCTATCCCACAGCAACCATTGACCGACAAAATCACTTGCAGGCACCACATAAATGTACATTTCCTTTTAGCTCTCCAATATCTGAGCTGGATATGCTGAGCAACTGCTCTGTGTTGCCACCTCGGGGAAAATCATTTTCCTCCTCACGTTCCGCTTCGTTTGGTATTTGAGTTGCATTTTCAACACTGTTTTCTGTTGTTATGCAGTACACTTCCTGCTTTGCAAAACATGTTTGGTTCGGGATTGCATTAGGAGGCGCGACTTCTGGTTGCTGCGCCATTGAGCAACATGGTTCTTCTTTACTTTGGGGATGTCTTCACTTTTAGTTGTGCCTACTGGTTTTTCTGCTAGGATTGAGGACCATATTCTTCTCTCTGCATTACTGGGACCCCAATAACTACAGAGTGAGGACTGTTACTTGGGGTAGCTGCCTCAGGAGCAAATAAAAGGCAGGGCATCAGACGGTAGCTTACTTAAGTACAGCTGTAATGAGCATATGGGGCACAGAGGATCTATGGGGAACTCGGGCATGTAGCCACGGTGATTTACTGTGTTCGATTCATGTGGATCACTACGGATTTTTGTGGCCCTTATTGTAAGACATTTGGGCATATTTCAGCCCATTCTCATCAGTCACTATTAGGAAACTGTTCAGTAACAAGGGTTTTCTGGTCTGCAAGTGATTTTTGTGTTGCCAAAGTCATAGCGAGGTACATTTATGTGATGCCTGAAAGTGATTTGTGTATTGGTAGTGGACTTTTGTTGGTCGGGAAGAGTCTGTCGGCAAATGCTACCAAGTGGGAAATTAGTTTATGGGAACTTGCAGTCGGGAGGTGCATTGTCGGGAGATCATTAGACGGAAGCCACACCAGACCCATCTACTGATCTTTCATGGCTTCAGAAACAAGGACTATAAAGTGTCCCCTGTTCATGTTTAACTCATTGCCTCCACAGGAACTCTCTGAAGTTGCACCACTTGTCTCCTGTATACTGTTACCAGTAAATCCTGGGCCTTTCTGAGCAAAATCAAGCTATAGTCAGCATGCCACAAACAAATCCTAATAGCTCAAGAACCGCAAGTGCTAGACAAAAAGTATGAGCGGCAAAGTTATTTAGCATAAAATTACCTTTCCAATGGTGGTATGCAAATATGTAATTTTGGTTTTTTTTTTCTATGCTGGTTGAAACAGCAAAAAAATAATGTTTTCACTAAAAACAGGCAACATAAGCCATACACACCATACCATAAACAAATGCGAATAACTCCTAAAGTATACGTGATATACACAAAATATCAGTGGCAAAGTTGTTCAGCATAAAATTACCTTTCCTATGGTGCTATGCAGTCAAATATATTATGTTACACTATATATTAAAATATATAAGTGACTTCTCTAGATGTTGCAAGGGCACACTGGGAGTCAGTAGCAGACTTCTGCAGACGTCCTCAGGATACACCAGTGTATTTTACCAACGACTACAGGCGTCTGTTAGGAGACAATGAGTTAAAATCTGTAGGGGACAGGGTATATGGAGTGGCTGCCCTTGCTCTCTGGACCCCCCCCAGCTGCATGAGGTGCACTGGATTAAACCACTTAAAGACTGAGGTGATGAAGTAGCTTTTCAATGCAGCTGTCCCTGATCCAGTAGTGTTCACTCAGTTGTTTATATGCCTTGCCTTTTGTCCATGATGTTTGCTGAGCTATTATTTCTTATTTATACTGACTGTTTATTGTGAGTGTATGTGTTCTATGCATTTTACTGCAAGGGACTCTTGATTTTGTATTAAGAGTACCTAATTAAAACACCTACCTACCTACTTGGTAACCATGTCTGGGCACTTTGTTGATCCACAGCTGTACTGTCTACTTTCCAGAGATCTCTAGCCAATCCCATGAGACTTTACTGCACCAACCACCCTCCTCCCAGCTCAAGAGGATGGACTGCCTAAGGTGCCATTTAGGAGAAGGAAAAGAACAATATACGAAGAGCCGTGTTGCTGAATCCAGAAGTACTGCAGCACTTTGTGTCCCATTTCCATGCTGTTGCAGTATTCTGATAGTAGACATTATGGATACAGTGGAGTGATCCTTGGCCACACTAGGAGCCCCGTAAAAAGAGTCAGGGAAGGACAAATACAACTTAAAAAAATGACTGAGATTACAACATAGCCATTGCAGTGCGACAGGAAAATAGGATAAGATAGATGAAATGGAGAGACTTGTTATCTTAAAGACCAGAGAGAGACTTGAAACAGCACCCCGAAAAAAATCCCAAAGAGAAATGGGGGGGGGGGCACCCAGTGGAAGAGGTAACCGTATGTGGAAAGAAATAGCACAATGGGAGAAACAGCTGGAAAGAGAGAAATAGACTACAGAGAATAATATGTCTGAATAAGCACAGGTTGAGAGAACTCTTTCACTTGAGGCAGACCCTGCAGTGGGGGGGGGGGATACTTGGATACTTGTGCCAGTGTTTATTCTTTATCGCTTGCTGACTTTGAAGGTTCTCCCGTCTCATAGCAGATGCCCAATAGCCACCACGTGCCTGGATATCCAGTGGATTTAACTACATATGCAATGAGTACTATCTGTGGACACTCCCTAGTACTTCATCGTTAACGTCCATGTTTTGGGACATCCAGATTATGTGGCCATCCCCATGTTTTCTGTCATAACTTGGAAGGATTCGCTACTGTTATTTATTTCTTAGATGCCTGTGCTGTACCAGAGGGCATCGCCTGTTAATGTTGGTGTTCCCCAAAGTTCCATTTTCAGCCTGCTGCTCTTCTCTATGTTTATAAATGATATGCCTAACACCGCTTCTCACTGTCATGCTTTGCTATACACCAATGGCTTAGTACTCTACTCTGGCTGCAAGTCCCTGACAGACATCAGTTTCTGGCTCACCTCTGACTTCCACAAAGTCCAGACTTGGCTCTCCCAAAATTTCCTTGTCCTAAATGCTGACAAGATCCAGGCCATGCCCTTTGGGTCCCCTTAAAGGTTTGTGTTAATGTCACTGACCTCAACATCCAGTGTCTTGATGGTTCCCTCATCTCTGACCAAAAATTTCAAATATCTAGGTTTGACACTCGACCCGGCTTTGGACTTCTCTCAGCATATCTCCTACACCTGCACGTCTGTGAACACCAAGCTTGGACTTCCATACAAGATCCTATATGCCCTCACTCTCGCAGCCAGAATCGCTATTGTCCAGGGAGTCTTACTTCCAAGTCTGTGCTATGCGGTCCCTGCCTTCTATCAGGCCAATGCCAGTTGCTCCCTTAAATGGAACATCTCATAAGAATGTGTGTAGATTTGCTTTGTCTGCCTCTCGACTCAGTCACCCCTGCTGGCTCTATTCTAACCTAAAATGCCCGCCCCCCCCCCACCTTCACAGCACTTTTACAGTCTGTGTTGCTCAATTGATAATATCATTAGGGCCTCCAAACCAGCCTCTCTGGCCTCTATGCTCACTCCTGTGACTCTACTTACTTTGCACTCACAAGATCAAGCCTTCCTGGCTGTTCCAAAGTGCTCCTCCAAAATGGGTGAGCAAGCATTTGCTCACTTTGCCCCAGAGCCTGTAACTCCTTACCCTCTCATCTTAGGGTCTGCCAGTCTCACCTTGCATTCAGAAAAGTACTGTTCAGCTACTTTAGCTCTTCTGACAAATGCACCTGTTGCTGAAATCTAATCTCTACACTCTTCCCTTTTTCATGCTAATCTTCTAGTGCCGAATATCATCATCATCATCTTCTTCTTCTCTCTGTTATACTAACTATTCATGATCTTCTGACTTGGTACCTCTAGATGCTGTTTTTGCTTGCACATTCTTGATGCACTACCTTTACTGATAGCTGTTTCACATTTATTGTTCACTGTGTGCTAATCCCCTTATTTATTGTAATGACCATTAATTGTTTCGATTACTTTTGTTATTGCCTGTTTCATTGATTATACCTCATTGTGTCTATTTTAGTTACTTTGTACCTTATTACTGCCTAAATTGTTTGCTGTTGTTTACTTTATCTTTTGCAATTTCTGTTGACTGTATATTTTTGACTGTACATTCTTGTTTACTTGTTGCTACCTGCTATTTTACTTTCCTGGGTTGTGCCTGAAAATAGGCATCTTTTTGTTTAGCACACTTACCTGGTAAACAAAAGCTAAATAAATAAATAAATCCTCAGTAATATTGCCTCTCTTTATATTGTGTTGGCCTGTTATGTAAGCACGTTAGCAGCCATTTATGCTTTGTATATGTTCTATTTTCATTCTTAAAATCAGCAAACATTAAACTTAAAAACAATCTGTGAATAAAAATGGAAAATGTATGGCACCTAACTATTCCAGGATTACAAATTGCTAATAAAAATGGTCTGATTGCTAACCAAAAAATTGGATTAGCAATCCCTGCTAGTCAGTATTCAAAAATGAATTTGTCTTTCGCAAGATAGCCCCCATAACACCATTTTGTTACAAATGGGAGAAAAAAAACTCTCTCCAGACTCCATCTTCTCAACAGACGGACCTGTGGAAGAGAAAACAAAACCAACAATTCCCAGTCTTATGGGAAATGGAGGGTGAGTAAAGTGTGGTTAGGAAGGGGAATACTCTAAAAGATTAAGTCCAGTAGGTAAGTTTGCTATCTCCTCCACAGAGCCATCATCTTGTGGTGGAATACACAACAGTGGAACCCATGACATATGGGGGTCAGGGTCCACAAGAAATCAGGACAATAGCAACTCCTGAAGGACCCACAGCTTTAAAAACCTGCTTGCCTCCTGGCAGTCATATCTATAGTAGTACTTTGTAAATGTATGCACATTACTCCACCTGACAGTTCTACATATTTCACTCAGTGGGACCACCCACAACTTGGCTACAGAAGTACCTACTGCCTGAGTAGCGTGGGCCCACACTGGGCCTTCAGCAATTTTTCAGCAAAGGGAAAATATTCCTGGATGCAACTTACTGTGCAATCTGTTCTGCTAGATTCTGTTTTAACATCAGCTTACCCATGAGTTTGAGTCCGATGAGACAGCTGTGGCAACTGCTTAACATCGTAATGACAGACAATGGAATTCACCCCAAGGTGCTAAAGGAACTTGAGAGGTGCTAGTTGCCTACTAGAAATGAGTAGTTCCGGGAGACAGGAAAAGGGCTGACATCCCTCTACTTAAGAGTGGCAGTAGAGAGGAGGCTAGCAACTATGGGCCAGTCAATCTCATTTCAGACTTCGGTATTGTAGCCACTGGACCACAGTGGTTCCCTCACCACTGAACCCTCTACCACCTCCAAATTAGTAAACACCAAACTGAGAATGGCGTCCTATTTATTGGTTCCCCGACCAACTGTACTAGTAAGTAGCCCTATATTGTGTCCAGAATTGTCTGACTTGTAGTACTCTTAGCTGCTTGGGTGACCCAGTCAAAGTCAGGAAGGTTCATGTCACCCACGACCACTAGTCCCCCTTTTGCTGCCCCATCCTAATTACCTCTCCAGGTTTTCTATCTTCCATCTCCTTCTGTCCTGGCAGTCTGTAGAAAACCCTCATCTTTATCTTTTTGTCCCACAGCTATTCTCAGTTGCACCCAAATGGACTCCACTCCCCCCCATAGTACTATCCTCAGTAGTCTCTGCTCTCCAAAGTGTAGAGGACTACACCTCCTGTCTTGCTCTTACCCCTATTCCTCCTATACAGACTATAACCTGGGATAGACAGATCCTAGTCATTATTTCCAGTTGCCCATGTCTCTGTTATGGCCACCAAGCCTAATCTGGCACCATCATCTCTAGAGCTGTGGAGTTCTCTAATTTTACTGCCAAGCTCCTGGCTTTCAGGCAAACCACCATCCACTCTCTATTCTTTGCCCCCTTACCCCCCTTCCTGATTCAGTCCACTTTCTGCCTATGTCATTCATGGATTCTTTGCGTCTCCTCCCTGACTCTAGGGGAGTCCTATGTTGGCTTCCTTTCTCCTCCCCTCCATTCAAGAGCTCTCCTAGCTCCAGTCTCCCTCCTCCCCCCACTCATTTCAAATGCCTAGCTATGTAGAAATCCAATTTCCACTTATTCCCTCCTTCATGAAATGAAGGCCATCTCCATTAAAGTCTTCTGCCCCAGAAGTCATCCAAGTTGTCCACAAACCAAAACCCCTCTTCTTGACACCACCCCTTCAACCACTCACTGAGAGTTTCTGCTTTTTCCTGCCTCACATTTCCCTCAAATGAAAAGCACCTGTAGAGTAGATTTTGGGGTGAATATGCAAACGGTGCAAGCCACATGAGCCGTGTCCATTGGAAGAAAAGCTCTGGGCTCGATTCTCAAAACACGGTGCAAGCTGCACCAACTGCAGCTTGCGCCCATTGCCAGTGCACAAGGGAACCCCTGCCTGATTCACTTTCAGGTAGGATCCCAGCGTCAAAGTCCCACAGCTTGCAGTAAAGGTGGACGGTGCACCTGACAGGTTTGCTGCAGGGTGGACGGGAGGCCCTCTTAGGATGGCTCGAAACAATAGAGAAGAAGGCAAACCATCCATAACATTACAGGATTATATGTACTGTAACCAACAGCAATAGAACAGTATAATTAATCAGTAGGTAGATATGGCTGTGCACAGATGATTCGGACATTGCTTAACTGTAACTTACATACAATGTCTGAATCATCTATAACTACTGTTGTTTTGTCATCATGATGATTAGTTATAATATATTTGTGCTGTTGTATCATATACACTCATATAAGTGTCTGGCTTATATGCATTAATCACCCCTATTAGGTAGAACTAGAACACCCTTGGGTGGTGCAAGGACCATTACACCAGCCCTGGCTGGTCTAACGGTACTTGGAAATATGCCCTCTGGGGGGGATTTACAGAATCCCAACTTAGAAGATATGGCATCTTGCATCTGCCACAAGCCCCCTGGCACACTCAGCAGCTTAGCGCAGACCTGGCGCAGGGTCTGTCTGGCCGACTGGGTCACTGTGTGGCACAGGGGGCCTTTGAGAATCATGAAACTCACAGGCTGTGATGCAGGCACCTTGCATCACAATTGGGCCCTCTATGTCCAGAATCACTTGGGGGGGGCAGACTTGCCGCTAAATGTGGAGGGAACAATTTCTGAGCTCTTTACCTAGAACCCACAAAACATGGGGAAAAGACCTATATTTTCAAACTGATTCCAGTTTTGCACCATTCCCTGTCTTATAATGAAAAGAACATGTTGATGCCATTTTTGCCAAGCTTTATCAACTGAACCATGAAATGGAATCATGGAATAAGCTGCCAAAGGAAATCGTATTAAGTAAAAGTACAAATCATTTGAAGACTTCCTTGGATAATTTCCTATTCTTTTTATTATTTTATTACAGTATTTCCTGTTTTACCTGGCGTTCAAGCTACTCAGGCCATCCGCTCCACCCAGCGTAACAGGACCATAGCAATCAAACATAACCCCCAGAGCCTACAGACATCAGGGCGAACACTGCTGGAAGTTCCCAGAGTCAGGACTAATGCTGGTGGCAGGTCTTTTTCCTACTTAGCCCCCTACCTGTGGAAGAAACTTCCACCTCCAATGCAGGAAGCCTCCTCACTTATGAACTTCCACACCAGACTTCAGGCCCATATGATTGACGGCAGCACTTGCCATTGTCATGGTTCATAAGAGTCCCCCCCCCCCCTTCTTACTTACGTCAACCGACCTGAGATGGGCCTACCCAGGTACCCCATCATGATCCATGGTGCTTTGGTCTTGTCATCGTCCTACAGATAACTTTCCTCCAGAAAACTGCATATTGTTAATCACGATTGTATCCCAGCCTATTAGTAAGAACTGTATCATGTTGATAACCATGACTGTAACCTGCATGCAAACCTGAAAATTCTACTGTAACCCAAGTCTTTCTCTGTATCAAAACATGTATTGTTATCACGGGTCACCCCTGAAAAAGGGACCTTCAGGGCTCAGCGGGCCTACCCAGTCACTAAAATTTAATAAATATTAAGTCAAGGAGTGTTGCGATACAGTTAAAACATCAAGTCACAATGGTGCAAGCTAACTGACTTTTTTCAATCTATGATGCTATGACTATGTAGGACAAAGTAAGATAGCTGCCTTCGAGACAACAGAGCTGGAATCAGCAAGCACAAAGCCATGGCAATGCCTGGTGGGGAACCACAACCATCAAATGTAGCTTTACTTAAAGTTTTATCCAGCCCAACTGCAAATTAAAAGATTATGCTGCAAAAGTCACAGTATTGGACAAAACAAAATTTACAGTGCCACAGAACAAGACTAAAGCAACTGCAGCTGCAGCCGACGGAGTCCTTCAACCGAAGTAACGAACAGGCTGGAGAACCTTGAAAATGCAATCAGGTCAGCTGATCTAAAGTGGTTGTACTACTGTAGTGTGCAGAAGATGGTGATCTTGGATGGTGTTGGTGCTAGAACTAGAAGATGCCATACATGTTAAAAAAAGTCTGAATCCAAGGAAGAACCCTGGGCAGGATTTAACAGCGAGAATTGTTTTGGTGGTGCTTAGAAGTGCAATGGAGTGGGATGAGGTGCTGGCAGCAGCGAAATGGCTGGGTCAGCTGGATAGGCAGGGAACCCAGTTTAGAAAGTATCTGAACCAACATCTGCCTTGTAGTTCTTATTTTTGTTTATTTTAAGTCAAATAATTAATTGCCATTTTGTAAGTGCAATAAGACACTCCAGGGTGTGGATTATGTCATGTTCTGAGATTCTGACCCCAATTGTTCAACATAGTCTTTTTATTACCTCACCTTATGATCAAGACAAGTGGAATGTTTTAAATCCCATCTGAAAGGTGATATCACGGAGGGACTGCAAAAATATGCTTTGCAGGAAATTTGAAGAATTACACCTGCCTTGTTCATGAGTTAGGTTATAAAAACGGCTATGCTGAAAATATGGGGTCTAGATCTGAAAAAATAGTACAGTTATGAGTAAACATTGAAGAATTTCAATGTTAGAAACAGAAATTTGTCAGCAGAAAAGGACCACATCAGCCAATCTAGTCTGCCCTTATCCCCTTTTCCCTTAGGTAACCCTGGCCCTTCCACCTTCCACCCCACCTGTGTGCCCCCCTCCCCCCAATGTAGATTCCAGTCTCTCTTTTCCTGTTAGGGTACCTATCCTTTCCTTTTTTGCTTAAATCCATGTAGTTATCCCATGCCCTCTTGACCCCTCCCCCATCGTTTTTGCCTCCACCACCCCCCTCCGGTAGCCTATTTCAGAGACCCACTACCTTCTCTGTAAAGTAGTGCCCTCTCCTATTCCCTCTGAATTTTCCACCCTCCAGCTTTAATGTGATGTTGATATTGTTTTATTCGCTTTTATCTGTTTTAACTGTACTGCGCCTTGGTACTCAAAAGGTGCATTATAAATAAAGTATTATTATTATTATTTATTTAATTAAGTTGTGCCCCCTAGTTTGGGAATTTTCTTTCATCTTGAAGACACTTCCTTCCTTCACCTTGTTTATTCTCATCAGGCATTTTTATTTATTTAAAATCTTGGATTAAACCACTTGAGCTCAGAGCTCTTTACATAGGTTCCACATCAAGATTTACAACACAGACATGTAGGAGGCTTTGTACAGAGGTTAATAAGATGAAGGGAAGACAACAGTAATTATATAATAAAACACAGACCTTTTAATAAAAACACAGAACATGTCTTAAACAGTGAGGAGGCTTCGGCAAACATAGTGGTTACAATGCCCAGTGGTGATCAAGTCAGTTGTCAGCAGCAAGGGTGTTTAGAGAGAGGTTGTGTCATGGGTGGGGGGGGCCCATGTGCCAGGTGCATAGAGATAGTGGGTAAAAGGCTAGCAGTAAGGGAGGGGAAGGGGACAAGAGTGGGGTCACATGGGTAAGGTGTCGGGGGAGGGGCAGGTGCAGGAGGGAGCGGAATAGGATTATGGGAGGGTAGGCAGACTTAGTGATAGGGTAGGAGGACAGAGCTAGTGATGACAATCACAATGGGATTCGGATATCATGAGGCGCTTGAGGTGGACTTTGAAAGTACCCAGTGTTGGCAGGCATGCAATATTTTCCTGTAGGGAGTTGAACCATAGTAGGGCACAGTGAGCAAAGGACCTTTGTCCTTGAGAAGTTTGACATTTTGGAGTTATGAAGAACTGGAGCTCAGAGTTTTGGGTGTGCTGAGGGTTAATGTACAACACAAGAAGTTGACGTACCCCTGGTGGGAGTGTGCCATGGCAGATCTTTTCGGCCAGCAGGCAGGTTTGATATTTTAACCAGCCACTGAGTGTGAGCCAGTGTGTTCTGACATAGAGATCACAGGTGTGAGTCAGTCTGTGTGCACCTAGTGTTAGCTGGCAGGCTTTGTTTAGTGCAGTTTTAATGTGTTGGAGGGCAGTATCAGTGGCGGAGCCATATATATGCAGGCCATAGTCCACAAGGGAGCCCACTGAACTGTGAATTGCTGTACCAAGGGCTTCAGGTGTCAGCCTATGTTTGTGCCCTAGGCGCTTGTTGATAGCTTTGGCCGTGTTGTCAATATGGAGAGTATAGGAAAGCGAGCTGTCAATGGTGATACCCAGGTACTTAAAGTGAGGAACAAGTTCAAGGGAGGCCCCAGCAACATTACGTATGGAAAGTGGGTAATTACAGTGCTTGTTTAATGGGCTGGAGAACAGCATGGTTTTTATTTTTTTGTAGTTCATAATCAACTTATGATCTATGAACCACTTCTCAACACAGGTAAAATCACTTTGAAGTTTCTGCTCTAGAGCACCAGGATCTGTGCCATGAGTGAAAACAACCGCATCATCTGCATAGAGGAGGATGCGGCACTGACTGGCTTGAGGGAGGCTATCCAAGAATAAACTGAATAGGAGGGGTGCCAGTATAGACCCCTGTGGAACTCCTGAGCAGACAGGTTTGCTATCCAAGACGGCAGTTCCTATCTTGACTTGCTGAGATCAGCAATGCAGGTAGCTGTGGTTATGAAACTGCCTCGGGTGCAAGGCCAGTAGCGGCAAGTTGCTCAGCTAGGAGGGCATGATTTACCATATCAAAAGCCTTTGTTAGGTTGATAAAGATTGCCCTGACAAGTTGTCCATGATCAAGGGAGTTGTGGATGAAGCCCGTGAATTCCAGGAAGTTGCCTTGTTTCCATGGGATACAGGTCAAGCTCCTCCATCCTCTCTTCATAAGTCCTCTGATGCATGCCATGCATCATTTTGGTCGCCCGCCTCTGTACTCTGTACTATCTCCACTCTATCTATATCCTTTGTAGTTGAGGTCTCCAGAACTGTACTCCAGACTCTAGGTATGGATGAACCATGGACCTGCATAGGGCATTATCACCTCTCTTCTGCTACTTGTAATACCCCTCCCTATGCATGC
The DNA here is from genome assembly GCA_016271365.2 of Neoceratodus forsteri. NCBI lineage: Eukaryota > Metazoa > Chordata > Ceratodontiformes > Ceratodontidae > Neoceratodus > Neoceratodus forsteri. The sequence goes on from JADMNL010000027.1 coordinate 213,608,843, forward strand.
CAGCATACTGTTTGCCTTTCCAACCACTTTGCTGCACTGGTTTGCCTCCTTTAATTGTCTGAAATGATAATCAGTAGATCCCTCTCCTGCTCTAGTACCAAAACATCATCTCCTCCCAGTGTGTACTGTATGTGGTCTTTGGGTTCTTGTGCCCTATGTGCATTATTCTGCACCTTGGCATTAAGTAAGCAATAATATCCAACAGGGTGGGCAGTATTGGGAAATACCAGACTGCCCAGGGGCATAACGAGGCCCGACGCCACAGGCAGAGTTCCTTATAGCCCCTGGAAGGTACGGTATTTCCCAATACTGCCCACCCTGGAGGGTATTATTGCACTTAGAAAATGGCCCATATGTGACTGTTTAGAAAATAGAAAAAAAAGTAATTTCTTATGAGTAAAATAAAGCAAGGCTATTACAGTGGTAAAGTAGTCCCTGAATTGGTGTACTTCTCAGCAGAGGGCATATTAGTCTTTCATAGTATGTTTACTGTTGACTGTTCTTATTCATAGTGCTGCATTTCTTTTATTGTGATCTATGTTGTTTTTTTTTGTGCTCTCCTGCATCTTGCCAGTGATCAGAAGTCTATGGAGTGCGAGGTAATAGATTCAGTTTCTTTACTGGACTGGACCGCATTTCTGTTACTGAGAGCAGAGCGTTTTTGATTTTATGCTGTTCTGCATCTCGCCAGTGAAGGAAGGGGTTCAGTTGCAAGCTATCTACTGAGTCACTCTGTTACAGTACAGCAGACTACAGGGAGAAAGAATGAGCACCATCGGGAGTGTACTGAGTGTGAGGTAACTAATGCTGTAAAAACATTTTTTTGGGTTTCTAAACAAGCGCTATGCTGTACCACTCACTCTAGGAACGGTATACTTTTTGCTTTGTCTGTCTCCCACTGGTGGACACTCACTGTCGGCTTGTGAGAGTTAAGCAAGCAGCCAGTCCACTGTAGGAGGTGGATCTGTGTTGCAGTCAGCATACAAATGGTATGTATGGTGTTCCCAGAAGAAATGGTGACTTTTTTGGCTGTCATTATTTTCTTTTGATTAGTGATTGCTTCTCGTGAGCTGAGGACATATTTATTAAGTTGTGCTGGAGGGGTCTTGCCTTGGTTGTTGGCTGGGTTAGCGTATTTCTTACTGATGGAAAAAAATGGTGCCTGTTTGATTTTGAAATTTTTTGTGGCTCAGCTTTTTAGCCAATGAGGAAGGGGATGGGCTCTCCAACCATCATTCCAGCTTATATGACTTTTAAATTCAATGCACGTCTCCTTCATGGCTGTCCAAAATATGCTGCTGGTGGAAACAAAGCAGTGTTCTTTCAGCAGTGTACAACAGGACATGCAGATACTCATCTCCAGATCCAGCTCCAGACCCGCAGTGAGTATTATTTGTTAAAAGAAAATACAAGAAGACATAGACACATGTTTCGTCCTACCAGGACTCATCAGTATGCCTCGTCTGTTTGACACCCCAGTGGAATGGACCAGCTACCCCTAAGGCTTCCCAGCCAAATGCCCTTTGGGGTAACCCTTGCCTCAGTGTTTACGCACAGAGGTTCTTTGTCTTTTAAATAGTTTTTTATTTTAATGGGTTCACCACAATATATCCCAGGCACACTGCCTTAGGGGTAGCTGGTCCATTGCACTGGGGTGTCTAACAGATGAGGCATACTGATGAGTCCTGGTAGGACGAAACACGTGTCTATGTCTTCTATTAGCACCCTTTGCAAACTGTGTGAGAGGCCTTTCGGCACCATGCAATTCTGCTTAAAGTTGGACCAGCATAACATTCTGTGGTGATTTGCATATGCAGCCCATGATGCTTTGCATTCTGGGAGCATGTGTAATTTTGTATTTTCTTGAAACTTGGCTTCCCAGCCAAATGCCCTTTGGGGTAACCCTTGCATCAGTGTTTACGCACAGAGATTATTTGTTAAGTTACACTTTTGCCCTGTCTTGTCTCATTGTTGCCCTGTCAGTTGTTCTTTTGATATTCTTATTTTGTGAAGGTGATCTGTTGATTGCGTCAGCACTTGGGAGTCAGTCAAATTGATGTCGACATTTTCGGAGTCGATCAAACGTACTGCTCCCGATTCCCCAGCATTTGTATCACATACATATTGTCATTTTTTATTACAACTGCAACCTTTGCAACTTTAACTTTTGTCTAGTTTGTGAGAGCTCCCTTTTGGTTTGGCACTGGATCGTGAGAGTCTCTCTCTCTCTTTTTCCCATCCTCCCTATCTCACTCGGACAGCTTTGTTGTGCATGGCCCTTTTGTTTACCTGGGTGGTAGGCTACTGGAGAATCCATATATATTAGTACATGTTTGCACAGCATTCATTTTGATCCCTGCTTAAGAGGCAGGTGGAGTGACATGATGGACCTAGAGCCCTTTCTGACCTAAAATTATTACTATTAGTATGTAAGTTTCTAAGCGCATACTGCTAGCTGAAAGATTACTAATACTGTACATGGGATCCATACAGAATGTGCAAAGCACATGAAGCTAAATTGTCAACATAAAACTCATTTAAAGAACCGCGGATGTCAACAAGGCGATACCTTTTATTGGACAAACAAAAATGTTTTTGAACGACTTGCTTTCGAAAGCTATATTCTCCATCAAGTAGGTGGAAAAAGATCTGAAGAGAGAGTATAACTTTTGAAAGCTAGTCACCTGCAAAAATATATTTTTTTGGGGGGTGATGCATCTTCTGAACTAACATGGCCACAATATGTCTTTGAAGAACATGAGAGAGAGACAGAGGCAAAGCATTTTTAAAATTTGTTGTCTCCTTGCATCCTTTATAAATCCAGCAGACTGTTGTTCTTCCAAACTGCCTCTCTGGAATGCTGCTTTGTGAGAGTTCTAAATGCATCATTCTCCTGTGACATTAAAATAGTTTTCATAGCAACAGCTTGCGATGTCACAAGCAGAGAATCACTCATGACAGGAACGTTGTCTTTTCAGAGTGATTGCCCACTGCTACTCATATTAGTGAGTTCTCAGTGCAAGTCTATCCTCCGCTAACTGGGACCTCTGCCAAGAATGCTCCAACTTCCATCACTTAGTTTTTAACCGCCTCAGGTCATCATCATACCATGGTGACCTGTGGCCATAAGTCAAGAAATGGACACAACAGTGTGCCAGGGAGACCGTGGCTGCCTTTTTTTTTTTTACTTATTATTTCTTCTGGTTGGCTGGCCCTCCATGCACTGGTCCCTCCAGCCCCGTCACCCCAGCGTCCACTGGGACTCACCTCACGAGAGACAGGTTATAGCTCTTCACAGCCTTCTGCTGTGCCATCATTTTAGTTTCCACAGCAACAGCTCGTTATGTCATAGACAGAGAATTAAGATGCTGAATGCAGACAAGAAGGCAATGCAGATAAAGTCTAGATGGCAGTAATCCTGTTCTCTTGTTAATGTGTTGAAAATTGGGAAGCCAAATACAGAAAGTGAACGAAATATAAATGGAATGGTGGATAAAAACGTGATTATGTGGGAGCCGATGCTAGCCGCTGGAGCGAGCGGATGTATTTTGATAGAGCTCCTGCTACAGACAGCTACTGTATTTTTCTTGTTTTTTGTTACATTTTACAAGTTTACTTGGTAAATTTGGACTCATATTGGTTCCTGATGATCTTTGGACTGACCATGGAGAAGCCCAAAGCTGCAGCTGCTAACAACCTCCTGTGGACTTTTTAAAACAAAAGGAGACAGCAGATGCACAACCACCAATGGGGTCCACTCAGCCTGAGGCCTCTACAGCATCCAAACTGCAGGAAATTAAAAACTCCTTGAAAGATCTTTGTGCTTCCATTCAGAAGGTGGAGAAGGTGGAGAAAAAAATTGGAAGAGTTTACTGATCAACTTGTAAAAGTGGAGTAGTCCATGGTTGACATTCAGGATAAACTCGGGGAGACAACAGGCTAGGTTGAGAATGCAATGGTGTTCTCAACTGCTCTAATACAGGAAAACGTGTACCTACACATCTGACTTGAACACACTGAAAATGTGCTCTGGAATATAATCTTCAGGTGGTGAGCTTGCCCAAGGGTTTTGAAAACAAATACCCGGTTGCTTTTTGGAAGACTGCCTACCTGAACTACTGAAATGAGACAAATAATCCCACCAGGTTTCATGGACATGGCCTAATGTTTTAACCTGAGGTGGGCTTCTCAAGATTATACACCTTGAGCCGGCATAGTGGCACAGAGGGATGAAATGCTTGTGCCTCATCTGCCACCATGTCAGCATCCTGGGTTCGGGAACAGACTAGGGTCACTCGTGGGTCAGCCGGGGGGGATATTAAGTGTCCCACAGGATGCCGTCCTCCTGTGGGGAGAGAGGTTTGCTAGCTTGGCTGCTATACTGCCACCTGGGTGACCACAGGTGGCAGTGTAAGCCGAGCCACAAGGTGGAGGGCAACGGCCTCCTGACTGGCATGTACGTGCATGCATGCATTCACAGAGTCCTTGCCCATGAGGCACCCAATGGGAAGGGAGAAAAATGATGGAATAAGCATTGACTGCTGTGGGATGACACCGCACTCCCCCACAGACTCTGCACTGTCTACTGGGTTGTCTACTGCTGCATTCAAAGCCTAGTCTGCTCCTGGGCCTGAGAAACCTGGGAGACTCTGCCATTGGGGGGGATCCATGAGGTATTGCAAAATGGAGGGGCTGTAAGCCCCAGAGATGGCGGGTGACTGGGCCTGGGGGAAGGGGGCCAAGTAGAAGTGGGACAGCAGAGGAGGACTGGAAAAAAAAGATTATACCCTTGCACACTGTTGGTTTTGTTCACTAAAGTTAGTATTTGGGACATGGTCTTACTTTTGGCAAGAAGGGCAAGAGAACTCTCGGTTGGAGATGCCGTGATTCACTTGTATTCTAATTTGGCCTTTTCTACACATTAGCACGAAAGGAGTTTGAAGGGGTTAAATGATGTTTTCGGTAAATATCCCCTTCACCTTGTTGTTTTGAGCACATCTTCACATTGAGGTCAGGGAGAAGACACAGATCTTCCCAAAGCCATAGGATTCACACTGGCTTCTGGACAAGCTGGAGAGGGAGCATGAAATTTGGCAACCGCACCCGACCATCACAAGGACTCAGATCTGTCAGAGACAGATGATCCAGTTTGACGTTTGCTTATTAAATATTTTACCTTCTTTAGTGGATTTACCGTGCCATTGATGCTTTGGGACTCTGAGATGTGTTCCAGACCCTCAGCCCCCCTTGTAAAACTAATTTTCCTTTTTCTCAGTTTAACAGACTGTCAGTGGACTCTGCATATTTTTGTTTGCACTCTAACCAGATTCAGTACTTGGTGCTCTTGTAATCTTTTGGACACTTTAGGAACATTCATATTGTATCTAATTAAATATACTGTATTTTATGGTAAGTGAGTGAATGGGGGTGATGACCTCTAATGAAGTGGGTACTGGTGTTCCGTGTAAATGGTTGTAACTCAGGCTATTCATAGGTACGAGGTAAATCTTCAGCATGCTATATGAGTTTTTCTTTAAAAATATGTACTTAAAATATTTAAGCAACTTATATTAACCAGTTATTTGTAAGTCTCTTGAGTATATGGTCTGTAGTTGGGGCATCAGCAGCCCTATATACCCCAAGTATTTGCTTTAAACTGGCTAAAGGGCTGTATAAATGTTCGGCTGTGGTGCTGTAGCACCTTGATGTACACTCTATTACTGTATTTCAAGCAAAGTCCTTAGTGGTATTTGTTGTCTTGTATATTAGTTTTCTGTGTATTAGGATAGTCACATGGAACCTAAATTATCAGGTTCTACCCCTCCAATTGAGTAACAAAGTCAAACAGTTTATCAATTCCTCTGATTAATGACAAGTAGTCTATGATGTCTGTTTGATCAGCTGTTTTTTTCTTGAAAATATTGCCTTGAATAGTTATGTTTTTGTATTTTCTTGTGGAACTTTATAAATAAAAAGTTAAAACAAAAAAAAGTGATTGTTTATTGTCTCTCCTGTGAGCCAGTCTGACAGCATTGCAGTACTGCTGCTGCTGGCAACATCAGTGACCAATCTGGAACAAGGTCAGGTGACTGGGGCCGTCAGGGAAGAGGAGGATTGAGCATGCCAGTGAATGCTCTCCTCCACTGCATAGCGAGGGACGCAGTCTTCACTGCAGTACTGCCACCTGGGTGACCACAGTTGGCAATGCTGCAAAGCACCAAGAGGTAGGGGGGGGATGCCGGCCAGGGACCCATGCTGTCACGAATTGCGTGAGCATGCATACTGGTCTCCCTTGTGCACCAGCTTCCTCCGAGGGATTGGAGAAAATGGAACGAGGCCTCTGTGCTGGCTTCCGAAGGACTCTGGTATATCTGGGCTCAGCCCCAACCTCCTTGCTATGTCCCCTGACATTATTGTGCGCATTCAGGGATATATCCCCATCACTGTGTACGCTGCCTGGGGGCAAGTCGACTCATGAAGGATTTCATGAAATGGTTATGTGGAGGTTGGTATGAGGGTACCAGAAGGTTCCAGGGGAGCTGGAATGGGAGAAAGGGAGTATAAAATATAAGTTAAAAAAAAATAAAGTTTTCCCTGTGAGATTAGGTGCTCCTTAAAGGGGATCACACATGACAAGCCTACAAATTGGAAAACATAATTGGAGCTGATTTTGTGAAATGAAAACTATTCAAAATGTATATTGACCTTTTTATTCCTTTTATTATTGGTTAAACCAGTCATAAGTTAGAAAGCTGTTTTGTGATGTTACACAAGTAGTAGTAACCTATTCAAGTTACCCAAAGGAACACAAACAGAAAGTATATGAGCATACCAAACAAATGGGTTTCTGGATTTCTTATAGAACACAGACAAGTTTCAAACAAAAATCAGTGCACACATCAGAAGTAGTGGAAAAAACATTTATTTTCAACTGTAGCCAGGGAAGGCAGCGTAGTTAGTCCCCTGCATAGCATCTCACTCAGGAGGCTTCATCAGTCCCCTGATGAACTGACAAAGCCTTCTGAGTGAGATGTTTGAAATCACCTTGACTCCTGTTAGGACAGCACCGCTGGAGGGACCAGTGTGCCTAGCTTTCATTTGCCTGTACTTATAGAAAACAGACAGCTTGGCAGTTCTAGGGTTAAAATTCTTTGGTGCCTGTTTTGCATGCACACTTATCCCCCATATATTTTTTAAGAAAACATGACCCTTGTTAGTTGAGCGGTGTCCTTCATTAATCTGTAAGTGGCCATTCTTGATCTTAAAAATTTATAGGAAATCCAGCCCCATTCATTTCAATGGGGCATGCCCCCACGCTCTCCCTGGTCACATGTCATTACGTGCTTGAGCATGAGGGCGTGTCACCAGTGCCAGAGCTTTGAGAATCGGTCAGGCTGTCTACATAAATCAGAAATTACGAGTGAAAATACAAAGATAGGAGACAGCATTACTTTTTTAAACCTGGCTGGAATAACTATCGCTGAGGGCAGCTACCACAATATGTGAGTGGTAGCTGCTCTCAGCTACGTTGGAAACTCACTTTAATAGCCAGACCTTGCACCACCTCTCTAGCCTTTGCAGCTTCACCTGAACTCCCTTACCTCCCCTCCTTACTGTCTATCCTGCCACAGAACTTAGTGTCAACTGCAAAGAGACACATCTTGCTCTGTATTCCTTCTCCTATGTCACCGATAATATATTGAAAAGGACTTGTCCCAGTGCCAGTGCCAGTGTGTTAAAAGTGTTTGGATCAGCTGGCCCAGTGGTGAGACAGGCTGAGGCTCTGGTGCCTCACCACCTGCCACGTCAGTGACCCATATTCAGAAATAGACCAGGGTCATCCTATGGCTGGCTGGGGTAAGTTGAGCCAGAGACTGCTGTCCTCCTTTTGGGTGGGAGGATAGTGCGCTTCCCTGCATTACCCATACCTAGCTGAGGCTAAGTGTCAGTAGCAGCAGACACTTCTCAGAGGGCTGGGCGTAGGCAGTGAGTGCATGCAGCATCTTTAAGCCACGTGTTCATGCCATGGCACACATGCTGAGCTCAAGGAACAGGAAAGAAAATCAAGGTGGAACAATCCCACTGTCTGGGATGACACCCTCAGTCTGCCACAGGCTATGCACCATAGAAATGCTGGAACATCGGTGGTTCAATGGTCCAACCCCCCCCCTCCCAGTTCCCCTATCGCTGCCCCATGAAAACCAGAAGACTCCAGTAGTATAGTGGCCCGCCACCCCCAATCCCGTCAGATAGTTGCCTATCACCCTGCTCTCCCCCCACTCTGACCTGTGCTGGCGACTTGCACAGCCCACTTCACACCACCACGGCCAGCTACTGACTTGAACTGAATGAGCGTGTACAGTAGACAGTACATGCCCACTGGTTGACCAGTCAACCAATGGGCACGCATTCTCTATCACACCTGCTCAGCTCAGTCGGTGGCTGGCCGCGGGCGGGTGGTGGAGGTGGGCTGTGCCATTCGCCGGCATGGGTCAAGGTGGGGGATGCTACACTACTGGAGTCTTCTGGTTTTCATGGGTCAGTGATAGGGGAACTGGGGGGGGTGGACCATTGAACTGCCAATGTTACGGCATTCCTTATAGGGACATGGCCGGGAAGGGACATGGCCCGGGGGAGGGACACTGTACTATCAATGGGGTTGGTTATTATGTTCAATGGGGACAGGGATCAGGGCTGAGGAGGGGGGAACATTACAGAATAGCAAGGGGATTTGGGAGTCATTTTTATTTTAGGAGTGCTCGAGGCTGGAGAAGGGGGAACACTACAGTATGGCAAGGGGATTGGGGAGTCATTTTGTATTTTAAGAGTAATCAAAGCTGGGGAGGGGGAACTGTGTACCCGGGCCTAGACTGTGCGTGAGGCACAACCCAACCCCGCGCATAGTTAAAGTAGGGTTTCAAATGCGTAACTATGTGCTCGCACAGCCAGCAATAGCTATGCTTAGTGGGGTCTCAATACTGTGATGCACGGCATACGCATGAGGAACCCATCATTTGCATAGGTGCATCACAATATTGTGTGTGGTGGCGCAGACGGGGGTGCTCGGTGCATCAGTGGCCTTTGACTATGGCCACGCCCCCGACGGCCCGCGCAAATCTGGAGATGCGTGGCGCATCCTGGGATGCGCAGCACATCTCGTCTGAATATATGGCCCATTAACTTTTGTACAGTCATTTAATCACTAAAGCGACAGCGTTGCCAGTTCCAGTATCATATTCTTTTATATGGTGGCAGCCTTGCGGCTGATTTCGCACTTGCTGCAGGAATGAAAGGAGCAGGAGATGCCATCATCGAGGAGTCAAGTGACTGGCAGCGAGCAGGATACTGCAGCCCCAGTGGCGGAGCCAGGTTTGGGAGCAGTTGGGAGCCGGGGCCAGTCAGTCAATCACGGGCTCCACAATGGGCACTAAACAATGAATAAAGATGATGGCAGGGCACCACTACTTACACTGGGGCAGTCAGGAGGGGCGACCGCCCGTCCAGACCCCCCTCTAGCTCCGCCACTGTGCAGCCCCCTAGCAGCAGTTCTTACCTTATCAGTAGTCTGGTGGTGAATTGTTATGTACTGCCAGATCATAACATTGTATAAAATAATCATTATGAACTTTACATTATTTCATAAGAAGTTACGCACTTAGAAGTGTATGCAGAGCTTTCTAATGGGAGTTGTTTTTGGTACAAATTTGAATATAATCTGTGGTATCTACCTGGACCATTTAGCTGGAGGTAAAGAGCTACTAATAAAGGGACTAGACTTCGGCAATAATGTTTCCTGAAACTGGACCAGGGTCATGCTGCACAGACTCAGGTTTGGACATTTTCCTTTCATGACTTTGAATAGCGATTGAGCAGTTGATATGGATAGACCCCTCAGACTGCTGTAACAAAAGGCCGATTGTTAATGCTTGTCCAACATATCCATGTGAGTTGAGTCTAAGTATACATCTGTCAACCATGGAATTTTGTTTTATTTGTGAATGTCATATCATCACCAAATGAATACAATTTAAAAACAATACGTGTTTCTGACATATTTAAAGTAATCCTCAGTGTATTTTTCATTTTCTCAGATGCTTTTAAAACAGGTTTTATAGCTGATTTTGTAATTAATCACTCAACTCATTAAAGATGCCCACTACTTACAATTTTAAAAAACTCTTACATTGAGGTTACCTACTGAATATACATAGATTCATACTCAGGAGCTGCTCAGGTGTGCAAGGAGGATCGGGTGGCACTGGTGTGTGGTAGTGCTCCAAACTTGTGCTCCCAGGTCGCTCCTGTAAAAAAGCTTTCAGCTTAGTGTGCTATACCTGGTCAAACAACTAAATAAAAAAAAAAAAACTTAGGATGGATGGCATCAAATTCTACTGCCATAGCAACCGCTACAGTGGGCCATGGAGCTTGCTGCCCCACGTCGGGATTGCTATGTAAGTACAAGGGCCTCCCAGGTATGAGGCAGCACCACATAGGAGGTGGGTGGGATTCCAGTGCAGTGGGGAGAATAACTCAGAAAAACATGGAGCTGTCATGATGACGGTCAGCAGTACTCCTGGGCTCTGCTATTCAGTGACCTGCACCAATGGGATTGTGGGGGTAGCAGCTGATCAGGCTGGGAGATTGACAGCCCTCACCTTTACACCAACGTAGTGCTGGGAGAACGACTCGAGCAGCCAACAAGATATATGAAAAATAATATAAAGGGGTACAAAAAAGTAGCATTTTTGTTTTGGGTGTGTCCTTGAATTGTTTACAGGCTTCTGTTTCTGTAGTAAGAGAAACATTTCCATGTATATTTTTCAATACGGGCATGCATGAGATGTTCAGAATATTGGATCCCTGGTGTGTATGGCAGTTCAGCAGTTTCATCCATCCTCAAAACTAATGAAGTATATACAAGAATTTTTCCCCAGTTTCCAACAGAATGCTGTAAATCCACAAAAATAAGTCCTGTATCTACAGCAGGTGCTTTCTAAACAGTGTAAGGGAGTGTTCAGTACTAGGGGAAACTTTCCCCCACCTCTTTATATAAAAAAATAAACAGCCCTGGCAGAATATCATCGTGTCGAAGATGCATTGCACATACTGTGTGTGCAGTTTAATTTAAAAAATAATTTATGTATTTCTTGGTGGGCCAAATGTCCTTTCTTCCTCCATTCCCCATCTCATCAGGGTTGCTTTGGCTGCACTATAGCTAGGTAGGCACACTACTAACTTCCTCAATGTCAGTGCTGCTTGGTGATCAGCTGACTGGGTCTGTAAATATGTTAAGTGACCCACACAATCCTTCATGAGGACCTGCGAGATTCTCTTCCACAAGTCATCTAGTCCCTGCTGCTTCCATAGCTGGATGCCCGTGCCCAAGTTCACATGCAAACCCAAGTCTCCCTGATGGTAGGGCTGTGCATTTCAGCTGTGCCATGGGCCACATTTCAGCCATGCCTCAGGATGCTCATAAATGTATTACTGAAAATGATTCAAAAAGAAGTCGGATGGCACACTGCAAAAAGGAGCAGAATTCCACCCCACCTCCAAGATTCACTCTCATTTTAAGTACTATCTGATGGAACTCGGATAAAGAACTCTGTTTTTCTTTGAAACGGCACAATAAATAGATCTTAAAATGTCTAGTTTTACTCTGTTGACATATCAGGTGTTTTTTTAGCTATGCAAGAATCTTCTATTTCATCATCTTCTACTGACATGGAGTACATAAACTCAGCCAGCAACGTTCCTTCATCTTTTTCTTTGTTTAGGCTTGATTCGAGTGTGGCTGTAAAATGAGATACAAAGAATATAAAATGTTCAGTAATACAAGTCATTTTAAACATGATCAGCAATGAAAGTCAAAAATGTCTTGCATAGGCCAGCCTGGTGTCCCAGTGCTGCTGTGCAGACGATCCAGGTTTGGAAGCTGACTCGGTGCTTTGCATGGGGGATCAGGCCAGGCCGAGACAGCTGCCGCCTGACAATGTGTTTTGGCCGAGGAGTACTGGTGGCGGGTTCCACAATCACATCAGCCCCTGCAGCTGGGCCAGGGAATGTGCTCCTGCTGCAGTGGGAGACTTTGCATGCACAAGGCTGACATAAGCTATGGTCCATGTCTGGGGAGGTGGGAGGGAGAAAAAGCTGGGAGACAACAAAAGCTGTTGTCTTCATGATGGCTGAGGTTCTATTTATTTATTTATTTATTTATTTATTCAATTTTCGGATTAATATCTTTGAGCTATAGGCTCGTTTACAAAGGTTCTATATCAACAGAAAACAACACAAATACAGCAAAGCAATACTGACAGTGGTTACAAACTTACATTGGAAACAGAAATGATGTTCAACTGTTTAGTAACTAAAATTACAAAATTCAATCACATTAAGCATTAAGTATGTTGCAAGGAGTGAACAAAAATGGAAAGGTAGCTTACTATGGAGAGAGAAACTGGTAGCAACAGACGCTGGGTGCTGAGAGAGTGCTGAGTAGGTGAGGAAGGTGTAAGGGAGAATAGGTGGAGAAAATGGGAGCAGTCACAGGGCCTTGTCATCGGTTTGCTGGAAGGGGAAAACTCCATGGTTTTGGAGTGGGAGGATATGGTCAAGGGAGGTGGGAAAGAAGATTAGGTGGTGGGGGAGAGGTAGGAAATGGATGAGGAATGGAATGGGGGATGAAGGCAGAGTGGGATGGTAGAGGAGAGGGGTAAATTATAAGGCAGTTGGATGGGGAGATTGTAAGTGCTATAATGAACAGAAAGAAGACAGGAGTTGGCTTGTGCAATTTAGAAGTTACAATCACACCCACTAAGTGTTGCTAGGTGGTTACAAAGTTTAGATTTGAAGGGGCCAAGTTTAGATTCTGCCACCAGGTCGTCATGTAGCGAGTTGAGCCAAGTGGATGCCCAGTACTCAAAAGTCTGCTGACCCTGTGAGGTGCGGTGAAAAGGGACTTTTAATGGCTGGCTGTTAGTCCCTCTGGTAAGTCTAGCCTTGCTGGTGGAGGTTTCCTCAGCCTAACCATGGTACAGCATATCCCTAACACCAGGGTATATCCCTGCAGACAGGCTGCTGACCTAGAAGTATCTATGTTATTTCAGTTACCTAATTTTTATAATTCCATACCTCAAATGGAGTCAGGGAAGGGTGGCAGTGGGTTCTGTGCAGCGAACCTTGCAGCTGGGCTGCTGCAGTTGGCAGGGCCAACAAAAGCACCACCCCTGCCAGGGAAGGAGGCAGGAAAAGAAAAATGGGGACGTAAAACCCCCTGCCATCAAATAAACTGCATATATCACATGGACTGGGTTTTTCCCTGGTTAAAGGGTATATGGCTGAGGCTGACGGCATGATGAGAGCATTAAAAAAGAAACCTATATAAAAAAGATTGAGGAACAGCAGCTCTATAGTTACTGCCATGTCCAGGGTCATGGATGAGTTTAGCATGGCAGCAGATGAGGGAAGAATCACTGGTGCAATTTTTGTTGACTTCTACAAGGCCTTCAGCATGGTGGATCACAGGACTTTATTGGATAGACTGGCATCCCTGAATTTAACTGCAGAAGTAATAGGGTGGTTTAGGGATTATTTGAGCAATAGGATCCGGACAGCATCAGTGAGGGGTACCGAATCAAAAAGGCCAGATTTTATAAGAGGGTGCCCAAGGGTTCAGTACTTGGACCAGTGGTAGTTCTATATTATCTAAATGGGGTGACATCTAAGGTCAGATTCCTAGGTCATTAGTTGTATGCAGATGACACAGTACTGTATGCTGCTGGTAATAATGTTTTTTGAGGTTCTGAGTGAATCTTAGAGGGGTTTTGACACATTTCAAGTTTTACCTAAAGGATTCAAAACTGGTAATAAATTGTGATAAGTACAAGGTAACTTTGTCTGGTATTAGTGCCAATTTAAAATAACTGAGTAAACATGAACGTTTGCAGGTAAAAACATTAAAGGGAAGGGTAGCAGTCGTGGTGGAGAGGCATACATACCTGGGGTTTTGGATAGATGGACAATGCACAGAAAATTTACATTTAGAAACTTTGGTGAAAATAGTAGGGCAGAGAGTGGGCTACGTGTTCTAAAATAATGCATTCCTACCAAAGGACACTAGGCAATGTATTGTACAATTGTTATTGTTGCCAGTGATTGACTATGCAGACACCATATGATTTGCCATCAAAAATAGTCTAATGAAAGTCACATGTTATTTACAATAAACTTGCTAGATTAATTTTGGATGCACCTAGTCAGACACATCACTGCATTCTATACAGTGAACTTGATTGGCTACCATTAGAGGAATGCAGGCATCTTCATGAACTGCAATTTGTTGCAAAATGCATTGCTGGTAAAGCTGCAGACTACCTGACAAAACAAACAGCCACATGTAAAACGCCTAAGAGCATCAGGCCTGACTGAATTTAAAGTACCAAGTGCTGAGACCAAACAAGGTACCTTGGGATTCAATTATATGATTATATGACCCCAACAATGTGAAACTCTCTGCCCCCTTGTCTTGAGAGGGATTCTGGAAGATTCTCAGGAAATCCTCCTCTGGATAAGTGAACTCCCAATGAAATTACAAACAAACAACAGCCTGGGCCCTGTCTCAATACAAAGTAGGCCTCAAACAGCACCTAATGTCTAGCTCAAAATGCACCTGCTTCTCAGGCCCCACTTGCTAGACAGGCCTACCCCAAAGGTAGCACCCATCAGGGCTACTTAAAGAACCCTGCCTCCATTCCAGCCTAGCCAAGGACTTAAGTAAGCTATCAGTCCTCTTTAAATGCTCTTGGTACTGCCTCTCCCTAACCCCCCCCCCACACACACCCTACTTGACAAAGCCCTCTGAGCTGCTCCCCATCACAGCCCCCCCCATTTCACTATCCCCCCACCTCTCGTTCTCTGCAGTAGGTTCAAACCCAATCCCCCTTGTTTCACTGTCACCCAGCCTCTCACCATCTGGGATAGCGTTAAACCCTATGCAGTTACTCTGCCATAGACTATCAACGGATTTTGAGGTTTCCAGGGGTGTGCTACCTAGGGCAACCAATTAGAAATAGCTTAGCATTCTATTACAACTGCTCTGTTTTTCTTCTATTTGTCTAATTCTCATGTAATCGCTCTTTAATGCCTAATGATCAGGCCTCTGTAACCACTGAATATGTGTATTGTCCTATTGTCCACCCTGACATGGAACCTTTGTAAAAGAGCTCACGCTCAAAGGTCTTTCTGAAATACTAATTAAATTAAATAAAATTAAATAAAATAAAAAAGTCAAATTCAAACCTGTTTAACTTTCAGGACAATCATAGAATATAGGAATGTGTAAACTGCATGAACACAGGCCATATATAAGATATGAGAAATGATAATGTAATGTTGCAATGATAGGTATTTAACTGTTTGTTTGTTTTTAAGCTTTGTACTGAATGGTGGAGGCCACTGGAAATTAACTGTGCTCATTGGCTTTCCTAAATAAAACTAAACCAAAATTAAACTCAAAGGATTATAAGCAGTCATAAATGCACTACAGTAAAAATATGATAATGAAAATACACACACACTTGCACATGCATGCATACTCAAAGTAGTTCTTCCCCCTTAGTAAATGAGACGAGATACGCAGCCTTTCATTACATGATTTACCTTGTGCATGTAATTTTTGACCACCGTGGCTCATTTTTGCCTTTTTTGCTTTATTGTTCCTTTTCGCTGAAGCTCCACATGACATCCTAAAAGAACAATGAATTATATTTACGAAGTCAGATTTGTAGCATAAAACATCACTATTTTTTTTGTTTCTACTTTCTTTTACTAGCCCCTAGAGACCTGGAATTCTACTTCCATCCCCCTCAAGGTACCTTTCCCACCCTTAAAGCCCCTGGTGACTGATACTTCTTTCTTGTCTTCACTCACTCCTAGATGTGGCCCCTGAACCAGTGCACTGTGGAATATCCCCCATAGGTGAGACCCTGCAGGTGAGACTAAATCTTTAAAGACATATTACTAGACCTTCAAGTACATAATTACCTTTCAGGTGGCTGGGCAGTGAGAAAGGGTAGAGCCAGCAATGAAGAAATGGGCAAGGCAACCCACATGGGCATCGTGGGACAAGGGCACATCATCTGCCCCAGATTCAAACTCCATTTTGTTTTGCCTTTTAACCCCACCCCTTATCCCTCCCACTGAGTGTGCTACTGTGGCGTGACCCAGCATTCCACCTATTGGGGTTGTTGGAGGGGCAGATAAGCCCAACACCTCCTTCAGAACTCCCCTGATGGCCCTGCTCTGGGCGTGCCATACCTCCACATCACATACCAGGCAAAGGTGCACATTGACATAAGACCACTCTATTAGGGACAACATTAGGATAGGATAGGATAGGACAGGACAGGACAGGACAGGACAGGAAATTTATTTCTATAGCGCTCCTTCCCGGAGACTAGCAGCGATTAACAATATTAAAATTATACACCTTACAAAATCACACATAAAGCTCATGAAGCAGAGACTAATACATACTCCCACCTATCCAATCAACAACAAACAGTATATTAATAAAACAGGTTAAAATAATAAATCATAATTACAAACACGATCAACAGTCTGTAAATCGCTCAGTTAATAAATCAGCAGGGGGTAATTATCAACTCAAAGAGCAGCGTTTTTATTTATTTTTTGATATCTGTGTTTTTCCCCCCTTGGTCCTGCACTGTCACCCGACTGAACCCCCTGACACCTCAAACCCAGAGGAGACCCCCCACAGAGCTGTGGCTTACCCCCCCAGACAGGGATGGAGTGGGAGCAGGGAGCCACGGGCCTTAACTCCCCCTCCCTGTTCCAGTACCTCTTGACTGTTTTGGGGTCCCATACTCTCAGGTCACGGTGCAGGTGGTGAGGGCCTATCTCCGACACTCTCATCGGTGTCATGCTGGCCGGGCATTTTCTTGTGTTTGCCCCCCTCCCTCCTGGAGATGCGATGTGTGCTTGATGCCAAGGCGAAGACGGCATCCATCACGCTCCACCCCCTGCATACGGCACGGGCATGCCATCCTCCAGCTGCTGCTAGAGGCCGGTCATGCACCGAGCTAAGGTTTCCCCCTCCCCCCAGAGATGAGCAGTCCTTGGATGCTCCAGTCTCCTCCCCCTGGCTGGACCTCCAACAACCCAAGCCCGTTTCCGAACTTGGGTCGCCCACATAGCGAGTGGTAGCGCTACTGCTGTATCAGCAGGCCGGCCCCAAAAGCAGCATTTTTAGACCTCTTTTAAAGGCTTCCTTCATGACACTCCCCACCCCTGGGCCACCAGGGGGCAGTTGAGCTTGGGAAGGAGGTATCCCCTCCCTAAGGTAGGAGGCATACAAGACAGATGCCAGAAGCCTGCCTTGTCGGTCATCACCAGACATCCTAAGCTTGGGTGTGAACCCGAATGATGACTTTTGTTAATGAGGAACTGCTTTCCTACAGACATTCCTAAACTTACCACATGATAGTCTCTTTACACTTCTGCTAGGTTCTCACTTGCAGGTACTTTTTATCCTCTTTTTATACAGTAATGATGGTTCACTGTCCAGCCCTCAGGCTACTTCCAGTGTTTGTCCAGCCTTGACACCCCTCATCATCCCTATCAGTGCCCCCATGGCTTTCCCTCATGACAGGGTTATTGGGGTGGGGCGTCCCACTTCTGGTATCCACACTCTGATATGGAGAGGGTTTGTGGTACAGGGTCTAAGAGTGTCCTGCCATATGCTTTCATCCTGACTGCATAAGGGGGCTTCCTTTTCTGTTTGTCTCATTAAAGTAAACATTGCAGGGATCACTCAAATTGTAAAAGACTCAATGTAGTTAGGCACAGCCCATTCTTCAATGACATCTCAGTGTTCTACAAATGGCTGTAGTGTAGTCTTAATATTAAACAGACACAATCATCTATATCTCTGGAGTGCTTCTGGCTACAGGTGAGCCCAATACCTTGTTTGAAAGCACTTTTCATGGGCCTTCAAACTGTGTCAGTCACTGTATATGACTGTGTCCCTTTAGGTCAACGTAGAGGATGCAATGATGTTGTTCTATTTTCAGAAAAGGCAAACCATCCAGTTCAGTTACAGAGTACTCTGAGTTCTGTTATTTCTCTGGAAATCAATTATGTAAATTGTATGGCACTCATGGGTGTAGGAACGCATACTCAGAATAAGTTACAAGTTTACTGGAGAGGGGGCAGCATTATGGGCCCTGACCATTGATTTTGGTTACTCCTAGTGTATGTTAATACTGCTGCCGAGACCACACTTATGGTTATAAGAGCGGTCTTTCAGGCATTCTCAGGGCATGAGAACTGAGAACTGAAGGTGAGTGGTTCTGATACCCTAAGTGTAACCCCTCACTGCCCACTTATTTAACCAGATGGCACACCTCTCAGAGTCTAGGTGAAAAGAGAGGGGTAGGGGTACAAAGGCACCACTTAAGGTGAACATGCAGCTGGAGTAGAAATTATAAAATAACCCAAGTGTGGCTACCAGGCACACACCTGATGGACCAAAATGGCCAAAACCCAGGTCCTGGGGAGAAAGCGTTTGCTCAGGGCTATGCTAGGTTTGCACTTCTAGACAGGGGTACCCAATTAACTCCACACGGAAGCAATAACATAAATGTCCATACCAGGTTGGGCTTCTACAGTGTGGCTTTATTCCGTAACAAAGTGGGAACACACAAAGCAAAGATGGACCCCCAAGGGTTTATACATACGGTAAATGCAGAATATCTGAAGTACAGAACTCCAAACTTCTCATATAGCATAGGATAACTGTAGAAAGTGTGGACTAGCCACCGGTAAAAACACACAAAGCAAATTCCCTCAACTAGGCACACACGGCCAGTACTTGAAAGTCCCATATGGCACAGGATTACTATAGAAAATGTGGACTAGCACAAATTCTTCTGGACTTGGCACACACAGCCAGCATTTGAGCACTTCCCATATAACATAGGATAATTGTGGCATACTGACCACATTGGAGCACTAAAGGCTCAAAATCTGAGAAAAACCCACTCACTGGGGTAGAAGTTTCTTCAGGCATTGGCCATATGCATTGACAGAAAACATAGGTGCCCTTCAGAACCCGGAGTGCTAAACTGGTCACTCCAGATGGGGGGCTGTCCCACCTTTTGTTTCCAAGTTCCTACTCGGCCATCCCTCCAGCGAAACACCTCACTTTATACCAAAAGTTACTGTTGATGCTTTCTTGAAATGTATTTCACATCCTCACAGAACATCTCAGGGGTGTCACAAACAAAAGTCTCGCTCACATGACAGTCACAGACTGGACTCCACTGTGGAAAGCCAACTTTTAAATATCTTAGGTGACAGGGTCCCTTTGTCAATGAAATTCACCTTAATTAAAGGCAGGTACTCCTGGGCAAACTCAGAAAAACAAATGTACCCACAAGTAGTTGACACAAAAGGCAGCTTCACAAAGTCCTGGTAGGATCAGGGGATTGCCCCCGACATCCTGGCAGCCTGCTCCATCCCATATAGGATGAAGAACAGGAAATCTCTGGAGACAGTTTCCACCACTTAAGCAAAGCTGGAAAATGATGTACTCCACTAGGGTGAGAAAAACTGGAACACTGCAACTCTCTTTCAGAGCTGCTGCTGGAACTACAACTGCACTCTGCAGACTCCAATTACAGACTCCTACAGACTGACTCTAGAATTCTAAGATCCCCACTCACAACAGCTGCTGTGTGGCTTATGCTGCTGCGAGAGTTCTAAGGTGACATCACCTCTCCAGCTACCAGCTGAGATCAGCAGCAGAGAGGGACAGAGTGAAATCCATTTACTGGCAAATCACTAGCTGTCTTCCCTGCCTACTATTGATTCTGATGGGATTCTTGTAACCCCTGGGAACAAGGGGGTTACATAAGGATTTAAGTAAGATCACTCTTACGAACATAAGAGTGGTCTCGGTGGCTGTATTAATATATTATTAATTGAGATTGATCAATAATATGTTAACATTTTAAAAACCTGCCTCAAACATGCCCATTTCCAGGGCAGCTGCACATGGGCACTCTTCACAGAATAAGAGTGTGTCACACGTAAAGGAAATGAGTGCTCCTACTGGCCAGGAGTGCTTCCTCAATCTATAATGTCTGATATTCACGCCTGCTCGTGTTGTAATATGATTGTGCTGCTCAATTTGAACATAATACTAAATGCATAAAACTAAGTAATATGAGGTGTACAAGGGGTCTGGGTACAAGTATGGGCATGTCTACAATGGAAAGGGGTGGCAAAGAGGCACCAAACAGTTCTGGCTTACGGATTTTATTTTCCTAGCTACACTACTGATGGCACCATATTCTAACAAGGAAAGGAAGTTATGTAGTCAGGCCTGGTTAATCCATAAAACATTTGTTTTTGCCATTTTGTTACATAATATAAATATATGTAGCAACCAGACAACAACCAAAACATGTTTTTTATTTACTTTTAACTAGACAATGATCAAAGTATATATTGTTTACTTTACTAGAAGATTGAAAATTCGGAAATATAGTGCTGAGCACTTCATACATTTTGTTTTCTTAATAATTTATTAATTCTTAGTCGGTGCTGAGTTTAATTTAAAGTAATCCATGATTTTTGCTTAGGACTTTCTGTCACTTTAGCACACACATTTTTCTGTTAAGAACACAGTGCAAACATTTCTGTGATTCCTCTAAGGGGTTTTGTTCCAGGTAAGAGCAGAGAAACAGTTTTTCATTTCACAGCCAAATAATAATTTTCTCAGTTAGCAGTGGCTGGCAACTGATTTTTCAGACAAGGTCCATGCCGTAGTTAATGTGAGGCTGAGTTACTGCTGGAGTGGGAGAGGGGATCCTTTGAGAACAGTGGCTGGATTGAATGGGGGAAGCTAGATTATTTATTTATTTATCAAAAATAGATCAAAGTATACCAGAATACATAAATGGTATGGAAGGGATAATGGGAGGACAGTTAAAATCCTTTCCTGTCATCTTTAACATGCCGGCGGGATTAAGAAGACTGCCATTAACACACTTGTTAATGCCTACAACAAATTATCTGGGTGAAAACGAATAGGGATAATAGTCTCTGTATTCTGAACAAAGGATTCAGATTCAGAAACAGAAGTTTCCATATTAAAGAGACAATTAACATAGCAAAAAATCTGTTTCAGAGGTTCCCTGTTCAGATAATCAGGAATATGTAATAACACGGTACAGATTAACCAGATCTGACTGTAATTCACAATGGCTCATAGAATCATAGAAGCATGACGGCAGAAAAGGACCACACCGGCCCATCCAATCTGCCCCATCCCCCTCCGTACACCTCCCCCCTCGCCAGCCCCCACCCTCCCCCTGTTATTCAGCTTCATATGTCTGTCCCATGCCCTCTTGAATCCTTCCACCAATTTAGCCCCACTACTTCTTCTGGCAGTCTGTTCCACGGCTCCACCACTCTCTCAGTGAAGAATCTCCCTCTCACATTGCCTCTGTATCTTTTTCCCTGCAGTCTGAGGCTATGCCTCCTAGTTTTGACCCCCTCCTTCTTCTGAAGTAAACACCCTTCCCTTACTTTGTTGAGCCTCTTCACATATTTAAATGTTTCAGTCATGTTTCCCCTTTCCCTTCTAGTCTCCAGCATGTATAGATCCAGTTCCTGACACCTCTGCTCGTATGTCTTCCCTTCCATACCCTGCACCATCTTGGTTGCCCTTCTCTGAACTCTCTCCATCCCATCTATATCCTTACAGAGGTATGGTCTCCAGAACTGGACCCCGTACTCCAGATGCGGCCTCACCATGGCTTTGTAGATGAGTATTATTACCTTCCTCCTTCTACTAGTAATGCCCCCGCCAATGCATGCCATCATTCCATTCGCCTTTCACACTGCTCTGCTACATTGGTTTCCTACCTTAAGATTGGATGAGACTATGATCCCCAAATCCCTCTCTTGTCCTGTTACTTTGCCTCCCCTCCCAGGATGTAAACTGCTCGTGTGTTCCTACTTCCCACGTGCATCACAGCGCACTTTTTGGCATTAAATTTCAGCTGCCACACCCCTGACTATTCCTCAAGTGTCTTCAGGTCTTGCCTCATGTCCCCCCCGAGTGTCTACCCTATTACAGATCTTTGTATCATCAGCAAAAAGGCACACCCTCCCCCTCAGATCCCCTGCTATATCACTGATGTAAATGTTAAAAAGGAGAGGTCCCAAACTAACCCCCAAATTTCCACCTTTTCACCTCTATCCTAGAGTACACCTGATTTAGCACCACCTCTGGGTTCTTCCCACTAATCAGGCCTCCACCCACCTTGTTATTTTCCCACCCACTCACCCCTAGGCTTTCTAGCTTGCTCACCAGCCTTCTGTGGGGGATGGTGTTAAAGGCCTTACTGAAGACCAGATAGGCCGCATCCACCACCCCTCCCTGGTTGATCACCTGAGTCACCCAATTGAAGAACTTGATCAGGTTCATTTGGCATGACTTTCCCTTCATGAAGCTATGCTGTCTGCTGTCCTGCAAGCCATTCTACTCCAGGTAGTCCACCACCCTCTCCTTGATTAGTGCCTCCATTACCTTCTCCACCACTGAGGTGAGGCTGACAGGTTAATAGTTTTCCGTCACCTACTTACTTCCTCCCTTGTGTAAAGGCACCATGTTCTCCCTGTTCCAGTCCTCCAGCACCCTCCCCGCATTCAGGGAAACGTTGAATAGCCTTGTCAATGGGGTGGCCAACTCCTCCTTCAATTCCCTGATCCCCCTGGGGCGTAGCCATCCAGTCCCATTGCCTTGTCCAGCCTCAGTCTTTCTAGTTCTTTCCTAACCCTATACACAGTGAATGGGCTCAGAGTCACCCATTTGCCCTCCTTCCCCTTCCTCTTTATCTTTGGTCCCCTCCTGCCTTCCTCCCCCATAAATATTGCTCAAAAGTACTTATTTAATACCTCTGCTTTTTCACAGTCCCCTTCCAATTTTATCATCCTTCCCCCCCCCAGCCTTTCAATCCCCTACCTTGCCCTCCTCCTCCTCCCCCTCACATATCTGAAATAAAGTTTTGTCCCCCCCTTTTGGCTTTTTTTAGCTATTTTCTCCTTGGTATCTGTTTTGGCCCTCCTGATAGCGCAGTGGTCTAAGGCTCTGAGCTGCAAATCTGGTGACATCCAGCAGACCAGACCTGGGTTTGAATCCCACAGCTTCCACTTGCATACTGTGTGACTCTGAGCAAGTCACTTAACTTCCTTGTGCTCCCAGGTCGCTCCTGTAAAAAAGCTTTCAGCTTAGTGTGCTATACCTGGTTAAACAACTAAATAAAAAAAATCTTCTGCCCTGCCAGTCTCCTCTTCTCCCTATAAGTTTCCCCATCTTCCTCACTGAGTGTCCTCTTAAATTTTCTGAAAGCCCTCCTCTTTTCCCTGACTGCCCCCGCTACCTCTTTAGTAAACCAAAGCTGTCTCCTCCCTCTTCTGCTCTTCTTAACCTTTTTATGCACATTTCCATGGCTTTCAGTATCTCTCCTTTTATAGATTCCCATAACTCCTCCACTGCCACTATATTCTTCATTCCCTCCATTGCTTCTCTTGCTATCCTTTTCATCCTGTCAAATTGGTCATGCTTCAGTAGATAAGCAGTCCTTTATCCTGTATAGTAGGCCAATATGTTTGTTCCTTACTCGTTATTTAGCCTATTAGCCCTTGTAGTATGGACAGGGATCTATGACTATGCCTAGGAATTTAAAATTCTTAACCACTTCTTCATTGTTTCCCTCTAGTGTTGATATCTCAAGATGTCCACTGAGAGCATTCCCTCTGGAAGTATCACCAAAAAGTACGAGTTTCATTTTGTGCTGGTTATTATCGGCCTGTTTTTACTGAAACAGATTTCTACTAACCAAAAGTCATGACCCAGCCCTTGGTTAACAATTTTAAAGTTATTGGCATTCCTGTATAGAATGGCATAGAGTGTTAGGTTAGAGTCTCCACTGTGGAGAAGAAGTGGATTAGCAAACATATAGCTCTGCAGGGGTACCAGAACAGACCCCTTTGGGACTCCGCTTGAGATTTCTAGTTGTAAGAATACTACACCATTAAGCTTAGTGACTTGGTACACGTTAGTCATATAGCTTCTGCCCATGTAATGGCCAGGTTACCTGTACCAAAGTTTCTTAGCCTATTAAGTGGTAACTTGTGGTCTACTAAATAAAAGGCCTTGGTCAAGTCCACAAACAGATTCAATGACCAGTCCCTTCTCCTGGGCCTGTAATAGATCAGTTATGACGTTAACGAGAGGCATTGTTTCCTCATGATCCCTTGTTGACAGTTAACAAGTAATTCATGGAGCTCTGTATAATGAACTAGTTGGTCCTAAACTATTTTTTGTAAGATTTTGCTCAGAACAAGTAGGATAGAGATGGGTCTGCAGTTTTGTTTTCTTTTGCTTGTTTGTTTGTTTTGCAAGTGATTTGGAGCCATATTCATGAGCAGGTGTTACTTCAGCCATTTTCTACATATCAGGTACAAGTCCTGAAAAGAGAGATAGGTTAATTAAGCTGGTCATAGGGGCAGCTATTATGGGATAGCAAGTTTCATTAATCTGGTCTGCAGACCATCGCATCCAAAAAAGTATGCTGGTTTTAATTTTTCTCAGTACGTTAAGCATCTCACAGGAAGTTTATGCTAACAGACAGCAGCTAGTAATGTTCCTGTTTACAGAAATGAAATTCATACCTTCAGTGACTCGTGCTCACTGTCTGCACTTTACATTACATCACTGTGTTCATTGTTTGCTTTGTATTTTATATCCTCTCTCCCTGCCCCCAGGTCACACCTGGAAACACGTTCTGGCTCAATGTGTTTTTCCCAGTTACCAATTTGCAAATAACTAAATAATCAAATAAAGGAATAAACACAAATGTGAAACACTACTTTCAATTGTTTCCCTTTTATGGACAACATTCTGCACAGTTCTCTTCACGGATCTAATAATTAGAGGAGTTTTTACTGTGCCATGGTTTGTGTACAGAATGCTAAGCATGATCTGTGAACCTATCAGAACCAAGGTCAGAGTTCTGAGCACAAACTGTGACATAGTTAAAGCTCCAGCTCGCTGGTTCCAGGAAGAGAACTGTAGCATACTGCTGCTCCAAAACACAAAATAATTGGAAATACAGGTTTTTTGCATCACTTTTTATTCAGGTACAATTAAATACTGATCATTTAGAGGTATGAATATGATTTCTGAAAACAGGAACATTATAAACAGCTGCCAGTAAGAAAATAATTTCTTGTTCTCATTAAGATGGAATTTGAGGATTGTGGAATTCCATCTATGGGAATCTGCTTCGCTAGAGTCTGGGAGAACAGAAGGAGGGTTGTCTGTAAGAGGTCAGATCTGGGAATGAATGATTAAAAAGGTCATCCATAATCAAACTGTCAGAGTCATCCACATTTCCGAATTTGATGCTGTCACCTATGAAAACGATGGGTCCATTTTACATCTGATTTATACTTTTCCAAAATAATTTGGGGTCAGTGTAGCTATTAGTCTGTTCTTTACTAATTTATTATTGGTAACTCTTAGGGATTCTTTGCATTTGGTTTTCAGCTGCTTATACTTAATCAAAACGGATTGCAGTCCTGTCTTTTTATAGAGCTCCCAAGATTTGTCTCGAGTTTTCCTTACCAAGAGTAGCTCATCTGTTAGCCACTTAGCTCCAGTGGCATTAGTTGAGGACTAAGGACCAGTGTTAATAGCATAGTGCAGTAAACTACACTATTTGTTCTAATCAGGGGTTTTCTGCTATGGTTGTAATGTTTCTTTTTTTAATTTGTTTAAGCTGGGTGGTCCACCCCTACACCTCCACGTTTTTTTTTTTTTTGTAGTTTTAAATGGGGGTACTGGGGGTGGAAACAAATTTAACAAACGTAAATGTGTTACCTTAATCTGGCCCAACTATTGCTAATGCGAATAGCTAATGTGCCATCTCAAGCACAGGGCATGCTTATCTGCTACTTTTGTAAATGCAGTCATGAATCAATTGAGGGTTGTATTTACATTGGTACTAGCATTGTACAATGATCAGTGAACTAAACTTAGATCTTGTAGAAACTCAAGTTAAGCTTTGGAGCAGCCGGCCCGTCGGCGCAGCGGTTGGATTTCCGCTTTCGACGCCAGCGACCCGGGTTCGGGAACGGACCTGAGTCGTCGGAGGGCTGGCCGGGGGGAGATGGATTGAGCGTCCGTTGGACTGCTCTCCTTCTCCGGGGGGAGGGCTGGGGCAGCATCCGGGGCGATGGGGACTTCTAGCGGAGGCCAGGAATACCCACGCTGCCGCGCTCAAAGAGTATAGAAGGCGGAGCGGATGTCAGGTGTCATTGCACGACCTCACCTTCCCCGGAAAAGAGGAAAATGGACGGTTGCCGGCGGCCCTCCATGAAGCCCGCCGCGTCTTCGATTAGCCCCCCAGGCCAGTCCTCCGACCGATTACGGTCTCTGCGGGATGTCTCGCCCTCTCCATCCCGCAGCCCCGCCATGGGGGGTAAGCCACGGGGTATCGGAGGACCCGAGGCCGATTTGGGGGGTGGAAGCCGTCGGCCCGTGACCGGGCTGAAGCATCGGGTGGCCGGCAGCTAGGAAGGCGGTAAAAGGCAAATTTAAAAAAAAAAGTTAAGCTTTGGAAAGCCTCTACACCTTTTAAGGGGGCTGCTTTGGTACTGTGTTACTCCAGACAGAAAATATTGGTGCATGGTCACTTTAAGCATTCGCAAATTGCCCATCTGTACCAACTAGTTATTTAATGTTGTACTTTTTTTTATTTAACTCCACCTGTACTGATGATAATAATAGAAACTAATCAGCTAAGGGGACAGAGACGGGCTAGGGAAATGAGATTAAAATTGTTACCAAAGGCAACTTTGGAAGGTAATTACAATCCCTTTGTTCTGTGACAATGGGCCCCCTTTGCTAGACCCCAGCAACTCAGTCTGTGCTGGGACTCTAGACCTTTTAGGAGCTGGAGTCTGCCACAGCTCACTAAGGTATCCTGTGAGGCAAGAATCTTTTTACTTTGCTGAAGTTAAAAAGCTACAGGGCCCCCTCACTAAAACAAATAAAATTGGGGGCCATTAAAGCTGTTTGTTATAGCATGCTGTTCGTTTTATCGAGGGATACTGAAAAAAGGCAGGAACTGGACCATGTCGGAAGTAAGTCAGCAGAAAGTTGTAAGTCTCTAATAGAGTACTACATCCCATATCTGTTTGTACTTTTTTTTAGCACCACTGTATTTTGTTGTTGTTGTGACCAACAATACAGCAGTGTATTTGTTCTATTTTCAGTGCCCATTTTCACTGCTGCTACACCTGGAAGTCAGCTGGCGTCGCAGGGAGTGTGAGGTGTACGTGAGTAGTACTGTAGCAGAATTACACAAAATAAGTACTGTGCTGTCTACCATTTAGTTGGTTTGCATTACATTGACCCAGGCAGCCTGATTAAGAGTTCACCTGAGCATGAACAAGAGTTCACCTGACACTGGTAACACTGATATCTCTCTTGCTACAGGACTCAGAGGTAGGTTGGCATCTTGGCATCTCAGTGACTATGGGTGGGCAGTGCACAGTTGTTCAATGACAGTAGGCAGGAAGAGCTGCACTGTAATGTGTATTGTTTATTTATTCAGCAAGTACAGTGTTTTGTTCTGTAATGTAGAGGTCCACATTTTGAACTGTTTGGGTTTGTGCTTGTGAACAGCTGATTGATACAGTCTGATTACAGATTTGTATCATGAGTCAAACCAACCATTCATAATAAATGGGTTTTCAGTATACAGAGGTTTGTAATAGGGAGGGAGCACTGTACAAGGAGTTTGTTTTCTATTTGTTTCCTCTGATGTGTGCATACCATTTCTTTTTTATCTCTGTAGTAACTGTAGTTTCAATAGTCTTGTGTATGTGTGATATCCTGTAGATGTGTAAATATTGTGAAGTAATAAATAGTATTTTTATATACTTCATGCCTCTGTGACTCAATATTTTGGGGGAATAAGTAACTGTTGGCATTAACAAAGCCATGGGCCATCTAGGAAGAAAGAAAAGAAGGCTATAGTTGCCATATTCTAAGAAATAAAGTGTTTTCTCAGGAGTGAGTGACAGGGGAAGGCCATTTGTTCTTAGCCAAAGGAGCTCTGTACCATGTAGGCAGTGGCTCTGCTGGGAATCACAGCAAGAATGTCCCCAGCTGCGCCGGTGACCCGGGTTTGGGAATGAACTCGGGTGGCCAGGGGTCGGCAGGGGGGAGGGAGGATCGAGCATCCCAACGGATGCTCTCCTCCCTCAGGGGTGGGAACCAAGAACACATCCGCATTCTACATCACCTTCGTAGCCGGTGGAAGCACCGACAATTGAAGGGATGGAGGCAGCTCCATTCATCGGAGTCGGGGAGGGGAGACATCGACGGTGCATTAGAGGTCTGGCATGAGTCAGCACGCCACCACTCGGGACGTACGTCCTAGTGCTCGACGTCCCAGAGGGTAGGGGGAAACTGGGGAGAAAAAGGAAAAAACCTCTCGGGTAGCCCTAGATGATAGCCTCTCGGAACCATCCAGGACCACCAGAAGAGGGACAGACCCCACTGTGCAGGGAAGAGAAGGAAGCACTCTAGGGGCAGACCCCCCCGAGGTGGAAACGGAGGTTGAGAGGAAGGAAGGAGTGGGTTCCGAGAGCAGGAAGGTGAAGATAAAGAAATAAAGTAAAAAAAAAAAAAAGAATGTCCCCAGGTAAGAGAATCCCTTTTGAGTGGTGGCAGTTACTGAGGTACATTACAGATGTTAAGGGTTGAGAAACTTGGCAACCTGTTGCAGGCTTAGTCCTGGGTAACAACAGGTTGTGCCAGCAGTGTGGATTTGAAAAGGATTGTCAATAATTTAGTTAACCAGCCAGTCATAGAATATGATATTACATAAGGGAATACAGGGTACACTACTACTGTTGTTTTTGTTTTAAGCAAGAGTAGTTAGAGAGAAGACATTATGTTTGGACCATATGAAACGTGCACTTTGCTAAAACTTACAAGAGTTTTGCAAAGTGAGAGGGGTGTGTTATGAGGAAAGCCAGTCAAGGGCAGAACTCATAAACATCCTGAAGGAAAGTGACCAGGGAAGCAGTGTAAAAGTGGTCACTGCTAGTCGGAGTTGTTAGACAGAGGCTGGAGAGCATGAAAGTGAGCCAGATCTGAGAACTGGGGCAGCTATACAGGTATAGAGGTTGGAGCTTGCCCTGGCTAAGTCAAGGCTGAGGCAGAGCTGCAGAAGATACAGCTGGAAGCAGAGGAGTGAAAGAAAGAGCAAGAAGCGTAAGAAAGGCAGCAACAGCACAAGAGCCAGCTGAGAGAGGAGTGAGAGAAAGAATGAGAAGAGCGAGAACGGCAACGCCAACACAATGATGAAGATTCTGCACCAGAGGACAACACCCCACACTGTGAGTAATGGCACGAGGGATTTGACCCAGGAAGCCAAAATTTATTCTAAAATGTTTCCCAGCTATCAGGAGGGGGATGATCTTGATTTGTTTTTAAGATCTTTTGATAGAATCTGTTGGTAGTTTGAATTGGACAGGGCTTCTAGGGCGACTAGCCTTTCCACTGCTTACAGGCAACGTATTAGCAGCTTTTACCAGAATGGATGATTAGGACTGCATGTACTATGATAAAATGAAAAATGCCTTGCTAAAGCATTCTGAATTAACTAAGGGCCCATAGGTAAAAATTTAGAAAGTTAAGAAAAGCACTGGAGATAACCATGCTGAGATATGTATGCAGCTAAGAAATTTGCTGGAATGCTGGGTAAAGGGTGCAAAAGCTTACTCTGTAGAGGAAATAAAAATTTATTTCTTATGGAACAGTTCCTAAAAATTGTACCCGAGGTACTGCGAATATGGTTGTTGGCAAAAACTCTGAGCTGCACAAGGAAGGCAGCTGAGAGGGCTAATCAGTACATATCCAGCCGACCATACTCTCTTCACAAAGGTAATGGGGAGGGACATCAGGCAGTTTTAAGAGAACCCCAGGGAGGCAACCTAAAGGAGCCAGCCTGTGCCTGACCCTAAAGGGAAGCCAAGTAGTTTCAGAGGTAAAGAATCAAGGGAACACAGGTGTCATATCTGTTAGAAACTGGAACTTTTGTAATGCGATTGTCCAAAAAAATGTAAAAAAGGGGGCTAGTGCAGCATGAGGGGGTAGCTCAGGAAGCTCACTGCAGATAGTGGCCTGTACACAGAGTGCAACGCCCACTAACTCCACTGCACAGATGCAGCCAGTGTTGGTGAATGGATTGGTAACCCAGGGATTGAGGGACACTGGGGCCTCCATTTCTATAAAGCAGCAGTATTTGGCCAGGCATGATCTGTTCTTTGTGAATCAGTTTCCTTGGATTAGAGGGTGACATGTCTGGTTTCAGTGCCAATGGCCCAGATCTTCCTAAATTGGGAAGGTGGTCAAGACACATGGGAGATGAGTGTTGTACCAAACCTGCTTGTGGATGTGATTATGGGACATGACTTTGGCAGCAGGGCCAATATTATTTGTGTCCTTACCCCAGCAAAATAAGGAAGCAGGTTTCTGAGGATGCAGAGGGGCAGTGCAAGAGGAAGCAACCCCTACCTCAGTAGAAGGGAAAGTTGTAGCTGAGGGACATGCTGGTAGCAGCAGTTCTGAGCCATAGCTACAAACAGAGAAGAGTTCAGCCATGGGTGGCCAGCCCACAGGAGAGTGTATTTTGGGGAAAGTCAGGCATACAAAGTTGGGAAGAGCTTGGCAAGTTGATCCTTTCCTCCAGAGATTAAAGGAGTTAGCCACCAGTGTGGATGGTGACTCTCTGAGTTCTGAAAAAAGGGAGGTGTACGGAAAGAATGGGCTTCTTAGGCGTGAGTGGGTTTTTATTTAGTATGCTTTTTCTGGTGGGGCCTCCCGTTAAGCTCTGCCTTGGTCACGGCCCCCGGGCTCCCACCTACCGTCACTGCCAGCACTCTCCTGGGCACACCCAGCTTTCCCCCCGAGGGTGGGGCCGCAGCACTGGTTCCCCTTTTCCAGCACCGCGGAACCAGTATCTGTTTGGGAGAGCCAGCGACAGAGGCTAGCTGAAGCCCAGGGAGGGCTTCATAGAGCAGGAGGCCCCACACAGTTTTCTCCCCTATAAACAGGGGCGGGGATGTGCAATGACGACTGGCCCCAGCCCCTGAATTCTGGTAGGCGCTAGTGCGTGGTGGTGAACCCAGCCTCTACCGGGTGTCGCCACTGCACCGAGCACTCACACCCCCCCCAAGAGGAGAGCAGTCTTGGGATGCTCGATCCTTCTAACCCGGCTGGCCCTCTGATGACCTGGATCCGTTCCCAAACCCGGGTCGCCGGCGTCACAAGCAGAAATCCAACTGCTATGCCGACGGGCCAGGCCACGAGTGGGTTTCTAAGGGAGGACCAGAGGAAGGGTTACTTCGGCAGATAGTGGTTCCCAGAGAATATAGGAAGTAGCTTCTGGCGTAAGCCCACAACATACCCTTTTCTGAACACTTAGGGGTCAGTCATACAAAAAGGTATCTGACTAGCAATTTTGACTGGCCCGCATTTTTAAAGATATGGCAAACTAAGGCCGGACTTGTTCTCAGTGCCAGAGCAGGGCTATCTTTGGCTTATTTTTTTGTACCAATACGTACAGTATGCCCAAATAGATTGTTTTTTGCTGTATGATAGAGAGGACCTAGTTTCAATTGTTTTGAACAGCAACAAACAGTTTTAAAAACTGCCATTTAAAAATAAAAACTTTCTTGGCTTCTGTTGTGAGTGGTTGAGCAAGCCCTGCCAGAGGGTAAGAAAGGCTGGGGACAAGGCTAAGGCGGCTTTAAGTCACCTGCCTATTACTGAAGAGCCATTTAGGTGAGCACTTACTACCCAAGGTCAACCAGCAAGTGGTAAATCTTGGTGGTTGTAGATTACACCACAAAATACCCAGAGGCAGTGTCCTTGTCCTCCATTGAGGCTG
Source organism: Neoceratodus forsteri (assembly GCA_016271365.2). Classification (NCBI taxonomy): domain Eukaryota; kingdom Metazoa; phylum Chordata; order Ceratodontiformes; family Ceratodontidae; genus Neoceratodus; species Neoceratodus forsteri. Next base: position 213,640,906 of record JADMNL010000027.1, read on the forward strand.
AGAAAGTAGCTGATGAACTGCTGGGGATATTTTGCTGGGTGGATTTCTCCCACAAAATTCTGTCGGACCAGTACATCAACTTCTTGTCTGATTTGATGACTAGTCTTTGGCAGAAGTGTGGAGTGAGGCAGCTCAGAGCCTCCCCATACCACTCTCATACTAACGGTCTGGATGAGCAATTTACTGCATCTCTTAAGGCTATGTTGAGAGCATTTGCTGACCAGCATGTAAGAGAGTGGGACAAGTACTTACTCCATCTCTTATCTGCATACAAGAAAGTCCCCCAGTAGTCCACAGGGTCCTCGCCCTTCGCTCTCCTATTTGGTCATAAGCTGAGAGGCCCCCTTGACTTGGCAATGGATACATGGGAGGGTGAGCTTGCTTCCCAAGGAGAATCTGTTGTGGGGTGTATCCTGAATTTCAGGTCTAGGCTCAAGAACCTCATGGGGTTCACCAGAAACACCTAATTTATGCACAATAGAGACAGAAGACATGGTACAACTGTGGGGCCAAGGTACAGCTGTGGGACTAGACCCCAGGAATACAGAGTTGGGCAATGGGTGATGGTGCTCATCCCCGCTCGATGAAATAAACTGCAGGCAGCTTGGGAGGGTCCATACTCAGTGATCAGGAGGGTGAATGAAGTTAACTATGTGGTGGAGCTGCCTGACAGAAGGCACAAGCAGCAGATATTTTACGTGAACATGTTGAAGCCCTTCCTATGACTGAGATAAGATGGTCCTACCTGTGTGCAGCTACCCACAGGAGGAGGCTGGTGGATCTCTTGAGAAAGGTTAACTCACCCTCTCAGAGAGGCTCACACTGGCCCAAGCTACCAAAATGTGTAGGGTGCTGCGAACATTTGAGGGGATGTTCACGGGGAAGCCAGGGTATAACATGCTAGCAGAGCACCACATGGATGCAGGATCCAAGCCACCTCCCCCGAGGCAGCCACCACACCGAGTCCCTGAGGGTGTAAAACATGCCACAGAGGGGAGATCAAGGAGATACTGGCTCTCCAAGAGATCCAGAAGTCCAGGAGTCCCTGGGCTTCCATAGTAGTACTGATCTTCAAAAAAGATAAGACCACAAAGTTCTGTATCGACTATCACAAGCTCCATAATTGTATGAAGTTAGATGCATACCCTATGACCAGTACAGATGAGGTCTTAGAGTGGTATGGGGGGTTGTGTACCTGACCACAATAGACCTGAGAAAGAGCTATTGGCAGGTGCCCCTGACCCTTGAAGCCAGAGAAAGAGGTCAGCGTTTGTCACCCCATTTAGGTTATTTGCATTCCGAGTAATGCTATTTTGGATGAAGAATGCACCTGCCACCTTTCAACAACTCGTGGACCGCATCCTGGATGGGGCAGGAGTTTTTGTGCTGGCATACATGGATGACTTTGCCATCTATAGCCAGACCTGGGAGGATAACATCAGGCATGTGACTAAGGTGTCCTGCTAACTGCAGACTGCTGAGCTGACAGTCAAGGCAGAGAAGTGCCAGATAGGAATGATGGAGGTGTCATACCTTAGACACAGGGTGGGAAGTGAGTACCTCTGACCTGAGCCAGTAAAAATTGAGGCCATACAGGGATGGGCCACACCCATGGCTAAGAGAAAAGTATAGGCCCTACTAGGTATGGCAGGGTACTACTGTAAGTTTGTGCCAAATTTCAGAAGCATGGCCAAACCCCATCCGATCTCACCAAGAAGAAAATGCCTGACAAGGTTCAATGGACAGAAATCTGCAATACTGTGTTCCACCAGCTGAATGAGACATTGTGTTGAGCACTTGTGCTTGCCAGCCTGAACTATTCTCTAAGGTTCATTGGGCCCTATGCACTATTGGTATGGAGTGGCTACGCACACGTATCTGGGGCATGTAGCCACTCTGCACCCACTGCGCCCCCCACGTGGCATGCATGAAGGGGGGGTGCGCAGACCCACCACACCCGATCCCCCATGTCTATGGACAGTCCTGCGCTGGGGGCATTCTGGGGGCGTGCCAGCACTACATGGTATTCACTAACCTATGCAGTGCACCTGGGAATTTCAGGAGCAGCAGCACTGGGACTGGATGGTGCCACATGGGTCTGGGTGCCTGCAATCAGCATGCACAGCCATGGACCCACACCACCCTATGCGTGGGATCCACTATGGGTCCCAGGGGGCATTCCATTGGATGCCTACCTGGGATGATGACTCCTCCTCCGGAGTCCTACATGCTGGGGGGAGGAGCCGCAGACAGGTGGCCGGCATTGGTGAATGCCGGTATGGGTGCACCTGTCCATGAAGCGCAGGGTCACGGGCGGGGTATGTGACTTTTCCACGTACTCCCGCCCGCTTCATGCATAGGGCCCATTGTGCATGTAAATGCATCCGATCCCAGGTTAGGCATCATCCTGAGTCAGATTACGCACTTCGGAGAGGAACACCCAGTCGTGTGCCTGAGCAAGAAGCTGCTGTCCAGAGAGGAGGCTTATGCCACATTCGAAAAGGAGTGTCTAGGTATTGTTTGGACTTTGCAGAAGCTGTAGCCTTATTTGTATGGGGCGAGTTCTTGTACTTTTTTTTATTTAACTCTATCTGCATTAATACCAGTAGAATCTAATCAGCTGAGGGTAAACAGATGGGCTGGGGAAATAAGATCAAAATTGTTGCCAGGGACAGAGCAGCTGTCCCTGGAAGGTAATTACAATCCCTTTGTCTAGTGACAACTGGATCCCCTGGTCAGTTAACAAGGAAGCTTCAAAGAGCCCAAGGTCTCATGTCAGGAAACTATCCTGATCCTGGCCATACAGCCATCCCCTGCAGAGGTAGACATGGCTCAGAACAAAAGAAGGTGTCTTTGATTCCACAAAATCCAAGTTTATGCCAACTTTCCAGAGGGGTGGTATCCCCAGGAGACAAAGAAAGTGTTGAATCCATGATGTCAGAGTGACATATTTGATGATGCAGCATGGAGGGTTGGTAACTGAAGGCTTTTGAGATCTCTGCTAGCCCCTAAAAACTCAGTCTGTGCTGGGATTCTAGACTTACACTATCTAAGAGCAGGAGTCTGCCACAGCTCACTATAGTATCCTGTGTGGTAAGAATCTTTCTACTTTGCTAAAGTTAAAAAGTGATCGGGAGTTTTTTCTATTTGTTTCTTCTGCTGTATGCAAACCATTTATTTTTCATTTCTGTAGTAATTATGTAACTCCAATAATCTTGTGTATGTGTGACATTCTGTAGACGTATAAATATATGAAGTAGTAAATATTATTTTTAAATACTTCATGCCTCTGTAACCTAGTCTTTTGGGGGAAAGATAACTGTTGGTATTGTCACACCCACAATTTGTCACTGAAGAGAGAGAGAGAGAGAGAGAGAAGAAGGCTAGTTACCATATTCTAAGAAGTAAAGTGTTTTCTCAGGCATGAGCGACAGGAGAAGGCCTTTTTCCCTTTGCCAAACAAGCACTGTAGTGTGTGGGCAGTGGCTCTGGTGGAATTCGGGCCAAGAATATCCCCAGGTAAGAGAATCACTTCAGAGTAGTGACAGCTACCAAGGTACCCTTAAAGGTGTTGAGGGTTCAGAAACCTGGCAACCTGTTGCAGACTGAGTCCTGGGTGAGGACAGGTTATGACACTGACCAAGACAAAGTTATCCTCCCTAGAAGTGAGGAGTCAGCCCAGTAGAGTATGTTTACCTGATTTGGCAGTCACCCTTGTAAGATGAATGATGACAAGCAAAGGTAGCGCACAAAAACTGAAGCATGCACAAAAATAAAGTGCTTGAAGTGTTTCCTGGGCAGTGATGGAGAGGACGAACTAAACAACCCCAGCACTGCGAATCCCAACTGGATTATTTGTCAGGGGGCCAGAATGAGTGATGACTTGCTTTAAGTTTGCTTCTTCTAAGTTTGCCTGATTAGTAATTATCCAGCAGGGTGTGACAAGTGCTGGGCCATCCACACCATCCCCTTCCAACACTTCACCTCCATGGCATGCTCAGCCCCCAGTCAGCACCAGAGTGGGATTCCATGGCTCCAGGTCACTGACCTGGCAGTGTGATCCACTGCCACCACACCAGTGGGCCAGCCCATGTGTAAAGTTTCATTTTTACCTACACTTTCTAGACAGGGGAATGTGACTCCAGTCAGCCCCACTTGCTCCAAGGACTAGCTCCCCCCCCAAAAAAAAGTTATCCTATTGGCTTCACAGATGTAGAGTATTATTTGCAGATGTTGTCAGAGAAATGAGACATAAAGTGATCACCAAAATAAGAAAAATAAACTAAAATAAAAAGGTGGAATGATGTAGCAGACTAGCCATTTCTCCTAGCTAACTTTACAGCATGTCAAAAGTAAACAGAAGTAGCCAGCCCACCAGCTCTATAGTAGCACTACAACTTGCAGTGCCGACAACCCAAGTTTGGGAATGAGCTTGAGTTGCCGGAGGGCCAGCCGGGGGAGGGAGTAGGATGAGTGTCCGCAGGACTGCTGTCCCTTCTTTGAGGTGGGGGGGTACTGTGGAGCCAATGATAAGGGAAGCTGGGAGAACACCTGCTTGGAACCACACATGTTGGGGGAGGCAACAGCTGACCTTGGCACGCCATGTATGGGTGCATGCATGGCTGTGCACTTGGCATCACTGCACGGCTGTGCCTCTGGGAGAATCCTAAGCAGAAAACAGTTTGGCAAGGATGCAGAATGACATCCAGACCCCAGCCTCCACTCAACGCTGAAACAACTCCAGAGTAATTCTCGGGCCCAGGTCTCAGAGTGATTCAGGTCTCTCCCTGCAGGGAGCCCCTTCATGGGGGGAAAGTCATGCCCTCCCAGGCTGGGCAGCTCGGGGAAGTGCCGGAGGGATGTGGGTGGCTGTGGGCCCAGGGACACATAAGGCATACATCCCCACCCTGGCCAAAGAGCAGGAAACAGAACTGGAAAAAAAAGAAAATGTAAGCAGAAGCGGGGTGAACATAATCACTCAAATGGGAACTGGCCCAGTGGCTTGGCAGAAGCCTGCTGCACTGCAACATGAGAGACCTAGGTTCAAGAGCCATCATGGAGCTAGAGGCTTCATGCTCAGACTCTGGGTGCATTGAAGGGCATACTGGGGAGGGGGGCAATAAGTAGCATGGTCTAGTGGTATGCGCTTCCATTTAGGAACCAGAAGATTCAAGGTTCAAACCCCACCAGGGTCAATTACTCACTATGTGACCTGCGGCAATTCAGCCACAGTCTGTCAGTGCTCCAGTCCTCCCGTCTGCATCATCGGGGTGAAGTGGGGCACCACTAAAAATGAAGTAGTGCTTTTGGGCTGAAGCAATCTGTATAAAAGTACTTTAGTGTTCTTATTAGATTCCCTTTCAGTTGTGTGCCTGCTCAGAAATCATTCTGACATGATATCCCTGCTTGGGTCTCTTGCTCACTAGGCTGGCAGGTAGGTGGTTGTGGTGGTAGAGGGAATCACAAAGGTGATGTGCTCGCTGTCTTGGAAGAGAGGGTTGGAGCATGTTGCTTTGCAGCACACACTGTATTCAGTCAGCCAGCAACATTTGGCAGAGTCTCAAAGCAGACTGCCACCTGTGCCCCTAGTGGATGAGAATGGGTTTTGCAAAGCACTCTATCTGAGCTTGGGAGGGGAAATAATAAAAGGTGAAAAACAGGGCATCTGGATGCTGGAGAAAAAGTATGCAATTTCATAAATCAATGATAAACACACTTGGGAAGCTTCCAAATGCTGTCTCTCCTCCTTTACTGCCAGACAGGACTGCACCACATCACTAGTGCATGCAACCAAGGTAGCAACCAAAGGCAAACAAATTGCTTCTAATTTTCAGCACTGTGTGTTAGCTTTTATTAAACCTGAGATAAAAAGCCCTGGTCCCTGATTGGACCAGAGCCAGTCACATCACATCTAAGGTTTTTGAGTTATTGCCCAATTTAAAATAAAGAACCAGGCAACAGTTCACTGGAAACAAGCATAGTTTGAACGAAAAAAAAAAAGACAGGCAATATGTCATTAGAACTCTTTTCTTCAACTATTGCCCTTTCTAATCCTCATAACTTGGGCAATGTTTAATAAAGAGATACTGACTGGAGTTGTGTCAGGATATAATGGGAAAATATAGAACCTTGGGATGAATTATTGCCTTCAGTAGTCATGTTGAGCCCTATGCACGAAGGCAGGCCAGGTCCACGTGAGATGCACATATCCTGCCCATGTAGCTCCGTGCCCTTGGACAGACACAGGGTGTGTGGTATTCACTAGCATGAGCACCTGCAGGGCACCTGTCTACGGCCCTGCCCCCAGCACACAGCTGTGCTGGGGTGGATCGTGATTGCACAGGGGTGGATCGTGGGCCACAGGTGGGCATCCAGTGGGATGCTTTTCCTGGGTCCCACAGTGGATCCCCTGCTGTGCACATGCAGGGAATCCTGGTATGGCATGGGACTTAAATATCCAACACCACAAGCATGTGCCTGACTGGCTGGTCCCAGCTCTCCTCGTCAGCCCAGTGGGCTGGGGCAGTAGTGTGGTGGGGGCTCCCAGTCTGCCGCAGCTAGCAGGTTTCCATTGGGGAGGTGCATAGCAGTTATGGCAGGGTCCACCCTCATGTAACTCATGCCTCCCTCACCAACTCCATGCCTTAGTGAATGACACAGAGTGTGGGCACACCCCCTGCAAACTCCTGGCTTGCCGGTGGTGCATGGTTGTGCTGGTGGCTTGGGGGGGTCGAGTGCGCACAGAGCATGTGCACTAGCTGTGAATGTCACCGGGAGTCCCCTGGACCCCTGCTGCATGGCATTCCAACTTAGGGTTGCCTATGTGCCTCAGATATGTGACACATAGGCAATCCACACTGTTGTGCACAGGCCCCAATATCCTAAGCCTTTAGCTTCAGACACTATAACTATTGTTAGGCAACAGTTCATCCCTTGGGGTCAATATTTTCCCACTATTTCCTCACCTCTGGTGACTATTTCTATGTTTATTTATTTTTTTGTTGACCAGGTAAGTGCACTAGACAAATCCTGCATATTTTCAGGCACAACCTGGGGGAAGGGGATACAGATGAATGCCAGCTGACCTTGAACCAGATTAAGCTGTTGGTGGTATTTATTTTAGTGAATGGTGGGAAATTTGGCCAGGACATCGGGGAAATTCCCCTACTCTTTTTTTTGATAAGTGCCATGGGATCTTTAACATCCACCTGAACTACCACCAATCCAGGCAGATGGGACCTCGGTTTAACGTCTCATCCGGAAGATGGAATATAATGCGTACATATAATGCATACATGCACTCCAAACTTCTAAATAATCAAATGGTACTATTACAATGCTACAAAGGAAACGCAAATAGTAAGGAATGACATACCTTTGACTACTGTCCCTTATATGTGGGAGTGTTAGTGTTCCAGACTGGGGTGCAGATGACAGCTTAGTAGAATTTAACAAAGGGGTTGATTTCACATTTCTCAGTGTCTGTTTCCCAGAACCTGTCTGGTGATGCAGGCCTTGTGAGCACTGTAGATCTGCAGTATATTTCTGCTTGTTATGTGAAGGGACATGACCTATAACAAGGAAAACAAAAGCAGTACAATGCTGCCACCAGAAAGCAAGGCATACACTAAGAGCAGTATCTTGCAGCAGTTATGTTTTATTCATGCACCTGTTTTTTCCCCCCCATAGAAAATAAAAAGAAAACAGAATCTGTAAATTATTCATAAGTGTTGATTGTTTCTATTGCTTATTTTTCCTCTGGGATCTGCTGCTGGCTCTCTTCTTCCACACTGGCACTCGTGAATGTTCCTTTGGCTCACTTCCAGGTACTATCCTGGTCCCTGTGCCCTGGTCCTTGTGCCCCTCCCTGGCAACTCCCACAGCCAAGACTACCTCTTCCCACCAGAAACCATTGTGTGTGTGTGTAGGGGGGGTGTGCGAGGACTTCTTCCGAGGCATTGAGCATGGAAGGGTGGGCTAGCATTATCCTGCATGAAGCCCCTGTGTAGCTGCCTTTGATGCCCCACTCACCACCCCACTGTAAAGTCCCCTCTCACAATGTCTAACTGACCGAGTGAAGAGCAGGAAGGGATGCCCCAGTTGTCACCAATGGGCAATGCCATCCCAACTTACTCCTAAAGGGCCATAGGAGGCACTGTGCAGTGGGGCTGGCGGAACTCTCCCCCTCCAAGTCACAAAGCTCTACTTCCTCAGCACTTTCTCTTCTTCACTAGCTACACATGGTAGCACAACAAGCTACTCCTCCCCCTCCAAGACACTGAGTCAGAATAATTGTTGCTTGTTAGGGCCACAAGTAACCAATTAGGTGTCGTATTACTAATCGTCCACATACCAGGATGCGTGTGATCTTGCAGGATACCCAGGTACTGCCTTCGAAGTAGTCTGCGCATTTGATCAGTGCTGTAGATGTTGGCAATACTGCACAAATATCTCTTCTGACCTATAGTAAGGTCAGGGTACTGGAACAGAAAGACACATCAGCTGTAGTATTATTTCCTTATGTCAATTGAGAACTACAGTAAAAATTTATAAAACAATATGTTGTGCAGAGTGTTTTGATATGTGTGTGTATTACTAGTGTGTTCTTTCCTTTGTTTGCTGCCAGGAGGTTTTTTTTTCTCTAAATTTGCCTACTTGTTTTATGGCACTTGGGGATCTCCATGTCTATATTTTTTACTGCTGTTCCTTTCCCTACAGTGATATGCACCTTGATAATCTGGGGTGATGTGTGTGCTACTTATGGTTGTGTATAGTCTGATGAAAAGAAAAGCTTAAAAAAACAAAACCTTCACTCCTGCTGGTTAGACCAAGACACACATATAGAAAACAAAAGAACTGTATTAAAAAAAGTTATTTGAGGCCAGAACAGTAGGCTCATAACAGCTCAGTGCTGCTGCAGACAGGACAAAGCCAGCACTCACTGAATCCATCGCCTTGGATACATCTTTGCCATGTGGGACAGGAGGCACTGTGGGAAAAGGAACGGCAATGAAAGGTACAAACATGGAGATACCAGGGGGCCATAAAATAAGTAAGCAAATTTAGAAACAAACTCCTAACAGCAAAGAAAGGAAAGGACACACTAGAGCTACATTCACAAATCAAAACTCTGCAATTAAAACAGTTATCTTGCACCACAGGCTAGACCAAGAAACAATTACATATAATGAGTGGCTACAAGAGTTGCTAAGCAACCTGAGGATTGAAAGGATGACAGCCAGTATCCATCATAAGCTGAAAGTTTATGAATCTTGATGGGGAAAGTTCCATTCTTTGTATTCGCTCCCACAAAGTGATAATGCCTAGGATGTCTTACTGTGCATAAGAATTGTCACTGGGTACTTATAACTGCATGGTTTTAAATAATATTAATATAAGTGCATCTGTAGATAAACAAAAAGCTTGTATAATCCATCCCGAGAATTGCAGGATTTTAACTCTCACACCTTTGTAAACAGTTGGGGATGTGCATTGTTTGTTTTCTTATATGTTTGACTGAAAATCAATAAAATAAACTTAATTAAAAAAAACACTGCAAAACATATGGGCAGACTAGGTGGGCCAAGTGATCCTTATCTGCCATCAAATTCTATGTTTCATATTTATTTGTACATTTTAACTGTAGCTTTCCTTTAATCCAAGGCTTCTGGTATTTTTATTTCCATTGTCAACCAGTAAGTTTTTTTTGTTTATAAATACTGAACATTTTTCCAATAAGATTTTGCTACTTTATGAATAGTACAGTGAAGAGCGGGAATGAAATCCCCTTGAGTCAGTGAAACTACTAGTGTGCCCAAAAGCATATATAGAAACATAGAAATTGTCAGCAGATAAGGACCACTTGGCCCATCTAGTCTGTCCGTAAACCCTATACTTGATGCTGGATTAAAGGTGCAACGCAACTGGAAAACTGTGGTTTACGTATGAGATTTGGATTCCCATTCTGGGGCCATTTAGGCCACCCAGCGAGAGAGAGAGACAGGATGAACTGTAGGCTACCAGGCTTTCAACCCCTTCCCCCACTGGATCAACCATGGAACAACATTAATGTTGCCTATGGAAGGAGCTAATCTCCCACCAGCCCCAATTGTTGGGACCGAGTAGAGAGGCAAACAATGAACACAGGGGATCAAATATGGCAAACAAACAAACTTTGCATTGGAATACAGAACAAAATATAAATACAAGAATGGAAATATTAAGGTCTTGATTCTAAAACCAATTAAGGGCCAACAAATGACAACATTATTATTTTTCTGGCTTGTGTGTTGACTCTGACAAAGTCCACATGTTGGGGATCCTGTAAGAGAGTTCAACCTGCATAACTTCCTCATATCCAGACATGGGTTTAGGAGTGCATTTGTCAAAAGGGGGCGTTGCACTGGTAGTGCTGAGGGTAGTGCGTTACACTATTGTGCAGTGGATCACAATTACACACAGTGGACCACAATCACTCATTACCAATGCCGGAGTGAGACATTTTAACCACCTACACAATACAGAATCTGAATTCCTTATTTTTGAAACACAACCTCTACAAAGCAAACTTAGTACAGGTGACTATATACAAGTGCCTCCATCACGTTCTTGCAACTTGCTAACTATCTAGGTGTGAAAACAGTAGAACACAGAAATATGAATGTACCTTTAGAAATGGCGCTGTCATCACTGATTTGGAGATGGGAACTGTTTTCAGTTGTGGAGTGACAGCTGGTTCTTGGCTCATCATTCTGCATTTCTTTGGTTTCTCTTCCTTCAATTCACCTGTTTTATCTACCATTAAGCGGTCTAAGGTGGAAGAACAACAATACAAACAATCTGAATACTCTTATTTAAAAAAATCACGCAACTGTTATCCATTTTTATGTTTACTTGAGTGCACTGGCAAAGCAAACATATTGGTGGTATTTGGGCAATGTAGGTGGCTATGGATATGTGTGCTGCATAAGCCAACAGATGTCGAAATGGAGGAGGATTTGTTCTTCATTGTAATCATCATTGTTATAACTGCTAGGTAACAGGGATTTTCTTCCCATACAGCATCTGTCTTCAGAGCTGATATTAGCCCAGCTGTCCTGTCCAAATCTAAAGTAAAGCAATTCCTGTCCCTCTCAAAATAGGGGACATCCTATGGGCAGAAAGGTTTCTTGTGCCATTGTTGCCTTTTCTATGTCTTGAGGATATAGTTTTAACTAATTTTTAAAAGCATGGGCTAGGGCTGCCCAATTGCCCAGTGACAGTGTATCGAGCTGCCAGGCAGGTGACCCAGGTTCGGGAGTAAACTTGAGTCAATGCATCGGGAGGCAGGCCAGGCTGAGGCAGCTGCCGTGCACCAATGTGTGTCAGCCGAGGAGGGTCAGTGGTGAATAGTATTGCTCAGATAGTGCTTTTGTGGACCCACCACCCTCTGTCAGGTAGTGCTGGTATCCTACCTAGGATCCTAACAGAAATCCTACCGAAGACAGATATAGGATCTGGGGTCAGATAGTGATGGATCCCAGGTAGGATCCAGGGATCCTAGATCATATTCAGGAATCCTAGGTTGGATCCAGGGATCCTAAGTCAGAAAGTTAGGATCCGGGGCCAGATAGTGAGGGATCCTAGATCAGATCCAGGGATCCTAGGCGGGATAGTTAGGATCTGAGCTGTATCTGTTGGTCAGAACCATGGCTCTGTTGCTAGGATCCACATTTGTTGCTAGGATCCACAACGTTTGTCAGATCCATACACTGGATCCAAGAGGGTTGGATCAGTGGTCTGATAGCACTGCTATCCTAACACTGCAACTATCTGGCCAAATGTGAGGTATTTGTTGGTATCCTATTATCTAGGATACTATCTGAGCAACACTAATGGTGAGCTCTGGTGCCAAAGTGATCCCTGTGGTTGGGCCAGGGAGCTTGCTTCTGCTGAAGAGGACATGCTGTATGCATGTGATGACACAAAGAAGAATGTGATCATCTTGGGGGTAGTGTGAGGGATCTGGAAGGGAGAAAAACCCATGACTGTCTAAATGATGATCTGATCCCCAGGGATTCCCCTGGGCCCTAGTACCTGCCAGCACTGGCTCCTAGTCTACACAGTGGACTGTCTTGCAGGCAATGGCCTTAACTCCCCGGAGATTCTGCAATGGAGAGAAAGCTGTAGGGGTAACTGGTAGGTTACTGGGGCTGGAGGATCAGAGGATGTAGGCCTTAACAGGGGGGGCACCAACCCCTTTAATACTTAGTTTAAAGGCTGCTGCTGGAACTATACATGGTTATTCTGTTTTTATAAATGTATTGTTCTTATCACCCATGCCTGTTTCTTGAGCAGGTAATAGAAAAGAGCTGCTCTGCAATAACTATCATCCTCTTTGATAATGACATGTTATGCTCAGCATTGGGAGTGCAGGACGGTGGGGAGTTTTAAGCGGGCACTTAAGACTTTTCTTTGGGGAAAGCTTTTTTGGTATTTCCTTGATTTTATCCTGTATTTATTGTGTAATTGTTTTATTTGAACTGTACAGCGCCTTGGATGTTTGAAAGGCACTTAACAAAATTTTTTTATTATTATTATATTATGTTACTTATTATATCTTGAAATGAGCTTTGCTGGCCTGGTGGTGCTGAGGGTCGAGGCGCTGGATGCTACACCTCGCGCCACGCTGGCAACCCGGGTTTGGGAACAAACCCAGATTGCCAAGGGTCGGCAGGGGAGGGAAGGGATTGAGCATCCGAAGGACTGCTCTCCCTTCCCAGGAAGGGACCCAGGGGTATACGCTACTCCTGAGCAGCCCCTGACGGTGGTCAGGGCAGTGCAAGGAACTTGCGGCACAAGCAAATGTGGGGGTGGAGCTGTGGCAGATGTCAGCACATAAGTGCCACTGACGTCACTGCACGTCCGAAGCTCTGAGGGGCAACCAGTAAAAGAGAACCCCCTCTTGGTCTAGGGAGGTGACAAGGGATTCAGTGGACTGCACCCACATCCCTAACACCAGGCCAATTCCCCAACGGCTGGCCGAGCCCCTCACCAAATGAACCCTCTAATCTCAGAAAGACCACCAGGTAGGAGAAGCAGGCCTCCTCTGGAGGGTGATCAAGGGGGGCTGGAAAGTCTGGTTGGGGGTGCTGGAGGGGAGGAGGCTTCAGGTAGGGGAGTAGAGGTGACAGGCCGAGAGATCACCTCTGAGAGATACCCTGACCATGCATAAAGAAAGTTAAAAAAAAAAAGAGCTTTAGGAGCTACAGGGAACCTGCCTTAAATTGAGCCCCTGCTCTACCCCGTTATAAGTCAATGTCAATAATTCATTAAGTACTGATACTCCCATTAGAACCATGGGGGCAAGCTACCCCTCCCCCCATTTAACCAGTACTTACCAATCCCCTATCATTTACTGCATACCATATGACAAAAATTGGAAACAGAAGTTTTTCTGTTTTTTTTTTGTTGTTGATTTAATAAAAAGGTATGTTGCAGAGAAACATGTGGTAATACAGCACTTTGTATTAGAGCTTAGGCAGAAAATGGCTGACTCTTACCACAGTATCACAGAGAGATATGCCTCTGTACCACATCAAGGGGGCCAGCCCAATAGAAGAACATACACACAATGCATGCATGTATCTATTTACAGTATTTATATATTGCATCCACTATGGAGCCGGCTCTCATGATGTGATACAAAGGTATAGCAGTCCATGACATTGCTAGTAGGAGCCAGCCACTATCTGCCTGCTTTGGTATGGTGTGTACTTCCTAACCTACTTCTGTTTATTATATCTTATTAATATTACAGTTCTTGAATTTAGTACTTCCAACGGGTCTGATAATGCAACAGAACAAAACTGGAAAAAATGACACACACCAGAGCGTGCAGTTAAATAAGTGATTAATTTTTAAAATGCTCACAAAATACAGTACAAACAATTGCCTTAAAATACTCAGACAGGCAAAAAAACTCCCCCACATTTCTTTTACTATAGCAGACCCCTGGTTTTCATCAGTATTCCTGGCCATTTTGAACACCCGTTGTTTAACACTATTTTTGTTCCCAAGGTGAACTAGCATATAAAGGCTTTCTTACCTTATGGACAACAGGGTGACAAGAACAGCTGAGAATGCAGAAAAAAAAACTGTTTGAAAGCCGTAGCAAAACAGCAGAACATAAAAAATTTCAAATCAATAAATAACAAGCAAAATGATACAACAATATGAAAACTTACAGATCACCCATGGGCCCACAAATGAAGAAGCAGAATTAAAATGCTGGCTGTGTTAAATTTAAATAAATAGCGTAGAATACAGCTTTAGCCATTTTAGGTTTGAAACAATAAAAGGAGCATTGCTTTAAACATAGCAATCCCCAAGTTTTCATCTGTATTGTCAACCATTTTTGAGTACCTATTGAGGAATACAGGGGAACTCTGGACCCCTTCCCCCAAAGATGAAACACCTGATTAGATTTTTAAACAAAGAAGATTTTTTTAAACCTGCTTGCTGTAATAAACTCTGGAACCACCCCACCTCCAAAAGATGAAACACCTGATTAGGTTTTTAAACAAATACTTTTTTTTTAAACCTGCTTGCTGTAATAATGAAGTCTCTCACAAATCACATTCTCTAACATGGGTGTCATAACATGTGGAAAAGTGGGTTGGGGGCCTGTACTCATTTCAAAATAGACCACGATTGCTTCCCTTCTGACTCTGCATGCATCAAAGGGGCACTTGAATGCTCATGGGCAAAAGTGGTGGTGCTGATACCCCACTCGCCCATAGGTTCCCGCACCGAAATGTATACATGTTTGATGCTGTGCAGTGCCATTTTGTGTGCACAGAGTGGCTCTGCACTGTTCACTGGTATTGCCTTCAGTACAAGTGATACAGGTGAGCAGCCCAGAGCCAATCTTTGCATGCAAGCTGGCGCCATGCAGTGCTGAATGTGCTAACATTATGGAAGACTTTAACAACATTATTATTACAGCAAGCAGGCTGCAAAAAAATATCTTCCTTGCTTATAAGCCTAATTGGGTGTTTCGCCTTTGGGGAGTGGGGGGTTTCCAGACTTCCACTGGTGTGTGTGATTAAGGTTTACTAGAATGCAACGGACACTGCTCCCTGACCTTGTTGAAAAATGGGTGTTCAAAATAACAGCGATTACTGATGAATAATCCAAGGATAGTCACATTTAAAGGACTACTGTTTTAAGTATTTCACATTCAAAAAAGTGCTGAAGCTAACTCAAAACAGGAAAATATAGCATCTTACAAAATGGGAGAAAAGGGGCAATCTAAAACAGAATAAAAAGGTACTGGTGCAAATTTTAACCATAACATGCACTGTTGGATACAGGTACAGACAATGTTCCCCATAAATGTTCTAGCAGTAGCTCTAGTGGTGTAGCCCAATGTACCTGAGGAGAATAGGGATGGGCTCAAGAAGAAACAAGCATTAGCGTCTCAGTGTTTGGTTTCATGTGTTACTAGTGCAACAGGTAGGGTTAGCAAGGCAAAAACATAAATGTTAACAAGTGGTATTGTAGTGTGTGGAGTGGGAGGGGGTGCCATGGTGATGAGCAGTTGATTGGGTCCTGTTGAGGCCATGAACATAGTAGGCTGGGTTAAATGCAGCGGTGTTCTGTTCTGTGCTAAAATAGGTTGCTTTGCTTCAGTTATTCTAGGAATACTAAACATTCTGCTACTGCCTCATCAACTGAGAAATTAACTTCACAAACAAAATAATTTTATCTAGCTCCCCCCCCCCCCCGAGTAAATAGTTCCTAATTGATAACAGTTTTGTGTAGATAAGGCAGGAGTACAGGGAAGAGGGGGCAGCTTCAGAGAAGTTGTGTGTGTGTGTGTGTGTGTGGTGTGTCTGAAACCATCCTAGAAGAGATGTTGGCAGCTGCACTGACAAATCACATTCTCTAAGTACGAACAGGAAAACATTATTTGGTGGCAGTATACAAAAAGAGTCACATGTTGATATTCAAATCAAGACAAGTACACACTACACCACTGGCTGAAAAGTGGGAGCCATTCTGTTCTGTTTCACTCACTGGCTTACAGACCTGACACACCTACAGACTGCCGCATGCTGCCAATGTTTTTGCATTGCTTTGCAAGCAAACACAAAAAGGATCACAAAAAAAATACAACTTGATTTCATGTTAACAAAATAAAATAAAAAAAAAAACTACTATACTTACATCTGCAACCATGGTTCTGTGGATAATACCAATTTATTGACCTGTTAGAAATAAAATATGATTTTTTGTTAAGCTGTGATAAAATTTATCATTACTGATCTTTTCAGTATTTGCACCTGGCATGTTAACCTATTTTCAGTGTCTTTTCCTGGATCTCTGAATCGGCCTACATTAATTGTTCAATCTAACATTAGCTCTAATGAAAGGACTAATTTGTGAAACTCTTTACTGGGTGCGCAACCAGAAAGGGTGAGATTTAGCCACTCCACAGGTAAAGACTTAACCACTCCACAGGTAAAACAATGCTGCAAAGTGATGCTGTAGCCATGGAGCAGAAGCCTCATAAACATCACAAAATTTGGTGACTGGCTCCAGTTACAATACTGGGATGGGAAAGGGATGGCATAGCCAAGTGATGGGTGGGGAGGAGGTTGCTAGTATGAGTAGACTGGGATGGGAAGGGTTTGGCAATAGGAGGTTGTGGGGAGCATTTTGTGGTCCAGTGGATTTCAGTTTGTCATAATCTGCTGGTGTGACTCAGTTGGACAGTTTCAGACTGTTTTCCATCCATTTCCAACCCTCTACCCTATATTCTGACTGGTCAGCATAGAGATGGATATGCAAAATCTGATATGTCTAATATTCTTTAGGGAACTCCATTGCAGTTCTAACAGTTTAGCTTCATACCATAAACCCTGTGATGTTCAGCTCTCCTTGTGATAATACCCATAACTTCTCTGTTTTAATATGGCTTTCACCCAGATTGTCACCAGCATTTTTAGTTATTTAGGAATGCCATTGCTTGACGTCATCAGTTTAGTGACTAAGTATACTAGCAGGCAACAGACACAGCTCCAAACAGGTCATAAACCTCTAGCTTTGTGTGCATGCAGCAGGACCACTGTGTGGACAGAAAGCTCCCTGCTCCATCACAAGGGTCTCCATAGCAGAGGAGTCTGGTGCCCCTGCTATCGGCAGTGATCACCTATCCCTGGCTGCCTGAGCTCTGGTTTCATGCAGTCACTGCCAAACTTCTATTTGCAGACTGTCATCAAGGCACAGGTCAGAAAGTACAGAAAAACCAGGAGCAGTTGTAAAATTCACAAGTGTTTTATTCTTAACAGCAGTAAAATAAAAAAAGAAAATTGTTCAGTATAAGGTAGTATAAACAGAGAAAGTCCATCTGGGTTTCTTCTGAATTTCCAAACTCAGTTTCTTTCAGACTCTGTGTCTCTCTTTTGCAAAACATTGCAGCTCCTTTTTTATAAGTCTTTGCAACCCCCACACGTTAAGAAAACAGCATGCTTCTCACACAGTGTTTTTGTAAGTTTCAACAAGTGCAGCAAAAAGAACATTGTGACCCAAAACTGACCTCTTGCTTATAGCATCTCAGAGAGTTTGCAAACAGGTTAATCCATTGAGTTCCAAACAGCTTTTTGCAATCATTTCAATAGTACAACTATATAGAGCATTAGATTTGCAATCATTTCAACAGTATAACTATATACAGTTTTAAACAAAGGGATCCCAGTATCAATTATATTTCCACAAAATGATTCACATATATTTCAATACCTGCAGATATGCAAGGGGAAGAAAAGACAGAAAAAGCAAGTGAGTAGAGAGATAGGGAGAAGCAGAGAATTGCAAGACCGTTGGGGTGATCAAGTCCTAGGTCACATGAGAAAATTTGGTTGCACAACCAGACAAGAGACAGAAAAGGAGAGAGTAGAACAGATCCTTGCATTTAAGCTCTTTCTCCAGAATAACTGGGACTGGGCCCTATTCAACCCTGTCACATACCCACCTCCTTAAGAGGGAACCTGTTTTACAAAAACAGGTTTCCAAAACTTTCTAGTAATTCTCATCTAACATGAGCATATAACCCTTACAGTTCTGTGCATATGCAGCATAGCAAACAGAGAAAGTTAAACTCATGCATTTTTTCAACCTTCAGAATTCTCAATTCCTGATCCATATCTTGACAGAAAATCAGCATTGGCATTCTCTTTCCCAGATTTGTGCATCACTTTAAATTTAAATGGCTGTAGTGTCAGGTACCACTGTGTGATTCTAGAATTTTTATCCTTCATTTGGTTAAGCCAACAGAGAGGATTGTGATCCGTTACAAGTACAAAATCAGCTCCTAGTAAGTAAAACTTAAGGGACTCCATGGCCCACTTTGCTGCAAGGCATTCCTTTTCTTCTTTTTTTAATTTAGTCTTTTTATTTAATTTATAAATGCAACAATTTTACAGGCAGCAATACATCACTTATTAATACCAGTTGATAACATCACAATACATTACATGTATATTTGTAGCAGTCATATTAGGGGAAAATAAATTAACATCTTGTTACTTCAGTATCCAGAGAATCATAATTACTCATTTTTTAGTTCAGTCTGTGATCCATTCAAATCAAATCAGGCATAGCACGGTGAGCCCTCCCCTTTCCCTCCTAGATTTTATTCCCATTAAAATTCAAGGAGCATCAAAGATCTTATCCTGAGTATCTTTTCAGTGCAAAGGAAGAGCAAAATTACATGTTCAGTACATAGCTTAAGGTACAAAATCATCACAATGATTTAGTTGGTATGATATCCACTTTTGCCATTGTACATCAAATTTTTGAACTTTGTCCATCATCTTGGCCTAGAGTCGCTCAAGGGCATATATCTCCCTGGACAAAACAATACAGGCTTTTTTTAGTGGGTATTTTATTTGTAAACCACAGTCTAGCGATAATTTTGTGGGCTGCTGTTCTAAATTTTAAAATTTGTTTAAGGTACAAAATCATCATAGTGATTTAGTTGGTATAATATCCACTTTTGCCATTGTACATCAAATTTTTGAACTTTGTCCATCATCTTGGCCGAGAGTCACTCAAGGGCATATATCTCCCTGGACAAAACAATCCAGGCTTTTTCAGTGGGTATTTTATTTGTAAACCACAGTCTAGTAATAACTTTGTGGGCTGCTGTTATAAATTTTAAAATTTGTTTCAGCAAATTTTTGTCAATTCGCAGACCTTTTGGTTTAATAAAAGTCAATATAAATGTGGGAGTGAATAAATCAGTGGTGTCATAAATTGCACTCAGCTCATCGAGGATCTCCTTCCAAAACTTGGATAGCTTAGGACATGACCAAAGGACATGGCTCTGATTTGCTCTATCATCCCCACATTCTCTCCAACACCGTCCCTCCCCTAATTCTCCCATACTAGCCAGCAAGGCTGGTGTGCGGAAGAAACGAGAATGGAGTTTCCACATGTATTCACGCCAGTATGGTTAGAAAAATATTCTTATAGTTGGTAAAGCAGAGTCATTCTAGTCCTGCTCACTGATTGATACCTGCAGTTCTTGTTCCCATCTAAACCTAATTGAGTTAGTTGAGTCTCCCTGTCCTTCATTTAAGGCCTTATATATCTTACTAATTAGGTGATCCAAGGTCGTTCCTCTGATATGAGCTTGTAACAGTTGTATTATTTGGGTAAGGTTTCACTTAGGGCTGGGAGTGACCGTTCATATGGCTGAAGGTATGATTTAAGATGTAAATAAGAAATTAAATATTTATGGGGCAAGTGATATTCCTTCTGAAGGGAGACAAAGGGAAGGAGACCTGTTCTGCCCACTAACTGGAAAATGAACAAAATGCCATCTCTCTGCCATTGAACTACATAGGGACCTGAGGGACCTGCTGTCAAATTTGCATTATACTTCAGTGTTCCTAAGAACAATTTTTCAGGGAATGTAAAATAATCATTACTGACATTAAGCTGTGTTTTTAAGGATTCCCTGGTGAACCTCAGATAATTAATTATCCCTTGGCACTTGGGGGGTGTCCCAGAAAGGAGCTCCTGGGTGTTGTATAGGTCTCCCCAGGTTACTTCTAATTGTTTCCAGTGTGCATCATACTGTTTATTTAGCCAGTGTAGGACTATCCTTGGCTGTGCTGCCATCTCATACTTTTTGAGGTCAGGGAGGTTAAGGCCACCTCTTTCTCTGGCCAGTTGCAGAACAGAATATCTAATTCTGGGATATTTTCCACTCCAAATAAAGTGGGATATCATTTTGTCCCATGCCTGGAAATATGTTTTAGCCAGGGTGAAGGGCACTGTCTGAAGAAAGAACAATATGCGGGGAAATACATTCTGCTTAAAGGCATTCCTTTTCAATGGTGGAGTACCTTTTCTCTCTGTCGTGCAATGTCCTACTTATATATAGAATAGAATGTTCTTTCCCATCTATATGCTGACTCAAGACTGCACCTAGGCCTACCTCTGATGCATCAGTCTGTAACAGAATTTGTTTCTCAGAGTCTGGGCTTCTTAAAATAGAGGTTGAACATAATGCAGCCTTAATGACCCGAAAAGCCTCATCACACTCTGGGGTCCATTTCACATTATTTGGGAACCGTTTCTTTGTGAGTTCAGTGAGGGGAGTAGCTAACTAGGCAAAGCTGGGAACAAATCGATAATAACTAGCCAGCCCTAAAAATGACCTGATATACTTCTTGGTTTTGGGGACAGGGCTGTTAGCTACAGCTTCTATCTTGGAAACCTCTGGCTTGACTTCTCCATTTCCCAAAACATAGCACAAATATCTGGCTTCCTGCATGCCCAAAGCACACTTAGTAGGATTAATTGTCAGATCTGCCTTTTTGATCGATTAGATAACTGCTCGTAGGTGTTCCAGGTAGCTTTTCCAGTCTGGACTGTACACTACAACATTATCCAGGTATGCAGCACAATAACCAGTATGAGGGAATAAAATTACATCCATGTAACGCTGGAATGTAGCGAGAGCACCATGTAAACTAAAGGGCATGGTGGTGAACTGATAGAATCCTATAGGAGTGGCAAAAGATTCAGAGATGCAGTCAACTTTGCCTCAAGTCGTAACCCTATTGCCCTCCAGGACTCGCTGCAGAAGTCCTTCGCTGAAGCGGAGGGCTGGTTCAAGGAACATAGATTGGTGATAAATCTTAAAAAAACAAAAACCATGTTCTTCACTCATCCTCAAAACAAGTCCTGCAACTTCAAACTCCTCATTCACTCTGGGTCCTCTTTCCCACTCAAACAAGTTTGCTCCTATAAATACCTAGGAATCCATTTTGACCCCTCCTTCTCCTTCCATGGACACATCGCTGCCCTAGCCACTGCCAATATCCGATTGGGCATCTTACATCGGTATAAACACTGCCTCCCCGAGGCTCTTCAACTCGCAGTCACCTCCTCTATCCTGTCCCTAGTGGACTATGGACTGCCGGTGTATGGTGCTGCTGATCAGACCGCACTCCATAAAATTCGCACTACTCTGAATAAGGCCTGCAGGTTAATTACTGGGGCACCTAGGCTAACACACACCTGTCTACTGTACGCTAAAGTGCTGTTACTTGATCTTGACGAGCGCCACAAATATCTGACCTGTACCCTTACAAAAAAGACCCTCCTTGGGCTATCCCGCCTGGATTGACCACCACCATCCGCCGCTCTGTCCCACTAGTTCATACTCAGACCTCTGGGAAAACTCTCTTGTTATCCCTAGAGCTAGGACCTCTCACGGCCAAAGAGCCTTCAGCTTTAGGGCCCCTCCTGGTTCAACACACTGCCCCCTCCATCTCCGAAGCTCCAACTATATCGTGCTTCAAAACGTCCTTATGGAACCACCTTGTTAACACCTGAAGCTGTAATTGCCACTAGTCAAAGCCGTACTCAATACTAATGACAAAGCTTACTACTAAGCTGCTAAGGACAACATAACTCCGGTATTGTTTGCATCAATCCTACCTGTACCAGCTTGTTTGTATCTATGTCTTAAGTTACTATTATACTGTTATACTGTGTATTTTCGTTTGTCTTACTGTGACAAGGTACCTTTGTAAATGAGCCTATGGCTCAAAGGTTTTCCAAACTGCTGTCTAAATAAATTAAATAAATAAATAAATAAAAGCAGTTTTGTCTCTGGATTCTTTAGCCAGGGGGATTGCCAATAACCCTTGGTGAGATCGAGGGTACTGATATATTTGGCGCTCCCCAGTCTGTCCATCAAATCATCTATCCTAGGCACAGGATAACTGTCAAATTCTGACACTTGATTAGGTTTCCTAAAATCAAGGCAGATTCTTGCACCCCCTTCTTTTTTGTTTACAATCACCACTGGTGATGACCAAGCACTTCTTGACTCTTCTATGATACCCAATTCTTTCATTTTTTGTATTTCCTTAGCCACGTCAGCTCTTAACTGCTCTGGTAATCTGTATGTCTTTTATCTAATAGGGCGAGCATTCCTTCTCGCAATTATGTGCTCGACCTGTTACTGTGGTAAAAGTACTATTAAATGCCTTTAGCAAGTTACAGATTTCTGCGGTTTGTATGGAGGTTAAGGAAACAGTCACCTTTACAGCATCAGTAGTAACAGTTTGTTCCAGTCTATCATAAGCTACATTTATTTATTTTATTTATTTAAATTTTGGTAACCAGGTAGGCCCGCTGAGACCGATAATAGTCCCTTTTTCAGGGGCGACCCGGGGTTAATTACAGCAATGGTACAACAGAATAGTAATGTTACATTAAGTGCAAATAACATACAATAGATTATGCTCCATGCAAGAAGCAGTCATTAGACATACAGAGTAATACAGGGGACTGTTATCAGTCCATTGTCATACATGTTAGGTGAGATCAACAAACATAATCATATATCAGACGCTCAACAGGAATGAAGTGTAAAGATCAACGATTACAAGCACATTGGTTTAATCCCTCCAGATACGTTTTAAGCCCCTTTTTGAACCCCCCGAGGGATTCACTTTCCTGAAGTTTGGATGAAAGTGAGTTCCATATGGGAGGGATGAGGGATGAGAAGGCCCTAGACCCTTGGGAGGACATTGTCCGGGGAACCTTGAGAAGCTGTCTGTTGGATGACCTTAGAGACCTATTATTAGTTTCAGGTTGTAGTAACTCAGCCAGGCTAGGTGGGGCGGATGCCAATCTAAGTTTATAGGCTAAACATAGAGAGGAATAGCGTAGTCTACCTTCCAAGGTGGGCCATTTAAGAGCTTGCAGGATTTGGCAATGGCGTTCTATATGGGGCGCCCCTATAGCAAATTTTCCGATCCTATGGTAAAGTGTCATAAGTTTTTTTATCTCAGTACTTCTGGGGGAGAGAAGTATAGGGGAGCCATACAATAATTTAGGTAGCAAAGTACCATGGGCAATCTTGGATCGTGACTCCAGGGTGAGATAAGGGTTGAGTCGATACAAGAGACCTGTCCTTTGGTTCAGTGTTTTGGATAGGTGATCTATGTGAGCTTTGAAGTTGATCTGAAGTTGAAGTTTGAATTGATTCATCAATATCTTCTTTATCAGTTTCTAGTAAAACTAACAAAACCGCTTTTGGTGTTTTTTCAACCCATTTCTTGAGGAGGTTAGCATGGTATATTTTAATAGGATTTTTCCTATCGGGGTCTCAATCTCATAGTTAATGGTGCCAGTACGTCTAAGCACTTTATAAGGCCCTTGCCACTTCATTAACAGTTTATTTTCTGCAGTGGGTAACAGTAGCAAGACCTTTTCACCTAGCTCAAAACCTTTTTCTTTTATCCCATGGTCATAATCAACTTCAACTTCATTGGATAACAAATTGAGATAACACTATCCCCGTTTCAATTGCATCCAAACATCATAAAACAGTACATATAAAAACAAACCATAACTCAACAGGTCAAACATTACAAAAAGACATATTATTTAATAAATGCCCGGATTGCTCTTCAATTATCCGTAACATTTACAATTTTTATTATAAAGCCCAGCTAAATACTTTTTAAAATGAGCCAAGGATATCAACTCACATATCTTTAATTTCTTTGCTGTACAATTCCATGTCTTACAGACTGATGATGTCAATGTTTTTTCACCATATTCCGAATTACATCTAGGAACACAAAAAGTGATCCCAAATGTAGTCCTAAGTGAGTATTTTAAGTCTGTTCTAATTTTTAACAGGTCCAAGAGAAATACTGGCAATAGGCGTAAAACAAATTTATAAACAAAAAGATTCCAGTGAATGTCACGTCGATCCTGCAAAGATGTAAGGCCTGTTTTTTCATACAGGATACAACTATGTGTTCTATAAGGTAAATTTGTAATAAACCTTAGTGCACTTTTATAAAGTGGTTCTAAGGCTACTAATACTGATTTTTTAGCATTTTTATATGTACAATCCCCATAATCCAAAACCAGCAAAAATAGTGAAGTAACCATTAATTTACTTACTTTAATCGTAAACATTGTTTTATTCCTATAGAAAAATCCAAGCAATCATTTCAGCTTATTTGAGATGTTATTTATATGTAAATCAAAAGATAAATGACAATCAAGCGTCAATCCTAGGTACCTATAAGAGGTTACCTGTCCCAATGCCACCCCAGATAATGTATGAATAGTCCCTTTATAAATATGTTTATTATTCTTTTTTTGAAATATCATCCAAAGTGACTTCTTATCATTCAGCAAAAGCCTCAAATCAAGAAGCATATCCTGAACTTTCAAAAAATCCCTTTGCAATACCCCGACTGCTTCATTCATATCACTTCCTACAGTACAGTATATATAATAGTATTGTCAGCATAGAGACACATTCTAGTGCCAGTAGAACAACACCCAGGTAATCTATTCACATACAATCAGAATAACAGGGGACCCAGGACTGAACCTTGAGGTACCACTGATCCTATATTAATGAATTAAAAACAAATGCTGTCCATTCTGACACACTGCTGTCTATTATGCAGCTATGAACAAAACCAGTTTAAAGCAGTCATGCCCAATCCTGCTGATTTTAATCAATTTAGTAATATTGTATGATGAACTGTGTCAAATGCCTTCAACAGATCCAAAAACACAGCTGGTACACTACAACTTCTGTCGAAGGCATTCGTCACATCGTCAACAACCTTAGCTATCACATTACTGGTGTTATATCCCTTCCTAAACCCAGATTGTTCCTTAGCAATCAGATTATGCTTAAGCAAGTAATGGCTAAGCTGACCATGCACCAATCTTTTAAAGATCTTAGCACAAGTAGGCAAGAGTGAAATTGGTCATAGGAACCAGGGTCAGAAGGACAACCCTCTCCCCCCTTGAAGACAGGAACAATGTATGCAGTTTTCCAATCCTGGGGAATTTCAGAACAAGAAAAAGAATAATTAAACAAATATGATAACATAATACACCTTCTGCTGGTTTTGGACCTCTTCCTGGTTACTACGGGCGATTTCAATATATTTTGCCAGCTTCTTTCTCAGGGCACACATATAAGATGTAATAGATTGTTTCTGATGGGGATTATCTTCCCATGTTTCGTTTATTACATCCAGTGGCCCTCTAGGTTGTATACCATACAGCATTTCAAATGGTGAAAAACCTGTTGATGCCTGTGGCAAGTATTGGTCCCAGTCTTTCCCGTCCCCATTTACAAATCTTTTTAACACGCGTTTCAGGGTTTGATTAAAATGCTCAACAAGACCGTCTGTCTGAGGGCGATAAGTGGAAGTTCTTATGGCAGTGATGTCTAGTAATTGGTGCAGCTCCTTCAGTAATGCAGCACCAAAATTACTACCCTAATCAGTAATAATTTCTTTAGGTATGCCCACCCTGCTGAAAAGTTTGGTAAACTCTGCTGCCACTTCTGGGGCTGTGGCAGTACACACTGGAACTGCCTCTGGGTATTGAGTAGCATAGTCACATACTACCAAACTTAATTGATTACCCTTTTTACTTTTGGCTAAGGGGCCAATCAGATCCATTGCAATTCTCTCAAAAGGCACATCTATCAAGGGTAAGGGCACCAGGGGCACCTTGTTTTTTTTAGTCACTGTGGCTACTTTCTGACACTCAGCACAGGAATTAGAATAGGTAGCAACATCTTCATAATTTCCAGGACAGTGAAATCTGTACAACAATCTGGCAAGGTGCGATCCTTCCCCGAGTGACCAGCCATAGGACTTTAAAGCCTCACTTAAAACGTATTTATTTAATCTGGCTTTTGGGGATAGTACTTAGTTTTACTTTTGCTGCCTTTTTATCTTTTTATATGTTTTATTGATTGAATGTTTGCTTGTTTTTTCTATAATGTATTCGCACTTTGCTTCTTGAAAAGTGTGTTATAAATAAAAGCTGATTGATTGATTGATTAATTGATCATGTGCTATCTGTAACAACTCAGATCTATACTTTTGTGGTATAACCAATTGTTCTGTTTGGTCCTGTGTCTGAGGTTTCACCCAAACTCTGTACAATAGCCCAATACATTTTTAAACATAGGTTCACCCTGTCTTGATTTCACCCCCAGATGCTTAAAAAAACCCTGGAGAGAAACACTGTTAGTTTGCTCTGAAACAAAATCACAATCAGTGATCAGTTTAGCTTCAACATTTTCATATTTTAGCCCCTTATGTTCATCAGTCTTTTGTTGCCACCATTTCTTTAGGCGTCGTCTTTCGTTCCTGGACTTCCAGATCTTGGAGCTGTGCTCAAACAAGTCTGAATCAAAATCAGTGAAAGGAAAGAGTCCCCACCATCTTAGATTTTCTTCGCCTGAGCTCTTGTCACCACAGCTGCTGAAACATCAAGATTTACTCCCTCTTTGATTAACTCCAGGAAGTAAATCCTGGAAAGTCATTTCCAATAATCACAGGTACAGGTAACTTAGGTACTACCCCCACTTTCATTTGGTGCAACACCCCATTAATAGTCAGAGTTACTTGGCTGGTGGGGTAGTATCGTGTGTCCCTGTGGATGCAGATGACACCAGTACCTGGTCCTTTTGGACATTGTTTTCTAGCACTTCAATATGAACTAGGGTCTGTCTGCTTCCAGAATCTGTAAGTCCCTTCACAGTCTTATCTCCCACCTTCACATCTGTTAAGTACTTGCCCCAATTGGCTAAGGACAAATCTGCTCCAGTGTCACTCTTCTTACTACGGCAGTTTCTTGCAATATGACCTGGCTTATTACAGTTACAGTGTATAAAGTCTCTGAGTGCAGATTTGTTACCCCCACCAGAGTTCTTATCAGACTTGAAGTTTAAATGGGAAAAAGAACGCCTTACCGGTGCTTGGCTGTTACCTCACTGCTATGGCATCTGTCTGGCTATATGATAGTCTTCAGCCAAAGAAACAGCCTTTTCCCCACTTTCTGGTCGGTGTTCTTTCACCCAAAATTGTACATCTTTAGGCAGAATGTTGATGAATTGCTCCATTGCAAATGTGTCGATAATCTATGGGACTGTTTTGCCCTCTGGTTGGAGCCATTTTATCAGGAGTTCTCTGAGTCGGATAAAGGCTTCTCGAGGATTGTCAACCGAGTTATACTTCAGAGGCTGAAATTTCTGCCTGTAGGTCTCTCCTGAGATGTCATACCTTTTCAGGATTTTGCTTTTCACCAGGTCATAGTTTCCTTACTATGCAGTGTCCATATTGCTGTAAGCAAGTTGGGCTTTCCCTGTCAGGTAGGGTACCAGTCTGACTGTCCACTGCTGCTTTGGCCACTGGCAGGCTGTGGCAACTCTTTCAAAAGTTGTCAGGTATGACTCAATATCATCTGAGGGACACAACTTTGTAAGTTTAATGTATTTTAAGTTGTTAGTGTCTTGTTGCTCTGCTGGACCAGTGCCAGATCCTCCAGCTTTGATAACTTGCAAGACATCCATCCATCACTGCATCTCTTCTTTTCTCTGCTCTTTGAGTTGTGGCATTTCTTCTTTCTCTATGCTTTTAAATGTTGAATCTCTTTTTCTCTCTCTGCTTCTCCATCTCTTTTTGTTGCATAGCCCACCATTTGAAAAAGGCAGTCAGGCTTTCAGGTTCTGTCACTGTCTGTTCTTTTTCTATAACTGGTGCTAGCTGTACAGTCTCAGCTTGGACTTCTGTCTCTGCTAGTTTGGCTGCCATTCTCCTGGTAACCACTCCTGGACTTGCTGCTGCAGAATCCATACTTTTCTTCTATGCCTCCCTGGTACCAGGTCTAGTACCCAAGCACGAAACTCCTGGCTTAGAGTGTGCACGGCATAAATCCCATTTAGGCTGACACCATCTGTCATTGAGGCACAGGTCAGGAAGCAAGGGAAAACCAGGAGCAGTTGTAAAATTCGCAAGTGTTTTATTCTTAACAACAGTAAAATAAAAAAAATAAAATTGTTCAGTATAACTATTTACAAAGGTAGTATAAATAGAGGAAGTCCATCTGGGTTTCTTCTCAATTTCCAAACTCAGTCTCTTTTGTCTCTGTGTCTCTCTTTTGCAAAACATTGCTGCTCCTTTTTTATAAGCCTTTGCAACCCCCACTCATTAAGAAAACAGCATCCTTCTCACACAGTGTTCTTGCAAGTTTCAACAAGTGCAGCAAAAAGAACATTGTGACCCAGAACTGACCTCTTGCTTACAGCACCTCGGAGAGGTTGCAAACAGGTTAACTCCTTGAGTTCCAAACAGCTTTTTTGCAATCATTTCAATGGTAAAACTATATGCAGTTTTAAACAAAGGGATCCCAGCATCAATTACATTTCCACAAAATGATTCACATATATTTCTATACCTGCAGATATGTAAGGGGGAAGAGAAGACAGAAACAGGAAGTGAGGGTAGAGAGATAGCGAGAGGCAGAGAACTGCAAGACCATCAGGGTGCTGAAGTCCTAGGTCTTATGAGAAAATTTGAATGCGCAACCAGACAAGAGACAGAAAAGGAGAGAGTAGAACAGATCCTTGCATTTAAACTCTTTCTCCAGAACAACTGGACAGGGCCTTATTCAACCCTGGCACACAGGCATAGCAGTGCAATGAGTTACCGCTATGCTGTGAGGCTGTCCCAACACTTTATTT